>OU911082.1:44909612-46264634 GCA_918358865.1 Melinaea marsaeus rileyi | reverse complement strand
TTTGGCTTTGGCGATGGCCGCTACGAAAGCCAGCACTGCCTCCCGATATCGAGTATAGTGCTGACTCTCAAGCTCTTGGTCTCGTCGCCGCCGCCTCCGACATCTGGTGTACTGGCGCCTGAGAGCCACGCAGGTCTCTCGGAGCCGCGATAACTCCTCAGACCACCAGTAGACGCTGCGCCTCGGAGTCGCAGAGCGTACGCGGGGCATCGCCGCATCGCAGATGTGCGACATAGTCTGGCCCAGACGCGTAGCTTCCGCCTCTACATTCACAGCGCCTTCCGGCGCTCCTACCCAGGCCTGGACCAGAGCAGCCTCCGCCAGCGCCTCCCTGTCCAGACGCTTCAGAGCCCATCGCGGGCCCTCCTCGCGCGAGGGTCGACTCGGGGCACTCGGCGGGGCGGGGAGTGCGGAGACGTCGAACCTCACGTAGCGGTGGTCCGACAACGTCTCCACATCCTCCATCACCCGCCAGCCTCGGATACGGCGCGCCAGGGTGGGATCGGCGAACGTAATGTCGACGATCGAACCACCCTGTTGCCGCACGCACGTATGTACCGACCCGCGGTTCAGGACGACAAGACCGGACGCGACTACCCAGTCTTCGAGGACCTCTCCACGTGCGTCCGTGGCCGGGCAACCCCAAGCCATGGATTTGGCATTGAGGTCCCCGACCACGAGGACCCGACCGGGGCCATTCCTCCCGACGAGGGCGCCCACTTCGACCAGAAACTGTTCGAAGTCGGCGACACTGCGATTCGGAGAGAAGTAGACTCCGATCAGTGTCACGTTTCCGACGAGAGCCGAGACGTAGCCTCGACCCTTCGTCACTCCTCCGAAGACCGGGGATCCGGCCGCTGTCCGGGTCCCGATCGCCACCACACCGTCTCTGTCGCCGGCCCAGTCGTCCCCCGAAGGGACGTAGTAGGGCTCGGCGACCACGACGACGTTTATCAACCACTCCGCCATGCTTTGGAACAATAGGTCCTGAGCCCTAGCGCAGTGGTTGATATTCGCCTGTAGAATCCGCATGGCCATCTTATTCGATGACCATGGGATCCTCTACGGGCCTGGAAGGCTGCTTTGAGGCCCTAGGACCCCTGCCAGCCTTGCCCGGCTTCCTACCCTTCGGGGCGGGGACGCACGCCTTGGTCCCCACCCGATGCTTGGCCGGTCTGCCGGCCGCTGCGCACGTGACGCAATGCGGCTCGGCAGAGCACTCCTGGGCCTTGTGCCCGGGTTTTCCGCACCGATAGCAGAGGTCGCTTCTGTCGACCTCCGCAGTGCACTTGGCCCTGACGTGCCCCATCTCCAGGCACCGGAAGCACCTGAGGGGCCGATCGTCCAAGACGCGGACCTGCGCCGACACCCATCCGACGAGGAGTCTACCGCCGCCGGACACCTTCTTGGCCGCCGCGACCGGGCAACGAACCCACGCAGCACCGAGGCCACCGGCGCCGACGGTGACAGCCCCGCACCGGACTTCGTCGACGTCGCACCCACCAACCCTAGCGACGGCCGTAGCCACGTCGACGCTGGACACGGAGTCGTCCAGTCCCGAAATGCGCATTTCTGCGCACTTCGTGGGTCTAGAGACCCTGACCTGCCCTACGGGCAGTGACTCTCTCAGCTTGTTAGCGAGAGAGTCCGCCATACCCCCGGTATTCGCTCCGGGCAGTTCCAGGATGCGGCCACCAGTGACCGCCTTCCTAAACCTTAGGTCGCTTATACCCAGGTCGGCCAGGTTGACCTTCTGCTTCGCCTCCGCCAAGACCTGGGCGTAAGTCACGCCATTGGCCTCGGCTTCGGGATGCAGAGTCAATACCACAGCCGTGGATCGTTCTGCCCGGAGCTTTCTTTTGGGAGCGGTCCCTGGCTTCTGCGACTGCGGTTTCGACCGCGATGCAGAAGGTCCAGCAGGGACCTTACCCTGTCCCTTCTTGTGTGGCTTTGCCGCTTTTGGCTTCGCCTGAGGCTCGGTAGCCTTCGGCTTTGCCTGCGGCTGAGCCGCTTTTGGCTTCGCCTGCGGCTGAGCCGCTTTTGGCTTCGCCTTCGCCCCCTTCGACTTTTTCTGCGCCGATCCGCTGGGGCCCGCAGAGGGTGGGGCGGCGGTCTTAGCAGACTCAGTGGTCTGCACCGCCTCCCGCCTCTTGTCGGCCGCCAGCGGAGGCCGAAGCCTCGTCTCCGGGAGAAGCCGGTCCTCTATGGAGGCCAGTCGGGCGTTCACCATGGTCCCCACCTGGGACATGACCGCCCGACAGATCTCCTCCAGCGAGGTTGTCTGAGGCTGCGTTGCAGGGGTCGCAGCCTCCGTCGATCCGGTGGGAGAGGGCGCCGGACAACCCTGCTTCCGTGCCTTCTCCATGTCTCCTCTTAATGTGGACATCTCCTTGCGGAGAGTGTCCATCTCGGCTTGCAGGCGAGCATTGTCCGTCTGCAGCCGCCGCGTCTCTTCGGTGAGAGTCCGCGATCCCAGGACTTCCACGGCCTCGGCTATTGAAGCCACCGCGTCCTTAAGCTCGCGGACTATGGTCCCCTTGAGGTTTTTCGACTTTGTGGCTATTTTCGCAATAATAGCCAAGTCCTCTACAACCTGCTGCTTGCTCAGGGCCGTGGACCTATTGCTGGGTCCGACGCCCGACTCCGATACCTGCCCCGAGGTCGACGCTAGTTGAGCGGCTCGCTGTTCCCGCCTCTTGCGAGTGACCGCGACGCTCTTCTCTAGGTCTTCCTCTACCAACGCCTTGAACTCTTCCCGCTTTGCAGCGAGAAGCGCTCTTTTGGCATCGGCCAAACCTACGTACTCCCCCGTCGTCGGGGGCCTCCCTCGGCCTCTTGTCGCAGACGCAGACCGCTCCGAATCCTCGTCGTCGGACAGCTCCAACTCGGGGTTCGGGCGTCGCCTCTTGCGCCAAAGTTTCCCGCCCGTAGCGGGGCTTTGGGACCGTCCAGTGGCGAAACTGCAGTCGGAGTCCATGTCCTCGTCCTGCCGCCCCGTACTGGACTCCCTACTAATGACGCTCCTCGTCATCCGCCTCTCCTTAATCTCTCCCCTCCTCGTCCTCCTCTCCTCTCCCTCAACGTCGTTTGTGTGTTTAAGATTTTCCATAACAAATCCCACGAGTAGTGAGGAACTAAAATGTCAGCCCCGGCAGAGCCTCTTGCCCGGGTAACCCTAATACACCTGGAAGGTCGGGTGGTATTCCAGGGTTGTGCGCTAGCGGCTGATGAACTCCCCAGCCTCTCTTTCGAGCACCCCGACGTCACGCAACGAAACGCCGAGAATTGAGGATTTTTTATAGAGGTTTACTCCTCCCGGTCCGGCCAATTAAGGCAAGACCCTCGCTCCCCTGCAGGCTGCTTCACATGACAGCCACACCTACAGAAGTTTACGACTCGACGGTGGCAAAAATGCCTGTCCGGCTGCACAGTGAAGTACCCACCGGACTCGTCGACCGACCGGCAACTGGGCCACCGCTAACGGCGGCCACTGATCCGGACATGCCCTCGACCATTCGCCACTGGCATCGGGTCCGGGCCAAAACGTCCCTATAACTAAAACTAGCTACGGTACTACAACTACTACTAGCTACCGCTAACTACTTCTAGCTAACTATCTACTTCTAGCTAACTACTTCTAGCTACCTAACTACTAAAGCCACAAACTAGACTACCTATGGCCTCCGCATTCGAGCAAGTTGGATAATCCAAACAGGGCTCACTGCGGGTCAGCCGGGCCAACACTAGAAGCAAGCTTAAGCACCCCTACTAACTAGTACTACTACTATGCCCAGCCTCTAACTAGACTACCTATGGCCGCTCGCCCGGAAGCGAAGGACCGGGCCTAAAACTAGTGAAGCATGGGCAGCAGCACTACGCCCCAAACCTACAACCCTCGAGAGCAGCGCAAGCACCACCCTCAAGAGACGGGACCCCGCATCCCGATACCCCGAGACCGAGCGCCGAAACACTCACTAAGGGGTACCGGGCCCCCCCGACCAGCCAGGAGCAATCACTCAAGGTCTGGCCTCCCATCGACTGCCCCAGAAGGAGGCAGCCGAAAACACCTCCCCACGCTAGCCAAGAACCTCCGTTCTGATCGCCATGGACACGAAGACCATGAAAACCAGACCAAGGCACCTTGGTAGCGTTTCGTCAGCTATGTTCCTCATAGCTGACCCCCGCGCTGGACATTAGCAGACGGCTAACGCGATCCCGAGAGACCGCATTAACCGTCCCCCAGGGAGCACCGGCCCGTACCACTTCCAATCCCGCCGGACGAATCCGGACAACATTGGTAGCGGACGGGCACACGAGGAGGTTTCCAGCATGGCTCCCCAACCTAACCTATAACCTAACCTAACCTAACCTAACCTAACCTAACCTAACCTAACCTAACCTAACCTAACCTAACCTTTTTTTTTTTTTTTTTTTTTTTTTTTTTTTTTTTTTTTTCGTCTGGAACCCTCATGGGTTCCACCGCATTCCAGGGGAGCGGAAGGCGGTGGGTATGTGAGACTCCTACTCACTAAACCAGACGGTCAACACATCGCCGTATGGAGGAGCGCCACGGGAACGCCGAAGCATACATCCGCGTTGCTCCAACGGCAGGCAACGCCAAGTAGGCGGCCACCACCCCCCCAAATGGAGCGGCGCAAACTGTTGACCGGGATGCGCCCCACTCCGATGGTCGGCTTGTTTTCTGGCGAGGAGCTCCCCTGCTCCCCGCCCAAGCCGACCGAGCCAGATCGTTTTGGACGACCTTTATCTCCGAGCCGACGGCAAGCCGCCGAGCTCAGAATCAAGGAAGTCCGATCCGACTCATACCCACTAGAGCCCCGGCCCCGAGATGGGACCGTGGCGAGTGGCGGACTTCGCAGTCCACCACCCGTACCGGGGGCTACGGCGGCAGACGGCGCTCGTGAGCGACACGCCTGCGCCCCAACCTCCTCCGGCGCATCGGTAGAGCGGCTCCGTCCTCCTCCCTGAGCCTCTCCGCCGCCTCCTTCTGCGACATCACGACCTCGCAGAAGGAACGCACCGCACCCCACGCCTCTTCGCTCGAGACCATGGCCTTGACGACGGCCGCGAGCGAGAGGTCCGACCCGATGGAAGCCACGAGTGTAGCACGCGGCTCCGCCCAATGCGGGCACGAAGCCAGCGTGTGCTGAGCCGTATCCTCGGCGCAGCCGCACTCGTGGCACATCATCGTGGGCTCACGACCCGCCACCCTAAACAGATACCTCCCGAAGCATCCGTGCCCCGAAAGGATCTGCGTCAAGTGGAAGGTCATCACCCCGTGCCTGCGACCGACCCAGTCCGAAAGGATGGGACCGATCGCTAGGGCAGTCGATTTACCAGCGCCGGGCACTCTGAGCCTCTCTCGCCATGTGACGAGCAGCTCCTCCTGCACCCTGCGCCTCCAATCCGACTCCCCACCCTCCCCCCGAAGATGGGCATCCCTCCTCCGACGATACGCCTCCGCCAGCGTCAAAGCGTCCAGGTCCCACGGTGGGGTCCCGGCCAGAGCGCAGGCCGCCTCGCACGAGATGGTGCGATACCCTCGGATCACCCTGACAGCCATGACCCTCTGCGCTCTGCACAAGAGGGCCCGGTTGCGGGAGTCGAGGCTATCGGCCCATATTGGTGCCCCGTAGAGCGCCATGGACTTTACCACCCCGGTGTACAGACGCCGGCAGCTCAGGCTCGGTCCCCCGACATTTGGGAGGACGCGACACAGCGCTCCGGCTGCCCTAACTAGCTTCGGCGCTAGGCGCCGAAAGTGCTCGTCGAAGCTCCATCGACTGTCGAGGACGAGTCCAAGGTACTCCAAGGAACGCCCGACGGCGATGGAAACTCCTCCGACCACCACACTCGACCCGGCAGGAGGTGCGTTCCGCGGCCCGTGAAAACACACGGCGACGGATTTGTGCAATGCAACCTCCAGCCCCAACCTTCTAATGCGCGCCACTACCTGCGCGACCCCAGCCGTCGCCAGAACACTGGCCTCCCGGTAGCTGACGCCGCGTGCCGTTACGAGAGTGTCGTCGGCGTAACAAGTTACTTCGACACCCCGTAAGTTGGCACCGCGCAGCACCCAGTCGTAGCCGATGTTCCACAGGAGAGGTCCGAGAACCGACCCCTGGGGAACACCGCACGACACCTCCCTACGAATCCAGCCGTCGCCAGACGGGTAGCAGACGGCGCGGTCGCAGAGGTAATCCGCTACGACGCGACGCAAGTACCCGGGCACGGCGTGGAACCTCAACGCCTCCAAAATGGTCGCCCAGGGAAGGGTGTTGAACGCGTTTGCGATATCGAGAGACACCGCCAACACCACCCCGCCCCGAGACACCGAGGCCTCCGCCAGGGCCCTCACCCGACCGACAGCGTCGAGGGTGGACCTGCCCTTGCGGAAGCCAAATTGATGGTCGCTGAGATCCCGACCGGACTCCCCCAAGTGCTTGACGAGGCGAGCGGATAAAACACGCTCAAAGAGCTTACCCGCCTCGTCGAGGAGCACTATCGGCCGATATGCCGATGGCTCGGCAACCGGCCGCCCCTCCTTGCGCAACAGCACCAGTTTCCCACCCTTCCACGTCCGCGGGAACCGGCCCTGCCGCAAACAGGCGTTGAAGAGGCGCAGCACTAGAGGTTCTAAATCCCCTAGGGCCAAGGCCCAGGCGCGCCCGGGGATGCCGTCGGGTCCCGGCGCAGTGTTCTTCGACCGAAGCCGAAGCACTGCAGCCCCCAACTCACCCCCGGAGACATCCCGTGCTGCGTCCCAACGCTCCTCCTCTACCTCCTCAGTCGCCGGCGCCATACGAGGTACCCGATGGTCGGTACCTCGAGGGAACAATGCCGTGACTACGGACTCCAGCAACGCCGGCTGGAGAGTCTTGGTCAGCGGAGGGACCCACGGTCGAAGCTTTCGCCTCACCATCTTGTACGGCCTCCCCCACGGGTCCCTGTCCAGGGACTCCACCATCTCCGCTTCGGCCAGGTCTTTGGCTTTGGCGATGGCCGCTACGAAAGCCAGCACTGCCTCCCGATATCGAGTATAGTGCTGACTCTCAAGCTCTTGGTCTCGTCGCCGCCGCCTCCGACATCTGGTGTACTGGCGCCTGAGAGCCACGCAGGTCTCTCGGAGCCGCGATAACTCCTCAGACCACCAGTAGACGCTGCGCCTCGGAGTCGCAGAGCGTACGCGGGGCATCGCCGCATCGCAGATGTGCGACATAGTCTGGCCCAGACGCGTAGCTTCCGCCTCTACATTCACAGCGCCTTCCGGCGCTCCTACCCAGGCCTGGACCAGAGCAGCCTCCGCCAGCGCCTCCCTGTCCAGACGCTTCAGAGCCCATCGCGGGCCCTCCTCGCGCGAGGGTCGACTCGGGGCACTCGGCGGGGCGGGGAGTGCGGAGACGTCGAACCTCACGTAGCGGTGGTCCGACAACGTCTCCACATCCTCCATCACCCGCCAGCCTCGGATACGGCGCGCCAGGGTGGGATCGGCGAACGTAATGTCGACGATCGAACCACCCTGTTGCCGCACGCACGTATGTACCGACCCGCGGTTCAGGACGACAAGACCGGACGCGACTACCCAGTCTTCGAGGACCTCTCCACGTGCGTCCGTGGCCGGGCAACCCCAAGCCATGGATTTGGCATTGAGGTCCCCGACCACGAGGACCCGACCGGGGCCACTCCTCCCGACGAGGGCGCCCACTTCGACCAGAAACTGTTCGAAGTCGGCGACACTGCGATTCGGAGAGAAGTAGACTCCGATCAGTGTCACGTTTCCGACGAGAGCCGAGACGTAGCCTCGACCCTTCGTCACTCCTCCGAAGACCGGGGATCCGGCCGCTGTCCGGGTCCCGATCGCCACCACACCGTCTCTGTCGCCGGCCCAGTCGTCCCCCGAAGGGACGTAGTAGGGCTCGGCGACCACGACGACGTTTATCAACCACTCCGCCATGCTTTGGAACAATAGGTCCTGAGCCCTAGCGCAGTGGTTGATATTCGCCTGTAGAATCCGCATGGCCATCTTATTCGATGACCATGGGATCCTCTACGGGCCTGGAAGGCTGCTTTGAGGCCCTAGGACCTCTGCCAGCCTTGCCCGGCTTCCTACCCTTCGGGGCGGGGACGCACTCCTTGGTCCCCACCCGATGCTTGGCCGGTCTGCCGGCCGCTGCGCACGTGACGCAATGCGGCTCGGCAGAGCACTCCTGGGCCTTGTGCCCGGGTTTTCCGCACCGATAGCAGAGGTCGCTTCTGTCGACCTCCGCAGTGCACTTGGCCCTGACGTGCCCCATCTCCAGGCACCGGAAGCACCTGAGGGGCCGATCGTCCAAGACGCGGACCTGCGCCGACACCCATCCGACGAGGAGTCTACCGCCGCCGGACACCTTCTTGGCCGCCGCGACCGGGCAACGAACCCACGCAGCACCGAGGCCACCGGCGCCGACGGTGACAGCCCCGCACCGGACTTCGTCGACGTCGCACCCACCAACCCTAGCGACGGCCGTAGCCACGTCGACGCTGGACACGGAGTCGTCCAGTCCCGAAATGCGCATTTCTGCGCACTTCGTGGGTCTAGAGACCCTGACCTGCCCTACGGGCAGTGACTCTCTCAGCTTGTTAGCGAGAGAGTCCGCCATACCCCCGGTATTCGCTCCGGGCAGTTCCAGGATGCGGCCACCAGTGACCGCCTTCCTAAACCTTAGGTCGCTTATACCCAGGTCGGCCAGGTTGACCTTCTGCTTCGCCTCCGCCAAGACCTGGGCGTAAGTCACGCCATTGGCCTCGGCTTCGGGATGCAGAGTCAATACCACAGCCGTGGATCGTTCTGCCCGGAGCTTTCTTTTGGGAGCGGTCCCTGGCTTCTGCGACTGCGGTTTCGACCGCGATGCAGAAGGTCCAGCAGGGCCCTTACCCTGTCCCTTCTTGTGTGGCTTTGCCGCTTTTGGCTTCGCCTGAGGCTCGGTAGCCTTCGGCTTTGCCTGCGGCTGAGCCGCTTTTGGCTTCGCCTGCGGCTGAGCCGCTTTTGGCTTCGCCTTCGCCCCCTTCGACTTTTTCTGCGCCGATCCGCTGGGGCCCGCAGAGGGTGGGGCGGCGGTCTTAGCAGACTCAGTGGTCTGCACCGCCTCCCGCCTCTTGTCGGCCGCCAGCGGAGGCCGAAGCCTCGTCTCCGGGAGAAGCCGGTCCTCTATGGAGGCCAGTCGGGCGTTCACCATGGTCCCCACCTGGGACATGACCGCCCGACAGATCTCCTCCAGCGAGGTTGTCTGAGGCTGCGTTGCAGGGGTCGCAGCCTCCGTCGATCCGGTGGGAGAGGGCGCCGGACAACCCTGCTTCCGTGCCTTCTCCATGTCTCCTCTTAATGTGGACATCTCCTTGCGGAGAGTGTCCATCTCGGCTTGCAGGCGAGCATTGTCCGTCTGCAGCCGCCGCGTCTCTTCGGTGAGAGTCCGCGATCCCAGGACTTCCACGGCCTCGGCTATTGAAGCCACCGCGTCCTTAAGCTCGCGGACTATGGTCCCCTTGAGGTTTTTCGACTTTGTGGCTATTTTCGCAATAATAGCCAAGTCCTCTACGACCTGCTGCTTGCTCAGGGCCGTGGACCTATTGCTGGGTCCGACGCCCGACTCCGATACCTGCCCCGAGGTCGACGCTAGTTGAGCGGCTCGCTGTTCCCGCCTCTTGCGAGTGACCGCGACGCTCTTCTCTAGGTCTTCCTCTACCAACGCCTTGAACTCTTCCCGCTTTGCAGCGAGAAGCGCTCTTTTGGCATCGGCCAAACCTACGTACTCCCCCGTCGTCGGGGGCCTCCCTCGGCCTCTTGTCGTTGACGCAGACCGCTCCGAATCCTCGTCGTCGGACAGCTCCAACTCGGGGTTCGGGCGTCGCCTCTTGCGCCAAAGTTTCCCGCCCGTAGCGGGGCTTTGGGACCGTCCAGTGGCGAAACTGCAGTCGGAGTCCATGTCCTCGTCCTGCCGCCCCGTACTGGACTCCCTACTAATGACGCTCCTCGTCATCCGCCTCTCCTTAATCTCTCCCCTCCTCGTCCTCCTCTCCTCTCCCTCAACGTCGTTTGTGTGTTTAAGATTTTCCATAACAAATCCCACGAGTAGTGAGGAACTAAAATGTCAGCCCCGGCAGAGCCTCTTGCCCGGGTAACCCTAATACACCTGGAAGGTCGGGTGGTATTCCAGGGTTGTGCGCTAGCGGCTGATGAACTCCCCAGCCTCTCTTTCGAGCACCCCGACGTCACGCAACGAAACGCCGAGAATTGAGGATTTTTTATAGAGGTTTACTCCTCCCGGTCCGGCCAATTAAGGCAAGACCCTCGCTCCCCTGCAGGCTGCTTCACATGACAGCCACACCTACAGAAGTTTACGACTCGACGGTGGCAAAAATGCCTGTCCGGCTGCACAGTGAAGTACCCACCGGACTCGTCGACCGACCGGCAACAGGGCCACCGCTAACGGCGGCCACTGATCCGGACATGCCCTCGACCATTCGCCACTGGCATCGGGTCCGGGCCAAAACGTCCCTATAACTAAAACTAGCTACGGTACTACAACTACTACTAGCTACCGCTAACTACTTCTAGCTAACTATCTACTTCTAGCTAACTACTTCTAGCTACCTAACTACTAAAGCCACAAACTAGACTACCTATGGCCTCCGCATTCGAGCAAGTTGGATAATCCAAACAGGGCTCACTGCGGGTCAGCCGGGCCAACACTAGAAGCAAGCTTAAGCACCCCTACTAACTAGTACTACTACTATGCCAAGCCTCTAACTAGACTACCTATGGCCGCTCGCCCGGAAGCGAAGGACCGGGCCTAAAACTAGTGAAGCATGGGCAGCAGCACTACGCCCCAAACCTACAACCCTCGAGAGCAGCGCAAGCACCACCCTCAAGAGACGGGACCCCGCATCCCGATACCCCGAGACCGAGCGCCGAAACACTCACTAAGGGGTACCGGGCCCCCCCGACCAGCCAGGAGCAATCACTCAAGGTCTGGCCTCCCATCGACTGCCCCAGAAGGAGGCAGCCGAAAACACCTCCCCACGCTAGCCAAGAACCTCCGTTCTGATCGCCATGGACACGAAGACCATGAAAACCAGACCAAGACACCTTGGTAGCGTTTCGTCAGCTATGTTCCTCATAGCTGACCCCCGCGCTGGACATTAGCAGACGGCTAACGCGATCCCGAGAGACCGCATTAACCGTCCCCCAGGGAGCACCGGCCCGTACCACTTCCAATCCCGCCGGACGAATCCGGACAACATTGGTAGCGGACGGGCACACGAGGAGGTTTCCAGCATGGCTCCCCAACCTAACCTAACCTAACCTTTTTTTTTTTTTTTTTTTTTTTTTTTTTTTTTTTTTTTTTTTTTTTTTTTTTTTTTCGTCTGGAACCCTCATGGGTTCCACCGCATTCCAGGGGAGCGGAAGGCGGTGGGTATGTGAGACTCCTACTCACTAAACCAGACGGTCAACACATCGCCGTATGGAGGAGCGCCACGGGAACGCCGAAGCATACATCCGCGTTGCTCCAACGGCAGGCAACGCCAAGGAGGCGGCCACCACCCCCCCAAATGGAGCGGCGCAAACTGTTGACCGGGATGCGCCCCACTCCGATGGTCGGCTTGTTTATTTTTTTTTTTTTTTTTTTTTTTTTTTTTTTTTCTGGCGAGGAGCTCCCCTGCTCCCCGCCCAAGCCGACCGAGCCAGATCGTTTTGGACGACCTTTATCTCCGAGCTGACGGCAAGCCGCCGAGCTCAGAATCAAGGAAGTCCGATCCGACTCATACCCACTAGAGCCCCGGCCCCGAGATGGGACCGTGGCGAGTGGCGGACTTCGCAGCCCACCACCCGTACCGGGGGCTACGGCGGCAGACGGCGCTCGTGAGCGACACGCCTGCGCCCCACCCTCCTCCGGCGCATCGGTAGAGCGGCTCCGTCCTCCTCCCTGAGCCTCTCCGCCGCCTCCTTCTGCGACATCACGACCTCGCAGTAGGAACGCACCGCACCCCACGCCTCTTCGCTCGAGACCATGGCCTTGACCACGGCCGGGAGCGAGAGGTCCGACCCGATGGAAGCCACGAGTGTAGCACGCGGCTCTGCCCAATGCGGGCACGAAGCCAGCGTGTGCTGCGCCGTATCCTCGGCGCAGCCGCACTCGTGGCACATCATCGTGGGCTCACGACCCGCCACCCTAAACAGATACCTCCCGAAGCATCCGTGCCCCGAAAGGATCTGCGTCAGGTGGAAGGTCATCACCCCGTGCCTACGACCGACCCAATCCGAAAGGATGGGACCGATCGCCAGGGCAGTCGATTTACCAGCGTTGGGCACTCTGAGCCTCTCGCGCCATGTGACGAGCAGCTCCTCATGCGCCCTGCGCCTCCAATCCGACTCCCCACCCTCCCCCCGAAGACGGGCATCCCTCCTCCGTCGATACGCCTCCGCCAGCGTCATAGCATCCAGGTCCCACGGTGGGGTCCCGGCTAGAGCGCAGGCCGCCTCGCACGAGATGGTGCGATACCCTCGGATCACCCTGACAGCCATGACCCTCTGCGCTCTGCACAAGAGGGCCCGATTGCGGGAGTTGAGTCTATCGGCCCATATTGGTGCCCCGTAGAGCGCTATGGACCTTACCACCCCGGTGTACAGACGTCGGCAGCTCATGCTCGGTCCCCCGACATTTGGGAGGACGCGACACATCGCTCCGGCTGCCCTAACAAGCTTCGGCGCTAGGCGCCGAAAGTGCTCGTCGAAGCTCCATCGACTGTCGAGGACGAGTCCAAGGTACTCCAAGGAACGCCCGACAGCGATGGAAACTCCGCCGACGACCACTCTCGACCCGGCCGGAGGTCCGTTCCGCGGCCCGTGAAAACACACAGCCACGGATTTGTGCAATGCAACCTCCAGCCCCAGCCTTCTAATGCGCGCCACTACCTGCGCGACCCCAGCGGTTGCCAGAACACTGGCCTCCCGGTAGCTGTCGCCGCGTGCCGTTACGAGAGTGTCGTCGGCGTAACAAGTTACTTCGATACCCCGTAAGTTGGCACCGCGCAGCACCCAGTCGTAGCCGATGTTCCACAGGAGAGGTCCGAGAACCGACCCCTGCGGAACACCGCACGACACCTCCCTACGAATCCAGCCGTCACCAGCCGGGTAGCAGACGGCGCGGTCGCAGAGGTAATCCGCTACGACGCGACGCAAGTACCCGGGCACGGCGTGGAACCTCAGCGCCTCCAAAATGGTCGCCCAGGGAAGGGTGTTGAACGCGTTGGCGATATCGAGAGACACCGCCAACACCACCCCGCCCCGAGACACCGAGGCCTCCGCCAGGGCCCTCACCCGACTGACAGCGTCGAGGGTGGACCTGCCCTTGCGGAAGCCAAATTGATGGTCGCTGAGATCCCGACCGGACTCCCCCAAGTGCTTGACGAGGCGAGCGGATAAAACCCGCTCAAAGAGCTTACCCGCCTCGTCGAGAAGCACTATCGGCCGATATGCCGATGGCTCGGCAACCGGCCGCCCCTCCTTGCGCAACAGCACCAGTTTCCCACCCTTCCACGTCCGCGGGAACCGGCCCTGCTGCAAACATGCGTTAAAGAGGCGTAGCACTAGTGGCTCTAAATCCCCTAGGGCCAAGGCCCAGGCGCGCCCGGGGATGCCGTCGGGTCCCGGCGCAGTGTTCTTCGACCGAAGCCGAAGCACTGCAGCCCCCAACTCATCCCCGGACACATCCCGTGCTGCGTCCCAACGCTCATCCTCTACCGCCTCAGTCGCCGGCGCCATACGAGGTACTCGATAGTCGGTACCTCGGGGGAACAATGCCGTGACTACGGACTCCAGCAACTCCGGCTGGAGAGTCTTGGTCAGCGGGGGGGCCCACGGTCGAAGCTTTCGCCTCACCATCTTGTACGGCCTCCCCCACGGGTCCCTGTCCAGGGACTCCACCATCTCTGCTTCGGCCAGGTCTTTGGCTTTGGCGATGGCCGCTACGAAAGTCATCACTGCCTCACGATATCGAGTATAGTGCTGACTCTCAAGCTCTTGGTCCCGTCGCCGCCGCCTCCGACATCTGGTGTACTGGCGCCTGAGAGCCACGCAGGTCTCTCGGAGCCGCGATAGCTCCTCAGACCACCAGTAAACGCCGCGCCTCGGAGTCGCGGAACGTACGCGGGGCATCGCCGCATCGCAGATGTGCGTCATGGTCTGGCCCAGACGCACAGCTTCTGCCTCTACATTCACAGCACCTTCCGGCGCTCCTACCCAGGCCTGGACCAGAGCAGCCTCCACCAGCGCCTCCCTGTCCAGACGCTTCAGGGCCCATCGCGGGCCCTCCTCGCGCGAGGGTCGACTCGGGGCATTCGGCGGGGCGGGGAGTGCGGAGACGTCGAACCTCACGTAGCGGTGGTCCGACAACGTCTCCACATCCTCCATCACCCGCCAGCCTCGGATACGGCGCGCCAGGGTGGGATCGGCGAACGTGATGTCGACGATCGAACCGCCCTGTTGCCGCACGCACGTATGTACCGACCCGTGGTTCAGGACGACAAGACCGGATGCGACTACCCAGTCTTCGAGGACCTCTCCACGTGCGTCCGTGGCCGGGCAACCCCAAGCCATGGATTTGGCATTGAGGTCCCCGACCACGAGGACCCGACCGGGGCCACTCCTCCCGACGAGGGCGCCGACTTCGACCAGAAACTGTTCGAAGTCGGCGACACTGCGATTCGGAGAGAAGTAGACCCCGATCAGTGTCACGTTTCCGACGAGAGCCGAGACGTAACCTCGACCCTTCGTCACTCCTCCGAAGACCGGGGATCCGGCCGCTGTCCGGGTCCCGATCGCCACCACACCGTCCCTGTCGCCGGCCCAGTCGTCCCCCGAAGGGACGTAGTAGGGCTCGGCGATCACGACGACGTTTACCAACCACTCCGCCATGCTTTGGAACAAGAGGTCCTGAGCCCTGGCGCAGTGGTTGATATTCGCCTGTAGAATCCGCATGGCCATCTTATTCGATGACCATGGGATCCTCTACGGGCCTGGAAGGCTGCTTTGAGGCCCTAGGACCTCTGCCAGTCTGGCCCGGCTTCCTTAACCTTTTTTTTTTTTTTTTTTTTTTTTTTTTTTTTTTTTTTTTTTTTTTTTCGTCTGGAACTCTCATGAGTTCCACCGCATTCCAGGGGAGCGGAAGGCGGTGGGTATGTGAGACTCCTACTCACTAAACCAGACGGTCAACGCATCGCCGTATAGAGAGGAGCGCCACGGGAACGCCTAAGCATACATCCGCGTTGCTCCAACGGCAGGCAGCGCCAAGTAGGCGGCCACCACCCCCCCAAATGGAGCGGCGCAAACTGTTGACCGGGATGCGCCCCACTCCGATGGTCGGCTTGATTTTTGGCGAGGAGCTCCCCTGCTCCCCGCCCAAGCCGACCGAGCCAGATCGTTTTGGACGACCTTTATCTCCGAGCCGACGGCAAACCGCCGAGCTCAGAATCAAGGAAGTCCGATCCGACTCATACCCACTAGAGCCCCGGCCCCGAGATGGGACCGTGGCGAGTGGCGGACTTCGCAGCCCACCACCCGTACCGGGGGCTACGGCGGCAGACGGCGCTCGTGAGCGACACGCCTGCGCCCCACCCTCCTCCGGCGCATCGGTAAAGCGGCTCCGTCCTCCTCCCTGAGCCTCTCCGCCGCCTCCTTCTGCGACATCACGACCTCGCAGAAGGAACGCACCGCACCCCATGCCTCTTCGCTCGAGACCATGGCCTTGACCACGGCCGGGAGCGAGAGGTTCGACCCGATGGAAGCCACGAGTGTAGCACGCGGCTCCGCCCAGTGCGGGCACGAAGCCAGCGTGTGCTGCGCCGTGTCCTCGGCACAGCCGCACTCGTGGCACATCATCGTGGGCTCACGACCCGCCACCCTAAACAGATACCTCCCGAAGCATCCGTGCCCCGAAAGGATCTGCGTCAGGTGGAAGGTCATCACCCCGTGCCTACGACCGACCCAGTCCGAAAGGATGGGACCGATCGCCAGGGCAGTCGATTTACCAGCGCCGGGCACTCTGAGCCTCTCTCGCCATGTGACGAGCAGCTGCTCCTGCGCCCTGCGCCTCCAATCCGACTCCCCACCCTCCCCCCGAAGACGGGCATCCCTCCTCCGTCGATACGCCTCCGCCAGCGTCAAAGCGTCCAGGTCCCACGGTGGGGTCCCGGCCAGAGCGCAGGCCGCCTCGCACGAGATGGTGCGATACCCCCGGATCACCCTGACAGCCATGACCCTCTGCGCTCTGCACAAGAGGGCCCGGTTGCGGGAGTCGAGGCTATCGGCCCATATTGGTGCCCCGTAGAGCGCCATGGACTTTACCACCCCGGTGTACAGACGCCGGCAGCTCAGGCTCGGTCCCCCGACATTTGGGAGGACGCGACACATCGCTCCGGCTGCCCTAACTAGCTTCGGCGCTAGGCGCCGAAAGTGCTCGTCGAAGCTCCATCGACTGTCGAGGACGAGTCCAAGGTACTCCAAGGAACGCCCGACGGCGATGGAAACTCCTCCGACCACCACACTCGACCCGGCAGGAGGTGCGTTCCGCGGCCCGTGAAAACACACGGCGACGGATTTGTGCAATGCAACCTCCAGCCCCAACCTTCTAATGCGCGCCACTACCTGCGCGACCCCAGCCGTTGCCAGAATGCTGGCCTCCCGGTAGCTGTCGCCGCGTGCCGTTACGAGAGTGTCGTCGGCGTAACAGGTTACTTCGACACCCCGTAAGTTGGCACCGCGCAGCACCCAGTCGTAGCCGATGTTCCACAGGAGAGGTCCGAGAACCGACCCCTGGGGAACACCGCACGACACCTCCCTACGAATCCAGCCGTCGCCGGACGGGTAGCAGACGGCGCGGTCGCAGAGGTAATCCGCTACGACGCGACGCAAGTACCCGGGCACGGCGTGGAACCTCAGCGCCTCCAAAATGGTCGCCCAGGGAAGGGTGTTGAACGCGTTGGCGATATCGAGAGACACCGCCAACACCACCCCACCCCGAGACACCGAGGCCTCCGCCAGGGCCCTCACCCGACCGACAGCGTCGAGGGTGGACCTGCCCTTGCGGAAGCCAAATTGATGGTCGCTGAGATCCCGACCGGACTCCCCCAAGTGCTTGACGAGGCGAGCGGATAAAACCCGCTCAAAGAGCTTACCCGCCTCGTCGAGAAGCACTATCGGTCGATATGCCGATGGCTCGGCAACCGGCCGCCCCTCCTTGCGCAACAGCACCAGTTTCCCACCCTTCCACGTCCGCGGGAACCGGCCCTGCCGCAAACAGGCGTTGAAGAGACGCAGCACTAGAGGCTCTAAATCCTCTAGGGCCAAGGCCCAGGCGCGCCCGGGGATGCCGTCGGGTCCCGGCGCAGTGTTCTTCGACCGAAGCCGAAGCACTGCAGCCCCCAACTCACCCCCGGAGACATCCCGTGCTGCGTCCCAACGCTCCTCCTCTACCTCCACAGTCGCCGGCGCCATACGAGGTACCCGATGGTCGGTACCTCGAGGGAACAATGCCGTGACTACGGACTCCAGCAACGCCGGCTGGAGAGTCTTGGTCAGCGGAGGGGCCCACGGTCGAAGCTTTCGCCTCACCATCTTGTACGGCCTCCCCCACGGGTCCCTGTCCAGGGACTCCACCATCTCCGCTTCGGCCAGGTCTTTGGCTTTGGCGATGGCCGCTACGAAAGCCAGCACTGCCTCCCGATATCGAGTATAGTGCTGACTCTCAAGCTCTTGGTCTCGTCGCCGCCGCCTCCGACATCTGGTGTACTGGCGCCTGAGAGCCACGCAGGTCTCTCGGAGCCGCGATAACTCCTCAGACCACCAGTAGACACTGCGCCTCGGAGTCGCAGAGCGTACGCGGGGCATCGCCGCATCGCAGATGTGCGACATAGTCTGGCCCAGACGCGCAGCTTCCGCCTCTACATTCACAGCGCCTTCCGGCGCTCCTACCCAGGCCTGGACCAGGGCAGCCTCCGCCAGCGCCTCCCTGTCCAGACGCTTCAGAGCCCATCGCGGGCCCTCCTCGCGCGAGGGTCGACTCGGGGCACTCGGCGGGGCGGGGAGTGCGGAGACGTCGAACCTCACGTAGCGGTGGTCCGACAACGTCTCCACATCCTCCATCACCCGCCAGCCTCGGATACGGCGCGCCAGGGTGGGATCGGCGAACGTAATGTCGACGATCGAACCACCCTGTTGCCGCACGCACGTATGTACCGACCCGCGGTTCAGGACGACAAGACCGGACGCGACTACCCAGTCTTCGAGGACCTCTCCACGTGCGTCCGTGGCCGGGCAACCCCAAGCCATGGATTTGGCATTGAGGTCCCCGACCACGAGGACCCGACCGGGGCCACTCCTCCCGACGAGGGCGCCCACTTCGACCAGAAACTGTTCGAAGTCGGCGACACTGCGATTCGGAGAGAAGTAGACTCCGATCAGTGTCACGTTTCCGACGAGAGCCGAGACGTAGCCTCGACCCTTCGTCACTCCTCCGAAGACCGGGGATCCGGCCGCTGTCCGGGTCCCGATCGCCACCACACCGTCTCTGTCGCCGGCCCAGTCGTCCCCCGAAGGGACGTAGTAGGGCTCGGCGACCACGAGGACGTTTATCAACCACTCCGCCATGCTTTGGAACAATAGGTCCTGAGCCCTGGCGCAGTGGTTGATATTCGCCTGTAGAATCCGCATGGCCATCTTATTCGATGACCATGGGATCCTCTACGGGCCTGGAAGGCTGCTTTGAGGCCCTAGGACCCCTGCCAGCCTTGCCCGGCTTCCTACCCTTCGGGGCGGGGACGCACGCCTTAGTCCCCACCCGATGCTTGGCCGGTCTGCCGGCCGCTGCGCACGTGACGCAGTGCGGCTCGGCAGAGCACTCCTGGGCCTTGTGCCCGGGCTTTCCGCACCGATAGCAGAGGTCGCTCCTGTCGACCTCCGCAGTGCACTTGGCCCTGACGTGCCCCATCTCCAGGCACCGGAAGCACCTGAGGGGCCGATCGTCCAAGACGCGGACCTGCGCCGACACCCATCCGACGAGGAGTCTGCCGCCGCCGGACACCTTCTTGGCCGCCGCGACCGGGCAACGAACCCACGCGGCACCGAGACCACCGGCGCCGACGGTGACAGCCCCGCACCGGACTTCGTCGACGTCGCACCCACCTACCCTTGCGACGGCCGTAGCCACGTCGACGCTGGACACGGAGTCGTCCAGTCCCGAAATGCGCATTTCTGCGCACTTCGTGGGTCTAGAGACCCTGACCTGCCCTACGGGCAGTGACTCTCTCAGCTTGTTAGCGAGAGAGTCCGCCATACCCCCGGTATTCGCTCCGGGCAGTTCTAGGATGCGGCCACCAGTGACCGCCTTCCTGAACCTTAGGTCCCTTATACCCAGGTCGGCCAGGTTGACTTTCTGCTTCGCCTCCGCCAAGACCTGGGCGTAAGTCACGCCATTGGCCTCGGCTTCGGGATGCAGCGTCAATACCACAGCCGTGGATCGTTCTGCCCGGAGCTTTCTTTTGGGAGCGGTCCCTGGCTTCTGCGACTGCGGTTTAGACCGCGATGCAGAAGGTCCAGCAGGGCCCTTTCCCTGTCCCTTCTTGGCCGGCTTTGCCGCTTTTGGCTTCGCCTGAGGCTCGGTAGCCTTCGGCTTTGCCTGCGGCTGAGCCGCTTTCGACTTCGCCTGCGGCTGAGCCGCTTTTGGCTTCGCCTTCGCTCCCTTAGACTTCTTCTGCGCCGATCCGCTGGGGCCCGCAGAGGGTGGGGCGGCGGTCTTAACAGACTCTGTGGTCTGCACCGCCTCCCGCCTCTTGTCGGCCGCCAGCGGAGGCCGAAGCCTCTTCTCCGGGAGGAGCCGGTCCTCTATGGAGGCCAGTCGGGCGTTCACCATGGTCCCCACCTGGGACATGACCGCCCGACAGATCTCCTCCAGCGAGGTTGTCTGAGGCTGCGTTGCAGGGGACGCAGCCTCCGTCGATCCGGTGGGAGAGGGCGCCGGACAACCCTGCTTCCGTGCCTTCTCCATGTCTTCTCTTAATGTGGGCATCTCCTTGCGGAGAGTGTCCATCTCGGCTTGCAGGCGAGCATTGTCCGCCTGCAGCCGCCGCGTCTCTTCGGTGAGAGTCCGCGATCCCAGGACTTCCACGGCCTCGGCTATTGAAGCCACCGCGTCCTTAAGCTCGCGGACTATGGTCCCCTTTAGATTTTTCGACTTTGTGGCTATTTTCGCAATAATAGCCAAGTCCTCTACGACCTGCTGCTTGCTCAGGGCCGTGGACCTATTGCTGGGTCCGACGCCCGACGCCGATACCTCCCCCGAGGTCGACGCTAGTTCAGCGGCTCGCTGTTCCCGCCTCTTGCGAGTGACGGCGACGCTCTTCTCTAGCTCTTCCTCTACCAACGCCTTGAACTCTTCCCGCTTTGCAGCGAGAAGCGCTCTTTTGGCATCGGCCAAACCTACGTACTCCCCCGTCGTCGGGGGCCGCCCTCGACCTCTTGACGCAGACGCAGACCGCTCCGAATCCTCGTCGTCGGACAGCTCCAACTCGGGGTTCGGGCGTCGCCTCTTGCGCCAAAGCTTCCCGCCCGTAGCGGGGCTTTGGGACCGACCAGTTGCGAAGCTGCAGTCGGAGTCCATGTCCTCGTCCTGCCGCCCCGCACTAGACTCCCTACTCGTGACGCTCCTCGTCACCTGCCTCTGCTTATTCTCTCCCCTCCTCGTCCTCCTCTCCTCTCTCTCAACGTCGTTTTTGTGTTTAAGATTGTCCATAACAAATCCCACGAGTAATGAGGAACTAAAATGTCAGCCCCGGCAGAGCCTCTTGCCCGGGTAACCCTAATACACCTGGAAGGTCGGGTGGTATTCCAGGGTTGTGCGCTAGCGACTGATGAACTCCCCAGCCTCTCTTTCGAGCACCCCGACGTCACGCAACGAAACGCCGAGAATTGAGGATTTTTTATAGAGGTTTACTCCTCCCGGTCCGGCCAATTAAGGCAAGACCCTCGCTCCCCTGCAGGCTGCTTCACATGACAGCCACACCTGCAGAAGTTTACGACTCGACGGTGGCAAAAATGCCTGTCGGGCTGCACAGTGAAGTACCCACCGGACTCGTCGACCGACCGGCAACAGGGCCACCGCTAACGGCGGCCACTGATCCGGACATGCCCTCGACCATTCGCCACTGGCATCGGGTCCGGGCCAAAACGTCCCTAAAACTAAAACTAGCTACGGTACTACAACTACTACTAGCTACCGCTAACTACTTCTAGCTACTGCTTCCCAGATCCGTTCGCCACCGAGCGCGTTGATGAACAACACACCGGCAACCGGCATCGGGATCGGTCCGCCGCTAGCCAGACCGAGGTATCTATCGCACAGCCAGCTCTGCCGGAGGCAGGAGGACCGGGACCGACACCATAGTCTAGCTACCTAACTACTAAAGCCACAAACTAGACTACCTATGGCCTCCGCATTCGAGCAAGTTGGATAATCCAAACAGGGCTCACTGCGGGTCAGCCGGGCCAACACTAGAAGCAAGCTTAAGCACCCCTACTAACTAGTACTACTACTATGCCAAGCCTCTACCTAGACTACCTATGGCCGCTCGCCCGGAAGCGAACGACCGGGCCTAAAACTAGTAAAGCATGGGCAGCAGCACTACGCCCCAAACCTACAACCCTCGAGAGCAGCGCAAGCACCACCCTCAAGAGACGGGACCCCGCGTCCCGATACCCCGAGACCGAGCGCCGAAACACTCACTAAGGGGTACCGAGCCCCCCCGACCAGCCAGGAGCAATCACTCAAGGTCTGGCCTCCCATCGACTGCCCCCGAAGGAGGCAGCCGAAAACACCTCCCCACGCTAGCCAAGAACCTCCGTTCTGATCGCCACGGACACGAAGACCATGAAAACCAGACCAAGGCACCTTGGTAGCGTTTCGTCGGCTATGTTCTTCATAGCCGACCCCCGCGCTGGACATTAGCAGACGGCTAACGCAATCCCGAAAGACCGCATTAACCGTCCCCCAGGGAGCACCGGCCCGTACCGCTTCCAATCCCATCGGACAAGTCCGAATGACATTGGTAGCCGACGGGCACACGAGGAGGTTTCCAGCATGGCCCCCCCGGCTTCCTTAACCTAACCTAACCTAACCTAACCTAACCTAACCTAACCTAACCTAACCTAACCTAACCTAACCTAACCTAACCTAACCTAACCTAACCTTTTTTTTTTTTTTTTTTTTTAACGTCTGGAACCCATCATGGGTCCCACCGCATTCCAGGGGAGGAAGGCGCTGGGTATGTGAGACTCCTACTCACTAAACCAGACGGTTGCCGTCGCCGTCATGATGGGACACCGCGGGAACGCTTGCGCATACAACCGCGGCGCCCCGACGGACACCACGTAGAGGGCACCCCGCAACGAGAGGCCCCCTCCATAGTCGGCAGGCTTGATAGATCGCAGGGGGGTCCCCTCCCCCCCACCCAAGCCCACCTTAAGAAGAAGGCCGAAGCCCTCTTCTAGCCAGGCCCGGTCCGGAACCCAAACGCCCGGGGGAGTCTATGCTCAACCCCAAGACGCCTGGGGACCTCGTCCAGGCCCAGCTCCCTCGGCGGTGATCTCCCCGAAGGAAGACCACCGTTCGGACTCCACATGAGCGGAGAGTCAAGCACGACCCGGCTGGCTGACAGGGCCGAAACTGCCAACGGACCGCCGCCGCGCAAGACCCCCACTCAGAAAGGGAACCCGACCTCGAACCCGACAGGCCTCTACCGCCGAACACGGTGGTCAACCGAGTCCAGCAAGAAAGAGGCGTAAGTCGGGGACCCACCAAGCCGGGACTAACGATCGCCGAGCAAGACCGTGGTGTCTCGCTCCACGAAGGTTAATCCGGGCACCATCTTTTGCAAGGGGAAACAACCGTCCGAACCGCTCCTTAGAGAGCGACTCGAAAGGAAGAACCCCAAGCCCTAAACACCCCTAAAACCCCGCAACCACGAGGCCACCCCAAGGTCAACTCTGCAAACAGAGAAGTACCCGGAATGACCCCGCGGCTGTCCCCCGGAAAAGAGGGCCTGTGCCCTCCCACCGAATTGCCCAGGCCCACTTTCCAACGGCTGAGGCCGAAGGAAAGGGACCCGAGCCCACCGCCGCAGACGGACCACCCCTAAGGGCAGACCGCCGCGTGAACCCCCCTTGCCAACCATGAGCCAGACTCGGGCACCTCATGGCTGACAACCCCGCGCTGGACATTAGCAGACGGCTAACGCGATCCCGAAAGACCGCATTAACCGTCCCCCAGGGAGCACCGGCCCGTACCGCTTCCAATCCCGCCGGACGAATCCGGACAACATTGGTAGCGGACGGGCACACGAGGAGGTTTCCAGCATGGCTCCCCAACCTAACCTAACCTAACCTAACCTAACCTAACCTAACCTAACCTAACCTAACCTAACCTAACCTAACCTAACCTTTTTTTTTTTTTTTTTTTTTTTTTTTTTTTTTTTTTTTTCGTCTGGAACTCTCATGAGTTCCACCGCATTCCAGGGGAGCGGAAGGCGGTGGGTATGTGGGACTCCTACCCACTAAACCAGACGGTCAACACATCGCCGTATAGAGAGGAGCGCCACGGGAACGCCGAAGCATACATCCGCGTTGCTCCAACGGCAGGCAGCGCCAAGTAGGCGGCCACCACCCCCTCTATGGAGCGGCGCAAACTGTTGACCGGGATGCGCCCCACTCCGATGGTCGGCTTGTTTTCTGGCGAGGAGCTCCCCTGCTCCCCACCCAAGCCGACCGAGCCAGATCGTTTTGGACGACCTTTATCTCCGAGCCGACGGCAAGCCGCCGAGCTCGGAATCAAGGAAGTCCGATCCGACTCATACCCACTAGAGCCCCGGCCCCGAGATGGGACCGTGGCGAGTGGCGGACTTCGCAGTCCACCACCCGTACCGGGGGCTACGGCGGCAGACGGCGCTCGTGAGCGACACGCCTGCGCCCCACCCTACTCCGGCGCATCGGTAGAGCGGCTCCGTCCTCCTCCCTGAGCCTCTCCGCCGCCTCCTTCTGCGACATCACGACCTCGCAGAAGGAACGCACCGCACCCCACGCCTCTTCGCTCGAGACCATGGCCTTCACCACGGCCGGGAGCGAGAGGTCCGACCCGATGGAAGCCACGAGTGTAGCACGTGGCTCCGCCCAGTGCGGGCACGAAGCCAGCGTGTGCTGCGCCGTATCCTCGGCGCAGCCGCACTCGTGGCACATCATCGTGGGCTCACGACCCGCCACCCTAAACAGATACCTCCCGAAGCATCCGTGCCCCGAAAGGATCTGCGTCAGGTGGAAGGTCATCACCCCGTGCCTTCGACCGACCCAGTCCGAAAGAATGGGACCGATCGCCAGGGCAGTCGATTTACCAGCGCCGGGCACTCTGAGCCTCTCTCGCCATGTGACGAGCAGCTCCTCCTGTGCCCTGCGCCTCCAATCAGACTCCCCACCCTCCCCCCGAAGACGGGCGTGCCTCCTCCGTCGATACGCCTCCGCCAGCGTCAACGCGTCCAGGTCCCACGGTGGAGTCCCGGCCAAAGCGCAGGCCGCCTCGCACGAGATGGTGCGATACCCTCGGATCACCCTGACAGCCATGACCCTCTGCGCTCTGCACAAGAGGGCCCGGTTGCGGGAGTCGAGGCTATCGGCCCATATTGGTGCCCCGTAGAGCGCCATGGACTTTACCACCCCGGTGTACAGACGCCGGCAGCGCAGGCTCGGTCCCCCGACATTTGGGAGGACGCGACACAGCGCTCCGGCTGCCCTAACTAGCTTCGGCGCTAGGCGCCGAAAGTGCTCGTCGAAGCTCCATCGACTGTCGAGGACGAGTCCAAGGTACTCCAAGGAACGCCCGACGGCGATGGAAACTCCTCCGACCACCACACTCGATCCGGCAGGAGGTGCGTTCCGCGGCCCGTGAAAACACACGGCGACGGATTTGTGCAATGCAACCTCCAGCCCCAACCTCCTAATGCGCGCCACTACCTGCGCGACCCCAGCAGTTGCCAGAACACTGGCCTCCCGGTAGCTGTCGCCGCGTGCCGTTACGAGAGTGTCGTCGGCGTAACAGGTTACTTCGACACCCCGTAAGTTGGCACCGCGCAGCACCCAGTCGTAGCCGATGTTCCACAGGAGAGGTCCGAGAACCGAACCCTGAGGAACACCGCACGACACCTCCCTACGAATCCAGCCGTCGCCAGACGGGTAGCAGACGGCGCGGTCGCAGAGGTAATCCGCTACGACGCGACGCAAGTACCCGGGCACGGCGTGGAACCTCAGCGCCTCCAAAATGGTCGCCCAGGGAAGGGTGTTGAACGCGTTGGCGATATCGAGAGACACCGCTAACACCACCCCGCCCCGAGACACCGAGGCCTCCGCCAGGGCCCTCACCCGACCGACAGCGTCGAGGGTGGACCTGCCCTTGCGGAAGCCAAATTGATGGTCGCTGAGGTCCCGACCGGACTCCCCCAAGTGCTTGACGAGGCGAGCGGATAAAACCCGCTCAAAGAGCTTACCCGCCTCGTCGAGAAGCACTATCGGCCGATATGCCGATGGCTCGGCAACCGGCCGCCCCTCCTTGCGCAACAGCACCAGTTTCCCACCCTTCCACGTCCGCGGGAACCGGCCCTGCTGCAAACATGCGTTAAAGAGGCGTAGCACTAGTGGCTCTAAATCCCCTAGGGCCAAGGCCCAGGCGCGCCCGGGGATGCCGTCGGGTCCCGGCGCAGTGTTTTTCGACCGAAGCCGAAGCACTGCAGCCCCCAACTCATCCCCGGAGACATCCCGTGCTGCGTCCCAACGCTCCTCCTCTACCTCCTCAGTCGCCGGCGCCATACGAGGTACCCGATGGTCGGTACCGCGAGGGAACAATGCCGTGACTACGGACTCCAGCAACGCCGGCTGGAGAGTCTTGGTCAGCGGAGGGGCCCACGGTCGAAGCTTTCGCCTCAACATCTTGTACGGCCTCCCCCACGGGTCCCTATCCAGGGACTCCACCATCTCCGCTTCGGCCAGGTCTTTGGCTTTGGCGATGGCCGCTACGAAAGCCAGCACTGCCTCCCGATATCGAGTATAGTGCTGACTCTCAAGCTCTTGGTCTCGTCGCCGCCGCCTCCGACATCTGGTGTACTGGCGCCTGAGAGCCACGCAGGACTCTCGGAGCCGCGATAGCTCCTCAGACCACCAGTACACGCCGCGCCTCGGAGTCGCGGAGTGTACGCGGGGCATCGCCGCATCGCAGATTTGCGACATGGTCTGGCCCAGACGCGCAGCTTCCGCCTCTACGTTCACAGCGCCTTCCGGCACTCCTACCCAGGCCTGGACCAGGGCAGCCTCCACCAGCGCCTCCCTGTCCAGACGCTTCAGAGCCCATCGCGGGCCCTCCTCGCGCGAGGGTCGACTCGGGGCACTCGGCGGGGCGGGGAGTGCGGAGACGTCGAACCTCACGTAGCGGTGGTCCGACAACGTCTCCACATCCTCCATCACCCGCCAGCCTCGGATACGACGCGCCAGGGTGGGATCGGCGAACGTGATGTCGACGATCGAACCACCCTGTTGCCGCACGCACGTATGTACCGACCCGCGGTTCAGGACGACAAGACCGGACGCGACTACCCAGTCTTCGAGGACCTCTCCACGTGCGTCCGTTGCCGGGCAACCCCAAGCCATGGATTTGGCATTGAGGTCCCCGACCACGAGGACCCGACCGGGGCCACTCCTCCCGACGAGGACGCCGACTTCGACCAGAAACTGTTCGAAGTCGGCGACACTGCGATTCGGAGAGAAGTAGACCCCGATCAGTGTCACGTTTCCGACGAGAGCCGAGACGTAGCCTCGACCCTTCGTCACTCCTCCGAAGACCGGGGATCCGGCCGCTGTCCGGGTCCCGATCGCCACCACACCGTCCCTGTCGCCGGCCCAGTCGTCCCCCGAAGGGACGTAGTAGGGCTCGGCGACCACGACGACGTTTATCAACCACTCCGCCATGCTTTGGAACAATAGGTCCTGAGCCCTGGCGCAGTGGTTGATATTCGCCTGTAGTATCCGCATGGCCATCTTATTCGATGACCATGGGATCCTCTACGGGCCTAGAAGGCTGCTTTGAGGCCCTAGGACCCCTGCCAGCCTTGCCCGGCTTCCTTCCCTTCGGGGCGGGGACGCACTCCTTGGTCCCCACCCGATGCTTGGCCGGTCTGCCGGCCGCTGCGCACGTGACGCAGTGCGGCTCGGCAGAGCACTCCTGGGCCTTGTGCCCGGGCTTTCCGCACCGATAGCAGAGGTCGCTCCTGTCGACCTCCGCAGTGCACTTGGCCCTGACGTGCCCCATCTCCAGGCACCGGAAGCACCTGAGGGGCCGATCCTCCAAGACGCGGACCTGTGCCGACACCCATCCGACGAGGAGCCTGCCGCCGCCGGACACCTTCTTGGCCGCCGCGACCGGGCAACGAACCCACGCCGCACCGAGACCACCGGCGCCGACGGTGACAGCCCCGCACCGGACTTCGTCGACGTCGCACCCACCTACCCTTGCGACGGCCGTAGCCACGTCGACGCTGGACACGGAGTCGTCCAGTCCCGAAATGCGCATTTCTGCGCACTTCGTGGGTCTAGAGACCCTGACCTGCCCTGCGGGCAGTGACTCTCTCAGCTTGTTAGCGAGAGAGTCCGCCATACCCCCGGTATTCGCTCCGGGCAGTTCCAGGATGCGGCCACCAGTGACCGCCTTCCTAAACCTTAGGTCCTTAATACCCAGGTCGGCCAGGTTGACTTTCTGCTTCGCCTCCGCCAAGACCTGGGCGTAAGTCACGCCATTGGCCTCGGCTTCGGGATGCAGAGTCAATACCACAGCCGTGGATCGTTCTGCCCGGAGCTTTCTTTTGGGAGCGGTCCCTGGCTTCTGCGACTGCGGTTTAGACCGCGATGCAGAAGGTCCAGCAGGGCCCTTTCCCTGTCCCTTCTTGGGCGGCTTTGCCGCTTTCGCCTGAGGCTCGGTAGCCTTCGGCTTTGCCTGCGGCTGAGCCGCTTTTGGCTTCGCCTGAGGCTTGGTAGCCTTTGGCTTTGCCTGCGACTCAGCCGCTTTTGGCTTCGCCTTCGTTCCCTTAGACTTCTTCTGCGCCGACCCGCTGGGGCCCGCAGAGGGTGGGGCGGCGGTCTTAACAGACTCTGTGGTATGCACCGCCTCCCGCCTCTTGTCGGCCGCCAGCGGAGGCCGAAGCCTCGTCTCCGGGAGGAGCCGGTCCTCTATGGAGGCCAGTCGGGCGTTCACCATGGTCCCCACCTGGGACATGACCGCCCGACAGATCTCCTCCAGCGAGGTTGTCTGAGGCTGCGTTGCAGGGGACGCAGCCTCCGTCAATCCGGTAGGAGAGGGCGCCGGACAACCCTGCTTCCGTGCCTTCTCCATGTCTTCTCTTAATATGGACATCTCCTTGCGGAGAGTGTCCATCTCGGCTTGCAGGCGAGCATTGTCCGCCTGCAGCCGCCGCGTCTCTTCAGTGAGAGTCCGCGACCCCAGGACTTCCACGGCCTCGGCTATTGAAGCCACCGCGTCCTTGAGCTCGCGGACTATGGTCCCCTTCAGGTTTTTGGACTTTGTGGCTATTTTCGCAATAATAGCCAAGTCCTCTACGACCTGCTGCTTGCTCAGGGCCGTGGACCTATTGCTGGGTCCGACGCCCGACTCCGATACCTGCCCCGAGGTCAACGCTAGTTCAGCGGCTCGCTGTTCCCGCCTCTTGCGAGTGACGGCGACGCTCTTCTCCAGGTCTTCCTCTACCAACGCCTTGAACTCTTCCCGCTTTGCAGCGAGAAGCGCCCTTTTGGCATCGGCCAAACCTACATACTCCCCCGTCGTCGGGGGCCGCCCTCTGCCTCTTGTCGCAGACGCAGACCGCTCCGAATCCTCGTCGTCGGACAGCGCCAACTCGGGGTTCGGGCGTCGCCTCTTGCGCCAAAGTTTCCCGCCCGTAGCGGGGCTTTGGGACCGTCCAGTGGCAAAGCTGCAGTCCGAGTCCATGTCCTCGTCCTGCCGCCCCGCACTTGACTCCCTGCTTGTGACGCTCCTCGTCATCCGCCTCTCCTTATTCTCTCCCCTCCTCGTCCTCCTCTCCTCTCCCTCAACGTCGTTTGTGTGTTTCAGATTTTCCATAACAAATCCCACGAGTACTGAGGAATAGTAAGTCAACCCCGGCAGAGCCTCTTGCCCGGGTAACCCTAATACACCGGGAAGGTCGGGTGGTATTCCAGGGTTGTGCGCTAGCGACTGATGAACTCCCCAGCCTCTCTTTCGAGCACCCCGACGTCACGCAACGAAACGCCGAGAATTGAGGATTTTTTATAGAGGTTTACTCCTCCCGGTCCGGCCAATTAAGGCAAGACCCTCGCTCCCCTGCAGGCTGCTTCACATGACCGCCACACCTGCAGGGGTTTACGACTCGACGGTGGCAAAAAATGCCTGTCCGGCTGCACAGTCAAGTACCCACCGGACTCGCCGACCGACCGGCAACAGGGCCACCGCTAACGACGGCTACTGATCCGGACATGCCCTCGACCATTCGCCACTGGCATCGGGTCCGGGCCAAAACGTCCCTAAAACTAAAACTAGCTACGGTACTACAACTACTACTAGCTACCGCTAACTACTTCTAGCTACTGCTTCCCAGGTCTGAACTCCGTCCACACCGGACCCGCGAACAAGCCCACTGCAGGGAGAAACAGTACCCCGCATCCCAGTACCCCGAGACCGACAGCCAGGAGCAATCACTCAAGGTCTGGCCTCCCATCGACTGCCCCAGAAGGAGGCAGCCGAAAACACCTCCCCACGCTAGCCAAGAACCTCCGTTCTGATCGCCACGGACACGAAGACCATGAAAACCAGACCAAGGCACCTTGGTAGCGTTTCGTCGGCTATGTTCCTCATAGCCGACCCCCGCGCTGGACATTAGCAGACGGCTAACGCGATCCCGAAAGACCGCATTAACCGTCCCCCAAGGAGCACCGGCCCGTACCGCTTCCAATCCCGCCGGACGAATCCGGACAACACTGGTAGCGGACGGGCACACGAGGAGGTTTCCAGCATGGCCCCCCGACCTAACCTAACCTAACCTAACCTAACCTAACCTAACCTAACCTTTTTTTTTTTTTTTTTTTTTTTTTTTTTTTTTTTTTTTTTTTCGTCTGGAACTCTCATGAGTTCCACCGCATTCCAGGGGAGCGGAGGGCGGTGGGTATGTGAGACTCCTACTCACTAAACCAGACGGTCAACACATCGCCGTATGGAGGAGCGCCACGGGAACGCCGAAGCATACATCCGTGTTGCTCCAACGGCAGGCAGCGCCAAGTAGGCGGCCACCACCCCCCCAAATGGAGCGGCGCAAACTGTTGACCGGGATGCGCCCCACTCCGATGGTCGGCTTGTTTTCTGGCGAGGAGCTCCCCTGCTCCCCGCCCAAGCCGACCGAGCCAGATCGTTTTGGACCACCTTTATCTCCGAGCCAACGGCAAGCCGCCGAGCTCAGAATCAGGAAGTCCGATCCGACCCATACCCACTAGAGCCCCGGCCCCGAGATGGGACCGTGGCGAGTGGCGGACTTCGCAGCCCACCACCCGTAGCGGGGGCTACGGCGGCAGACGGCGCTCGTGAGCGACACGCCTGCGCCCCACCCTCCTCCGGCGCATCGGTAGAGCGGCTCCGTCCTCCTCTCTGAGCCTCTCCGCCACCTCCTTCTGCGACATCACGACCTCGCAGAAGGAACGCACCGCACCCCACGCCTCTTCGCTCGAGACCATGGCCTTGACCACGGCCGGGAGCGAGAGGTCCGACCCGATGGAAGCCACGAGTGTAGCACGCGGCTCCGCCCAGTGCGGGCACGAAGCCAGCGTGTGCTGCGCCGTATCCTCGGCGCAGCCGCACTCGTGGCACATCATCGTGGGCTCACGACCCGCCACCCTAAACAGATACCTCCCGAAGCATCCGTGCCCCGAAAGGATCTGCGTCAGGTGGAAGGTCATCACCCCGTGCCTACGACCGACCCAATCCGAAAGGATGGGACCGATCGCCAGGGCAGTCGATTTACCAGCGTTGGGCACTCTGAGCCTCTCGCGCCATGTGACGAGCAGCTCCTCATGCGCCCTGCGCCTCCACTCCGACTCCCCACCCTCCCCCCGAAGACGGGCATCCCTCCTCCGTCGATACGCCTCCGCCAGCGTCATAGCGTCCAGGTCCCACGGTGGGGTCCCGGCTAGAGCGCAGGCCGCCTCGCACGAGATGGTGCGATACCCTCGGATCACCCTGACAGCCATGACCCTCTGCGCTCTGCACAAGAGGGCCCGATTGCGGGAGTTGAGTCTATCGGCCCATATTGGTGCCCCGTAGAGCGCTATGGACCTTACCACCCCGGTGTACAGACGTCGGCAGCTCATGCTCGGTCCCCCGACATTTGGGAGGACGCGACACATCGCTCCGGCTGCCCTAACAAGCTTCGGCGCTAGGCGCCGAAAGTGCTCGTCGAAGCTCCATCGACTGTCGAGGACGAGTCCAAGGTACTCCAAGGAACGCCCGACAGCGATGGAAACTCCGCCGACCACCACTCTCGACCCGGCCGGAGGTCCGTTCCGCGGCCCGTGAAAACACACAGCCACGGATTTGTGCAATGCAACCTCCAGCCCCAGCCTTCTAATGCGCGCCACTACCTGCGCGACCCCAGCGGTTGCCAGAACACTGGCCTCCCGGTAGCTGTCGCCGCGTGCCGTTACGAGAGTGTCGTCGGCGTAACAAGTTACTTCGACACCCCGTAAGTTGGCACCGCGCAGCACCCAGTCGTAGCCGATGTTCCACAGGAGAGGTCCGAGAACCGACCCTAACCTAACCTAACCTAACCTAACCTAACCTTTTTTTTTTTTTTTTTTTTTTTTTTTTTTTTTTTTTTTTTTTCGTCTGGAACTCTCATGAGTTCCACCGCATTCCAGGGGAGCGGAGGGCGGTGGGTATGTGAGACTCCTACTCACTAAACCAGACGGTCAACACATCGCCGTATGGAGGAGCGCCACGGGAACGCCGAAGCATACATCCGTGTTGCTCCAACGGCAGGCAGCGCCAAGTAGGCGGCCACCACCCCCCCAAATGGAGCGGCGCAAACTGTTGACCGGGATGCGCCCCACTCCGATGGTCGGCTTGTTTTCTGGCGAGGAGCTCCCCTGCTCCCCGCCCAAGCCGACCGAGCCAGATCGTTTTGGACCACCTTTATCTCCGAGCCAACGGCAAGCCGCCGAGCTCAGAATCAGGAAGTCCGATCCGACCCATACCCACTAGAGCCCCGGCCCCGAGATGGGACCGTGGCGAGTGGCGGACTTCGCAGCCCACCACCCGTAGCGGGGGCTACGGCGGCAGACGGCGCTCGTGAGCGACACGCCTGCGCCCCACCCTCCTCCGGCGCATCGGTAGAGCGGCTCCGTCCTCCTCTCTGAGCCTCTCCGCCACCTCCTTCTGCGACATCACGACCTCGCAGAAGGAACGCACCGCACCCCACGCCTCTTCGCTCGAGACCATGGCCTTGACCACGGCCGGGAGCGAGAGGTCCGACCCGATGGAAGCCACGAGTGTAGCACGCGGCTCCGCCCAGTGCGGGCACGAAGCCAGCGTGTGCTGCGCCGTATCCTCGGCGCAGCCGCACTCGTGGCACATCATCGTGGGCTCACGACCCGCCACCCTAAACAGATACCTCCCGAAGCATCCGTGCCCCGAAAGGATCTGCGTCAGGTGGAAGGTCATCACCCCGTGCCTACGACCGACCCAATCCGAAAGGATGGGACCGATCGCCAGGGCAGTCGATTTACCAGCGTTGGGCACTCTGAGCCTCTCGCGCCATGTGACGAGCAGCTCCTCATGCGCCCTGCGCCTCCACTCCGACTCCCCACCCTCCCCCCGAAGACGGGCATCCCTCCTCCGTCGATACGCCTCCGCCAGCGTCATAGCGTCCAGGTCCCACGGTGGGGTCCCGGCTAGAGCGCAGGCCGCCTCGCACGAGATGGTGCGATACCCTCGGATCACCCTGACAGCCATGACCCTCTGCGCTCTGCACAAGAGGGCCCGATTGCGGGAGTTGAGTCTATCGGCCCATATTGGTGCCCCGTAGAGCGCTATGGACCTTACCACCCCGGTGTACAGACGTCGGCAGCTCATGCTCGGTCCCCCGACATTTGGGAGGACGCGACACATCGCTCCGGCTGCCCTAACAAGCTTCGGCGCTAGGCGCCGAAAGTGCTCGTCGAAGCTCCATCGACTGTCGAGGACGAGTCCAAGGTACTCCAAGGAACGCCCGACAGCGATGGAAACTCCGCCGACCACCACTCTCGACCCGGCCGGAGGTCCGTTCCGCGGCCCGTGAAAACACACAGCCACGGATTTGTGCAATGCAACCTCCAGCCCCAGCCTTCTAATGCGCGCCACTACCTGCGCGACCCCAGCGGTTGCCAGAACACTGGCCTCCCGGTAGCTGTCGCCGCGTGCCGTTACGAGAGTGTCGTCGGCGTAACAAGTTACTTCGACACCCCGTAAGTTGGCACCGCGCAGCACCCAGTCGTAGCCGATGTTCCACAGGAGAGGTCCGAGAACCGACCCCTGCGGAACACCGCACGACACCTCCCTACGAATCCAGCCGTCACCAGTCGGGTAGCAGACGGCGCGGTCGCAGAGGTAATCCGCTACGACGCGACGCAAGTACCCGGGCACGGCGTGGAACCTCAGCGCCTCCAAAATGGTCGCCCAGGGAAGGGTGTTGAACGCGTTGGCGATATCGAGAGACACCGCCAACACCACCCCGCCCCGAGACACCGAGGCCTCCGCCAGGGCCCTCACCCGACTGACAGCGTCGAGGGTGGACCTGCCCTTGCGGAAGCCAAATTGATGGTCGCTGAGATCCCGACCGGACTCCCCCAAGTGCTTGACGAGGCGAGCGGATAAAACCCGCTCAAAGAGCTTACCCGCCTCGTCGAGAAGCACTATCGGCCGATATGCCGATGGCTCGGCAACCGGCCGCCCCTCCTTGCGCAACAGTACCAGTTTCCCACCCTTCCACGTCCGCGGGAACCGGCCCTGCTGCAAACATGCGTTAAAGAGGCGTAGCACTAGTGGCTCTAAATCCCCTAGGGCCAAGGCCCAGGCGCGCCCGGGGATGCCGTCGGGTCCCGGCGCAGTGTTCTTCGACCGAAGCCGAAGCACTGCAGCCCCCAACTCATCCCCGGAGACATCCCGTGCTGCGTCCCAACGCTCATCCTCTACCGCCTCAGTCGCCGGCGCCATACGAGGTACTCGATAGTCGGTACCTCGGGGGAACAATGCCGTGACTACGGACTCCAGCAACTCCGGCTGGAGAGTCTTGGTCAGCGGGGGGGCCCACGGTCGAAGCTTTCGCCTCACCATCTTGTACGGCCTCCCCCACGGGTCCCTGTCCAGGGACTCCACCATCTCTGCTTCGGCCAGGTCTTTGGCTTTGGCGATGGCCGCTACGAAAGTCATCACTGCCTCACGATATCGAGTATAGTGCTGACTCTCAAGCTCTTGGTCTCGTCGCCGCCGCCTCCGACATCTGGTGTACTGGCGCCTGAGAGCCACGCAGGTCTCTCGGAGCCGCGATAGCTCCTCAGACCACCAGTAAACGCCGCGCCTCGGAGTCGCGGAACGTACGCGGGGCATCGCCGCATCGCAGATGTGCGTCATGGTCTGGCCCAGACGCACAGCTTCTGCCTCTACATTCACAGCACCTTCCGGCGCTCCTACCCAGGCCTGGACCAGAGCAGCCTCCACCAGCGCCTCCCTGTCCAGACGCTTCAGGGCCCATCGCGGGCCCTCCTCGCGCGAGGGTCGACTTGGGGCATTCGGCGGGGCGGGGAGTGCGGAGACGTCGAACCTCACGTAGCGGTGGTCCGACAACGTCTCCACATCCTCCATCACCCGCCAGCCTCGGATACGGCGCGCCAGGGTGGGATCGGCGAACGTGATGTCGACGATCGAACCGCCCTGTTGCCGCACGCACGTATGTACCGACCCGTGGTTCAGGACGACAAGACCGGACGCGACTACCCAGTCTTCGAGGACCTCTCCACGTGCGTCCGTGGCCGGGCAACCCCAAGCCATGGATTTGGCATTGAGGTCCCCGACCACGAGGACCCGACCGGGGCCACTCCTCCCGACGAGGGCGCCGACTTCGACCAGAAACTGTTCGAAGTCGGCGACACTGCGATTCGGAGAGAAGTAGACCCCGATCAGTGTCACGTTTCCGACGAGAGCCGAGACGTAGCCTCGACCCTTCGTCACTCCTCCGAAGACCGGGGATCCGGCCGCTGTCCGGGTCCCGATCGCCACCACACCGTCCCTGTCGCCGGCCCAGTCGTCCCCCGAAGGGACGTAGTAGGGCTCGGCGATCACGACGACGTTTACCAACCACTCCGCCATGCTTTGGAACAAGAGGTCCTGAGCCCTGGCGCAGTGGTTGATATTCGCCTGTAGAATCCGCATGGCCATCTTATTCGATGACCATGGGATCCTCTACGGGCCTGGAAGGCTGCTTTGAGGCCCTAGGACCTCTGCCAGCCTGGCCCGGCTTCCTTCCCTTCGGGGCGGGAACGCACTCCTTGGTCCCCACCCGATGCTTGGCCGGTCTGCCGGCCGCTGCGCACGTGACGCAGTGCGGCTCGGCAGAGCACTCCTGGGCCTTGTGCCCGGGCTTTCCACACCGATAGCAGAGGTCGCTCCTGTCGACCTCCGCAGTGCACTTGGCCCTGACGTGCCCCATCTCCAGGCACCGGAAGCACCGGAGGGGCCGATCGTCCAAGACGCGGACCTGCGCCGACACCCATCCGACGAGGAGCCTGCCACCACCGGACACCTTCTTGGCCGCTGCGACCGGGCAACGAACCCACGCAGCACCGAGGCCACCGGCGCCGACGGTGACAGCCCCGCAACGGACTTCGTCGACGTCGCACCCACCAACCCTAGCGACGGCCGTAGCCACGTCGACGCTGGACACGGAGTCGTCCAGTCCCGAAATGCGCATTTCTGCGCACTTCGTGGGTCTAGAGACCCTGACCTGCCCTTCGGGCAGTGACTCTCTCAGCTTCTTAGCGAGAGAGTCCGCCATACCCCCGGTATTCGCTCCGGGCAGTTCCAGGATGCGGCCACCAGTGACCGCCTTTCTAAACCTTAGGTCCTTAATACCTAGGTCGGCCAGGTTGACCTTTTGCTTCGCCTCCGACAAGACCTGAGCGTAAGTGACGCCAGTGGCCTCGGCTTCGGGAAGCAGAGTCAATACCACAGCCGTGGATCGTTCTACCCGGAGTTTTCTTTTGGGAGCGGGCTTTCCTTGTCCCTTCTTCGGCGGTTTTGCCGCTTTTGGCTTCGCCTGAGGCTTGGTAGGCCTCAGCTTTGCCTGCGACTGGCCCTCTTTAGGCTTCGCCTTCATCCCCTTAGCCTTCTTCACGGGCTCCGAACGAGTCTTCTGCGCCGACCCGCTGGGGCCCGCAGAGGGTTGAGATGCGGTCTTAACAGACTCTGATGTCTTAACCGCCTCCCGCCTCTTGTCGGCCGCCAGCGGAGGCCGAAGCCTCGTCTCCGGCAAGAGCCGGTCCTCTATGGAGGCCAGTCGAGCGGTCAGCATGGTCCCCACCTGGGACATGACCGCCCGACAGATCTCCTCCAGCGAGATTGTTTGAGGCTGCGTTGCAGGGGATGCAGCCTCCGTCAATCCGGTGGGAGAGGGCGCCGGACAGCCCTGCTTCCGTGCTCTCTCCATGTCTTCTCTTAATGTGGACATCTCCTTGCGGAGAGTGTCCATTTCGGCTTGCAGGCGAGCATTGTCCGCCTGCAGACGACGCGTCTCTTCTGTAAGAGTCCGCGATCCCAGGACTTCCACGGCCTCGGCTATTGAAGCCACAGCGTCCTTCAATTCGCGGACTATAGTCCCCTTAAGGTTTTTGGACTTTGTGGCGATTTTAGCAATGATCGCCAAGTCCTCGACAACCTGCTGCTTGGTCAGGGCCGCGGACCTATTACTGGGTCCGACGCCCGACTCAGCCTTCTCACCCGAGGCCGACGCTAGTTCGGCGGCTCGCTGTTCCCGCCTCTTGCGAGTGATAGCGACGCTTTTCTCAAGGTCTTCTTCGACCAACGCCTTGAACTCTTCCCGCTTTACAGCGAGAAGCGCTCTTTTGGCATCGGCCAAGCCGACGTACTCCCCCGTCGTCGGAGGCCGCCCTCGACCTCTGGTCGCAGACGCAGACCGCTCCGAATCCTCTTCAGACTGCGCCAACTCGGGGTTCGGGCGTCTTCTTTTCCGCCAAAGTTTCCCGCCTGTAGCGGGGCTTTGAGATCGTCCAGTGGCAAAGCTGCAGTCGGAGTCCATGTCCTCGTCCTGCCGCCCCGCACTGGATTCCCTGCTGGTGACGCTCCGCGTCATCCGCCTCTCCTTACTCGCTTCCCTCCTCGTCCTCCTCTCCTCTCCCTCAACGTCGTTTGTTTCTGCTCCCGTCCGCGCTGTCCGTACCATTCCATACCGTACCGAACCTAACCTAACCTTTTTTTTTTTTTTTTTTTTTTCGTCTGGAACCCTCATGGGTTCCACCGCATTCCAGGGGAGCGGAAGGCGGTGGGTATGTGAGACTCCTACTCACTAAACCAGACGGTCAACACATCGCCGTATGGAGGAGCGCCACGGGAACGCCGAAGCATACATCCGCGTTGCTCCAACGGCAGGCAACGCCAGTAGGCGGCCACCACCCCCCAAATGGAGCGGCGCAAACTGTTGACCGGGATGCGCCCCACTCCGATGGTCGGCTTGTTTTCTGGCGAGGAGCTCCCCTGCTCCCCGCCCAAGCCGACCGAGCCAGATCGATTGAGACGACCTTTATCTCCGAGCCGACGGCAAGCCGCCGAGCTCAGAATCAAGGAAGTCCGATCCGACTCATACCCACTAGAGCCCCGGACCCGAGATGGGACCGTGGCGAGTGGCGGACTTCGCAGTCCACCACCCGTACCGGGGGCTACGGCGGCAGACGGCGCTCGTGAGCGACACGCCTGCGCCCCACCCTCCTCCGGCGCATCGGTAGAGCGGCTCCGTCCTCCTCCCTGAGCCTCTCCGCCGCCTCCTTCTGCGACATCACGACCTCGCAGAAGGAACGCACCGCACCCCACGCCTCTTCGCTCGAGACCATGGCCTTGACCACGGCCGGAAGCGAGAGGTCCGGCCCGATGGAAGCCACGAGTGTAGCACGCGGCTCCGCCCAGTGCGGACACGAAGCCAGCGTGTGCTGCGCCGTATCCTCAGCGCAGCCGCACTCGTGGCACATCATCGTGGGCTCACGACCCGCCACCCTAAACAGATACCTCCCGAAGCATCCGTGCCCCGAAAGGATCTGCGTCAGGTGGAAGGTCATCACCCCGTGCCTACGACCGACCCAGTCCGAAAGGATGGGACCGATCGCCAGGGCAGTCGATTTACCAGCGCCGGGCACTCTGAGCCTCTCTCGCCATGTGACGAGCAGCTCTTCCTGCGCCCTGCGCCTCCAATCGGACTCCCCAACCTCCCCCCCGAAGACGGGCGTGCCTCCTCCGTCGATACGCCTCCGCCAGCGTCAAAGCGTCCAGGTCCCACGGTGGGGTCCCGGCCAGAGCGCAGGCCGCCTCGCACGAGATGGTGCGATACCCTCGGATCACCCTGACAGCCATGACCCTCTGCGCTCTGCACAAGAGGGCCCGGTTGCGGGAGTCGAGGCTATCGGCCCATATTGGTGCCCCGTAGAGCGCCATGGACTTTACCACCCCGGTGTACAGACGCCGGCAGCTCAGGCTCGGTCCCCCGACATTTGGGAGGACGCGACACATCGCTCCGGCTGCCCTGACTAGCTTCGGCGCTAGGCGCCGAAAGTGCTCGTCGAAGCTCCATCGACTGTCGAGGACGAGTCCAAGGTACTCCAAGGAACGCCCGACGGCGATGGAAACTCCTCCGACCACCACACTCGACCCGGCAGGAGGTGCGTTCCGCGGCCCGTGAAAACACACGGCGACGGATTTGTGCAATGCAACCTCCAGCCCCAACCTTCTAATGCGCGCCACTACCTGCGCGACCCCAGCCGTCGCCAGAACACTGGCCTCCCGGTAGCTGACGCCGCGTGCCGTTACGAGAGTGTCGTCGGCGTAACAAGTTACTTCGACACCCCGTAAGTTGGCACCGCGCAGCACCCAGTCGTAGCCGATGTTCCACAGGAGAGGTCCGAGAACCGACCCCTGAGGGACACCGCACGACACCTCCCTACGAATCCAGCCGTCGCCAGACGGGTAGCAGACGGCGCGGTCGCAGAGGTAATCCGCTACGACGCGACGCAAGTACCTGGGCACGGCGTGGAACCTCAGCGCCTCCAAAATGGTCGCCCAGGGAAGGGTGTTGAACGCGTTGGCGATGTCGAGAGACACCGCCAACACCACCCCGCCCCGAGACACCGAGGCCTCCGCCAGGGCCCTCACCCGACCGACAGCGTCGAGGGTGGACCTGCCCTTGCGGAAGCCAAATTGATGGTCGCTGAGATCCCGACCGGACTCCCCCAAGTGCTTGACGAGGCGAGCGGATAAAACCCGCTCAAAGAGCTTACCCGCCTCGTCGAGAAGCACTATCGGCCGATATGCCGCTGGCTCGGCAACCGGCCGCCCCTCCTTGCGCAACAGCACCAGTTTCCCACCCTTCCACGTCCGCGGGAACCGGCCCTGCTGCAAGCATGCGTTGAAGAGGCGCAGCACTAGAGGCTCTAAATCCCCTAGGGCCAAGGCCCAGGCGCGCCCGGGGATGCCGTCGGGTCCCGGCGCAGTGTTCTTCGACCGAAGCCGAAGCACTGCAGCCCCCAACTCATCCCCGGAGACATCCCGTGCTGCATCCCAACGCTCCTCCTCTACCTCCTCAGTCTCCGGCGCCATACGAGGTACCCGATTGTCGGTACCTCGAGGGAACAATGCCGTGACTACGGACTCCAGCAACGCCGGCTGGAGAGTCTTGGTCAGCGGAGGGGCCCACGGTCGAAGCTTTCGCCTCACCATCTTGTACGGCCTCCCCCACGGGTCCCTGTCCAGGGACTCCACCATCTCCGCTTCGGCCAGGTCTTTGGCTTTGGCGATGGCCGCTACGAAAGCCAGCACTGCCTCCCGATATCGAGTATAGTGCTGACTCTCAAGCTCTTGGTCTCGTCGCCGCCGCCTCCGACATCTGGTGTACTGGCGCCTGAGAGCCACGCAGGTCTCTCGGAGCCGCGATAGCTCCTCAGACCACCAATAAACGCCGCGCCTCGGAGTCGCAGAGCGTACGCGGGGCATCGCCGCATCGCAGATGTGCGACATGGTCTGGCCCAGACGCGCAGCTTCCGCCTCTACATTCACAGCGCCTTCCGGCGCTCCTACCCAGGCCTGGACCAGGGCAGCCTCCGCCAGCGCCTCCCTGTCCAGACGCTTCAGAGCCCATCGCGGGCCCTCCTCGCGTGAGGGTCGACTCGGGGCACTCGGCGGGGCGGGGAGTGCGGAGACGTCGAACCTCACGTAGCGGTGGTCCGACAACGTCTCCACATCCTCCATCACCCGCCAGCCTCGGATACGGCGCGCCAGGGTGGGATCGGCGAACGTGATGTCGACGATCGAACCACCCTGTTGCCGCACGCACGTATGTACCGACCCGCGGTTCAGGACGACAAGACCGGACGCGACTACCCAGTCTTCGAGGAGCTCTCCACGTGCGTCCGTGGCCGGGCAACCCCAAGCCATGGATTTGGCATTGAGGTCCCCGACCACGAGGACCCGACCGGGGCCACTCCTCCCGACGAGGGCGCCCACTTCGACCAGAAACTGTTCGAAGTCGGCGACACTGCGATTCGGAGAGAAGTAGACTCCGATCAGTGTCACGTTTCCGACGAGAGCCGAGACGTAGCCTCGACCCTTCGTCACTCCTCCGAAGACCGGGGATCCGGCCGCTGTCCGGGTCCCGATCGCCACCACACCGTCTCTGTCGCCGGCCCAGTCGTCCCCCGAAGGGACGTAGTAGGGCTCGGCGACCACGACGACGTTTATCAACCACTCCGCCATGCTTTGGAACAATAGGTCCTGAGCCCTGGCGCAGTGGTTGATATTCGCCTGTAGAATCCGCATGGCCATCTTATTCGATGACCATGGGATCCTCTACGGGCCTGGAAGGCTGCTTTGAGGCCCTAGGACCCCTGCCAGCCTTGCCCGGCTTCCTACCCTTCGGGGCGGGGACGCACGCCTTGGTCCCCACCCGATGCTTGGCCGGTCTGCCGGCCGCTGCGCACGTGACGCAGTGCGGCTCGGCAGAGCACTCCTGGGCCTTGTGCCCGGGCTTTCCGCACCGATAGCAGAGGTCGCTCCTGTCGACCTCCGCAGTGCACTTGGCCCTGACGTGCCCCATCTCCAGGCACCGGAAGCACCTGAGGGGCCGATCGTCCAAGACGCGGACCTGCGCCGACACCCATCCGACGAGGAGTCTGCCGCCGCCGGACACCTTCTTGGCCGCCGCGACCGGGCAACGAACCCACGCGGCACCGAGACCACCGGCGCCGACGGTGACAGCCCCGCACCGGACTTCGTCGACGTCGCACCCACCTACCCTTGCGACGGCCGTAGCCACGTCGACGCTGGACACGGAGTCGTCCAGTCCCGAAATGCGCATTTCTGCGCACTTCGTGGGTCTAGAGACCCTGACCTGCCCTACGGGCAGTGACTCTCTCAGCTTGTTAGCGAGAGAGTCCGCCATACCCCTGGTATTCGCTCCGGGCAGTTCTAGGATGCGGCCACCAGTGACCGCCTTCCTGAACCTTAGGTCCCTTATACCCAGGTCGGCCAGGTTGACTTTCTGCTTCGCCTCCGCCAAGACCTGGGCGTAAGTCACGCCATTGGCCTCGGCTTCGGGATGCAGGGTCAATACCACAGCCGTGGATCGTTCTGCCCGGAGCTTTCTTTTGGGAGCGGTCCCTGGCTTCTGCGACTGCGGTTTAGACCGCGATGCAGAAGGTCCAGCAGGGCCCTTTCCCGGTCCCTTATTGGGCGGCTTTGCCGCTTTTGGCTTCGCCTGAGGCTGGGTAGCCTTCGGCTTTGCCTGTGACTGAGCCGCTTTTGGCTTCGCCTTCACTCCCTTGGGCTTCTTCTGCGCCGACCCGCTGGGGCCCGCAGAGGGTGGGGTGGCGGTCTTAACAGACTCTGTGGTCTGCACCGCCTCCCGCCTCTTGTCGGCCGCCAGCGGAGGCCGAAGCCTCGTCTCCGGGAGGAGCCGGTCCTCTATGGAGGCCAGTCGGGCGTTCACCATGGTCCCCACCTGAGACATGACCGCCCGACAGATCTCCTCCAGCGAGGTTGTCTGAGGCTGCGTTGCAGGGGACGCAGCCTCCGTCAATCCGGTGGGAGAGGGCGCCGGACAACCCTGCTTCCGTGCCTTCTCCATGTCTTCTCTTAATATGGACATCTCCTTGCGGAGAGTGTCCATCTCGGCTTGCAGGCGAGCATTGTCCGCCTGCAGCCGCCGCGTCTCTTCAGTGAGAGTCCGCGACCCCAGGACTTCCACGGCCTCGGCTATTGAAGCCACCGCGTCCTTGAGCTCGCGGACTATGGTCCCCTTCAGGTTTTTGGACTTTGTGGCTATTTTCGCAATAATAGCCAAGTCCTCTACGACCTGCTGCTTGCTCAGGGCCGTGGACCTATTGCTGGGTCCGACGCCCGACTCCGATACCTGCCCCGAGGTCAACGCTAGTTCAGCGGCTCGCTGTTCCCGCCTCTTGCGAGTGACGGCGACGCTCTTCTCCAGGTCTTCCTCTACCAACGCCTTGAACTCTTCCCGCTTTGCAGCGAGAAGCGCCCTTTTGGCATCGGCCAAACCTACATACTCCCCCGTCGTCGGGGGCCGCCCTCTGCCTCTTGTCGCAGACGCAGACCGCTCCGAATCCTCGTCGTCGGACAGCTCCAACTCGGGGTTCGGGCGTCGCCTCTTGCGCCAAAGTTTCCCGCCCGTAGCGGGGCTTTGGGACCGTCCAGTGGCAAAGCTGCAGTCCGAGTCCATGTCCTCGTCCTGCCGCTCCGCACTTGACTCCCTACTAGTGACGCTCCTCGTCATCCGCCTCTCCTTATTCTCTCCCCTCCTCGTCCTCCTCTCCTCTCCCTCAACGTCGTTTTTGTTTGTAAGAATTTCCATAGCAAATCCCACGAGTACTGAGGAATAGTAAGTCAACCCCGGCAGAGCCTCTTGCCCGGGTAACCCTAATACACCTGGAAGGTCGGGTGGTATTCCAGGGTTGTGCGCTAGCGGCTGATGAACTCCCCAGCCTCTCTTACGAGCACCCCGACGTCGCGCAACGAAACGCCGAGAATTGAGGATTTTTTAAAGAGGTTTACTCCTCGCGGTCCGGCCAATTAAGGCAAGACCCTCGCTCCCCTGCAGGCTGCTTCACATGACCGCCACACCTGCAGGAGTTTACGACTCGACGGTGGCAAAAAATGCCTGTCCGGCTGCACAGTTAAGTACCCACCGGACTCGCCGACCGACCGGCAACAGGGCCACCGCTAACGACGGCCACTGATCCGGACATGCCCTCGACCATTCGCCACTGGCATCGGGTCCGGGCCAAAACACCCCTTAAACTAGAACTAGCTACTTCTAACTACCGCTAAATACTTCTAGCTACGGCTTCCCAGATCCATTCGCCACCGAGCACGTTGATGAACACCACACCGGCAACCGGCATCGGGATCGGTCCGCCGCTAGCCAGACAGAGGTATCTATCGCACAGCCAGCTCTGCCGGAGGCAGGAGGACCGGGACCGACACCCTAGTCTAGCTACCTAACTACTAAAGCCACAAACTAGACTACCTATGGCCTCCGCATTCGAGCAAGTTGGATAATCCAAACAGGGCTCACTGCGGGTCAGCCGGGCCAAAACTAGAAGCAAGCTTAAGCACCACTACGAACTAGTACTACTACTATGCCAAGCTTCTAACTAGACTACCTATGGCCGCTCGCCCGGAAGCGAACGACCGGGCCTAAAACTAGTGAAGCATGGGCAGCAGCACTACGCCCCAAACCTACAACCCTCGAGAGCAGCGTAAGCACCACCCCCAAGAGACCGGCCGTAAGGTTCGACCCACCTCTGCGAAGGTCTGAACTCCGTCCACAACGGACCCGCGAACAAGCCCGCTGCAGGGAGAGACGGGACCCCGCATCCCAATACCCCGAGACCGAGCGCCGAAACACTCACTAAGGGGTACCGGGCCCCCCCGACCAGCCAGGAGCAATCACTCAAGGTCTGGCCTCCCATCGACTGCCCCAGAAGGAGGCAGCCGAAAACACCTCCCCACGCTAGCCAAGAACCTCCGTTCTGATCGCCACGGACACGAAGACCATGAAAACCAGACCAAGGCACCTTGGTAGCGTTTCGTCGGCTATGTTCCTCATAGCCGACCCCCGCGCTGGACATTAGCAGACGGCTAACACGATCCCGAAAGACCGCATTAACCGTCCCCCAGGGAGCACCGGCCCGTACCGCTTCCAATCCCGCCGGACGAATCCGGACAACACTAGTAGCGGACGGGCACACGAGGAGGTTTCCAGCATGGCTCCCCAACCTAACCTAACCTTTTTTTTTTTTTTTTTTTTTTTTTCGTCTGGAACCCTCATGGGTTCCACCGCATTCCAGGGGAGCGGAAGGCGGTGGGTATGTGAGACTCCTACTCACTAAACCAGACGGTCAACACATCGCCGTATGGAGGAGCGCCACGGGAACGCCGAAGCATACATCCGCGTTGCTCCAACGGCAGGCAGCGCCAAGTAGGCGGCCACCACCCCCCCAAATGGAGCGGCGCAAACTGTTGACCGGGATGCGCCCCACTCCGATGGTCGGCTTGTTTTCTGGCGAGGAGCTCCCCTGCTCCCCGCCCAAGCCGACCGAGACAGATCGTTTTGGACGACCTTTATCTCCGAGCTGACGGCAAGCCGCCGAGCTCAGAATCAAGGAAGTCCGATCCGACTCATACCCACTAGAGCCCCGGCCCCGAGATGGGACCGTGGCGAGTGGCGGACTTCGCAGCCCACCACCCGTACCGGGGGCTACGGCGGCAGACGGCGCTCGTGAGCGACACGCCTGCGCCCCACCCTCCTCCGGCGCATCGGTAGAGCGGCTCCGTCCTCCTCCCTGAGCCTCTCCGCCGCCTCCTTCTGCGACATCACGACCTCGCAGTAGGAACGCACCGCACCCCACGCCTCTTCGCTCGAGACCATGGCCTTGACCACGGCCGGGAGCGAGAGGTCCGACCCGATGGAAGCCACGAGTGTAGCACGCGGCTCCGCCCAATGCGGGCACGAAGCCAGCGTGTGCTGCGCCGTATCCTCGGCGCAGCCGCACTCGTGGCACATCATCGTGGGCTCACGACCCGCCACCCTAAACAGATACCTCCCGAAGCATCCGTGCCCCGAAAGGATCTGCGTCAGGTGGAAGGTCATCACCCCGTGCCTTCGACCGACCCAGTCCGAAAGAATGGGACCGATAGCCAGGGCAGTCGATTTACCAGCACCGGGCACTCTGAGCCTCTCTCGCCATGTGACGAGCAGCTCCTCCTGCGCCCTGCGCCTCCAATCAGACTCCCCACCCTCCCCCCGAAGACGGGCGTGCCTCCTCCGTCGATACGCCTCCGCCAGCGTCAACGCGTCCAAGTCCCACGGTGGAGTCCCAGCCAGAGCGCAGGCCGCCTCGCACGAGATGGTGCGATACCCTCGGATCACCCTGACAGCCATGACCCTCTGCGCTCTGCACAAGAGGGCCCGGTTGCGGGAGTCGAGGCTATCGGCCCATATTGGTGCCCCGTAGAGCGCCATGGACTTTACCACCCCGGTGTACAGACGCCGGCAGCTCAGGCTCGGTCCCCCGACATTTGGGAGGACGCGACACAGCGCTCCGGCTGCCCTAACTAGCTTCGGCGCTAGGCGCCGAAAGTGCTCGTCGAAGCTCCATCGACTGTCGAGGACGAGTCCAAGGTACTCCAAGGAACGCCCGACGGCGATGGAAACTCCTCCGACCACCACACTCGACCCGGCAGGAGGTGCGTTCCGCGGCCCGTGAAAACACACAGCGACGGATTTGTGCAATGCAACCTCCAGCCCCAACCTTCTAATGCGCGCCACTACCTGCGCGACCCCAGCCGTTGCCAGAACACTGGCCTCCCGGTAGCTGTCGCCGCGTGCCGTTACGAGAGTGTCGTCGGCGTAACAGGTTACTTCGACACCCCGCAAGTTGGCACCGCGCAGCACCCAGTCGTAGCCGATGTTCCACAGGAGAGGTCCGAGAACCGACCCCTGAGGAACACCGCACGACACCTCCCTACGAATCCAGCCGTCGCCGGACGGGTAGCAGACGGCGCGGTCGCATAGGTAATCCGCTACGACGCGACGCAAGTACCCGGGCACGGCGTGGAACCTCAGCGCCTCCAAAATGGTCGCCCAGGGAAGGGTGTTGAACGCGTTGGCGATATCGATAGACACCGCCAACACCACCCCACCCCGAGACACCGAGGCCTCCGCCAGGGCCCTCACCCGACCGACAGCGTCGAGGGTGGACCTGCCCTTGCGGAAGCCAAATTGATGGTCGCTGAGATCCCGACCAGACTCCCCCAAGTGCTTGACGAGGCGAGCGGATAAAACCCGCTCAAAGAGCTTACCCGCCTCGTCGAGAAGCACTATCGGTCGATATGCCGATGGCTCGGCAACCGGCCGCCCCTCCTTGCGCAACAGCACCAGTTTCCCACCCTTCCACGTCCGCGGGAACCGGCCCTGCCGCAAACAGGCGTTGAAGAGGCGCAGCACTAGAGGCTCTAAATCCCCTAGGGCCAAGGCCCAGGCGCGCCCGGGGATGCCGTCGGGTCCCGGCGCAGTGTTCTTCGACCGAAGCCGAAGCACTGCAGCCCCCAACTCACCCCCGGAGACATCCCGTGCTGCGTCCCAACGCTCCTCCTCTACCTCCACAGTCGCCGGCGCTATACGAGGTACCCGATGGTCGGTACCTCGAGGGAACAATGCCGTGACTACGGACTCCAGCAACGCCGGCTGGAGAGTCTTGGTCAGCGGAGGGGCCCACGGTCGAAGCTTTCGCCTCACCATCTTGTACGGCCTCCCCCACGGGTCCCTGTCCAGGGACTCCACCATCTCCGCTTCGGCCAGGTCTTTGGCTTTGGCGATGGCCGCTACGAAAGCCAGCACTGCCTCCCGATATCGAGTATAGTGCTGACTCTCAAGCTCTTGGTCTCGTCGCCGCCGCCTCCGACATCTGGTGTACTGGCGCCTGAGAGCCACGCAGGTCTCTCGGAGCCGCGATAACTCCTCAGACCACCAGTAGACACTGCGCTTCGGAGTCGCAGAGCGTACGCGGGGCATCGCCGCATCGCAGATGTGCGACATAGTCTGGCCCAGACGCGCAGCTTCCGCCTCTACATTCACAGCGCCTTCCGGCGCTCCTACCCAGGCCTGGACCAGGGCAGCCTCCGCCAGCGCCTCCCTGTCCAGACGCTTCAGAGCCCATCGCGGGCCCTCCTCGCGCGAGGGTCGACTCGGGGCATTCGGCGGGGCGGGGAGTGCGGAGACGTCGAACCTCACGTAGCGGTGGTCCGACAACGTCTCCACATCCTCCATCACCCGCCAGCCTCGGATACGGCGCGCCAGGGTGGGATCGGCGAACGTAATGTCGACGATCGAACCACCCTGTTGCCGCACGCACGTATGTACCGACCCGCGGTTCAGGACGACAAGACCGGACGCGACTACCCAGTCTTCGAGGACCTCTCCACGTGTGTCCGTGGCCGGGCAACCCCAAGCCATGGATTTGGCATTGAGGTCCCCGACCACGAGGACCCGACCGGGGCCACTCCTCCCGACGAGGGCGCCCACTTCGACCAGAAACTGTTCGAAGTCGGCGACACTGCGATTCGGAGAGAAGTAGACTCCGATCAGTGTCACGTTTCCGACGAGAGCCGAGACGTAGCCTCGACCCTTCGTCACTCCTCCGAAGACCGGGGATCCGGCCGCTGTCCGGGTCCCGATCGCCACCACACCGTCTCTGTCGCCGGCCCAGTCGTCCCCCGAAGGGACGTAGTAGGGCTCGGCGACCACGACGACGTTTATCAACCACTCCGCCATGCTTTGGAACAATAGGTCCTGAGCCCTGGCGCAGTGGTTGATATTCGCCTGTAGAATCCGCATGGCCATCTTATTCGATGACCATGGGATCCTCTACGGGCCTGGAAGGCTGCTTTGAGGCCCTAGGACCCCTGCCAGCCTTGCCCAGCTTCCTACCCTTCGGGGCGGGGACGCACGCCTTGGTCCCCACCCGATGCTTGGCCGGTCTGCCGGCCGCTGCGCACGTGACGCAGTGCGGCTCGGCAGAGCACTCCTGGGCCTTGTGCCCGGGCTTTCCGCACCGATAGCAGAGGTCGCTCCTGTCGACCTCCGCAGTGCACTTGGCCCTGACGTGCCCCATCTCCAGGCACCGGAAGCACCTGAGGGGCCGATCGTCCAAGACGCGGACCTGCGCCGACACCCATCCGACGAGGAGTCTGCCGCCGCCGGACACCTTTTTGGCCGCCGCGACCGGGCAACGAACCCACGCGGCACCGAGACCACCGGCGCCGACGGTGACAGCCCCGCACCGGACTTCGTCGACGTCGCACCCACCTACCCTTGCGACGGCCGTAGCCACGTCGACGCTGGACACGGAGTCGTCCAGTCCCGAAATGCGCATTTCTGCGCACTTCGTGGGTCTAGAGACCCTGACCTGCCCTACGGGCAGTGACTCTCTCAGCTTGTTAGCGAGAGAGTCCGCCATACCCCCGGTATTCGCTCCGGGCAGTTCTAGGATGCGGCCACCAGTGACCGCCTTCCTGAACCTTAGGTCCCTTATACCCAGGTCGGCCAGGTTGACTTTCTGCTTCGCCTCCGCCAAGACCTGGGCGTAAGTCACGCCATTGGCCTCGGCTTCGGGATGCAGCGTCAATACCACAGCCGTGGATCGTTCTGCCCGGAGCTTTCTTTTGGGAGCGGTCCCTGGCTTCTGCGACTGCGGTTTAGACCGCGATGCAGAAGGTCCAGCAGGGCCCTTTCCCTGTCCCTTCTTGGCCGGCTTTGCCGCTTTTGGCTTCGCCTGAGGCTCGGTAGCCTTCGGCTTTGCCTGCGGCTGAGCCGCTTTCGGCTTCGCCTGCGGCTGAGCCGCTTTTGGCTTCGCCTTCGCTCCCTTAGACTTCTTCTGCGCCGATCCGCTGGGGCCCGCAGAGGGTGGGGCGGCGGTCTTAACAGACTCTGTGGTCTGCACCGCCTCCCGCCTCTTGTCGGCCGCCAGCGGAGGCCGAAGCCTCTTCTCCGGCAGGAGCCGGTCCTCTATGGAGGCCAGTCGGGCGGTCACCATGGTCCCCACCTGGGACATGACCGCCCGACAGATCTCCTCCAGCGAGGTTGTCTGAGGCTGCGTTGCAGGGGACGCAGCCTCCGTCAATCCGGTGGGAGTGGGCGCCGGACAACCCTGCTTCCGTGCCCTCTCCATGTCCTCACGCAAGGTGAACATCTCCTTGCGGAGAGTGTCCATCTCGGCTTGCAGGCGAGCATTGTCCGCCTGCAGCCGCCGCGTCTCTTCAGTGAGAGTCCGCGATCCCAGGACTTCCACGGCCTCGGCTATTGAAGCCACCGCGTCCTTAAGCTCGCGGACTATGGTCCCCTTCAGGTTTTTGGACTTTGTGGCTATTTTCGCAATAATAGCCAAGTCCTCTACGACCTGCTGCTTGCTCAGGGCCGTGGACCTATTGCTGGGTCCGACGCCCGACTCTGATACCTGCCCCGAGGTCGATGCTAGTTCAGCGGCTCGCTGTTCCCGCCTCTTGCGTGTTACAGCGACGCTCTTCTCTAGCTCTTCCTCTACCAACGCCTTGAACTCTTCCCGCTTTGCAGCGAGAAGCGCTCTTTTGGCATCGGCCAAACCTACATACTCCCCCGTCGTCGGGGGCCGCCCTCGGCCTCTTGACGCAGACGCAGACCGCTCCGAATCCTCGTCGTCGGACAGCTCCAACTCGGGGTTCGGGCGTCGCCTCTTGCGCCAAAGCTTCCCGCCCGTAGTGGGGCTTTGGGACCGTCCAGTTGCGAAGCTGCAGTCGGAGTCCATGTCCTCGTCTTGCCGCCCTGCACTAGACTCCCTACTCGTGACGTTCCTCGTCATCTGCCTCTCCTTATTCTCTCCCCTCCTCGTCCTCCTCTCCTCTCTCTCAACGTCGTTTTTGTGTTTAAGATTTTCCATAACAAATCCCACGAGTATTGAGGAACTAAAATGTCAGCCCCGGCAGAGCCTCTTGCCCGGGTAACCCTAATACACCTGGAAGGTCGGGTGGTATTCCAGGGTTGTGCGCTAGCGACTGATGAACTCCCCAGCCTCTCTTTCGAGCACCCCGACGTCACGCAACGAAACGCCGAGAATTGAGGATTTTTTATAGAGGTTTACTCCTCCCGGTCCGGCCAATTAAGGCAAGACCCTCGCTCCCCTGCAGGCTGCTTCACATGACAGCCACACCTGCAGAAGTTTACGACTCGACGGTGGCAAAAATGCCTGTCCGGCTGCACAGTGAAGTACCCACCGGACTCGTCGACCGACCGGCAACAGGGCCACCGCTAACGGCGGCCACTGATCCGGACATGCCCTCGACCATTCGCCACTGGCATCGGGTCCGGGCCAAAACGTCCCTAAAACTAAAACTAGCTACGGTACTACAACTACTACTAGCTACCGCTAACTACTTCTAGCTACTGCTTCCCAGATCCGTTCGCCACCGAGCGCGTTGATGAACAGCACACCAGCAACCGGCATCGGGATCGGTCCGCCGCTAGCCAGACCGAGGTATCTTTCGCACAGCCAGCTCTGCCGGAGGCAGGAGGACCGGGACCGACACCCTAGTCTAGCTACCTAACTACTAAAGCCACAAACTAGACTACCTATGGCCTCCGCATTCGAGCAAGTTGGATAATCCAAACAGGGCTTACTGCGGGTCAGCCGGGCCAACACTAGAAGCAAGCTTAAGCACCCCTACTAACTAGTACTACTACTATGCCAAGCCTCTAACTAGACTACCTATGGCCGCTCGCCCGGAAGCGAACGACCGGGCCTAAAACTAGTGAAGCATGGGCAGCAGCACTACGCCCCAAACCTTCAACCCTCAAGAGCAGCGCAAGCACCACCCTCAAGAGACGGGACCCCGCATCCCGATACCCCGAGACCGAGCGCCGAAACACTCACTAAGGGGTACCGGGCCCCCCCGACCAGCCAGGAGCAATCACTCAAGGTCTGGCCTCCCATCGACTGCCCCAGAAGGAAGCAGCCGAAAACACCTCCTCCCCACGCTAGCCAAGAGCCTCCGTTCTGATCGTCACGGACACGAAGACCATGAAAACAAGACCAAGGCACCTTGGTAGCGTTTCGTCGGCTATGGTCCTCATAGCCGACCCCCGCGCTGGACATTAGCAGACGGCTAACGCGATCCCGAAAGACCGCATTAACCGTCCCCCAGGGAGCACCGGCCCGTACCGCTTCCAATCCCGCCGGACGAATCCGGACAACATTGGTAGCGGACGGGCACACGAGGAGGTTTCCAGCATGGCCCCCCAACCTTTTTTTTTTTTTTTTTTTTTTTTTTTTTTTTTTTTTTTTTTTTTTTTTTTCGTCTGGAACTCTCATGAGTTCCACCGCATTCCAGGGGAGCGGAAGGCGGTGGGTATGTGAGACTCCTACTCACTAAACCAGACGGTCAACACATCGCCGTATGGAGGAGCGCCACGGGAACGCCGAAGCATACATCCGCGTTGCTCCAACGGCAGGCAGCGCCAAGTAGGCGGCCACCACCCCCCCAAATGGAGCGGCGCAAACTGTTGACCGGGATGCGCCCCACTCCGATGGTCGGCTTGTTTTCTGGCGAGGAGCTCCCCTGCTCCCCGCCCAAGCCGACCGAGCCAGATCATTTTGGACGACCTTTATCTCCGAGCCGGCGGCAAGCCGCCGAGCTCAGAATCAAGGAAGTCCGATCCGACTCATACCCACTAGAGCCCCGGCCCCGAGATGGGACCGTGGCGAGTGGCGGACTTCGCAGTCCACCACCCGTACCGGGGGCTAAGGCGGCAGACAGCGCTCGTGAGCGACACGCCTGCGCCCCAACCTCCTCCGGCGCATCGGTGGAGCGGCTCCGTCCTCCTCCCTGAGCCTCTCCGCCGCCTCCTTCTGCGACATCACGACCTCGCAGAAGGAACGCACCGCACCCCACGCCTCTTCGCTCGAGACCATGGCCTTGACCACGGCCGGGAGCGAGAGGTCCGACCCGATGGAAGCCACGAGTGTAGCACGTGGCTCCGCCCAGTGCGGGCAGGAAGCCAGCGTGTGCTGCGCCGTGTCCTCGACGCAGCCGCACTCGTGGCACATCATCGTGGGCTCACGACCCGCCACCCTAAACAGATACCTCCCGAAGCATCCGTGCCCCGAAAGGATCTGCGTCAGGTGGAAGGTCATCACCCCGTGCCTACGACCGACCCAGTCCGAAAGGATGGGGCCGATCGCCAGGGCAGTCGATTTACCAGCGCCGGGCACTCTGAGCCTCTCTCGCCATGTGATGAGCAGCTCCTCCTGCGCCCTGCGCCTCCAATCAGACTCCCCACCCTCCCCCCGAAGACGGGCGTGCCTCCTCCGTCGATACGCCTCCGCCAGCGTCAAAGCGTCCAGGTCCCACGGTGGGGTCCCGGCCAGAGCGCAGGCCGCCTCGCACGAGATGGTGCGATACCCTCGGATCACCCTGACAGCCATGACCCTCTGCGCTCTGCACAAGAGGGCCCGGTTGCGGGAGTCGAGGCTATCGGCCCATATTGGTGCCCCGTAGAGCGCCATGGACTTTACCACCCCGGTGTACAGACGCCGGCAGCTCAGGCTCGGTCCCCCGACATTTGGGAGGACGCGACACAGCGCTCCGGCTGCCCTAACTAGCTTCGGCGCTAGGCGCCGAAAGTGCTCGTCGAAGCTCCATCGACTGTCGAGGACGAGTCCAAGGTACTCCAAGGAACGCCCGACGGCGATGGAAACTCCTCCGACCACCACACTCGACCCGGCAGGAGGTGCGTTCCGCGGCCCGTGAAAACACACGGCGACGGATTTGTGCAATGCAACCTCCAGCCCCAACCTTCTAATGCGCGCCACTACCTGCGCGACCCCAGCCGTCGCCAGAACACTGGCCTCCCGGTAGCTGACGCCGCGTGCCGTTATGAGAGTGTCGTCGGCGTAACAAGTTACTTCGACACCCCGTAAGTTGGCACCGCGCAGCACCCAGTCGTAGCCGATGTTCCACAGGAGAGGTCCGAGAACCGACCCCTGGGGAACACCGCACGACACCTCCCTACGAATCCAGCCGTCGCCAGACGGGTAGCAGACGGCGCGGTCGCAGAGGTAATCCGCTACGACGCGACGCAAGTACCCGGGCACGGCGTGGAACCTCAACGCCTCCAAAATGGTCGCCCAGGGAAGGGTGTTGAACGCGTTTGCGATATCGAGAGACACCGCCAACACCACCCCGCCCCGAGACACCGAGGCCTCCGCCAGGGCCCTCACCCGACCGACAGCGTCGAGGGTGGACCTGCCCTTGCGGAAGCCAAATTGATGGTCGCTGAGATCCCGACCGGACTCCCCCAAGTGCTTGACGAGGCGAGCGGATAAAACCCGCTCAAAGAGCTTACCCGCCTCGTCGAGGAGCACTATCGGCCGATATGCCGATGGCTCGGCAACCGGCCGCCCCTCCTTGCGCAACAGCACCAGTTTCCCACCCTTCCACGTCCGCGGGAACCGGCCCTGCCGCAAACAGGCGTTGAAGAGGCGCAGCACTAGAGGTTCTAAATCCCCTAGGGCCAAGGCCCAGGCGCGCCCGGGGATGCCGTCGGGTCCCGGCGCAGTGTTCTTCGACCGAAGCCGAAGCACTGCAGCCCCCAACTCACCCCCGGAGACATCCCGTGCTGCGTCCCAACGCTCCTCCTCTACCTCCTCAGTCGCCGGCGCCATACGAGGTACCCGATGGTCGGTACCTCGAGGGAACAATGCCGTGACTACGGACTCCAGCAACGCCGGCTGGAGAGTCTTGGTCAGCGGAGGGACCCACGGTCGAAGCTTTCGCCTCACCATCTTGTACGGCCTCCCCCACGGGTCCCTGTCCAGGGACTCCACCATCTCCGCTTCGGCCAGGTCTTTGGCTTTGGCGATGGCCGCTACGAAAGCCAGCACTGCCTCCCGATATCGAGTATAGTGCTGACTCTCAAGCTCTTGGTCTCGTCGCCGCCGCCTCCGACATCTGGTGTACTGGCGCCTGAGAGCCACGCAGGTCTCTCGGAGCCGCGATAACTCCTCAGACCACCAGTAGACGCTGCGCCTCGGAGTCGCAGAGCGTACGCGGGGCATCGCCGCATCGCAGATGTGCGACATAGTCTGGCCCAGACGCGTAGCTTCCGCCTCTACATTCACAGCGCCTTCCGGCGCTCCTACCCAGGCCTGGACCAGAGCAGCCTCCGCCAGCGCCTCCCTGTCCAGACGCTTCAGAGCCCATCGCGGGCCCTCCTCGCGCGAGGGTCGACTCGGGGCACTCGGCGGGGCGGGGAGTGCGGAGACGTCGAACCTCACGTAGCGGTGGTCCGACAACGTCTCCACATCCTCCATCACCCGCCAGCCTCGGATACGGCGCGCCAGGGTGGGATCGGCGAACGTAATGTCGACGATCGAACCACCCTGTTGCCGCACGCACGTATGTACCGACCCGCGGTTCAGGACGACAAGACCGGACGCGACTACCCAGTCTTCGAGGACCTCTCCACGTGCGTCCGTGGCCGGGCAACCCCAAGCCATGGATTTGGCATTGAGGTCCCCGACCACGAGGACCCGACCGGGGCCACTCCTCCCGACGAGGGCGCCCACTTCGACCAGAAACTGTTCGAAGTCGGCGACACTGCGATTCGGAGAGAAGTAGACTCCGATCAGTGTCACGTTTCCGACGAGAGCCGAGACGTAGCCTCGACCCTTCGTCACTCCTCCGAAGACCGGGGATCCGGCCGCTGTCCGGGTCCCGATCGCCACCACACCGTCTCTGTCGCCGGCCCAGTCGTCCCCCGAAGGGACGTAGTAGGGCTCGGCGACCACGACGACGTTTATCAACCACTCCGCCATGCTTTGGAACAATAGGTCCTGAGCCCTAGCGCAGTGGTTGATATTCGCCTGTAGAATCCGCATGGCCATCTTATTCGATGACCATGGGATCCTCTACGGGCCTGGAAGGCTGCTTTGAGGCCCTAGGACCCCTGCCAGCCTTGCCCGGCTTCCTACCCTTCGGGGCGGGGACGCACGCCTTGGTCCCCACCCGATGCTTGGCCGGTCTGCCGGCCGCTGCGCACGTGACGCAATGCGGCTCGGCAGAGCACTCCTGGGCCTTGTGCCCGGGTTTTCCGCACCGATAGCAGAGGTCGCTTCTGTCGACCTCCGCAGTGCACTTGGCCCTGACGTGCCCCATCTCCAGGCACCGGAAGCACCTGAGGGGCCGATCGTCCAAGACGCGGACCTGCGCCGACACCCATCCGACGAGGAGTCTACCGCCGCCGGACACCTTCTTGGCCGCCGCGACCGGGCAACGAACCCACGCAGCACCGAGGCCACCGGCGCCGACGGTGACAGCCCCGCACCGGACTTCGTCGACGTCGCACCCACCAACCCTAGCGACGGCCGTAGCCACGTCGACGCTGGACACGGAGTCGTCCAGTCCCGAAATGCGCATTTCTGCGCACTTCGTGGGTCTAGAGACCCTGACCTGCCCTACGGGCAGTGACTCTCTCAGCTTGTTAGCGAGAGAGTCCGCCATACCCCCGGTATTCGCTCCGGGCAGTTCCAGGATGCGGCCACCAGTGACCGCCTTCCTAAACCTTAGGTCGCTTATACCGAGGTCGGCCAGGTTGACCTTCTGCTTCGCCTCCGCCAAGACCTGGGCGTAAGTCACGCCATTGGCCTCGGCTTCGGGATGCAGAGTCAATACCACAGCCGTGGATCGTTCTGCCCGGAGCTTTCTTTTGGGAGCGGTCCCTGGCTTCTGCGACTGCGGTTTCGACCGCGATGCAGAAGGTCCAGCAGGGCCCTTACCCTGTCCCTTCTTGTGTGGCTTTGCCGCTTTTGGCTTCGCCTGAGGCTCGGTAGCCTTCGGCTTTGCCTGCGGCTGAGCCGCTTTTGGCTTCGCCTGCGGCTGAGCCGCTTTTGGCTTCGCCTTCGCCCCCTTCGACTTTTTCTGCGCCGATCCGCTGGGGCCCGCAGAGGGTGGGGCGGCGGTCTTAGCAGACTCAGTGGTCTGCACCGCCTCCCGCCTCTTGTCGGCCGCCAGCGGAGGCCGAAGCCTCGTCTCCGGGAGAAGCCGGTCCTCTATGGAGGCCAGTCGAGCGTTCACCATGGTCCCCACCTGGGACATGACCGCCCGACAGATCTCCTCCAGCGAGGTTGTCTGAGGCTGCGTTGCAGGGGTCGCAGCCTCCGTCGATCCGGTGGGAGAGGGCGCCGGACAACCCTGCTTCCGTGCCTTCTCCATGTCTCCTCTTAATGTGGACATCTCCTTGCGGAGAGTGTCCATCTCGGCTTGCAGGCGAGCATTGTCCGTCTGCAGCCGCCGCGTCTCTTCGGTGAGAGTCCGCGATCCCAGGACTTCCACGGCCTCGGCTATTGAAGCCACCGCGTCCTTAAGCTCGCGGACTATGGTCCCCTTGAGGTTTTTCGACTTTGTGGCTATTTTCGCAATAATAGCCAAGTCCTCTACGACCTGCTGCTTGCTCAGGGCCGTGGACCTATTGCTGGGTCCGACGCCCGACTCCGATACCTGCCCCGAGGTCGACGCTAGTTGAGCGGCTCGCTGTTCCCGCCTCTTGCGAGTGACCGCGACGCTCTTCTCTAGGTCTTCCTCTACCAACGCCTTGAACTCTTCCCGCTTTGCAGCGAGAAGCGCTCTTTTGGCATCGGCCAAACCTACGTACTCCCCCGTCGTCGGGGGCCTCCCTCGGCCTCTTGTCGCAGACGCAGACCGCTCCGAATCCTCGTCGTCGGACAGCTCCAACTCGGGGTTCGGGCGTCGCCTCTTGCGCCAAAGTTTCCCGCCCGTAGCGGGGCTTTGGGACCGTCCAGTGGCGAAACTGCAGTCGGAGTCCATGTCCTCGTCCTGCCGCCCCGTACTGGACTCCCTACTAATGACGCTCCTCGTCATCCGCCTCTCCTTAATCTCTCCCCTCCTCGTCCTCCTCTCCTCTCCCTCAACGTCGTTTGTGTGTTTAAGATTTTCCATAACAAATCCCACGAGTAGTGAGGAACTAAAATGTCAGCCCCGGCAGAGCCTCTTGCCCGGGTAACCCTAATACACCTGGAAGGTCGGGTGGTATTCCAGGGTTGTGCGCTAGCGGCTGATGAACTCCCCAGCCTCTCTTTCGAGCACCCCGACGTCACGCAACGAAACGCCGAGAATTGAGGATTTTTTATAGAGGTTTACTCCTCCCGGTCCGGCCAATAAAGGCAAGACCCTCGCTCCCCTGCAGGCTGCTTCACATGACAGCCACACCTACAGAAGTTTACGACTCGACGGTGGCAAAAATGCCTGTCCGGCTGCACAGTGAAGTACCCACCGGACTCGTCGACCGACCGGCAACAGGGCCACCGCTAACGGCAGCCACTGATCCGGACATGCCCTCGACCATTCGCCACTGGCATCGGGTCCGGGCCAAAACGTCCCTATAACTAAAACTAGCTACGGTACTACAACTACTACTAGCTACCGCTAACTACTTCTAGCTAACTATCTACTTCTAGCTAACTACTTCTAGCTACCTAACTACTAAAGCCACAAACTAGACTACCTATGGCCTCCGCATTCGAGCAAGTTGGATAATCCAAACAGGGCTCACTGCGGGTCAGCCGGGCCAACACTAGAAGCAAGCTTAAGCACCCCTACTAACTAGTACTACTACTATGCCAAGCCTCTAACTAGACTACCTATGGCCGCTCGCCCGGAAGCGAAGGACCGGGCCTAAAACTAGTGAAGCATGGGCAGCAGCACTACGCGCCAAACCTACAACCCTCGAGAGCAGCGCAAGCACCACCCTCAAGAGACGGGACCCCGCATCCCGATACCCCGAGACCGAGCGCCGAAACACTCACTAAGGGGTACCGGGCCCCCCCGACCAGCCAGGAGCAATCACTCAAGGTCTGGCCTCCCATCGACTGCCCCAGAAGGAGGCAGCCGAAAACACCTCCCCACGCTAGCCAAGAACCTCCGTTCTGATCGCCATGGACACGAAGACCATGAAAACCAGACCAAGGCACCTTGGTAGCGTTTCGTCAGCTATGTTCCTCATAGCTGACCCCCGCGCTGGACATTAGCAGACGGCTAACGCGATCCCGAGAGACCGCATTAACCGTCCCCCAGGGAGCACCGGCCCGTACCACTTCCAATCCCGCCGGACGAATCCGGACAACATTGGTAGCGGACGGGCACACGAGGAGGTTTCCAGCATGGCTCCCCATGGCCCCCCAACCTAACCTTTTTTTTTTTTTTTTTTTTTTTTTTTTTTTTTTTTTTTTTTCGTCTGGAACCCTCATGGGTTCCACCGCATTCCAGGGGAGCGGAAGGCGGTGGGTATGTGAGACTCCTACTCACTAAACCAGACGGTCAACACATCGCCGTATGGAGGAGCGCCACGGGAACGCCGAAGCATACATCCGCGTTGCTCCAACGGCAGGCAACGCCAAGTAGGCGGCCACCACCCCCCCAAATGGAGCGGCGCAAACTGTTGACCGGGATGCGCCCCACTCCGATGGTCGGCTTGTTTTCTGGCGAGGAGCTCCCCTGCTCCCCGCCCAAGCCGACCGAGCCAGATCGTTTTGGACGACCTTTATCTCCGAGCCGACGGCAAGCCGCCGAGCTCAGAATCAAGGAAGTCCGATCCGACTCATACCCACTAGAGCCCCGGCCCCGAGATGGGACCGTGGCGAGTGGCGGACTTCGCAGTCCACCACCCGTACCGGGGTTACGGCGGCAGACGGCGCTCGTGAGCGACACGCCTGCGCCCCACCCTCCTCCGGCGCATCGGTAGAGCGGCTCCGTCCTCCTCCCTGAGCCTCTCCGCCGCCTCCTTCTGCGACATCACGACCTCGCAGAAGGAACGCACCGCACCCCACGCCTCTTCGCTCGAGACCATGGCCTTGACCACGGCCGGGAGCGAGAGGTCCGACCCGATGGAAGCCACGAGTGTAGCACGCGGCTCCGCCCAATGCGGGCACGAAGCCAGCGTGTGCTGCGCCGTATCCTCGGCGCAGCCGCACTCGTGGCACATCATCGTGGGCTCACGACCCGCCACCCTAAACAGATACCTCCCGAAGCATCCGTGCCCCGAAAGGATCTGCGTCAGGTGGAAGGTCATCACCCCGTGCCTACGACCGACCCAATCCGAAAGGATGGGACCGATCGCCAGGGCAGTCGATTTACCAGCGTTGGGCACTCTGAGCCTCTCGCGCCATGTGACGAGCAGCTCCTCATGCGCCCTGCGCCTCCAATCCGACTCCCCACCCTCCTCCCCAGACGGAGGATGTTCCCCCCGACGACGGGCATCCCTCCTCCGACGATACGCCTCCGCCAGCGTCAAAGCGTCCAGGTCCCACGGTGGGGTCCCGGCCAGAGCGCAGGCCGCCTCGCACGAGATGGTGCGATACCCTCGGATCACCCTGACAGCCATGACCCTCTGCGCTCTGCACAAGAGGGCCCGGTTGCGGGAGTCGAGGCTATCGGCCCATATTGGTGCCCCGTAGAGCGCCATGGACTTTACCACCCCGGTGTACAGACGCCGGCAGCTCAGGCTCGGTCCCCCGACATTTGGGAGGACGCGACACAGCGCTCCGGCTGCCCTAACTAGCTTCGGCGCTAGGCGCCGAAAGTGCTCGTCGAAGCTCCATCGACTGTCGAGGACGAGTCCAAGGTACTCCAAGGAACGCCCGACGGCGATGGAAACTCCTCCGACCACCATACTCGACCCGGCAGGAGGTGCGTTCCGCGGCCCGTGAAAACACACGGCGACGGATTTGTGCAATGCAACCTCCAGCCCCAACCTTCTAATGCGCGCCACTACCTGCGCGACCCCAGCCGTCGCCAGAACACTGGCCTCCCGGTAGCTGACGCCGCGTGCCGTTACGAGAGTGTCGTCGGCGTAACAAGTTACTTCGACACCCCGTAAGTTGGCACCGCGCAGCACCCAGTCGTAGCCGATGTTCCACAGGAGAGGTCCGAGAACCGACCCCTGGGGAACACCGCACGACACCTCCCTACGAATCCAGCCGTCGCCAGACGGGTAGCAGACGGCGCGGTCGCAGAGGTAATCCGCTACGACGCGACGCAAGTACCCGGGCACGGCGTGGAACCTCAACGCCTCCAAAATGGTCGCCCAGGGAAGGGTGTTGAACGCGTTGGCGATATCGAGAGACACCGCCAACACCACCCCGCCCCGAGACACCGAGGCCTCCGCCAGGGCCCTCACCCGACCGACAGCGTCGAGGGTGGACCTGCCCTTGCGGAAGCCAAATTGATGGTCGCTGAGATCCCGACCGGACTCCCCCAAGTGCTTGACGAGGCGAGCGGATAAAACCCGCTCAAAGAGCTTACCCGCCTCGTCGAGAAGCACTATCGGTCGATATGCCGATGGCTCGGCAACCGGCCGCCCCTCCTTGCGCAACAGCACCAGTTTCCCACCCTTCCACGTCCGCGGGAACCGGCCCTGCCGCAAACAGGCGTTGAAGAGGCGCAGCACTAGAAGTTCTAAATCCCCTAGGGCCAAGGCCCAGGCGCGCCCGGGGATGCCGTCGGGTCCCGGCGCAGTGTTCTTCGACCGAAGCCGAAGCACTGCAGCCCCCAACTCACCCCCGGAGACATCCCGTGCTGCGTCCCAACGCTCCTCCTCTACCTCCTCAGTCGCCGGCGCCATACGAGGTACCCGATGGTCGGTACCTCGAGGGAACAATGCCGTGACTACGGACTCCAGCAACGCCGGCTGGAGAGTCTTGGTCAGCGGAGGGGCCCACGGTCGAAACTTTCGCCTCACCATTTTGTACGACCTCCCCCACGGGTCCCTGTCCAGGGACTCCACCATCTCCGCTTCGGCCAGGTCTTTGGCTTTGGCGATGGCCGCTACGAAAGCCAGCACTGCCTCCCGATATCGAGTATAGTGCTGACTCTCAAGCTCTTGGTCTCGTCGCCGCCGCCTCCGACATCTGGTGTACTGGCGTCTGAGAGCCACGCAGGTCTCTCGGAGACGCGATAGCTCCTCAGACCACCAGTACACGCCGCGCCTCGGAGTCGCGGAGCGTATGCGGGGCATCGCCGCATCGCAGATGTGCGACATGGTCTGGGCCAGACGCGCAGCTTCAGCCTCTACATTCACTGCGCCTTCCGGCGCTCCTACCCAGGCCTGGACCAGGGCAGCCTCCACCAGCACCTCCCTGTCCAGACGCTTCAGGGCCCATCGCGGGCCCTCTTCGCGCGAGGGTCGACTCGGGGCGTTTGGCGGGGCGGGGAGTGCGGAGACGTCGAACCTCACGTAGCGGTGGTCCGACAACGTCTCCACATCCTCCATCACCCGCCAGCCTCGGATACGGCGCGCCAGGGTGGAATCGGCGAACGTGATGTCGACGATCGAACCACCCTGTTGCCGCACGCACGTATGTACCGACCCGCGGTTCAGGACGACAAGACCGGACGCGACTACCCAGTCTTCGAGGAGCTCTCCACGTGCGTCCGTGGCCGGGCAACCCCAAGCCATGGATTTGGCATTGAGGTCCCCGACCACGAGGACCCGACCGGGGCCACTCCTCCCGATGAGGGCGCCGACTTCGACCAGAAACTGTTCGAAGTCGGCGACGCTGCGATTCGGAGAGAAGTAGACCCCGATCAGTGTCACGTTTCCGACGAGAGCCGAGACGTAGCCTCGACCCTTCGTCACTCCTCCGAAGACCGGGGATCCGGCCGCTGTCCGGGTCCCGATCGCCACCACACCGTCCCTGTCACCGGCCCAGTCGTCCCCCGAAGGGACGTAGTAGGGCTCGGCGATCACGACGACGTTCACCAACCACTCCGCCATGCTTTGGAACAATAGGTCCTGAGCCCTGGCGCAGTGGTTGATATTCGCCTGTAGAATCCGCATGGCCATCTTATTCGATGACCATGGGATCCTCTACGGGCATGGAAGGCCGCTTTGAGGCCCTCGGACCTCTGCCAGCCTTGCCCGGCTTGCTTCCCTTCGGGGCGGGGACGCACTCCTTGGTCCCCACCCGATGCTTGGCCGGTCTGCCGGCCGCTGCGCACGTGACGCAGTGCGGCTCGGCAGAGCACTCCTGGGCCTTGTGCCCGGGCTTTCCGCACCGATAGCAGAGGTCGCTCCTGTCGACCTCCGCAGTGCACTTGGCCCTGACGTGCCCCATCTCCAGGCACCGGAAGCACCTGAGGGGCCGATCGTCCAAGACGCGGACCTGCGCCGACACCCATCCGACGAGGAGTCTACCGCCGCCGGACACCTTCTTGGCCGCCGCGACTGGGCAACGAACCCACGCAGCACCGATACCACCGGCGCCGACGGTGATAGCCCCGCATCGGACTTCGTCGACGTCGCACCCACCTACCCTTGCGACGGCCGTAGCCACGTCGACGCTGGACACGGAGTCGTCCAGTCCCGAAATGCGCATTTCTGCGCACTTCTTGGGTCTAGAGACCCTGACCTGCCCTACGGGCAGTGACTCTCTCAGCTTGTTAGCGAGAGAGTCCGCCATACCCCCGGTATTCGCTCCGGGCAGTTCCAGGATGCGGCCACCAGTGACCGCCTTCCGAAACCTTAGGTCCTTAATACCCAGGTCGGCCAGGTTGACTTTCTGCTTCGCCTCCGCCAAGACCTGGGCGTAAGTCACGCCATTGGCCTCGGCTTCGGGATGCAGAGTCAATACCACAGCCGTGGATCGTTCTGCCCGGAGCTTTCTTTTGGGAGCGGTCCCTGGTTTCTGCGACTGCGGTTTAGACCGCGATGCAGAAGGTCCAGCAGGGCCCTTTCCCTGTCCCTTCTTGGGCGGCTTTGCCGCTTTCGCCTGAGGCTCGGTAGCCTTCGGCTTTGCCTGCGGCTGAGCCGCTTTTGGCTTCGCCTGAGGCTCGGTAGCCTTCGGCTTTGCCTGCGACTGAGCCGCTTTTGGCTTCGCCTTCACTCCCTTAGGCTTCTTCTGCGCCGACCCGCTGGGGCCCACAGAGGGTGGGGCGGCGGTCTTAACAGACTCTGTGGTCTGCACCGCCTCCCGCCTCTTGTCGGCCGCCAGCGGAGGCCGAAGCCTCTTCTCCGGGAGGAGCCGGTCCTCTATGGAGGCCAGTCGGGCGGTCACCATGGTCCCCACCTGGGACATGACCGCCCGACAGATCTCCTCCAGCGAGGTTGTCTGAGGCTGCGTTGCAGGGGACGCAGCCTCCGTCAATCCGGTAGGAGTGGGCGCCGGACAACCCTGCTTCCGTGCCCTCTCCATGTCCTCACGCAAGGTGGACATCTCCTTGCGGAGAGTGTCCATCTCGGCTTGCAGGCGAGCATTGTCCGCCTGCAGCCGCCGCGTCTCTTCAGTGAGAGTCCGCGATCCCAGGACTTCCACGGCCTCAGCTATTGAAGCCACCGCGTCCTTAAGCTCGCGGACTATGGTCCCCTTCAGGTTTTTGGACTTTGTGGCTATTTTCGCAATAATAGCCAAGTCCTCTACGACCTGCTGCTTGCTCAGGGCCGTGGACCTATTGCTGGGTCCGACGCCCGACGCCGATACCTCCCCAGAGGTCGACGCTAGTTCAGCGGCTCGCTGTTCCCGCCTCTTGCGAGTGACGGCGACGCTCTTCTCTAGCTCTTCCTCTACCAACGCCTTGAACTCTTCCCGCTTTGCAGCGAGAAGCGCTCTTTTGGCATCGGCCAAACCTACGTATTCCCCCGTCGTCGGGGGCCGCCCTCGGCCTCTTGACGCAGACGCAGACCGCTCCGAATCCTCGTCGTCGGACAGCTCCAACTCGGGGTTCGGGCGTCGCCTCTTGCGCCAAAGCTTCCCGCCCGTAGCGGGGCTTTGGGACCGTCCAGTTGCGAAGCTGCAGTCGGAGTCCATGTCCTCGTCCTGCCGCCCCGCACTAGACTCCCTACTCGTGACGCTCCTCGTCACCTGCCTCTCCTTATTCTCTCCCCTCCTCGTCCTCCTCTCCTCTCTCTCAACGTCGTTTTTATGTTTAAGATTGTCCATAACAAATCCCACGAGTAATGAGGAACTAAAATGTCAGCCCCGGCAGAGCCTCTTGCCCGGGTAACCCTAATACACCTGGAAGGTCGGGTGGTATTCCAGGGTTGTGCGCTAGCGACTGATGAACTCCCCAGCCTCTCTTTCGAGCACCCCGACGTCACGCAACGAAACGCCGAGAATTGAGGATTTTTTATAGAGGTTTACTCCTCCCGGTCCGGCCAATTAAGGCAAGACCCTCGCTCCCCTGCAGGCTGCTTCACATGACAGCCACACCTGCAGAAGTTTACGACTCGACGGTGGCAAAAATGCCTGTCGGGCTGCACAGTGAAGTACCCACCGGACTCGTCGACCGACCGGCAACAGGGCCACCGCTAACGGCGGCCACTGATCCGGACATGCCCTCGACCATTCGCCACTGGCATCGGGTCCGGGCCAAAACGTCCCTAAAACTAAAACTAGCTACGGTACTACAACTACTACTAGCTACCGCTAACTACTTCTAGCTACTGCTTCCCAGATCCGTTCGCCACCGAGCGCGTTGATGAACAACACACCGGCAACCGGCATCGGGATCGGTCCGCCGCTAGCCAGACCGAGGTATCTATCGCACAGCCAGCTCTGCCGGAGGCAGGAGGACCGGGACCGACACCATAGTCTAGCTACCTAACTACTAAAGCCACAAACTAGACTACCTATGGCCTCCGCATTCGAGCAAGTTGGATAATCCAAACAGGGCTCACTGCGGGTCAGCCGGGCCAACACTAGAAGCAAGCTTAAGCACCCCTACTAACTAGTACTACTACTATGCCAAGCCTCTACCTAGACTACCTATGGCCGCTCGCCCGGAAGCGAACGACCGGGCCTAAAACTAGTGAAGCATGGGCAGCAGCACTACGCCCCAAACCTACAACCCTCGAGAGCAGCGCAAGCACCACCCTCAAGAGACGGGACCCCGCGTCCCGATACCCCGAGACCGAGCGCCGAAACACTCACTAAGGGGTACCGAGCCCCCCCGACCAGCCAGGAGCAATCACTCAAGGTCTGGCCTCCCATCGACTGCCCCCGAAGGAGGCAGCCGAAAACACCTCCCCACGCTAGCCAAGAACCTCCGTTCTGATCGCCACGGACACGAAGACCATGAAAACCAGACCAAGGCACCTTGGTAGCGTTTCGTCGGCTATGTTCTTCATAGCCGACCCCCGCGCTGGACATTAGCAGACGGCTAACGCAATCCCGAAAGACCGCATTAACCGTCCCCCAGGGAGCACCGGCCCGTACCGCTTCCAATCCCATCGGACAAGTCCGAATGACATTGGTAGCCGACGGGCACACGGGGAGGTTTCCAGCATGGCTCCCCCCCCCAACCTTTTTTTTTTTTTTTTTTTTTTTTTTTTTTTTTTTTTTTTTTTTTTTTTTTTTTTTTTTTTTTTCGTCTGGAACCCTCATGGGTTCCACCGCATTCCAGGGGAGCGGAAGGCGGTGGGTATGTGAGACTCCTACTCACTAAACCAGACGGTCAACACATCGCCGTATGGAGGAGCGCCACGGGAACGCCGAAGCATACATCCGCGTTACTCCAACGGCAGGCAACGCCAAGTAGGCGGCCACCACCCCCCCAAATGGAGCGGCGCAAACTGTTGACCGGGATGCGCCCCACTCCGATGGTTGGCTTGTTTTCTGGCGAGGAGCTCCCCTGCTCCCCGCCCAAGCCGACCGAGCCAGATCGTTTTGGACGACCTTTATCTCCGAGCCGACGGCAAGCCGCCGAGCTCAGAATCTAGGAAGTCCGATCCGACTCATACCCACTAGAGCCCCGGCCCCGAGATGGGACCGTGGCGAGTGGCGGACTTCGCAGTCCACCACCCGTACCGGGGGCTACGGCGGCAGACGGCGCTCGTGAGCGACACGCCTGCGCCCTACCCTCCTCCGGCGCATCGGTAGAGCGGCTCCGTCCTCCTCCCTGAGCCTCTCCGCCGCCTCCTTCTGCGACATCACGACCTCGCAGAAGGAACGCACCGCACCCCACGCCTCTTCGCTCGAGACCATGGCCTTGACGACGGCCGCGAGCGAGAGGTCCGACCCGATGGAAGCCACGAGTGTAGCACGCGGCTCCGCCCAATGCGGGCACGAAGCCAGCGTGTGCTGAGCCGTATCCTCGGCGCAGCCGCACTCGTGGCACATCATCGTGGGCTCACGACCCGCCACCCTAAACAGATACCTCCCGAAGCATCCGTGCCCCGAAAGGATCTGCGTCAGGTGGAAGGTCATCACCCCGTGCCTGCGACCGACCCAGTCCGAAAGGATGGGACCGATCGCTAGGGCAGTCGATTTACCAGCGCCGGGCACTCTGAGCCTCTCTCGCCATGTGACGAGCAGCTCCTCCTGCACCCTGCGCCTCCAATCCGACTCCCCACCCTCCCTCCGAAGATGGGCATCCCTCCTCCGACGATACGCCTCCGCCAGCGTCAAAGCGTCCAGGTCCCACGGTGGGGTCCCGGCCAGAGCGCAGGCCGCCTCGCACGAGATGGTGCGATACCCTCGGATCACCCTGACAGCCATGACCCTCTGCGCTCTGCACAAGAGGGCCCGGTTGCGGGAGTCGAGGCTATCGGCCCATATTGGTGCCCCGTAGAGCGCCATGGACTTTACCACCCCGGTGTACAGACGCCGGCAGCTCAGGCTCGGTCCCCCGACATTTGGGAGGACGCGACACAGCGCTCCGGCTGCCCTAACTAGCTTCGGCGCTAGGCGCCGAAAGTGCTCGTCGAAGCTCCATCGACTGTCGAGGACGAGTCCAAGGTACTCCAAGGAACGCCCGACGGCGATGGAAACTCCTCCGACCACCACACTCGACCCGGCAGGAGGTGCGTTCCGCGGCCCGTGAAAACACACGGCGACGGATTTGTGCAATGCAACCTCCAGCCCCAGCCTTCTAATGCGCGCCACTACCTGCGCGACCCCAGCCGTCGCCAGAACACTGGCCTCCCGGTAGCTGTCGCCGCGTGCCGTTACGAGAGTGTCGTCGGCGTAACAAGTTACTTCGACACCCCGTAAGTTGGCACCGCGCAGCACCCAGTCGTAGCCGATGTTCCACAGGAGAGGTCCGAGAACCGACCCCTGGGGAACACCGCACGACACCTCCCTACGAATCCAGCCGTCGCCAGACGGGTAGCAGACGGCGCGGTCGCAGAGGTAATCCGCTACGACGCGACGCAAGTACCCGGGCACGGCGTGGAACCTCAACGCCTCCAAAATGGACGCCCAGGGAAGGGTGTTGAACGCGTTTGCGATATCGAGAGACACCGCCAACACCACCCCGCCCCGAGACACCGAGGCCTCCGCCAGGGCCCTCACCCGACCGACAGCGTCGAGGGTGGACCTGCCCTTGCGGAAGCCAAATTGATGGTCGCTGAGATCCCGACCGGACTCCCCCAAGTGCTTGACGAGGCGAGCGGATAAAACCCGCTCAAAGAGCTTACCCGCCTCGTCGAGGAGCACTATCGGCCGATATGCCGATGGCTCGGCAACCGGCCGCCCCTCCTTGCGCAACAGCACCAGTTTCCCACCCTTCCACGTCCGCGGGAACCGGCCCTGCCGCAAACAGGCGTTGAAGAGGCGCAGCACTAGAGGTTCTAAATCCCCTAGGGCCAAGGCCCAGGCGCGCCCGGGGATGCCGTCGGGTCCCGGCGCAGTGTTCTTCGACCGAAGCCGAAGCACTGCAGCCCCCAACTCACCCCCGGAGACATCCCGTGCTGCGTCCCAACGCTCCTCCTCTACCTCCTCAGTCGCCGGCGCCATACGAGGTACCCGATGGTCGGTACCTCGAGGGAACAATGCCGTGACTACGGACTCCAGCAACGCCGGCTGGAGAGTCTTGGTCAGCGGAGGGACCCACGGTCGAAGCTTTCGCCTCACCATCTTGTACGGCCTCCCCCACGGGTCCCTGTCCAGGGACTCCACCATCTCCGCTTCGGCCAGGTCTTTGGCTTTGGCGATGGCCGCTACGAAAGCCAGCACTGCCTCCCGATATCGAGTATAGTGCTGACTCTCAAGCTCTTGGTCTCGTCGCCGCCGCCTCCGACATCTGGTGTACTGGCGCCTGAGAGCCACGCAGGTCTCTCGGAGCCGCGATAACTCCTCAGACCACCAGTAGACGCCGCGCCTCGGAGTCGCAGAGCGTACGCGGGGCATCGCCGCATCGCAGATGTGCGACATAGTCTGGCCCAGACGCGTAGCTTCCGCCTCTACATTCACAGCGCCTTCCGGCGCTCCTACCCAGGCCTGGACCAGAGCAGCCTCCGCTAGCGCCTCCCTGTCCAGACGCTTCAGAGCCCATCGCGGGCCCTCCTCGCGCGAGGGTCGACTCGGGGCACTCGGCGGGGCGGGGAGTGCGGAGACGTCGAACCTCACGTAGCGGTGGTCCGACAACGTCTCCACATCCTCCATCACCCGCCAGCCTCGGATACGGCGCGCCAGGGTGGGATCGGCGAACGTAATGTCGACGATCGAACCACCCTGTTGCCGCACGCACGTATGTACCGACCCGCGGTTCAGGACGACAAGACCGGACGCGACTACCCAGTCTTCGAGGACCTCTCCACGTGCGTCCGTGGCCGGGCAACCCCAAGCCATGGATTTGGCATTGAGGTCCCCGACCACGAGGACCCGACCGGGGCCACTCCTCCCAACGAGGGCGCCCACTTCGACCAGAAACTGTTCGAAGTCGGCGACACTGCGATTCGGAGAGAAGTAGACTCCGATCAGTGTCACGTTTCCGACGAGAGCCGAGACGTAGCCTCGACCCTTCGTCACTCCTCCGAAGACCGGGGATCCGGCCGCTGTCCGGGTCCCGATCGCCACCACACCGTCTCTGTCGCCGGCCCAGTCGTCCCCCGAAGGGACGTAGTAGGGCTCGGCGACCACGACGACGTTTATCAACCACTCCGCCATGCTTTGGAACAATAGGTCCTGAGCCCTAGCGCAGTGGTTGATATTCGCCTGTAGAATCCGCATGGCCATCTTATTCGATGACCATGGGATCCTCTACGGGCCTGGAAGGCTGCTTTGAGGCCCTAGGACCCCTGCCAGCCTTGCCCGGCTTCCTACCCTTCGGGGCGGGGACGCACGCCTTGGTCCCCACCCGATGCTTGGCCGGTCTGCCGGCCGCTGCGCACGTGACGCAATGCGGCTCGGCAGAGCACTCCTGGGCCTTGTGCCCGGGTTTTCCGCACCGATAGCAGAGGTCGCTTCTGTCGACCTCCGCAGTGCACTTGGCCCTGACGTGCCCCATCTCCAGGCACCGGAAGCACCTGAGGGGCCGATCGTCCAAGACGCGGACCTGCGCCGACACCCATCCGACGAGGAGTCTACCGCCGCCGGACACCTTCTTGGCCGCCGCGACCGGGCAACGAACCCACGCAGCACCGAGGCCACCGGCGCCGACGGTGACAGCCCCGCACCGGACTTCGTCGACGTCGCACCCACCAACCCTAGCGACGGCCGTAGCCACGTCGACGCTGGACACGGAGTCGTCCAGTCCCGAAATGCGCATTTCTGCGCACTTCGTGGGTCTAGAGACCCTGACCTGCCCTACGGGCAGTGACTCTCTCAGCTTGTTAGCGAGAGAGTCCGCCATACCCCCGGTATTCGCTCCGGGCAGTTCCAGGATGCGGCCACCAGTGACCGCCTTCCTAAACCTTAGGTCGCTTATACCCAGGTCGGCCAGGTTGACCTTCTGCTTCGCCTCCGCCAAGACCTGGGCGTAAGTCACGCCATTGGCCTCGGCTTCGGGATGCAGAGTCAATACCACAGCCGTGGATCGTTCTGCCCGGAGCTTTCTTTTGGGAGCGGTCCCTGGCTTCTGCGACTGCGGTTTCGACCGCGATGCAGAAGGTCCAGCAGGGCCCTTACCCTGTCCCTTCTTGTGTGGCTTTGCCGCTTTTGGCTTCGCCTGAGGCTCGGTAGCCTTCGGCTTTGCCTGCGGCTGAGCCGCTTTTGGCTTCGCCTGCGGCTGAGCCGCTTTTGGCTTCGCCTTCGCCCCCTTCGACTTTTTCTGCGCCGATCCGCTGGGGCCCGCAGAGGGTGGGGCGGCGGTCTTAGCAGACTCAGTGGTCTGCACCGCCTCCCGCCTCTTGTCGGCCGCCAGCGGAGGCCGAAGCCTCGTCTCCGGGAGAAGCCGGTCCTCTATGGAGGCCAGTCGGGCGTTCACCATGGTCCCCACCTGGGACATGACCGCCCGACAGATCTCCTCCAGCGAGGTTGTCTGAGGCTGCGTTGCAGGGGACGCAGCCTCCGTCAATCCGGTAGGAGTGGGCGCCGGACAACCCTGCTTCCGTGCCCTCTCCATGTCCTCACGTAAGGTGGACATCTCCTTGCGGAGAGTGTCCATCTCGGCTTGCAGGCGAGCATTGTCCGCCTGCAGCCGCCGCGTCTCTTCGGTGAGAGTCCGCGATCCCAGGACTTCCACGGCCTCGGCTATTGAAGCCACCGCGTCCTTAAGCTCGCGGACTATGGTCCCCTTCAGATTTTTCGACTTTGTGGCTATTTTCGCAATAATAGCCAAGTCCTCTACGACCTGCTGCTTGCTCAGGGCCGTGGACCTATTGCTGGGTCCGACGCCCGACGCCGATACCTCCCCCGAGGTCGACGCTAGTTCAGCGGCTCGCTGTTCCCGCCTCTTGCGAGTGACGGCGACGCTCTTCTCTAGCTCTTCCTCTACCAACGCCTTGAACTCTTCCCGCTTTGCAGCGAGAAGCGCTCTTTTGGCATCGGCCAAACCTACGTACTCCCCCGTCGTCGGGGGCCGCCCTCGGCCTCTTGACGCAGACGCAGACCGCTCCGAATCCTCGTCGTCGGACAGCTCCAACTCGGGGTTTGGGCGTCGCCTCTTGCGCCAAAGCTTCCCGCCCGTAGCGGGGCTTTGGGACCGACCAGTTGCGAAGCTGCAGTCGGAGTCCATGTCCTCGTCCTGCCGCCCCGCACTAGACTCCCTACTCGTGACGCTCCTCGTCACCTGCCTCTCCTTGTTCTCTCCCCTCCTCGTCCTCCTCTCCTCTCCCTTAACGTCGTTTTTGTTTGTAAGAATTTCCATAGCAAATCCCACGAGTAGTGAGGAACTAAAATGTCAGCCCCGGCAGAGCCTCTTGCCCGGGTAACCCTAATACACCTGGAAGGTCGGGTGGTATTCCAGGGTTGTGCGCTAGCGACTGATGAACTCCCCAGCCTCTCTTTCGAGCACCCCGACGTCACGCAACGAAACGCCGAGAATTGAGGATTTTTTATAGAGGTTTACTCCTCCCGGTCCGGCCAATTAAGGCAAGACCCTCGCTCCCCTGCAGGCTGCTTCACATGACAGCCACACCTGCAGAAGTTTACGACTCGACGGTGGCAAAAATGCCTGTCCGGCTGCACAGTGAAGTACCCACCGGACTCGTCGACCGACCGGCAACAGGGCCACCGCTAACGACGGCCACTGATCCGGACATGCCCTCGACCATTCGCCACTGGCATCGGGTCCGGGCCAAAACGTCCCTAAAACTAAAACTAGCTACGGTACTACAACTACTACTAGCTACCGCTAACTACTTCTAGCTAACTATCTACTTCTAGCTAACTACTTCTAGCTACCTAACTACTAAAGCCACAAACTAGACTACCTATGGCCTCCGCATTCGAGCAAGTTGGATAATCCAAACAGGGCTCACTGCGGGTCAGCCGGGCCAACACTAGAAGCAAGCTTAAGCACCCCTACTAACTAGTACTACTACTATGCCAAGCCTCTAACTAGACTACCTATGGCCGCTCGCCCGGAAGCGAAGGACCGGGCCTAAAACTAGTGAAGCATGGGCAGCAGCACTACGCCCCAAACCTACAACCCTCGAGAGCAGCGCAAGCACCACCCTCAAGAGACGGGACCCCGCATCCCGATACCCCGAGACCGAGCGCCGAAACACTCACTAAGGGGTACCGGGCCCCCCCGACCAGCCAGGAGCAATCACTCAAGGTCTGGCCTCCCATCGACTGCCCCAGAAGGAGGCAGCCGAAAACACCTCCCCACGCTAGCCAAGAACCTCCGTTCTGATCGCCATGGACACGAAGACCATGAAAACCAGACCAAGGCACCTTGGTAGCGTTTCGTCAGCTATGTTCCTCATAGCTGACCCCCGCGCTGGACATTAGCAGACGGCTAACGCGATCCCGAGAGACCGCATTAACCGTCCCCCAGGGAGCACCGGCCCGTACCACTTCCAATCCCGCCGGACGAATCCGGACAACATTGGTAGCGGACGGGCACACGAGGAGGTTTCCAGCATGGCTCCCCAACCTAACCTTTTTTTTTTTTTTTTTTTTTTTTTTTTTTTTTTTTTTTTTTTTTTTTTCGTGGGGAAATCCAGTACGGATACCATGCCGCCTCGGGGGAGACGACCTGGTTATGCCGGGCTCTAACCGGCTAAAACCCCACGGTGTCCTTCTCGTCGTCATATGCTGGGGCCGCGGGAACATCCAACTGGCAATCTTCCGCGACCCCGCGACGATGCGGTCTCATCAGACCCCGTCTCGATGTATGTGGAGGACTAGTGGACATCCTTCCACGTTGCCTTTCTTTGAGTGGCGCGCAAGGACACGCCCGCGTCTACTCGGGCTAGTTTGGCGGGTGAAGGATTCCCCCGAATCCAGCACCCCCTAGCCAGTGTCATGGGGGGAGGTGGCGATTGTGAGCCTCCTTTCGACGACCTGGTCTTCGGCGTCGTATAGCTAACGTGCTGTTAGCCTCCCTGTCTCTCTCTGCAATTTCCTTTTGGAGCATGACTTGCTCACAAAAGGAAAGTACTGCATCCCAAGACCTCCTGCTTTCGGTCATTCTACGAACCACAGTTGGTAAAGAGAGATCCAGCCCAATCTCAGCGCTTAAGAGTGCTCGTTGCACGACCCAGGCTGGGCATTCTTGGAGCGTGTGTTGAGCAGTTTCGACGAGACAACCGTCGCAGTGGTGACATATCGCAGTTGGTTCTCTCCCCGCGACCCGAAACAGGTAACTCCCGAAACAACCATGTCCGGTAAGCACCTGCGTCGACCGGTAACTCAGGGCACCAAAACGCCTGTTCAACCACTGTCGAAAGACGGGGGCAACTGCTTCAATTATCCTCGCACCCGCAGTAGGTTCACTTAGTCTTATCTGCCATGCTGCGTTGGCGTGACCAAGTATTGCACGCCGCATACTATCCGTAACTCCTGGACGGAGGCCCGAGACTGACGCTTCCCCACGAAGATTATAAATCGTCGTGAGGGCCACCGCGTAAAGGTCCCAGGGCAACGAGCCCGCCAGGACGCAGGCGGCCTCATATGAGACGGTGCGGTAGCCGCGAATCAACCTGATCGCCATCGCTCTCTGCGGTTTGCGCAGGAGAGCGATATTCCGGCTATTCAGGGACTCGGACCACACCGGAGCTCCATACAAGGCCATGGACCTCACCACAGAAGTATACAGGCGCCTGCTCAAGATGTTAGGTCCACCCAAGTTTGGCAATAATTTCCCAAGAGCTACCGCAGCCGTAAGCAGCCTAGGAGAAAGACGTTCGAAGTGGGCGGTAAAACTCCATCTGCCATCGAGGACGAGACCGAGATATCTCATCGTCGACCCGATACAGATGTGATTACCGCCCACATTAATGTAGGCATCAGAGGACGGCCTGTTCCGAGGTCCATGGAAACATAGAGCCTCGGACTTGTTGAGAGCCACCTCAAGGCCTAGACGACGTATTCGCTCTACTATGTGCGCCACCCCAGCTTCAGCAAGAATTACTGCCTGCCGGAAGGTTTTTGCGCGAGCCGTGACCAAAGTATCATCTGCATAACAGAGCACTTCGATCCCCCTGATGTTACTGCCGCGTAGAACCCAGTCGTAACCGAGGTTCCACAGTAATGGTCCAAGAACTGAACCCTGTGGAACCCCGCAAGACATTCTTCTGGTCTGCTGCCCACTATGTGTTGGATATGCAACAAAGCGTTCGGAGAGATAATTCCCGACTATGCTACGCAGATAGAGAGGAACCCTATGGTATGTGAGTGCCGTTCTTATGCAACTCCAGGGCATGTTGTTAAATGCATTGGCGATATCTAAAGACACCGCCAATACTACCTCCCTTCTTTCGACTGCCTCCTGTGCTAGGGTTTTAACCCGCAGGATGGCGTCCACGGTCGATCGGCCTGCTCGGAATCCGTACTGATTCTCCGCCAAGTTGGGTCCGGTATTTTCGAGGTGGCTTATAATGCGTGTTGCTATTATCCGCTCGAATAGCTTACCTACCTCGTCTAGTAGCACTATAGGTCGATAGGACGAGGGGGACTCCGGAGGACGTCCATCTTTTTGGAGCAGCACTAGGCGGCCTGTTTTCCATTGACTTGGAAATCGCGACTGCTCCAGGCACGCATCTAGTAGCCTCCTAAATCTGGGTTCTAACTCCCGCAAAGCCAATCCTAACACCCGACCGGGTATTCCGTCCGGACCGGGGGCAGTGTTTTTGGCTTTGAGCCTCGCCACCGCTACCCCGAATTCGGAATCGGTTATCCCTGGTGTTTCGGTAGCCTCATTGCCATATACTGGAGGGGCCATCGAAGGTGGTGAAATCTCCATTGTGAGCGGGAATAGTTTTGCTACTATATTCTGTGTTATTTCTGGTAGAAGAGTCTCGGTAAGTGGGGGGGTCCAGGGTCGAAGCTTTCCTCGCACCATCCTATAAGAGCGCCCCCACGGGTCTCTGTCGACCGACGCTATAAGTTCTGCTTTCGCTGCGTCTTTCGAGCGCGTTATGCAGTCCTTAAGCGTATTTTTTGAGGCGACATAAAGAGAATACAGTTCACTTTCGAGATTCAGATTTCTGCGTCTTCTTCGGCGGCTGCGAGTATACTGGCGTCTCGCTGTCACGCAGTCCCTACGGAGCTGCGCGATTTCCACGGACCACCAGTATACTTGTTTAAGGGGAGGATTGAGCCTGGCTCGGGGCATAGAGGCATCACAGATCTGCGACATTGCCCCACGGAACCAGTCCGCTTCGTCCTCAACCTCACACGATTCGCCATCTGCAGGCATCCAGGTTTGAACGGTTGCTGCTTCAACGACCATGCTTTCGTCCAGGTGCTTCAGTTGCCACCTCGGACCTTCTTCAACGGCAATTCGTGTTTGGCGGCGTTGAGGGACGGTCTGGGAGAGTACCTCGAACCGGATGTATCGGTGATCCGACAAGGTTTCGACATCCTCGAGGACTCTCCAACCTTTCACACGGTTCGCTAACGCAGGGCTTGCGAACGAAATATCCACGATGGATCCGCCTTGCGACCGCACGCACGTGTGAATAGACCCCTTATTAAGGATGACCAGGCCAGCTGATGGCAACCATTCCTCCAGCAACTCGCCTCGAGCATCTGTAGCTGGTGAACCCCATGCCTGAGATTTGGCATTGAAGTCTCCCGCTACAATCACCTGATACGGGTGCAATTGTCCTATGACTGCTCCTAGCTCCGTCACAAAAACTTCAAATTCTGCCAGAGATTTATTAGGAGAGAAATAAACTCCGACAACAGCAGTTTCGCCTATCAACGCTCCGACGCATCCCCGTCTGATAATGATTTTCGTGAAGGAGTGCTGAAGAAATCTGGATTTGACGATTGCCACTTGATCGTCTTGATCGCTGATCCAGCTAGATGATTGGGGAACCGAGTAAGGTTCGGCAATTACTGCTATGTCGATCGACCACTCTGCTAGGCTTTGGATAAGTAAATCCTGGGCTCTAGCACAGTGGTTGATGTTGCTCTGAATAAAGTGCCAGCTTGCCATCACTGGGGATCTATTTGCACCTCTACTCTCGATCTCGTACTTAGCGCCGAAATGCCTACCCGTTTTTCTTTGACCTTGGAAACAGTTGCGTTCTCTTTCCTCTGAGGTTTTCTCGTACGATAAGATGTACAGAGCTTGCTGCCGATCGTGTGGGTTGCAGGTCTGCTATCATCTGCGCATAACACGCAATGTGGTGCTGCCGAGCAGGTATTCGCTTTGTGGCCAGGCATACCGCAACGAAAACAGACGTTGCTTCGGTCTGTCTCGGAGGTGCATCCCTCTCTTAAGTGGCCCGTTTTAAGACACCGCCAGCAGAATCTCGCTTTCGGAGCCAACAACTTAGCTCGAGCAGAGACCCAACCAATTAGGATACGTCTATTCTGCATGATCTTTTTAGCTGCAGCGACTGGACAGCGTATCCATGCGGTAAACATGCCACTCCTGTCTTCACGTAGTTCTCCGCACTTAATGTGACTTTCCGGGCAAACTCCTATGCGGGAAATAGCGGTGATAACTTCCTCTTTTGTGACGGAGTCGTCTAGGTCAGAAATACGCATTTCTACGCATTTCATGACCCTAGATACTCGTACATCACCATTGTTAAGAGTAGTCTCTAATCGCTTCGCCATTTCATCTGCTTTTTCACCACTGGTGGCACCCGGTATTTCGAGAATTCTACCACCGGTGGCAGATTTCCTAACGCGGATAGAAGTAAGACCTATTCCGGTCAAATTTGTTGCCTTTGCGTCTCGAAGTACACTAGCATATGTGACGCCTCTTTCCTCGGCACCGGGCTTTAAAGTCAGCACTATTGCTGCTGAACGAGGAGGACGTAGTTTAGGAAGTTCTTCTTCTCTTTTCGGATTGCCTTGTGGGGCGCCAGTCTTCTTTTGACGATTGAGGCGTCGTTTGGTAACCTTTACCCAGTCATCTTCCGTGCTAACGGGGACGCTGGGAAGAGGGTGAGGGATTGTGTCAGCCTCTGTCTGTCTAGCTCTGGTAGTACTAGTGTTTTTCTTTTCCTTTTTCTTCTTGGGTCTCACTTTGACTTTATCTTTACTCGCTATCGATTCCAGACGTTCAGGTTCTACGGTCCTTTGCTGCGGCTCCGGCGCTAAAGTCTCCGCTGGTCCTAGAATCGAATCCTCCCTAACTCTGTCATTGGGTAAATGTGCACTAAAGCTCTTTTCTGGAAATAATTTTTCCTCGAGAGCTGTGAATTTAGAAATCATGATATTTCCAAGTTCAGCCATAACAGAGCGGGAGAGTTGCTGAATATCGGTATCAAGTCTTTGAGTTGCTATATCGTTTTCTTCAGCACGACTCCTGAACATCTGCTCACTAACGACACGAAGCTGGGCAACTTCCTTTTTTAATTCAGCTAGCTCCGATTGCAAGCGGGCGTTGGCTTCCTGCAGTTGTCGAGTCTCTTCTGTGATATTTTTCCCCGCTATACTTTCCACACAAGATCTTATGGAAGACGCCGCATCCTTGAGGGCTCGCTGGAATGTGCCCTTTAGGTTTTTTGATTTAGTCGCAACGCTGCAGACTATCTCTAACTGCTCTTCCACCTGTTTTTGTAGGTCAATGACTGACCCATTTTGAGGTGATGCTAGTGGGCCACGTGCGCTTCTCGACTGTTGGCGCACACGTATTTGCTCCTGCATATCTTTCTCGGCCTCTAGCTCTAACTCCCTCCGTTGGAGTCTGAGGTAATCCTCCTTGGCCTTTTTCAGGCCCACATAATGGCCTGTGGTAGGAGGACGACCTCGCCCTCTCTTAGGTGTCACTATTTTCTTAACCGTGACAGCAGACACCTCATCTTCGCTCGAAGTATCGTCCGAGCCCGAACGGCACCTGTCTGTGACACCGGTCCGTTTTTTAGAGCATGATAACGGCGGCGGGGACTCCCTTGATCCAGCCGTTACCATGCTGGAATCTGATTGTTCATTGTAGCTTGAATGGCGGTCTTTTCCCCCCCCAGAATACGAGGGGAAGACGGAGGCCGTAGCGTCCGTGAGGGATTCTCCAGCTGCGGAGCAGCTGGTACCCTCCTGGGGTAGTTTTCTCTTTAGAGTCGCCTTCATTTATATTTCCTTTAAGGGGTGAGGTCCCCGGAGGACGCCCTAGCCATTACACAACCCCTCGGCAGGCGCCAGACCTCGGGGTTGACACAAAACACTAACACCCACGACTCTTAAAACAGAACAAAACACTCTCGATACATAGACAAAAGAGACAAGGACTAAACAAACCAAAGACGACACAAACGTTTACCCCCCATTGTCAGCTATGTACCGGGCACGAACCCCATAGCTGACCCCCGCGCTGGACATTAGCAGACGGCTAACGCGATCCCGAAAGACCGCATTAACCGTCCCCCAGGGAGCACCGGCCCGTACCGCTTCCAATCCCGCCGGACGAATCCGGACAACATTGGTAGCGGACGGGCACACGAGGAGGTTTCCAGCATGGCCCCCCTCCCCAACCTAACCTAACCTAACCTAACCTAACCTTTTTTTACTAAACCAGACGGTTGCCGTCGCCGTCATGATGGGACACCGCGGGAACGCTTGCGCATACAACCGCGGCGCCCCGACGGACACCACGTAGAGGGCACCCCGCAACGAGAGGCCCCCTCCATAGTCGGCAGGCTTGATAGATCGCGGGGGGGTCCCCTCCCCCCCACCCAAGCCCACCTTAAGAAGAAGGCCGAAGCCCTCTTCTAGCCAGGCCCGGTCCGGAACCCAAACGCCCGGGGGAGTCTATGCTCAACCCCAAGACGCCTGGGGACCTCGTCCAGGCCCAGCTCCCTCGGCGGTGATCTCCCCGAAGGAAGACCACCGTTCGGACTCCACATGAGCGGAGAGTCAAGCACGACCCGGCTGGCTGACAGGGCCGAAACTGCCAACGGACCGCCGCCGCGCAAGACCACCACTCAAAAAGGGAGCCCGACCTCGAACCCGACAGGCCTCTACCGCCGAACACGGTGGTCAACCGAGTCCAGCAAGAAAGAGGCATAAGTCGGGGACCCACCAAGCCGGGACTAACGATCGCCGAGCAAGACCGTGGTGTCTCGCTCCACGAAGGTTAATCCGGGCACCATCTTTTGCAAGGGGAAACAACCGTCCGAACCGCTCCTTAGAGAGCGACTCGAAAGGAAGAACCCCAAGCCCTAAACACCCCTAAAACCCCGCAACCACAAGGCCACCCCAAGGTCAACTCTGCAAACAGAGAAGTACCCGGAATGACCCCGCGGCTGTCCCCCGGAAAAGAGGGCCTGTGCCCTCCCACCGAATTGCCCAGGCCCACTTTCCAACGGCTGAGGCCGAAGGAAAGGGACCCGAGCCCGCCGCCGCAGACGGACCACCCCTAAGGGCAGACCGCCGCGTGAACCCTCCCTTGTCAACCATGAGCCAGACTCGGGCACCTCATGGCTGACAACCCCGCGCTGGACATTAGCAGACGGCTAACGCGATCCCGAAGGACCGAGTTAACCGTCTCCCAGGGAGCACCGGCCCGTACCGCTTCCAATCCCGCCGGACGAATCCGGACAACATTGGTAGCGGACGGGCACACGAGGAGGTTTCCAGCATGGCCCCCCAACCTAACCTAACCTAACCTAACCTAACCTAACCTAACCTAACCTAACCTAACCTAACCTAACCTAACCTAACCTAACCTTTTTTTTTTTTTTTCGTCTGGAACCCTCATGGGTTCCACCGCATTCCAGGGGAGCGGAAGGCGGTGGGTATGTGAGACTCCTACTCACTAAACCAGACGGTCAACACATCGCCGTATGGAGGAGCGCCACGGGAACGCCGAAGCATACATCCGCGTTGCTCCAACGGCAGGCAACGCCAAATAGGCGGCCACCACCCCCCCCTAATGGAGCGGCGCAAACTGTTGACCGGGATGCGCCCCACTCCGATGGTCGGCTTGTTTTCTGGCGAGGAGCTCCCCTGCTCCCCGCCCAAGCCGACCGAGCCAGATCGTTTTGGACGACCTTTCTCTCCGAGCCGACGGCAAGCCGCCGAGCTCAGAATCAAGGAAGTCCGATCCGACTCATACCCACTAGAGCCCCGGCCCCGAGATGGGACCGTGGCGAGTGGCGGACTTCGCAGCCCACCACCCGTACCCGGGGCTACGGCGGCAGACGACGCTCGTGAGCGACACGCCTGCGCCCCACCCTCCTCCGGCGCATCGGTAGAGCGGCTCCGTCCTCCTCCCTGAGCCTCTCCGCCGCCTCCTTCTGCGACATCACGACCTCGCAGAAGGAACGCACCGCACCCCACGCCTCTTCGCTCGAGACCATGGCCTTGACCACGGCCGGGAGCGAGAGGTCCGACCCGATGGAAGCCACGAGTGTAGCACGCGGCTCCGCCCAATGCGGGCACGAAGCCAGCGTGTGCTGAGCCGTATCCTCGGCGCAGCCGCACTCGTGGCACATCATCGTGGGCTCACGACCCGCCACCCTAAACAGATACCTCCCGAAGCATCCGTGCCCCGAAAGAATCTGCGTCAGGTGGAAGGTCATCACCCCGTGCCTTCGACCGACCCAGTCCGAAAGGATGGGACCGATCGCCAGGGCAGTCGATTTACCAGCGCCGGGCACTCTGAGCCTCTCTCGCCATGTGACGAGCAGCTCCTCCTGCGCCCTGCGCCTCCAATCAGATTCCCCACCCTCCCCCCGAAGACGGGCGTGCCTCCTCCGTCGATACGCCTCCGCCAGCGTCAAAGCGTCCAGGTCCCACGGTGGGGTCCCAGCCAGAGCGCAGGCCGCCTCGCACGAGATGGTGCGATACCCTCGGATCACCCTGACAGCCATGACCCTCTGCGCTCTGCACAAGAGGGCCCGGTTGCGGGAGTCGAGACTATCGGCCCATATTGGTGCCCCGTAGAGCGCCATGGACTTTACCACCCCGGTGTACAGACGCCGGCAGCTCAGGCTCGGTCCCCCGACATTTGGGAGGACGCGACACAGCGCTCCGGCTGCCCTAACTAGCTTCGGCGCTAGGCGCCGAAAGTGCTCTTCGAAGCTCCATCGACTGTCGAGGACGAGTCCAAGGTACTCCAAGGAACGCCCGACGGCGATGGAAACTCCTCCGACCACCACACTCGACCCGGCAGGAGGTGCGTTCCGCGGCCCGTGAAAACACACGGCGACGGATTTGTGCAATGCAACCTCCAGCCCCAACCTTCTAATGCGCGCCACTACCTGCGCGACCCCAGCCGTCGCCAGAACACTGGCCTCCCGGTAGCTGACGCCGCGTGCCGTTACGAGAGTGTCGTCGGCGTAACAAGTTACTTCGACACCCCGTAAGTTGGCACCGCGCAGCACCCAGTCGTAGCCGATGTTCCACAGGAGAGGTCCGAGAACCGACCCCTGGGGAACACCGCACGACACCTCCCTACGAATCCAGCCGTCGCCAGACGGGTAGCAGACGGCGCGGTCGCAGAGGTAATCCGCTACGACGCGACGCAAGTACCCGGGCACGGCGTGGAACCTCAACGCCTCCAAAATGGTCGCCCAGGGAAGGGTGTTGAACGCGTTGGCGATATCGAGAGACACCGCCAACACCACCCCGCCCCGAGACACCGAGGCCTCCGCCAGGGCCCTCACCCGACCGACAGCGTCGAGGGTGGACCTGCCCTTGCGGAAGCCAAATTGATGGTCGCTGAGATCCCGACCGGACTCCCCCAAGTGCTTGACGAGGCGAGCGGATAAAACCCGCTCAAAGAGCTTACCCGCCTCGTCGAGAAGCACTATCGGTCGATATGCCGATGGCTCGGCAACCGGCCGCCCCTCCTTGCGCAACAGCACCAGTTTCCCACCCTTCCACGTCCGCGGGAACCGGCCCTGCCGCAAACAAGCGTTGAAGAGGCGCAGCACTAGAGGCTCTAAATCCCCTAGGACCAAGGCCCAGGCGCGCCCGGGGATGCCGTCGGGTCCCGGCGCAGTGTTTTTCGACCGAAGCCGAAGCACTGCAGCCCCCAACTCATCCCCGGAGACATCCCGTGCTGCGTCCCAACGCTCCTCCTCTACCTCCTCAGTCGCCGGCGCCATACGAGGTACCCGATGGTCGGTACCGCGAGGGAACAATGCCGTGACTACGGACTCCAGCAACGCCGGCTGGAGAGTCTTGGTCAGCGGAGGGGCCCACGGTCGAAGCTTTCGCCTCAACATCTTGTACGGCCTCCCCCACGGGTCCCTATCCAGGGACTCCACCATCTCCGCTTCGGCCAGGTCTTTGGCTTTGGCGATGGCCGCTACGAAAGCCAGCACTGCCTCCCGATATCGAGTATAGTGCTGACTCTCAAGCTCTTGGTCTCGTCGCCGCCGCCTCCGACATCTGGTGTACTGGCGCCTGAGAGCCACGCAGGACTCTCGGAGCCGCGATAGCTCCTCAGACCACCAGTACACGCCGCGCCTCGGAGTCGCGGAGTGTACGCGGGGCATCGCCGCATCGCAGATTTGCGACATGGTCTGGCCCAGACGCGCAGCTTCCGCCTCAACGTTCACAGCGCCTTCCGGCACTCCTACCCAGGCCTGGACCAGGGCTGCCTCCACCAGCGCCTCCCTGTCCAGACGCTTCAGAGCCCATCGCGGGCCCTCCTCGCGCGAGGGTCGACTCGGGGCACTCGGCGGGGCGGGGAGTGCGGAGACGTCGAACCTCACGTAGCGGTGGTCCGACAACGTCTCCACATCCTCCATCACCCGCCAGCCTCGGATACGACGCGCCAGGGTGGGATCGGCGAACGTGATGTCGACGATCGAACCACCCTGTTGCCGCACGCACGTATGTACCGACCCGCGGTTCAGGACGACAAGACCGGACGCGACTACCCAGTCTTCGAGGACCTCTCCACGTGCGTCCGTTGCCGGGCAACCCCAAGCCATGGATTTGGCATTGAGGTCCCCGACCACGAGGACCCGACCGGGGCCACTCCTCCCGACGAGGACGCCGACTTCGACCAGAAACTGTTCGAAGTCGGCGACACTGCGATTCGGAGAGAAGTAGACCCCGATCAGTGTCACGTTTCCGACGAGAGCCGAGACGTAGCCTCGACCCTTCGTCACTCCTCCGAAGACCGGGGATCCGGCCGCTGTCCGGGTCCCGATCGCCACCACACCGTCCCTGTCGCCGGCCCAGTCGTCCCCCGAAGGGACGTAGTAGGGCTCGGCGACCACGACGACGTTTATCAACCACTCCGCCATGCTTTGGAACAATAGGTCCTGAGCCCTGGCGCAGTGGTTGATATTCGCCTGTAGTATCCGCATGGCCATCTTATTCGATGACCATGGGATCCTCTACGGGCCTAGAAGGCTGCTTTGAGGCCCTAGGACCCCTGCCAGCCTTGCCCGGCTTCCTTCCCTTCGGGGCGGGGACGCACTCCTTGGTCCCCACCCGATGCTTGGCCGGTCTGCCGGCCGCTGCGCACGTGACGCAGTGCGGCTCGGCAGAGCACTCCTGGGCCTTGTGCCCGGGCTTTCCGCACCGATAGCAGAGGTCGCTCCTGTCGACCTCCGCAGTGCACTTGGCCCTGACGTGCCCCATCTCCAGGCACCGGAAGCACCTGAGGGGCCGATCCTCCAAGACGCGGACCTGTGCCGACACCCATCCGACGAGGAGCCTGCCGCCGCCGGACACCTTCTTGGCCGCCGCGACCGGGCAACGAACCCACGCCGCACCGAGACCACCGGCGCCGACGGTGACAGCCCCGCACCGGACTTCGTCGACGTCGCACCCACCTACCCTTGCGACGGCCGTAGCCACGTCGACGCTGGACACGGAGTCGTCCAGTCCCGAAATGCGCATTTCTGCGCACTTCGTGGGTCTAGAGACCCTGACCTGCCCTGCGGGCAGTGACTCTCTCAGCTTGTTAGCGAGAGAGTCCGCCATACCCCCGGTATTCGCTCCGGGCAGTTCCAGGATGCGGCCACCAGTGACCGCCTTCCTAAACCTTAGGTCCTTAATACCCAGGTCGGCCAGGTTGACTTTCTGCTTCGCCTCCGCCAAGACCTGGGCGTAAGTCACGCCATTGGCCTCGGCTTCGGGATGCAGAGTCAATACCACAGCCGTGGATCGTTCTGCCCGGAGCTTTCTTTTGGGAGCGGTCCCTGGCTTCTGCGACTGCGGTTTAGACCGCGATGCAGAAGGTCCAGCAGGGCCCTTTCCCTGTCCCTTCTTGGGCGGCTTTGCCGCTTTCGCCTGAGGCTCGGTAGCCTTCGGCTTTGCCTGCGGCTGAGCCGCTTTTGGCTTCGCCTGAGGCTTGGTAGCCTTTGGCTTTGCCTGCGACTCAGCCGCTTTTGGCTTCGCCTTCGTTCCCTTAGACTTCTTCTGCGCCGACCCGCTGGGGCCCGCAGAGGGTGGGGCGGCGGTCTTAACAGACTCTGTGGTCTGCACCGCCTCCCGCCTCTTGTCGGCCGCCAGCGGAGGCCGAAGCCTCGTCTCCGGGAGGAGCCGGTCCTCTATGGAGGCCAGTCGGGCGTTCACCATGGTCCCCACCTGGGACATGACCGCCCGACAGATCTCCTCCAGCGAGGTTGTCTGAGGCTGCGTTGCAGGGGACGCAGCCTCCGTCAATCCGGTAGGAGAGGGCGCCGGACAACCCTGCTTCCGTGCCTTCTCCATGTCTTCTCTTAATATGGACATCTCCTTGCGGAGAGTGTCCATCTCGGCTTGCAGGCGAGCATTGTCCGCCTGCAGCCGCCGCGTCTCTTCAGTGAGAGTCCGCGACCCCAGGACTTCCACGGCCTCGGCTATTGAAGCCACCGCGTCCTTGAGCTCGCGGACTATGGTCCCCTTCAGGTTTTTGGACTTTGTGGCTATTTTCGCAATAATAGCCAAGTCCTCTACGACCTGCTGCTTGCTCAGGGCCGTGGACCTATTGCTGGGTCCGACGCCCGACTCCGATACCTGCCCCGAGGTCAACGCTAGTTCAGCGGCTCGCTGTTCCCGCCTCTTGCGAGTGACGGCGACGCTCTTCTCCAGGTCTTCCTCTACCAACGCCTTGAACTCTTCCCGCTTTGCAGCGAGAAGCGCCCTTTTGGCATCGGCCAAACCTACATACTCCCCCGTCGTCGGGGGCCGCCCTCTGCCTCTTGTCGCAGACGCAGACCGCTCCGAATCCTCGTCGTCGGACAGCGCCAACTCGGGGTTCGGGCGTCGCCTCTTGCGCCAAAGTTTCCCGCCCGTAGCGGGGCTTTGGGACCGTCCAGTGGCAAAGCTGCAGTCCGAGTCCATGTCCTCGTCCTGCCGCCCCGCACTTGACTCCCTGCTTGTGACGCTCCTCGTCATCCGCCTCTCCTTATTCTCTCCCCTCCTCGTCCTCCTCTCCTCTCCCTCAACGTCGTTTGTGTGTTTCAGATTTTCCATAACAAATCCCACGAGTACTGAGGAATAGTAAGTCAACCCCGGCAGAGCCTCTTGCCCGGGTAACCCTAATACACCTGGAAGGTCGGGTGGTATTCCAGGGTTGTGCGCTAGCGACTGATGAACTCCCCAGCCTCTCTTTCGAGCACCCCGACGTCACGCAACGAAACGCCGAGAATTGAGGATTTTTTATAGAGGTTTACTCCTCCCGGTCCGGCCAATTAAGGCAAGACCCTCGCTCCCCTGCAGGCTGCTTCACATGACCGCCACACCTGCAGGGGTTTACGACTCGACGGTGGCAAAAAATGCCTGTCCGGCTGCACAGTCAAGTACCCACCGGACTCGCCGACCGACCGGCAACAGGGCCACCGCTAACGACGGCTACTGATCCGGACATGCCCTCGACCATTCGCCACTGGCATCGGGTCCGGGCCAAAACGTCCCTAAAACTAAAACTAGCTACGGTACTACAACTACTACTAGCTACCGCTAACTACTTCTAGCTACTGCTTCCCAGGTCTGAACTCCGTCCACACCGGACCCGCGAACAAGCCCACTGCAGGGAGAAACAGTACCCCGCATCCCAGTACCCCGAGACCGACAGCCAGGAGCAATCACTCAAGGTCTGGCCTCCCATCGACTGCCCCAGAAGGAGGCAGCCGAAAACACCTCCCCACGCTAGCCAAGAACCTCCGTTCTGATCGCCACGGACACGAAGACCATGAAAACCAGACCAAGGCACCTTGGTAGCGTTTCGTCGGCTATGTTCCTCATAGCCGACCCCCGCGCTGGACATTAGCAGACGGCTAACGCGATCCCGAAAGACCGCATTAACCGTCCCCCAGGGAGCACCGGCCCGTACCGCTTCCAATCCCGCCGGACGAATCCGGACAACACTGGTAGCGGACGGGCACACGAGGAGGTTTCCAGCATGGCCCCCCAACCTAACCTTTTTTTTTTTTTTTTTTTTTTTTTTTTTTTTCCGTCTGGAACCCTCATGGGTTCCACCGCATTCCAGGGGAGCGGAAGGCGGTGGGTATGTGAGACTCCTACTCACTAAACCAGACGGTCAACACATCGCCGTATGGAGGAGCGCCACGGGAACGCCGAAGCATACATCCGCGTTGCTCCAACGGCAGGCAACGCCAAGTAGGCGGCCACCACCCCCCCAAATGGAGCGGCGCAAACTGTTGACCGGGATGCGCCCCACTCCGATGGTCGGCTTGTTTTCTGGCGAGGAGCTCCCCTGCTCCCCGCCCAAGCCGACCGAGCCAGATCGTTTTGGACGACCTTTATCTCCGAGCTGACGGCAAGCCGCCGAGCTCAGAATCAAGGAAGTCCGATCCGACTCATACCCACTAGAGCCCCGGCCCCGAGATGGGACCGTGGCGAGTGGCGGACTTCGCAGCCCACCACCCGTACCGGGGGCTACGGCGGCAGACGGCGCTCGTGAGCGACACGCCTGCGCCCCACCCTCCTCCGGCGCATCGGTAGAGCGGCTCCGTCCTCCTCCCTGAGCCTCTCCGCCGCCTCCTTCTGCGACATCACGACCTCGCAGTAGGAACGCACCGCACCCCACGCCTCTTCGCTCGAGACCATGGCCTTGACCACGGCCGGGAGCGAGAGGTCCGACCCGATGGAAGCCACGAGTGTAGCACGCGGCTCCGCCCAATGCGGGCACGAAGCCAGCGTGTGCTGCGCCGTATCCTCGGCGCAGCCGCACTCGTGGCACATCATCGTGGGCTCACGACCCGCCACCCTAAACAGATACCTCCCGAAGCATCCGTGCCCCGAAAGGATCTGCGTCAGGTGGAAGGTCATCACCCCGTGCCTACGACCGACCCAATCCGAAAGGATGGGACCGATCGCCAGGGCAGTCGATTTACCAGCGTTGGGCACTCTGAGCCTCTCGCGCCATGTGACGAGCAGCTCCTCATGCGCCCTGCGCCTCCAATCCGACTCCCCACCCTCCCCCCGAAGACGGGCATCCCTCCTCCGTCGATACGCCTCCGCCAGCGTCATAGCATCCAGGTCCCACGGTGGGGTCCCGGCTAGAGCGCAGGCCGCCTCGCACGAGATGGTGCGATACCCTCGGATCACCCTGACAGCCATGACCCTCTGCGCTCTGCACAAGAGGGCCCGATTGCGGGAGTTGAGTCTATCGGCCCATATTGGTGCCCCGTAGAGCGCTATGGACCTTACCACCCCGGTGTACAGACGTCGGCAGCTCATGCTCGGTCCCCCGACATTTGGGAGGACGCGACACATCGCTCCGGCTGCCCTAACAAGCTTCGGCGCTAGGCGCCGAAAGTGCTCGTCGAAGCTCCATCGACTGTCGAGGACGAGTCCAAGGTACTCCAAGGAACGCCCGACAGCGATGGAAACTCCGCCGACGACCACTCTCGACCCGGCCGGAGGTCCGTTCCGCGGCCCGTGAAAACACACAGCCACGGATTTGTGCAATGCAACCTCCAGCCCCAGCCTTCTAATGCGCGCCACTACCTGCGCGACCCCAGCGGTTGCCAGAACACTGGCCTCCCGGTAGCTGTCGCCGCGTGCCGTTACGAGAGTGTCGTCGGCGTAACAAGTTACTTCGATACCCCGTAAGTTGGCACCGCGCAGCACCCAGTCGTAGCCGATGTTCCACAGGAGAGGTCCGAGAACCGACCCCTGCGGAACACCGCACGACACCTCCCTACGAATCCAGCCGTCACCAGCCGGGTAGCAGACGGCGCGGTCGCAGAGGTAATCCGCTACGACGCGACGCAAGTACCCGGGCACGGCGTGGAACCTCAGCGCCTCCAAAATGGTCGCCCAGGGAAGGGTGTTGAACGCGTTGGCGATATCGAGAGACACCGCCAACACCACCCCGCCCCGAGACACCGAGGCCTCCGCCAGGGCCCTCACCCGACTGACAGCGTCGAGGGTGGACCTGCCCTTGCGGAAGCCAAATTGATGGTCGCTGAGATCCCGACCGGACTCCCCCAAGTGCTTGACGAGGCGAGCGGATAAAACCCGCTCAAAGAGCTTACCCGCCTCGTCGAGAAGCACTATCGGCCGATATGCCGATGGCTCGGCAACCGGCCGCCCCTCCTTGCGCAACAGCACCAGTTTCCCACCCTTCCACGTCCGCGGGAACCGGCCCTGCTGCAAACATGCGTTAAAGAGGCGTAGCACTAGTGGCTCTAAATCCCCTAGGGCCAAGGCCCAGGCGCGCCCGGGGATGCCGTCGGGTCCCGGCGCAGTGTTCTTCGACCGAAGCCGAAGCACTGCAGCCCCCAACTCATCCCCGGACACATCCCGTGCTGCGTCCCAACGCTCATCCTCTACCGCCTCAGTCGCCGGCGCCATACGAGGTACTCGATAGTCGGTACCTCGGGGGAACAATGCCGTGACTACGGACTCCAGCAACTCCGGCTGGAGAGTCTTGGTCAGCGGGGGGGCCCACGGTCGAAGCTTTCGCCTCACCATCTTGTACGGCCTCCCCCACGGGTCCCTGTCCAGGGACTCCACCATCTCTGCTTCGGCCAGGTCTTTGGCTTTGGCGATGGCCGCTACGAAAGTCATCACTGCCTCACGATATCGAGTATAGTGCTGACTCTCAAGCTCTTGGTCCCGTCGCCGCCGCCTCCGACATCTGGTGTACTGGCGCCTGAGAGCCACGCAGGTCTCTCGGAGCCGCGATAGCTCCTCAGACCACCAGTAAACGCCGCGCCTCGGAGTCGCGGAACGTACGCGGGGCATCGCCGCATCGCAGATGTGCGTCATGGTCTGGCCCAGACGCACAGCTTCTGCCTCTACATTCACAGCACCTTCCGGCGCTCCTACCCAGGCCTGGACCAGAGCAGCCTCCACCAGCGCCTCCCTGTCCAGACGCTTCAGGGCCCATCGCGGGCCCTCCTCGCGCGAGGGTCGACTCGGGGCATTCGGCGGGGCGGGGAGTGCGGAGACGTCGAACCTCACGTAGCGGTGGTCCGACAACGTCTCCACATCCTCCATCACGCGCCAGCCTCGGATACGGCGCGCCAGGGTGGGATCGGCGAACGTGATGTCGACGATCGAACCGCCCTGTTGCCGCACGCACGTATGTACCGACCCGTGGTTCAGGACGACAAGACCGGATGCGACTACCCAGTCTTCGAGGACCTCTCCACGTGCGTCCGTGGCCGGGCAACCCCAAGCCATGGATTTGGCATTGAGGTCCCCGACCACGAGGACCCGACCGGGGCCACTCCTCCCGACGAGGGCGCCGACTTCGACCAGAAACTGTTCGAAGTCGGCGACACTGCGATTCGGAGAGAAGTAGACCCCGATCAGTGTCACGTTTCCGACGAGAGCCGAGACGTAGCCTCGACCCTTCGTCACTCCTCCGAAGACCGGGGATCCGGCCGCTGTCCGGGTCCCGATCGCCACCACACCGTCCCTGTCGCCGGCCCAGTCGTCCCCCGAAGGGACGTAGTAGGGCTCGGCGATCACGACGACGTTTACCAACCACTCCGCCATGCTTTGGAACAAGAGGTCCTGAGCCCTGGCGCAGTGGTTGATATTCGCCTGTAGAATCCGCATGGCCATCTTATTCGATGACCATGGGATCCTCTACGGGCCTGGAAGGCTGCTTTGAGGCCCTAGGACCTCTGCCAGTCTGGCCCGGCTTCCTTCCCTTCGGGGCGGGAACGCACTCCTTGGTCCCCACCCGATGCTTGGCCGGTCTGCCGGCCGCTGCGCACGTGACGCAGTGCGGCTCGGCAGAGCACTCCTGGGCCTTGTGCCCGGGCTTTCCGCACCGATAGCAGAGGTCGCTCCTGTCGACCTCCGCAGTGCACTTGGCCCTGACGTGCCCCATCTCCAGGCACCGGAAGCACCGGAGGGGCCGATCGTCCAAGACGCGGACCTGCGCCGACACCCATCCGACGAGGAGCCTGCCACCACCGGACACCTTCTTGGCCGCTGCGACCGGGCAACGAACCCACGCAGCACCGAGGCCACCGGCGCCGACGGTGACAGCCCCGCAACGGACTTCGTCGACGTCGCACCCACCAACCCTAGCGACGGCCGTAGCCACGTCGACGCTGGACACGGAGTCGTCCAGTCCCGAAATGCGCATTTCTGCGCACTTCGTGGGTCTAGAGACCCTGACGTGCCCTTCGGGCAGTGACTCTCTCAGCTTCTTAGCGAGAGAGTCCGCCATACCCCCGGTATTCGCTCCGGGCAGTTCCAGGATGCGGCCACCAGTGACCGCCTTCCTAAACCTTAGATCCTTAATACCTAGGTCGGCCAGGTTGACCTTTTGCTTCGCCTCCGACAAGACCTGAGCGTAAGTGACGCCAGTGGCCTCGGCTTCGGGAAGCAGAGTCAATACCACAGCCGTGGATCGTTCTACCCGGAGTTTTCTTTTGGGAGCGGGCTTTCCCTGTCCCTTCTTCGGCGGTTTTGCCGCTTTTGGCTTCGCCTGAGGCTTGGTAGGCCTCAGCTTTGCCTGCGACTGGCCCTCTTTAGGCTTCGCCTTCACCCCCTTAGCCTTCTTCACGGGCTCCGAACGAGTCTTCTGCGCCGACCCGCTGGGGCCCGCAGAGGGTTGAGATGCGGTCTTAACAGACTCTGTGGTCTTAACCGCCTCCCGCCTCTTGTCGGCCGCCAGCGGAGGCCGAAGCCTCGTCTCCGGCAAGAGCCGGTCCTCTATAGAGGCCAGTCGAGCGGTCACCATGGTCCCCACCTGGGACATGACCGCCCGACAGATCTCCTCCAGCGAGATTGTTTGAGGTTGCGTTGCAGGGGATGCAGCCTCCGTCAATCCGGTGGGAGAGGGCACCGGACAGCCCTGCTTCCGTGCTCTCTCCATGTCTTCTCTTAATGTGGACATCTCCTTGCGGAGAGTGTCCATCTCGGCTTGCAGGCGAGCATTGTCCGCCTGCAGACGACGCGTCTCTTCTGTAAGAGTCCGCGATCCCAGGACTTCCACGGCCTCGGTTATTGAAGCCACAGCGTCCTTCAATTCGCGGACTATAGTCCCCTTAAGGTTTTTGGACTTTGTGGCGATTTTAGCAATGATCGCCAAGTCCTCGACAACCTGCTGCTTGGTCAGGGCCGCGGACCTATTACTGGGTCCGACGCCCGACTCAGCCTTCTCACCCGAGGCCGACGCTAGTTCGGCGGCTCGCTGTTCCCGCCTCTTGCGAGTGATAGCGACGCTTTTCTCAAGGTCTTCTTCGACCAACGCCTTGAACTCTTCCCGCTTTACAGCGAGAAGCGCTCTTTTGGCATCGGCCAAGCCGACGTACTCCCCCGTCGTCGGAGGCCGCCCTCGACCTCTGGTTGCAGACGCAGACCGCTCCGAATCCTCTTCGGACTGCGCCAACTCGGGGTTCGGGCGTCTTCTTTTCCGCCAAAGTTTCCCGCCTGTAGCGGGGCTTTGAGATCGTCCAGTGGCAAAGCTGCAGTCGGAGTCCATGTCCTCGTCCTGCCGCCCCGCACTGGATTCCCTGCTTGTGACGCTCCGCGTCATCCGCCTCTCCTTACTCACTTCCCTCCTCGTCCTCCTCTCCTCTCCCTCAACGTCGTTTGTTTCTGTTGAATTTACCATAATAAATCCCACGAGTAGTGAGGAAATAAAAAGTCAACCCCGGCAGAGCCTCTTGCCCGGGTAACCCTAATACACCTGGAAGGTCGGGTGGTATTCCAGGGTTGTGCGCTAGCGGCTGATGAACTCCCCAGCCTCTCTTTCGAGCACCCCGACGTCACGCAACGAAACGCCGAGAATTGAGGATTTTTTATAGAGGTTTACTCCTCGCGATCCGGCCGATTAAGGCAAGACCCTCGCTCCCCTGCAGGCTGCTTCACATGACCGCCACACCTGTAGGAGTTTACGACTCGACGGTGGCAAAAAATGCCTGCCCGACTGCACAGTTAAGTACCCACCGGACTCGCCGACCGACCGGCAACAGGGCCTCCGCTAACGACGACCACTGATCCGGACATGCCCTCGACCATTCGCCACTGGCATCGGGTCTGGGCCAAAACACCCCTAAAGTACAAAACACCCCTAAGTAAAAATTATATAATTAATTACTAATTACTACCTGAATTTCGCTTCGTGGAGTTGGGCCGGACACGAGTCGCAAATACCTGCTCCCATGTACCCACGCTGTCCGTACCACTCCGTACCGTACCTGCCAGTACCGGGCACATGTCCCGACTACCTGCTCCCGTCCGCGCTGTCCGTACCATTCCATACCGTACCGGCTAGTACCGGACACATGTCCCGACTACCTGCTCCGCGTACTACTCCATACCGTACCGGCCAGTACCGGGCACATGTCCCGATTACCTGCTCCCGCCCGCGCTGTCCGTACCATTCCATACCGTACCGGCTAGTACCGGACACATGTCCCGACTACCTGCTCCGCGTACCACTCCATACCGTACCGGCTAGTACCGAACACATGTCCCGACTACCTGCTCCGCGTACCACTACGTACCGTACCGGCCGGTACAGGCCAGTACCATACGGGTCCAAAGAACCCATAGTGATAACAATTGTCAGTGAAATGAAAGAAGCCGACAAGACTCAAGATTCCTGGAAAGACACCTGCGCTGCTAAGGTGTCATAAACTCCGGCGTCGCCCTAGCCAGGTTATACAATCCGATCCAAGTCTTCGTCGTACAGTTTGCGTTGAGTAAGAACACCCAAAACAAATACACCCACCACTTCTGAAACACTAACAAGACACTCTCGACACAGACAGCCGTAACAAAGGACCAAACGCAGCAATGACATCTGAATCGCGAGAGCTGCACAGCGAAAGCTCTGGCGAAAACACGCGAACCGGCGCAGGAGCTCGCTTCACGCTCTAACTGAACATCACACAACCGGAAGCTCCACAAAACAACTTTATACACTACACATCACGAAAGCTCGCACAAAACTTTTCTATACACGAGCACCCTCTCTGGCACCTCTTCCTCGTCTTGCCGCCTTGGAACTAAAAACACAACACACACCTACACAGACACACACAGACACACGCGACACGAAAAACAAACAAAAATAATATAGTTCACAACCGCATCCCGGGCGCGAGAGCGGAGCGCGCGCGGGCGCGCGTGCGCTCGCGGCGGCTGCCGGCGGACGACTCCCCCCCCCCCCCCCCCCAACCTTTTTTTTTTTTTTTTTTTTTTTTTTTTTTTTTTTTTTTTTTTTCGTCTGGAACTCTCATGAGTTCCACCGCATTCCAGGGGAGCGGAAGGCGGTGGGTATGTGAGACTCCTACTCACTAAACCAGACGGTCAACACATCGCCGTGTGGAGGAGCGCCACGGGAACGCCGAAGCATACATCCGCGTTGCTCCAACGGCAGGCAGCGCCAAGTAGGCGGCCACCACCCCCCCAAATGGAGCGGCGCAAACTGTTGACCGGGATGCGCCCCACTCCGATGGTCGGCTTGTTTTCTGGCGAGGAGCTCCCCTGCTCCCCGCCCAAGCCGACCGAGCCAGATCGTTTTGGACGACCTTTATCTCCAAGCCGACGGCAAGCCGCCGAGCTCAGAATCAAGGAAGTCCGATCCGACTCATACCCACTAGAGCCCCGGCCCCGAGATGGGACCGTGGCGAGTGGCGGACTTCGCAGTCCACCACCCGTACCGGGGGCTACGGCGGCAGACGGCGCTCGTGAGCGACACGCCTGCGCCCCACCCTCCTCCGGCGCATCGGTAGAGCGGCTCCGTCCTCCTCCCTGAGCCTCTCCGCCGCCTCCTTCTGCGACATCACGACCTCGCAGTAGGAACGCACCGCACCCCACGCCTCTTCGCTCGAGACCATGGCCTTGACCACGGCCGGGAGCGAGAGGTCCGACCCGATGGAAGCCACGAGTGTAGCACGCGGCTCCGCCCAATGCGGGCACGAAGCCAGCGTGTGCTGCGCCGTATCTTCGGCGCAGCCGCACTCGTGGCACATCATCGTGGGCTCACGACCCGCCACCCTAAACAGATACCTCCCGAAGCATCCGTGCCCCGAAAGGATCTGCGTCAGGTGGAAGGTCATCACCCCGTGCCTACGACCGACCCAATCCGAAAGGATGGGACCGATCGCCAGGGCAGTCGATTTACCAGCGTTGGGCACTCTGAGCCTCTCGCGCCATGTGACGAGCAGCTCCTCATGCGCCCTGCGCCTCCAATCCGACTCCCCAACCTCCCCCCGAAGACGGGCATCCCTCCTCCGTCGATACGCCTCCGCCAGCGTCATAGCATCCAGGTCCCACGGTGGGGTCCCGGCTAGAGCGCAGGCCGCCTCGCACGAGATGGTGCGATACCCTCGGATCACCCTGGCAGCCATGACCCTCTGCGCTCTGCACAAGAGGGCCCGGTTGCGGGAGTCGAGGCTATCGGCCCATATTGGTGCCCCGTAGAGCGCCATGGACTTTACCACCCCGGTGTACAGACGCCGGCAGCTCAGGCTCGGTCCCCCGACATTTGGGAGGACGCGACACAGCGCTCCGGCTGCCCTAACTAGCTTCGGCGCTAGGCGCCGAAAGTGCTCGTCGAAGCTCCATCGACTGTCGAGGACGAGTCCAAGGTACTCCAAGGAACGCCCGACGGCGATGGAAACTCCTCCGACCACCACACTCGACCCGGCAGGAGGTGCGTTCCGCGGCCCGTGAAAACACACGGCGACGGATTTGTGCAATGCAACCTCCAGCCCCAACCTTCTAATGCGCGCCACTACCTGCGCGACCCCAGCCGTTGCCAGAATGCTGGCCTCCCGGTAGCTGTCGCCGCGTGCCGTTACGAGAGTGTCGTCGGCGTAACAGGTTACTTCGACACCCCGTAAGTTGGCACCGCGCAGCACCCAGTCGTAGCCGATGTTCCACAGGAGAGGTCCGAGAACCGACCCCTGAGGAACACCGCACGACACCTCCCTACGAATCCAGCCGTCGCCGGACGGGTAGCAGACGGCGCGGTCGCAGAGGTAATCCGCTACGACGCGACGCAAGTACCCGGGCACGGCGTGGAACCTCAGCGCCTCCAAAATGGTCGCCCAGGGAAGGGTGTTGAACGCGTTGGCGATATCGAGAGACACCGCCAACACCACCCCACCCCGAGACACCGAGGCCTCCGCCAGGGCCCTCACCCGACCGACAGCGTCGAGGGTGGACCTGCCCTTGCGGAAGCCAAATTGATGGTCGCTGAGATCCCGACCGGACTCCCCCAAGTGCTTGACGAGGCGAGCGGATAAAACCCGCTCAAAGAGCTTACCCGCCTCGTCGAGAAGCACTATCGGTCGATATGCCGATGGCTTGGCAACCGGCCGCCCCTCCTTGCGCAACAGCACCAGTTTCCCACCCTTCCACGTCCGCGGGAACCGGCCCTGCCGCAAACAGGCGTTGAAGAGGCGCAGCACCAGAGGCTCTAAATCCTCTAGGGCCAAGGCCCAGGCGCGCCCGGGGATGCCGTCGGGTCCCGGCGCAGTGTTCTTCGACCGAAGCCGAAGCACTGCAGCCCCCAACTCACCCCCGGAGACATCCCGTGCTGCGTCCCAACGCTCCTCCTCTACCTCCACAGTCGCCGGCGCCATACGAGGTACCCGATGGTCGGTACCTCGAGGGAACAATGCCGTGACTACGGACTCCAGCAACGCCGGCTGGAGAGTCTTGGTCAGCGGAGGGTCCCACGGTCGAAGCTTTCGCCTCACCATCTTGTACGGCCTCCCCCACGGGTCCCTGTCCAGGGACTCCACCATCTCCGCTTCGGCCAGGTCTTTGGCTTTGGCGATGGCCGCTACGAAAGCCAGCACTGCCTCCCGATATCGAGTATAGTGCTGACTCTCAAGCTCTTGGTCTCGTCGCCGCCGCCTCCGACATCTGGTGTACTGGCGCCTGAGAGCCACGCAGGTCTCTCGGAGCCGCGATAACTCCTCAGACCACCAGTAGACACTGCGCCTCGGAGTCGCAGAGCGTACGCGGGGCATCGCCGCATCGCAGATGTGCGACATAGTCTGGCCCAGACGCGCAGCTTCCGCCTCTACATTCACAGCGCCTTCCGGCGCTCCTACCCAGGCCTGGACCAGGGCAGCCTCCGCCAGCGCTTCCCTGTCCAGACGCTTCAGAGCCCATCGCGGGCCCTCCTCGCGCGAGGGTCGACTCGGGGCACTCGGCGGGGCGGGGAGTGCGGAGACGTCGAACCTCACGTAGCGGTGGTCCGACAACGTCTCCACATCCTCCATCACCCGCCAGCCTCGGATACGGCGCGCCAGGGTGGGATCGGCGAACGTAATGTCGACGATCGAACCACCCTGTTGCCGCACGCACGTATGTACCGACCCGTGGTTCAGGACGACAAGACCGGACGCGACTACCCAGTCTTCGAGGACCTCTCCACGTGCGTCCGTGGCCGGGCAACCCCAAGCCATGGATTTGGCATTGAGGTCCCCGACCACGAGGACCCGACCGGGGCCACTCCTCCCGACGAGGGCGCCCACTTCGACCAGAAACTGTTCGAAGTCGGCGACACTGCGATTCGGAGAGAAGTAGACTCCGATCAGTGTCACGTTTCCGACGAGAGCCGAGACGTAGCCTCAACCCTTCGTCACTCCTCCGAAGACCGGGGATCCGGCCGCTGTCCGGGTCCCGATCGCCACCACACCGTCTCTGTCGCCGGCCCAGTCGTCCCCCGAAGGGACGTAGTAGGGCTCGGCGACCACGACGACGTTTATCAACCACTCCGCCATGCTTTGGAACAATAGGTCCTGAGCCCTGGCGCAGTGGTTGATATTCGCCTGTAGAATCCGCATGGCCATCTTATTCGATGACCATGGGATCCTCTACGGGCCTGGAAGGCTGCTTTGAGGCCCTAGGACCCCTGCCAGCCTTGCCCGGCTTCCTACCCTTCGGGGCGGGGACGCACGCCTTGGTCCCCACCCGATGCTTGGCCGGTCTGCCGGCCGCTGCGCACGTGACGCAGTGCGGCTCGGCAGAGCACTCCTGGGCCTTGTGCCCGGGCTTTCCGCACCGATAGCAGAGGTCGCTCCTGTCGACCTCCGCAGTGCACTTGGCCCTGACGTGCCCCATCTCCAGGCACCGGAAGCACCTGAGGGGCCGATCGTCCAAGACGCGGACCTGCGCCGACACCCATCCGACGAGGAGTCTGCCGCCGCCGGACACCTTCTTGGCCGCCGCGACCGGGCAACGAACCCACGCGGCACCGAGACCACCGGCGCCGACGGTGACAGCCCCGCACCGGACTTCGTCGACGTCGCACCCACCTACCCTTGCGACGGCCGTAGCCACGTCGACGCTGGACACGGAGTCGTCCAGTCCCGAAATGCGCATTTCTGCGCACTTCGTGGGTCTAGAGACCCTGACCTGCCCTACGGGCAGTGACTCTCTCAGCTTGTTAGCGAGAGAGTCCGCCATACCCCCGGTATTCGCTCCGGGCAGTTCTAGGATGCGGCCACCAGTGACCGCCTTCCTGAACCTTAGGTCCCTTATACCCAGGTCGGCCAGGTTGACTTTCTGCTTCGCCTCCGCCAAGACCTGGGCGTAAGTCACGCCATTGGCCTCGGCTTCGGGATGCAGCGTCAATACCACAGCCGTGGATCGTTCTGCCCGGAGCTTTCTTTTGGGAGCGGTCCCTGGCTTCTGCGACTGCGGTTTAGACCGCGATGCAGAAGGTCCAGCAGGGCCCTTTCCCTGTCCCTTCTTGGCCGGCTTTGCCGCTTTTGGCTTCGCCTGAGGCTCGGTAGCCTTCGGCTTTGCCTGCGGCTGAGCCGCTTTCGGCTTCGCCTGCGGCTGAGCCGCTTTTGGCTTCGCCTTCGCTCCCTTAGACTTCTTCTGCGCCGATCCGCTGGGGCCCGCAGAGGGTGGGGCGGCGGTCTTAACAGACTCTGTGGTCTGCACCGCCTCCCGCCTCTTGTCGGCCGCCAGCGGAGGCCGAAGCCTCTTCCCCGGCAGGAGCCGGTCCTCTATGGAGGCCAGTCGGGCGGTCACCATGGTCCCCACCTGGGACATGACCGCCCGACAGATCTCCTCCAGCGAGGTTGTCTGAGGCTGCGTTGCAGGGGACGCAGCCTCCGTCAATCCGGTAGGAGTGGGCGCCGGACAACCCTGCTTCCGTGCCCTCTCCATGTCCTCACGCAAGGTGAACATCTCCTTGCGGAGAGTGTCCATCTCGGCTTGCAGGCGAGCATTGTCCGCCTGCAGCCGCCGCGTCTCTTCAGTGAGAGTCCGCGATCCCAGGACTTCCACGGCCTCGGCTATTGAAGCCACCGCGTCCTTAAGCTCGCGGACTATGGTCCCCTTCAGGTTTTTGGACTTTGTGGCTATTTTCGCAATAATAGCCAAGTCCTCTACGACCTGCTGCTTGCTCAGGGCCGTGGACCTATTGCTGGGTCCGACGCCCGACGCCGATACCTCCCCCAAGGTCGACGCTAGTTCAGCGGCTCGCTGTTCCCGCCTCTTGCGAGTGACGGCGACGCTCTTCTCTAGCTCTTCCTCTACCAACGCCTTGAACTCTTCCCGCTTTGCAGCGAGAAGCGCTCTTTTGGCATCGGCCAAACCTACGTACTCCCCCGTCGTCGGGGGCCGCCCTCGGCCTCTTGACGCAGACGCAGACCGCTCCGAATCCTCGTCGTCGGACAGCTCCAACTCGGGGTTCGGGCGTCGCCTCTTGCGCCAGAGCTTCCCGCCCGTAGCGGGGCTTTGGGACCGTCCAGTTGCGAAACTGCAGTCGGAGTCCATGTCCTCGTCCTGCCGCCCCGCACTGGACTCCCTACTAATGACGCTCCTCGTCATCCGCCTCTCCTTATTCTCTCCCCTCCTCGTCCTCCTCTCCTCTCCCTCAACGTCGTTTTTGTGTTTAAGATTTTCCATAACAAATCCCACGAGTATTGAGGAACTAAAATGTCAGCCCCGGCAGAGCCTCTTGCCCGGGTAACCCTAATACACCTGGAAGGTCGGGTGGTATTCCAGGGTTGTGCGCTAGCGACTGATGAACTCCCCAGCCTCTCTTTCGAGCACCCCGACGTCACGCAACGAAACGCCGAGAATTGAGGATTTTTTATAGAGGTTTACTCCTCCCGGTCCGGCCAATTAAGGCAAGACCCTCGCTCCCCTGCAGGCTGCTTCACATGACCGCCACATCTGCAGGAGTTTACGACTCGACGGTGGCAAAGATGCCTGTCCGGCTGCACAGTCAAGTACCCACCGGACTCGCCGACCGACCGGCAACAGGGCCACCGCTAACGACGGCCACTGATCCGGACATGCCCTCGACCATTCGCCACTGGCATCGGGTCCGGGCCAAAACACCCCTTAAACTAGAACTAGCTACTTCTAACTACCGCTAACTACTTCTAGCTACGGCTTCCCAGATCCATTCGCCACCGAGCACGTTGATGAACACCACACCGGCAACCGGCATCGGGATCGGTCCGCCGCTAGCCAGACAGAGGTATCTATTGCACAGCCAGCTCTGCCGGAGGCAGGAGGACCGGGACCGACACCCTAGTCTAGCTACCTAACTACTAAAGCCACAAACTAGACTACCTATGGCCTCCGCATTCGAGCAAGTTGGATAAACCAAACAGGGCTCACTGCGGGTCAGCCGGGCCAACACTAGAAGCAAGCTTAAGCACCACTACGAACTAGTACTACTACTATGCCAAGCCTCTAACTAGACTACCTATGGCCGCTCGCCCGGAAGCGAACGACCGGGCCTAAAACTAGTGAAGCATGGGCAGCAGCACTACGCCCCAAACCTACAACCCTCGAGAGCAGCGCAAGCACCACCCCCAAGAGACCGGCCGTAAGGTTCGACCCACCTCTGCGTGGGTCTTAACTCCGTCCACAGCGGACCCGCGAACAAGCCCGCTGCAGGGAGAGACGGGACCCCGCATCCCAATACCCCGAGACCGAGTGCCGAAACACTCACTAAGGGGTACCGGGCCCCCCCGACCAGCCAGGAGCAATCACTCAAGGTCTGGCCTCCCATCGACTGCCCCAGAAGGAGGCAGCCGAAAACACCTCCCTACGCTAGCCAAGAACCACCGTTCTGATCGCCACGGACACGAAGACCATGAAAACCAGACCAAGGCACCTTGGTAGCGTTTCGTCGGCTATGTTCCTCATAGCCGACCCCCGCGCTGGACATTAGCAGACGGCTAACGCGATCCCGAAAGACCGCATTAACCGTCCCCCAGGGAGCACCGGCCCGTACCGCTTCCAATCCCGCCGGACGAATCCGGACAACATTGGTAGCGGACGGGCACACGAGGAGGTTTCCAGCATGGCCCCCCAACCCAACCCAACCCAACCCAACCCAACCCAACCCAACCCAACCCAACCCAACCCAACCCAACCCAACCCAACCCAACCCAACCCAACCCAACCCAACCCAACCCAACCCAACCCAACCCAACCCAACCCAACCCAGTTCCGCTCACCCCTCCGAAGTGAGAACACGCATCCACAAGTTGATCCGCTATAGTTCCTGCAAGGAAAATATTTCAAAAATTAGTGAAAGTGGTTTTTTCGTAACGTATAGTGAAGTGCGATACGTCAAAAGACGCGTTATTTTACGCTCTACACAGTGACATAACTTTTATAAAAATCGGACATTGTTTCATAGTGAAAATTAGTGAAAAACTATAAAAATCTCAAAATTCAAAACTTTAAATAAATACGCTGCAGAAACGCGATCGGTGACCTATGTGTTTTTTAGTGTCTGCTAGAGCGCATTTTTGAACTCTACAGTTTGGTGCAAAATTTGGAATTTTTCGACAAGAAATGGCTAAGTTATAGCCAAAAAAACAAGTACCACGTGGCCACGTGGTACCACTTCCAGGGTCGTGCCACTGCTTTTGACGATTAGAATCGACGCATATAACGAAACGAAGCATCCCATCGTTTGAAAAGTGGAAAAATATTAAACAGAACCCAAGTTATAGTGTTTTGAAATTTTGGTACTTTTTTGAAAAATTATATCTTAAAAAGTAAATCGACAACCCCCCTTTTTTAAAATTGTATTCAATGGGCATTAATTAGTTCTACATTTATTCAAAATTTCAAATTTTTACGATAAAGGGTTAGGGAGATATGAATTTTTAAAAATTAAGGGCTGACACGTGGTGCCAGTTACCCTTAACTTGGATTTTTTATTTTTACGTAGAAAATTAGAGTATATTTTTATTAGTCAAATAGAATTTTTTCAAAATTTTTACAACATTTTTAAAATTTTTAAGTCAAAATTTTCACCTGTAAATATAGTTTTTTCAAAAAATCAAATCGGGGGTGGAACTTAAAAAATTGTAGACAACATAATTAGCAGCGTCTTGTCAAGCCCTATAAATCGAGCCCAAACTCGGGCAGATTACGACAAGAAATAAGGAAATAGCATAAATCAAGTGTTCTGAGAATTAGCAACGGCCGCCATCTTGGAAACTAAAAACCTGAATAACTCCGCAACTAGAAGACCTACGAGGCTGGGACTTTCACTGTAAACCTCAGCACTACAAACTCTACAAGACAGACGAGAAATTGGCTCTACATAGAGTCAAGATTCGACGGACAAATTTTCAACGCATTTTGATAGTGCAGAGTTACGTCAAGTGGGGGACACCAATCTCGTCAAAATCAGACAACGGACGGCGGAGATAACTCAGTGTAAAAATCTGACAATATTGACGGCCGCCATCTTGGAAAACACATAAACCAGCGTAACTCTGGTAATATATATCGTAGCGAGTCGCGGTTTTTTATACAGTATAGAGCTGACATAGGGCTTTCTGCTCATATATAGAGACCGACTCTACATAGAGACCTAGAGTCACAAAATCAAAAAAAAAAATTTATTTTTTGGTAAATTGACGTTGGCAGTGCCAACTAGTACATCACACTTGCTTTATTGAGCAAAAATTTTATATCTACTCTAAGTTAACGGACATAAAAGACAAAAACATAATAATATACATATTATACATTTATACAATTTATCAAATAGACGCATACCACCACCATGATCGGAATTAGAACACCGGTCAAAAAGACCGTAGCTGAAAAGTCACCCGCACAAGAAAAGTCACCTGCGCAGGGCGCAAACGTAAGACGCAGTATAGGAGAGTGGGAAGCGGCAAAAACCGACACCACACCCACTACTGCAAACAAGGTAGAACAGGCCGGGCCCTCTAAAACAAAACCAAAAGTGACACTGTCTCAAGACAGCAAAGCGACGACAACACGCAAAACAGGGGTGGAAACCTCGAGCCCGCCGAAAAAATGTACAAATCGAGTTACAGAAGCTAGGGCTTGCTTGACGAAGGCAAAACTTCATCTGAATACCTCGCGGAACCTCAAGAGCGACCTGAAGGCGGGGATCACCGAGGCGATTGATCGGTTATACCAATTGGTCAAGGAGGCTGAAACGGACGCCCAAGCCAACAGGCCAAGAGGGGATGTTGAGAGGAACCACCATCCAGAAACGGAAGCTACCCCAGCTACTAGCGAAAGTCTGTTTGAAGCACCGACAAATCTTCTCATGACACGGATTGAGGAACACTCTAAATTACTGGAAATAAATAATAAGAAGATAGAAGAACTGAATGAGAGGATTCAAAAACAGACGGAATCGATCGAATTGGCAGCCGCCAGAACATATGCGGGAGTGACAGGATCTCATAGCGTCAAACCGGCCCAAATGAGGAACACACTGCACTCGGTGGTGGTCACCTCGAAGGATGAAACGGAAACGGGTGAGATGGTACTGGACAAAGTCAGGAAAGCAGTTGACGCGAAGGATGGGTGGGTCAAAGTTGAAAAAATAAGGAAAGCAAAAGACAGGAAAATTATAATGGGCTTCAGATCAAGAGAGGAAAGGGAAAAAGTAAAAAATCGGCTAGAAAAAGAAGGGGTCGACCTCACCATCGAGGAAGTTAAAAACAGGGACCCACTTCTGATCCTGAAGAGCGTTTTACTTATAAATACGGATGAGGATGTCCTTAAAGCACTAAGGAATCAGAACCGGGGTATCTTCGGCGGCCTGGATGATGGGGGCGATAGGCTCGAAATTAAGTATAGACGAAGAGCCAGAAACCCTCACACTGGACATGTGATAATCAGTGTGTCACCCATCGTATGGCAGAGAGCAGTCGAGGCTGGGAGCGTACACATAGACCTGCAACGTATTAGAGTCGAGGATCAGTCTCCGTTAGTGCAGTGCACACGGTGCCTAGGTTTCGGGCATGGCAAAAAGTTCTGCACGGAACCGGCAGACCTGTGTAGCCACTGCGGAGGCCCTCACCTGAGAGCGGACTGCACCGACTGGCTTACTGGTGTACAGCCAAAGTGTCGGAACTGTAGCAAGGCCAACATGGACAACGTAGACCATAACGCTTTCAGTCAAAATTGTGGGACTCGCCGGAGGTGGGATGAGCTGGCGCGGTCGACCGTAGCATATTGCTAAGGGCGTCCAGGGCGAACAATACAAATATAAACTGGTGCAAGCCAACTTGCAAAGAAAAAAGCTGGCAACCAACGAACTACTGATCGAGTCAAGCAAACGTGGAGTCGCCGCCGCTCTTATACAGGAGCCCTATGTGGGCGGAGGCAGTAGAATGAAATGTAACGCAGGAGTGCGAATATTCCAGAGCTCTTCCGTGGGAGAAGGGAAAACTAAAGCTGCGATAGCTGTCTTCGACCAAGCCCTGAATGTTATACAACACCCAAGACTGACCACAGACAACATCACTGTGGTCGAAATCCAAACCAGAGCCTGGAAGATTGCATTAGTATCTTTCTACTTTGAGCCGGACGAACCCATAAACCCATACTTGGTACACCTCAAGAAGATAGTAGAAGAATTAGGACCTAGGGGAATGATCGTGGGGGGCGACTCAAATGCAAAGAGCTCATGGTGGGGAAGCCCTATAATAGATCATAGGGGGGAAGAGCTGTCGGGGACTCTTGAAGAACTGGGCTTAAACATTCTCAACGCTGGGGAAACTCCGACCTTCGATACAATCAGAGGAGGCAAACGTTTCAGCAGCTTCGTGGACATTACAGCGTGTTCCTCAGATATAATGGATTTGGTGGACAACTGGAGGGTAGACGAGGGACTCACAGGATCTGACCACAACAGCATTCTTTTCAACATTCGGCTTCAAAAATCTAAAGGAATCAAAATTAACAGAACAACTAGACTTTACAACACTAGAAAAGCAAATTGGGTTGAGTTTCGTGAGAAACTCAACCAAATTATGCTAGAAAATCAAATTTCGAAAGCAAACTTACAGAAAATTAAAGACACCCAACAAATAGATGAATTTCTTAACAAATTTACAGTAGCGGTCAGACATGCGTGTACCTCATCGATACCAACTAAGAAAAATAAGGAAATACTTACCCTGCCGTGGTGGTCCGAAGAACTGGCCGAAATGAAGAAACAGGTGGCCACCAAGAAGCGTCGAATAAGATGCGCTGCGCTGGTACGGAGACCGAAGGTTGTAGAGGAGTACCTGAAACAGAAAGAAGATTATGAATTGGAAGCAGCAAAGGCTCAAACTGCAAGCTGGAAGGAGTTTTGTGGGAAACAGGACAAGGAAGGGGTTTGGGAGGGCATATACAGGGTGATTGGAAGAACGCTGAGAAGGGAAGAGGATCTACTGCTGCAGAAGGATGGAGAAATGCTGGAAGCGCACAGTTCTGCAAGATTACTGGCGGAGACCTTTTACCCAATTGACCTTGAAAACAATGATAATGCACATCACCAATATGTCCGAAGAAAAGCGGATAACATAAACGCTGGAGAACAAGATGGTCCTTGTGATCCACCGTTTACAATGGCCGAATTGAAATCAGCAAGTAGTTCTTTTAATCCCAAAAAGGCCCCAGGCGAGGATGGCTTTACTGCTGATATTTGTTGCCGAGCTATCGAGAGCGACCCTGAGCTTTTCCTGGATCTGCTGAATGTGTGCCTCAGGAATCATTACTTTCCCAAGGCCTGGAAAGAGGCAACAGTAATCGTGCTGAGGAAACCGGGAAAAACTGATTATACAAACCCGCGGTCATATAGACCGATTGGCCTCCTCCCCATTATGGGGAAAATATATGAAAAAATGCTGGTGGCTCGCCTCAAGTTTCACGTATTGCCGAAGATGAGTACTCGCCAGTACGGATTCATGCCACAAAGGAGCACCGAAGACTCCCTCTATGACCTGATGCAACATGTCCGGAAAAAACTGAATTTAAAGAGAATAGTTACATTGGTGTCTCTGGACATAGAGGGAGCCTTTGATGGAGCCTGGTGGCCAGCTATAAGAGTTCGACTGGCTGAGGAAAAGGTTCCGTGGAACTTGAGGAAAGTCATAGACAGCTACCTTAAAAACAGAAAGGTCAAAGTTAGGTATGCAGGAGAAGAATTCAGCAGAAGTACGAATAAAGGATGTGTCCAGGGTTCCATTGGGGGCCCCATTTTGTGGAACGTCCTGTTAGATCCACTCCTGAGAGACCTAGAAGCAAAGGGGTACTACTGCCAAGCATTTGCAGACGACGTCGTCCTGATATTTGACAGTGACACAGCACAGGGCATTGAGAGGCATGCAAATGCCGCACTTGAACATGTTCGGACGTGGGGTGTCGACAATAAGTTAAGATTCGCACCGAACAAAACTAATGCTATGGTCATTACTAGGAAGTTAAAATACGACACCCCACGGCTGAGCATGGGCGGGGTCGACATTGTTATGTCAAAAGAGATTAAAATGCTAGGAGTCATAATAGACGAAAAGCTTACATTCAATGCTCACGTCTCAAGTGTCTGTAGAAAGGCGATAGGCATATATAAGCAGTTATCAAGAGCGGCGAAAACCAGTTGGGGACTGCACCCCGAGGTCATTAGGGTGATATACATGGCCACCGTGGAACCAATCATCCTGTACGCCGCCAGTGTATGGGCTCCCGCCGTGGAAAAGCTGGGTATTGTCAAGCAGATGGGAATAGTGCAACGCGGAATAGCCCAAAAAATGTGCAAAGCATACCGCACGGTTTCACTGAACTCTGCGCTGGTGCTGGCTGGGATATTGCCTCTCGATCTGCGAGTCAGAGAGTCTGCAATGTTGTACGAGGCAAAGAGGGGGGTGTCACAGCCGACGCTAGCCGGTAGGGAGGTCGAAAGAATGGCTTCGGCGCTGGAGGTTCCTCATCCCGCAGAAAGAAAGGAATTTGATGTGATTAACCTTATGAACCAAGACCAAGTGGACACATACAGCGAATTTGATGTTCGGGTTTTTACGGATGGTAGCAAGATAGCAGGCGGAGTTGGAGCCGCTGTATCTATTTGGAACTATGAAGCGGAAACTAAAGCCATCAAACTAGCCCTGCCGGCATATTGCAGTGTCTATCAGGCGGAGCTTTTGGCAATATGCAGGGCAACGGAGGAAGTCCGGAAAAACGGTGCGGCGTCTTTCGGAATATATAGCGACTCCATGGCGGCCCTTTTAACAATAAAAAATTACAGTTGTCTCCATCCCTTAGCGGTTAAAACAAGAGAAAATATAAGATATGCATCTCTCCAAAACAAAGCTGTTACCTTGTTTTGGATTAAAGCACACGCGGGGATAGAAGGAAATGAAAGAGCCGACGAGTTGGCGAAAGCGGCGGCCATGCGTTCTAAGAAAAAGCCGGATTACGACCAGTGTCCAATCTCATTTGTCAGGCGAAACCTGCGAGCGGAAACGATCAGTGAGTGGAACCGACGATATACCACCAGTGAAACGGCCTCTGTGACCAAATTATTCTTCCCGGACGCGGTAGCGGCATACCGGATCACAAGGAAAATACGCACATCAAACATAACAACTCAAATTATGACGGGGCACGGGGGGTTCTCCGAATACTTGAATCGCTTCAAGTGTAAGGAGAGCCCATCGTGTATCTGCGACCCCGCAATTAATGAAACTGTTCCACACGTGTTGTTTGACTGCCCGGTTCATGACAGCGAGCGCTACGCAATCGAGAGAAAACTAGACGTCCGACTCGAATCAAGTATCATTAAAGATATAATGGCAAGTAAAGATAGAGACAATTTTTTGGACTATTGTATAAATATAGCAGTAAGAGTTATAAATCGTAATAAAACGTGATTAAAGTATACTTTCATAATATAATGTAAATATATTAATGTTAAGTATAGCAAGTAATGTGTAAAAATAAAATAAGATAAACAATAGGCTTAAGAAAATGTTGTGAGATTAGAAATAATAAACAAATGTATTGGTCGCAGTTAGTAATAGTTAGTAAGTATTAAGAGTATTATAAAAATGTGTAGTGTAAGTAAATGTATAGATAAGACTAAGATTATAAAATTGTTAAAATAAGATTGTCAGCCAATAATGTAATTACTTGATGGTGTATCAATAAAACGCTACTTCGTGAGCTCATTACCCCCGTATTAGAAATAAAGACAGAAAAGTAGGTAGTTAGATGGGAGTCCCACCCATAGAGATAAGAAAGATGACGAATAAAAGAAAGATATAGTATGAAGCATGAAAGTGCGAGAAGTAAATAAGCGAGAACTAGTATGGAAGGATATAGCAAATATAGTCTCCGATCATGTTGGAGGTAAAGGAATAAAAAAAAAAAAAAAAAAAAAAAAAAAAAAAAAAAAAAAAAAAAAAAAAACCCAACCCAACCCAACCCAACCCAACCCAACCCAACCCAACCCAACCCAACCCAACCCAACCCAACCCAACCCAACCCAACCCAACCAGTTGCGCTCCGAACGCCGTCCGGAACGGTCACGACGCATTTGCTCCGCACGTGGACGAAGTACTTAAAAACTTTAAAAAATCAAAGAAGTGGTTAAAAGTTAGTGTATAGTGCTGTGATATACATCAAAAGTTGCGCAGTGACGAGGCGCACAAAACGGTGAAATTTGTTTTAAGATTGGACAAAATTTCAAAAAGTTAAGACCCAAAAACTGTGTTTTTTGTAAATTCAAAAACTTTAACCTAAAACGCTGCGCGTTTTAAAGCGGTGACGTATATATTTTTTAATTTTATTGGGTGCTCCTTAATAAGATCTACAAGTGGACACCAAAATTTGATTTTTTGGACAACGTTTTGGACATAAAAAAGGCAAAAAAACAAGTACCACGTGGCTACGTGTTTAGTGATCTGGATGCCTGCGGGTACTTTTGAGAGTGTTTTTAGAGAGAACTATTAAAGACTTAAAAATTGACACCTTGAAATTAAAAATCGGACATCAAATAGTTAAGATATAATAATTATAAAAAATAGTGTTTTTTCAAAATTTTATAACTTTTTAAATAAATCGAGGACATATAGTTTTTAAAAATTCATAGTGTAAAGTGAAGTGAACTCTAGGTGTGTGCAAATTTTCAGATTTTTCTGACTAAAAATCGCGAAGTTATGAATTTTTTAATTTTTAGGGTTGACACGTGCTACCCCTAAATACAATTTTTTCTTCAAACTAGTTTTATTAAAAAATTAAACATAATTTTATCAGTATATAGTAATTTTTTCAAAATTTTTATCAGTGTTAAAAATATTTTTCTTGAATTTAACAGTGTTAAAATCAGTTAAAACTTAAATTAAAAATCAGCGTGTACCTCTAGAAACATTTGGAGCCAACTACCAGACTGTTTGTGCCAAAACCTTTCGTTTGAGCCCAAACTCGGATACTTTTGGCCCAAAGAATCCGAAATAAGCTCTAAGAGGCCAAAGAAAACCGCCATCTTGAAAAAAGTAAAACATCAATAACTCTCGAACAGACAATCCTACGAAAACGAGATTTGAACTGAAGAGGTCTGGAAAAGGAGTGCAGTCATCGGATTTGGAAATCCGGGGAAAATTTTTCCCGGAAAATTCTGGAAAAATCTCAGTGCAGAAAAATTATACTCCTCAACCCCTCCAAAACGAGCCCAATCTCGAATATTTTAGAAGAAAAATTGATCAAATTAAGTCAGAAACAAACATAATTTAAATATAAAGACGCCATATTGGAAAATTTAAAAGTTAGATATCTCCGGAACTAGACAACCTAGAAAAACGCGGTTTTCAGTGACAAACAAGGCAAAACAAGGCCTTTAATTTGACCCTATTTTGACGACTCTACATAGAGTCAAAAATAATTTCGACTCTACCCTTACTTTTATAATAGTTTCGTACTTTTATAGTACTCTTATAGTATTTAGACATTTTGTACAGTGGGTAAAGTACAATTTTTACACCTTGACATACCTTTAACTCTGAATAACCTGAATTTTTGACAAACTTACGCGTCTCCTGACTTTTTGGGATGTACCGGACTCCAGCAAAGCACTTAAATTCAACCATGACTCTGCTACCGACGAATGAAGGTGGCGAATCTTCCTTAAATGTGAGGAAAAGTATAGGAGAGTGGGAAAGCGGTACCAGTGTTTCCCCACGAAACAGTGTCACCCCTCCCAGAAGACCTCGAGAATCTGCACCTCTTAAAAAGTTTCCGGCAATACGAAGACTCTCGACTGAAAAGGAGGTCAGCCCGCCAAAACCAACGGGCAAAAGCTCTCCAGATCCTGTAGCAGAGGCAAGACAGCTACATAACAGGGTAAAACAACATATGAGAGACTCAAAAAATATAAAAGGGGAAATAAAGACCGGAGTGTTGGAAGCTATTGAGAGATTGTACCAAATAGTAAAACAGCTAGGCCTCGGAAGAAATCAAGAAATACAAAAACCAACAATAGTGCCTCACACATCAGGAGAATTTATAACGAAAACACATGAAAAGGATGAAGACGACAGAATGAAAAGAGACAAGGAATTAGAAACCCTAATTAAACACCAAACTGATTTAATAAAGAAAAATAGCGAGAAGCTGGAACATCTCAGCAAAATGCTAGAAGAAAAGGAAACTACCATAAATAACAAGAAACCGGCTGAAGACATACCCTCCCAAAAGGTTCTCCATTCTATCATAGTATCCTCCACCGATGACATGAATACAGGAGAAGATATAATGAACCAACTGAGAAAAAGAGCGAGCGAAGACGAAGGATGGATAAGAGTTGAGAAGGTGAGAAGAGGAAAAGATAGAAAAATTATAATGGGGTATAAGACGGAAGAAGAAAGGAAAAAAGCAAAAGAAAGAATACAAGAACTGGAAAAAGGTTTAATAGTTGAAGAAATAAAAAACAAAGACCCTCTCCTCATAGCCTACGGCGTTCTTAAAGTCCATAAGGACGAAGAACTGCTAACGGCTATAAGAAATAAGAATAAAGGCATTTTCCAAGGCCTGAACAAGGAGGAAGACAGAATGGAGATCAAATTTAAAAAGAAGGCACGAAACCCCCACACACACCATGTCGTGATCAGAGTCTCTCCTGTGATCTGGAAAAGAGCAATAGAGAAAGGGACACTGCACGTGGATATTCAACCGATCAGAGTGGCGGATCAGTCACCCCTAGTGCAGTGTACCCAATGTCTCGGCTACGGACACAGCAAGAGATTCTGTAGGGAGACGGAGCCAAGCTGCAGCCATTGCGGGGGCCTCCACATGAGCGCTGAGTGCGAGGACAGACTCTCCGGCACAGCACCAAGTTGTCGTAACTGCCAAAAGGCAAACATCAGGAAATCTGAACACAACGCGTTCAGTCTGGACTGTCCCGTGATGCAGAAATGGGACAAAATAGCAAGGCAGGCGGTTCAGTACGATTGCTAAAGTTCCCATTACCGAAGAAACGTGCCCCCACCAGTACAAGATCATACAGGCGAACCTCCAAAGACGCAAGTTGGCCACAGATGAACTTTTTATTGAAGCCTCAAAAAGTAAAGCAGCAGTCGCGCTCATCCAAGAGCCTTACGTCGGCGGAGTAAAGCGCTTGCGTAGCTATAACGGAGCCAGAGTATACCAGAACAACAACCAGAATGACGGTACAATTAAAGCCGCCATTGCCGTTCTGAATAAAGACCTGGACGTCATTCAACACCCAGAACTTACCACCAACAATATCGTAGTGGTGACGATCCGTACCCGTGCCTGGGAAGCTACCATGGTATCCTTTTATTTTGAACCGGATCAACACATAGATGACCACTTGCAACGAATAAAGGGAATACATAATAAGCTGGGACCTGGAAAACTAGTGTTGGGTGGCGATGCCAACGCTAAAAGTACTTGGTGGGGCAGTCTGATCGAAGATAACAGAGGTGATCTAATAATCGGTATGGCGAATCAACTAGGCCTGAACATTTTGAACGTCGGGGATACCCCAACGTTCGACACTATAAGAGGAGGCATAAGGTACTGCAGTCATATCGACATCACGATGTGTTCCGATGATATGCTGCGACTAGTCGACGATTGGAGAGTTAATGAAGATCTCGTAAGCTCCGACCACAATGGCATAACATTCAATATTAATCTTAGAAAATCTAAAGGCATACAAATAGAAAGAACTACCAGGAAATATAATACAAAAAAGGCAAATTGGACCCAGTTTCATGAGAAACTGGGACAATTACTTTCGGAAAATAACATCACAATTAATACGGTGGAACGTTTAGTGAATACCCAAGATTTAGAGAACATAGTCAGAATATACACTAATATAATAGAAGAAACATGTAAAGTTACACTAAAATTAAAGAAAAACACTAATACAATTACCATGCCATGGTGGTCGGAGTCGCTCGCAAAATTGAAGAGGGAGGCCAACACGAAGAGACGTCGCATCAGGAACGCGGCGCCGGCACGAAGACAGTGGGTCGTACAACAGTATCTGAAACAAAAAGTAAAATATGAATTAGAAACACACAAGGCACAAACTATCAGTTGGCAGGATTTTTGCAAAAAACAAGACAAGGAAACGGTGTGGGACGGTATTTACAGGGTCCTAGGGAAAGCTATAAAGAGGGAAGAGGACCTGCCGCTTGAAAACAAAAATGGAATCCCACTCGATTCCCAAGAATCTGCCCAATTACTGGCCACAACCTTCTACCCTGTGGATGCTCCCGACGACGATAACGCGGACCATCGACAAGTCCGGGCAAAAGCCGAAATTATAAACGTGGACGCTCATGATTTCGATGAAGTCCAGTTTACGGAGACTGAGCTTATTAGAGCCGTAAAATCCTTCAACCCTAAAAAGGCCCCTGGAGCTGACGGTTTTACTGCAGATATTTGCGAAGCAGCGATAGGCACAGACCCTAAACTTTTCTTGGCCATAATTAATCAGTGTCTGAAACTACGAATCTTTCCGACTATCTGGAAAGAGGCGACGGTGGTAGTTTTAAGAAAGCCAGGGAAGCCCTCCTACACTACCCCCAAATCATATAGGCCCATCGGCCTACTTCCGGTTTTTGGGAAGATATACGAGAAGATGTTTGTCGCCCGACTCAAGTATTACATTTTACCATCGATTAGCAGAAATCAGTACGGCTTTATGCCACAGAGATGCACTGAAGACTCCCTCTATACCTTAATGCATCATATATATAGCAAACTGGCTGAAAAGCGGATTATCACTGTGGTGTCGTTGGATATAGAGGGAGCCTTTGACAGCGCTTGGTGGCCGGCAATCCGCGTCCGCCTGAAAGATGTTAACTGCCCGGTATACTTGAGACGGGTGATAGACAGCTATCTCAGCGATAGGAGCGTCAGGGTTCGCTACGCGGGAACCGAATGTTTTAGGGCTACGAATAAGGGATGCGTCCAAGGTTCAATAGCTGGGCCAATATTATGGAATCTGCTATTGGACCCCCTGTTGCACAGCCTGGAAGCCAGGAGGATACACGCTCAAGCCTATGCAGACGATGTCGTCCTTGTCTTCGATGGCAACACAGCCAATGAGATTGAGGGACAGGCTAACGCCACCCTCGAGTATGTTCGGGCGTGGGGTGTCCGAAATAAGCTCAAATTCGCGCCACATAAAACATGCGCCATGACCATCACGCGAAGGCTTAAGTACGACACTCCACGTCTAAGCATGGGGGGAGTGGATATAGCCATGTCCGACGACATGAAACTTTTGGGACTAACTATTGATCGCCAATTAACATTTAATGCTCACGTATCCAACACATGCAAGAAGGCGATCAATAGATACAAAATTTTATTACGCACGGCGAGGGTGAGCTGGGGCCTCAATCCGGATGTGATAAGAATTATATATACAGCAGTGGTCGAGCCAACGGTACTATACGCGGCCAGTGCATGGCATCGGGCTGCGGATAAGCTGGGCGTGCAGAAACGACTCAATGCAATACAAAGACCCTTTGCACAAAAACTCTGTAAAGCTTACCGCACGGTCTCTCTGAACTCTGCATTGGTCCTGGCCGGAATACTTCCCTTGGACTTGAGGATACGCGAGGCGGCGTCACTCTACGAAATAAGGAAGGGTGTCCCCCAGGAGCTGATGGGAGACAGAGATATCGAGCGAATGGCTCTTGCGTCTGCTTTTCCCCACCCAGCAAGGAACATAAACCTGCACTTCAGCAGCCTGGAAGACGAGGAACAGTACTCAAACTGCGGCACGTTTCACGTCCGCATATTCACAGACGGGAGTAAGATTGCAGGCAAGGTCGGGGCCGCTCTATCTATATGGAAGGGAAACACCGAGACCAAAGCGATCAAGCTTGCTCTCTCGTCGCATTGCACCGTCTACCAGGCCGAGCTGTTGGCTCTCGCTAGAGCTACTAAAGAAGCACATAAATGTACAGAAAACGCAATAGGCATCTTCAGCGACAGCATGGCGGCCCTTCAATCAGTCGCGTGCGGCGACTCTCGTCATCCACTAGCAATAGAAGCACGGGAGATTATACGCGGCTGCCTGAACCAAAACAAAAACCTCTCCCTATTCTGGGTAAAGGCCCATATTGGAATTATCGGCAACGAGAGGGCAGACCAACTTGCCAAGGATGCCGCCCTGCTGTCGAAGAAGAGACCGGACTATGAGATGTGCCCACTATCCTTTGTGAAGCGCACGATCCGCCAGGACACTATACAGAAATGGAACAAAAGATACCTGGACAGCTCCACAGCAAAAACAACAAAGATGTTCCTGCCATGCGCCGTAACCGCCTATGGCCTAGTCAAAAAATTAGAACTCACCAGCATTAACACTCAGTTGATGACGGGACACGGTGGGTTCTCCGCGTATTTAAATAAGTTCAAATGTAAGGGAGACCCGTCGTGTTTCTGCGGAACTGGAGCACATGAAACAATAATACATCTTTTAACTGAATGTCCGGCGCATATGACTGATCGATATGAATGTGAAAATAAAATAGAACTTACCATTAAAAACGAAAATTTGGCAACTATAATTACAAACAAGAAAACCAGAGATGTATTCCTGAAATACGCACATAAAATAATAAAATTAGCAAATAACAGAAACTCAGACAAAAATATATGCTAACACGATATATTGAGTATATTTGTGATATAGCATAAGCAATACGCAGCGCTACATAAAATAAGGATGAAAACGACATCATATTAGAATAATTAGCCTAAGTAATATAATTGTAGTAAAAATAACCTAAAATGTATTAAAGTAAGTAGTATTTATGTATTCGCATTAGTAGTTGACTATGAAATGAAAAAACTCGTACAAATGCTGCAAAAAAAAAAAAAAAAAAAAAAAAAAAAAAAAAAAGAGAGAGAGAGAAAGCAAAATAACAAAAGAGAGTAAGAGACAGGAAAAAAAAAAAAAAAAAAAAAAAAAAAAAAAAAAAAAAAAATGCAGCATTACAACTAATATAACAAATTCTATAAAACCATCAAATTATTGTTGTATAAACCAGGAAAATGTAAATAAGATTAAGTTAAAATGATGTATTATTCAGAATATATTAAAAATTAAGACAAAAAAGTAAAATGAAAAAACAAAATTTTACAACGCCCAAAAGAGGCAACGACTTAAATTTATTTATCCTTGTAACGTAAAATCATATCTCAGGAGAACGCAAAACTTTGCATCTTGCAGAGTAAAGGTGCATAAAAAAAAAAAAAAAAAAAACCTAACCTAACCTAACCTAACCTAACCTAACCTAACCTTTTTTTTTTTTTTTTTAACGTCTGGAACCCATCATGGGTCCCACCGCATTCCAGGGGAGGAAGGCGTTGGGTATGTGAGACTCCTACTCACTAAACCAGACGGTTGCCGTCGCCGTCATGATGGGACACCGCGGGAACGCTTGCGCATACAACCGCGGCGCCCCGACGGACACCACGTAGAGGGCACCCCGCAACGAGAGGCCCCCTCCATAGTCGGCAGGCTTGATAGATCGCGGGGGGGTCCCCTCCCCCCCACCCAAGCCCACCTTAAGAAGAAGGCCGAAGCCCTCTTCTAGCCAGGCCCGGTCCGGAACCCAAACGCCCGGGGGAGTCTATGCTCAACCCCAAGACGCCTGGGGACCTCGTCCAGGCCCAGCTCCCTCGGCGGTGATCTCCCCGAAGGAAGACCACCGTTCGGACTCCACATGAGCGGAGAGTCAAGCACGACCCGGCTGGCTGACAGGGCCGAAACTGCCAACGGACCGCCGCCGCGCAAGACCACCACTCAAAAAGGGAGCCCGACCTCGAACCCGACAGGCCTCTACCGCCGAACACGGTGGTCAACCGAGTCCAGCAAGAAAGAGGCATAAGTCGGGGACCCACCAAGCCGGGACTAACGATCGCCGAGCAAGACCGTGGTGTCTCGCTCCACGAAGGTTAATCCGGGCACCATCTTTTGCAAGGGGAAACAACCGTCCGAACCGCTCCTTAGAGAGCGACTTGAAAGGAAGAACCCCAAGCCCTAAACACCCCTAAAACCCCGCAACCACGAGGCCACCCCAAGGTCAACTCTGCAAACAGAGAAGTACCCGGAATGACCCCGCGGCTGTCCCCCGGAAAAGAGGGCCTGTGCCCTCCCACCGAATTGCCCAGGCCCACTTTCCAACGGCTGAGGCCGAAGGAAAGGGACCCGAGCCCGCCGCCGCAGACGGACCACCCCTAAGGGCAGACCGCCGCGTGAACCCTCCCTTGTCAACCATGAGCCAGACTCGGGCACCTCATGGCTGACAACCCCGCGCTGGACATTAGCAGACGGCTAACGCGATCCCGAAAGACCGCATTAACCATCCCCCAGGGAGCACCGGCCCGTACCGCTTCCAATCCCGCCGGACGAATCCGGACAACATTGGTAGCGGACGGGCACACGAGGAGGTTTCCAGCATGGCCCCCCAACCTAACCTAACCTTTTTTTTTTTTTTTTTTTTGCGTTGGAAAAATCCGTTACGGATACCCGCCGGCCAGGAAGGTGATGGCCGGAGGGTTATGTGGGACTACCCGGCGGCATAGAAGACGCCGCCATTTTTAAGGCTACCCACTAAAAAACCAACGGTTGCCCTCAACGCCTTAATGGGACGACACGGGATCGCGTTAGCACTCACCGTGCCGCCCCGGCGGTTACCCCCCGTGCGAGGGTGCCCCGAGCAACTTAGGACACCCTCACGGCGTAGGCCTATGGCAGATGAGAGGGGTCACCCCCCCCTCTCACCAAGGCCTACTGCTGGGAGAGGAAGCGGCGGGCGTACTCCCGCCTCCTTCTTCCCAGCCTCCCCCGGCGGAGCGGGTCAGAGGGAGAGGCTTGCTCCCTGACCCGCTCCGCGGCCTCCTTCGCGGCGATGACTTGCTCGCAGAAGGAGGCCATAGCGGCCCAACACCTCTCGCTGCCGACCATCGCGCCAACAAGGCGCGGCAACGAGAGGTCCCCGCCAACCACGGCCACCAGCTCAGCGCGCTGATGACCCCAGGCTGCGCACTCCACCACGGTGTGACGAGCCGTGTCGACGGACTCGTCACAGTGGTGGCAGGACGGGGCCGCCTCCCTTCTTGCAATCTTGTGCAGGTACTTTCCGAAGCATCCGTGCCCCGTGAGCACCTGCACAAGACGGAACGTCAGAGTCCCGTGTCGCCGGTTGATCCAACGATCCAAGTGGGGGCGAACTGCCCCCACTGTCGTCAGACCGGCGGCAGGGGACTCCAAGTCCCTCGTCCACCGTCGAATCAGGGCTCGGTGAGCTGAAGCCCTGATTCGAGCTGCCTCGGGCCTAACCCCCGTGGTCCTGGCTTCCGCCCGGTGCCAATACACCCCGGCGAGCACCTCCGCCTGCAGCTCCCAAGGCGGATCGCTCGCCAGGAGTGTGGCCGCAGTGTACGACACTGTACGGTACCCCCTGATCATCCTCACCGCTAAGACCCTCTGCGTCCTTCGCAAGAGAGTCTTGGAATCGGCGGTGAGGGACCCCGACCATATGGGGGCACCGTACAGCGCCATACTTCTCACGATGCCGGCATAGAGTCGCCGGCACGGAGCCTGCGGCCCACCGACGTTGGGCAGAAGCCTTCCCAAGGCAGCCGCGGTGGACAGTAACTTCGGGGCCAGAAGGGAGAAATGAGCCCCGAAGTTCCATCTTCCGTCCAGGGTGAGGCCCAGATATTTTAGCTGGGCCTTCACCACCACCTCCTCACCCTGGACGGAGACGGACGCCCGGCGAGGGGGACCCCGGCGAGGGCCGTGGAAAAGGATGGCCTCCGTTTTGGATACGGAGACCTCCAATCCCAACAGCCCTATGCGGTCCGCAACCAGCGTAGCGCCGACTGTTGCCAGACGGGCCGCCTCCGCATACGTCCCTCCCCTGCATGTGACGAGGGTGTCATCGGCGTAACACAACACCCTCATCCGCGGCAGGAGAGGACAGCGGAGCAGCCAGTCGTACCCGAGGTTCCACAAGACCGGGCCCAAGACGGACCCCTGTGGAACCCCGCGGCATACGCTACGCCGGTATATCCGCTGGTCGCCGCCAACCCACAGGACCTCTCTGTCCTGCAGGTAGGCCCCCAACAGTCTCCGAAGATAGGGAGGCACTCCATGGAACCGGAGTGCCTCAACCAAAGTCTCAAACGGAAGACTGTTGAAGGCATTGGCGACGTCCAGCGACACCGCCAGGACCACGTCCCCCTCGCGAGTTGCCTCTTGGGTCAGGTCTCTCAGAGCCTTCAGGGCGTCGATCGTCGATCGACCCGCCCTGAAGCCGAACTGGGCATCCGAGAGACCCGGCCCCACCTCCTCGAGGTGTTGGACGAGACGGGCAGAGAGAATTCTCTCGAAGAGTTTACCCGTCTCGTCCAGCAGCACGATTGGCCTGTATGCGGAAGGGGAGTCGGCAGAACGACCGTCCTTCCGCAACAGGCACAACCTGCCCTCTTTCCAGGCCTTCGGGAACTGTCCAGTGCGCAAACAAAGGTTGAACAGTTCCCGAAGCCTGCCCCCCAGGTATTCCAGGGCGAGGAATAGAACTCGCCCCGGAATACCGTCCGGCCCCGGCGCAGTACTGCGGGCTCGGAGACGACTCAAGGCGACCTCCAGCTCGGCCTCCGTGATGTCCGGGACAGAACCCACCCCCCCATTAGAAGAAGGGGGGGCCATCACAGGAGGCGAGTGGCCGGTGGATTCTGGGAATAGGTCCCCCACCAGCCGCTCGAGGAAATCCGGCTGAAGGGACTCCATGACCGGGGCGCAAGCGGCGCGGAGTTTGTTCCGCGCCACCCGATACGGGCGCCCCCATGGGTCCCTATCGAGACCTGCCAGGATCTCCTCCCGAGCCAGGTCCTTCGCCTTCCGAATCGCCAGCCGCAGAGTCGACTTCGCTTCGCGATAACGACTCCGCAGCTGGGCCTCCAGATCCGGGTCGAAGCCGTGACGACGGCGACACCGGACGAAGGCCCTCCGAGCCCTGCAGCAGGCCGTCCGAAGTTCGGCTATTTCGGACGACCACCAGTACACTGCTCTGCGCCGGGGCCTAGACCCCACCCTCGGCATGGCCGCATCGCAGACCCGTGATAGGGCCTCGCGCATGCGGCCAGCCGACACCTCCACGTCGGTTTCCTCGTTGGGCGGATCGGGAAAGGCCCAGCTCTGAACGATGGCTGCCTCCCTGGCCATTTCCCGATCCAAACGCTTAAGTGCCCAACGAGGAAAGCGACTCCCCCCCCGCGGTAACCTAACCTAACCTAACCTTTTTTTTTTTTTTTTTTTTTTTTTAACCTCTGGAACCCATCATGGGTCCCACCGCATTCCAGGGGAGGAAGGCGCTGGGTATGTGAGACTCCTACTCACTAAACCAGACGGTTGCCGTCGCCGTCATGATGGGACACCGCGGGAACGCTTGCGCATACAACCGCGGCGCCCCGACGGACACCACGTAGAGGGCACCCCGCAACGAGAGGCCCCCTCCATAGTCGGCAGGCTTGATAGATCGCGGGGGGGTCCCCTCCCCCCCACCCAAGCCCACCTTAAGAAGAAGGCCGAAGCCCTCTTCTAGCTAGGCCCGGTCCGGAACCCAAACGCCCGGGGGAGTCTATGCTCAACCCCAAGACGCCTGAGGACCTCGTCCAGGCCCAGCTCCCTCGGCGGTGATCTCCCCGAAGGAAGACCACCGTTCGGACCCCACATGAGCGGATAGCCAAACACGACCCGGCTGGCTGACAGGGAGGACTGCCAACGGACCGCCGCCGCGCAAGACCACCACTCAAAGAGGGAGCCCGACCTCGAACCCGACAGGCCTCTACCGCCGAACACGGTGGTCAACCGAGTCCAGCAAGAAAGAGGCATAAGTCGGGGACCCACCAAGCCGGGACTAACGATCGCCGAGCAAGACCGTGGTGTCTCGCTCCACGAAGGTTAATCCGGGCACCATCTTTTGCAAGGGGAAACAACCGTCCGAACCGCTCCTTAGAGAGCGACTCGAAAGGAAGAACCCCAAGCCCTAAACACCCCTAAAACCCCGCAGCCACGAGGCCACCCCAAGGTCAACTCTGCAAACAGAGAAGTACCCGGAATGACCCCGCGGCTGTCCCCCGGAAAAGAGGGCCTGTGCCCTCCCACCGAATTGCCCAGGCCCACTTTCCAACGGCTGAGGCCGAAGGAAAGGGACCCGAGCCCGCCGCCGCAAACGGACCACCCCTAAGGGCAGACCGCCGCGTGAACCCTCCCTTGTCAACCATGAGCCAGACTCGGGCACCTCATGGCTGACAACCCCGCGCTGGACATTAGCAGACGGCTAACGCGATCCCGAAAGACCGAGTTAACCGTCTCCCAGGGAGCACCGGCCCGTACCGCTTCCAATCCCGCCGGACGAATCCGGACAACATTGGTAGCGGACGGGCACACGAGGAGGTTTCCAGCATGGCTCCCCAACCTAACCTAACCTAACCTAACCTAACCTAACCTCTAAAAACACACGTTTAATTTCGCACTTAAATTCAGACAGTAAGCCCTAATCATTGATTTCTTGTGGTAATCCTTGACGTCAAGAACTAATCTATAACAATTTATTATAAAATGTAAGTAATAGAACTTACTTTGAGATTAAAACCTAACCATGTAACTGCAAGCTATAGTTTTAACCTGTAAAAACACAAGTTTAATGTCGCAATTAAATTTAGGCAGTAAGCCCTAATCATTGATTTCTTGTGGTAATCTGCGACGTCAAGAACTAATCTACAACAATTTATTTTAAAATGTAAGTAATAGAACTTACTTTGAGATTAAAACTTAACCATGTAACTGCAAGACATAGTCTTAGCCTCTAAAAACACACGTTTAATTTCGCACTTAAATTCAGACAGTAAGCCCTAATCATTGATTTCTTGTGGTAATCCTTGACGTCAAGAACTAATCCATAACAATTTATTTTAAAATGTAAGTAATAGAACTTACTTTGAGATTAAAACCTAACCATGTAACTGCAAGCTATAGTCTTAACCTGTAGAAACACAAGTTTAATGTCGCAATTAAATTTAGGCAGTAAGCCCTAATCATTGATTTCTTGTGGTAATCTGCGACGTCAAGAACTAATCTATAACAATTTATTTTAAAATGTAAGTAATAGAACTTACTTTGAGATTAAAACCTAACCATGTAACTGCAAGACATAGTCTTAGCCTCTAAAAGCACACGTTTAATTTCGCACTTAAATTTAGACAGTAAGCCCTAATCATTGATTTCTTGTTGTAATCCACGGCGTCAAGACCTAATCTATAACAATTAATACTCACATGTAAGTGATAGAACTTATTTTGAGATTAAAATCTAACCATGTAACTGCAAGATATAGTCTTAGCCTCTAAAAACACACGTTTCATGTCGCACTTAAATTTAGTTAGTAAGCCCTTATCATTGTTTTCTTGTGGTAATCTGCGGCATCAAGAACTTATCTATAACAATTTATTTTAAAAAGGTAAGTAATAGAACTTACTTTGAGATTAAAACCTAACCATGTAACTGCAAGATATAGTCTTAGCCTCTAAAAGCACACGTCTAATCTCGCACTTAAATTTAGACAGTAAGCCCTAATCATTGATTTCTTGTGGTAATCTACGGCGTCAAGACCTAATCTATAACAAATAACACTCACATGTAAGTGATAGAACTTATTTTGAGATTAAAACCTAACCATGTAACTGCAAGAAAGAGTCTTAGCCTCTAAAAACACACGTTTAATTTCGCACTTAAATTCAAACAGTAAGCCCTAATCATTGATTTCTTGTGGTAATCCTTGACGTCAAGAACTAATCCATAACAATTTAGTTTAAAATGTAAGTAATAGAACTTACTTTGAGATTAAAACCTAACCATGTAACTGCAAGCTATAGTCTTAACCTGTAGAAACACAAGTTTAATGTCGCAATTAAATTTAGGCAGTAAGCCCTAATCATTGATTTCTTGTGGTAATCTGCGACGTCAAGAACTAATCTATAACAATTTATTTTAAAATGTAAGTAATAGAACTTACTTTGAGATTAAAACCTAACCATGTAACTGCAAGACATAGTCTTAGCCTCTAAAAGCACACGTTTAATTTCGCACTTAAATTCAGACAGTAAGCCCTAATCATTGATTTCTTGTTGTAATCCACGGCGTCAAGAACTAATCTATAACAATTTATTTTAAAATGTAAATAATATAACTTATTTTAAGATTAAAACCTGACCATGTAACTGCAAGACATAGCCTTAGCCTTTAAAAAAACACGTTTAATGTCGCACTTAAATTCAGACAGTAAGCCCTAATCATAGGTTTCTTGTGGTTATCTGCGGCGTCAAGACCTGATCTATAAACCAAAACCCACGGAGGAGCAGAGAAGAGCTTTGTCACCCATAACATTCAAGGAGAAAATGCTCTTAGAATCCGAGACAGTCTCACTCAGAGGGCCAGGGGAAGAATATCAAGATGCCATTAACGTGACGCAAAGTGAGGGAGGCCTGGCTACAATGGCATCAACGCCGGAAAACAGTCTTCTTAATTAAACCAGATCCGAGACAGCACTGCTGAGAATAACAGCCCAGGTGCGAGCCGCTTCACGAACGAGTCTGAAGACTAGTGTGAACCTGGCATCCGAGACCGAGGATGACAACGCCGAAACTCGGATACGCTCGGATGTCTCGAGTTTCGGTGGAGGCGCTCTCCATGATATGCCTAGGCTGGCTGGAGAGCTTCTACAAAGAACTAAGACCAGGTTAGAGGAGTCCCGTAACCTTAATAGGGATATCCGGGAGGAGGTGATAGGTGGTCTACAGCACATACTGCAGGTGCAGGTGCAGGTGGTGAGAAGCAGCCGAATTATACCATCATTGAGTCGTCCACCGAGGATAAGGACACAAGCGAAGACGTTCTGATGCGCGTGCGCGGAGCCGCAGATGCCCGAGTGAGCGGGGTAGTGTTCGAACGAATTCGCAAAGCGCGGAATCAGAAGGTGGTCATCAGCTGCTCCTCGAAGGAAACCGTTGACAAGTTAAAGAATAAGTTGCAAGCCAGTCAAAAGTTAAAAGTTGAGGACGCCCAGAACAAGGACCCGCTCCTTATGGTGTACAACGACCTGAACTATAATAAGGATGAGGAAATACTGGAGTCTATAAAGCGGCAGAACGAGCACCTCGTGGGGAAAATACCGCCGGAGGAGTACCGGGCCGTGGTAAAATTCTGGAGAAGGGCAAGTAATCCCCATGAGTGCCACACTGTCTTCCAAGTATCCCCAAGGGTCTGGAACGCGTTAACGGCTGCAGGCAGATTGCATATCGACCTCCAGAGGTGCATCGTCGCAGACCACTCCCCGCTGGTCCAGTGCACAAAGTGCTTGGGCTATGGTCACGGGCGCAAATACTACAAGGCAACCACAGACAACTGCAGCCACTGCGACGGTGGCCATCTCAGGGCGGACTGCACGGTATGGGCCAGTGGAGATAGACCAACGTGTGTCAACTGCCAAACGACGAAAGCGGATATGATGGACCACTCAGCCTTCGACAAGGAATGCCAGGTGAGGAAGCGCTGGGATGCCATAGCAAGATCTACCATATCGTACTGCTAAGGGCACCCAGTGCAATCTTAAGATAACACAGGCAAACCTACAAAGAAGCAAACTAGCCACAGCGGAGTTACTGAGGGCAGCAAAAATGAATGGTACTGACATAAGTCTGGTGCAAGAACCATATGTGGGGGCCGGTGGTATTGTGGCTGTCTACTCAGGCGTAAGAATTATTCAAAGGACTATGAACAACCAAAAGGCGGCTATAGTGGTAATAGTGTCGATTATCTGGGACCCAACGGTGCAGACCGAAAATGTGGCATGGGTAAGCATTCGAACTGGGAATAACACCCTCAAATTAGTGTCAGTCTATTTTGAGGAGGACCATCAGCTAGACCCCTACCTATGCCACACTATTGAATAAGTGTATGGATCTATCGGTGTTTCCCAGGGCTTGGAAAATGGCAGAGGTGGTCATCTACAGAAAGCCAGGTAGAGATGATTACCATGAGGCGAAATCATATCGACCGATCGGGTCGGTCTGTCCTTGGCAAAACATTAGAAAAGATGATGATAAAGAGAATAAGGTGGCATCTCCGTCATAGGTTCAATCCGCGCCAATATGGATTTACACTAAAGCGCAGTACCGAAGACGCCCTCTATGACCTGGTTAACCACATCAGGAACAAGAGAAACAGGAAGGAAATCGTACTGTGAATATCCTTGGATATAGAGGGTGCTTTCGACGGCGCGTGGTGGCCAGGCATAAAGATCCAGCTGGATAAGCTGGGGTGTTCGGCGAATTTATGGAGAATGATGGCAGACTAACTGAGCGAGAGAAAGGTTCGGGTAAATTACCTGGGACAGCGGGCGGAGACAGAGACCACGAAGGGATGCATCCAAGGCTCAGTGGGAGGACCATTCTTGTCGAACATCTTGCTCGACCCGCTCCTCAATGAGCTCGATAAGATTGGAGCCTACTGTCAGGCATTCGCAGATGATATTGTCCTGGTGTTCTCAGGGGCACGAGGCAATCCAAATTCAGACCGAGGCACTGGAGTTAGTACAAAGATCGGGGACGGGGATCGGGGACGTTCCAACAAGCTCCGTTTCGTGCCTCAAAAGACCAAGTCGATGGTGATCACCAGGAAGCTCAAATACGATAATCCTAACTATGGGAACAGAACATCTTGCCTTAATCAACGAAATTAAAATCCTGGGGGTCATCATCGACGAGAAACTTACCTGCGCTAAGCATATTTCCTGCGTGACTCGGAAGGCCCTGACCATATACGGCCAAATATCACATGCATCAAAGGCGACCTGGGGGCTGAACCCAAACATCACCCGCAAAATTTATACGGCGGCGATCGTGCCGATCATCTCGTACGGGTTGGCAGTTTGGGCATCGGAGATCGACAAGGTCTATGTGCAGAAGCAACTATCGGCGGTGCAGAGGGGCTTTGCACAGAAGATTGGGCGGACGCACAGAACGGTAACGAAACACGCGGTTATGATCTTGGCAAGGCTCCACCCGCTGGACTTGCAAATTAAGGAGTCAGCGACAATTTATGCAACCCGAAGGGGACGACCGTTCCAATACACTTCCGATGAATACCAAATGGAACGAAGGGTTGAGTATGCTAAATTGGAGCATCCTGCGGAAATCCATTGCTACGAGTATACCTGCCTGGATGCACTCACCCCTGAAACAATAAATGACCTCGATATTAAGGGAAAATTTATATACACTGACGAGAGCAAGATTCAAGGTAAAGTGGGTGCGGCCCTAACGGTGTGGGACTCGGTAAGAGAGACCCAATACAGGAAACTTAGACTGGCAGACCACTGCTCGGTGTATCAGGCAGAGATGACTGCGATACTAACAGCAAATGAACTAATCAACAAGAGGAACTGGACAGAAGCAAACATATTAACTGACTCCAGATCACCCCTGGACGCGCTTAACACTGACTCAATGGTGCACCCACTTGCGCTCAAGATAACAAAAAATTTGAAGAAATTCGACAACAAAGGGCTCAAAGTGAGACTCTTCTGGATCAAAGCACATGTGGGTGTACCAGGTAAAGAGAGGGCTGACGAGCTGGCCAAGGACGCAGCTCTGAATACAAGGAGAAAAACAACATACGATGACTTCCCGCTTTCATACGCCAAGCATACACTACGCGAATCAACGATTGTGACCTGGCAGAAGAGGTACACGGATGGAGACACAGCCGAGGTAACTTAGATTTTCCTCCCAGATGTGAGACAAGCGGTAAAGATTATGACTGAATTTGACATTGACTCTCTGATAGCGCAAATCCTTACCGGACACGGGGGATTTGCGGCATACCCATAGAGATTTAAACTGACTGACCGACCGACATGCAAATGCGATGACACTACTGAGGAGGATATAATGCACATTATTACGGAATGCCCAAGATTCCAAAGAGAGAGACAGGACACTGAAATGGAACTTGACAAGACAATTGACAGAACTAACATCTCTGAGATCATGATGAACCGGGAGGCAAGAACTAGATTTTTAGAATTTTGTAAACATGCAGCAATTCTGGAACACCGGGTGGACCATGAGACGCAGAAAACTGAATAGAATAGAAAAAAGATTACTCAAGACTAAAGAAACGCCCTAACCCCATGTGCTTTCACATGGTCTGCTTAGGGCCTTGGAAGTGACAACTGATCGAGGGAGGCATTAATGTCAATAATGCCCACACAGTACTATCTTTATGGACGGGATAACTTGGAGGAAACAGGCAGCCGACGTCTGGGATAAGAGAGGAAGAAGGCAGAAACTAAGTAATAAAAAAAAAAAAAATTATACCTGTCCAAAGGTTCCTACAATTAGATTAGATAGAATAAGTATAAAATTATTTAGTTTGATAATGATATAAGCTGTATTTAGCATATTTTCTATCGCAGTAATAATTAATATTAATTAGTAATCACACAAATCGTATTTATATAATCTGTAATCTCATTAAATAGGAACCGAAATTTATGTGTGGCAGCTTAGGTGTAATGATAATACTGAAATGTAAATAGAAAAAATTAGAGTTGCATTAAATATATATTAAGTAACATTTTACTCAGAATAAACATCATAACTTAGAACGAATATCGCCTAAAAACATAAGTACCTAGGAGTGACGCTGGACAAACATCTAATATTCACCTCACATATCGAGGACGTTCGCAACAGAGCGGCCTTTATCCTAGGGCGACTTTATCCCCTGTTAGGCAAGCGGAGTAAAATGTCCCTTAGAAATAAGGTCACACTTTACAAAGCCTGCATACGCTCCGTCGTGTCCTATGCAAGCGTTGCCTTCGCTCACGCGAACCTGAAGCCCCTTCAGGTGCTTCAGAACAGATTCATGCGGCTCGCCACTGGGGCACCGTGGTTTATGCGTAATATCGACTTGCACAGAGACTTAGACCTACCGACGATCGCACAGTATTTCAAGGGGCTCTCCAAAAGCTACTTTGACAATGCTGTGGGACACCCAAACCCGCTGGTGGTTAAGGCCACAGGATACACGGCCCGTAAGACTCCTAAAGTCAGAAAGAGAAGACCCAAGTCGGTACTTTTCGATCCGGACGACGCGATTACGTTAGGGAACGCTACGTAAAAGCGGCAAATCGTAAATAAATACTACACATACACACACACACAGCGTCTTCGCCGGCGAAGACGAGGCCCCCATCCAAGCACGTTGCTCCGGCGGTCTGCCGTCGGAGGACGTTAGTGTCAAATCCTAACCCACATCCAACCCTCGCTTCCCGCCTAACGGCGTCCTGAGCCGTGGTCCGAGCCTCACAGGAGGCGCCCTCAGGACGCGCGTTCCCCTGGGGCCCTTCAGGCCCCCCTTTTTCAAGGGCGGCTCTCTGCACCTGTCCATTCCACCGGTGACGCTGTCATGGCCAGTAGGACTAAAAGCAGAGACACACAAAACAAAAAAAAAAACACATTATTAACACACCACATAGATAATAAAGAATACAAACTGAAAAACACATTTTACCCTAAACACTGGCTTCGTTAACCCACACGAAAGTACACTGGCGATCTGGCGATAAAAAAAATATATATATTTATATATCAAATATATCAAAAGAGCACGCAACCCACACACAAAGCACATCGTACTGTCGGTCTCTTCCGCAGTATGGAAGAGAGCAACACAGGCTGGGAGGTTAAAAATAGACCTCCAAAACATCACAGTGGAGGACCAGTCACCCCTGGTTCAGTGCTCCAGATGCCTGCCAGATGGATGCCAGATGCAAAGATACAATAGATGTCTGCAGTCACTGCGGTGGCCATCATCTCAACGCGGACTGTCCTGAGAGGCTGTCCGGAGCACCACCGGAATGCAGAAATTGCAGAAAGGCTCAAGCAGCAAACTGCGCGCATAGCGAGAGCATCAGTCTCCTATTGCTGAGGTAGTCCCACCGGGCAACAAAAGCTACAAAATTCTACAGGCGAACCTGCAGCGCAGTAAACTGGCTACGGATGAAGCCCTACTAGAAGCCCAAAAGTAGAACATCATGCTGATGCTCATCCAGGAACCCTATGTAGGAAGAGAAAGGAAAATGGCGAACCGACGGGGCACCAGGTTATACCAAAATGGAGATATCGGAGAGGGCACTGTAAAAGGGGCAATGGCCGTGCTGAATAATGACGTCGATGTGATACAGAGCCCGGAACTAACCACAAACAACATCACTGTGGTTAGGATTCGGACAAGTGCATAGATGTGGTTACCCTGGTGTCATACTACTTCGAACCTGACAAACCCTTGGAACCCTACATAGGGCATCTGAAGAAGGTAGCAGAATGGGCAGGAAGTGGAGTCATAATAGGCGGAGACGCCAATGCAAAAAACACGTGGTGGGGCAACCCAGTGGAGGATATCAGGGGTGAACTGATGAGCGGAGAGTTAATGGAGATGGGTTACCACATCACCAACACGGGGAACATTCCAACATTTGGCATCATTCGAGGGGGAAGAAGGTACAGCAGTCACGTGGATGTGACAGCCTGCTCAAAGTTGGAGAGTGGAGGAAAGTTTCACCAGTTCGGACCATAATGCGATACTGTTCGAGTTGAAACTACAGGACGCAAAAGGTATAAACATAGAGAGAACAACAAAAATTTATAACACTAAGAAGGCAAACTGGGAGCAGTTTTATGAGAAACTGCCCCAGCTTATAGTAGAGATGCACATTACAATAGAAACAATAAAACACATAAACAACACAACACAATTAGAAGACGCAATCACAGCACACAAAAATATTTAAAAAAATATAGAAACGACATACACATAAACACAGTTGTTCACAGGGCACGGGGGATTCTCCTCATACATAAATCGGTTTGGGTGTAAGGAGAGTCCGTCCTGCGTTTGCGATCCCGGCGTAGAAGAGAGCGTTTCCCACGTCATCCCTGACTGCCCCGTTTTTGGAAAAGAAAGACATGATCTGGAACAAAACATAAATATAAAATTAAGTCTGGACAGTATTGTAGAAATGGTAAAAGGACAGGATAGAGAAAAGTTCCTAAAATATTGTAGCGAAATAATACTAAAAGTTAACAAGAGAAATAAAACAGAATAACTAAGGTATTTTAAAACATATAATGACTATATGTACATGTAATATATAAAGTGAAATGTATAAGTAAATATAAGGACTAAAACTAAGAATTATAATATAACAAGTAAATAGTACATAAGACTAAAATATAGAAACATATAGAACTGTAAAAAAAAAGTTAGAATAAGATAGGAAAACTAAGGTATGTAATAAGACATAGAAATAAGTAAATATTAAAAAGTGTGTACCCCCCCTTTATTTACCTAATAAGAAGTAGAACCCAATGAGTAATATAATGTAAACAGTAAAGTAGGCTTCCAAAAGTCTCCGAAGATAGGACTATAGGACTAGGATAGGATAGCACTCCATGGAACCGGAGTGCCTCAACCAAAATCTCAAACGGAAGACTGTTGAGGGCATTGGTGACGTCCAGCGACACCGCTAGGATCACGTCATAGTTGCCTCTTGGGTCAGGTCTGTCAGAGCCCTCAGGCCGTCGATCGTCGATCACCCCGCCCTGAAGCCGAACTGGGCATCCGAGAGACCCGGGCTCATCTCCTCGAGGTGTTGGACAAGACGGGCAGAGAGAATTCTCTCGAAGAATTTGCCCGTCTTGTCCAGCAGCACTATTGGCCTATAGGCAGAAGGGGAGTCGGTAGAACGACCGTCCTTCCGCAACAGGCACAACCTGCCCTCCTTCCAGGCCATCGGGAACTGTCCAGTGCGCAATCAAAGGTTGAACAGCTCCCGAAGCTTGCCCCCCAAGTAGTCCAGGGCGAGGAATAGAACGCGCCCCGGAATACCATCCGGCCCCGGCGCAGTACTGCGGGCTTAGAGACGACTCAGAGCGACCTCCAGCTCGGCCTCTGTGATGTCCGGGACAGAACCCACCCCCCTAATGGAAGAAGGGGCGGCCATCACAGGAGGCGAGTGGCCGGTGGATTCCAGGAATAGATCCCCCACCAACCGCTCGAGGAAATCCGGCTGAAGGGACTCCATGACCGGGGCGCAAGCGGCGCGGAGTTTATTCCGCGCCACCCGATATGGGCGCCCCCATGGGTCTCTATCGAGACCTGCCAGGATCTCCTCCCGAGCCAGGTCCTTCGCCTTCCGAATCACCGGCCACAGAGTCGACTTCGCTTCACGATAACGACTCCGCAGTTGGGCCTCCAGGTCCGGGTCGAAGCCGTGACGACGGTGACACCGGACGAAGGCCCTCCGATCCCTGTAACAGGCCGTCCGAAGTTCGGTTATTTCGGACGACCACCAGTACACTGCTCTGCGCCGGGGCCGAGACCCCTCCCTCGGCATGGCCGTATCGCAGACCCGTGATAGGCCTCGCCTCGCGCATGCGGCCAGCCAGCACCTCCACGTCGGTTTCCTCGTTGGACGGATCGGGAAAGACCCAGCCCTGTACAATGGCTGCTTCCGTGGCCATTTCCCGATCCAAACATTTGATTGCCCAATAAGGAAAGCGACTTTCTCCCCGCGGTGGCCTGGCCTGGTCCGTCCCGGAGGCGGAGATCTCAAATCGGACGTAAAGATGGTCCGAAAGAGTCTCCACCTCCGTCTCGACTCTCCACTCGACGACCGTGCGTGCAACAGCTGGGGTGGCGAACGAAACGTCCACCACGGAACTCCCTTGCTGTCGCACGCAGGTCGCATCGGTCCCTCTCCTTCACCCCACTCCATTTTAATATTGGAGAATATTTTAAAATATATTGGCGTAAAAATAAGAAAACACAATGAAGAATCTTATACAAATGGAACATTCCATATTCAAAAGTAATATTTTGTTTATTTTTAATTGTAACAGTATCTATGGCCAGACTAACTATATAAATAATAATTTATTCACAGCTGCTAAGATAGATTATTATCTTAGAATTATCTTTATCTGGATTTCGAAAGAATTTGTTGATGTTATTCATTGAATAGTTTCAGGATTACTTAAAATATGGTTCCACTACAGCAGCGACCACAGAGAAGGAATCAGAGAATAATTTAAAAAGTTAGTTTTGAATAGTATTAATTACTTAAGTATTTCAGTTATCAATTCCTCTTTATGGTGAAATCATTAAGCAATAAAAAAATAATAATAAAGGTTTCTTATCATTTATCAACCGAAACAAACAATTGTAAAAACATAGGTGTGTGTGTGAGGTCATTAATAGTAAAATTAGTTAATTGTTATGATAATGGGCAATAAAATATGAAAATCAATAAAATTACAATATATGGCTTGGTCATGTGTTAAGAAAACATCTGTAGGTATAGTTTAAACCAGTCGTTCAGTGACAAACTAACATACAAAATATTTTCAATTCCCTCTCTTTCCACCGTACGACTTGTTTGTCAACGACTATAAAAGGAGCTGCATTCTAGTGTGACAGTCAGTCTTGGCTCCGGCCTGTCTCGGTGCACTACTTCTAATCTGCCGCAGGCTATCCTTGACTTTTAGGACAAATAATTATTATTCTATTTATAAATGTGGTCAAGACCTATTTATAATTACTGACTGACTACTGACATTTTCCCAAAAATTATAATATATAAAAGTATCGTATATAATATATAAGTTTATCTCCTCATTATTTTTTATGACTTTTAATGACTTTCATTGTCTTACCTTCAAATCCTTAAATGTAAAATGGCAACCAGTTAAATATCTAATTGAATCTTTCCGTCTTAGAACCAAGGGCGCATTATTAAACTCTTGAAGCTAGGAGAGGTAATTGTGTACTCCGTTTTCATCGGAAGATATCACAAAGCAAGGAATCCTCGAAGAAGCAATTCAATGCAGTCAAAGCCTTGAAAGGGATCGTTTTAGCAGATTCACTACTTAGAATCTTGAAACCAAATATCTTAAATATATAAATCAGACCTATTCATAAATCTTAATCTTCCACGCGACCTCCGTCGATTAGATACATTAAACAATCAACCTGACAATAGAAATAAAAGTTATCATATAAACTTTATTTTTATCATAATACTATGGACTATCAAAAGCTTTTACTTTTTATTCAAGATCATTTAATTTTATATCTATTACTTCCTAAGACAAATTAAAAGTTTGTTTTAATATTTGAACTTATCGTTGCTCTCTCTCTATATTCGTGTATCGTATGTATAATGTTAATAATCAATTCATAAAGAATTAGTTTGAATTATCGATAATAGAGTGACGATTAAAGTTATTCAATTAAGTTACTTAGTTCTACATTTAAATGTATGAAAATGCTAAATTTAAAAAGTATTTTCGGTACAATATCGACTGCAGTACATTTTAAATGAGTAAAACACACCAACGATTTTAACGAATATTTACTTTCAAACATTGAGCACACAGATTGACAGTTTTGTTTACACAGTTTAAATAAATAAAAAAAACGCATTTTTAAAACTCTTTATAACATTTCATTAAAAATTATATTGATATCCTAAAGTAGTCTATTTCTAAAACTGAATTAATCCCTTACCTAAGTATTACCAAAAGGAACTATGAGTTAGTAATTTTACGGCATTTCCAGAACCTTCTCACAGAAGCTATCCGAATTGAGATACAACCTTGTATTTCAATTTGTACAGCGTCTGAACATAGTTTGAATACTAAATAAACTGCCTTATTTGTAGTTAGTTTGGTTCAAAGAAGTGAAGTACTTTTTAGTAAAATTTATCTTTCCGCGGTTGAGAGTATAGTGAATATTGAGTACAGATTTTAAATAATTTTAAATGAATGAATTAGGAGGAAAAGTTAACTTGTCTATTTTTACACTTTTGTTTAAAGCAGTCCAGAGCCCGGTTTACATAAAAGGCCAAATTAATCCTCTTTTAATAACTTTGATACGTAACTGTAGTTTCATTTCATCAATTAGTCAAGTAAAAAAAAAATACTGAAGAAATATTTTGTTTGTTCATAATTAATAAGCAAATAAGAAATGCAATGTATATTATCGACATATCATACATTCAGTATTTTTTTTGGGATAGAGGGGGGAAAATAAGCGTGCGGGTTACAGATGATACACGATCACCGCCGCCGCGAACTCTTACAACATCTGAGGACTTGTAAGAGCGCCGCCGCCCACGGGCGTGAGAGTATACTCTTTTTTTGAAGGTAATGTCGTGTCGATCTCGGAATACCGCCGACGGCAGTTCTCTTCACATCTTTGTGGTGCGTGGAAGAAAGATCTTTGAAAACAGCACAATAGAAGATAATTTCCTAGAAGATAATGCCGTAGAAGATGCACAAAGAAGCTATGTCTCTTAGCAATGCCAGAGTCCCGAAGTACACGGAGCACCGGATCCCCGACAGCCCCGAACGGCTCTCCGTTGTAAGCGATCAAAGGGTAGAAGCTGACACCTGAACCTGAACCTAGTTTGAATACAAAATAAACTGCATTATCAGAAGTAAGAAGTTTATTCAGAGAAGTGAAGTACTCTTTAGTACATTTTTCTTTACCATGGCTAAGTATATTGTAAGTTAATACAGGCTTCGACTCTTATTTATTCTTTCTTATAATACGAGATACTTGTTTAATACTATAAATCATATTTTATAACAAACAATATTTTAATATTATTAGATAAAATATATATTTTTTTTATATATTGGTCTACAACTTTGCTCCCGCCGTTTTCCAAAAGATGGCGCTAGTAGCCAGTAATTGTTCAAATAAATAAATCACAGTTGTTTCCATCAGTTTTGACATCTATAAATATAACCTTACATCGATATTAGTTAATTTTTGTTTGCGTCATATAGTTACACTTAATTAAATATGTCAACTTATAAACCGAATTCACGTCATTTGCGGGAGATTTTACTTTTTCATTTCAACATGAAAAAATCGGCGGCTGAGGCTCATCGGGTTATTTCAAGTACTTATGGTGATGATACTATTAGTGAAAGAACGTGTCGCGAGTGGTTCCAGCGCTTTAAAAGCGGTGATTTTGTTGTTGAAGATCGGCATAGCGGTGGCAGAGATAAAACTTTTGAAGATGATTAACTGGAGGCTTTACTTAATGAAGGTTCAAGCCAAACTCAAGAACAGCTAGCAAAATCATTGGGAGTAACTCACCAAGCAGTATAAAAACGCCTGGAACAGCTGGGGATGATCCAAAAACAAGGATACTGGGTACCGTATCAGTTGAAACCAAGAGATGTTGAGCGACGTTTATTTGCTTGTGAACAGCTGCTTGAAACACAAAAACGAAAAGGATTTCTTCATCGTATTGTTACTGGGGACGAAAAATGGGTGCACTACGACAACACTAAGCGACGCACATCATGGGGATTGCCCGGCCACACTCCTACGGCGACACCTCGACAGAATATTCACGGATCCAAGGTCATGTTGTGTATTTGGTGGGATCAGCTTGGCGTAATTTATTATGAGCTGCTAAAACCTGAAAAAATTACTGGTGCACTTTATCGAACGCAATTAATGCGTTTGAGTCGGGCATTAAAAGCAAATAATAATACGCTGATAGACACGAAAAAGTAATTTTGCAACACGACAATACGCTGATAGACGAGAAAAAGTAATTTTGCAACACGACAATACTCGACCTCACGTGGCAAAAGTAGTCAAGACGTACCTCGAAACACTGAAATGGGAAATTCTACCTCACCCGCCATACTCTCCAGATGTTACTCCATCTGATTACCATTTATTTAGGTCGATGGCACACGGCCTGGCGGGCCAGTGCTTCGATTCTTTTGAAAAAGTGAAAGAATGGATGGACAATACTTTGAAACATAAATAAGATACCATTTTTTTTATATAATTTTTAAAATTAAAAAAAAAACGGCGGGAGCAAAGTTGTAGACCTAAAGTTTAAAGGAGCGTTTAAAGTTTCAATACGATTTAGGAAAATCTATAAGATAAGGTATTATAAATTAATATAGATTTCTTATCTATTGGTAAGGGTAATGAACATTCGACGGTTTGTCTTACTTAAGACTTAACCAAATTGCACAGAACCCTATTTGCACATATAATTTCTTCTTAAAGAAATATGGTGACGCTAATTAAAAGATACAACATCCAGTAATGTAAGTTCATTTAAAGTTTTATTTTAATAAAAGGTTTATTAACTTAGCAAACCAAATATATATTTTTTTATATAAAATAATATAATGTAGTTACTACGATTATATTTAAGTGTAAAAATATTTTCCAAACTTCAGCACTATAAGTTTTTATGAAGAATATACATAATACATACTAGAAAAAAACAATCTTTCCTCTTTACTTCGAGATAGATACTCGTAGCTCTTAATGATGTCAGCGATACACACATCTACGAGATGTCCATACATTTTTATCAAATGTACATTTAAGATAAAGTTGTGTCGCTCTAGAATTGTGATATGATCTGAATCGGATAAAGAATATTACTTTATTTTTCGTGATCTTAATTTTTCTTAGACAGAATGTAAGTTAAATTTCAATTACAACTGAAACAAAAAATAATTCGACGCCGGCGAGATCGCAGAATGCAGAATCGCAGAATGGTGCTATTATTAAACCTTTTTTTTTTTTTTTCCCGGAAAGTGATTTCAAGTTTGCTACCCGTAGTTGGCAAAATAAAAGCAAAGAAAATTTATATTTAATTTTAAATTATCAATACAGAATATTTTTATTTTGTATAGATAATTAATTCACCTGAAATCAGTAATTCTCTAATATTCATTTTTAAATTATAATTCTTAAATTTCCTTAAGATGTAACATAATATTATCTGCACCGTTATCTTCATTTCAATTAATTCATCAATTTAATTCATTTACATTGTTGTTGTTGTTTTTTCTTAATTTTTATTTTTATTTATTATATTTTAAAATGTCTAAAAACAACACGAGTTATTTGTGGTAACACTTCTTGGATCACGGCCTTGGTTTGATGCGTCTGTCAGGGCTGCAGCAGCTGGCAAACGGCAAGCTTATCAAGCTTGGGCTTTACTTGAAAAAATAAATGAGTTTGTAAAGACAGAACCTGTTGGTACTCTTGTATATTATGCTCAGTTCCGCCACACGATAACGGATATTCAAGTACTGGAATATTGTAAGTAATGTAAAAAGGAGCCAAGGCACCTTGCAGGTTTAAGTTTTAATAAGACTTCTGTTGTTGACAATGAACGCAAAACAAATTTAATAGTCAAGGAGTTACGAAAACTTTTGTTAGATTTATTGCAAAATTTGGAATTGTGTAATTTATTTATATTTTATAAACATTTAATAATAACTTAAATCTCCTTACACAGTAGTAACTGTAGTTTCAGCTAGCACTTCCATTTATACTTTAACAAGAAAGAGTGAAGCTTTTATTTTAGACCCATATTTAAAAATATTTATCACTGAAAATAAGACTAATTCCGAGCTTTTTATTTCACTTTGAATGAGACATGAACTGACGTTGAATACTTATGACTTTGAAACATTAGATTGCAGATAGACGCCGTCTATACTGTTAGTGGACTTTTCTAGAAATATGTCTCTTATAATGTTGCATGCAATTTTGCTGTGCTCTAGACAATTTCAACAGTGCTTCTGTAAGTAACCGAAACTTATTTGACATAGTTTTAAATTCTTCAATCTGCTAAGTTACTACATATAAATGTTACTACTTGTATTATGTTAGGCTACCATTTGACTCTTTGAATGTCCCTATGTAAGTTTTCGAAAAGCAAACTTAAAAATAATATTATTTCTTCACATTTTCTTTATATATTTACGTACGTTACGTATAGTATCTTGATCTTCCTATTACGGTCCTCTAACACCCACACGTCTCTTTTATGCCTTTTCCTCCAATTTGATGCTGTCTGGAAAAATTTACTCTTTAACAATAGGATATTCCGGATGTCATGACAAAAAATATTTATATACATTAGTATATTATGAAATCTGACACCTAATTTTTAACAATGCAGATAAAGCAATGTTTAATAACAATTTTGACGACATGCTTGAACTTTGCTCTAGCGATTTGCCGTTTGAAGAATCTGGAGGCACGGTTGTAATTCCTCTTCAGAACTCTAGAGTTCGGATCCTTAGTGACTAACGCATTAGCCCAAGCTTGATAAGCCTGCCGTTTGCCAGCTGCTGCAGCCCTGACAGACGCATCAAACCAAGGCCGCGATCTGCCGCCAAGTGGTACCACAGAGCTTGGTACAAATAGTTCCATGCCCTGTAGTATCACATCAGCTACAGCCGCAGCGCAGTCACTAGGATCATTGGAAGGGAAACAAATCGGCCCCCATAGATAGGATGCAAAAAAGGACCGCATTCCATCCCAATCCGCTGACTTGTAGTGCCAAACGCGTCGAGTCGCAGGTCTTGTGTGAGCAGGACGTTGAATGGGCACTACACTCCGTACCAGACAGTGATCAGAGGAACCTAAGGGAGCCCCGACAGTGATCTGGTACTTTTCTGGATGTGTAGTCAGCAGAAGATCCAACAAAGACAGCGTGTTTCTGTCCACGTCCGGTAGACGAGTGTGCGTCTTTACCAGCTGGGTCAGACCATTTGCCAGAGCAAAGTCAAACACAGATCTCCCCGCGTAGTCGGTGGCACGTGACCCTAGCCAATCGGCATGGTGCGCATTGAAGTCCCCGAGGACTACTTCTTCGGCGGAGGGAGTCTGTTAAAGTAGATCGTCAATCTTCGCCTGAACATGGCCCAAGAGTTGATCTGTTTCTGCATTACCACTATGATATATCTATAGGTATAGAGGCACGCGTAGACTCTGACATGGTCGTCCATGTTCACGCTCAGCCAGAGTACAGACAGATCCCGACCTTCAAAAACCTGAAGGCGACGGTAGCAGATATCCTCCCTTACGAACACAGATACCCCGGCGTGTGGTATAAAATGATGTTCTAGTTTATACCCGGGGTATGATAGGTACGCTGTGTCGCTAGGTTGAGATATCTGCGTCTCCGTCAAAAACAACAAGGCCGGCTGCGCCGTCTCAAGGTGGTAGTGGACGACGTTTAGGTTCGAGTGAAACCCCGGATGTTGCAAAAGTCCACATCTAGAGTGGAGCGGAGTGCCGCTGTTTGCCGTCGTTTGCCCTCAGAAAACACAACAGGCGATACTTTGCCCGCCCCAGATACGACGGGCAGCCCGAGCAAAATCCGAGGATCATTCCCCCGATTTTGCTCGGAGAGGGGGTCCCCGGCTTCATCAAAGCCGGTACCCTCCTGGGGTATACTTTTTGGAGGCATCGCTATCATGTTTGGCAGGGGGGGGGAGGGTTGGGCTTCCGGATTCTCTCACTCACCGACGGAACATAACCAAATGAATTTGGTTACTACACGTCGGTCTTCTGTGAGAGGGTGGTCCTTCCCCGGTCGAGCCAGCCCAATACGAGCTGCAGTCAGAAAACTATAGCTAGGCTCTACCACCGTGAATATCGAAATCATAGGCTTGTAAAAATGCCCATCAGCGATGAATATGTAGCGTTAGGTCAATTTTAGATTTCGATGCTTTTAATGAGTTACAGTCAGTGAAAACTTTAAAACGTCGTCCGTTTAAATAATGCCGGAAGTGTTCTACCGCTCGTACCAGCGTTTCGAGTTCGTACGAGTGGTAACAGGACTCTACTTCAGAGGTTCGTCGGCTAAGGCATTCTACAACATGGGGCAGTTTCTTCTTTTTCTGTATTAAGATCGCCCCATATCCCTCCGAGCTAGCGTCGCAATGCAATTCACCGGGAAGTCCGGATCAAAGATCATCAGAACTGGTCCGGTGGTAAGTATCTGTATAATGGTATTACGGATACTTTCATGCTTATTTTTCTATTTTATAAGGCCTTTCAACTTTGTTAAGGTATATAACGCGCCAACGGGTGCTGCTTGCGGTGACTGGTTGTGTAGCAGGCCGATTTTATTATTATAATTTTTTTTTCATTATCGTTGCCTGAAATCTTGAGGCTTCATTTCCGATTTATTGCGACGGCTCTAGTTGTTCCAAAATAGCTATTAAGATTGACGTTTGTGAAACAGTGATCACAATATAAAAATAATATATCCGGCTGAGTTTGTTGTGTTGTTCTTCTCAGACCAGGAGGCGTTTGGAACTCTCATAGGTTTAACATTAAGTTGGAAAGTGCTTTTGCAGAAGGGATTATTACGATAAATCTGGTATCGAAATAAGCCCTTCTGACACTTCCATTTTGACATACACAAGTGATCACTGATAATGATTCAAAGTGGAAAAGATATAAATAAATAAATAAATAAAATAACAACAATGTTTGTAAGTCCTGGGATAAATTTTCGGAAATACGACGCAAGGCCTAGAAATCGATCGAGTCATGGTGAATAGGGATCTGGTAAAACCCTGAAGCCAAATCCAGGGATGAGAAATAATAAGCACTACTGAACTGATCTATTTGCTCCTTTATGCGAGAGAGGGGATAGTGTTCGGGCCGTGTATTGGAGTTAAGCTCCCGATAATCGATACACATTTTCTCGGTGTTATCTTTTTTCTTCACCAAAAGAATTGGACTCGCGAATGGGGATGAGCTTTCTCGAATAACACCCGTATCGAGGAACTCTTGAACCTTTTCTCTATTTGCTTTTTAATTGGTGTTAATCTATAAGAGCGTCGTTGAACAGTTTAATGTAGGTCTACTAAATTTATTTCTAACTCTCCTGTGTTCACACGTCTACGAGGAACACCATCAACAAAACTACTAGCATATTTTTTCAATAGTCTAATAAGGGCATTTCTATCATCAGCTTTCAAATCCGTATGTATCTGAGTAAAGTCTGGTTAAGTAGCAAAATACTCACAATATTATTATATTATTATAGATATTATCGAATCACATCAATTAATTAACAATCATATTATATTATAATTGATATTATCGAATCCAGCTTAGTTAAGTCTAGTTAAGTTTATATTTATTATTAAAACGGCAAAATAAAGGTATAAATATTGTAGGCGGTGAAAATGTAGAAGGTGATTTTACGGTGATCCAGACAAGAGATGAGAAGTATGCTGCTTATGCGGCTGGACATGCGCCTTATATAACAAAAAGAGATAGAGAAAGCGGTGATCCACTTGCAGAAATTCTTGGGTAGCCCATAGTGAGGAAGCTTCGGAAGAAATCCCTTCTGATATACATGATCTAAGGTTCTTGCTATATCCAGACTAAATGCCAAACTCTCCCTTACTTTTAATAACCGCTGCCCAAAGGTGCGTAAGATATAATAAAAGCACCAGATCGACCATGCTGAACGCTATATTGCCGGTCATTGATCAAATCGAGGTACATTAGGGTCTGTTGCTTGATGATGCTCTCCACTACTTTGAAGAGGAGAGAGGTAATGGCAATAGGTTTGCAGTTAGTTGGGTTCTTAGATATGATCTTTTAAAGGGATTGAGTAGGCAAGGGCAGTCTTTCACGAGTCTGGGACTACCTGTTTAAGGTAGAAGTTATGAAATAAAACTGTTAGTTCTAGAATCAGGGGTACAATTTCGTAGCATCAATGAGGAAAGGTCGTCTGGCCCACTTGAGTTACGAATATCGAAGGAAAATAAAGATGGATTTGTTGACGAAAAAATATTTCCGGCTATGATTTCTGATACCGCGGAATGGTAGGCGGTGTCTTCCCTGGGTTGTCCAAAGTCGAATGTGAGGCAATAAAAGTGCTCAAGAGATCGGCTTTCTTTTTTGTCATGTGGGTCAAAGAAGTGGCCGCCCTGTGCAATGGCGGTAGGGATAACTGGCAAGTTTCCCAGAGTGTCATTGAAAAAAGCAAAGAATTTGAGCGTGACAAGTTGAGTACCTTGATAGCTGATCCTTAATTTTGACGAAATGCTTGAACTTACACTAGCGATTTGCCGTTTGAAGAAACTGGAGGTAAGGTTATATTTCCTCTTCAGAACTCTAGAGTTCCGATTTTTAGTAACTGAAGCGTTAGCCCAAGCTTGATTAGCCTGGCGTTTGTCGGCTACTTTAGCCTTGACAGACCCATCAAACCATGGCCGTGATATCCCATCAAGATGTACAACAGTGTTTCGTACAAATAGTTTCTTACCCTGTAACACCACATCAGCGACAGCCGCACCGTCGTCACTTGGATCATTGGAAGGGAAACAAACTAACCCCCATGCGTAGGATGCACAGAAAGATCGCAGTCCATCCCAATCGTTGCTTTAAATGGGCACTATGCCCCGTACCAAGCAATGATCAGAGGAACCTAGGGGAGCTTCGATAGTTTCCGGAATGTGTAGTCAGCAGTAGATCGAACAAACAAGACACGTAGCAGTCCACGTCCGGTAGACGAGTGTGTGTCTTAACCAACTAGGAGGGACCATTTGCCAATGCAAATTTAAACACAGATCTCCCTCACAGTCAATGTCAAGTAACCCTAGCCAATCGGTATAATGCGCGTTGAAATCCCCGAGGACTACGACTTCTGCGGAGGGAATCTGTGAATATAGAACCGTCAATCGGCCTGTATATAGCCCAAGAGTTAATCCGTTTCTGTATTACTTACATGACCTATACAGGCACGCGTATACTCTGGCATGATTGGCCATGTCCACGCCAAGGCAAAGCATAGATTTTTACCGACCTTAAAACTTTCTGAAAGTGACGGTAACATATATCCTCTTTTATTAATACCGATACCCCGACGTGTGATAAAAAATAATATTTAAGTCTATACTCGTGGTGTGTCAGGTTCGGTGTGTCGCTAGGTTTAGATGTTTATATATCCATCTAAAACAACAAGGTTCTCTAGATGATATAGATAGGTTGGAATGAAGTCCCCGGATGTTGCAAAAGTTCAAGTTTTGATTGCAGTATGATGCCGCTGTTTGCCGTCGTTTTCCGGCAGAAAACAAAAACGCGGTAAGATGGGCAGCCCGAGCAAAATTCGAGAAACATTCCTCCGATTTTGCTTGGGGAAAGGTTCTCCGGCTTCATCAGAACTGGTACCCTCCTGGGGTAGGAGATACTTTTTTCAGCATTGCTTTCATGTTTGGCGGGATCCGGAAGTCAAACCCAAAACGGGTTGGGCTTTCGGATTCTCTCACTCTCCGACGAAACATAATCAAATGAATTTGGTTCCTACACGTCAATCTTCTGTGAGAAGGTGGTCCTTCTCCGGTCGGTCCGGTCCTTAGCCCAATACGAACTGCAGTGGGATGACTACAGTTAGGCTCTATCACGATTATAAAATAGAGGGCAGCTGATTTTCCAGATTCAGACTTAAGGCATAAAGACAATTAATACTAAAGACGAAGCTTCTTAGCATTCCATGGATTCACCGTGCGGGTGCCGGGCACATCGCGTTGCAAGAAGAGGAGCGCAAACAATGCCTGGGACTTATGACCCAGATGTAGGCTTAAGGGGCCCCTTTACTATGCGCATACACGCTCACCTTCACAATAAAAAGATATTTATACAATCTCCGATTTTGTAATATTTTTGGAAGTAACATTGGCAATCCATCTTTTATTTATAATCGTTAAGGACTAACTGATCTTTTCACGCATAGCCTATACCTATAGGTATTGGAGATTTTTTTTTTCATATTCCAACAAGCTACACTAATATTACTATTATTAAAAAGTTTGTTTGTAAGTATAAATAAAAGTGAACTCAGAGCAATCAGCGTTAATAATTTCATTCAGTGAAACATTCGCTTCCACTGTAGATTTTTTAAAACCTATATTAAAAAAAATAGCAGGGGTATAGGTCAAAGCCCTAAAAGGGATTGAAAATATAGGAAGCTTTGGGGAACTATGAATAGGATGTGGAAGGCAAGTGAAGTTGCGGAAACTTTTAAGAGCATACGTGTATATGTCTTCGCTTTTCCATTGTCAGTGTCGTCTATGATTTTAATTTACCGTAATATTAAGGACCTTATTATTAATTATATAGTATATATTCACATAGTTACTCACTCGTGAGAGTAAAAGATGCCAAAGAAGACAGTAATTCATAGAATCTTAGAATCCTCGAGGCGACTAGAGACATGTAGCTCATTGGGCAGAGCTACGGGATGGTTTACCCTAAGTATGAGGTTTGAAACTTATCGGCTTCAGTGTATGTTTCATAATATTTATTAAAATATTCAATAATCTTAACATGAGCATAAAAGTTTAGTGTAAATTTAAAGATTCCATTGAATATTTAATAAAAACAAAATTAGTTATTCGTCTCTTCAGAAAATAATACAGAACAAAGTTCTTTGAAAAATAGTTATCGTAGAAAAGTTATTGTTGTGTTAAATGTACCAGACACTCAACACAATGTAGCTAATTAGATATAATAATTCGTAATAGTAAAATCAATTACAGTGAGAAGTGCTAAAATGATTATTAATTATATTATATAGAATCAATTTACTTTATCTTTTTAAAAGACGCAAAACAGACCCAGTACTTAAAAACAGATGGTTCCAAACTATTACCGGAGAATCACGATGTCTATCGAAGTGTATGTTTAAGTCATCGTAATTGAGGAAAACTAACCGAAGACTGCTAAAGCCATTCCAAATATTAAACGTCATCGGCCAAAGAGAGTCTGCGTTGTAGACATCGATATTTTAACGTTTTAAAGATTCTCTTTTTCCGCAATTCATGTTTAAAATCGATATTAGCTATACACAAAGTTTTAATATCTTAAAATGGTATCTCTCGATAGCAATTAACAATATATGTGATGGGAAAAAATATTTATCACACTTATCACACTCCGCACTCTGAAACATCTAAATAATATGTCATCACGAAATAAGTACGAGGTGCATAAACCTACTGACGTGTTATTAAAATAGACTTCACTTCTGACATTTTCGTTATTGTATAATAATTTTTACAAATTTTAATACGGACTCAAACTTCTAAATTGGAATACATTGCAATTTAGAAATTTGATTAATATTTAAACGATATTTAAAATATCATTAATTTTATTTATTAATTAATTATTCACGAAACCGATTTAATGAAATCACAATATTAAGGAATATAAATAACATTGGATAAGCTTATCATTAAAAAGAGATCTCTTCCATAAACTAACCAACACTATTTACGAGTATATGATAAACTAAATCATACTAATAAATATATTATAAATTCATATATATTTGTAACTGGGATAGGTAGTAGAGCTTTAATCTTCCTTTAAAAGATACAAAAGTGTGGCGATTTATAACATGGCTTGGTCGGAAATATCATAACCACTATAAAACACTTTTTTTTTAATGTTCTTTTAAATATTAATACCGACTACTTTGTCTCGTATTGATTACAATTCACAAACTGAAACACATAAGCACGTGTGAGGTCTCTATATAAAAGTAATTATGATATTCGCTTGAACCGATCACAAACCTATCAATAACAATATCAAATTAATTATTTCGATTGAGTTTCGAGAACGACGAGACAGATTACTGCAGACGAGCATCACTGATCACTGATCAGTGATGCTCGTCTTTATTTAACTTAACGTAAACAGGATTGTCACTTCAACTACCGCCTTAGTCTAAATGCTGGTGAGAAGGAAACAAAACACAGTAATGATGTTATAGCAAGGACATGTTATTTAATCATTGTTCTTATATTACATAATAATATTTATTTAATCAACCTTAATAAACATTATACTAAATAAATACAATATTAAGATTTAATGTGTAGCAGAGGTCAGGGTCAGTCCGTCCTTTTCAATGTTTAATGTAAAGGTAAAAGGTAAGGAACGTTCAATAAAAGCCCTTTATTTTCATTAGTAATAAAGGGCTTATATTAAGAAATTGCACTTTCACGGTGATAATAGTTCTCAGTTTTCCGGAGGAAGGTGGAGAGGTATTCGAACAATCGCTTTATTAAGACTCAATTGATTTGCACCCCGGACAAAGCACGCGACATCCGGAGTGCGTATCGTGCATTTCTCTCTTCCATTAAATCTAGGAATTAGAAGTAAAATGAGTAAATTCACGTTTAGTAGAAAAACTTTTAATAAAACGCACACTGCGCTAGTCCTAGCAGTTTACTTCGAATAGTAACTTATCTATATCGAGCTTTATTTAACTTGCACAAAAACGTGGGGCTATAAACTATTGAAATTTATATTTGTTATTGTATTAACAGATAAAAAGAAACTGATTATATAAGATAACCGAAGTGAAAATAAACGTGTTTACTGACGTCATGACCGGGGAATCACGAAACAAGAACGTCATATCACGTACACCGCAAGTTAAGTCGGTTAATGAATAAGTACTGAATAATGAATCAATAAAGATAATAATAATAGTTTCAGAAAGTTTTTCTTGATTATTTATAAATATGAGAGAGACTAAACTTTAATACAGTACTTTAATGCAAAAACGTAATACAAGTTTAAAAAACCACCGGATGTACAAATACAGATTTTTACAAACAGTTTTTTAAGAATGTGGTCGTCAAAGTCTTAGTGACACGTTTTGAATCATCACATGCGTCATTGGTATACTATTTAATACTATTTAATATATGCGTCGACTTGCGTGTAGAAGAAGACGTTTATACAACAGCTAGTAATTAATAAAGTTCAGGTAACGCCTATCTCTTACACAATACGGTAAATATCTTATTATTTAATGCATATCTATTTTACCAACAGTAATAAAAATGATGGGACACAGCTTTGACTGTCAAGTCGAATGGCTAAATATGTAATTGCGGCGCTTTATTAAACTCTTGAATAGAAGCAGAGAGAGGCAATCGTTTACTCCATTTGCATTGGCTAGATATCACAAAGCCAGGAATACTCGAAGAAGCAATTCAATCAGTCGAAGCCTTGAAAAGGATCGTTTTAGAAGACGTACTTCTTAGAATCTTAAAGGCGAGGCATATTTAAGGCATTTCTAATATTATTTTATAGATTAAATGTAATTATATGAAATAACGTGGCCGTACATTTGTAGTAAAATTAAATATAAATTTCTTTTGAAATTACAAAGTAGTATTAATGTCAATGTTTTAAGATAAATATAAAGAATATTAAGTGTGTCTTCTTCCAAATGTGAATGTGGCTCGTCGGTTATTAAACTAAACTAAGAAAAAAAAATTTTTTTTTTTAAATTAAATTTGTATCTATGTTAAAGTAATATACACTCGTATGTCTTATATTGATAACTTTAACTGTCAGTGAATCAACTATGATCAAAAATAAATAAATTAAAATGGTTGAAGGATGACTCAATGTTAAACATTTACTTTCATTGTAAATTTGTACTGAATTGTGGGCTATATTTTCTGACTTTAATATAAAAATATTATACTCTTTCACAAAACAAAGTAATCACAAATAAACATACACGAATTGACATAATATAACGAAATTAATTAATCCTTATTGTTATTAAAATTTTACAAGAAATAACAAATTTTAACAAAATTACTTTTGTCCACAAAGTACAAAAATAAACTATTTTATGCGTCTGGTTAGTAGACTTCAGAAAAAAATTGTGACCCGAGTGACAAACATTTTAAAGTTAATGAGAATGAAAAAAATATATTTTAAGTCATATGAAATGTTCATAACATCTTGTGGTCTTCTTTAACATATACTACTGCTTTGGTCAAACCTTCATCACTGCCGTATGGGGAAAAAATTGCATTTTCCATTTAATGTTTTAACATTTTTCGGTCTGACAAAAATGATGAAATGAAATCCTCGCGAAACATATGCAGACTGGGAGGAAAACAGGCAAGGTACAAATTATGTTTGTAATCTATAGGTTTTTGTAAGTCTCCTGTGATTGTTATCGTCAATGTACGGCACGTGAAGAGCGATGTCACTACAGACTTCATCGGCATGGATACTTGAAGTTTTAAATGAAATATATTCACAATTCTACCATATTCCAAGAGCTTTCTATCGACTTAGTTACATTTTACGATCAACTTGGCCGCTGGAAATAAAAGCTTATGTAGTATTGTCAGTTTAAGGCTGTCATTGAAAACATTTATTGTTAATTCATAGCCATCTAATCGTGTATCAATTACCTTTTAATGAAGATAATTTTATAACTTCTATTAATATTTTGACAATACACTTATTTTTATTCTTAGAAAATAGTAATCCCACTCCAGCTCCTCTATTATCTATACATTTCATTCCTCGCGTGTATCCAGCGCACCAGCACGTGAGTAACGCTGACTACATGTTGTGTGTGAAGGATGTGGTTATTCTGCTCGTTGTAATACAAACATGTATCTCTTCCTCTCTATTCTTTAGTAATATTTAAACAACATATGTTGTACGTATATTTGTAGAGATGACAGTGTAATAACCACAATATACCTCATAAAGAAAACAGTTATCACATTTAAATATAATGTATGAATATCAAGCTTTAGTAATAGAATTTTTACTTTCACCTCCCTTTCTGATATGTTCCTTTGTGCAAACGTCAAAGATATTTGTTTTTCACTTCAAAATGAAAACAAAAATTTTAAATACAAAATATTGGATGATGACCAACTTTCAAGGACTTTTAAATATATACTTCGATTTTTATTACAACCTTTAAGCTTTTAAAATAGAACGTTGTTTTGAATTTCTTTTTAAGAGGAAGTTACAAGATATTTGAAATATATTTTAAAGTTCTATCAGTGTTTTAATAAAATCGTAGCTATTCTATTTGTTCGACGTCCATACGGTACTACGATAGAAGTTTTATGAAAACTTATAGTTACGAGGTGCCTTGGCTACTTTTATGTAACTTAGAACATTCCAGTACTTGAGTATGAATTATCCTGTTACATAATAGCAGCGTGTGTCGTCTTTGAAGAACTCTCCGTTTTGTGCAAATTCAACTTGCGTCTTTACAGACTCGTTTACATACGAGTGACTTAAATATGGATTCGTTTATAATAGTTCAATAAAATGAAATATATAATACATATTACTTAAACAACCCTAAAGATATAATAATAATTTATTAAACATTTAGCATATCACAGTATTACGTACGTATTATAATAAAATTATTTTTATGTTCATCTTTATTTGAAACACGTCTACCGTAATATAATATAATACATTAAATTATAATTAAATTATTTTGCTACCGACGCTGTTATACGGCAACCAAACGTGGATAACACAGAAGAAAATGTAAGAAAGATGAATGCTGTGGAGATGCGATCTCTTCGCAGAATATGCGGAGTCAGTCTAGCTGATCGAATCCGCAATGAAGAGATTCACAGATTGGCAGATACTAGCGAAGATGTCACGGTGAGAATGAAGAAGAACGTGCTAAGGTGGTTTGGGCACGTCGAACGAATGAGTGATGAAAGAATGGTAAAAAATATTTATATAGGAAAATTGAGGGGTAAGAGAGACAGAGGGAGGCCTCGAGTGACCTTTGAAAACACAGTATCTATGATACTGGAGGAAGGTCACGTAAAAAGCATGAGGACCCCCCGGAGGGCATGTACGAAGAGGTTGATGTCTGTGGCCGAGGCGAAAGAGGTATGCAGGGACCGTAGCGTTAGGCGCTCCGTCGTCTCTGGCTACCCCGCAAGGGATATGGCGTGAAGATAAAGTTTTAGTCAAAAGTGTTATTTCACTTTTTATTTGAAATAAAATGATAAAGGGACATTTAGAAAAGTAAATCAATATTTTAGGGAAAACAAAAAAAATACATGATACAATATAATAAATAAATTCCAATTCAGATTCAATAGAATTGGTTCTCATGTTTTGTGAACATAAATAAGTCGCAACGACTGGAACCCGCTGGGTTGAGTTAATTACGAACTCGGGCAGTGGTAAATTTACTAAAAAACTATTCATAACGTTCAGGTCAAAACGATTCAGTTCACTTTTGTGAAAGTCATATTTATGTAAATAATTCTTTATATCGAGAGAATAAAAATATATACATATAGTCAAAATAAATTCAAGAGACAAAAAATTCGAATTCAAATTAAAAATATCTTTAGTCAAGTAGGCATTTACAAGCACTTTAGTCAATTATAATAAAAGATTATAATAAAAGATGTCTGTGTAGTCAGTCCGTGAGTGAGAAGAGCTAGCCAGAAAATTGACAGTTGCTATTTTAAAAATATATTTAATAATTATAGATGTATACATTATAATATCAACTCTGCAAATGATTAAAAAACTTAAGTTCCATTAAAAGCTCGAATGCTATAATAAGATGTATTTAATAATACACTTTTGATTTTAGATTTAACCCATAACGCGACACGTGCTTCTCAACCCACCCGGGCGACACCAGGAGTATGGCACACTCACACGTGTTATTTTGTGTATTTACTACGTTATGTTGCAAAAGTCATATACATACTTCGGGAATAGTATATATCATATATATAATATAACTATATCTAAATATAAACGGAAAAGAAACAAAAATCTATGCATAATATAGAGGTCAAATAGAAAAAAACTCGGTAAACTTGAACATTTTTTATAAACTTTTTATAACATTTCGTCATCAATTAACTGTTTCCAAACATCCAATTCAGACGGTGCTGATCCCAAACGACTGTATGCTGTTTTACTTGGGCCAGGGCACTTGAACTTCAAAATGTTGTGTGCAGGAGGCCGACTTCTTCTCTGTGGCTCCTTGGAAGTCCACTTCATTCCAGTTTTACTGCAGTAAATTATTTCTTCTTCAATTCTTCCGCACTAACTTCATCACCTGTATCGTCATTCGTACATTCGCTCAAGCAACCTTCGCTTGAAAACGAAGAAAAATAGTCAGAATGTGAGGATGAGCCTCCTAAATCCTCTGAAAATGAAGACTGCACGTTGTGTATGCTAGAAGAATTGGCAGTTTCATCAGAACGATGGGAGCAACCGGGTTCTGGAAAATGGCCTTTTCTGTTTGTACCAGCTTCTTCTTCCTCAGAATCAACGAGTTCTTCATCTTCCTCATTATTCTTAAGTAACCGTCGGAGGGATGTCCGTTCGAAATATCTGTTTTTCTTTGTCAATCTGTACATAAAAGGGTACATTTTCTCAGAATTGCAACTAATCACAGAAGAATAAAGGAAGGAAGAGAGGAGAAGAAAGAGCGAAAAGTAGTCAAAACAGGGATATCAAATTTCTAATGCTAACTATATACTATGTAAATATTACTAAGAATATATATATAGCTAAAAAGGTCAAAGATATCTTGTAGAACTTTATTATATAAGCGTAAAAAGCCAGTCTATGAAGGTCCATGAAGGATTTGTTAACATTTTAAAGGCGAAATTTAGGCGTAACGTGTTTTTTTTATGGAATAGGAGGGTAAACGAGCTGGCGGGTCACAGATGAAAAATTTTTATTTCTTTTATGTATCGTGTGCCTGTCACTGTTTTTTATATAAGTATTTGAATTTTTCCGTTTACATATTATGTTATTAAATATGTATTGAGAAAGAAACTCTGAGAAAACCAATTTCTTTAACACGTTCCCGCCGGCATGTACCATAAATGGTACATTGAAGACTGTCCCATAGGTCGGCTTGTACCATTTATGGTACATACACAATTGTGCCATCGGGCGGCATGTACCGTTAATGGTACAATGAAAGAAATCAATTTTATATCTATTTTTTGCTAATAAAATGAAAAAAGTTTGGAAATGAACTTAATTAAAACTATTTAAACGGCTTAAACATAAACAAATATATTAGTTAGTGTAGTTCATTACATTAAAAAAAATATTTATTTTCATGAGTCTTATTGAAACAATTGGCTCCATTTCCTTCTATAAAAAATGTCTGAAGTTTCATCTGATGAATCATTCATTTCTGAACCCATAGTTCATATTCTAATTGGTTTTAATAAAAATAGCAAATAATAAAAATAAAAATAAAATTTTATAATAACTTATATAATTTCATAAAAATCTCACAATAAAAAGCACAATAACTATAAGTTCTCGTTATCAAAAATAAAATAAAGATATAAAATATTAGCACGATTAATTTCAAATTGCATGTAGCAGGTTTCATCAGTGACTTTGTTCTGAACGTAATCGCATATCGCTCATTGAGAGGAAGACACAACAGCGCAGCGCCGCCCGATGAAAACTAGGATTTACAGCGCCGTCAAATGACGAGAACTAAAAATTAGGCCGCCGGCGCCGGCGGGAACGTGTTAAAGACATGTCTATGGGAATCTATAGCTTTTGAGTTAAAAATAGCCCGAACAGCTCTTTTTTGTAAAATGAATTATCTTCAGCAACACTTCCTCACAATAAAATCTCTTACATACTCTTTCTAAATGGATAGTATCAACTAATTAACCATGTTATATTTAAAACTACAAGAAAATTTAACTATAAGACCTTTCTTTTTATAATCAAAGACCTAATCGAAAAATATCGTAATTTCTTAAGTCTACTATCTTATCTGTTAATGGAAATTGTACAATTAAACTATAATTCTTGCCAGCACGCAACGCGGCACCTAAGCTATAAATTAAGTTATTAACCTTAATTAGGAAGTTATACAACAAATAAAACAGTCACTTTATTTAAACACGGTCGAAATAATTCAATTTTATATGATTGTATACAAAAATATGATAACAATAATACTACGAAGGTGGATTGAAAAATATTCGGCTTAACCAAGAAAAAAAACACATACTAATTACGTTGTTCGCAGCCGAAGGACTCAAAAAAAACCGAATTTACTGTAAAAGTGAATTTATTTTAACTCACAAAAATTGACTTATTATAATTAAACTAAATGCGACTTCATGTGTTGAAGTGGTAACACAGAGTGAATGATATATTAAGAATTATAAAATAATGTTACAACTAAACTTAAGCAATAAGGCACACAGAGTTTCTGGAAACGATGAATGGATGTGGTACGATGTTGCGCAAGGGTTGCCGGAACGGGCCGTAGTAGGTGGTCTCGGCGAACGCGGTGTCGTAATATTGTAGGGTTGTCACGTACGTAACACCTCCCCCCGTAGATCAGCGACTATTTGAAAGCGTTGAGTGCAAATGTCGCTGGTAATGCCGTCTCGTTCCTGGCTCGCTCAGGCTCTTCCGCAGGGTTGTTATGGGTGCCGTCGTCGTGCTTAAACGATTCATCCCTCTTTACATGGTGCATATACCGTCGAGTGAGTAAGGCGATACTTATTGCGAGTGCACTAAATAAAAGTATATAAAATGGAATAGTTGTATGATATACACTTTCATGAAGATGATTTAGTTTCGTAGGTTGCTCATTCAGGACCCTGTCTTCAATGCTGCGTAGTCCTTGTATATCTATAGTTTTCAGTTTCAGGTGAGGGATTGTAATGTTCTCTGTTCTATAATGTTCAGGAATTTCAGTTATTTTCAGCGGCTGTCCCTTGATTTTATTTTGAATGTTGACGATGGTGAACTCGTCGGTACGTAGTGAACACGTCTGCGGAATCGTGGCTAGATAACTTCCGAATAGGGTGATGAATTCATGGCTGCTGCATTTTAATTCTACTTTCGTTGGGCGTGGGAAGATGAGTGTGTAGTACTGATCGTCTAATTGCTCCATTGTTTTCTCAACTAGCGTAACTTTAGCGGGTCGGCAGGATCTATTCATAGACTGGCTGGTAATTAGAGTCTGGATGCAATCATGCTGTTCTCGGGCCTGATGGCGGACGTTTTCCTCGCAGAGATATTGCTGATTAAACTTCGGGCATTCAGCCTCCATGTACATGAAAGCTTTACTATCGGTTGCTATGAGAGGATATGGTGGAATAAAGGTGTAATGGTCTTTATTAGGAACGATGGAAAGCCTAAATAGTTTGAATTGTCTTGGAGAAATAATCGGGAATTTAAAAATGATTACTATTCGTTTTCCTACATAATAATAACCGGGTCTGATAATACTATAATATTCTCTGAAATCTGCCTGTAATATCTCTTTGGAATTATAAATGTGTCTTAATTTATCTAACATATCTTCTAAATTACTAATACTTAACATTCTATGGTGGGTGCTCGATGCACGCACATATGCTAACATATCTTCTAATCTAATTAACTCTAACATTAGGTCTTCCGTATTCTCACTGATAATAATCAATAATTGGGCAAACTTTGCAAATTTAATCAACGTAGTATTAGCGTAGGCATCGTGTTTTAATATTAACTCTAATGTGCTATTAATCTTAACTTGGTTCTGAACTATATTCGTAAAAAGGGAATTTTGTTTTATCATCCACGCTTTATTTAGGCTAATATGGTCATTTAATTCAGATACTAACTTATCATTATTACTTTCTAGGATTTCTATTGCATTATTATACTTTTCAGCGTCTGTTTGATCCAGGTTACCAGTTATGCTTTTGATAATAGAGCCAATACTATTAATTAAGCCTCGTTTAACTCGATTGGGTTCCAAACTTTTAATTTGAGATTGTATTTTAATTAATCTGTTAGATATATAGTCAATTTGTAATTCATACAGGGTGTAAGTATCTTTATCTAGGATAGTTCTAAAATAGTTTAACTGTGAATCGATGGAGTCAAGGCGATTCTCGAAATCGTTTAGTTCTACATATTGAATAAAGGAATGATAGTGAGTTATGAGTTTGGCATTTCCAAGATTAAAAGGAAGAAGTCCTGGTCCATTGTCTAGTTGTTCAAGTTTTATGTCTAGAGCCAGCGTCAGCTGAAGAGTTAGCAAGGTCAGTACCAGTCGAATCCTGAAACAATTTCTTGGTCTTAGCGACTCGTTTAAGTCTGGATTTGGCAATGGGCCCTTTTTTCTTGGAAGTGTAAATATGAATAGGTAAGTCAGCAAGTACTGTGTCAGCAGTATAGCGGGATGCTAACTTTTGTCTACTAGCAGCGGGATTCCTAATGAATACTTGTTGGTCAGGTAAGTATGCAATTTCAGGTTCCCTATTTTTGTTTCTATTAGTCATTATGTTAGTTCGTTCTGTTAGAGTATGGTCGTTAATCAAGTCATAGGCAGTCTTCATTTGGTTACGATGATTAGTAATGTATTCTTGCAATAGATGTTGAGTTAGGTCTAAGTCTAAGGGGTCTCTAGGATCGAAATGTCCTCTTATAATGTCATGGGGTCTGCATTTTGTTAAACTATGAACAGAACTATTATAAGCTAATATTGCATAGGGCATTTGATTTATGACAATTTCATCTTTATTGCGTAATCTTAATATCCGTAAGTGTTCCAACAAGGTAGAATGAAAACGTTCTATGAGTCCATTGTCATTAGGGGAATTAGGTAAAGTCCTATGATGATTCACTTTATGTAGCCTGATAAATTCATTAAATAATTGGTTTGTGAACTCAGTCCCGTTGTCAGTCGTAATAGTTAGCGGGAGTCCATGATGTGTGCTATAAGTTAGGAGGGCTTGAAGGATACTAATTGCAGTACCGTCTCTCAAATGGTACGCCTGCCCATATTTAGAGAAAGAGTCTATAAAAGTTAAATATTTTTCATTATGTACAGTGAACAAGTCTAGATGTACTAATTCAAAGGGCTTAGTAGCTGGGGGTACAATATTAAATATAGGTCTAATGGGGTTTCTGTCGTACTTAGTCTGTCCACATACTATGCACTCATTTATATATTTAGAAATTTCATCTTTCATTTTAGGCCAATAGTATTTTTTAGACAAGGCTAGATAACACTCATTAATGCCTCGGTGGTTTGTCTTTCCATCGTGATAGTGTTTAATTATTTCCTGTTGTCTAAGATACTCACATACGTTTTCTAGTTCTATCTTCGTTAGGACTAGATTCATAGAAGAACTACGGAAATTATTTTGAATTATAGGTAGTATAGAGTACATGCCTAACGGAGGATTAATTTTAAGAGCTGTTTTAATTTTTGGGTTAACAAATTCTTTAATGACATTAACAATATCTTGTTCTAGATTAGATTCTGATACCTGTACGAGTGTCTTAGTATGAGTTTCAAAAGGTTTTGTCGTTGTTGGTTTACGTTTCATGTCGCCTACTATAGTTATATGTATCTGTCTATGAAATTTATTCAGTGGTTCGTCAGTGATGGGAATTTCAAGGATAGGGTTTTCAGCACTAGTGTGGGCGGTTAATGTAGTAGAACCAGAAGGAGAGGGCGGTCTTTCGGATACGTTAACTATTACTGAGTCAGTCGTTTCATTGTTAATTTCTATTCGAGATAAAGCGTCGGCGTTGGTGTTAGATTTGCCGGATTTATATATTATAGTATAGTCATATTCAGTTAGTTTCAGTCTCCATCTAGTCAGTCGGGAATTGGGTTCCTTGACATTCATTAGCCACTGTAAGGGTTTATGATCGGTTAGTATTTTAAATTTGCGTCCATACAGGTAGGGTCTAAAATATTTGGTAGCCCAAACTATAGCTAGGAGTTCTTTCTCTATGGGAGCATAGTTTATTTCGCTGTCATTGAGAGTTCGAGAGGCGTAACAAATGGGTTTGTCGGAACCTATAGGTCCTTGTGATAGTATAGCACCTATTGCCAGATTGGATGCGTCTGTTGTCAAATTAAATTCTTTGTCGAAGTCGGGGTATTGTAATATGGGGTCGTTAGTTAACAAGGTCTTACATTTTTCGAAACAGTTAACATAGTCATTGTCTAGGGTAATTTTACAGCCTTTTTTCAGACATTTAGTTATTGGTTTTGTAATTTTTGCGAAGTCCGGGATGAATTTTCTGTAATATCCTATTAGTCCAAGGAATTGTTTGATTTCTTTACTAGTCTTTGGGATGGGGTATTTTTGGATTGCACATATTTTGTCTGGATTAGGTTTTATTCCATCTCTGGTGATGATATGACCGAGATATGCGGTTTCCAGCTTCAAAAATTCAGATTTATCCATCTGGATTTTGAAATTGGATTCACGCAATCTGGAAAAGACTTTTTCTAAGTTTATCATATGCTCCTGAAGAGAGGTGCTGTATACTATTATATCGTCTAGATAGACTAGACAAATCTCGTTTTGTAGACCTCTGAGGACATTATCCATGACTCTTTGGAATGTAGAAGGAGAGTTCTTAAGTCCCATGGGCATTCGAAGAAATTCAAAATGCCCATGCTCAACGTTGAAGGCAGTCTTGGGTATGTCGTCAGGGTTCATTTCTACCTGATAGAAACCGGATGCTAGGTCTAGTGTAGAAAAGTATTGACATCTCCCTAACTTGTCTAGGACGTCAGCTATGTTGGGTATAGGATATTTGTCATCTAGGGTTTTGTCGTTCAATTTTCGAAAGTCTATGACTAATCTCCATTTTTGTCTACCAGAAGCATCTGCCTTTTTAGGTACCACCCAGATAGGAGAGCTCCAGGCAGAGTCAGATGGTCGTATTATACCTTGTTTGAGCATTTTTTCAATCTGATCCCTAACTTCTTTTCTATGAATAAAAGGGTATCTGTAACTTTTGGTATAAGTAGGAATTTCGTCAGTTGTTTTAATATTGTGTTTAATTTTATTAGTGAAAGTGAGTGTTTCACCCTCTAAGTAAAACACGTCAGCAAATTTTGAACAAAGAGTCTGTAAGTTAAGCTTTTCTTCGTTATTTAAGTGATCAGTTCTAAGTCGGTTAAGTACGTCATTAGTGCGTGTAACTGGCGGTCCCGAAAGGGTACAGTCAATATCATAACATTCTATTAGTAAGGGTTGTTCAAAAGTCAGTGTGACGTCATGGTCAGTGGGGTTCTCTATCTCTACGAAACCTGAATTATCCGTAACGGTCGTGATACACTCGTGAATAATACAGTCACATATTAATTGTTCAGATACGTAAATATCACTAGGAGGATAGATGATAGGCACGTTAACTATTCTCTGAGAATGCGCGGGAATGATTTCGTGGAAATTGACGGTGCGACATTTGTATTTTAATAATGGAATGTTCGCATAGTCTGTCATTAGGATATTATGTTTAAGATCTATTTTACAGTTTTCTAGCAAATCTAGGCCTACAAGACCGTCGAAATGGGTATGGAACTTAAAAATAAAGTATTTTACGTTCCTTTGTTCGTTAAATTCTGCAAATTGAGGAATTGTGATAGAGTGGTCATGATGAGAGGTAATACGAGAGTTTGTTACCTCAAAGGGGTCGTCGTTAAGTGGTACGTGAATAAAGTATTGTTTAATTGCGTCGGGACTTAAAAAAGATTGGTTAGCCCCGGTGTCTACTAGTAATTTAAGAGGGGGGTCCGCAATTTGTATATATCTTAATTCTTTTTTAGATTGAAGGTTCAATTCTATTTTTGTCCCGTATTGAAACGTTCCTTGTGAAAATCCTGCTCTTCTGAATATGAGGGTTGCGGCTCGGTTTTTGTTACAGGTAATTGCTTTATGTGCGATGAACTAGGTTCGTAAGTGTAGTCAGGAATATTTGTGTCATAATAATAGTAATTTTCATAGTCATTGGGTGTGTAATAATACTCATTAGGATAATAGTCGTAGTCTAAGTCAGGATTTGAGTCGTTATAGTCATATGTCTCGTTATAGTTCATTTCCCTAGACCTGAAGTAGTTAGAAGGGGGTGGATTGCCAAATTTTGACCAATCATGTCCTCTAATCGGAGGTGAAAAAGGCTTAGTTACATAATGGCTAACGCCGCTCATAGGTGTAGGTCCCAAGTTTTGTTGAGATTGGGGAGGCCTAGCTTGTATTCTAAATCCACTATTCTGCGCGTTATAATTAGGTGGTAGTGCGCGGAACATCTGTTGCGTTCGAGACTGCATATTATAAGGCGAGCGCTGTTGGGGATAGCCTGTCTGGTAAGCAGGTCGTTGAGGTACACCGTACTGGAAATTAGGTTTCCATGGTTGCGGCGGTGGTTGGAAGGGCAAAGCTTTCTGCTGGCTAGTATTTGATAAGGCTAGCATATTGGGTTTATTCATAGTAAGTGACATGGACATAGGTACTTTAGGAGAACTATTGGCATACAAATTTAAGTTGTTCCTATCACTATTACTGCTGCGACGCTGTAGGTACGTTACATTAATCTCTTCTTGCACAAACTCCAGAGCCTTTTCAATGGATTCAGGTCTCATACACCTAATGTGTGAGCCAAGAGGCTCATTCAAACCTCTAATAAAAGCTTTTAGGGTGAGTTTACGGTAAAGATCGCGTTTTGCTTCTATGGTAGTAGGTATATTTTCATGTAGTGAGATATATGTTATTATTGTACTGAAAAGTGTCTGGCATTTATCGTAAAATTCCTGAGGAGTATCGCTACCTTGAGAGAGTAACGAAAGGTCGTTATATAGGGCTGTTTCATCCCTTTGATCAGCAAAATTATTAATAAGTGCATTTCTTATTCCCGCCCAACTATCAGGGATCCCATTCGAGTTAATAGTTCTCGCAGCAGGACCAGTAATCTTATTTAAAATCCCGTTAATTAAACATAAATTACTAAACTCATAACCTGGTTCGTTTTTTAAATACTGTATCACTATTTGGTCACATATTTTAATAAACCTAGTAAGAATATTAGGGTTCCCGTCGAATTCGGGGACCGGGCGAAGGGCCTTATAAATAACATCGATATCTAGAGACATTTTAATTACTTTATTCTCTATTTCTAATTCACTATACTCTAAATTTCTTTTTAAATCTAAATTACTATTTCGCAAGGTCTGCCTATATGTGGCAGATTTTTCCACGATTTTTCTCGGGTGGAAAATTTTGGATAGGATAATAAAGAAAAGGAAGGAAGCAACACTTAAGTAAAGTTTCAAAGTACTTACATTTGGTTTTCTTTGGTACTGAATTTTGAGTACGTCCTTGGCCACAAACGCTCGTAGATTCACGATGCTCAGTAGAGGGACTGGATAGTCTCTTCGATAGCTTGCGACGCGTAGCGGTATCAATGTAAGAATACCTTTATTCGCAGAACTATGCTCTGAGCATCCTACCGACTGCGCCAATTACGTTGTTCGCAGCCGAAGGACTCAAAAAAAACCGAATTTACTGTAAAAGTGAATTTATTTTAACTCACAAAAATTGACTTATTATAATTAAACTAAATGCGACTTCATGTGTTGAAGTGGTAACACAGAGTGAATGATATATTAAGAATTATAAAATAATGTTACAACTAAACTTAAGCAATAAGGCACACAGAGTTTCTGGAAACGATGAATGGATGTGGTACGATGTTGCGCAAGGGTTGCCGGAACGGGCCGTAGTAGGTGGTCTCGGCGAACGCGGTGTCGTAATATTGTAGGGTTGTCACGTACGTAACATACTAAATCAGTTTTATTTTTATTTTTCTACACAATCACCATCAAGTTCGATGCACTTTTGCCATCTCCCATTCAAAGCATTTAGACCGTTGAATAATAAATTGATTCTTCGTAAGATTCAAACTATGCGTCTACTGCTGTTTTGACCTAGTCGTTTGGCGAAAATCTTTGACCTCCCAAATGCTTTTTTAGATAAGGGAGCAGAAAGTAGTCTGACGGTGCCAGATCAGATATGTGAAGGCGTTATTTTGATGAAACAGGACTTTTCTTCTGAGCATTCCCGGACATTTTTCTTTTTATATCTTCTCGTAAACGACGTAGTAAGACACAGTAGTAATCAGAGCTTAAAGTCTGACCCCTTTCAAGATAATTAATCATAATCACACCCTTCGAGTCCATTCCATTGTAGCAAAACGATTCAAAAAATCATCTGCATCGGCTTCAAATATCTCGAAACAGTCATGTGAAATAGTCAATCGCGTCCTTTTTTGTTCAACTGAAAGCAATCGCGAAACTCACCTCTCAGACACCTTGTAGAAACCCAATTCGTTGACTGTGATGTTTTGAGTAAGTAGTGGAGGTGGAAGTAAATAGTATTTACTACAAGATAACAACGTAGCCATTACTTTCATTATACGTTTATCTACAGATTCTTATACATATAATATATAATTCAAGTTTTCGACTTGAGGTTCAAGTATCAAAACAACTCTTTGATGCAATCTTTACCCTCAAAATTTATAAAATTTATGTATTTATTCATTTATCTTCACGCCATATCCCTTGCGGGGTAGCCAGAGACGACCTCGACGACGTCCCTGCATACCTCTATCGCCTCGGCCACAGACATCAACTTCTTCTTACATGCCCTCCGGGGGGTACTCATGCTTTTTACGGGACCTTCCTCCAGCATCACAGATACTGTGTTTTCAAAGGTGACTCGAGGCCTCCCTCTGTCTCTCTTACCGCTCACTTTTCCTGTATAAATCTTTTTTACCATTCTTTCATAACTCATTCGTTTTCATTCTCATTGTGACATCTTCGCTTGTACCTGCCATTCTGTGAATCTCTTCATTGGGGATTCGATCAGCTACACTGACTTCGCATATTCTGCGAAGAGATCGCATCTCCACAGCAAAATGTATATAACAAAATAATTACCAAATCTATGTAACCGTTAGCGAATTACTTTCCGGCACTCTTGCGGGCCTCGCATTTTCTTTAACACGCTCATAGATAACGTTGATGAGTTGATAATAATTAATCGGAATAGCATAGCTGTTTATCAAATAAGTTCTCTTAATACCGTTAAACCGTTTAAGTATGAAGCTATATTGACACTATATCTTTACTAAGTAAATCATCCGATAAAGTGACCGTTTGAGAACGCAAATAGGTTCACAAAATTCATTTAACTCAGGAAAGACGAGCAAAATGTGGAAACAGGGAATTCCATTAACGTTACTTGCCTGTGACCTAAGACTGATGTGATTAACTACTAACGTCATTTGGCACCTTTGACGGTGACTGATTTACTCTCCCTTAGATTTAAATATGTAACTATTATAAATTTTCAGCTTCAATTAATATGCGAAGCGTTGCTTTTTCTGAGCAAATCTTACAAGGTTCGTATAAGTCGTGAATAACTAAAATGTATGTTAAACTTTAAAAATATTGTTTTTGACTGTTATTCATTAATTCAATGATAATTACATTTTACCTTTTATTTATTTGTATTATCATAATTCCTTTTTTTTACATACGTGTAAGGATAACTCGTTCACAAGGAAAGCTCAAAGCGATTTGTAACGTTGACTTTTCCTCATCTGAATATTGAATTTATAACATTCCTGAAAAAAAAAAATTGAAGCCAGAAATACAAATACCTAGGTTATACTTACACCCTTATGTAACACACACAAAATATTATCATATGACACTGCACAGCTGTACCCTACATATACGTAACCCAAACACCTACACATGTTTTGTCTACAACATTCGTAAATTCGAATTTAACATGATATATGAACATGAATAAAATATTTTCAAGCTTTTTAAACATAATCTGTAATGTAAATTAAATAAATATTGGAAATAAAATGGTGTTTTTGACGTTTTTTAAAATATTTTTTTTAATATTTAACAAATATTTTGTTTATAAATTCCAATGTATCAATATACGAATACAGTTCAATTTTAAGTCAATTATAGTGTTGGGTTTACAGAAATAGATATTCAGCATTCCATTCTAGAATCAACCAGATCAAGGGGTACAAAAGGGGCAATAGAAATACCAGTAAATGACAAAAAATGGTTACCAATGTCTTAAAATACAACGGACGCACCCGATAATAATAACATTATTTTTAAAACAATTGAGGCTTTATCACTCAATATTAATTAGTATTTTCACATCTGAAGATTCTTTTTAAGTAAATAATTAATTTAAAAGAGATACACACGCAGCTACGGGTAAACGTCGCTTAGTGCTTTAGGTTCCTCCATCGTTGTAATTTAATAACGGTCCCTAACCGCCAAGCGACTGGATGCTGGAAAACAAAAAAATCCCTTATCTAATGAACTTCTGCTCTCTCCTAAGATTTTTTTAAGTTTTTACGGTTATAAGTTTTGCCTTTTCTAGTACTCTCTGAATCAGGTATAAAATTTAAAAATGCAACACAACACAGTAATTGAACTGTTAAAAATTAAAAGTTATTTTCACTTTTGAAAAGCCCTCTTGTGCGATTGGATTTAGTTTAATTATAATGAGCAAAGTTCGTTAGTATCAGAGTATTTTTATCCAATAGTGTTTTATTTATCTGACGAACAATCATTTTATCTACATTAATAAACGTAAATTATATTCATTCGTTATACTTTAAAAGTATGTCAATTTACTTATTATTTAATATACAGATATTTAATATAATAAAACGATTATATTAAAAATAATAAGCAATTTGATGTCTTTAAAAAATTCAATAAGAAATCGTATTAAAAAAACTTTAATTGCCATAAAACAGCAAGAACACGTTCCGTCATTTTCTATAATTGCAAAAAAACAAAACATCGAGTTAAAAATTAACTTATAATCGCATAAAAAGTTTCCTGGAAATAAATGAAATAGGCTGCTTAATAAATTAATGCTTTCAATCCCGTAGACTATGATATATTGCTTGGTGTTCTTCGCAGCCTTAACATACCTGTGATTAACTGGTTTCATTCATACCTGTACGGTCGTCGATAGACTACATGCTCTGATGACTTATCCTCAGATTGGGCTGTTCTGTCTGCCGGCGTCCCTCAGGGCGGCGTTTTATCTCCTTTACTTTTTTCCATTTTTATTAATGAAATCACTAAAATAATATCTTCTCACTACCATCTCTATGCAGACGACTTACAAATCTACAGACATTGCTCACTCAATGATCTTGATGCTACCATTAGAGCCATAAATAATGATCTCATTTTTATGAAGGAATGGACTGAGTCTTTTGATCTCACTGTTAATCCCAAAAAATCTCAGGCCATTCTTATAGGTAGCAAACATCTTCATAATAAAGTGCAACTTAATCAGATTCCTAATATATTGTACTGTGATACCGTGATTCCTTTTTCTGACATTGTAAAAAATCTGGGATTGGTGATAGATAAATACCTAAATTGGACAGCACAAGTAAATGAAACGAGTCGAAGAATGCATTCGTCATTTCACTCTCTCAGGCGTCTGCAAAATTTTTTACCTTTAAAAACTAAAATCTTGCTATCTCACTCCCTTTTGTTACCTCTTCTCGCCTGTGCTGACGTTTGCCAATTAGACGCTAACGAGGAGCTACTTAATAAATTAGATCGCCTTCAAAACTTGTGCATTCGTTTTATCTTCGGATTGCGCAGGCTTGACCACGTTTCAGATTTTCGACGTCAACTTAAGTGGCTCCCTATGCGCCTTTGCCGGAATATGCATATTTTAACCACGCTGTATAATGTTTTAAAAAATTCATCTCCCTCTTATTTAAATGAACTCTTCCACCTGTCCCCTCCGAGTAGCCGTTCCAAACGCTCTTGTGTTTCTGTTAAATCTTTTAATGTCCCTCCTTATAATTCAACATTTTTCTCCAAATCTTTCTCCATTCAAGCAGCGCGGTTATGGAATACCCTTCCCAGCCATATTATAAGTAGCCCAAGTGTTGTATCGTTTAAATGTAGATTAAAGTTCCACTATCTCTCTCAGTTATAAATATATATATTATATATGCATTTGTAATATTATATATTTATATATTCATATATTATGTATTTTTACATATTTTCGATTTATTATTTTGATAAGTATTTGTATTTATTTATGTATTGGTATAATTTAGTTTATAATATAAGTAGTATTTAGTTAGTTATTTAAAATTAGGAATATGTGTAATATGTAGTGTGTACTTATTTCTGCCCTTTTTATTGAACTTTGTCACTCTCATGGGTAGCTGGTAGAGATCTCTCTTTAGAGATAAGCTCATCCAATGTTTTTCATATTTCCGAATATTTTTTTTTATTACATGAATAAATAAATAAAATAATGTAACAGACAAAATATTAGAGCTCCAAACTGATGGTTTACAGCTGAATATTGCGAATGTAGAATTTTGACCGTGACAATAAGTCTAATAATAATAACTAACAACTTTATACAGGTTTACTTTTTTTACTTAACAATTAAATAGTAATTGTAAATTGTAAAAATGTGTTTTTTATATATACTCGTATTTTTAACCATAAAGAACCTCTTGCAACGCTAAATAGCAATATTGACAAATATTTACCATAAATTTTGAAATCTTTAAGTCTTTTCCATGTTAAGAATTAATAAAATAAATAAAAATAAATAAAATAAAAAAAAAATAAAAATAAAAAGCCTTTATTGTTGTTTTAGTTTAAATTACAAAATATATCTATATGTGCCTAACTAACTTATTTACTATATTCGTACTCTTAACTATTTATTATCTTAATTAATATATTATTAATGAATTAACTGTTGTAGTATAGTGCTTTAGGCCAACGGTATTCGCTCTTCAACTTGTCTTTCGACAAAGGCCTCCTCTAAAGATCTCCATTCTGTCCTATTCTTTGCTGTTCGGGTCCATGTTGGACCCGCTATTTTTCTGAAGTCATCCTCCCATCTTTTAGTCTGTCTCCCTCTGTTTCTTTTGCCATCTATTGGATACCATTCTGTTATAAGTCTTGTCCATTTTTCTTTCTTCTCTCTCGCCATGTGACCTGTCCATCTCCACTTTAATTGTTTGTATGTTGTGTATGCATTTTTGAATTTTGTTTTACTTTTTATGTCTCTTAATTTCTCTCTGTCTTTTCTTTTAACCCCTATTGTACTTCTTTCAATACTATTTTGGCAAACTTTTATTTTGTTTGCCAGTTGTTCCGTCATTGCCCAGGTTTGACACCCGTATAATAAACATGGTAGAATACATATATTATATACTTTCCTTTTTTCCTTCATCGGCATTTCATTGTTCTTCATTACTTCACTAAGTGACCAATATCGGTTCCACGTGTTAGTTATTCTTCTTTCTATTTCTTTTTTCATACAGTCTTCGGTAGATATTACCTGTCCCAAATATATATATTCATGTACGTATTCTATTTCCTCATTATTGACTTTAACTGACTCTGTTTGTGATGAGTTTGACATAATTTTTGTTTTATTTAAATTCATTGTTAGCCCTGCCTTGTAACTCTCATTGGCTAGTTGTTGTAGCATTGTTTCCAGCGATTTTGAGTTATTAGAGAATATAATGAGGTCGTCAGCAAAACGTAAATGACTCAGGTTTTCGCCGTTTATGTTTATTCCATTATTCCTCCAATCTAGGTTCCTGAATATCATTTCTAAGACAGCTGAAAATAATGTTGGTGAGATGGGGTCTCCTTGGCGTACGCCTCTCTTGATAGGGAATTCATCACCAAGAGATTCTAGCTTTACCTGCCCAGTGCTCTTAGTATATACGTTTTGGAGTATTCGTACGTACTTTAACTGTACCCCTTGTGTTTTTAATGCATCCCAGATATATCCATGTTCCAGTGTGTCAAATGCTTTATTAAAATCAACAAACCCTAGATAGTAGATCTTATTATATTCTTTATATTTTTGTAGTATTTGTCGAAGGGTATGGATATGATCTATGGTTGAAAAACTTCGACGGAATCCAGCTTGTTCTTTTGGCTGATTTTCTTCTAGAGTATTGGCAATTCTGGACAGTATAATTTTTGAAAATACCTTATAGACATTAGACATTAAGCTAATGGGCCTATAGTTAGCTATATCTCCTTTGTCACCTTTTTTGTGTAGTAATATAATGGTCGATTTAGTCCAATCATCAGGAATCTTTTCTGTTTCGATAATTTCGTTAAATATTTTTGTAAACTTTTGAGCCATAACTGGTAATGTCGTTTTCAGTAGTTCATTTGTAACGAGATCTGATCCGGGAGCTTTATCGTTCTTTTGTGTACTAATTGCTTTTATAGTTTCTTCTTTTAATATTTCAGGTATTTCCTCTTCATTGGTTGATGCATAATATTCTTTTCTAGTTAAGCCCCAAATTTTTTGGCTTTTATATAGATTTCGGTAAAATTCCGTGGCAACTTTTAGTATCTCGGATCTTTTTCCTGTATTTTTTCCATCTTTCTTTTTCAAGCTAGGTATCCAATCTTTTTTGCTATTTAGTGTTTTCAGTGCCTTTTTTATTCCACCGGTTTTTTCTATAAAACTCTTCATTGTGTTAGTTCGTTTGGTTTTTCTCTCTCTCCTCAGTTGCTCGCTAATCATCTTGCTTATTTCTGTTATTTTTCGACGATTGTCTTTGGTTTTATTTCCTTGCAATAGTTCTTTACGATCCTGTAGTAGTTGTTTACTTTTAAGTGAAATTTCTTTCTTGTTCTTCGTGGTTGTTTCTCTAGTTACAGTTTTTAATTGGTGTATTAATTTATTATATTTTTCTTGTAGCGATAGACCATCTTCGATGTTAATTGACGTCCGGAGATTATTGAGTAATACTTCTGATACACCATTGTATTGAATAGCTGTGTATTTGTTATGGTACCGTCTGGTTTTCTTGAGGGGTGTTCCTGACATGATTGCCCGAACCATTCTATGGTCTGAATTAAAATTTAAATTTTGTATGACGGAGACGTTTTTGAAAGCTTGTCTTTTATTAGACATAATAAAATCTATTTCGTTCTTGTGAAGTCCATTAGGCGATTTCCATGTCCATTTATTTGTTAGTTTCTTTTTGTAAAAGCTATTTAGAATGCTCAATTTGTTTTCTAGAGAAAAATTTATTAGTCTTGCGCCATTGTTACTTCTAGTACCATAACCGTGCCTTCCCATAATAAGTTCTTCGCCGTTGTTTTGTATTCCGATTTTACCATTAAAATCCCCCATCACAATTACGTTTTTATGTGCATTTTCGATTGTGTTTCGCAAGTCTTCGTAAAATTTTTCAATTTTTATCACATCCTCCTTTTTGTCTGAATCCGTTGGTGAATATGCCTGGATAATGGACCATTCTTCTTCTTCTCCATAAAGTGTTATATTAAGAATTGCGATACGTTCAGAAATCCCTCTTAATTCTTTAATGTTGTTTGCCAATGTTTTTCTAACCATGAAACCAACTCCATACATTCCTGGCGTTTCTCCTTTATAATGTAATATATATTTTCCATGATCTTCTATATGTTCTCCAAATCTTCTCACTTCACTAATCCCTATGATATCCCATTTTATTTCTTCTATTGCTAATTCTAGTTCTTGAAGTTTTTCGGGGGTTCTAAGGGATCGACAGTTGATGGTTGCTATATATATATCGTTGTTTTTCTTTTTAGTTTGCATCTTGGCGCTATTTTTAACCTTTAGAGGGTCGTGGTCATTTTCCCCCACGATGACCAGTCGGCTTGGGGAAGTGTTGTGTTTTGTTGTTGTTATGTTCTTTTTATTATAAGATTGTTGTGTTTTCCGTTTCCCGAGTTTTAGTTGCTATTGTTTATTATCAGTATAATAAAATAAATAAAATGTCTATAAATATTAGATTTAGATACTTTGGAAATTATTACCATACAAGATGAAAACCCGGCATCGCTCGGTAAAATATTTCACAGTACAATATTTTATAAAGTGTTTATACACTTGAATTAAATTTTTATTTGAAGACTGAATTTGTTTGTTTCGACAGCTTAATGAAAGAAGGCTGTTTACGTACTGATAACACTGTGTCGTCACTGACACTGACTGACGGGGATGAGTTCAAAGAATGGCGACAGTACGCCAGACCGGACGGAACTGTGATTTCACTGGTACGCGTGAATCGGCCTTAACGAACTCCAGGTGGTACGGTGACAGTGGCCAATATGGCGACTGCGAAGTGTCTGTCAGCACACGTGGAATGTAACAAAATAATTCACTCCACTCCACTCCACTCCACTCCACTCCACTCCACTCCACTCCACTCCACTCCACTCCACTCCACTCCACTCCACTCCACTCCACTCCACTCCACTCCACTCCACTCCACTCCACTCCACTCCACTCCACTCCACTCCACTCCACTCCACTCCACTCCACTCCACTCCACTCCACTCCACTCCACTCCACTCCACTCCACTCCACTCCACTCCACTCCACTCCACTCCACTCCACTCCACTCCACTCCACTCCACTCCACTCCACTGCACTCCACTCCACTCCACTCCACTCCACTCCACTCCACTCCACTCCACTCCACTCCACTCCACTCCACTCCACTCCACCCCAACAATAAGTGCTTTCATTTTGTGCCTTTACAGCTTGTACTCTCTTTTTCTTATCCCTCTCAAACTTTTATTCTTACCCGAGGCTTTATAATCCAGTCATGCCTTCTTCTTTAACTCTACAGCATCTTCCACTTGATCATCCCACGATTCATCGCGCTTTTTACTAAAACCTCGTTTTCTTTTACCACATACTTCTGTCGCTACTTTCACCATACCATTTCTAAGGTTCTGCCAGCATACTTCAATACTTTCATTTCCAGGAACACAGCTTTCAAGCTTCCAAGATTCTTGGAAACCCTAGATATAGACTTACTTTTAGATATATCTGTAAACATAAATGTGATTTTCTCGTTCGGTATTTATTCACATTATCACATCCGGAGATTCTGTTTAAGTACATTCGTAATTATAAAAAGGAAACAGGTAGTACTTCTTGCTCCCTGCTATTTGAAGAACGATCGCCGCCGGACGGCGGATGTTGGGCGAATAGAATTTAATTATCTTGTGATATTTTTTCTCCCTCCGACTTCTAAAAATGGACAACTTATAAGATGTTTTGTTTTTAAAATCTTTGTGTAGGTAATAACTAACACGACAGTGAACAATTTTGAATAAGGCTTTATGTTTAATTATTATATTTAATGATAAGTCAACATTATGATGATAGATTATGTTAAAGTTGTTCTATGCATAATGTGATCAACGTTGTTTCTAAAATTAGTAAGTAGTTTTAGTTATCAAATGCAAGGAAATAAATTTTTAAAATCAATAATTTCCATTATCGTCAGGGATAGCAAAAATTAGTAGCGGTTACAAGAAAAAATAGTTCGTTCGATAGGGTCGATCGTGTTAGGCAGATTCCCGTCACGCGATTCTCGATATGCAATATGCGAAGGTAACAATAAAACCGAGAATGCGATAAACATGTAATGTATGATAAAAGATGGTATCACCACACCAATAATTTCACCCCTTAACTGGCATCGCCCATTTTTTACACAGGCACTTGGTATCTCCTAAAGAATGAGCCTACCGAGTTTGAATTGAATTTGACAAAATTGTAATCTATATATACTGGACGTTTACGTCACAAAAGAAGTAACTATGAAAAATTTTAAGTAAATCGGACAGATAGTTTCGGAGATTTCGTGATGAGTCAGTGAATGGTAAATTGTTTATATATAGGTATATACAGGGTGTTTTGTAGAGGGTCCGACAAACCAAGTGAGCGTGTTCAGGTAGTTATTTAGAGAATACAAGTTGGCCAAAAAAAATCCCTGACCTCCTATTTTTTTAAAGTTTTTTTTTGTAAATTTTTCGTTTTTAAAATCCATTTTAGACCGGACGTTTTCATGTAATTTTAATGCATGCTTAAGCCACGAAAACCAAAATTAGATACAATCTGAACTACCTAACTGATGTAGAACTCATAAAGTGAAAAAATAAGTTTAAGGTTGACATCTAAGTTCAACTTTCACAATGATTTAAAAAAAAACCACTAGCGATTCTGGAGGTAGTATGCCTTAAAAAAGTTCTCCATTTATCACTTATTACAACGACATAAAAAATGCTATAATACTTATCGGCTTGTTCAATAATTGAGGTACCAACAAAAATACAAACAACAGAAATTAATTGATTTGTTGAACTGTAACCGTTTTTGACTGTCATCCGTTGTTTACTTTTACTGTTGTTAACGTTGACTGTTGTTGCTGTTGCTGTGTGGATTCTTTCTGTGAAGACATGACGGAGTTTAATAACGAAGAATACGCCGACATGGTTTTTGTCTCTGGACCGATGAATCAAAATTTACGAGAGAGGGGATTTTTAATCAACACAATCTACACTTACGGGAATCGCAGATTCCACACGCGACAAAAGTGACCTCACACCGAAACAAGTTTTCGGTCAATGTATGAGCAGGTGTCATTGGGAAAGACCTCGTAGGGTCCCATTATCTCCCAGATACACTAAATGGCGAAATTTCCTGGAATTTTTAATCAATGACTTACCGGAATTAATGAGCCACCTGCTGATTTTTGAAGATGACCGGGCAATCATATTTCGGAATGAGGGCTGCCCGGCACACTATCGAAACATTGTACGCGAGTATTTAGATGACTGCTTTTCCAATTCATGGATCGGGAGGCGTGGCCCAATCGAATGGCCCGCACGTTCCCCAGACCTAACACCGATCGATTTTTATGTCTGGGGACGTGCTAAAGAGTTGGTGCTTAAGGTCGAAATCATAACAAAAGAAGTATTGGTGGCAAGAATTAACGACGCGTTTGCAAAAATTTAAGCAGAAATGAGCCTAAACACCACCACAAAAGAAATACTTCGTATGTGCCGTGCATGTATTCGTAACAGAGGAGCTGTATTCGAACAGGATTGAAAAAATAATAATTTTGATTAATTTCTGTTGTTAGTATTTTTGTTGGTACCTCATTTATTGAGCAAGCCGATAAGTATTATAGCATTTTTTAATGTCGTTGTAATAAGTGACAAATGGACTTTTTTAATGCATACTACCTCCAGAATCGCTAGTAGTTTTTTTTTAAATCATTGTGAAAGTTGAACTTAGATGTCAAGCTTAAACTTATTTTTTCACTTTATGAGTTCTACATCAGTTAGGTAGTTCAGATTGTATCTAATTTTGGTTTTTGTGGCTTAAGCATGTATTTGAGACTAAAATTACATGAAAACATCCGGTCTGAAATGGATTTTATAAATGTTATTTAAGTGATTAGTTACAATTTCGGTGAAAAACGAAAAATTTACAAAAAAAATCTTTAAAAAATAATAGGTCAGGGATTTTTTTTGGCTAACGTGTATTCTCTAAATAGCTACCTAAACACGCTCACTTGGTTTGTCGGACCCTCTTCAAAACAGCCTGTTTATATATATTACATATTAAAAATGAGTACTGTGTAGAACTGTCACCCTCTAATCAGTAATGACATAACATATTCTCGTGCCTTATCATCGACACGTATTTTTTTTCTCTCTCTGGTATTTTTTGATCTCTGGATGAACCCTTGATGTCTCCCCGTGTGACTTTTGCTAGTCAATGTTTGGTGAGGTCCTTGTTACCTAAAGTCATATACTTTAGATTAGGATTCTACCTAATATCTTGAATAACAGAACTCCACCTGTTTTTGATGTATAAAATTAATTTTCGGTTGAAAAGATTTTCCGTCTACACACTAAAGTATTTATTAAAGTAAAAATTAATTAATGCAAAATATATTTTTATATTTGTTTGAAAAGTGTGGACTAACTATATATTAAAAAATGTTATTTCGTCTACGTTAAATCATCAATCCTATATGTCGTTGAGAAAATACACGTAGTAAAATTTATTCATTCCCAATGAAGATATTTATATTAAAAGTCCACCTATTACTGGTAAATGTTAAAACATTTCAATATTTGCCAAAACTTCTCCCCAAACTTTAATAGTTTTCGTAACTTCTTGACCATTCCGTTTGTTTGGCGTTGGCTCGCTATACGGATAGAAGTTTTATAAAAACTTAGACTTGCGAGGTGCCTATCCTACTTTTTATAATTCAGGTTATTTCAGCTTCATCGGGTTGCGAGTCAAGGCATAATATACAGGAGCGGCAGCATGTTCCATCTTTAAAAACTCATTCTTCAGTTATGTGGCAATATAATTTTTAACTGACCATTTTATTAAGTCTGTCCGCCTGTATTTTTGTAAACTTATAGCAAATAATAGTACAATTACATTAATTTCAAACCACATAAGATAGCAGCAGTCTTCAACGTTATTGATAAAACAATACAGATTGGACAAAAGATAGGAAGCGGATACCGTGTTTTTATTAATTAACACAAGGGAGACACCCAAAGCTGTTATGAAGTAGAATTTTGTTAAAATTATTTTAAAACGAACAGTTTATTGAGTCACTAAGATACTGGTTTGCAAATTTATAATCTTTTTACTAATAAAATGTGTATTTTTTTTTTTACAAAGTAATACATCGATAAGTCGTTGAAAATCGCATTTAAAGATTCTAGCTATTCTAGAACCGTTTGTAGCATTTCTAAAATATGATTAAATTAATTAATTAATTTTTTAAAATGCTATTTTCATTAAACTGATTAAATTGCAACGACATTATTCTTATTATAGAAACTAAAGTTATAACTTACAAAATAAAGACAGTTCTTATCATTTCTAATTGATAGGAACCATCATAATATATTTTCTAAGCACCATTTTGTCCTCGAAGGCTTAATGGTTACATGCGTGAGCTGCTCGTAGCTATACAGAATTATACGGAGTCTCGTGTAAACTCTAAGTCTCTCGAGTGAATGTCAAACGTCGGGGTTCGTATTTCTATTCCGCGACTATTACTTTTAAAGTGAGATATATTTCTAATTCTGCACAACAAAATGATATATAACCAAACCTAAGAAAAGGCACATAATATTGTATGGATCAGTAGTATTACTTGCAGAAGAAAATATATTATATAAAGGAATTTGTACGTGAATTTATGTCTTTTATATTTTAATAATACTAGCTTCATAATATGATAGAACTAATAGAATAAATTACAACGGGTAGGAACTTCACTGATCTCAAGAGATTTAGATCGAAATGAGTTTTGAAAAAAAAAATACTTTTGTATCACTCTGATAACAAAAATGTAATAGTAACTCTTTCTCTATGTGTGTATAATAATTTTATTTGAAATAAGGGATGAAAGTTTGTATGGGTTAAACCTATTTCTGAAGTTATCTAATAAGAATCATGTAACATTTAAATTAAACTTATTTTATTAATATTTATCAAAATAAATAATTATAATAATGAACTTAAGCGCAATACCTAAGACATATAGTTTAATGTTTTAATAAAATATGATTTAAAGCTGCAGAAAATAGCAGCTTTTATTGCATTTTCTCATTAAATATTTATAATGCCAAAGACTTCGACGCTCGAGGCGGTGAAGAAACACAAATTTACATTTTACGGTGCGGTTGTGAAGAAACACAAATTTACTTTTTACCTACAAGATACATCTTATCAATATTGATAAGATTTATAATATAAAATTAACAACAAGTTTATTTATTGTTTTCAATGCTGTAACTTGTTCAGGTGGTCAAATAACGAAATGCTAGTCAGACATTTATTATTTTTATTTTCACCAAAAACATCCTTATATTGGTGTAATTTTTGTGACACAGTGAGTGTAAGAACACAGATACCCCGGCATGTGGTATAAAATGATGTTCTAGTTTATATCCGGGGTATGATAGGTACGCTGTGTCGCTAGGTTGAGATATCTGCATCTCCGTCAAAAACAACACAAATGAATAGTGTGTATTATAAATGTACAACTTTTTTAACCTCAAATACTATGTCAAATACTATAGTACATTTTTTTTATTAGAAATTACGATACGTAAAAATAATTTACTTTATATTGAAAATAACAAGATGACCTTCGATGAATAAATACCCTTAAAAATAAACCTGAAACCGCGGCCTATAATGGAAACACGACATAAAAAAATGGAATTTTATATTTCACGTTAGTATTCTACTATTTTCTACTCTTTGTATTGTACTTAGTTTTGTTCGTTCTAGTGAATGTGTGAATCAAATATGAATTTTATATTTTAATGATGACAATTTGTTTAATGTTACATATAAAAAAATATTTTGATAGCATTAAATGAATATATTAAAAATAATTTTCCAACGTTGGATTTATACAATGTAAAATAAAATTAATTCTATTCATTATGAACGAAGGAACTTCCTTAAGTAGGAACTTATTGGAAATCATACTTAGTAAGTATGATTTCCAATAAGGAAGATCAACTGTTTAAGTAAATACCGATATGTATCAATATGACCCATTCATTTTATAACGTTGACCACAACACTATCAGTGAAGGCTCTATAACCGAGCCGGCGGGCAATCTCTATAAATAGGTATTTCAGACCCTAATTTACACCTCATTCCATAATATTCGGCATCTCGGTTATGAAAGTCCGCTCGGTCCCCATCCTCGCAGTCGCCTACCAACACATACATAAGGTACTATAGACTTGAACCCTAATATATTGAAGTTTTTATAACGTTTTTATTACAATTTCATTCCTTTGGTTTTCACTGTACAGTTAAATCCTTTATATCGTGATAGGGTTTTGTATTCTCAAAATATAGCTGTTACTCGTATGTGTGATGTGGCTGGTGTCAGAGTAATAGCACCGATCAAAGTGCCTATTTCAGTTAAAAGTAACCAAATGCTGCGATATTTAATGAAATCGTTATGTAAGCTATTTGGAATATAATTTCTTAGTTTTAAATGTTATGTCTGCTGGAAATATTAATATATCGGGTGGGCCAAGAATTCGTTAACATTTAAATGTAACTTACCACGCAAACTATTGCCGCGCGGGGCGCGGGCGCGGGCGGGGGCAATAGCTCGCTTCTTGGAAATTTAGTCGCAATGGATCGCTTCACGGGGCCACAACGCGCTTACTGTGTGAAACAGTTTTATTTAAACAACTTTTCGCTCGTTACTGTGAGACGCTTATTTCGCGTTGAATATGGTTTACACGACTTAAGTCAGTGTCCAAGTGCTCCTTTAATAAAGAAATGGGTGAAGAAGTTCGAAGAGACGGGATCTACACTAAATGTGAAACAAACCGGCGGCCCGCGGACTTCTCGAAGCGAAGAGAACGTGCAGCAAGTTTCCGCTTCTGTTCGACGTGATCCAGATTTATCGACGCGCAAACGTTCGGCTGAATTAGGATTATCCCGCACATCATTACGCCGTATTTTGAAATTAGATTTGAAATTACATCCATATAAGATCCAGATAGTGCAAGAACTAAACCCTAATGATTTAAATTTGCGTAAGTCATATGCCGAAACAATGTTAACTCGATTCAGTAATTTTGACAACATCTTATTCTCTGACGAAGCCCATTTCCACCTAAATGGACATGTAAACAAATAGAATTGCAGGTATTGGAGCAGCGGAAATCCCAAAGCTAAACATGAAAGGCCACTTTACTCTCCTAAGGTAACTGTATGGGCTGCAATTTCAGCAAAAGGAATCATCGGACCGTACTTGTTTGAAGATTCTCGAGGCCGTTCAGTTACTGTTAATTCTGCCGAGTATGTGAAAATGTTACGGGAGTTTTTAGCACCGATGCTACTGGAATTTGCTGGCTATAATCGTAACACATGGTTTCAACAAGATGGAGCCACGTGTCACACATCGAACGAGTCCTCGCCGGTGGTCAAAGAAATGTTTCCGGAAAAGCTGATTTCCAGACGAGGTGACATCCTATGGCCGCCCAGAAGTCCAGATCTATCCCCAGCAGACTTCTTTTTATGGGGTTATTTAAAGAGTCGTGTCTACATTGATAAACCGAATACACTCCGTCAACTTAAAGAAAAAATCATCGAAGAGATGTCGGCGATCTCGCGGTCTCTTTGCAGAAGAGTATTCGAAAACTTCAGGACTCGCTTAGATGAGTGCAAAAACCGAAACGGTGGTTATTTAAACGAAATAATTTTTAAAAAATAAATTACAACTAATTAGCTTTCTCGTAAATAAACTATTTCTAAAATATGTTAAATGGTTTTTTTTATACGATTTTTTCAAATGTTAACTAATTCATGGCCCACCCTGTATGTTTAAAGCACTAGACATATTAGACTTATTATATTAAGAGATTGTCCTTAAAATGACGAAGCTATCTCTTAATACACTTATCTTCTATGAAATAAGTTAAAAATATCCGGTATCCTATCGGGTAAATTTTAAAAGAGTTACAGGCAATAAATTTGAAAGAAAATATCCAAATTTATATTAGGCTATAATTACCATACAACATATATTGTAAGAGTTGTAAGATTGTGTAATTGTATATATGGATACATTTAATTTTACCGAATGGGAAGCACTTCCATGTCTTCCATGACGAGACAACAGAAAGACACTAGCTCACTATAACAAATATAACATCACATAGGCTAACTCTTAACATATTTTTTCAATAATTTTATGCCACTAACACTGGAACGGTTCTGTTGGTAACAGGATCATTTTTAAACAACTGTCTTAGGATTTACTTTATTAATGTGGAAGGCATTTTCTTTTCTTTCTGTTCTTGTTCTTGTATAATAAAGAATATCACACCATGTAGTTCCATATCGTATAGTTCCGTGCCGTGCCGTGCCATCCAAATCATATCATATCAAATTTTATTATTTTCCAATACAAGAACAGAAAGATTCCTCAATTTAATTCTGAAGTTGAAGATAGGAAACAAATAAATAATTTAAAAAAATGTTTCTAACATTGCTCAACTGTGAATTGTAAACATTAGGTAACTTCTGCAGGACATTCATATTATATTTATGAACCGTTGTCTGTGATATTTAAGTGGGATAACTCCTAACATCAAAATGTAAATGTATGTACATCTGAACGTTTACACATGAGTCAGCGGATTGATATGTGGCTCCGGATATTAGTTTATTATATATGCATATGTGTGTGTGTGTGTGTGTGTGTGTGTTGTAGGTTTGTAATACATATTAGGAAGTACAATATCCGTACAATATAGAAGGTAAGTAATGTATTAGTTTCTTCTAATGAAGAGATAAAAGGTGTATCAATTTCGTTTATAATAAACAATGTTTTGTTCCAATGCTCTTATAAAAAACAAGTGGAATGAATTCACAAATAAAATTAGTATCTTGAAAATACTAAGAGAATAAGTAAAAAACAATTAGAATTTATGGTCGTGTTATGAATTCGTTTTCCACGTGATACATACAGACAGCTTTAAGACCATCCAGTGTATCTCCCCGAGTGTGTCGTGAGTGTGCCGTGAGTGAGTCGTGAGTCAGTCGTGAGTGAGTCGGGTGCAATACCACCACCACCACTACAGACTACAGTAGACATATCTTGGAAACACGTTCTTCAACATCTCACGCAACTTTCTTTCTCTATCTTTCTGTCTCTCTCTCTCTCCCTCTCTCTCTCTTTTACACATGATGTAAATCATTGAAAAATTGCAATAATACTACTGAGATAGAAGGCAATAAATGTTTTCAAATCGATTACAATAAAACCTCTGACTTTTGGTTAAAGTTTAAGAGGTTGTATTTTAAAACCTTTATTATAATTTTTGGTTAAATAATAATATCAATTATGGTGTATGCCTTAAAAAATACAGGTGTTTAGATATTTTACGTTGTATTAAATAATAATATAACATTACCATACTCGTATATCTATGAAAATGACTTCTCCTCTAAACATGTGTAAAGTAAGCACATTACTTATTCAAGTACATATTTAGTGAATAATCTTGTCTGTAAAATTATTATTCATCTGTTATTACCGCATCTCTCCGTTCACTTACTGACGATACTTTATCCATCTACTACGCACTCACTTCAACGCGTCTTATGAAGATACAGGTAGTATTGTGTATCTAATATGTTTATGATATATCAGTATCATATAGAAAAAAATGTTATAGAATATTATAAAAATAATCCATAAATAATCAATTTATTTCTTTATTGTAATTGTAGTGTGTATTTGGATTTGACGGACGGTTTTGTTAAGAATGTAGCAAGAATAAGACGACTTCCCGTAAATTTTATGTAATTTGATATGCAACGCTATGTAAAATAAAATAAATGCTGTTAAATAAGCGATTATTATTACACTATATTTTTAATTTTTCCCGACGCGTTCAATTACTTATTAAGTAGGTTGTTTCATCCCGTCTCGTAACTCTATTAACAATCACTGTGACACAAGGTGTCTGCGTCGAGGTCTAAATATTACTGAGGTTCTGGCGACAAAACTTTAATCAATTAATTTTTTTAATTTAAGAATTAAATAATTTAAATTTAAAACCAAATAATCTTATAAATCAGTTCTTTTATTTAAAAAGTTTGGTATGTATTTAAATTATCATCGTATATGTCAAAGTCCACGATGACTTATTTGTGGACACATAATATAATATAAACGAACTACGTAAGCTCTGTGTCTTGTTCCTTCCGTGCAGATTACTACAGAATACGTACATCGGGTCTAAGATTATGTCGGATTCTCTAACCTGGAAGCAAGGTATGTTCATAGTTCTGTTCGGCAGTACTACAAGATGACATAGTTTTTTTTTTTTTTTTGGAAGAGCAGGGCAAACGAGCTGGCGGGTCACAGATGACTTGTGATCACCGCCGCCCATGCACTCTTGCAACATCCGAGGATTTACAAGAGTGTTCCCGGCCTTGTAGGTAGAAGTAGACGCCTTTTTTGAAGGTACTCATGTCGTACCGATCCACGCATCCAGGTGGTAGGGATGGTAAAGAAGTCGATGGCGCGCTGTGCGGTGATGAAATTCGGCGGCAGGCATCAGATCGAAAAGTTCTTCGGAACACTCCCCGTTGTAAATGCGGTAGAAGACGCACAAAGAAGCCACGTCTCTACGCAATGTCCAGCCGTTCGCAGAACACCGGGTCCCAGACAATCCGAGCGGCTCTCCGTTGTACGCGGTCAAATGGTAGAAGCTGATATTGGGGTGATCCGGATCTGAGATGAGAACAGTACTCCATGTGTGGCCAGACTTGCGCCTTATAAAGCGCAAGTCTTTGGCCAGGTTTGAAATACTGCCTCGCTCTATTAATCACTCCCAATTTCTTCGAGGCAAACTTGGCCTTGCTTTCCAGATGACCACGAAACTGACAATCGCTAGAAATGTCGAGACCCAGTATTCTGATACTTGGCGAGGCAATGAGGGGGAGGCTCACGAAGAGCGGTGATACGACAAATCGGGTTTTCTTAGTGGTAAACGCGCAAACTTGTGTCTTAAGGGGTTTAAACTGAACGTGGTTGAGTTCACACCATCCCCAAGGAAGTCTCTATAGAAGACACAAGTTTCTTTCGACACTCGTCAACGTTTTCCCGAGAGAGACCTGCACGACCGGAATATACCGCATCCCCAGTGCTGTCATCCGCATAACAATGTATGTTGGAGATATCCAACATATCATTGATGTGCAGGAGGAACAGAGTTGGGGATAGCACGCAGCCTTGGGGTACAGCAGCGTTCACGGGCTTGGGGTCCGAGCAAAAACCGTCGAGAACGACCTGTATGCTCCGCCCAGTGAGGAAGCTGTTGATCCACTTGCACAAACTCTCGGGAAGCCCATAGGAAGGTAGCTTCGAAAGAAGCCCGTTGTGCCATACACGATCGAAAGCTTTCGCCATATCCAGACTAACTGCCAGACCCTCTCCCTTGCTTTCAATAGCAGCTGCCCAACGGTGTGTAAGATATAACAGAAGATCACCAGCCGATCGACTATGGCGAAATATTGCCGGTCATTGACCAACTGGTGATCCTCAAGGTAGGTTAGGAGCTGTTTATTGATAATGCTCTCCATTACTTTGGAGAGCAGAGAGGTAATGGCGATAGGTCTGTAGTTATGTTGATTTTCACCAACCCTATGGTTGTCATCGGAGCGGTCCCCGTTGAAGCTAAAGGGTGATTTAAATTTGAATCTACATTTAATTGGACAACTGGCATTTTCAGAGGGTGAGGTGGGGGCAGCAGTGAAAGGCATGAAGCGTGGAAAGTCGCCTGGACATGACTGCCTTAGCATTGAACACATACAGTATGCTGGTCAGTATGTATCTGGAGTACTCGCTATGTTTTATACTGCTTGCTTGTCTCATTCATATCTACCCGAGGAAATTATGAAGACGCTAGTAGTGCCCATTGTAAAAAATCGAACGGGGGATGTCTTTGATAAACGGAATTATAGACCCATATCATTGACCACCATCATTGCGAAGGTGTTAGATGCTATGCTCAGCGCTCACTTGGACAAACACCTTAAGCTGCATGACGCACAGTTCGGTTTTAGACCCGGACAGTCCACTGAAGGTGCAGTGTTGTGTCTAAAGCATACTGTCCGATACTATACAGACCGAAATACGCCAATTTATGCGTGTTTCTTGGATCTTTCGAAGGCCTTCGACATGGTGGCCTACGATAAGCTGTTTCAAAAATTATACTCAGAGACCACACTGCCTGAGGAGTTTATACGACTCTTGCAGTTCTGGTATGGAGACCAGAGCAATGTCGTTAATTGGGAGGGAACGTTATCGGAACCGTACAGGCTGGAATGTGGGGTGAGGCAGGGGGGTGTGAGCTCACCTAAGCTATTTAACTTGTATGTTAACCGCCTGATTGAGGAGCTGAGCAGTACAGAAGTCGGATGTTCAATAGATGGAACATTTGTTAACAATATAAGCTATGCTGATGATATGGTGCTGTTGAGTCCATCAATCAGCGCGCTTAGAAAATTAATAGGAGTCTGTGAGAGATATGCAGAGGCTCATGGCCTCAAGTACAATGCCGAAAAGAGCGAATTACTTGTATTTAAAGCATTCAATAAATGGTATCCTACAACACCACCGATAGCCATAAGTGGCACATCGCTTAAAATCGTTTCAAAATTTAAGTACTTGGGGCACTGGGTCACTGCTGATCAGTGCGATGACATAGACCTGGAGAGGGAGCGTAGCGCGCTGGCGGTCAGAAGTAACATGCTGATCCGAAGGTTCGCAAAGTGCACAAACGAAGTTAAAATAACGTTATTCAGGGCATACTGTCAGACTTTTTACACTTGCAGCTTATGGATTAATTACACAAAGATAGACATTGGACCTTCATGCACGTTATACCGTCTAACCGAACAGCTAAATAATTAGAATCTTTAAATCATTTTAAAAATAATTAGTGTGAAATAGTGAAAAATTATTTCGAGGAATGAATGTTTTTTTGATTAATTTGATTTTTATTATGTGTGTGTTTTGCAATTTATTTATTTTTGTAATTTAATTTTTGACTTTGATATTAATTTTAATTTGGTTTGTTTTGATTTAATATTTGTTCTCAATTTTGATTTTAATTTTAATGATGATTTTGTTTTTGATTTTTATTTGAAATAATTTAAATGTCACTAACCCTGTTTTGAAATTAAGTATATTGTTACTAACACACTTTTATATGGATGGATTATCTGAAATAAAATGCTTATTATTATATTATTATTATTATTATTGTGTATCTCATCCTATGATGAGATATATAATACGTTGTATATTTTAGTAATACTATTTGAAGAGGATAATAATATTAAGAAATCCTCTATGGGTTATATTTAATTCCCAGCTGAAGTAAAATATGAAATATTCGGTTTCTGAATTAATTTAACGTACATAAAACAAAAATAATTAAAAATAAATTTGTTCAAGTTTCCTTTGAGGATGGAAAATGTGGTATAAAATGTATAATAATCATTACTTATATATTTTTATAATATATTTTGTACTGAGCCTTACCTTTGTGCATAGTTGAAGTGTGTTCCTTACTTCCTCAAATTAGTAAATCAGTGTCTTGCAATTCTATTTTTTGAGCGAATTATACTTAGCACCAAAACTGCATAAACTATCATTAAGAAAAATAATGTCGGAGTGTATGTGTCAGCAAGAGGACCCACCTACCTCACTCCCGCATGAGCAGAGCGGTTGCTATTTTTTCACTCGCTCACACACTGATCCTGCGTTTGGCACGTGGTAATACACGTTAGTCTTTACATCGGCTAACACTACATAAATATCGTCTTTATTGACATTATATCTTTAAAACTTATTATGATTGTCGATTGTTTGACTTATTCTTAAAAATAATGAGCGCAACGCGATCACCTCCTACAGTCGCAGGTGGTGGTTCACAGCCTGATCTATCAAAGCTGAATATTCCCGGCTCGCAGATAACATTTCGTAATAAACATAAACAGCCAGTTGACCAGGAATGTAAGTGCTCGGAAGATATTAAACTGATACGCAGTGAATTAAACCGTATTACTACCTTACTGAAAACATATACTGCGACTAATTCGCGAGATCCAATAATATTATTATTATAGGAATTGATGAAAAGGACTCCAATAACACGAAAGAAAGAAATGTTCAGGACGAGACTAAAGTACTTAAAATATCACAACAGATAGTTACGGACATACCAAAGCCAAGAAATGTTTTTCGCATTGGTAAATACAATCCAGGAAAAGCGCGTAAAATTTCAATCTGATTTGAGAAGCCGGAGACAGCATTATTAGTTTTAAGTGTCTGACAATTTGAAAATATTCAAATCCGTACAAAATTGCCTGACAATTTAATAATATTGTCCGATAAAACCCCAGCCCAACATGAATTCTATTTACTTAGAAAAGATGAGTTAAATAATAATAATAATATATCCAATGGCGAAACCGATATAACAATTGAATACGTGAACGGAGTACCACCAGCTATCGTAAAAACTCCTAAAAAACCTCCAAACATCAACAATAGATGTAAATACGCTTGAAACTATAAATTACTAAATAGTAAATGATTACCGAGAATTATGCGCTGAAAAGTCGCGATTATCTATCTATACCTTAATGCCCGTAGTATTAAGAAAAAAGGCAAACTAGACGAATTAAAATGTATTTTAAAATCCATACCGACGAGCGTTCATGTCATCCTATATATCCTGGGAATAACTAAGTAGTTATTTTCAATGTAAACAAAGGTTTGTGGATACATTGAAAAATGCGCGGTGGATGTTGGTTTGGTCTATAAGCCTTGAAAAAAAATATTGATTTCGATGGAGCACAACTTTACAACAGTTTACTTTCTTCTATAAGAAATGTAAATACAGTTAACTTTTTTACTTTTCTCAGGTAATTGGATCTGTCGTTTTAAGAATTCTTAAAACAGGCTTTAGATAAATATATTTAGGTATAGCCTAAATATATTTATTATGTTATTATTGAAGGATATTGTCTAAATATATTATTATTTAAGGATATTGTCTTAATCTTTAAGTCTACTTCTGGTTACATACAATATTTATTTTAATACCTTGGCAGAGATGTATTTAAAGCGTCTCTCATATTTTCATGAAATATAATAACTGTTTGTTATTGTGTGCTTTTAAATAATTAAACGATTCATATAAATGGTAATGTAATATAAAATTAAAATTTTAATTTTGTACGGTTACATTTGGCGTAGTGGGAAATAGCAGCTTCTGTTGCATTCTCTTATCTAAATATTTAATATGCAAATACAACAATATGAGAGACGATACAGAAGTACTCATTTACATTTTAGTTACATAAATAGAAATGTTTAGTAATTCTGAAACGATTTATAAAATTATATATTTCTATTTGAGCGAAGCGAGCGGAGCGCTCTACTGGAGACTTTTTCACATTCTTTGTCACGAATAGGCTCGAAAACTACTTGATGGAAAATTATAAAATTTTTTAATCAAAAAGACACATTAGGTGATGATTTAAAAAAAATGATAAAGTCATGTCGTTGAGGAATAATCGTCAAAACTGATATCCCATTGAAGTCAATGGTAAACGATTAGTTACATTAGTTACCTTACACTGGGTTCGCTTCGCTCAATATGCAAACGGCACCCAAGATTTCGCAAGCGCAGCGAGTCATTAAAATTAATCGTTACACTATTATTGTCTGTTCTCTAATGCCGAGTGCGTAAAAAGTGAAATTTATCTTTTGTATGCTGCGTGTGTTATCCATTATTGGCCCACCCGCGGGTACCGGATGTTCGCATAATCTATAATGACAGTTCAGTTTGAAAGCTTAAATTAACTTTTTTACTCGCTGGAGAAAAACTTTTAAATTTTCTATTGTCAGCTTAAAATAATTTCTGTTTACTGGCCAAAATAAAGCACAAGTGTACTTTGTCCGGTATTTAAAACGATAGCTCGCAAGTTGTGAATTACCTGATTATGATAATAAAAATGTAGTATTTTTTTTTCCACGAAATTTTAATTCCTTTCTACAATCTAAAATATTATGATGTAACACTTAAGTATCTCCGGTTAGTGCCTCCTACTCCTCGAGCGAGACGCACTCGTAGTGCTCCTTGAAGGAACATCATTTACGAGGGCACGTAACCACTCGTGACGAGTCTGTTGTTGGAGAATAATCTTAATATTGTTAAGTTTAAATCACTCAATAATATCAAGATTAATTTAAAAGCACAAAAATAATTTGTACGACGATAGAGACAAGATTAACAAACCGAAATTATGGTTTATGTATGGCTTATGGTCTTAAAGGGCAAAATAACATTGTTAGAGTAAATGTAAAGGTTTATTTACAAATTATAGTAATATTGTATGTATTTAAACAAAACAGTGAAAATGACGTGGTAATCGGCTTAATTGTTAAACACTTGGCTTAACTTTGGAGTCATTTGTTTAATTTCTTTATTTTATTTTTAAGCTAATATTCGCTTTCTTATTTATTTAATCGAACAGAAAAATATTAAACATAATCAGAAATGTTTTAACACACGGAAAGAAATTGTTATAACGTAATATACCACAGACTATCACTAGTAAGAGTAGATATTACACATCGGTGATGTCTTCAAGCATTATATAGTTTTGTTTAGGTATTTTAACGTAACCTGATATTCTTATCTCCTTTTCTTTTCACAATTTGCTATTAATAAGATTACTAAATACAAAGTATTTTAAAATTCAAAGTACTCATTAAAAATGTAAGTTAAACTATTTAAAACATATATTTTTACAAGTTGGGATGAAAGTTTTACAAGTTGAGTTTGACTCAAGTAGGCATTAACACGGACTTTTGAATCATCAATTATTACATTAAAAATATTATATAATATTAAATGTATTATTATGTATTGTATTCAGTCCATCCGTAAGCTACCACCGGCTCATAATGCCGCTCTACTGGGAAGAACCGGCCAGAAACTAAACAGTTGCTCTTATTAAATAAAATTTAATAATGTTTGTTGTATAGATTATAACATCAACCCTTCAAAAGAGTCAAAAACCCAAGTTCCTCTCTTGAATGTTGTTATAAGATTTATTTAATAATATACTTTTTTTTTAATTTTAAAACTATGAAGAGTAAAATTTAAGGTAGCTTGTGGAATTTTAATATATAGTACATTGAAAAAATGTGTAGTTGTAAAAAGGCACTATGACGGATTTTGATGTAACGATTTCACGAGATGATCTCTTCTGTGGTCACATGAAAGCGCTCGTGTAAGTAAAGGAGTAAAGCGTTTTTTAAAATATTAAAAACGTGCACATTCCAGCGAAGACGAATAGGACGCTATTTTAATTGAAATCGATATTCTGATACATGGTCAAATTTGCGCAATGGGTTAATAAGGCGAATGGTCAAATTTTGAAGTAAATCAACCTTATTAAGTTTCTCCTCGGATGTATCTAGATAGCAGACATCAGCGTAGTCGGGAAGTGGATAAAGAAGTGTGGTAGTATTTGTGTTAGTTTTAGTGAGTCGTGCGTAACAAGAGTTTGTGCTTTTTTTCGTTTGTAAAGGAAGGAAATTCTGCAATCGTCTAAGAGAGTAAAGCGGGTAATAAACTTTTCTACTAATTTCTTCCATTTGCGGCGACTGGCGGCGAAAGACAATATTACTTTAGTGGGTTGACAAGGACAAGTATTGACAAAAAATGACTTTAGAGATTTCATGAATGAATAAAGAAAAATAAGGAGGAGATAGAATTTATTACACCTGAATCATCCTTCGTTAAATCAATTACTACTGGGTTATCATTAATTAAATCTGATTGACTAGTTTTTGAGTGTATTAGACTAGCTCCTTCTACTTGTATAAGCTATGGGTATCCTTATTATATCCTTCTTAACTTTTGCTCTTCTGATCCTTTATGTGTTAGTGATCGTCAAAGAAATAACTGAGCGCGGACTATGAATATGGCACGCATTGGTTTACTGCTCATTAATATCTGCTCACTGAATAATTTACGTTTATTTGTCGTGAATTTTTTTTTTGTGAAACCATTTTAACATTCGAGCATAGTACTGAAAAGCTAATGAAGTTAATAAAACCTATCTTTATATAAATTTTATGTATTATTTATACGATATATACGGTATGGTAAGTGATATAACTATGAATGTTATATTTATTAAACCATGAATAGTTCTCTTAGTTGCTTAGTTACGTATTGATGATCTTGGTTTTGGTTAATGTAAGTAAAAAACCCTTCAGAAGAACCCAAATAGATCGGTAATAGGGGCACTTCATTAATTTGTCAGTCTCAGTCTTTATCTCAAATCGTTGATGTTCCGCGCATATTTATTTACGATATTTAGAACCAATTATTTTTATCTTCTATACTCACTCTGTCTCTCTATAAAGATACATGGAATTATGTTTTTTTGCCTTCAGCTATATAAGATATTTAGTTACACACTTTACCAGTACCAATGTTTATAAACAATGGTACTTAGGAACGAATTTATAGAAGCAATATGTGTTTGTCTTTTATGATCTCGGTTGTGCTTTGTGTGCTTAACTAAGTTATAAATATTGTTACGTAGTAATTTCAATACTTAGTGACATATTATAATTTTAATGATAGCTGTCGATCGCCTCGTCTGAAGAATATAATCAGATGGAATAAGTATCTGTTGAAAGGAAATTCAATACACTTGAATTGTCTGTGATATTTCATATTATTTTAGAAATTAGATGTCATCAGCTGAAAGGTACTTTAAGTTTGTCGGAATCTTAAAGAAAATATACACTACTTTATAATTTAGTGTCAGTGTTTTTCTTAATTAAAAGTAGGTGTCATTCGTTTCATATGTTTAGATGCTACCTACGTTGTCATATTGATTATTATCATATATATTATTTAGTATATTTTTGCTTATTTATTTCAAAAATCTTTAGTTTATTATTAGTGATTATTTTCAACTTACAACAGTTGTTATCGCACGGATAGTATCGGAATCAGTTCCATTAATGAACAGTTGACGCCCAGCTCCCTCTCTCACCGAGCTCATGACGAAGGCCCCAAAGACAAGAATGAGTTTGAACTAGTTATCCAAATTCCAAATATATATCTCAAATAAGAAATACTTTAAATGTTAAATTTAGTAATAATAATGTAAAATATAAAAACATTGGTAAAAAACATAAATTATTGAAAAATAATGTGATCAGTATATATTCAAATAGTTACTCACTTGTGGAGAGATAAAAGATGCCAAAGAAGACGGTTATTCATAGATTCTTAGAATCCTGGAGGCGGGTAGAGAGAGCATCAATTTAAAGATTCCATTGAATATTTGACAAAAACATATTCAGAAACATTTCTACTCCCCTTTATTTATCTCTTTATTCGTCTCTTCAGGCAATAATACAGAACAAACTTCTTTACAATAGTACAACAGTTATCGCTGCAAAGTTATTGTTGTGTTAAATGTACCGGACACTAACACAACGTAGCTAATTAGATATAATATTCCGTAAAAGTTAAATTAAATCAGTGAGAAGTGCCAGAAAGATTATTTAGTATATTTTATAGAATAGATTTACCATAGATATAGAATAGAACCAATACTTAAAAACAAATAGCTCCAAATCACTTCCAGAGAGTAACGATGCCTATCGAAGTTTATGTTTAAATCATCGTAATTGAGGAAAACTAAGCAAAGATTAATAAAGCCATATCCAATATTAAACTTCATCGTCCAAACCATAAACCATAGTCTGGAGGAGATAAATTTTGATCAAATAATCTCTTGTTCCGCAATTCATGTTTAAAATCAGTATTTGCTATAATACAAAGTTTATTACACACACAATATAATATCATAATATTGTGTGCGTGTAATCGAAATTGGAAAGTATAATACACAGATAAACTGATGTGTTATAAGATATTAAAAAATACTTTTGACACTCTAAATGTAGTTATAACTTTCAGGGAAATCAAGAACCCTGAAATCATATTTTAGGTGTATTAAATAAGGATTATGACACATGTCAAGATGCGCCCAAACTTCAAAATTAGAAATACAATGGAATTTATAAATTTAAATATCATTGATCTTATTTATTATTTATTAATATATTTATTTATGTAAGGATTTAGGAAATCCGAAATATCAAGAAACAAAAATATTGGATGAGCTTGTCCCTAAAGGAGGCCTCTACCTACCTCCCTAGGTATCCATGGCTTGACAAATATCTGAAAGGACTGGAATGAGTACACTTTACCACTTTAATACACACTTTTAACAAAAAATAATTAACCAACAACTTAAACACTATTTATACGATAAACTATATCATACTATCAATAAAATAAATAGATATAAATATAGTTATAACTGGGAGAGAAAATTTAAACTTCGGTTGAGAGGTAAAACAGATGGTCTAATTATAGTATGGCTTGGTAAGAAATAACATAAACATTTTGAAGTGAAACTTCTTTAGAATCGTTATGATTTAAAACTCGATGTATTGAAAAGAAAAGAAGAGAATGAGAGACGTATCGTAGTAGTACCCGCAGCTATCATGAGTATCTCTCTGTACGTGTATGTACTCGTACAGCGCGCGGTCGCTGCGGCGAGTGCGGTCAAGACGTTGATTTCATATACGAGTGCCTCGTACAGTTCGTTACGGTGCCATCTTTTGCTCAATCTTTAAACTAAAGTGAGGCGTGTACTGAAGTTGTATTTTTTTAAAGTTACGATAGATGGCATTGATGCTTTTGTAAAATTGTTTGCTGAGGGAACTTTTTACCTTTTTAACATAAGTAATTTTATATAAAAATACAAAAATAAAGTATTAAGCAAGTTTGAAGCTTGGTAAAAATAATAAACCTCACATTTACGACCTTACGTTTCCTGACTACTGACGCAGCAGTATCAGGATAAATAGTGCTTAATATCCGTCTCAATCTCTCGCAGACTACTTTTCAGAAGTCTCACTTATGCCGCGTGTCAGTTGTAGTGTTTTTAATTAATCAAAATTAAATTGATAATAAATATACATTTTTGAAATTATAATTTTACCAACAATTAAAATTTTTTGAATTATTTATATTATATTCAGTGCTAAGCTAAGTTAAATCAAATCCAAATGTATTCATAACGTTTGTTCAAACGGTTTTACCCACAACTGTTTGAGATTACACTCATAAGCGCGTTTTTACACTCATAAGTGTGTGAGGTTCCTAACAATAACAGTAATACTGTTATCAGCGTGGATCGATGACAAATCTATAAAAAATAAATTTATATTAATTAAAATTGCTTCTCTTCCTCGACGAGGACGACAAGATGGTTGTGTGACGGTCATCATCATATGCGTTTAAAGTAACACAGACATTAATGTCACTTGACCTGGCGTTATACATTTTAAATAATAGTAAGCGAAAGATTTGAAATACCATAGAGATATATAGAAAGTGAAATGTGTATAATCTAATTATAATTATTTAGAAACATTTCAATGTAATTGTTTTTATAAGCATTGTATAAAAAGAGATGAGATGTTTTGATTTGTATAAAACAATTCATTAAAAATTAATATTTTTCTAAAAGTAATGAAGTAGAGAGTATATTCAAAAGAATCGAAATCTCTCTTTTCTAGTATATCGAGAAAACTCATTTTGGAGAAATTAACTGATAATTCGTACGCTGTTCTAAAATAACTGCGATTCATTTTTCCTCACTTAAATATTTTAGAATCCAGTAATATGAAACATTATTTGATAATTCTTTAAAAATAACATAGTATTTATTTTACTTTCTTTAAATGTATCAAAATGTTGGAATATTTTATAATAATCCAAAATGTAATTCCATATTCGTTTGCATCCAGCCCTGGAGTGTCCTGGACTCTTATCTACAACATACATAGACCTTGTATCTCTAATAATAATTTGTTTTCCATTCTGACTCGCTGACGGGAAAATGCAAAATAAAAATTACCTCACGGCTGCAGAACGCAGCCGAGACTGGGGTGAGGGTGCATGTACAGTCCTTCTTACAATTTAATAAATTATTCCGAGTAAATAATGTCGGGTCATCTCATCTCGGGTCTCTCGCGCCTCATGTCGAGATATTCCTTCCTTTGGGACTGTTGTGATGCTATAAAAAAAATATATAAAATTATAATAAAAATAAATTAATTTATTTTCTTATATAATTATTGCATCCCTAACTTCTGCTAATAAGTAATTTGTAATTGGTATAAAAGTGGTTATCGTCTTCTTCTTCGTCGTATTTGCTTTAAAACATTCACTGCAGGGTCTACGTACATGTATGTTATATGTAAGTAATAAAAGAAGCCATAATAACAATAAAAAGGTATATATTTTTATTAGGAAAATATTTTTTTATAATCCATAATAATATTTTCTTAAATTAACATAGGTAGCGGTATGTTGTGTGACAACAATATTTATATTATAATCGGTAACAGAGGCCACGGGGAATCAATCCTTTGATGATCAGGAACTGTAAGGGTGGGAATACAATAATGAAAATGAAAGCTTTTATTAAGAAATTGCATTTTCACGGCAATAATAGTTTTCAGTTTGCCGGATGGAAGCGAATTGATCTGCTTTCGGACAAAGCACGCGACATCCGGAGGGCATCCCACGTGGTTAATATTTTCACTAATTATAGAAATTGGAAGTCACTGTTAAGTTAATATTGCGGTGACCCTTCTTGTGTAATAAATTACCTTCATTTAACTTTATTAAGATATATTTAGCTTACGTTAAAATACTGGCTGAAAATAGATAATATGGCAGTATATTTATATATTTGTATTCATAAAAATACAAAGGACGTACATAAAAACATAAATATATATAATATGTATATATATATATATATAAATTAAGTTTATATGTATAAATTAAGTTGAAGTAATAAAACACGTTAGTTAATTGTAGTATCTGCAGCGGTGTTGCAAGGCCGGCAACGCTCTTGTGAATCCTCGGAGGTTGTAAGAGTTCACGGGCGCCGGTGACCCGCCAGCTCGTTCGCCCTCCAATAACATAATATAATAAAATAAAAAATAATAAAAAAAACAGTAGGGTATATTTTTCCTTTGCGTGAATATGGTTTTATAAATGAAGGAATAAATAAATATTATTAGTTTAAGTAGAGCGACCAACAATAATACAAGTTATGGCGCACGGCTCTGACCGTCAAGTCGAATGGATATTATGTCACTGGGGCGCTTTATTGAACTCCTGAATAGAAGCTATGAGAAGCAATCGTTTACTCCATTTCCTTGGTTGGTATCACAAAGATAGGAATCCTTCAAGAAGGAGCTCAAAGCGGTCAAAGCCTCGAAGGGGATCGTTTTAGCAGACGCACTTCTCGGATTCTTGATGGCGAGGCACATTTAAGGCAATTCTAATATTGTTTGTATAGATCTAAACGTAACTATGTGTAATTACATATTATAAATTACATTTTTTTATTAAGGTCCTCGTTGTGGACAAGTCCTCCAGTATGTCACTGGTCCCGTACAGCGCCTCGGCAGGACATTGCAATGTATTGTTCCAGTTCAAGTTCAAGCGTGTCTTCTCCAAGTATGAATGCAAATATTACTATTGTAAATATAAACTAAAATATTATTTTTGTTCAACTAATATGATAACATATACATGAGGTTTTTTACAGTGTAATTGTAGTGTGTTTACCGAAATTGTTATAATAAAATATTAATAATAAAAATAATTGTAAGGTGAGTAAAAATTAATAATGTTCCGTTCATTGTATATTTGTACTGAACACTTGCACTCTTGGACAGAAGTCGGAGCTACTTTAGTATGACTTTAGAGTAAAAGAGACAAAAGAGCCGTATCTTATTCTCTTTCAGAAAATAATGTACTGACAGATGAAACAGAAACAAATAGGCATATACGAATTTGCTTAACAAATATTATAATAATAAATTTAGTAACCTTAGGCATAATATAATAATACAGAGATCACATAATCCTCATTATTTATATTCGGTACGATATCGATTGCATCGCATGCTATGTGTCGATGAAATACAAAAGGAGCTGTGAGGAATATTTGATTTAAGAAATGAAATAACAACAAGAAATAAATACTAGGGGCGCAAACAAACCCTCAATTTCGACTCACTGCGCTCGCGAAATCTCGGGTGCCGTTTGCATATTGAGCGAAGCGAGCCCTGTGTATTGACTCATCGTTTCGCATTGACTTCAATGGGATGTCAGTTTTTTGAGATGATATTAAAAAAAAAATTTTTTTTTTGAGGACATTTTTAAAAAAATTTTTTTAAGTACCATCACCTTATTTGTGTCTTTTTGATTACAAAGTTTCATAATTTTCCGTCAAGTAGTTTTCGAGCCAATTCGTGACAAAGAGTGTAAAAAGTCTCCAGTAAAACGCTCCGCTCACTTCGTTCGCTTCGCTCAAATAGTATTTACGAGAATTCGTTAAAATTTTTCTTACTATTTTTAATAAGTTCATATTTATAACTAAGTGAATTTCTTTAATATAATTTAGGAGTACAGAGGGTACACAGTAACTTCACAGAATCCGCAGAACCTTCTGACAACCTTGTGTCTCAATTTGGATAGCGTCTGACGTAGTTTGAATACGAAATAAACTGCTTTAGTAAAAATTTTATTCAGAGACGTGAAGTACTTTTTACTTCTTTAGAATATTAACCAGTAAATAAAGATTCAAATCTTAATTTACTCTCTTTTAAAGACGAGACACGCTCATACATACTACAAGAACAAGAACATAATTTACAATATAGTTTGATTTTTCTAGCAAATTAAATATTTTACTATTAAATTGACTGATTATTTATACTGTTTTACATTTCAATACAAATGCAGCTTTCTTATCTTTTAGTAAGGAGAGTGAACGGTCAATATTTGTCTACCGCATGTCATTAGTATGAGACGATATCAAACACTTGTTATGTTGTAAACTCACGATCTTACTACATTGTTACTTTTTTAGTAATTAATGCGAAATCATTTAAAAATGTTTAATTGCTTAAATCTGTCGTGCAACTTACAACAATGTATGATCAGAGTGACAACTATTTAAAACAATATGAAGGTAACAGCGTAGAAGCAGTGTATTTTAGTAAAAAGTGCAAAATACGATCCGTTAAAGAAAGTTATTTTGAAATATGTTAAACAAATAACGACATTATTATTAAACAGAAGTGAAGTGAGTGTGAGATGAGACTGGATTTGAAACAGAATTACAAACATATATGTTCATAATAAAAACTATTTTAAAAAAGATATAAAGGAATCAGTGTAAATAGTACGAAAATCAAAGACATTGAACTAACTAACGACCAGATATCATTAGTAGTTTTATTTAACTACCAGTGAAGTGCATGGACGAATAAATATTATCATGTTTTATTTCTTTTATTTTAATTAAAAAAAAAAGAACTGAAAATCACAAAAGCTAAAAGTGTCATGAGTTTAACTTATCACATTTTCGAATGCACTGTATCAGAGTGACACCTACTGGAAGCTGTATTAACCATCTACACATACTTAGTTACGCCGTGGTCTGCCATCTATCGGCAATTAGCGACATCTGACACGCTTCCATAGACTGATCAATAAAAATGCTACAAAACGCCCATAGATGGCACTAGAAGTCTCATAGCGAAATACAATACAAAAGAATGAATATGAAACTTAACATGCAGCAAGATATAAAACAACAGTCCAGATATGCTTAAGAAGAAAGAAGACATTAAAATTTAAATTACATTTACAATAAATAATAGACTTAAGGCAGAATATAATACAATTTAATATTTAATTTCCTAAACATTAGATTATGTAAATAACATTTATATTGTATTCTATAAATATGCATGAAATTATTATTTTTGTCAAATACATTTGTAGACCATGTATCTGGTCTGTACTGTTAATATAAATATTAATTTATTATGTGTATTTATGTACAACTATTATAAAAATAGTAGTAATATTACCCTTTATTAAAATTATAAATTAACAGGCGGCCGGCGGCCGGCCGTAAAACAAAGCCAAATCTTTAAAGCAGTATGGTGATATGATATATGACACGCGAGAAGCTAGCCTGGGAACAAAGGAATTTAAGACTGAGGTTTAGAAGTTGGAATTATTATTGCGGGAATGAATGAATGGATATAGTGACGAAAAAAAATAGAGGTAGCCGTGGTATGGTATGGTAATAGTATGCGCAAGGTATGAGGAGAGATGAAAGGCATATAACCAAAAAAGTTCTGGGTATGGCAGTGGAGGGATGGACAGGTAGAGGACGCCGAAGAAAAGATGGATGGATTGCGTGGAAGACGATATAGAGAAGAAGGGAGTGTGAAGAGATGACGAATAACAGGAGATGAAGGAAGGAAAAATATACTGTGACGAACTCAAAATTGGGATAACGGCCGAATATGATGATTTTTAGGAAACCAATATGGTTTGGTATGTTTTTGTATATCTTGGAAACATTGACGTGTAATGGAACAGATAAAATACACATTTTATAAAAGGAGGAAATATGCTATTGCTTATCCTTCAGGAAAAGGTAGGTAGGAAATATACGTAGCCACCTTTTATAACCAAAGTACCGAACGCGAGGAACAACACTCCATAGCTTAAATACAATTTTTATTTTACACAGTCCGCTGACCTCTGTAAACTTTACACATAAGCCAAGTTACCTAAATAAAATATAATATATAATAATGTAATAAAGTATAATACATTCGTGGTGGTTGCGTCGTCTCTCCACAACGAGCGCTGAGGTGTACCTAATCATCACAAATTTATTGTATTTATTATCTTATTATTGATATTCTATATATTAAATAATCATTAGTTATTATTTATGATTTCGTTACATTCCTGAGGTTTCAGTAAGTATTGTTTACGTAATAGTAACTGACACTACCTATATATTATAATATTGTAGTTATCTACTTCTTAGGCACACAGTTTTCATGAAGCCAACCGAATAACATCCTTCCCCAACGACTCCTTAGTCATCATATTTTGATAAATATTGTAATAACGAAGTTGCCGCTGAAGTAATCAGTACTAATTGGTGACACTTAATTAGGGGGTTTAGCCACAAGGACGGCGATAAGTGTTTGAACTTTGTCAATGTGCAAGACGAATTCGGTATAATATAAAGTTTTTTTACCATGGATTCAAAACGCATATTCGACTTTTTGTTAAGTCACACAATACTTACTTGTATAACAGTCAGTAAATCATAACCTTTAAAAATAAATTTTTGGTTGACTTTGATTTATTGCTTTGTGACATTTTAATAATAATAGTAGTAATATTTGTTTTGATTTTCAACTGCGGATTTACGATAGACCATAAAATTATTTTCAGCCACTACTGCTTTCGCTGTAAGAATAGTGGATATGTATTGAGTATATTGGAGTGGAACTAAATTGTATACGAGTATATCCATTAAATACGACATAAATTACACATCTTTTTCTTGACACAAATCTTTATGTAGCTATTACATAGGTGCACATACAAAAACAAATATAGATAGCCACTAAAAAGAAGTACAATAAAATAAAAAGTAATTAAAAAAATATATATATTTTAAACACTTCATCGTTGCAATGTGTCAGACCGCAACGTCCTCACATTATGTCGCCAGGGTCAATCGTCGACCGTAATGGTAGCCGGACCATTGCCAGGGGTTCTTCGCACCCATTGTCTGTTGTTGCACTGGCGGCTACCGTAGCCGGGAACAGGGAGGCCGCCGAGGACTAGGGGCCGATTTGTCTGGTTCAACATCCGGGATAATCATCAACCACGACAGGCGGGTCGGCAGTCCCAGAATGTTGTTTTAGCGGGGGGCGTTGCTGCCCCTTCTCCAGAAAACTGATCCCTCATTCGCCTCGTACGATCCTACAGGATGAAATGAGGTTAAATATATTAAACTTGCCTACAATATAAGGTTGATCGTGAAGTTGTGATATTTTTATACGTTATAAGTAATCATTATTACTGATAGTCATGTTAACTATGTCGGATAACTTGCAATAGAAAAGTATTACATTCTGATGAAACTTTGTTTCATATTCACAAATAAGTAAAACAGAGTTTTGTTTTCTCAAAAAATTACCAACAAGTGAAAAGTAATTTTTATTAAGATGGTTTTGAATGCAATTATTAATAATATATTCTATTATAACGAACCCGTATTCTTATAACACATATATTGTTATGTACATAATAATCCAAATAAAATATCTTTGATAACCGGGCAATCCTATTTAGTTAATAAGAAAAAAAAATATTTTTTTACATTATAGAGTTCATAAACACTTTAGTAACATGGCACTTAAAGGCAGGTGGCAATATTATATAATGGTACGGTTCCAATCAATGACGTCAGACGTTGTCTTATAATATAAATTCTTTTACTAGAGACCGAGTATCTCAACATTGAGACAACTAATACATTGACTGCTATCTAGTCGTTTCAGAAAGAAATCACATTTTCAAAAAATGATTTGAAATGCCTCTCATTGACAAACTTAACCTGCTGTAGAAACAATATTTCATATCAAGCGTCATTTAAAAAAAAACGAAAAGGACTCACCTTATATATTGAAAACGATAAATCAATATATTAAAGAAAAAAAAATAAGCACAAGTTGTAAAACAAACCTCACACAAATACTTAATAAAGTAAATTCCTTCCAATTCAGATTAGATGGAATTACCCCTCATGTTTGTTACGTTACGTTAGTATTAGTAAGTTACGTTACGTAGCGAGTGTTCCGGCGGGACCGAGACAATTCACGAGCTCGAGTATTGGCAAATAAGAAAATACATCTATGTAATTGAATCCCACATTCAAAAGAGGATAAAAATTTAGATATATAGTCAAAATAGATTTTTGAGAAACAAAACCCTTGTAACAATAAATTGCCTATATTAAATCATTAATTACTGGATTGTGTAAATTATGATTGTGTAAATTATAGTTGTGTTTAAAACTAAAAAATAATTTAAACCAATGGCTGCCTGCCATTATAAGACAATTGTTTTTTAATCAAAGACCCAACCGAGAATTATCTTAAACTTAGTGCTCCCGTATGTTTATGGAATGTAACAAGTTATGAACTACTCGTATGACACAGGCCGCACGCGACGCTCACTCTAAGCTGTTAACCTTGTTTAGAAAATAATAACACTCATATTACTTAAACGTGGTCAAAATAATTAAGTTTTATTTGATTTTGTACAAAAATATTATAATAACAACACAATTGTAATTTTTATAGAAAAAATCAGAAAATTTTTAATTTATGTTTCAAAGAATATGATATTTATCACAAAATAATAAAGTAGCTACCATTTCCATTGTACATTTTCATTGAGATATAAAAAGGATTAAAATTTCACACTTTACCGGAGAAAAATCAAACAAACGTTTGATGCAATCCTTGTCTTCAAAATTATAAAAAATATTTACACCGGTTAAGCCGTTCTCAAATAATATTCTCCCAATCATGCCGACGTGGCATTGTGTTCATATATTCTGATGTATAATATTCTTAACATGGTAGTTATAAACTGAAAAAGAAAATTTCAAGGTATATTTTATTAATGAAACTAAACGAATAGCATAAGTATAAAGCCGTATTCTGTAAAGAATATTTAATGTCACGTATCCGTTAGAGAGACCGTTTGAGATCGCAAATAGGTTGAACAAATGCATTTAGCTCGGGAAAGACGAGAGAAATGTAGAAACAGGAAATTCCATTAACGTTACTTGCCTGTGACCTAAGACTGATGTGATTAACTACTAACGTTATTTGGCACCTTTGACGGTGACTGATTTACTCTCCCCGAGACTTAAATTTATAACTACTATAAACTTTCAGTTTCATACAATCATACATTCATACATTCATACATATGTAATATATACTCGTACATTATGTCATAGTGTTACGCCGCAACACACACTCGTATATATTTCTTAATATTAAACGTTAATCTTATTTCGTATTTTGCATTCAGTAAAGAAATATAAATATTTTCACGCTTTTAACTATCCAGTGATTTTTATAAAAAACAGTAGATTTAATTTATCAAATAAACATTTGAGTGTATATTTGACGTAAAACGCTCGGAATGTTTTTATTTCGAAACATGTTATAAAATAAATCGTTACTGGTCATTAAACACAATGTACCAATAAATATTACAACTATCAAATCTAGTACCGAATGTAATATAATGAACCGTAGCCCAACGTACAGTTTTAACGAAATCCCCCTAAAACATTTTCATTTCACCAACCATTTTCACACCTGGAGATTCTATTTGCGTCAACTCTTACTACTCTACTCTGGATACACACATAGCTTCAAGAATATCGCTTCGTAATTTTAAATTTATAGAAATACATATTTTTATTTTTTTAAGACTTTGAAGTATTTTCTCTTTTTCCTCTTTACTTATAAATATTCTTTAATAAATATATTCCTAAATATTCTTTACTTAATAAATTAGAACTTAAAGACATCGAAATTGCCTGCACTATGGGTAAATCCAACGGGGACAAATCAAAATACATGTTGTTGTTTAACTTAACGTAGAGGGAGCGTTCGCGAGAAGCAGACATTACTAAGACTACGACTAAGTAGAATACATAGTTATCGCAATCTTTGATACTATCCTTAACGATCAATGGAGAATTTGAGTTAAAAAAAGCAATTACATAAACTACTTAATATAATCACACCAATAATAATAACAAAATAATTAGCACTTCAAATTGAAGTTAATTCTATAAAGTTAAACTTTACGTCCGAACGTTACCGCCGGGCAGAATGAAAATGAGGCTGCTTCAGCGCTGGCTTTTATACAGCCGTGCCAGGTCCCGGACCGAGGGTAACTGCATTTGGTGAGATTTTATTATTGGCGGCTACATTAAAAATAATACTAGGTGGTAGTGAATGGTTTCAGTTTGAAATTAAAAGCCCCGTTTGAAATTAATTCCTCATTTAATGTAGTAAAAGTTCTAAGTAACAGATTTTCTTTCAAAATAATTCTCTAATATTGTTTTATTATATAGGAAAATACCCTATCTACGAGTATATCAATATTTTTTATTAGAATGCAATATTTACAGCTATTAATATAACACTAATACTATCTGTCTGAACGGTTGCCGGCGCATGACATTTAATATGAAGGATTGCAAGTCTTTACCGCGTCCGGTCTTTTCGTTATCGTTATAATCTAACCCAATTAGTGTACAATCGCATCACACGGCCGCGATACAAAGGCCAATGTAATCGACGGTAGGTCTGCGCGTAAGGTATCATGACATCATATAAAATACACAAAATAACTGATTATTTTGCTGTAAAAATAATTTCATTTTATATATGGATTCAAACAAAACTGCCTATATCCCAAATACGTATGACATGCGATCGGATTTGAATTATGTACGGCAGATATAAAATGAACGTAGAAACTGTGTGAGGAGAGGAATGATTTATAACGAGGTTTGACGCGTCTTCCTCGGAGACCTCATTTGCTTGATTTATGACATCTATTAGTGACGTCACGTGAGTTAGCGGTTTAATTTATGAAAATCAACTTTATTGATTTCATTCGATTCGATACCATTCGATTTATTCGAATAATTTAATTTAATATTAAATCAGCACCAGGTCCGGATGGTATCCCTTATATAGTTTATAAAAAATGTCTGACTATTCATAAACATCTATTGAATATATTCGATAAAATCTGGTCAAGAGGACAAACACCGGTAACATTCGGAAATGCTCTTTTTGTCCTCATTCCCAAAAGTGACAATGTCTCGGATCCTAGGGATACTAGACCGATAGCTCTAACAAATACAATATCCAAAATATTTTTTTCTTTTTTACAATCAAAAATGACGCAATTCATGATAAATAATAAATATTTCGGGCCTTATCACCAGAAAGGGTTTTTGTCTGGCATTTCTGGATGCCTCGAACATAACACATTACTATCGGAAAGCCTTAAAGATGCCGGAACTAGTGAAAGACAAATAACGGTATGTTGGATAGACTTAGAGAACGCTTTCGGGTCGGTACGACATGAACTGATGATGTTCGCGCTAAGGTGGTATAACTTTCCAACGTTAGTAAGTGACATGATTGCATCATATTATTCAAAATTAAAATTTTACATAATCACGAATGAAAATCATTCCAAACCATTAAATTACAACATAGGTTTATTTCAAGGTTGTTGTATTTCTCCAATTATATTTAACGTAGTGATCAATATTTTAATAAATAAATTAATTAAAAATGAAAAGAAATGGGGTTATCGGTTTAAGTTTAACAATAAATACACAGAATCCATACTAACATTTGCAGACGATCTCGCGATACTGACACGTAATCCAAAACAATGTCAGCTACTTTTAAATGTTGTGGAGGATTTCTGTGCTTGGACGGATGGATTGAGGACAAAACCCAATAAATGCTATAGTCTATGTCTGGGTAGGCGGAACACCAGATATACCTCTTACGATCCGGGTCTTATAATAGGCGGTAAGTGCGTTACTACTCGTACTAGTACCGACGCAGCTCCGTTCAAATTCTTAGGTAAAAAAATCGATTACCAAGGGCGCACTCCATCGTTAGATATATTAGTCGATAGCTTTTTGAATGATCTTAAAAAGGTAGACAATCAGCCAATAAGTAACATTAAAAAGGCTTGGATATATGATAATTATTTAACATCACGTTTAAATTGGCCTTTCCTCGTTTACGATATTAATAAGACCCTTTTGTTAAAGTTAGATGCAAGCGTCATAAGGACATTGAAGTCATGGCTCGGGTTAGCGCATTCAGCGGACTCTTCTACCTTATTTAGAGACCGACACAATTTTGGGTTAAAATTAAAGAAACCATCGGAACTCTATAAACACCTAAGAGTGACCAAAAGACATATCATCTCAAAGTCGAATGATGATACTGTAACATCTCTCCCAAAAGATAAAATTGCCGCAGAGCTGGAGCCACGACTTCAATTCCATAAACAATTTATGATAGGTGCTCAAACAAATAAAGCAGGGCTAGGATCAAGTAGGAAAGAACAAGACATACAAATAATAAAATGCTTTATTCGGCACGATGAAAATGATAATTACCGGTTGCACGCGATGAGCCTAGAATTGCAAAACCATAGGAGATTTTTGTATTCTACTCGTATTAGCTTTACGATGGCGCACCCTGCTTCATGATTGGTCCCCACCATTATTAAAATTTTATCTTAATGCATTCCAAATGACTCTCCCAGATCAAAGTAACTTAGTGAGATGGGGCAAAGCCACCGAAAAATCTTGCAATATCTGTGGGGAGGCAGTAGGAACCGCGAAACACTTGCTAGGAGGGTGTAGGGTACTTCTAAATAGAGGTAAATACTCGCGTCAACACGATAAAGTATTAATTAAAAATTAAATCGTACGAGAAGCGGTTAGAGTTTGTAAAGGCAGGTTCGTCCAAAAAACGTAGACTAAAACCTTATTCCATCTTGGACGCGTCTCCTGATTGGACTCTCATGATGGACACGTACGAAAGGCAATACAAAATCCCTGGGGATGTTTGTGTTTCGTCATCTAGGTCGGACTTATTCCTGTACTCAAAACAACTAAGGCGCGTTATACTTGTGGAGCTTACTGTCCCCTGGGAAACAAACATACCCAAAGATACCATACATTTAAGCTTAACAAGTATTATGAACTATGTAACGAACTGATCAGGAATAAATTTATAGTTAATTTATACGCTGTAGAAGTAGGAGCGAGAGGTATAACAGCAAAAGCTCTCTACAACTTATTTAAGGATCTCGGCCTTTCTAGAACGATCATCAGTTCATTTCTGGAACGTATTTTAAAGGCGACCTTAGTAGGTTCTTACGATATTTGGTTAGGTAGAGAGAGGAGCGTAAACAGTGAAGGTGAGCGTGTATGCGCATAGTAAAGGGGTCCCTTAAACCTACATCTGGTTCGCAAGTCCCAGGCATTGTTTGCGCTCCTCATCTTGCAACGCGATGGGCCGGGTACCCGCACGGTGAATCCATGGAATGCTAAGAAGCTTCGTCTCTCGTATGCAAGAAGAAAAAATATTTGAAATGTTTATTAAAACATCAGAACCAACTACGACTCCCGAAATTAAAATATTTTAGAACAATAAAATACTACATAACTATAAGGGTTGTTAAGTGTCGGCGTAATCTTGGATTATTACTTAAAGGTTCAGAACTTGAGGCCAATGCGTCTTTCTTAAGGATGTTATATATCAATATTTAAAGTTAAATATTTCTATATTAATAAATGTTCATCAAATTTAAGTCAAAAACAATATTGTTATTTCTGACCTATAAGGTTACACAAACAGGTATGAGCTGTGTATACGTAGTATAATCCCATGTCAAAAATTTCATCATCACAAATCTATTTATTGGCGAATGGCGTCCCTGATGAGTGCGTGTAAATTTCTCCACCAATGGAGTAAATGAAGTTGGCCTTACTACCCTTGAAGGGGCATGAAATTTAATTTGCTTAGTCCGAAGTGTCAACAACACCCTAAACCAACCTATGCAGAAACCCAAGATCGTGGAGACGTCTTTTCGTCGTCGATTCACAAGTGGGGGAAGATAGGAATATTTTAATTTATTCTCGTAATCTTTGAGCGATCTAGGAATACCGTGATAAAATTAGAGGTGCTGTATGAATCTTTTCTGTACACTTTCTATTCTTTTACATTATATAAAAACGAAAAAAAAGGGGGTTATCTTTATATTTCTTCTTTAGTGGAGTTTTAAAAAATATTACCTATTATCACAAGACAACGACTAGCCTTTAATTGCAATAACAAAGTAACAGAATCATCTATTTGTAAAGAGTAAAAAAGAAGTGAGTATCGTAAAATAATTAAATTATTTTTGACAGCACTCACTGATGGCGATCATTATTTAATTACAATTGATAACAATACGAGATGTCTATTTGTTGTAAGCCGTTCAATCTCTTTTACATAATTTATTTAACAAAATGTTGTCTGCTTAAATAGGATGTCCTGATCTTATCTGTATTTACATGAAATTATTACATTATGTCAGTTGTATTTGCTGGATTCCGGGATATCCGAATTCGTTGCTGTCACGTCGTTCGCACTTATTCAATATTGAGAAGACTGCGCGTGATCTTATAATTTTAGTTTAGTTTTAAGTACTTCCCCTTATAATCGATTCTGATTTTTTTCTATTAACGGGTAGCAGCAACATTTAAGCTATTGAATGTTGGTCGTTATTTGCAGACTAATGGTAACAGTGGTGACTCGAATTATTTTCACGATCAGAATGCTACGTTCCTAATATCCCATTGTAAATCAATAATGTAAAGCTTTGACATTTTCAACAAATATTTGCTCTGTTTCATCGTATAATTTGTCAGAAAGGGAGCCTGACAATGTAAGATTTCAAAGAGGGAGTCCAATGTGCTCTGTAGAGTTTTATTGAACTTGTCAAAATTTGTTGTTGGATCGCTGAATGTCGGATAGCAGAAATATATTATTATATCCTGTTGAAAATGTGAGTTCGGGCGACCCTCATCAGGAACGAATTTCCTTACTTTTTTCCTCAACCCCGAATGTAATTCGAAAATAATTCGGTATAGTTAATTATCTATATTGTATTGTATATTATTTTTTAAGACAAATAATCTAAAGCAACGAATTCTTGATACCTTACTCCACGTCTAAAGTATTTTGTACTATGGAGGGTATTATTACATACAACCCTAAAGCCTAAACTCTATCTCCTACCACCTTGAGTCGGCGCGGTGCTGTCTTGTTATTTTATTAATAATTTATATTTTAAAGTAGTCGTAAATAATATTGTTTTAAAGTTTCACACCCCATCATAACCATTAGCAAAGTTACAGCACAATAATGGGAATTAATGACTATGCAGAATAGTTCTAATTCTGTAGCCAAAATGCATTTTTTTCCCCGAAATTAATTATAATTCCACAGGTAACTTCGTCATTATGTTTACCAAACGTGATGACTAAAGAGTCATCGGAGAGAGGAAATTAATCCTTTAATCAGCTCAATCCAAGCGGGTGACAACTGACGCGGTCCCCGGTATAGAGCTGCTAGCTGTTATACTGTGGCTTCATGAAACCCGTACTTATGACTGCAAAAGAGATGATCATCAGTAATGGTACATTATTTTAAAATTAATGTGATATATGTAGTGTATCCATAATAATTATTTCATGTCTACACACTGTTGAGTAAAGTAACTCTACTTTCAATTTGTATAAATACCCGGTAATGAGCTCGGCTAAGAAAGTGTAATAACGACCACGGGAATGGTACCACAGGCTAGTGTGAAGTGATTCTGTGTAGATACAGAAACAAAGGGGCTAAATGTGTGAGTAAATGTTATTATGTGATTAATATATATGACAGCGCGTTGATTGAAGTTTATTTTAAATTATAAGTTACGCAATTATATTATTTGATTATGTAATGGATTGTTATAAAAAATATTAAAATATGAGCGGATAATCCCGAATAGGGTAGTAGGTGTCGTCACTGGTAATGGCGGTTGTCATGGAGTTGTTGCAAGAAGGGCACATTTGCTAACCTAAATCCAGTTTAATCTTATTGATTGTGTGTAATATTTTGTTAAACAGTTTTAAAAGAATTAATAATAACGTTTTGAACAATACGAGTGTACTTCTATTTTTAATTCCTATCGTTACAACGCCCATTATGAACAGTAACAGCCAAGACCGCTATGAGGCTTCTCCCGACGCTCTTACATATATAATGAATTATTATTTATAGTTGCAGATGTTTAATATTTAGTTATTGAGAGCATGTGGAATATTGGCTGAGACTACGGAAGGCCTGGGTACAATTCTCTCGGTAGAACTGAAGGATAAGTAGGCTGTAAATGAACAATGACAAAATAAAGCTAATAATTACACTCAAATAATTTTATTATTATTATTTTCGGAGGCGAGCTCTTCTGCACGAGTTGTATATATTTTTTCTCTAGTCTCTCGTGATATGGGGTATCGTTTTTTTTACATTTTTTTATTAAGGGATGTGTTTGTGAAATATTAAGCTTTACGTTGCGAATTTTCGTTATATTTCCCCTGTCAGCTAAATGATTAATATTGATTAATATTGAAAGTATAAAAAAAACACGATAGTAATACTACTATCGTGATTTATATATATATATATATATATATATATATAGGAGGGGGGATGAAAGGGATCTAAATAAAATAAAACCACAAAACTATTTTTCCTTTTCAATATAATCACCCTTAAGCTCAATACATTTATTAGACTTATGAAAAAATTTTTCTAAACCACTATAAAAATATGTTTTATCTTTTCCGTCAAAATGAGCCGAAATTGCCGCCCTTACCTCATTGTCGTCGGAAAATTTCCTTCCCCTGAAGTCTTTTTTTAAATTAGGATATAAAAAAAAGTCACTTGGGGCCAGGTCTGGACTGTAGGGTGGGTGAACAAGGGATTCGGACCCATGCGTGTGCAGAGCAGCCATTGTAATTCTGCTCTTGTGAACCGGCGCGTTGACTTGCAAAAGCAACACACCCTTTGGCAATTTTCCTCGCCGCTTTTCTTTGATGGCATCCTTTAATTTTTCTAATATCGTTGCGTAGTATTCTCCGGTTATAGTCCTTCTCTTTTCTTTGTAATTAATCAAGATTATCCCCTCACAATCCCAAAAACAGTAGCCATCATCTTTCCAGCCGACACCTTGAATTTCTTTGGCGGTTGTGTCCCCTTTTTATGCCAATGCATGGACTCTTGTTTGGACTCAGGCTCAAAGTGATGAACCCATGTTTCATCTCCCGTAACAATTCGGTCCAAAATCTGTGCAGATTTATCTCTACACAACTCCAAAAAATGCTTTGACGCATCGACGCTCTGCTCTTTCTGAAACGGCGTGAGCATTCTCGGTACCCATCTTGCACTGACTTTTGTTATACCCAGGTGATCATGTAGGATTCGCAAAATGGTGGAATTTGATACTCCAACTAATGCAGATAATTGTTTTTTCCCCAAACGGGCATCCTTTAGTACAATTTTCTCCACTTTTTCGACGATGTCCGATGTGGTGGCCTCAACTGGCCTTCCTGAGCGGGGGTCGTCTTCAATTGACTCTGGACCATGTTTATAAAGTCCATGCCACTTGTTAATAATTGATTTACTAGGGCACTGTTCCTTATAAACGACTCCCATTTCATTCAAAATGGTTTAAGCGTTCTTTCCTTGCTTGGTAAGGAATTTTATCACAGCGCGGTGTTCAATTTTCTTCATAGTTTCAGTTTTCTTCCGGATTGACTTGTTCAGCAAGCGACTGTTCGTAAACGAATGACGCAATCAGGTTAAAACTCGGTATTTATACTAATGATGAGTCCCCGATTCGTATGACACCAAGCAAGCGCCCCTACCCCCGCTCCATCCCCTCCATTCCACGAACTTTTGGACCTCCCCTCGTATATGTAACAAATTTAAAAGGGAAACATCCGGGTTTTCCATTCAAACCAACACAGCGACACAGCTACCTATCATACCGCGGGTATAAATTAGAACATCATGTTATACCGCACGCCGGGGTTCTGTGTTCGTAAGGGCAGATATCTGCTACCATCACCTCCAGAATTTTGAATGTTGGGACTTTGACTGTACGTAGACACGGTCGGTCACGTCAGGGTCTCCGCGTGCCTCTACAGGTACTGAACAAGACAAATTAAGAAATTTTATTCTAAATGGCAAATACCGTTAATACGTTACTTTTCGTGAATATTATTATTATGAATATTGTTAGATTTTGAAATAAGAACGTTATTAAGTTAGATTCACTATCGTGTTCGGATCAATTTGCAATTAAAATGTTTTCATCGTTCGCATTTTAAATACTTTTAAGGATTCAATTTTCTTAAAACAATTCGTAATAAGTTTAGTCAATGTCATATTGGAATTTAATAATATCGGGTAGTTACTGTTAGTTACTAGTAGTTTGTATGTAGTGTCAAAACTTTTAATGGATGACCTTTAAAGAGGAAGGAATGTATAAATGCTTTAATTTAGGTTGTCTGGAAGATCGTAAAATGTCTGTTGTATTTCTGTAATGTATAATAAAGTTTTAAGAGTTGTTGCAGTCGTCAGTTGGTACTGTCCTCAATATCTTCTAATCTATATGTATATAAGAACTTATTCGCGGTCACCGTCTTAAAATGAAAGTTCGCGTTCCAGTTTGTGCTAAAGTACATTGCAGATTTTGATTATTTATATTATTTTGAAGTAAAATTCTTCAATTTCTTAAATTCTTTTCAGTTTTCTCCAAAATGTTTTACTTCTCAATATGTTACTTCTTAACTCTGGTATTCAGAGCCTTATCTTGGTTTTAATTACATTTTGAATTGTCGTTTTACAACTGGTACTTTGCGCGGCGCTGAACATAATCAAAAGAGATCGAAGAAGGATCAAGCCAACAAAACACAAACCCATAACAGCATTACTAAAAATTATATGATATATATTATTTTTATAAGTATTTCATGTTGTCAGACTGTGCTTCACTATGAAATTGTTATTTACTTTGTACAAGTCCCCGCGGATATATGTAATTAAAGTATTTACTTGAAATACTTGTTCCTCCCTGTTACCGCTCTGTTCCTTACACAGTGAAACCTAATGACTTCATTACTGTATGATAGAAGACTTTATCTTAGCTTTGTACTAAAATATCACAAACGTATGTTCAGACAATGATTATCATTCTTGATAAGTGACGTGTGCTGGCAGTGTAGCGCCGTGTAATTAGTTAGTTTTTAATAAAAATAAGTAATATTTAAGTAAAACAAATGATTTTTACCGGATTAAAGACTATATTAGATCTATAAATAACATCCAGAACTATATTTGTTTCAAGAACAGTTTATAAAAGCGTTGTCTTCATTCGCAGTCAGTCGTCAACGGCATTATTTTAAATCTTATAAAACAAATATTTATATTTATTTTTTTTACAATTGGTTTAGGAATGGCACAAAACATATTTTATCTTTATCATATTTGATTAAACAGATTGACAGAGGACTGGCCGCCGACATACTAGTAATATATTTAGTATCCTTATAAACTACTTAATAGTAACCATATTTTTATGATAACAGCAAAAACAAAACGATTTATATTTAGATATATCGCTGTATGCTTATCACGTATCACGCACCGAGTGCCTCAATGAGCCACCTCAATGAGCCAAAAAAGCTCTCAATGGTGAGCCGTAAAGTGATAAGGATATAAAGATTTGTCTCCCGTGCAGGTCGCCCGCACCACCGTAAAACGAGGACCCGCTTCGTAAAGTGTTCCCGGGTGGTTTGATGAGATCATCTGTTCACTATACTCCATTGAAAGGGCAAAATAAAAACCTTTATACAATTACTTGTTGGTGTCCTTGGTCTGCTAAATTAAAATAGAAAAGAAGTTAGTATATTTAACAATAGTTTAGTATAGAATCTAATGCATACTGTATGGTATGGGATCCAACTCTATATGAAATGCATTTTCTTATATAATCTATTTAAATTTCATAAATTGTCCAAAAGTGTTCTAAAACTTAACATACGAGTAAGATGTATTAAGATTGTTGTAATATATTTTTCGTAAAGGTACTATTTCATAGTCCTTTGGGATAAAAAAAAACTATATTGTAAATACTTAATCATTAACTGATTTTCGACTTTGGGTCGTGATTAAAATATTAGACATGTCTTTCTGCGTCTTCTCCCCAACGATGCAGACGTTTCGGTGATACAGAAATGCCAGTATTTATAATAAATACTATACTATTTATTTCAGTTATAGTGTATACATATATTTCCTTTTCTATATTGTATATATTTTTTATTGAATATAAAACTACACTGCATTCGATTATATTTACAGCCGCAATTCTATACGTCAGAAAAATATAGCATAATAAATATTTTTAAAACCTTTCGATATTTACAAATCTAGTGTTATAGTGGACTGACGCCGTGCGTTGAGCGTCGAGTGAGTGAGACACGCGCCGCCTCTCAATCTCTCAATATTGGATTATTTTTAATAAATGACAAAAACTGTTAGGAAACGACATTCCAAAATATATCGAATATATCTGACAGAAATAGAAACATTTCAAATAAAAACAAAAAGTATTTTCTCTTTCGGTATTAATTAACATTATCACATGTGGAAATACTATATAAGTAAATTCTTAATTATAAGGAGGAAATACTAGTAGGTACGCCCGCGGCTACCGATAGACATCTTTTAATATTTTTTTTCAATTGTAATTGAACAACGGTCCGCGCCGGTGACGTAAGCTGGGTAAAAACGATTCAATTGCCGAGTGATGTTTTGCTTTCTTGGACTTCTAAAAACACATCAGTTATTAAGATATTTATTTTTCAAGTTTTCTTGTAGGTACTGAATGAAGAATATAGTAATATTAAAAAACTTAAAAACAATAATCCAAATATCAAACAACAATTCATCTAAAGATCTTAGCATTTTGTTATCACCTACGTCTCTAACTGAAATGGCATTTAGAAATAATCTTATTATACATGCGCCTACGTTACGTAAATAATACAAAAGTTGAAAAAGGTTAAACCGAATTTTTAACGAATTCGCTTATTGTTAGAAAGATTGGTTGATGCCGATCACCGATACAGATGCCCTTCATAAAAACTAATATTTACATATACTTATATCAATTATTATAATAATATAATGTCTATGATAATTTTATTCCGCTAAAATACCAAAAAGAATTTATAAAATACTCGTATATATATGACCGTTATCCGTTAACGACTGACGACGATATATATTCTTCTATGTATTCTTATTTTAAATGTAATTCTTATTATAAATCTTTAGAAAAACCAAAGTCTAGAATAATTTAAATAATGTTAACTCGTTGTCTTACAAAGAGAAAATGTTTTGTTAAAACATCATTCCAAGTAATGGACGCGCGCTGACAGAGGATGACTAATCCGACATGAGAACAGTACGTTGTATTGACAAGCTATTTTTCACATTCACATAACGATATGTCAGCTCCATATGACCCTTACCATTTTCCAATTGTAAAAATCTTGGATAAATATCTTGTACTTTTTGTAAATTATATTGTAATAAGTATAACCAAGATTTGTTTAGTTTCGGGGTATAGGCTGCTTCGGGAAGTATCTGCACGGGACTGCAAGAAGGGAGGCGGTTTCTTCCTGCTTTCACATGAGGCTATGGATTCGGCTCGTCCTTCTTTGGCCTCCTCCTGGAAACAGAAAGAAAAAAACATTTGCGGAATTACATGAAAATATAATGAAAGACATAAGAAATATTTTAATAAGCTTGTGGTGTTAAATAACACTTTTGTAATAAAAAAGTAATAAAGCAGATATTATAACTAAAGACTGTTTAGAGAATAGAGAGTCAGCGACAGTTCGCATTTATATTTAACAAACTTCAGCCAACTAATAACTTACAGATAAAAATTGTTTACACATTAAAAGTTTGAATGTTACCAAAGAATTGATTCATTGATCTTTAATGTACAGGATGTACGAGTATAGTCACCTAAGACTGTATAAAGTAATAACCTTATTACTGCGAGTACAAACTACATAGTATTACGTCTATATCCACAATTCTCTTATATCTTTCACGAGCCCTCCACCGACTCGATTACGTTTTAACGATCGCCCTGACTATGGAAATAAAAGTTTATATAGTTTTGTCATTTTACGACTCACCATTGAGAGCTTTTACTGTTAATTCACGGCCGTCCAACCTTATATCGATTACTCTGTAGGATACTGTACAAGATTATGTTAATATTTCGATAACACACAAATTTTTGTTCTTCTTTCACCTCTGTTAGAGTGTGGAAGAGTATAGTCAGTTAACTTTAACTCCTTCTTTTCCTATGCTCTTCTTTTTCCAAATATTTTTCTTATTTTTCTTTTTAATCTACGGTTTCCTTTTTCATAGTAGTTTTCCAATTGTTAGATGTCATATTACGATCCTTGAGTCGTATATTTTATCTATTCTTTGTGAACTCTAAACTACACATTATGTTGTATATATTTTGCTTTGTTTACTTATATTTATAATATGTCAAATTAACAATTGTACTATAAAAAAATAAGTTATAAGTTATGGCAGATTATTAAAAACTTTTAAATAGTTAATTTTGATTTTAATATAATTTTCACACATTTGAGAAGAAAAAGATGTTATAAAACAGTTTTAAAAATAAAATATCGAATATTGGATATGTATTTCTAAGTTCTATCACAGTTTTACCGGTTTTTTACAATCATTTACTAAGACGGTACATAATTAACTTATAACTAAACAGGATTTTATACATTGAGATATGATTATAGCAATTAAATTCGGTACTTAGAATTATGTAAAAAAATGCATTTGATATTTATGAATAGGTATAAAAAAATAACTTCCGTTCGTTCAGTATAGCTGTTGATAAAATATGCGACGAGCTTTGAGGGTTATTTTGTTGATAATATGCGACGAATACACAGTTTAAATAATAAAAATCTCAATATCCTCACCAATTTATTACAATATATGATTGTATATTGATATTTATATATTAAGGAAACCATTATAATATAAATAATAAACATATATAAAGAAGTGTTGAAAGAGACAAGTCTCTAAGTAATATTACTTTCATCGCATCATTAGATCCTTCTTAGAACCTTGTATCTCAATTTGGACAGCGACGTAATGTACTTTGAACACTAGATACGAGTACACCGCTTTATCCGTAGTAAGAGTTTTGTTCAAAGAAGTGATGTAGTTTTAAAAAAGTTACCCTATCCGTAATACTGTGATTAGACAAAATACGGACGGAAAATAAAATTTACGGTTCACAATTTGTGAAACGTGCTGACTACTACAAGACAATGTTTTAGAATACACTGACTACATAATATTGATTTGTTGTGAAGTTTGAGGAAGCGGTTGAACATAATTTTTTTTTTGAGTTAAGTTTGTATCTTGTTAGACTTTATCTTTCTTATTGTTAGTATACGAGTAGACGGTACGGTCCACAATTTGGTTACTGCGCAGGTAAAATTTAACCGAATAGTGGCGGCTACAAGTTCAAATAGTCAGAAAATAGAAGACATTAAAGAAAAAGCTTGTGTTGAAATTATTTAACTGTATCATTTATATATTAAAAAGATCTAATTTAACATGTTGAGAATGGAGGCCGTCGTACTGCGATAATAAAAACCTGTATGTGGTGACTTCAACATTTAGATAATTCCTCTACTACTATCAGATTGAACCAACTGGTATAACTGAGACTACTTCTGTCTGCAGGGACAATATTTTTACCAATTTATTTATAAACTTTGTACCAAACATAAATAATCACAAATTATTCTGATTACTGATTAACATCATTTAATTACAAATTATTTAGTAGCAATGACATGGCAAATGGCAATGGCAGCAAACAAAACATGGTGTTCGTTCTTATATCTGTAAGGCTCTTGGAAATGTTTAGAAATAATATTTTAGCCTAATCTTCATATTTGAAACGAGAAAAAACTCCTCTAAAGTAAAACGATACATTTTTGAAGTTATTAAATTCTGTATTTAAGCGTATTTTTCTCCCATAACTTAGATTTAAAAAAAAAACATCTCACCGATAATGGGCGACCTCAGGAGGACTAGACAGCAATTGTATGACCTCTACAGTGAGAGGGAATTCAAATTCAGTTACTTATTTGCTCAACAGATTAGAAACCTAATCAATAATTTGTTCAAATAATTTAAATGACTTGGAATATCATAAAGTGCGAATGAAGTAAAAGCTAAAGCAAAAACTCCAAATTACCTTATTACTTAGAAAACCAAGAGATGCAATCGGATAAAACAAATGATTTTAAAATATTTTTTAAATTTTCAGATTTTACCACTTCTTCAATTTCTTCTCCCGCTGCAACATAGACGAAAATATTCATACAATTCAAAATTACACATAATTTCTTGCAAAACTTTAAAAGTTTTCGTACTTTCGTGGCCATTCAATTTGTTTGCCGCCCACCCGCTGTACCGATGGAAGTTTTATAACAACTTAAACTTACGAGGTGCCTTGGCTACTTTTTACATAACTTAAAGTGTTCTTAAAATATTTATAGCAATTAATAACACTACTAACTGCATGTGCCTGTACAGGGTTTCGTAGTTACCTAGGATGGATGGCTTCTATTGACCTTTGTTTGATGTGGTGTCGAAGGTTAATGGTTACAGGTTCGACAGTCCACATGGGGTGATGGTAACAGAAGAAAGAGGTATAATAATCAATTTCACAAGGGAAATCGAAAAAGTGTTATCTATCTGTGCGTCGCTGCGTGTAAAAGGCAAGCGGTGGTATTAGAGTTTGAAAACCAGCGTCATGTCAAAATTAATAACACCTTATTTTTAAATATTGCAGATAGTCTTCGTTAAGACCTTCGAAAATTTTTCAAGGACTGTTATGCGATTACAAATTACTTATAAAACCTAATTTACTAAACTTTTTAGGGCATTTGCGTGACCTATACTAGGGTACTTACTACTTATACATTGTTTATTTCCATGGATGTCGCTATAATCCCATGCGTATTATAACATACTTATCAGCGCACAGCACACGGCGAACTTTGCTACCAAGAACATAAAAAAGCTCGCTCTGCCTCCTTACTTCAATCTGTAATATTTTCTAAGATATTCTTCTAATTTTAATAATAAACTGTAAAGGCAAATTTTAATCAAAATTAAAGGTACAATATATCTTATTAATTTATGTAGAACAGGCATCAAGTATTGTTATTAAGGAATTTATGTTGTAAGGAATTCATATTTGTCAAGTATGAATTCCTTACAACATAAAAAAACTATAAGGGTACCTAGTAGACTACGGCAGCCATAAAGCGGATACTTTATTTATATGATAAATAGATGATCTCGTATGATAACCAAAAAAGTGTATCCAGGGTTGCGTGTTGGTGACCGTAATGGAATTATCATTATATATTATTTCTTGCAGAGAAATACTGGGATGAGTCAGCGGAAGATTTAAACATTCACATTAGAGATTTATTTATTTCATTTCATCCAAAGTCGTGTGTAGAATTTTAAAAACTAATTATTTTATGTTTTTTTTTAACTACCGTAAAAATCCACTGAGAATAATAATAAAAGTTATATTTATAGAAACAAATATAGTTCTTAACGTTTTAATTGTCAACTATACAATAACATATTAAAAAAAACCTTTTTATTCTCGAACGTTTGATGTTTGCAATGTTTACAGGTTAGCTACGAGTTTATTCGGAAACTCGTGTACCGTCTTAAGGGTCTTGAATCTTCCTCGAACATTTGGATACCAACATTCACTCTAAGACAATTACCCTTGAACTATGTATATATGAAATATTTTAAGTTGACTCGAAGGCGTTAAAGATGAACTGTAACCGACGGCAAGAAAAGCTACACAACACACTATTTGCTAATGCATTGTACATAAGACTTAGTAAGAGATTAATATTTTGATGTTGTTAGCACCCACTACACTTTCATAATACTTCCTTAAAAGAAAAAAATACTGACCCGAGGACACATCAATCTAAATAAATACAGTTTTTCATAACAAATAAACATTTGCAATTAAAAAGAAAAATAACTAATCTGTACTAGTATTATAAATGCTGAAATATCTCTAATCATATATGAGTTTGTTCCGCTAAAGACTAAACCACCGGGACGACCGTGATTTAATATAATATAGAGATATTCCGTAGTCCAGGGAAATGTTCTAAAGTAAAGTTATAGTGGTGATCAATGTTTGCAAATTGCTTTCTGATGATGCAATGAGCACTGCATCATCTGCATATAGCAAGCAATTGACCTTAATATCACCTACTTTCACTCCCATGTCACTGTCTTTCACGCCTTGGAGACAACTATCCAAATATGAATTGAACAAGCAAGCTGACATAGCGCAACCTTGTTTAACACCCGATTTGATGTCAAACCAGGGCGACATGCCAGCTCCTACTAACGCACAGCCTGAATGATCTCTTTACAGAGATTTTACAACCTGCAAGGGTCCGCTCTTATTGTATCGGGACGGTATCTTCCATAATTGGTTTCTCACAACCCTGTCAAAGGCTTTTCCAAATCCACAAAAGCACAGAAAACCTTTTGGTTTGGGGCCAAAATATATTTCCGTGATCATAAGGAAGGAAAAGATCTGATCTATACACCCTCTTCCAGGCTTAAAACCTACTTGGGCCTCCCACAACAGCCTTTCAGATCTCTCTTGCATTCTTCTCGCTAATATTTTAGCATAAACTTTACCGCCCAAGCTGATCAAACTGATAGTCCTATAGCTTGCACAGTCTATCTGTGAACCTTTGCCTTTATACAAAGGTACGATGATTGCAGCTCGCCAATCGTCTGGGATATCCCCCGATTTTCAACATAAATTGCACAAAAACCAGAAAAAGTCCAAGACGCGTGGCCCACCATATTTGATCATCTCGGCAGTAACTTCATCTGCTCCCGCAGCCTTACCACATTTCAGACTTCGTATCGCTCTCTCTACTTCTTCAAAACTAATTTCACCATTGGCTACATCTGGACTCAGCATTTCGCTGGTACTCAAGACCGAGGCGTTCTCACGTTCATACATCTCCTTGTAGAATTCTGCCCACCGCTGTAAAACGTGTGCTTGCTCTGTAAAAACTTCATCGCTTTTCAAAAGCACCCCTTTCATTCTACAGGTTACCGAATAACCCCGGGAATCACTAACTTCTCGCCAGAAAAACATCGTATTTTCCCGGAAGTTGTTCGTCAACGTTGCATCCCTTTCTCTCCCAGAATTTTCACGCTTCATCTTGATAAGTGCTTTTGTTTTGTGCTTTTGCAGCTTGTGCGCTCTTTTTCATACTTTTATCCTTACCCGAGGCTTTATAATCCGGCCATGCTTTCTTCTTTAACTCTACAGCGTCTTTCACTTCATCATCCCCCCATTCATTGCGCTTTTTACTTAAATCTCTTTTCCTTTTACCACATACCTCTGTCGCTACTTTCACCATACCATTCCTAAGGTTCTGCCAGCATACTTCAACACTTTCAATTCCAAAATCACAGCTTTCAAGCTTCTTGGAAACCCTTTCTTGATATTGTCTGGCATATCAATCCGATTGTTGAGTGAAGGATATGAACAATCACATCATATTTCAATTAAATATCATATCGATCACATTAACACATATATTTTTTATTTTTAATAAATGTGATATTATATGTTCTGTTGCATTTTATCAATTCAATATTTATTACGGAAAAGATGCCAAGATTCTAGTCAAGAAAGACATAATCTTTTATTGTACCTACAAAAAGCTAAACCTATTTATAATTTTTTTGTCAGCATGTTATAAACAGACCTTACTACAAATTATGTAAATAAATAAGAATATCATTGGTGGTCGTGAGTTCAGGAGATCAAATAATTACTGGTTATAAATTTTTTGGGTGATTTTTTTATTTGTACTTTGATTCAACATCCCTCTAACAAAAACAACCTTCAGTTGTTAATAATATTAATTATTTTATTCTTTCATGAAATTACACTTTAGTTTATTTCAACCGACCTTGTACAATTTTCATTTATTTGTACTCGACCGGGTGTAATATTTGTCTAAGTATTGAAATAAATTATTTAAAATATTTTCACTGAAAAACTCATTTAACACTAAACCTACCGACAATTCTTGTATACCTGTTCCTACCGCACGCCGTCAAATTGACCGGTAATTAAAAGTTATTTTATTATATAACGCAGGTAATAATGGAAATAACTAAAAGTAAAGAGTGTAGAAAATATTATATGCATACGAGTTAACTTCCCGGCCCTTCCCGGGACGGGAAGGGTCAGAGGTCACGTATGAGGTTGGCACCCACTCTATTTTGTAGCCTGATTCAATAGCTTTTTTTTGATGTATTACACATTATTGTATGATTTGTGGGTGATAAGTGATGCGCGTGCATAAAGAGTCAATCAGCTCGTTATTATATAGTAAGGATTCTAAGAATTGTCATGTAGTTTGATAACGATATTATGACGTTTAAAAATGTGTAAGTTTTACAAAAGTTTAAGAACGGTCAATTTGACCGGTACTTGGTAGGTTTAGTGTTAATTTACTAATTTATAATATTGACACAGATACTACAATAAGCAATACAAATTCCGGAGAGAAAAAAATTAGTAGTTGTAGGTACATGTGTTTTATTGAGCGAAGCGAACGAAGTGAGCGGAACGTTTTACTGGAGACTTTTTACATCCTTAACACGAATTGGCTCGAAAACTACTTAACGGAAAATTATGAAACTTTGCCAACAAAAAGACACTCATTAGGTTATAGTTCTTATAAAAAAAAAATTTCGAAACGTCCTCACAAATTTTTTTTTTTTTTAATATCATGTCAAAAAACTGATATCCCATTGAAGTCAATGGGAAACGATGACTCAATACATTGGGCTCGCTTCGCTCAATATGCAAACGGCACACGAGATTTCGCGAGCACAGCGAGTCGAAATTGAGGGTTTGTTGGCGCCCCTAATATATTAATTTTAGTAAATATATTTTCGGTTAAACCAAGAAATATATGTTACAGGGAGTTTGAAATTCGAGGGTTAATAACTTCGTATCAAATTTGAGATTGGTGTTGTTGTTTTTGTTGTGGAATTTGTAATCTATATCTATATTAACTGAAGTTTTGGCAAACGTATATTAAGAGTGGCTCACCGCGAATAGTTACACATATAAAAGATAATAAATTATAAATGTACAGTGATGTTCAAAAATATAAATACTGAATCTATCTCATTGGTGTTTTATATACTTAATACTTTATAAGAATTACTACATTAATAATAAAAAGTTTATATGTACAACATATACGTATACTGTTATTCTCGATCGTACGCTGTGAATACAACAGATGAGTTAGTATAAATGTAAGCATCGGTTGCATCTCATCTGAATATTTATTGTGCAGAGTACTACAACGCCAAAGGACATAAAGCAATGCCAATTTAGATTATACATAAAATCTAAATAATTAGATAATTTACAATATAATTTTCGAAAGTACATGTTGTTTGTGTGTTTGTTACTAAAGAAATAACATTATTTGTAATGTCACTCTCTTGTATATATTATATATTTTTTTCATCTAAGAGTCCATCGGTCGGAAAGTCGATGAAGTGAACAGTTGTTACATGACAGCATACTTTTATACGTAAATATAAAAGTAATCTGTTTGGAATTAACGCTGGCCTAGTATTATTTTATTTGTATTCTCGTGCGAGGACGGACGGACGAATATTTATTTATTTATTTATATCCTTTTATTTTGAAATCTTTTTATAAACCTTTTTTTTCATTAGGCTTTTAAAAATATAGGAATTATTCAGATAAAGCATTTGAAATAAAACAAACGTAGCGAAAAATATTTAAAATATAATAGCGAAGTAATAAACAATAGATTGGTACTAATGTGGGATCAGGGTCCGATCCGAATCAATAATTTTTACCAAATATAATTTAAAAGTATTGTTTGTTGTTGTTGTTCACCGCTCACTGGCACGAGCTCTCTCTGTTGCGGAGGCTCCGGAAGCTCAAACTAATGATCTTAACGCACTCAATTACACTTGAATCTTTGAAATGCTTTGGAATTCATTGTTTTGTATTGATGTGTTATGAAAAGAAAATAAACTAATAAAATGATAGTTTTATTAGTTGATAATTTTAAAACATTTTTTATTATATTTTTTATGTTGTCAAAAGCGCAAAATAGTATTCGGTTCATCCAGCGGGAAGTGTCGCCACGCTACGCTATGGTTTCGTATAAATGTATGTTAAGTAGTCAATGAAGACTATCCTCGCACGCAACCTTCGACTGCCTGAGTTCGCACACGTGGCCTTAATATTATTATGTTTCTGAAATATCCGAAATCAACTAATAATTGAAACTATCTAATTCTGAATGAGGTAATACCAATGATATGAACTATACCATATTACGGTGATACGTGACAGAAAGTTGCCTGAGAATAGCTCCAATGGAGAACACCACGCTTGAAACTTTCAAATAGTAATGCATACGATAGCATGTACTGCAAAAATTACTCCCAGAAATATTTTCTAAGATGATACAGATCATCATCATCATCATCAGACATACAGATATCTTCTAGTAAACACCTTTACTTCAAAGTATGGTAAACAAAATATTTTATTTAAAGTTACTATATATCCTGTAGTATTTGTTCGTTGTTTTATATCTCTCTGACTGGTGATATTTTATGTGATCGTCAAAGTAATCATTGAGCGCGGACTATGAATACTCGTACAGCGCGTATTAGTTTACTGCATATTAATATCTGGTCACGGAATAATTTACGTTTATTGTTTTTAGAGTCTGGTTTATTATCAACATGTCAGTAAAATCATAATATTGTTATCAAAATGTATACTTTTTGAATTTGATTACAGTATTATTATGTTTTGTACAATTAATATATATATTAGATGTATGATAGTAGGTACAGGTACATATTTCAACTTGAAAATTGGGCGTGGAATAATTGAAATGTTGACATTATTCAGCTCAAAAAATGTGTGTAAGGACTCTTTAGTTTAATACAATTGAATTATAATTTTTGATAAAACTATCCCTCAGCTACTCTAATAGAAGATAACACTCCTACAGACGCTGACAGTCCCGTTGACCGCAGACCGCTTTCCATTAGTTTGGTTCAGTCGACCGCTGCTGCTATCGTAAAATGGTGATGTTTGACTCGTCTTTACTTACGATTAATAGAAACAAATAATTATATTACAATCAATAATTATATTAGCTTTTATTATTGATAGTGCAATTACAATTACTTTGGTTATCTGCTGAAAGTTATACTCAATTAAGATTTACATATATATTTTTTGTTTTATCAGGAAACATTAAGCATCTCAAATTATGAAAAGATAAATATGCGCTTTACGCCTTAGTCAATGCTTGAAGGAGGTTGATGTTGAAGGAGGACAGGCAGTTCCATCTCCGACATAAAAAGCGGTTAATATACAATCTAGGTCTCAATCTCTGACTTTTTTAAACTTCAGTAAATCATGTCACATCTGAATTAAGTACACCATATAACAAAACGTAGTCACAATAATATCTTTACTTTAAATAGGAGCACGTGATAATTAAATGATTGCAGATATAAATCAATATTATTGATAAAACAATATTGATATCACCGATTGACTAATTTATTTCATATCCTTAAGTTCACTAAGGATGGAGTTTTATCAACGTACATGAACTTAGATACTTTACATAAACATAAATGTAAATAATGTTAAGAAAATTATAGTAGTAATTCACTTTTAGCAAATTAACGATATTTTATACCGATATGGCAAAGTCGTAAGAATTTGTTATTCACATTATTTATTTATTTATTTATGAAGTTTTACTTCATTGCACAAAAATTGGTACAATTGGCGGACTTAATGCAATCTAGGCATTATTTTAGACTGGTAGAGTCAACCAACAATGGTAACAGAAAAAAATCAAGACAATGAGGGTAACAAGTAAACAAAAAAAATGAATAAAATAAAATTACTTATAAATGAAATATACTATAGAATACTAAAATAAAAACATACTATATTATATTTAAAGAAAGAATAATGAATACAACATAATTATCTTATCGCTACAAAGTAAACTAAATACAAAAGTGTAAATAAATACAAATACTCAAATTTAAGAGTCAGGTAGTAAATGAACAATAAATATTCACTGCGTTCTCTCATGAAGATATTTACAAATGCGCTTCTTAAATATTTGTCGGTTGGGAGTACGACGAAGTATATCAGGAAGGCTATTCCACAGTTTAATGGCCTGTACTGTGAAGGAATTAGACATAAAATCAGTATGGTGCGAAGGGATACATAAACATAAGTTCAATGATGAGCCGAGGTGAATGTCATGAGTTGTCCACAGTAGTTGAAATTTGGACTTCAAGTACAGAGGAGAGGATGAATCATTTAAAAGAGAAAATAACTGACAAAGTTCATGAACTTCTTCTTTTACGGATGCGAAGCCAGTCCAGCTTAGACCGGTATTCAGATATGTGATCATATTTACGTAAGTTAAAAATAAAGCGAATGCAATTATTGACGAGACGATCCAATTTATTTAGAATGGCTTCAGAGAAATAAGAGTAACATACATCAGCCTAGTCAATAAGTGGAAGAATAAGAGGCTGCACCAACAGAGTTTTGGTTCGAATAGGTAAAATGTTTTTGTGACGATAAAGTGAACGTAACGAGTACGTAACTTTTCGACATAACTCAGTTATATGGACACTCCAACTGAACGTATAATCAATATGAAGGCCGAGATTTTTTACGGACTGCGTGAGTGGTATTCTAACAGTATTATGTCACTGGTGTTAGGGCGATGTTGTCTATCTTGTTAAGACCATGCTTACTGTCGATAATTATCGCTTGACACTTTTGTGGGTTAACATAAAGTCCAAAGTTCTTACACTAATCATGGATCCGAATCAAGTTCATGTTAACACAATCGACAGCTGAGTTAATAGAGTCAGGTGAGGCATGAGTATAAATTTGTAGATCATCGGCATACAAATGGTAAGAGGAAGAGAGGTTAAAAGTAATAAAATTTATGAACACAGAAAAAAGAAGCGGGGAGAGAATACTACCTTGCGGGACACCAGACACCAAGATGCACCAGTCTGACAAAATTTTGTCAATGCAGACAGCCTGCTGGCGATCCTGAAGGTAAGAGTAGAACCAGTTTAGTTCCTTGGAAGATATATTAAGACAAGGGAACTTCCCGGCCCTTCGGGCCAGGAAGGGTCAAAGGTCACGTATGTGGTTGGCACCTACTCTATTTTGTAGCCTGATTCAATTGCTTTTTTTTGATGTATTACACATTATTGTTTGATTAGTGGGTGATAAGTGATGCGCGTGCATACAGAGTCAATTAGGTCATTATTATATAGTAAGGATGTCTTAAAAAAGCCAGAATTATGTCATGATTAGCTGCATTAAAAAAGTTAGAAAAATCAATTAATACTAGAACAGTTAATTGAGAGTGCTCCATCGCTTCTCAGATATCTTCAGTAACTTTGAAAAGTGGTGTGGAAGTGCTGTGACCAGGACGAAAGCCAGACTGAAAACTATTTAGAAGATTGTTCTTTAAAATGTAGTCAGAAAGTTGATTGTGAACGATTTCTTCAAGGATTTTAGAGTTAGGATAGGTAGAGTAATATAGATATGGGACGACAATCATTGCAAGCAGTGGGATTAGAAACTTTTGGAGGAGGAAGGACACGGACGCTCCGCCAAATATTAGGAAAATACCCATTGGATAAGGAAGTATTAATGATATGAGTCAGAGTGGGTAGGATAAAATCAACTAATACGACAGTCATACGTCGGCTAATATCGTCCTCGCCAACAGCATTTGATTTAAATAACAGCAAAACTCTTTTGATTTCTTCCTCGGAGACTAAAGAAAAAGAAAATGGGAAATTAGTAAAATTTGGCAGGGAAGATATATATGAAATGGTTTTGAATTTAATATTATTATTTAGACTAGAAACTTTAGAAAAATTACGATTTAATTCATCAGAAGAAAATGAGGTTAGACCAGTGGATCTTTTAGATGGCACTGCACCTAGAGTCTCAAGAAACTTCCATATGACTGCTGAGGATGAAAATGATAATTTATTATGGATATGGGGCCTTTAGCTCTGATTGCAACGATTTCTTAAAAATTTGTAATTGCACCAGTTAACTTCGTTTCGATTTAGTTTAAATTTACGGAAAGCCCGATCCCGTCTCCGCATGGCTGCCCTCACATTATCTGTAAGCCATGGCGCAGATGGACGTTTTAACTTTACAGTTCTTAATGGAGCATGTTTGTCAAAGCGATCCAAGATATTTTTGTTTAACATAACAATTTTTGTGTCGACGTCCGTCACGTCCTAGATGTCACTTCAGTTTATAAGAGAGGCATCCCTTAAAATACTATCAAAATAATTTAGAAAAACTCTGTAAGTGCAGTATTAAAGGTTTGAGTTTAGGAGGCTTAAGGTTATAGGAAAGAAATAATAGGTCGTGTCTAGAAAAATTTGGAGCGGGAAACTGACCATGATTTATAACCATATCGGGAGAAGCGGTGAGCATCAGGTCAATCCATGTATCAGGGACATTAAGGTTAAGGTGGGTAGGATCCAGAGGTAGAATATTTACACTAACAGAACTAAGAACGGATCTTAATTTTTGAGAGGTAGGAGAATCCAATATAAAGTTAGTGTTAAAATCACCCATAACTATCTGATGCATGTACTTTGAGCTAATGCTTTCAAGCTCAACCCCTCCCCCTCCCCCTCCCCCCCTGTAGTCTGTAGTCTGGCTGCGCGTGGACATGGACGATCACGTCAGATTCTACGCGTGTGTGAGATGATATAAAAATATGTGTCAGAAAGTGATTCAAAACAAGAACTATGACCTTATTTAAATTATAATAATATCTTTTGATTATTTAGAAATATATTTCAATCGTATTTATTGTTTTATTCAAAGAAAAGAAACTAAGTTGGATTACGTCATAACCGGTTGTCAGAGGTGGGGTAGAGTAGGGTTGTTTACGATCCATTATAAAAGAGCTGTCGCGGCCACAACTCGGCACTTGCAATTGTGGAAAGGATCAGTACTCTGCCTCCAGTCGGTATTAATCTGGCTCTGAGAACCTACTGTAGTGTGGTGTGTGACGTCATTCCAGATAAGTATTTTTAACATTTATTTTATTTAATATTGTGGATGTAAAATATAATTATTATCATATATAATACATTTAGTTTATTATAAATTAATTATATTATATTATATATATATATGTACTGTAATATTACGTAGTATTAGTACGTAGGTATTATTTTAGTTTTCTTATTAATGTGTTACAATAATAAAAGTGAATAATTTATTATGAAATATGTTTTTATTATTTATATTTAGAACCTACTTCTAATATCAGAAGTGGGATCGCCTACCTGCTCGGCTCAAAATGTTTAATCTTTATTCTTTGTCATTCCAGTGTGAACCATGGACGCAGAGCTAATGAAAGATTTATTGTTATCTATCAAAACCGCGATAACCTCAAATCGACGTGAAGATGATTTGGCACTACCCACCTTCAATCCGGAGAAGATGCATAATGGTGCTGAAAGTTGGTGTAAGAACATTGAGGATCTAGGTGAAGAATTTAACTGGAGCAGTCTACAAATGGTGGCTAAAGCCGGTAAGGCCCTTCGGGGTTCAGCTTCTATTTGGTTCGAAACATGGGAACCCGAACATCGTGATTGGGAAACGTTTAGTCAGGATCTGATAGGTCTTTTCCCGACTAAGAAAAATTTAACTGATAGATTAACGAAAGCTGTTTTGTATAATTCTGAGTCTGCAGAAACCTATGCCGAATATGCTAGAGAGAAACTTTTACTTCTTAAAAGGACTAAAACCCACTTTACTGAGGATCAGTTAGTTGAGCTTATTTGCGGGGGAGTTCGCGACATTAATGTTCGTATGGCCTCTTTTAATGCTTCTGTAACTACGACTAATGAATTAATTACCCTCTTTTCTAGCTATATTAAAAACCCTCGAAAACGATTTTTTGATAAAACCGTCACAATCGATGAACAGAATTCAAGTGTTGCCAAGAAACCTCGTTTTAACCAAACTTCAGAATCGGTTTGTGGAAAAATTTGTTTTTTGTGCGGCCAAAAGGGTCATATACGGTTTTATTGCCCTCAGAATTCTTCTTCTAATAAAAATATTTCGAAAAATGATACAAGGACTAAACTTAAAGATATGCCTGTTACGAAAGCATAGCCAAGGGCAATTCTTATAGTAAGCACCAACTTGGTTTCACACGGTTAAATGCTGACACCACACTTCGAGTATCCTAAAGACGACACCATACGGCTTGCATTCTCACCATCGATGGGAATCGAGGATAAAATATATTCATTCTTGGGTCAATCGCTGACCTGGAATCACCTTTTTTTAGTATTAATTAATTATAAGTTTTAATTGTAACTCTTTAATATAATTTTATAAAATAATTGTTTTTCTTTGCATCCTTCGCTGCCACCAAACTTAATTGGCGCAGTCGGTAGGATATTCGAGATATATTCGGTACGCGTCGCGTCAAGATTTCCCCTAATATCGGTGCGAGATCCCGCGTGACTAACCGATTTCGAGTATCCGAATCTACATACATCGTGGAGGCCAGCGGAGGTGAATCCGAAAATCGATTCGGCAAAGAAAATCATGTTCATGTAAGTACTCTGAATCTTTCAAGTCCTTACCTATCCTAATTTTTAACGTTATTCTTATCCTTTCAATTTATTTTATTATTCCATTAGATTGTCCAATTAATTTAATATATAAATACTATTATATATAATTTTTAGAGTGTTAGATTAGTGTTCAAAATTTTTCATCCGAGAGAAAACAGTAGCCGTAGTTTGTGTAAGGGTAGATCTAGCAGGCTCGATACTATAGACGAATTTAGGCAATTAAAAAAAATTGTTATACCTAATATTAAAATGTCTCAAGATATAATGGGTGAGATATACAAGTCACTTAGAGTTTTGCCTGATTTTGACGGTAACCCCCATGTGCTAACAAGATTTATAAATTTATGTGATCAATTAGTACTTGCATATTTTAAAACAGAACCGGGTTATGAGTTAACCAATTTGGCCCTTAGTAATGGTATATTAAATAAGATTACAGGCTCTGCAGCTCGATTGATAAATTCCAAAAGTATTCCTGAAAATTAGTTCGGTATTCGTAGTGCACTTATTAATAATTTTGCTGACCATCGAGACGAGACCACTTTTATTTAACGATTTATCATTACAAACCCAGAGGTCTTCAACCCCACGGGAATTTTACAAACGTGTTCAAAACTTATTCAGCACTATCATGACATACGTAACGTTGCATGAAACCGTGGCTACTACATTCGAAAATTTCAGAAAAGCAAAAATAGATGTAAATTTTAATATTCAAAGACAACTCGGATATATACAAATTCAAAACCCACCTTTAAAATTTCTTATAGACACGGGAGCCAATCAGTCGTTTATATCCCCTCAAGTAGTTGAAAAATACTTTTCTCATTTACCTCTTAATTATACTCCATTTGAAGTTACGAATAATCATAATGTGTATAGACAAGACTATTCTATTACTTTACCTAGTTTCTCGGAATTTAAAGAAAATAATGACGTAACCTTTTTTATTCTTAATTTTCATAATTATTTTGATGGCATTATTGGTTTTGATTTGTTAAATTCGTGGGACACTAACATTGATTTTAGACGCAAGAAATTAATTACTAAAAATACCGAATTGCCTATTATTATGTATGACGCTCGAAATACAAATCTTTATCAAGAAATAATACCAGCTCAGTCATCCAAATTAGTGAAATTGCCAATAAACTCCAAGGACGGAGATGTATTTGTTCCTGATCAGATAATAAGTAATTGTTTAATTTCTGATTGCTTTACAAATGTGAAAAACAGTCGAGGTTTAGTACAAATTTCAAATAATTCAAAGAATGATGTAATCTTTTCAATGGATCGGCCTATTACAGCTGAGGTATTCAATATTGAATCTAAGCAATTAAAACAATTATCCGATCGTACAAAAGAAGTTCTATTGCGTCTCCGTACAGATCATTTGAACCCAGAGGAAATAGCTAATTTAAAAACCTTATGTGCACATTATTCGGATGTGTTTTACCTTCACGGAGAACCCTTAACATTTACGAACAAAATTAAGCATAAAATTAAAACAAATGATGAGATCCCAGTTCATGTTAAAAGCTATAGGTACCGGTATGTCCATAAACAAGAGGTTAGAAGTCAAATCAATAAAATGCTTGAACAAAATATAATTAGACCTTCGGATTCCGCGTGGAGCTCTCCTATTTAGGTGGTGCCTAAAAAGGCAGATGCTTCGGGTAAAACCAAATGGCGATTAAAATTATCCGAATACGATTTCTCAGTCATTTATAAGCCAGGTAAATATAATACAAATGCTGATGCCTTATCCCGTTTAGTAATTCATAACGAAGAACTAAGTTCAATAGCAGTAAATGCATCTGAAAATGACTAGAACTATTACAGCTTCAGAAGCTGATAGAGATAATTCTAATACCCTAACAGTTCATACCGACAATGAAAATCCTATTTTGGAAATCCCGATTTCTGACGAACCCCTAAATAAATTCACAAAACAGCTAGTTTTAACAATTGTAAGCAATATTAAAGGAAGACCAATAGTTTCAAAACCTTTTGAAACAGACACACGTATCACTGTTCAATTGTCAGAAAATAATCTCGAAGAAGATATCATTAATGTTATCAAAGAATATGTTCATCCCAAAATTAAAACAGGGTTACTCATAAATCCCCCATTAGCAATGTACTCGGTTATTCCCATAATACAAAAGGCTTTTAAAAGTTCAGCTATGAATTTAATACTAGTTAAAAAGGAATTGGAAAACATAAAAGAATACTTAAAACAACAAGAAATAATAAGCAAATACCACGTAGGTAAAACTAATCATAGGGGTGTTAATGAATGTCATCTCGCCCTATCTCATAGGTATTATTGGCCAAAAATGCGAGAGCATATAACCAAGTTCATTAACAAATGTATAATTTGTGGTCAAGCGAAATATGATCGCAACCCTATTAGACAACAATTTCGTATTGTCCCTCCACCGTGTAAGCCTTTCGAAGTTGTTCACCTAGATTTATTATCTATACAGAGTGAAAAGTTAATAAAAATAAAATGACCAAAGCTTTTAATTTAATTCATGAGTCTAGTTTAAGTTACAGAAATGAATTAACAAATACTCATAATAAGTCTAGAGAGCCCGAAAAGCAATTCTCCCCGATCAACAAATATTTATTAGAAACCCTTTTGCTGTTCGTCAAAAGATAGCGCCGCGTTACACACATGATACAGTTAAAGCTGATCTCCCGATACATATATATACATGCAAAAAAGGCGGGCCAATTGCTAAGTCTAGATTAAAGAGAGTTCTTAAATAAAACTTGAAAATCTAGATGATGGTCCCGGCATTTTACCTTTTAAACTAGGTCTTTGTCGCATAGTGTCTCATTATCACTCATTCTTGAAGTATATCGATATCCACGAATTGCAAGACAAAGTAAATACAGTTCATATCCAATTAAGCAATATAATCTCTAATCTTAATAATAAAACTTTTTCTTTGTTTGAGCCCCATACTAACTATTTGAAAGAAAAGCTTCAAGTCGTTATAGAACAATTGCAGTCATTTGAAATTAGCCGCTCTAAAAGAGGTCTCGTTGATGGTCTCGGGTCCGTAATAAAAAGTATTACCGGTAATCTTGATTACACAGATGCGTTACAGTTTAATAACGCAATAAGATCACTACAAGAAAACGATAATAAATTAGTTACGGAATTTAACAGTCATGTAGGCCTGACCAAAGATTGGATAACTCAGCACTCTAAAATAATAGATAAAATAGTAGATAATCAGAACAAATTAGCGGAACTAGTAAAAAAACATTAGTCTAAGTTACAGAATGTGCTAGCATTTACAAGGACATCCACGGCTCATCATGATGTCATTAGTTTAAGTTCTATTAGAAATATAATTAGAAAGCTACGTAGTATGTATGGTAGTAATAAAGTACTAGATATAGAGGCCCGAGAGTATTATGACGTAATACAATTAGGTTCTTATTATGTAGGAAATGAAATAGTTATAGTATATAAATTCCCAATTATAAAATCCCAAATATATAATTTATATAAGATATCCATAATCCCTAACAAAAATCATGAAAGTCTTGTTCCCCAACACCAATTCCTTGCAATCCATTTGAAAGATTTCAAGTACATAGAGGCTGAATGCCCGAAGTTCACTAAAGGGTATCTATGTGAAGAGATACACAACATACATAGTCGTACATCGCCGGATTCTGTAACAGCCCTCGTTACTACGCAGAAAAAACTCCCCGAATGTAAACCAGTCACCGTATCCCTACTTACGTCAGCCTACGAGAAACTCGACGATCGCCACTACACCATTAGCTTTCCAACTCTTACTAAAGTACGCTTGTCCTGCGATCAAGATATCTACAAGATGTTGCAAGGAAGTTATCTCGCTATAATTCCATATGATTGTTTCATTCAAACAACAGAATTCATCATCTCGAACCTCAACGATCGACTAAAAGATCAAGCCTTGAAGATAATAGATGTCCCTAATGAAAATATACTCAGTTCAGCAGCACATCTGATATTCAAATTAAACTTCATTAATTTGATAATCTTCACGCTACCAATAGAGAGGTTATTCTACAGTCACTAGTAAACTTGAGCAAGACCAACGATATAAGCATCTACCATACAACAATACCTTTATATACGTTACTATTCGGTGCATGTGTACTAATTAGCGGCCTTGCATACCGGAAATACCGACTTAAACATACGAAACACACCATCCAAAAAACTCAAAGGGATGAATCAGATCTACCAGCGCAATTTACGACCAAGGTCTTCAATAGTCGCTGTTCTACGGGGGGAGGTGTTACGAAAGCATAGCCAAGGGCAATTCTTATAGTAAGCACCAACTTGGTTTCACACGGTTAAATGCTGACACCACACTTCGAGTATCCTAAAGACGACACCATACGGCTTGCATTCTCACCATCGATGGGAATCGAGGATAAAATATATTCATTCTTGGGTCAATCGCTGACCTGGAATCACCTTTTTTTAGTATTAATTAATTATAAGTTTTAATTGTAACTCTTTAAATAATTGTTTTTCTTTGCATCCTTCGCTGCCACCAAACTTAATTTGCCAAATACTAATAATAAAAACAGGTGTGTATTTTGTAAAAAAGAAGGCCACAGTATAGAAAAATGTTGGTCAAAACAGAGACATGATCGCGAAAAACAAAATAATAATAATAAGCCTGTTAATTGCACAATTCAATCTACCCTCCATCTTACAAAAGTACACATTAATAATATACCTGTAAATGCATTAATTGATACCGGTGCTAATTGTTCAATAATTAAAGAGTCCATCGCACTTCGATTAGGCTATCATATATTTCCCTGGTCGATAAGATTAGATGGTATCGGCTCGGGTCATTTGAATACTTTCGGCAAAATGACGGTACCAGTTAGATTCGAAGATATTTACATCGAATTAGAATTACATATTGTAAGTGATGATAACTTTGCGTATGATTGTATTATTGGGCAGGACGTTGTTAGATATGCTGACATTATTATTGTGACTGATAACAGCGGTACTAAATTAGTACGTAGAAATATAGTTAACGTTTCGCAGAACCAAATCGAAAACAATAAAGATAATTTGCTTTTAGAACTTAGTAATCATTTAGATAGCGATTTAAAAAATAAAATTGTAAATATATTTAGTAAATTTCCCAAAGTTTTGCCTTCCGAAAATTTTATAGGAAATGTTAAAACTGGTAAGATGGAAATAAAACTCAAAACGGATAAAAATATTTATTATCGTCCTTACCGCCTAGCCCCGATCGAGCGTGAAAAAGTTAAAAGTATAATAAATGATTTGTTGCGAGCTGGCATCATTCGTGAAAGTAGTTCTTCTTATGCTAGTCCTGTACTACTCGTAAAAAAGCGTGACGGTGGTGATCGACTATGCGTGGACTATAGATCCTTAAATTCTATTATAGAAAAAGAAAGATATCCACTTCCTTTGATTCAAGACGAGATTGATCAGTTAGGTAAAGCTAAATATTACATTTCAATTGATATGAAAAACGGTTTCCATCAAATCCCGATTTCGGAAAATAGTATTAAATACACAGCTTTCGTGACCCCCGATGGACATTTTGAATATCTCAAAATGCCTTTTGGTATATGTAATGGACCCACGGTATTTCAAAGGGCTATATCCAAAGCAGTAAAAGACCTGAAGTTTTTAAGGGTTTATGTCGATGACTTGCTTATACCATGCGAATCATTCGAACAAGGTCTCGAGTATCTTGATTTATGCTTGGCAGCACTCGTTAAATCCGGATTTACTATTAATTTAAAAAAATGTAAGTTTTTCGTTACGTCCATAGAATATTTAGGTTGGGTTATCTCGCCTGAAGGGGTGCGACCTAGTGAAACTAAGGTCAAAGCCTTGGTCAATTCTCCTATTCCCAAAACTGTCAAGCAGGTCAGACAATTCATGGGCCTTGCTAGCTATTTTAGGAAATTTATCCCTGAATTTGCCTCTAAAACCGCTTGCATAACTAAGCTTACTAAAAATGGACAGATTTGGGAGTGGGGTAATGAACAAGAAGCTGCTCGTAATTATATCATAGCCAAATTAATATCGGAACCAGTTCTCTCTATCTTTGACCCTTCACTTTCTACAGAATTGCACACTGACGCTAGTTCAATTGGTTATGGTGGGATTCTTATGCAAAAACATGGAACAAATAAAAGGGTAGTTGCATACTATAGTCGTCGTACAACTGAGCCAGAGTCAAAGTATACGTCATACGAATTAGAAACACTCGCGGTATATAATTCATTAAAAAATTTCCGTGGTTACCTCCTGGGTATACCATTTAAAATTATAACAGATTGTAACGCAATTAAATCTAATCTAATGTACAAAAAAGATCTTTCCCCTAGAGTTGCTAGATGGTGGATTTTCATGCAGGACTTTAATTTTGAGGTAGTTTATAAAAAAGGTATTTATGTCGAACATGTTGACTATTTAAGTAGAAATCCGAGTAAAATGGCTTCTTCAAATTTGAATTGTTGTGAAAATTCACTTGAAATAAATTTGTTAAATGATCATTCGTTTTGGCTAGAAGTTGCTCAGCAAAGAGACCCCGAAACATTGTCTTTAATTGACAGGGTTCAAAACAGGGTGGAAATTATCAATATATATTTAAAAATAATTTATTATACTACAAATGTCCTTCAGACAACAAACTAAAAGCGTATGTCCCTAAAGGAAGTCGACTCGGTATACTACGTTTGTATCATGACGAAAACTGCCACGTTGGGAAAGAAAAGTCGTTTTGGTTTCCGGGTATTAATAAATTTGTTAAAAAATATATTGCTCATTGTTTAGTATGTGTTAAAGGAAAGTTTCACAGTGGTCCGCATCAAGGTCTTTTACACCCAATTGATAAAGTCCCAATACCATTTCACACCGTGCACTTAGATTGTACAGGTCCATTCTCACAGTCACATAGTGGATTTAAGTATATTTTAATAACAGTAGATGCTTTTACAAAATATTGTATCATTAAACCTTTAAAAACTATGAGTAGTGAAGAAATGTTTAGCGTTATTCGTGATACATTGTCAATGTTTGGAACTCCATCTAAAGTAATTACTGATCGGGCTACAAATTTTTCCAATGTAAGTTTAACAACTCTATTTAGAGAATGGAACGTAGACCACCATTTGATTTCTACCGGTACCCCACGTAGTAACGGCCAAGTCGAACGATACGTTGCAACAATTATAAATATGTTGACAACTTTATGCAATACCGAAACAGAATGGCCGAACTTACTATATAAGGTACAGCTATCTCTTAATACAACTGTTCACAAAACAACGGGGTTTTCGCCTTTGAGATTATTAATTGGTCATAACTCAAACATCCCTAGCGTACAGGCTCGACTAACTGACATTAAGGGACCAAGTCCTTATGATGTAAACCAAATAGTGGATACTAAAGCAGATAGAATTTTAGCATACAATAATATGAAATCGGCAGCAGATAAATATAAATTACGTTTTGATACTACAAGACGAAACAATATAAATTATGTATTAGGAGACATTGTATATGTTTGTCAAGATCACCGTCGCCATAGTAAACTTACTCCTAAGTTTAAAGGACCTTACGAGATCGTAGAAATTCTTCAAAATGAAAGGTATAGATTACGTGGACAAGGACGATTACATAATATAATTGTTGCAAAAGAGAAATTACGAAAATGGATCGGCGAATGGACTGATGAAAATTGGACGGTTGAACAAGGTAAGTTTAGATTTAGTTTTTAACGTTTTGGAAAAGAGATGAATGTTGAAGTGAGCTCACTGATAGGTGTATGTGTGTGTTTAAGTCTGTGTAATGAAGTATAAATAATATTTCTAAAGTCTAGTCAAATTGGCGAAGGGTGGCATAATTCACCTAACGCGACAAGTATGACTAAACTGTGTGAGGTTGTGTGAGACCGTGTGAGATATTTGTAATATTGTGATGCTGCAAGGGTAGTCTGGTGTGATGTCTGGACACCACGAGGCAGCACGTGGTGGGACTGATCACGACAGTCTAACCTGATAATTGCCAAACTGGTAATGCTGCAAGGGTGGTCTGGTGTGATGTCTGGACACCACGAGGCAGCACGTGGTGGGACTGATCACGACAGTCCAACTTGATAATTATGTAACTGGTAATGCTGCAAGGGTGGTCTGGTGTGATGTCTGGACACCACGAGGCAGCACGTGGTGGGACTGATCACGACAGCCCAGCCTAAGTTGTTGTATAGCTGAGTTAAATGACCTGGTGGAAAGTTTAGACACCATGACCAGCTGCATGGTGGAACTAATCACGACAGGTTCTATGAGATCGTTATCGTTTTTCAGCTTTACATGAAGATTCTCAGGACGACGAATAAGTTACTTCGAGAACGAAGTAATTTTCAGAATGGCCGTGTGAGATGATATAAAAATATGTGTCAGAAAGTGATTCAAAACAAGAACTATGACCTTATTTAAATTATAATAATATCTTTTGATTATTTAGAAATATATTTCAATCGTATTTATTGTTTTATTCAAAGAAAAGAAACTAAGTTGGATTACGTCATAACCGGTTGTCAGAGGTGGGGTAGAGTAGGGTTGTTTACGATCCATTATAAAAGAGCTGTCGCGGCCACAACTCGGCACTTGCAATTGTGGAAAGGATCAGTACTCTGCCTCCAGTCGGTATTAATCTGGCTCTGAGAACCTACTGTAGTGTGGTGTGTGACGTCATTCCAGATAAGTATTTTTAACATTTATTTTATTTAATATTGTGGATGTAAAATATAATTATTATCATATATAATACATTTAGTTTATTATAAATTAATTATATTATATTATATATATATATGTACTGTAATATTACGTAGTATTAGTACGTAGGTATTATTTTAGTTTTCTTATTAATGTGTTACAATAATAAAAGTGAATAATTTATTATGAAATATGTTTTTATTATTTATATTTAGAACCTACTTCTAATACGTGCCTCTACAGGTCCCATAGTGGTAATGCACAAACAGATCAACTGTTGGGCCACGTTCAAGCGAAGATTGACGACCTGCTTTCTCAGACTCCCTCCGCCGAAGTCGTAGTCCTCGGGGACTTCAACGCGCACAATACCGAATGGTTAGGGTCACGTGCAACCGACTACGCGGGGAGATCTGTGTTTAACTTTGCTCTGGCAAATGGTCTGTCCCAGCTGGTAAAGACACACACTCGTCTACCGGATGTGGACAGCCACACGCCCTCTTTGTTGGATCTTCTGCTGACTACACATCCAGAAAAGTACCAGGTCACTGTCGAAGCTCCCTTAGGGTCCTCTGATCACTGTCTGGTACGGAGTGTAGTGCCCATTCAACGTCCAGCTCGCACAAGACCTGCGACTCGACGCGTTTGGCACTACAAGTCAGCGGATTGGAATGGAATGCGGTCTTTTTTTGCATCCTACCCATGGGGCCCGATTTATTTCCCTTCCAACGATCCAAGTGACTGCGCTGCGGCTGTAGCTGATGTGATACTTCAGGGCATGGAACTTTTTGTACCAAGCTCTGTGGTACCACTTGGTGGCAGATCGCGGCCTTGGTTTGATGCGTCTGTCAGGGCTGCAGCAGCTGACAAACGGCAGGCTTATCAAGCTTGGGCCAATGCGTTATTCACTAAGGATCTGAAGAGGAAATACAACCGTGCCTCCCGATTCTTCAAACGACAAATTGCTAGAGCAAAGTTCAAGCATGTCGTCAAAATTGGGGATCAGCTGGCAAAGTACCCGCTTGACAAGCGCACGATCTGGGCGCTGTCTAAAACCATTCTGGGAAACTTTTGTCAGTCATCCCTTCCGCTATTGCACACTGGGAACGACTCTCTGGCCCACACGGCAAAAGAGAAAGCCGATCTCTTTGGCACTCTTTTTGCCTCAAACTCGACTTTGAACGACCAGGGGAAGACACCGCGGTAGCCAAGCTTAATGCCGGAAATAGTTTTTCGGCAAAAACTCATCCGAAAAGCCCTCCGTTACTTGGAATTTCATAAGTCGAGTGGGCGTAAAGGCGTAGTCCCGGTCTCATGAAAACGTGCCCTTGTCCATCCGATCCCTAAAAAGGTGATAGCTCGGACCCAGCTAACTACAGACTTATCGCCATTACCTATCTTCTCTCCAAAGTAATGGAGAGCATTATCAATAAACAGCTCCTAACCTACCTCGAGGATCAACAGTTGGTCAATGACCGGCAATATGGCTTTCGCCATGGTCGATTGGCTGGTGATCTTTTGTTATATCTTACGCACCGTTGGGCAGCTGTGATTAAAAGCAAGGGAGAGGGTCTGGTAGTTAGTCTGGATATGGCGAAAGCCTTTGATCGTGTATGGCACAAGGGGTTTCTTTCGAAGCTACCTTCCTATGGGCTTCCCGAGAGTTTATGCAAGTGGATCACCAGCTTCCTCACTGGTCGGAGCATATAGGTCGTTCTCGACGGTTTTTGCTCGGACCCCAAGCCCGTGAATGCTGGTGTAGCTCAAGGCTGCGTGCTATCCACAAGTTTGAGCGTTTACCACTAAGAATACCCCATTTGTTGTATCACCGCTCTTCGAGAATACTCCCCTCAATGCCTCGCCAAGTATCAGAATACTGGCTCTCGATATTTCGAGTGATTGGCAGTTTCGTGGTCTTTTGGAGGGCAAGGCCAAGTTTGCCTCGAAGAAATTGGGAGTGATCAATAAAGCGAGGCAGTGTTTCAAACCTGGTCAGAGACTTGCGCTCTATAAGGCGGAGGTGTTCAATAAATCAGGGTAATGTTGAGGAATAATATTACCCCAGACATTCTTTCAAATGTAGTCACGACATATGGGCTGATGGTCCATGTAAAAAGTGTCAGTAATGGACATATACAAAACATCAAGAACGTTGCTAACAGTGTGTATGACGGTATCAAGACTGTTCCAAGCAAATTGTTACACTACCATGTCATATCATGTCATGTAAGAACATGTTTTAAATAAATTTTAAATAAATTGATATTTGATTACTGAGACAGACATTAAACATTCAGTTAGTAATATAATACTGATGTAATATTCTATTAATAAGTGTTTTGACTCTACTGCAAATTGTCTTATTGTTACTGTCTTATGAATCGAGTACGTAAAGCTAGTATATGTAAGTAGTACATAAGGCGTGTAGATAAAGCAAGTAATTAGAGGCTTACATGATACTTACATAAGGCGAGTTTATGAAGCTAGTACAATCTTAATCTAGTGTAATCTTTGAAACTGTGATACAAAAGTTATACGTTTGTTAATTGCAATGTACGATTTTATATTAAAAGAATTGACTTTATCTATAAAGAGTATTGTAATTTGATGGTTTACCGAGATATACCTATAATATACCTGATATATCTCGGTCAAGAAAATAAATTTATGTAAAAACGATTTCAATTCACACCCATGTCATGTAAGCGCATTCCACGTGGTACTGAGAAGCGAACAGCATCTTCCTCGCCGAATTTACAATAATGTGACACGGGGTTACGTAGAAATTTCACATCTTCGTTAATTTTAATACTTAGTCACAAGTTCCAATTTAGTATGAAGGTTGTCTGTGATTAGGTTCATTAAATATCTTTTGACGGGTAATTCAAAGTACTTTATTAGCCTGTCATTTCGTATTATTTTATTTTTTAGGTCTAGCTGGCATATTATCTTTTGTATTAACTTAGACTTGAATATTATTAATTCTAAATTTGATTTAACGCGACCCTCTGGAAATATAAACGCTAAATTGAAAAAGTCATAACGGTTATAATATCGGGATCAATACTGTTGACGATGGGTCGTGGAAATATCATCGCTCGCATATTACATGTAATTCTATAGTATAAAGCTGAAACGTACAAAAATTGTTGAAAGTAATTTAATAGATGTCTCACTCTTCTCTAATATTGAATGTTAAAAGTAACTTCGTAATAATTAGTATATATTTTACTTTTTGTTTTAAAGGTTGTATCCATTCATTGTGGTGAAGTACAATAGTTGTTAATTTCTAATTTTATAATAAATTTTATATTTTTTATGTTGAACTTAAATTTATATTGCAATATATATATATATTATACTCGTATTAATAATTTTACCAATAATTGTTTGCTAGTTGTAGGTGCCAGATGAGTTTATGTAGTTTTTGTATTTAAAATTTTGTATTTTGATTGTATTATTGTATGTTAAAATAAAAATGTATGTATGTAAAATATAACATGAACAAATGTGGCGTTAGGAACTGCCAACCAACACGCCATGTTTCGAGCGCCGGGAGGTGGAGGACGGAGCTACAAATAGTTACGTGGAATGTAAGAGGAGAAATGGAACAGAAGATGAGTGAATTATTAGATGTGATGGATGACAAAGATCGGGATGTTATTTGTGTGTCTGAGACCAAGCAAAAAGGCAATGATACGACCGATTTGCCTGGCAACCGGGTCGCTTTTTGGGCTGGGGTTCCAGAGGGTGAGCGAGGTTGCCAAGGTGTAGGCGTGTTGTTGTCCTCTCGAATGGTTAATGCAATGGTAGAATACACGGCTATCGACCCGAGGCTTCTTTGGGTTCGATTTAAGCTGGGGATTATAAGTGTATTCTTGTTAGCAATTTATACGCCAGTATCCTCAGCTCCAGTGAGCGAGCTCGAGGAGTTTTGGGAGAGTCTCAGGGATGTTCTAAGTAGTGTCAGAGGTAATAAAAAGTTAATAGTATATGGCGATATTAATGGATGGGTTGGAACCGCGCGATGTGGTTACGAAAGCGTGCTAGGCAAGTATGGTGGTAAGAGAGTAAATAAGGCTGGAAAGCTTATTTTGGAGCTTTGTAAGGAGAGAAGTTTGTTTGTGGCAAACACGATGTTTGACCACAAACAAATTTACTATAGCTATAGAGATTTGGCCATGACTACTACGAGACTCGTGTAAATGTTATAGCATTTAATACTAGGGATAAGAATAAAATCTATTACCCTCAAATTAGGACTGCTTTTGGTTCTAAAAACTGCTTTCACATGATGATAGTCATCTATAACAAATTGCCTTCTGCGATTAGAAATTTGCCATACTTAAGATTTAAGGTGAAACTTCGTGACTGGTTGGTTGACAAATGCTTTTACTCCGTAAAAGAATTTTGTAATATGTGATTTTGATGTAAAAATATATATAAATAATTAAATAAAAAAAAAAGGATTGCTTATCTGAAATTCTTCTTCATGTGTCTAAATTGAGATTAATATTGATAAAATACAAGACAATAGTTTCAGACTTGACATACAATTATTTGACTTAATTTAATCTTGTATAATTTATTTTATTTTATTTAGTTAATTAAATGTAATTTTATATAATACAATTTAATTTGATAATTTTAGTTAATGTTATTTTTATGAAGTTAAAATAGTCTGTAATAAATTTTTGCATGTCACGCCGTTAACTAAACATGTACATATATATTAACAATATTGTGTTATGTATGCCATGTTTTTTGCAAATAAAAGATTTTTATTATTATTATTACATTTACACATGGAAGCGAGCGGAGGAGAGAAGTATGATTGATTTTTTCCTAGTGGATCAGCGTATTCGAAGTCAAGTTATGAACACACGAGTGTTCAGGGGTGCTGATTTGGGAACGGAACATTATTTAGTCGTTGCAAGAATAAGAGGTATGTTTGCAAGTTGGCGCAGCCGCACGACGTGTCCAAGCTTGGAGTCAAATTATTGCATAAGAAGCTGGAAGCTTCAAGTTCCACCGATCAGAGAGCAATATCAAGAAAAGGTTTCCAAGAAGCTCGAAAGCTGTGATTCTGGAAATGAAAGTGTTGAATTGTATGCTGGCAGAACCTTAGGAATAGTATGTTGAAAATAGCGACAGAAGTATGTGGTAAAAGGAAGAGAGATTTTAGTAAAAAGAGCGATGAATGGTGGGATGATCAAGTGAAAGACGCTGTAGAGTTAAAGAAGAAAGCATGGCCGGATTATAAAGCCTCGGGTAAGGATAAAAGTATGAAAGAGATAAAAAAAAGAGTGTACAAGTTGCAAAAGCACAAAACAAAAGCACTTATCAAGATGAAGCGTGAAAATTCTGAGAGAGAAAGTGATGCAACGTTGACGAACAACTTCCGGGAAAACACGATGTTTTTCTGGCCAGAAGTTCGTGATTCCCGGGGTTATTCGATAACCTGTAGAATGAAAGGGGTGCCTTCAAAGAGTTGTAAAATTTTATCAGAACAAGCATACGTTTTGTAGCGGTGGGCGGAATTCTACAAGGAGACGTTTGAAGGTGAGGACGCCGCAGCATTTAGTACCAGCGAAATGTTGAGTTCGGATGTAACCGATGGTGAAATCAGTTTGGAAGAAGTGGAGAGCGCGATTCGAAGTCTGAAATGTAGTAATACTGCGGGAACAGGTGAAGTTCCTGCCGAGATGATCAAATATGGTGGGCCATGCGTCTTGGACTTGTTCTGGTTTTTGTGCAATTTATGCTGGAAATCAGGGGAGGTCCCAGACGATTGGCGAGGTGCAGTCATTGTAGCTTTGTATAAAGGCAAAGGTCTATGTGTGCTTTTATTGTGCATGCTATAGGGCTATTAGTTTGATTAGCTTGGGCGGTAAAGTTTATGCTAAAATATTAGCGAGAAGAATGCAAGAGCGATCCGAAAGGCTGTTGTGGAAGGCCCAAGGAGGTTTGAGAAACGGAAGAGGGTGTATAGGTCAGATCTTTTTCCTCCGCATGATCATGGAAAAGTTTTTGGCCCTAAACCAAAAGGTTTTCTGTGCTTTTGTGGATTTGGAAAAGACATTTGACAGGTTTGTGAGAAAGAAATTATGGGAGATACTGCCCCGATACAATGTGAGCGGGCCCTTGCTACAGGCTGTAAAGTCTCTTTACGACACCTATTACATATTTATGACACCTATTACTTATTTAACCCGTCAGTTGGCGGCTTCATTTATGAACACCAACTTTATTGATAATCTTGTTCGGAACTCAATCACTGTAGTTACTATTTTAAACAAGGCATTAGAATTGAATATAAATTCTGTCTGTAAGAAGAAAAATTTAATATAAAAATGTATTAAAAAGTAGAACATACGAATAATAAAATTATAAGAAGCTTGAATAGATGCAAATGATTAGATTAGACATTCAGTCTCCTCTAAGTACCGTATAGCTCTGTGTTGTACTTAGCCGTGAATGGTATCGGTTACAGATATAGACGTTTTGGTCGGTCGGCCTCCAATCACAACAATGTCTTCTCAATACACCACCCATTCACACAAACCCTCACCGGCTACTAATATTCACCAAATTCTATCTATCTTCTATTCTATCTAAAGGGCAATATTTCGGTCAACTGATCTCTTTTTTGTTAAGTTTTGTTTTTTTTTCTGTATTTCCTATAGATCAGATATAATATCATAACATGTATTTTTCTATGGGAATTATAATATATACACCATGGGAAAAATAATTTATTATGTTCTACAGTACTTAACTAATATATCGTCATGAAATAAATGAATTAATCGAGATGTAATTAAAATATTAAAAATACTTCACTCCCGACACTCCAATGTAGTTTTAACTCTTCAGGGAGATTACGTCGTACCTGAAATCATTTCCGTTAATTTTATAAAATTGCACATTTACCTCTAGATTAAAAGACGATCGTCAACTCGTCAATTAGAAAATTATCAACACAAGTCAATATATTAATGTACACACGAGTATAATAATTGATACACACCACTGTTAGTACGTCACGTACATGTTAAGATAATAAACTACAAGCCATACATAAATATACATATCTATAATCATTAATTGGTACAAACAATGCATTTTAAAATGTTTTAAATTATGTAAACCTGATGAAGTAAATAAAAATAAACAAAGTTAGATTTAGAATGCTTTTACATTTTTAATATTGCCATACGTGACATGGTCAAGAAATAATCAAGATTTTTTTAAATAATTACAAGTGGCTAAGTGAAAGTGTTGTTTCACTCACAAAACAAAACACGTATATTAAAATTTATAGTAGTAAAATTAATTACGGTATTGTCTTGGATCGATAAGAACCTATGAACAACGGTACAAAAAATATGATTAGTTCTGCACACCGAGGACCTAAACATTAACTTGAATATGTTATAGTACTATAAAATGGAACTCTACTTTCGTCTGCATCAAGCAAATATGTACTCACTTCAACGCCACAGCTCTTGTATCTCTAATAATTTGTCTCCCGATCTGAATTGCTGACGGGAAAAGGCAAGATATAAAACTACCTCACGACTGCAGAACGCTGCTGAGACTAGTGCACGTGCATTCCTTTCAACAATTTAATAAATTATTCCGAGGAAATAAATTTTCATCTTAAGACTTCTTGCACACTTATATTGAAATGGATTTGTATTTTTAGTAGATATTATTATGATATGTTTTGTTTTGAACTGCTGTGATACTTGTTATATTCATATATACTGTTTGACAAATATTCCTTACATTCTTATTTATTATAAAAATTTTAAATTAGCATTTATTATATTCTCACGAAGCGTGGAGTCGCTGATTAGACGCGGGTGCATTCTATCATATTAAAATCCCAGAATGTAATATCCGAAACCTTTATTTGTTATACTTGATTTTCTGTATTCCTTTAAATACTAGGATCCGTCATCGTGCGCTGCGGGAGTTGAGCTGAGCGCCCTCCCCTTCTTACTTCCCCCTTATTCTTGTTGCTTACAAACTTAACATATTATAGTGCTCTATAACATGCTCAGAAACTATCGGTTTAGAATCTCATTTGAAAAGAAAATCAGTTCATCATCAATAAAATTATAGCCATATATCCGTCTTTTAAATGAATCTCAACTTTTTAAAACTTTTTTTCTAGACTGATCTTTTTTGTCCTGTTTTTTGCAAAACCATCTTTAGTAAAAGATCTAGTCATATGCCAAATTCTAAAAAAATACATCTATAGGTTTTAAAATTACCGATGTCGTAAAACAGCAAACTGAACGGTTAAGAGCTTCGTTTACGCTCAGCTCAATTTAATTTCATTATATTCATTCCCGTCTCCTTTAAGCGAGGAACGCGTAGATTGTGAAGTAGAAATAAAATAAAAACGTTAAGTTAATAAATTTGTATTTTTTTAGATTTCGATTGTGACCGACGTAATTTAGTGTAAAAAAAATTAAACCTAATAAAATTAATATAACAACGATTTAAACACAATAATTAAAATAATGAATAACAAATTAATCTCAACCTTGCAGTTGTATTATTTACACAATGTATCTATTTGGTTCATCCACGACGTAATGCCACAGCCAATGCGTCACTTGTGTATGATACTTGTGAGGTATAAAAATGGAAAATATCCGAAAGTAAAGAATAATATTTATTTATAGTGATTGTCTTCTGCGTTATTGCCTTTGCTATAAAATATTTACGCTGGAACATGTCTAATATATGTAAGAGATATGAGAAGCCATAATTCTAATTGGAATTTCATAATATCATTTCATGTTTTTATAGTAGATAATGAAATTTATTAAAAATAACAATTTATCACAATGTTTCTTTTAATATGATTAAGTAAATATGATGATTAACAGAAGCTGAGGTCAATCACTAAAAACAATCACGTGGGTATTAAGTACCTTTCGTATTGTATTAATGAAAATAAGAGGCTTCTTTCTGTAAAGTTACGTTTAGACCACGACACTACAGAAGTTGAAACATAAATCTCGGGCATTAATGTCTGTATTGTTTACACTTGTACGTATTTTTGTGTCTCAGTGGTGTCTATTTCTAAGTGTACGGGAATTGTGTCTGAGCTGATTACATGTTAACTAGTTATTGCTTATATTGTGATAAAAAATAAGTTATTTGATTACGCCGACAGATTAAAAAAAACATGCAACAATTTTGAGATTACCTTAGATTTAAGTTTATGAAAATTTCTGTCGAATGAAATATGAAGATTTTGATTAAAAATGTTCAACCTGTCCGACAATTTGTCTACTACTCTAGACCTAGACATAGCCTGTACACACAGCGGCTAAAGTGACACTAATTATCATATCGCAATGTATTTTGCAATTCGAGACACTCGCGTTCATACAGAGACACTGAGTGTATGGTGTATAGTGTCGTGGTCCAAACGCACTATAAGGATCTGCATCCTGCATATATGGATATTATCTTTTAGTTCGTTCATGTGAATGCAAAGACGTGTTCGTGCAATCGCTTTATTTTTTATATAGATCTCAATTGGCTTACAGCGTGATGCTCGTTTCACTAAATTTAGGGATTAGAAGTCAAGTGTCTTAATTGTATCAAATGTTTTAATTAAATTTTAATTGCGATAGTCCTTTCTGCGAAATTAATTACATTAATTCACCCTTACTCCACACTTTCACCCTGAAGTGTAGTTCGAGTGTAAATTATAGCAGGTTATATTTGTTTCTGAAATCAAAAAAAAAACTATAATATTTATTATAAAATAACCATTCCGAAAACAAATGTCTTAGTAATAATTTTTTTTTTTTATATATATTCCTTTATTATTATGTAGAAATGGAAATAGACATAAAATAAAATCAAGTTTCAAGAAGCGTTAAAACTTAACAGTTGTTTTTTAAAACTGTAAACATCTGCTACCTACAAATTTTAGTGACACTTTAAAGTCATCAAAGTGTGAGTACATATTTAATACATACGAGTACGTCGATATAACACAGACGAAGTCGCGCGCCACAGCTATGATGATATATAAGTAACGGCTATCTTATAGTCATAGGATATCTATCTTCTTATGATTGTCATTATTATTTATTTGCAGTTGGCTAACGAATGAATGAATGAATGAATTAATAGAAATAAATGTACGAATAAATAAAATTTATTAGTTTAATTAAAAAGAGCAACAGTAATAAAATATATTGCACAGAGCTCAGGTTGTCAAGTAGAATATCTAATTGAATTTTTCCTTCATAGAACTTGGGGCGCTTTAATAAACTCTCGAATAGAAGCTCAGAGAGGCAATCGTTTACTCCATTTGCATTGGTTGGTGTACATGTATGTACATATTTAATACATACGAGTACGTCGATATAACACAGACGAAGTCGCGCGCCACAGCTATGATGATATATAAGTAACGGCTATCTTATAGTCATAGGATATCTATCTTCTTATGATTGTCATTATTATTTATTTGCAGTTGGCTAACGAATGAATGAATGAATGAATTAATAGAAATAAATGTACGAATAAATAAAATTTATTAGTTTAATTAAAAAGAGCAACAGTAATAAAATATATTGCACAGAGCTCAGGTTGTCAAGTAGAATATCTAATTGAATTTTTCCTTCATAGAACTTGGGGCGCTTTAATAAACTCTCGAATAGAAGCTCAGAGAGGCAATCGTTTACTCCATTTGCATTGGTTGGTGTCACAAAGCTAGGAATTCTTCAAGAAGGAATTCAATAGTCAAAGCCTCGAAGGGGGTCGTTTTAGCAGACGTACTTCTTAGAACTTTGATAGCAAGGCTAATATTATTGTGTTTATGACGTAGACATATACTCATTATTAAACGTGATTTATATGTCACAGATACATACAGTAGAATGAAATAAAAATTATTTTGAAATTACAAGATTCTGTTAATATGCTTGTTTTGATCGAAACTATTGCTTAGCAAATAGCTTTAAAGAGTTACTCATATATAAGGATATTTTAGTCCATCTTATTCCATATATAAATGTAGGTCTTCCTTTCTCTATTTGTGTCCATGATAAAAAATATTATTGAAGTAAAATTATTGAATATTCTCAGATATATATGATATTGTTTACTTCGCATATACTACTTTTTTATATTAATGAATATAATCAGCTCTATTGAATAGTTTTGATAAAAAGGCTATAGATGAAATTGTATGTTTTCTTAAATATTTTTGTAATAAAAAACAATAGAAAATTGTCGGTTGATCTTTGCCGTTGTGCAAACTACACAAGTACGAGTCCATTGTCGGTAGTCCTTGTTAATGCTTCGACACACATAGCGCCCTACAAAATGCTTCGACACACATAGCGCCCTTGAAGTAATCGCACCGGGATGACTCAAAAAATGAAAGCTTCTGAAAACCTGGCAACATATCTCTTTGGTCACATAAGGTCTGGGAACCCTCGTACTTTCATTGCATATCAGCTCCAGCTCCAGCTCCAGCAAAACATTCTTTAGACACAGAGACGTATTATCAATCAACAGTTCAAGCATTTCAGGATCTGAACACTGAGACTTAGCGAGCGCGGTGAGGTCTATGGACTGAACTACACCTCAAAGCGAGGTAATTTAAACTAATATTACATTGTTTTTTCTCTATATGTGCCTGATATCTGTCGTGAATTGAGTGATAATGTCTAAGTGCCTAAACTGTCTTTGCGAATAATTCTCCTTACTGGAGTAGAAAGCGAACATCAGAGGCTTGTGCTATATACCATGTACCGTATAAACCATGAAATTCAGTGCCTTGACCATATGGCGAAAATATTTGAAGTTCTTGTAAATAGCGAGAAGCTCACGGTCATATGGAGAATATTTTCAATGGGGTGGTGTTACATTTTGCTAGGCTGTGGGCAAAGTCCTGGATATCGCGGATTGGGTACGTATCCGGAACTCTGCGCGAATTGAGCATCCTGCAATAGCGGAAACGAAGATTCGTTTCCGCTACTGTGTACTGCTCCGGGGTCTAATGCTTGTTACGAATTATGCTAATGGACTATTCTAAATTTTATAAAAAATCCCCAAGGCACCTTTCAAGTATAATTTTTAATAAAACATGCAAATGGACGGCAAATACATTTTCAAGTAGTTTCGAAAACTTTTGAAGTTTAGATAGATTTATTGCATAATTTTGAATTGTTTGAACCATAATATTGTTATTAGCATTTAGATACTTATTTTAAATCCCATTACATCGTATTATTAAAATTTATTTTTCTATTTATAATTTTTTAGGTAAACTTTCTTTCTTTTTTTTAAATAGGGTTCAAAGTAGCACTATCCGTTCATCAACATAACGTGTTATTTTTAAAACCAGTAAAAAGTACTTAATAATAACGTTGAATAATAAATCAAAATTTTTAGTTGACAGGAAACACCTGAACACAGACGCTGCCAATACTTTTAGTTCAGTAATGGAGTTACGTTTAAATAACTCTATTAAATGTCATACTCTCTACATTTTTCGTAACTGTTACAATTTATTTTATAATATATACATAAAAACCCTGATGTCAATACCAATTAGTTATATCTTTGAATGTTTAAATATTCTCAGCTTCATGGTAATACCCATTTATCGTACCACGTGACTTATATTTTTTTCTATTGTGGTTTATAAATATTCAAATTAATGTATAAGGCTCCTCTCTCTTCCTGTCGTTGTGAAGACACACCCACATATCATCTGTCGTGTAACTACTGTCGTATTACTGCACCTTATTGGTTGTATGAAAAAGTCTGCTTTTAAGTTTTATAATTCAACGTTTGTAGGAAACTTGTTTCCTTTATATCAATAGACTTGGAAATACTTTTGAAATCATCAACATCATGGTTCTTTATCTTATTCTACCGTCTTTAAAGTTATCATTGTGTCCTCAGAACTGTTGACGACGCCTTTAATGATCCTTTCTAATCTTAAATAAATATTATTAATCCGAAGATACGATACCTTATTTTCCCCAAATGGTAGCGATATACATTCAGATAGTAATTCCAGACACGTCCACAAATAACTCTACGAATAGAGATTGATCACAACGGTAGGCATTTTGTAATTAGTCAAGAATTTCTAAAGAGTATTTTCGTTTTCTTATTATTCATTAAACTGTTTGTTAATAATTAATGTTCTTTTGCTGCTCTCATTGTCTAATTTACATGAGGTTGAGCTGGACGCAGCGAGATTTAAGATCAGAAAGTTGATTGTTGTTGCTGGGCGAGATTATTATAATAGCAACGCCACTTATCCTTACGATAAAAATATGCAATATATATTTTTAATAAATATTAGTTCTGTAACATTGTACTTGACGTCAAAGAGGGACCTTGACACATACCAACTCAATGTATTTTCTCGTGTATTACTGATGTTGTCAACGTGTTTGGTTGGATGATGTCGGTTAATGGAAGTAATTTAATAAATGCCGTTATCAAAAAAATATATATATCTTAGAAATAAATAAAGCAAAAACCAAAAGAAATAAAACCACAGACTTATTGTCATTTATTTCACACTTACAATATAAAAGGCTATCACTGTAATTACTTTCTTACGGACAATTTATTTATTAATTATTTAAAATAAGTATAATTATTTTTTTATCAAACATATCTTATGAAAATCCACATCCGTACCGCAGATAAATGCACGTAATCCTAATGACTTTTATTCATTATTATTAAGCTAAAATATATCGGATAGACGGCCGTTCAAAAAGTGAAAATAGCATTTCCTCATCCAATTACTGTGTTTAATTAGTTTTTAATTGTTTGAAATGATTTTGTTGGAATTGTTTTTAATTGCACATAATATTTATAATAATAATAATAATTATTATTATTATTATGAATATTTCATTTATTAACATTAAAAACAATTTACGTATTGGCGGTTGACTTAGATTCAAATTCAAAATACTTAATAATCGAGACATTAACAAAATAAGCACAATACATTACCACGCTTAAAGTGTTATATTTACAAGGACGGCAACATCACACTCCTTTTTAAATCAAGGAAAGCTTCATTTCCTTATCCATCATTTGAATAAACCACAGAAATAATTCAGGATTATCTAATAGGATGTTGAAAGTCTTGTATTATTGCCTTTTTTCTACTTTCGCTTATTAATTAAATGATGCTTCCTTCAAACAAACCTTCGTTTAGATTTCAATGAACTTGTGTCTCCGTCGGAGGTTGTGAATGCGAACATCAAAAGCTACATTAATATTGATATATAACTAAATATATAACTAAATGTGTCATAGAAAGTAATGCTGAAACCATTTATAATTATAAAACCTTCATTGTGATCCGAGTTCTTACGCCTGATATATTTTTTTTTATTAGAGGAGATTCTCAAATATTATTATCCATGTTAAAATTAGGAAATGTTATGAAGTTTTATTAGTTTTGGTATCAGAATATCTTTTGAAATTTAACTTTTGCATAATTTTACTAGAGATGTGAGTAAAAATGTTTCAAATTACATAATATCATATAAAATATTATTTCCGGAAGGTTCTTTTATTAATTAATAGGGACCGTTTACTATAAATGTACCTAAAAATGCACATTTACATAGTTCCATAAACAAACAAGAATTTAAAATTAACGAAATTATATATAGTAAGTAACTTTTATAACATTAACTAAATACTATACATCGGTATATATTTAATTCTATGTTTTTGCTTTCTTTTCTTTGTCCCTGCCTTCTCTCTATAGTGTATGAACGTTATGTATAAACTGTAAACTACTTAACACAATATCGGTATATTGAATATTACAGTTTTGTTTTCTTTCTCCGCTTGTGAGATCGACGCTGCTATAACGTTAATTACAATATTGTGAGTAATTATGTTCAGTAATTATAAACGGTAGGTACAGTGGTATAACGGTATAGATATTTCAGACTTTAATATATAAACTCTTCCGTAGAATTCGGTATCATGGTTATGAAGGTCCGGGACTGATCCATACCTTCTTAGTTTTGTCCCCAAGTACATTATGTAAGGCTCTATGGACTTCAACCTTAACATATGGAAGATATTAGAACGGTTTTATTAGAATTTCTTTCACCCGATTTTCAATATTTAGTAGGTTTCGTTTTCTAAATGTTATTTCAGTTTAATGTAGGCGATAACAAAATGTCACGACCTTTAGAGAAATCGTTCTTTGGTATTACGATTATAAATCCTGTGTTTGAAATGTTATATCTGGTATTTACGAACATCTGATTTAATTTTAAGAAATGTGTTATGTAATTTTTAATTTCCATGTTTTCTGTTTATTTCTTATTTGTCGGCAAACGTTTAGGTACTTACTTAATTACTAACGTGAATCGGGTCTTTAAATGGTCGGTTTTGACCAGCATCACATTGCTGAGGACCTTTTGAACTGTGTAAGTGACTATCCAAATTTGTTTTAGATAGTCAAAGCTACTGACAAATCATGGTTATGGCTCGGAAATCAAAGTACATTCATCCCAATGGAAGTTGCAGCAGGAACGAACGAAGTGCCAAAATAAGTTTACTCAGAAATATGTTATTATTTTGCCAAAAATTAATTGATTTTTATAAAACACTAGCAGGTTACCCTTGCTTGGCGACGGGAATAAACAAAAAAAACTGACTTTCGTGAGTAATAAACCCATGACCCTTCACACATATACGCTCTACCCTCCAACCCATCATGACTCGCTATAAGTGCGAGAAAACCTTGAGTTTGATAACTACAGAGTTTCATTCCTATCGGGTCATAGGTACACTCTTGTTTCTCACATCGCAGCGTGTTGAGAATAAACATAGTAACTGGCCAAATAATTTTAATTTCTACTGCAATGCAATGGGAGAAGAGAGGAAGAGCTATCAAAAAGGCGCGTTATATTTTTGCAGTTTTTTAGCTGTAACTTTGGAACGGTTTGGACCTTTGCAAAATCCTTTCTTATTGCACCTATTATAATATGTCAGGAGTCTTATGTCCAAATTTCAGCTTTCTAGGTATTACGGTTTGGGCTGTAGAGCGATGAATGAGTCAGTGAGTGGGTGTCTTTGTGCTTTATATATTAAGATATTTGTCTTAATAAACAGTTCGCCGACGTCACTTCTAATGATCGGAATTGCATTGTAGATCGCAGATAATAAAATGAATTAAAAGCGTGTGTGAAGTGAAGAACGCCTGAAAATAAAAATTTAATAATATTTAGGAAAATCATCTTACTCCGATTCCAATTCTGCTCTCGGCGCAATACGTTTTTTTCTTACATTCTTTCCTGTTACTCGTCATCTCTGTACACACAATCTTCTCCTTACAAAAAAATGTCGAAAAAAAAATGTTACGAAGGTATTATAAGGAAAATATTTTTAATTATTTGTGTATTAATTGTGTATATTACACAACTTAGCAGATTATAGGAAGCATTAATAGAATATCTATTTATTATATTTGTAAGGTATATTTAGAGTTTAGTAAGTTTATTTATTTATTAATAGAGGACCTTTTGTAAATTATGTCATGTTTATTAAGATAAGAAAAGAAATTAACTAATATTTAACTATAAGATATTATATACAAATGAGTGAGTGAGTGTACACTATATAATACATATACGTGTTGTTGGCAAACAAACAGAAATCCGTTCTGTATCCACCACGCGTACTATTAATCCTGTATCTTACACATCGCTCACACCATCCGTCAACAGACACGCGACCTGAATTATTATGCACTGCCTATGTTTGGTGAAGAACAACTGTTGGTTCATTATAATTTAACTGCAAAAATATGTACGCTTTGTGCGTAAATAGAAACGATATGGATTGTTTTAACGTTTTTGTTTAATTCTCAAGAAATACAATATTACGGAAAGCTATTTTCTTGTTAGTTGGAGAAATTGTAAATCCAAGACGTAGAATCTTTAACTATGTAGAAGAAATAGAATCTTTATTTGAGTTTGTAATTTAAGACTTATGTCAAGGTTGTAACTATAGCCATTTCGTTTGATATGACTAATTTTGAAATAAAACACCGAGCAAAAAAACTGGGTATTTCTTAGTGTCCTTGCAGTTAATCAAATATTTGGAAAGTCATATTTTGTTATTTTTCAATATACAGAGTTCTGAATATACAGAATTAAATATTCTGTAACTTATATTCATAAATTATTAACAAGTATTTTTTGTGATATGTAAGTTACATAACCCATTGCATTATAATTGACATCTCAACATTGACAGACGAGTCGGCGGATATTAAGATGTGGCTCCGGATATGAGCCGTGTATATATATGGATGTATTTGTTTCTTCTAATAAAGTGAAAATATGTGTATTAATTTCGTTTGTAAGAAACAAGCTTCTGTTTTCATATTTTTATAAAAAAGGTAAATGCACTACAAAATTTATTTATCAGAATTTAGATCCTATCAGAGATATAGGTGATGTATTCATCAGTAAAAACAATTACAGTTTGTGTGCCTGTTACGTGAGCGCTTTCATCGCGGGTACAATACTACGACCGACAGAAGCGACGGATCTGTGAAACACCATCGACAACATCCAACTTAACACACTTATACACATACTATACACACTTGCATTTGACACAACACACTTCTCACGTATGTATAAAAAACTATTGGTTTATTAAAATTTGATAATCTATAGATTATTTTTAAATTACTACTCTAACAGTGCATAATATAGTACCTTATTATTAAAATTAAAATATTACTAACTTTGTGGTCTGCAGTCTGTCCCCGGTTGCCCTTCTATATAATTTCTGACTGAATAATTTGATAAAATCATAACAGCACGTCAATGTTTTGTCTTTTTTTAAAAATTTGTTCTTTTAAAGATTTTTGCACGTTGGCCTTGAGTGCCAGCGAAATGCTGAGTAGGGATGTAGCCAATGGTGAAATCAGTTTGGAAGAAGTGGAGAGCGCGATTCGAAGTCTGAATTGTGGTAAGGCTGCGGGAGCAGATGAAGTTACTGCCGACATTATCAAATATGGTGGGCCACGCGTCTTGGACTTGTTTTGGTTTTTGTGCAATTTATGCTGGAAAATTAGGAGAGATCCCAGACGATTGGCGAGGTGCAGTTATCGTACCTTTGTATAAAGGCAAATGTTCATAGATAGACTGTGCAAGCTTTAGGGCTATCAGTTTAATTAGCTTGGGCGTTAAAGTTTCTGCTAAAATACTAGCGAGAAGAATGCAAGAGAGATCTGAAAGGCTCTTGTGGGAGGCCCAAGGAGGTTTTAGACCTGGAAGAGGGTGTATAGATCAGATCTTTTCCCTCCGCATGATCACAGAAAAGTTTTTGGCCCTAAACCAAAAAGTTTTCTGTGCTTTTGTATTTGGAAAAGACCTTTGACAGGGCTGTGAGAAAGAAATTATGGGAGATACTACCCCGATACAATGTGAGCGGACCCTAGCTACAGGCTGTAAAGTCTCTTTACAGAGATCACTCAGCCTGTGTGTGAGTAGGAGCTGACATGTCGCCCTGGTTTGACATCCAATCGAGTGTTAAGCAAGGTTTCACAATGTCAACTTCAATTTGTATTTGGCTAGTTGTCTCCAAGGCGTGAAAGACAGTGACATGGGAGTGAAAGTAGGTGACCTTAAGGTAAATCGCTTGCTATATGCAGATGATGCAGTGCTCATTGCATCATCAGAATGCGATTTGCAGGTATTGGTCACCACTTTGAAAGATGGGTGTGAAAATAATGGTCTAAACCTGAATGTAGATAAGGCGAAGGTTCTGATATTTGAAATAAATGAAGAAAAAACAGAATGTAAGATCAACGTGAAAGGTAAGATAATAGAACAAGTGAATGAAGTGGTATATTTGGGAAGTATGTTTAGCAGAGACGGAAGATACGAAATGGATGTGGAAAGGCGTATTGCTGCCCGTAACAGAGTCAACGATGCTCTGGCTGCATTGTTGAGACGGTGAAGCATCAGCATAACTGCACTTTTGGCTGTACACAATGCGGTTTTGCTACCGACGCTGTTATAGGGCAGCGAAACGTGGGTAACACAGAAGAAGAATGTAAGAAAGATGAATGCTGTGGAGATGCGATCTCTTCGCAGAATAAGCGGAGTCACGCATTTGTACAACGTGGGTTTTTTATTTTTTAAAATTTTTAATTATTTTCTACTTTTTAGATTTTTTTATGCTTGAATATTGCATTGTCATCGACTTCTGAAAATTTCAGCGCTCTGGCTAGCCGGAAAGTGGGTGATATTTCGATTGCAAGATTTGATCGCCACAAACAGACAGACGTGACGAAGACGAGCTAAATAAAACGTGGTAAAATAATATTTCTTTTATGAAATAATAATAGATAAAGCGTTATTTACGGTCTACAAGTAAAGGATCCGACTTCATTGAGCTGAGCGTAAGCGAAGCTTTTAACCGTTTGGGAGACCTTTTTTGTGTTTAGTTGTCTCCAGAATACGACGAGATAATTAGCTAAAAATTTTCTCATGTATGTTTGAGCCGAACGCGGATGTTATAGCGAAAATAGATTGGAAAAATGTATAACCATTCAAAATTTATCAAGAAAAGAAGAAAGGAGAGCGTCTCAGCTCAAAACCCGCAGCGGTCGGTTGGCGGATCCTAGTTAAATATATTATATATAAGCCCAAGTGCAGACGTTGAAGGTGGATAAATTGATAAACATAGTCACAAAAATAATGTGGAATTTATCTATTGCAACCTAAATAACTTAAAGATTCTGAATAAAATAAAACACATATTGGAAAAATAACAAAGTGTTTATTTAACTTTTGAAATGTACTCAAATTTTTAATAGAATATTTTATAACAATCTAAAATGTATATTCCTGCATCCAGCAAGTACCTCATCAATAACAGAGATCTTGTGCCTCTGATGATGACTGATGATTTGTCCTCCATTCTGAATTGCTGACGGGGAGAGGTAAAATAATAAACATTGCCGCATCACTGCTGAACGCAGCTGAGACTAGCGCGCAAGGCATTCCATTCAACATTTTAGTATATTGTTCCGAGGAAATTAAATTGCTCATCTGAGGATTCCTGCATACTCATATTAAAGTAAAATTGTATATTGAGTATATAATATGTGGGTATATTAATTATTTCTTTCAATATTTAGGACACGTTGTTTACGGCCGTGCGACCTCTTTAACAGTCATCGTTATATTTAATTTAATTTACATAGTGTCGTAATTCACTTACCTAAAGTACTCCTGAAAAAATGCTTTCTTTTAATCTTAAAAATCTTTAAAAATAAAATCTTTTAGTTAAAATCGTACAAAATCCGTTCAACAGCTTTTGAAAGAAACATACATACAGACGGACAGCTTTGGAGGACTTTCTGTTATAATATCCATAGATATACATTAAGAATTTTTTCTTAAAAGTCTTCAAAAAAGTATAGACCAATAATGTGACTTAAAGTAGCCCAGACTGTGACTTTGGGTGATTCCAGGGATTTTTGATTCTTTTATTTCGGATTAGTGTCACTCCAATAACGACAATTTTGTCTATTAATATATCTATTTAGGTGGAAGTGTGCCTCATCTGGGAAAAAAATGTTTGTATAGCTGGTGAATGCGGTTTAATTATGTTCTTGGTACGTTAAGGGCAGCAGACCGTTTTCGAGTTGAATGTCCAGGTTGGTCGCGAACAGACGATTTTACTCGCTCCACGTTTTCGGATTCCCTCGACGTTCTAGGCCGTCCAGAACGACGTAAATCCATTGTTGAACTCGTCTTTTCAAACTTGAACACCTATTTTTTAATTACCACCCCTGAGATGGAGCTTGATTTTCGTGTCGTATCTTGTAATGATCGCAAAACTTTTGTTGAGCTAAGATCACAGAATCGTTGTTTCAATAGTAATTGCGTACACAAAGCGCACGGTGACTACTACTGAACGCCGCCATGGTACTAAATTCTCTTGCAATGCGTAACCCCTCAACCCGCCTCCGTCGCCGCTGCTAGACGCGGCAACCGATTCAAATGTTAACGGACTTTTGGTCCACTCTGTATTTAAGTAAAGGATTATAAATGCTTTTTAAATAAAAAGTCAGTCCAAATGCAAGTTTAAATTTTTAAGACGGAATCTGTTGGTACTCTTGTATACTATGTCACACAACACGATACTTATTTAAAAAGTCCCGCATCACGAATGTTCAAGTACTGGAATATTGTAAGTTATATAATAAGGAGCAAAGGCAACTTGCAAGTACACATTTCAATAAAACTTCCATCATCCATGCGAATAGACGCCAAACATTGAATAGCCAAGAAGGTCCGAAAACTTAAAAAATTATGAATCGTATAATTTTTTTATTTAATTGTATAAAATCGTTTTATTCGTTTCGTTTCGTTTTGTTTAAGTATTAAGACCCAACATTATGAGTTGAATAAACTAGAGTGTTGCCTTTACTCGATGTAAAAATAAAGTTAATAAGTTCCAACAAGTGAGAAAGTACTTTGCTTTGATAAAACGCTATTAGACGAAATATTTGATTTTAGAGCCGAATTTAAAAACATTTATAACAGAAAATTGTGATTTAATTGTGAACACGAACTTAACATTCTTAGTTGACAGGAAACTTATATTACTACCGACGCTTTAATAATTTTAGTGGATTATTCTAGAAATATACAAAAAATTAAAATAAAAAAATTGTCCCTTACAATGTAGCATGCATTGCACTAAAAGACATACAATATGTAAAACTTCATTTCCATGATACATGTATAAATTTTGAAAAGTCGGTAAGTGTTATCTACAAGTATAAATACAAATACTATTTTTAATTTTTTTTTTTTCAAATAATCATTGCAAAAAATATATATTTTCTCAAGTTCTAGACAATATTCTTATAGATGTAAGTAACCGATACTAATTTGATACACTTTTTAATGCCGAGACAGCCTAAGCCTTAACATTGTCTACAAAATATACAAATCTTAGACGGCAAGGAATCGGAATTGGAACTGTTTGTTAAAAATGTAACATTAGTTTATAGCGTATTACAGAGCAATGTTTGTCAAAGAGCAACAATATCATAATAGAAAATTTCAGATTGTCAAGTTCGTTCTGTAGAGACAAAGCTATTCGCGGTGGTTCACTTAGCTTAGCTTGTGGTGATGTAGTTTTAAAGTCTCGATACTAGACATAGTGGCGTTCTCTGTCAAGAGAACTATTGCACTATCCTGCATTGAACTCAATGAATATATAATTTGATGTATGTATCGACCTCCCTCCGGTGACTTTGATGGATTTTAAAATGAAATGGAGGCTATTTTAACAAAGCTTTGTCAAAAACAAGTCGATGATTGTGCGGTGACTTTAATGTAGATATATTACAACTAACTTCGTGCAGTGTACATTTATTTAATTTGTTTAAATCTTATAACTTGTTGAACGTCTTTTCGGAACCTACTCGCATTACTAGTGTTTTGCGTCTTGTATTGCTAATGTGTACTGTCACTGTAACATATATGAAGAGATGACAATGACGAAGTTAAGTTTAGAATACTGTAGTCAAAAATGTTGTCTCTTAATTAATAATTAAATTGAACGGCAAAAAAAAATTACTTGAAGACCGATAACAAAAAATAGAATCTTTACTTATGAAAATAATGTTGCGCAAAAAAATCCTAAAGCAAACCTCACTAATTATTATAATAAAGTTTTCAATATTTTGTTACAAGAATTTAATAATATTTTAAGCCATAAATGATAACAAAATACTTAAAACTTAAATTTTGTGATTTGGCATCCGTGCATATAGTGGCAGTGGCAGTGGCAGTGGCAGTGGCAGTGGCAGTGGCAGTGGCAGTGGCAGTGGCAGTGGCAGTAGCAGTGGCAGTGGCAGTGGCAGTGGCAGTGGCAGTGGCAGTGGCCGTGGCAGGAGCAGGAGCAGGAACAGTTGCAGTAGTAGTAGTAGCAGAGAAAAGTTATATAAATGTGTAGCATGGATATTAATATTGTATAAAGTTTATTGTTATTTTTATATTATTGTGTCTCTAATGAATATACATTTTTTGTATTGTTAAGAGATAAATATTTTAGTACCATGTATATTAATGTATTCAAATCATATTTAATAGATTTAAGATTTTATGCAAAATATTAAATATTAAATAGTTGTTAATGCCTACAAACCGACTTTATTATTAGACATTCGAACGGTCGGCCGCATCGAGACCTTTTGTTTAAAATATAAGACGGGGATTCGTATTCCCAACAGGCGCCGGCGCAACAGCGACAATTCATTGAAACTAGTCTCGCTTCACCACTTGAACGAGAAGGCTGTGTGACATTTTTTCCCCGCTCCTGCTACTATAACGCTTACGTGCCTATATTTGTTAATTGTTTTTAAGTTTTTTTATGTGCTATTAATTGTTAGCTTAATAGCAATTTGTTTCTTACTGTCTTGTGACTTTCTTCTGTTCAATTTACGTGCCCAATAAAACTTTATATTATTTGAACAAATGCGAACTTTTTGATACACTACAGAGAAATAAAGATTACTACAAAAATGTATATGACGAGAAACAATGGAATGGTTAAGAATCTCTCTAAAATATTCAAGAAGTTTGCGTTTGCGTACAAGCTTAGTCGATTTATATTAGATATAATATCTTATCAATCATACAAAGGGGCTCGGCGGACCCCACGACACAACATCTAAACGGGCAACGTCATCAACAGCTATGTATACGATTACTCTCTAGTTAATAGTAACGACTTACCTGTCTGCTTCTGTTATGTTTCAAATAAGGAAATCACATAGTCAGTCTGTACTAGTCAAGGATTTGGGGTTCCCCAGAGTGTAGAACAAATATGGAGTATAATATTTAGTAAAAGGGAAATAATTATGGGACAAAGAATTTGATACCTAAGTGTTCCGTCGCGTGACCTTCGGTTCCACGCACACTTCGAGTGAGAAGGCAGCCACCACTTCTGCGCTGCAACCAACAATTCAAACACTCGACACTAATGTAATTTACTCTTTTGGAAACTACTAGAACCGATAATGATTACTCCGCAAAATCTTTAAGGTTCACCGAGAACTGTCTCGACCGCTACGCGTGCGTTTGTCACACCACAAAAACGTAGAAATATATACCTTCGTTTTATTAATAATTTAAAAAAAGTAAATATAATCCGCAAGTTTAAAATATATTGAGCGCCTGACGATTGCTATTAGCAACTGTACAGTTTACATAACAGCTATTCCGAACAAATTTAAAATTCAGAAGATGAAATAAAGGCAACTTGGGATATTTTATTTAGTGTTACTGAAACACTAGGACGCTTCAGGACCTGTAAAGTAAAACTTTGATAATAATTAAATAAATACAGATATAAATGTGGATGCAATTTTGAAACTTTTTACTGAAATTCCAATAGCAGTTACGCGAAATACAAATTCTTCATCACGTGATGAAATCGTTAAATTGACTAATAGTGGTAGAATCAGTAATAAATGTTTTATTTTTAAACTTGAGATTGTTCAGAGAAAATTATTAAAACATCGAATCTGAAATTAAACGGTGAAATAGTTTCTTTATTTAAAAAAAAGAAAAAACTAGAACCCGGAAATTATAGGTCTATTTTTATTTTGCCGAACTTAAGTAAGAATTTAGAGAAAAAAAATATTGGAAAGTAAATAACAGAATTTATTTATAGCAATAAAATCGTGCATAGTGCACAATAAGGTATAACTAAAGTGGGTGCCAAACTTCTTATGTAAATTACGACGCATGGGAGAAGTAGCAGGATGCAATCGGTGTGTTTTGCGATTTATCTGAAGCCAATGAATGTGTAGACTATCAAACATTACTGTGCAAAACTTAACCACTGTCTTTCACTCACTTAACTCAAAGAGTCCGGTCAGTTGATGTTGATAATTCTAAATCAGCTGGTCTCTTAAATAAACATGAGTGTTCTACAAGGATCAATACTTGGCCCCTTTATTTATTTTTACATTACATTAATGAGTTGCTCTTTTTTGTAGAACGTCTATGTGACGTTGTACTTATGTTGATATCTCGCTTATTTTTTTAAATCGAGCATAAAAGGACTAATTATGGCCAATTAAACAGTACTCTATCACTTGTTCTTTATTAATTCGTAATTAATAATTTGGATTTTACATTTCCTAATGTAAAAAAGTCGAAATTGTAGCTTGCTACTTAGCATTAAACTATTAGAACTGACTCACTCATTAATTTTCTTAGATATAATTTTAGACAAAACCTCCTTTTCGCGACAGTCACAGACAAACTTAGCTCGACTATCTTAGAAAAGGTACACAATTAGGGGAAGTTAATACGACTCCACTAGTTTATTTCAATTACTTTCATAGCATTTTGTCTTACGGTATTTTATTATAGAGCAGTGTTGCTGAAATTAATTCCATATTTCTTTCCAAAAAAGAGCTATGCGAGTTATTTACAGTTACTCAAAGCTACTCTGAGAGATATTTTTAATGAAATTTATATGCTGGCACTCGCCTTTCAATACATATTAAATTATGGCGGATAAACAGTATGTTATTAATACTGTTTATACGCCATAATTTAAATACTTATATAAAAACAGTGACAGACTAAAGGTAAAAATAAAAAAACTAGCTTATTCCTTCCCGCTTCGCTGGGCACACAATTAATTTGGATGTGAACTTAGGTTGCTATGGTAACTTTTGTCATATTATTCGTTGTCATAGTAACCGTTGCTATGGTAACCGTTGTTTTAGTAACTCTTTCCCACGTTAAGTGTATAGCTCCTTAAAAATTGGGCGAATTGAAAAAAGTTAAAATCCGTTCTTAGTGGACGTCTACGTCACAAAAGAAGTAACTTTGTAAAATTTTAAGTTAATCGGACAGATAGTTTCAGAGATTTTGTGATGAGTCAGTGAATGATAAATCGCTTATATATATAGATAAACTCTTAACGCCTAAATATTCCTTCAAAAAGTTAATAAATACTTAATGGGTTTGAGTATACGCATATCTAATAAAGTTCCACAAGATGTCTTAGACCTTCCTTTTCTTAGTTTTAAAACTAAAATCAAAAGCAATTTATTGAATAAATTTTGTTATAAATTATTATTATTATTATTATTATAAAATCTGATAACTTATATGTCACATACCATATTAATAATATAACGTTTGTAGAAATACAGCTAAGAATAAGAGGAGTAAATAAATAATTGCACTTTAATTCTCACCACTTTTAATGTTAAATAAAAAACGACGAAACTATAAATATTTTAAGTAAAACAGATTTATTAAAGTACTTCAACAAAATAGGTTGTCCTAATTGCTTTATTATAAAGCCTTGTTTACAGCCACGGTGAAGAGTTATAAAACCTTACTATTCTCGTATCTAGTAAAAACAAATTTGTAACAGCACAAATTATAAAATTTATTTAAACGAAATTTAAATTATTTTGCTCAACTTTTTCGACAATCTATGGTGTACATTATTTCATTTCAAATGAAAAAAGTACATACATGTTTTTTATAGTTAACAATTACGCAAATCGGGTTTCCAGATACGAGAATGTAGATTATATTGGAATTATTTGGATTGAAAATATTTAATTATTTATAATTTGTTGTTTGAATTGTTATATTCTGTTGAATTCCATTCAAATGGCATATTCTGATTTTGGTATTAATTCGCAATAAGCCAATATTGAGACGACGTGCTCGTGATCTCATTGACACTAAGCCGGACGGCGGGATGCGGTCCATTATTCACGATGGCCGTCGAGAATAACACTAGATTTGATGTTGAAATACTTAGATAAATGTAAAATTTTAGGTATAGGTTATATGAGCCTATATACTTTATACAAACACAGACGAATGATTATTTTAGTTAGTCTGATCTGATTTTGTATCCATTATTTATAATTTTGAAAATCCCCGGGACACAAGGGTTCCTTATGATCTCCTGTGGCAATTTTTTATTTAAAAAACTTTAAACCCGAGATGTTTAGTCAGTTTTTCTGCAGAAAATATATTTCATTATTTTTGTCTTAAGGATATAGACAGAACTAGATCGATAATATTATAAATTACTTATCATTACGTTATTTATCTTGTAAAATATGTATGTTTGTCTCAAAAACTTGCAAATTATTATTCATTTAATTCTTTATTGCACAATATAAAATATTGTATAAAAGGCGGGCTTAATGCTAATAGGCATTCTCTACCAGCCAACCTCAGGGGTGGGACGTAAATTCATCGCTCACATTTATACGCAGTGTCAATTCATCGTGGAGTGATTTCATCGCAATATTAATATTTTAATATTAATACTCAAAATACTTGAACACGCTCGCAAATGAGAGACGTTTTTTATGTGGCGCTGTAATAACTTATTTTTACCGATTGGATCTTGTGGGCGACAAGGAAGAATCTGTTTGAATATACTGCAGAAGCTCGCGGTAAACTACCTTGACCATTTCACGCCCTTTTTTTTGGGGTTACATAAATATATTCATCTCACATTTACAGATATTAGTATTACCCTTTACTTAGATAATTGAAAATTTTGTGCCACAGCTCGAAGATATGATAGAAGCTCTGTCGAAGGACACTCTTTAACAATTTTTTGTATCTCTTTGTTGCGTCGCGGTATTTTTTTCTGTATACATTCGGAATCTCTCCGTTGTTCAATTCTGTAATACGACGCCGTGCAAGAAGCTCATCCTTCTTCACCGCTTCCAAAAATACATATATTGTCGAGTGGTGAGATCCAATCAAAGATGAAAATGCCGTATGCCAACCTTCAATAGCATTGTTTGTTTTAGCAAGGCCTTCAATTACGGTGGAATAATGATTCTATAAGTCAAGCATAAAAGTAGGGCGACGTCGGACGCCTCTTCTATTTAATCTACCTATCCAGGTGTCCTCAAAATAGTCAGTCAATGAGGATAGCTCATTTTCGTTAATTATAAAATATGGAGATTCTAGGAGTTCTTCAAACGCTAATACCATTTTGTCTTCTGGGACAAAAGCAACTGCGCTCAGCATGCGAAGTTGGAGGGCGAACTTTGAATCTTCTGAATATTTCTTTTGTAATCCGTTTTCTTGAATTTTTCGCCATAGGCACTGTGCAAAATGAAAAAAACAACCTTGTAACTTAGCATTGGGAAATACCTCCCCAAAACCTTTATTGCAGCGCGTTCAAAATCCGTTAATATAGTTACGGGATTTAACAAAGGCCGCAATTCTTTCAGTTTGTTTAGAAGTTCCGTATATGATTCTTCATTTCTTTTGCATATAAGTACGTATATGACTGGGAATATTTCTTTCTCCTTCACTGCATGTATCGTATACAGCAGGTCAAATAATAAAGGAACAGTTTTAAAAGTTCCGTCTGCAAACCAATGCGATGATGACAATAATACATCGAGTCCGTTCGTCCGTCCGTTCGTACGTCCGTTCCGAAAATTAAAATCCTGTTGAGAGATGAAGGTCCGTTATCATAAAGAAGAAGATTTCGACCATCTTTTGTTTTTGTGTAAGGCTCATCAAGTAGCAGTTCATCTAAGCTCCGAAGGTTAACGGGACATTACACAACCTCAGGATGTGAAAGAGAGGACGTCCGTGGGCGTGCAAAAGAAACAAAAATAAAATACAAATAAAAAGTGTTGATAATATCAGTATGGAAATATAATGTAATACATGATATAAGTTATATATTTATGTTTATTTTTTAAAGATTGGATGTGTTATTTAAATTACTAAAATAGAATTTGCAATAAGGAATATCATGTCATTGTGTAAATACTATAACGATATGACCACTTCCTATTATTACATTGACCACTATTTTATTACACGAGGACTATATACATTTATAGAAATCGACCTCCAGGCAATCTCTGTAAATAGGTACTTGAGATCCTAATCTACACCCTTTCCGTAATATTCGGTGTCTTGGCTATGAAGGTCTGGTCTTTGGCCCTACCCTCTTAGTTTTGTACCCAGGAATACATAAGGAACTATGGACTGTAACCTAAATGTATTGAAGGTTTTATTGGAATTTCGTTCATTTAATTTTTACTATTTGGTTACATGCTTTATATCGTTATATGATTTTCCATTTTTAGATTATTTATTTATTTAAATTCTTTAACGCTAAAGCATTTTCTACCAGCCAACCCAAAACGTATAAGAAAATACGTGCGAAGGCGTAGTGCAAAAAAAAAAACTATACAAACTAGTTATCGATATATAGATATAATATATAAACTGTATACATACATAAACGTACATAAATACTAATATACATTCATACAAAGCTACATAAGTTTTATACATATACTTAGATATACTCAGATGGGAAAATAAAAGATTATAAACTGTTGAGGTAGAACTGTTTCACCTGTCTCTTGAAAGAGTTTCGTGAAGCTGCTTTACGAATATTTTCAGGCAATTGGTTCCTGAGTCGGACGGCGACAACAGAGAAGGAATCAGACATGAAATCAGACATGAAATCAGTGTGATGAGTGGGAACAGTAAGGAGTTGGAGTTGATTTTCACTCGAGCGCAGAGGCCTTTCGTGGGCATGCGTACGAAGTAGGAATTTATTTAGAAGATATTTGGGATAAGAGGGATTGTAAAGGATAGAGTATAAGGTGCAAAGAATTCTCATGTACCTACGTTCGCGAATCGGTAGCCAATTAAATTGCGAGCGATAACGCGAAACGTGGTCAAACTTCGAAGGTTGAAAATAAATCTTATAGCAGTATTCAACATGCGATCAAGCTTGTTGAGCAACCCTTCGTTTAAATTCACGTAGCAAACATCACCGTAGTCAATTATCGGCAACAGTAGACTGTTGTATTATAGGAGATCACTAAAGCTAATATTTTTTTTAACCAGTGTTAGAATATTAACTCCGAGGAACACAATACTTCAGAGTGTCATTTCAGTAAAAATAACAAAATGCCACGATGTTTAAGGAATGTAAAAATGTAAACTATTGGGAATAAAATTTCTTAGTTTGAAACTTTAAGTCTGTTGTTAATACGAGTATTACATTGTGATAAATGTTTAAAGTATTTTAAGAATTATTCTTCCGAGAATTTAATTGATATATTACACTTATTATAATAATATATTGTCCATGAAGTTTTCCAGATAAATAAATTCAAAAATGATTGTTTTATGAAATAAATTAAAAAGATCATAATCAATATGTTATAGCTTAAATTAGATATTAAGTAAGTATTTTCTATTATATTTTAAATACATTGCAGGCAATATTTTATATTTGAAGGAAAATATAAAAAAATCTTTTTGGCTCTAATTCCCATACAACAAAATTAGCGAACGTTTTTTATGAAATTTGATGAGGAGTTTGTTGGCCTCGGCTTACTATTTGATTCATTATACAGGCAACCTTTGACTCCCATAAATAATTAAATTTTCGTACAAAATACAATATTTTATGTTATGCTGTAATTTCAATAGATTCTTAAATGTTTCGGTTTGTATAAGTTGTGTTGGACAGGGGCAGGTGCATTCTATGGATGACTTTTACCTTAGGATGCACGCGTCCTCAGTCTATTCACCTTTCCTCCAAGTGATAGACTGGCGAACGGCTAGGAGGGGGAGCGCAAAAGTCGTGTAAATCCTCATAGCAAGGCTGATGGAGTTCTCCTTCCCGTGGTGCTGCCTGTTATTGGTTTGATCCCCTCAGGAACAAACGTAACTAAAACACAAAGCCGAACCTCTACATCCAACAGTCCAACCTATCCACCTTCCACTATTCCCTTCAATCTCACAACTCCTGTCGACACCCGCTCCAAAACCCAATCCATGGTGTGATGCGAACCGTGCCTAAGGATGCATGGCTGTAGGGAAGTACAGTCGCGAACGGTGCCACCCGATACCGGGGCGCCTCGGGGTGTATCCAATGCCCTTCTGGCCGGCAAGCGGGGCTCTGCCGGTCAGCAACCTTTATATCCCTAGCTACTCGTGGGACTCATATGGAAGAACTTGACATTGAGAACTTGCTACTATCCTCCCCCCAGCCAATGGAGGGAACCACATCTGCGACGGAAGTGCAGTTAATTGCCTCCTCGGAGAATGTTCATGAGGCAGGCGTTGGGACGAGCCAGGAGGAAGCTGGAGGCAGTACTGACTCCAGAAAGACTCCTGGGACCGCCCAGACGGACCCTGCAAGTAGACCACTCCGATTATCAGGAGCCGCCCGGAAACGGTTACAAAGGCTGAAAGCATCGGGTGTAAGCGCTGAAGAGGCCTTAACCCTATGCCGCAAAACCTGGGCCGAAATTCCGGACAGAAAACCACCACCGGAGGATGCGAGGGCGGTTAAGCGCACTCGATCCGAGGAGGAGTCACCTCGCACGCAGCCGCAGGCCAAAAAGTCTGCCACTGCCGAGGCACATACTCCTCCATCATTCTCACAGGTGGCGGGGTCGTCACGTATCGGTGTTCAGAACACGACGCCGATGACGGAGGACCAGATGAAATTGGTGCATAGCGCTCTGGTTCGGGCCATCATTGGGATCGAATCGGAGAGCGTAAAACCAAAATTTGGAGGTTTCACCCACAAGCCAGGCTGGATTCTGATCACATGCATGGATCAGGTCTCAACGAACTGTGGTTGTGGAGGTAATCCCTAAACTATCGCCTTGGGACGGGGCAAAACTCTCTATTATACCCGAGAGTGAGCTGCCCAAACCGACCATCGCGGTGACATTTCTGCCCACCAGTGAGGTGGAGAATGTGGAGCAGGCTCTACTAATCCTGCCCAAGCAGAACACGGGTCTGAATGTCGGCCTGTGGAGGGTTCTGCACAGTAGGGCTGTGGAGAATGGTCAGCTTGTGACGTTCTCCATGGACGAGCCCTCTGTGGAGGCACTCCGTGGACGAAATTTCATGGCTGCTCTTGGCTTTAAAAACATCACTTTTAAGGTCAGGAGTGGTCAGGAATCAGACCCAAAGCCCGGGCCGAGTAGGACCGAGCCACAACCCACTGGGGAGCGAAGAGTACGCCCTCAGGCTGGCGGCACGGAGCCGGCCAGTGAGGCGAACACCCGGATTCATGTGGTGCGACCGCCTCTTGGTTCTGGCAGAGTGCCAAAATATGCCGGTAGGGGTGCCTACAGGGGCAACCCTGCGGCACGGGGTAGAGGTAGGGCTGACTGTGGACTGATGGGGCCGCAGCAAAAGCCCAAACCGAAACCATCCGGGTCGCGCAAACCTTGCCCCGGTAAGTAATGGCCTTTACCGGGGAACCAGCGAGGCTCCTCCAGGCTAACCTCCATCATGCTGTGGCTGCGACCGCTGTGATGGAGTGCTGCCTCAAGGAGGGGAAAGCTAGCCTCGCATTACTCCAAGAGCCCTGGATTCGTGGCATCAAAGTTCTGGGACTCAACACCGCGGGTAAGATACTTGTTAACAACAACGGCACTAAGCCCAGAGCATGCATTGTGTATAATAAGAATATACAGCTCCTACCAATTTCAGAGTTGTGCACCGACGACCTGGTTGCAGCGTTCTGCAATCTCAAAGGGTGGAGTGGCTCCCGAGTCATTATTTGCTCGGCCTACCTTCCCGGAGAGAACAGTAACCCCGCTGAGGAGCTTGAGCGGGTCGTTGAATACGCCCGCAAGCACCGTGCCGAGCTCCTGGTGGGATGCGACGCGAACGCCCACCACACAATTTGGGGAAGCAGCAACATCAACAGAAGAGGTGAGTTGCTCCATGACTTTTTATTAGTAAATAACCTCTACATACTGAACCGGGGCAATAATCCTACTTTTGTAACGAAATCCAGAGCTGAGGTCCTGGATATAACCTTTGCCACTCAAAATCTCGCGAGGCATATTACTGACTGGCGGGTGAGCGACGAAACCTCGATGTCTGATCATCGACACATTGCGTTCGGACTTATGGCATCAATCGACGACCAAGTCATGGCATATAGGAATCCCAGATCTACAAACTGGGAATCCTATTGTGCCAATTTAAAGCAAAACCTTGAGGACTTGCCTGGCAGTATCAAGACTCCTGATGGACTGGAAATAGCGACGACAATGTTAGAGGAAGGCATACGTTCTGCCTACTCTGACAGCTGCCCGCTGAAAACAAAGACATCAAAGAGGAAGGTACCATGGTGGAGCTCTAAGCTGCAAAAGCTTAGAGAGAGAACTCGCAGGTTATTCAATAGGGCCAAACGGACTCGCGATTGGGAGGAGTACCGAAGAGCTCTAACCAAATACAACAAAGAAATTAGGAAAGCCAAAAGAGCTTCGTGGAGGAAGCTCTGCGAGGAAGTGGAGAGTCTGCCTCAGGGAGCACGACTTCACAAAATGCTCTCTAAGTCAGAGGCCAGCCATCTGGGCATACTAAACAGACCAGATGGAACTCACACCTCAAGTGAGCATGAAACTCTGACTGAGCTCATCAGAGCTCACTTCCCTGGGGCGGATTGCAGCGGTGCTGCTGCAAACGAACCGGCCCTCCAACATAGAACTCGTACTGAGGACTGGAGAAGAGCCGCTTTAGTAATCCGCCCGAAGCAGCTGGAATGGGCCATAGGCTCTTTCAAACCATATAAAGCATGCGGACTGGATGGTATCTTTCCAGTACTCCTCCAAAAGGGATTGGAGATACTGCGGCCGCATCTAATTAAAATCTACAGGGCAAGTTTTGCCTGTGGATATATACCTTCTTCTTGGAAAAATGCAAAGGTTATTTTTATACCAAAAGCTGGCAGGAAGGACTACAGTACAGCGAAAGCCTTTCGACCAATCAGCCTTACTTCATTCCTTCTTAAAACGATGGAAAAAATACTCGATTTACACATCAGAGAAAGTATCCAAATGGTGAAACCTATCCACCCCTCACAACACGCCTATCGCAAGGGCTGGTCTACCGAAACTGCCCTTCTCAACTTGGTTGACAAAATCGAAAAGGCGCTTGAGGACCGTGAAATTGCCTTGGGAGCTTTCCTAGATGTGGAGGGAGCATTTGACAACACGCCTGTCAAATCCCTGGTCAAGAGCCTTGTGTGCAAACAAACAGACCCGACCACGGTGAAATGGGTCGAATCAATGCTTTCAAACAGAAGGGCAACTATTACCCTCAATGATACCACTGTGGAGTTTACATCCACCAGAGGATGCCCACAGGGTGGCGTTTTATCGCCGCTTTTATGGACACTGGTGGTGGATGAGCTGCTGCACAGTATGGCTGAACTCCGATATGATGTGCAAGGGTACGCAGACGACCTTGTCATTGTCGTTCGTGGTTTCAGCCAAATGACCGTCTCTGACATCATGCAGAGGGCTTTGAGCCTGGTTGCAAGCTGGTGTGTGGAGAACGAGCTATCCATCAATGCGGATAAAACGGTGATTGTTCCATTTACAAATAAGAGGCGTCTGGACGGTCTACGGTGCCCAGTCCTCAATGGGAAGGTAATTCCTTTCTCCCGTGAAGTCAAGTACCTAGGCGTAACTTTAGACCAAAGACTGAAATGGAACACCCACATTGATAACACCATATCCAAGGCTAAGATGGCCTTGGGAGTGTGTGGTAGGATGGCGTGCGGCAGGTGGGGCCTTCAGCCCAAGATGATGCTGTGGCTCTATACCGCGATCGTAAGGCCGGTGGTGACTTACGCATCCGTGGTATGGTGGAGCAAGTGTCAGCAGGTTGCGGTCAGGGACAGGCTGAACAGCCTCCAAGGGACTGCCTGTCGCATGGTGACTGGCGCCATGTCCAGTTGCCCAGGAGCGGCTCTGAATGCCCTACTGGATCTCCCACCTCTCGACTTACATGTCAAGAGGGTGGCTAGGGGCAGTATTCTCAGAGTATCGGCCCAGGGCAATACAAACTGGATGTCGAACAGGCTGAGGACCTTTAAGGACTCGGTCATGAGCGACAACGTACTGGCGATGAATGGCGACAGCATGGTTCCACACTGCAACTTTGTGCAGAACTATTCTGTGGAAATACCGACAAGGGAGGAATGGTTGACCGGCCTCCCCTGGAGGAACGGGTGCCTTGTATGGTACACCGATGGATCTAAAATGGGACCTAATGTAGGATGCGGGGTATATGGAGAGCGCCCTGGCCACAGGGAAAGCGTAAGCCTGGGCAGATATGCCTCCATTTTTCAGGCAGAGGTGTACGCCATAACCGCTTGTGCGACCCTGAATCTGCAGCGCAACTACACGAACAGGACCATTTACATCAACTCGGATAGTCAGGCGGCACTAAAGGCCCTAAACTCGAACACCATCACGTCGAGACTGGTGCTTGACTGCCTGACGAAACTAAACACTCTGGGCTGCAAAAACAGAGTGGTCCTAAGATGGGTCCCGGGCCACGAGGGCCATGTCGGCAACGAGATTGCCGACGAGCTGGCCCGTGCAGGAGCTAGGAGCAAAATATATGGTCCAGAACCAATATGTGGTGTTCCAAGCAGCCTAGCTCGTATGACCCTAAATAACCTCACTAGGTGCGAGGCCATGAGGCGTTGGGAGGAGATCCCGGGCCACAAGCATTCCAAAGCCCTTATCAAACCCTTTAATGCGAAAGCAGCTAAGGAGCGCATTGGGCTGAGCAGGAATAATCTACGCATCATAACTAGAGCGCTTACAGGGCACTGTTGCCTGAATAAGCACCTTGCGACCCTCAAATTAGTGGATGGAAAAGTGTGCAGATATTGCCACGAGGCGGATGAAACCCCGCTCCATCTGCTATGCGAGTGTGGCCCACTGATGCGCAAACGCACCGACATCCTGGGGAGACACATCCTGGACCCAGTGGATGTCCGACACCTCACTGCAAAGGAAATTCTGCAATACCTCAGAGTGGCAGACCTATGCAGTGAACTGTAGGCAGTGGCGATCACAATAGATCTTTCAGGTCGCAGTGATACTGGGCTCTCACAGCCCTGCACAGCCGCGCTTTTTAATAATAATAATAAATTGTATAAGTTGTAAGGTTTATAGTCTTATTTAGATTATACGTTCCCTCGTGCCTGTGAGAAGGGGAGAAGGGCGGACGAAGTATCTTGCAACAGCTAGTATAAAATAGTTTCTTCGTTCAACTTCTCTCTCGAACAAGGGAGGCGTAAAAGATTATTGAGGAGTCATTTTAATAGTTTTAAAGTAAGACTAATAACGGAAGTAACAGACAATAAAATCAACGTCGCGCTCTTTAGTGTGATATGTAAGTTACATAACCCATTGCATTATAATTGACATCTCAACATTGACAGACGAGTCGGCGGATATTAAGATGTGACTCCGGATATTAGCCGTGTGTATATGTATGCATGTAGGTTTAATAATACACATTAAGAATTACAGTAGCATTGATTTCTTTTAGTTAAGCAATTAGAAGTACTCGTATATTAATTTCGTCCTTAACAATCAATACTCTGTTCCGATGTTGTTATAAAAAGGTTAATGTACAAAAAAAAATTCTTGGTATTTGTAGTAATGTAAACTGAATTTTCAAATCAAATGACTGTTCAAAGAAAACGAATTAGAGTAAAAACAATTACAATTCACACATGTTATGTGATCGTATGTTCTCGTACACCTCGTCTGTGTTAATAATAATCACTGTATCCATTTTATTAAAATTCTACCCTCGGGATAAATGACTTTTAAATGTTTCAATGTACTCGTATGTAATGTTTTAGGTAAAAAAATATTATTATTATTTTGTAATATTTTAACTGCAATGTGTAATCTGTAAGTGCCGCCTTACATAATATATATATAGATATTTATATATTGTTATTATTTATTATTTATACATATATATCTTTTGTTTTATTGTTCTAAATTATCTAGTTAAAACCTATGTTTACACAAAGGTTGACGTAGATGGATTATGTTATTATCCGTGGTACTAGTAGTTATGCTAAAGTAAGGGATTATTAGTCTGTTGAAAACAAGAAACTCGAATTTGTGACACAGTATTGGAAATTAAACAACATTTAAAAAAGGAAATTTGGAATTCAAATAATACATTTCCCAAACAATCCCAAACAATGAAATCATAAATGCATATGTTATATGTTTAAAAATATTATATATTTTTACAACATTCATGAAAAGCAAGTTTACTAGTCGATTAACCTATAATAGTCAGAAATTCAAAGAACAATGGCAATTTTTTACCTGAACCTTTTATGAAGCGTCTAAAAACAAGACCAAAGCGAAACTTAATTGTATCATTTAGTCGTTTTTTACACGGTCTTAGATTAACGTGGGAAAGCCACGAAAAAAACTTTTATTTAATAAGCTTTTAATTTCGGTTTTTTGTGCATTTCCGGTTTAATACAATTAAAAAATAAAAAACTATTTAAAATGATAAATAGCAATATTAATTTTTCTTTGTTGTAATTACTACATAATAAAGAAACTAAATAATTGCGTTTGTTGTATGTATTTAACTATAAGATTAATCAAATATATTATTACAGGTCAATTTAAATGACTGATAACTGACTAATAGTTTGACTGACTTTGACAGAAGCCATTTTAACTAGCTTTGCGTGGTCTATTTACTTTTACGCTGTCATCGCGACTTCTGTGCAACTATTCATTCTCGGACGCCTTAACGGATTTCGATTGTCTTTCTGTTCTGAGTGTTCTTTTATCATGGATAGCAAGCGCAAGCACATATTGTGCGTGAATTGTAATATTTGCGTGAATACTCTTCGCCGATATCGGATTTTAGAACAAAACACAAGTGTGTACGATGTTCTGCAACTCGATTTATCCACAAATCGTAAGTTCTTAAAAATGCTATTGCCCGTGTTTATCCCTAAATTATATTAAATTAACTCGTTATTTATACTTTCAAACATAATTTGTTATAATGCGTTAACGCTTATTACAAATTACTTTCAGATAACTGATGAGGATTATATTTGCGAAACATGTTAGAAACTTTTAATAGATGCAGTAAATCGGAATCTTCAACAGAATACTGGTAATGAACCACAAGCTGGACCGACACCAAGTCAGCGTGGTCATACCAATGTTTGTATTTTATGCGGATGTTCCCTCATACAAAGGCAAAATGAGAAAATATTAAGAGATAATCCCTCTGAACTACAACGACAGATGATAGAAATAATTAAATGCAGTAAGGAACCACATCAGGTGTGTACATCTTAGTTTAAGTTCTGTTTTATGCTATTATTTTTATGTATTCTATACACATTAAACTTATAGGTTTTATTCTTTCAAAATGTTTGTTTGATTTTATTTATTTTTATATCTAATCTTCTTACAATTATTTAGATTGTGAAAGTTACATAAATACATTTTTATTATAAGTTTAATTTACCCTGAATAACATTAATCCTAGATATATGTTTTATATGCTAAAATCAGAAAGATTTCTTATATTTCTGCCAGGTAACAACTTCAGACAATGTATGCTATTCCTGTTGGTTGCGAACAAAAAGAGAGGTCCTATTCCTATATATGAATCGCCTTAATGAATTAAGAGTTGAAGAAGCCATTCAACATGGGGATGATGATGCCTCGCATACTGAGCCACCTAATGAGCCTACTGTTGTGGAGTATATCTCAATGCCAATGTTGGCATATCTTTGAAGGACAACCAATCTCATGAAGATCCACATGAGCAAGATATTGTCAGGCCATCAGGCATTCGGAATACAGAGAATGGAACTATAGTATTACCAGATTACAAGAGAGCCGCCAATACTTGTAACCATTGCCTCTTTCCTGGCTGCAATAATAATGATATGCAGTGATTAATATATTATGTAATTAAAATACCATCTTGTTTTATTTTTACTATAAATACCTATATTAATTTTTTTTTCTTTGTTTATAGACTTACATATGTCTGTCCTATATTATTCTTATCTAAATAAATGTATAACTACATTTTTCTAAACAAAATATTTTTTTTTTCACCTGTATACTATACTATATGATCGCTATAGAATAGCGGTGGTCTTGTCGATTGGCGCTGCCTATACGATGGTGTTCGCGGGTTCGATAGTAGGCAATTTGCTAGCACGCATTGGACCATCGGCTATTAAGCTGCGATTCTTTTCCTATCTGGTTAAAGAGGCCTATGCCCAGTATTGGAATGTTAGAGGTTGAAGCTTAGTAAATAGAAATAGCTATCTGACATATTTGCAAAGAAGAAAGATCGGTTTTCTTATATTTAGACAAATATTATTCATTGCAAATATATATTGGCGTTAATAAACGCGATAAAATCCGTTCAAGACATATTCTAACCCTTTACTAAACTAATAACTAATATTAAAAACATCATTTAGGAAATCTCTTACGTATTTTTTTATGTTTGTATAGACTATAATTACAATCAGTGACAACTAGTATTGACAGGTAACCTCAAATTATTGTTAAACAAAAACTGAAATATCTTTTTTTTGTGGCTTTCTAAAAAAATATTTGTTTTTGATTAAGCTTATGCAATGTTACCCCTATCGTTTAAATATTTTTTTATATTTAGACGCTTCCAAAAAATGTCAGGTAAAATGATGTATGGAAAGCTGCCATTGTTCTTTGTATGATGTTTGTCTGTGATTAGGTTCATGAATTATCTGTTGACAGGAAATTCACAAGACTTTAATAGTCTATGACATTTCGTATTATTTTAGAAATTATATATCGCCAGCTTGAGGATGCTTTGGATTCTTCTAAATATCATACTATTTTATTATTTAGATTCGGTGTTATTCTTATGTCATAAATTATACAAATTGATAGCATACTGCTGTATTTTATTTAAAATTTGCTGACATTCGTTTCAGAAGTTTAGATGCTGTCTACTTTGCCAAATTGATATATTTTAATTATATTAAAACGTTGTAACTAATAATTTTTGTTTGTTTCCAAAAACATTCAGTTATTTAGTTTAATATTACTAAATTAATTATTTTTATTTCTTAATAATTATGAATTTACCCACATTTACGGACAACCGTCCGTTACCATGCTTCAAACGTATATATCTAAGATTAATATTAGGTTGCGTTGTAATTGTAGATTAGGTTTAAAGAATTTATTCTCAAAAAGACAGATTCATTTACATGAGAACAATATATTAAAGTAATCATTCAAATGGTCGCTATACAAGTACAAGTACTCAGTTAACGGAATATAATGCTATTAAGTTGTTTTATGCACTTTAGATATTCTAGAAAGGTGTATTCTCTAGAACATATTTTTAAAGTTGGGTCTTAAATCCGTTAACTGAGTTTACATTTCTTATAGAAGAAGGTAAACTGTTGTAAAGTTGTGCTCCATCGAAATCAATATTTTTTTTTGCAAATTTGGTTCTAACCTTTGGGAGAACTAGTAAGCTTGGTCTACGGGTGCTACGTTTATTGTTTTGTTTTATTAAAATTAATTTTGAGTGTATCGATTCACCAACAATTTTTCTTTTAAAAATACAGGTATTAAATATATAATTATATATAAATAATTATATATTTATATGTATATATATATATATATATATGAAATTGTCATCAGTTCATATTATTAGTTTTTTTATAAAGTGTAGTAGTTGGTGCCAAAGGTTTTTTAATTAATTTATTTTGTTTTCTAAGGATTTTTTTTCGTTTTGTTTTGCCAATATTACCCAATTTTTTTATAATACTAAATGTGATTTTACTAAGAAATTGTAATTGTTATACTTTAATTTCTCGGGTATGCATTTTCAAACATTAATAAGTGAACCAATTAAAGAAGAATGTTTTTTATTTATATAGTCTATTTGATATTTGAAAGTTAAATAATTGTCTATACGTAGTATTTTTCATAAGTTTTCTGTTCGATTCGAAAGTTGTCAACCATTAAAGGGTCATGGGCGGCAATAATTTTGTTTTTAGTATTAAATATAATGTAACAAGTTTTGGAAGCATTAACAGTTAGAAGATTTTGATAGAACCATTTTTGTAAAACATCTAGATCTTGTTGAGCTTGAGAAATTATTTCATTCATGCTACAACTAAAATAAAATAAACAGGTGTCATCTGCGTTCAAAGTCAGATGACCATTTAGTTTCAAAGACTCAATATCATTTACATAAATTAAGAAAATAAGTGGCCCTAGAATTGAGCCCCGTGGGACTCCGCATGTCACAGGCAGAGCACCACTTTGGTTGTTTTCGTTTTTAACGACCTGTAACCTGTTCGTTAACTATGATTTTAACATTTCAAGTACAACACCCTTGACACCAATGTTCCGAAGTTTATTCAATAAGAGTTTATGACTTACGGTGTCAAATGCCTTTTTTAAGTCAATTAATAAGCCCAAAGCTATGTTCTTTATCTAGGTTCTGTCTTATTTTTGTTACCAGATCTACAATTGCAGCAGTAGTATTAGTTCTAGCTCTAAAACCGTACTGCCGTTCAGATATGGAATTCAATGAATCCAAATACATAGCCAAGGGGGTAAGATATAATTTTTCTAAAATTGTTGTGAGGAAGGGTAGTACAGAAATTGGTCGATAGTTTTCCGGGTTTGTTAAAAATCCAGATTTATGTATGGGTGTTATTTTTGCTTTCTTTAAGGTGTCTGGGAACATTCCTTCAGACATAAGCTTGCTAAAACAGTGGAAAATTTCTGGACAATAAATTGCATAAACATTTTAATGATTTTGTGCTAATTTTGTCTACACCGGTTCTTATATTTGAATCTTAATCCATTATCAGTCTTTTAATCTCACCGGAATCACATGGTTTAAATGTTCGAAGTTCATGACTGTTTTGTTCATTGGTTGTATGAATCGGGTGTAAGATGTTATGGTATTGTGTTGGTATTTTTTTGCTAAGAGGGAACCTATAGTTGCGAAATATTCGTCAAAAACATTACAGATGTCGTTTGTATCGGAAATTATTTTAGATTCTACTATTAATTTAGAGGGAGCACCACTTCGACTTATTTTATTACTAGATAATTTATTTAATAAAGTCCAGGTCTTTTTGGAGTTCTTTGTGTTGTTTGTAAATAGTTTGTAATAGTACAATCTTTTGTATCTTTTATTGACTTACAAAAGATTGTACTATTACAAACTATTTATTATTGTGAGTAACAATTATTGTAAGCTATCTTTTATTGACTTAGCTATTTCTGTTTTCTTTGAATAAAATTTATTTTAAATTGTACATATATATTTTTGTGATCTGGTAATGGTGAATTAATAATAGCAACGTTAAACTTATTCGTTTTTAAATTTGTGCTTACGTGATATATGATTGATTTTTTTTTGTAGCCGCGTCTCTTGTGCTGTGTGATACATTTATTTTGTTTAGTAATCTATGCTCTGGTTCTTGGATTGTTTGTTTATATTCGATTAATCGTTTGTTTTTTTCCAACAGGTTGATATTGAAATCTCCAAATACTATTGATATTTTTCATTGTTGCAGTTGTCTGTCATAGTCTTTAAGAAGTGTTCAAAGTTTGTTTCACCAGGCTTATAGACCAAACCAACATCCACCGCGCATTTTTCAATGTATCCACAAACCTTTGTGGACACATTGAAAATAACTACTTAGTTATTCCCACTTTCATAAACTGATTCAATGAGTCTGTGCTGTAAATTTTTAAGTACATAAGTTGATAATCCATCTCCCCTGGCATCTGATATCTGTGAAATTGTAATACTGTGTGTAATTTTCTATATGTAGATGTGAGGCTTGGTCATCTGATGTTAACCAAGTTTCTGAGAGTAGAATGACTTGAAAGGTCGTCGGTTGGATTTTAAAATACATTTTAATTCGTCTAGTTTGTTTTTTTTCTTAATATTACGGGCATTAAGGTAAATATAGATAATCGCGACTTTTCAGTGCATAATTCTCGGGAATTATTTTCCTCTTGGTATTAGATTATGGTATGCTGAGGTTAAAAGAAGCTATGTTTATAATTATTTATTAGTTATGCTTCCGTGATCCATGATTATTAACCTACTTTTAATATTTACCCGGCTGTATTTTCCTTAAGCTGCTGTTTCACCTAATTCCGCTCAAGAGCAAGAACACCAAATAGTTAAAAAAAAGTTGATTAACTGCCGATATAATTAGGTGACTACAGACGATTAAAAATATAAAATAGGTTTTATTTAGTTGAATACCAATATATGAATCTTGAAGTGACACAAAATATATAATAACTCATATTCATATTATTAATATCTTAACATTAGACGGCACCTCAGAGTAGGTACCAATAATCAGTCTATAAAAGATAACCTTCGAATAATATTCATCTCAGCTTTGATAAGTTTTAACTTCACCGCTGTCAATGAATTTGTTTGTACTCGTTCCAGTGAAATAAATAAGAAGAAATCACTTAAGTTATTAGGTATCAATATGAGACCTTCATTGTTGATTAAATTTATTATTTACTTATTTATTTAGCTTCACGCTATATCCCTTGCGGGGTATCCAGAGACGCCGGAGCACCAAACGCTACGGTTCCTACATACCTCTTTCGCTTCGGCCACAGATATCAACCTCTTCATACATGCTCTCCGGGGGGTCCTCATGCTTTTTACGTGACCTTCCTCCAGTATCATAGAAACAGTGTTTTCGAAGGTCACTCGAGGCCTCCCCCTGTCTCTCTTACCGCTCACTTTTCCTATATAAATCTTTTTTACCATTTTTTCATCACTCATTCGTTCGACGTGCCCAAACCAGCTGAGGACGTTCTTCTTCATTCTCACCGTGACATTTTCACTAGTACCTGCCATTCTGTGGATCTCTTCATGTGGATCGAATGCGCATTCGATCCACTAGACTGACTCCGAATATTCTGCGAAGTGATCGCATCTCCACAGCATTCATCTTTCTTGCATTCTTCTTCTGTGTTACCCACGTTTGGCTGTCGTATAACAGTGTCGCTAGCAAAACCGCATTGTGTACAGCCAAACGTGCAGCTATGCAGCCAAAGCACCGTTGACTCTGTTACCGGCAGCAATACGCCTTTCATTATCCATTTTGTATCTTCCTTCTCTGCTTAATATACTTCATTTTAGTTTGAGTTATTTAAAATAAAAGATAACCTATCTATGAACTAATGAAGCCGTTTCAAATATCAAACTGCAATGTCTGAACCATTGTTTACTTAGAGATAATTAAACTAATCTTTTTTTCTTAATCCTTTGGAAATTTCATCATTTAGGCTAATTAAGTTTTAAGTTCATAAAATGTTATAATTGAAAAAAATAATAATATTATATCAGTTTCAGCACTCTGAAATACTTAAATAATTATTTAATAACGAAATAAGCACGAGAAAAATTTTCCGAGGGATAATTTAAGTATTAAAAATATTTCACACCTCTCATCCAAAAGTGGTTTTAACTCTTCGGGGAAATCATGTCGTACCTGAAATCATTTCCGTAAATCATATAAAAATTACACTTAAATCTGAAGATGAACTCAAACTTGTTTATGAGAAATATATTGAAATACTTATTTAGTATTTACCAATACACATGCTCTATTAAAAAATAAATTAATAATTATAATTATTTATCTACGTTAATTATAATTATTTCTTAATAATTTAAAACGTATCATCAACTGTTGTTTCAGATTGTTATAATATAAACTAATCTAATAATCTAATCTCAAACTCATAAACGCATGTTGTTATATAGTGAACAATAAAAGTATTAAGAATTTAAGACTAAAATGCTGTATAATGAAGTAATGCCTTTGCGAATTAAAAAACGTATAAAAAATTATAAGTAAAATAGTAAACTGATATACCGGAGATTTGGTATATTAATTTATTGCCATTACAATGGAAATGACATTATAATGGAAATTACAATCTTAGAAATATCCAACATATCATTGATGTGTAGGAGGAACAGAGTTGGGGACATCACGCAGTTATGCTGATCATTCACTTGCATAAATTCTTGGGAAGACCATTGGAAGGAAGCTTTGAAAGAAGCTCTTTTTGCCATACACGAGCCGAAGGCTTTTGCCATACCCAGTATAACTGCCAGACCCTCTCCCTTTGCTTGCTGTCGTTTAATAAGGTTCTTCATTATTTTGGAGAGAAGAGATGTAATGGCGATAGGTCTGTAGCTAGCTGGGTCTGAGCTATCACCTTTGGATCATATGAACAAGGGCACGTTTCAATGAGACGTTAACAACGTCTTTCAGGTAGGAAGATCGAAATAGATGCGTTAGCATTGGAATCATCTCAGGTTCACATGTTCCCAGCACCATTGGGGAAATGCCATGCAGTTCATTCGACTTATCAACGTCCAAAAAAGAGAGAGAGAAAACTTCCCCACTATTAAGCTTTGACACGATAGGATAGAAAGCAGTGTTTTTCCTTTATTGTACAAAGTCGAGCTTAAGGCAAAAAAAGTGCCCAAAAGCTAGGTTTTTGGGCACTCGTTTTGACGTATAGACTTGCGAGTTGGCTGGAATTGGTTGGCTGCCTAAAGTTTTCTAGAGTGGCCTTAGAAAACCCTCCAGAATTTGCTCTTGCTGGGCGGGTACCTTGCCAGCTGATCCCCAATTTTGATGACATGCTTGAATTTCGCTTTAGCGATTTGCCGTTTGTACAATATGGAGGTACTCGTAGGTTTATATTTCCTCTTCAGGACTCTAGAGTTAAGATCATTAATAACTCGTATATTAGCCCAATCTAGATACGCCTGCCGTTTGCCAGCTACTGCAGCCCCGATAGACGCGTCAAACCAAGGCACCACCAACCACCAAGTGGTACCATACCGCTTGGTATAAATAGATCGCTAGTGACTTGGTACATCCCGAGTAAACGATGTTACTGTAGATTGTAAAAAAAAATATCTATTTTTTTTTTAATATACAATATATATCCTATATACATAGATCTGTAACATGTTGTACCATCATCACCTTTCATTATCTTCTTGACCTTATTCTAAAACTGGGGTCGGCGCAATATGTTTTTCTTCTATTCTCTCCTGTTACTCGTCATCTCTGTATGCACTATCTTCTTCCCCATCTGGGCGTCTCTGAACGTCCGTACCTAATAAAACTCTTTTAGTGAAAGGCCTTTTATCCCTTTTCATAACATGCCCATAACATGACAGACGTGTACATCTAATTTTTCTGGCACTGGCGCTACTCTTTAGCTTCTCTTAATATTGTATTATTTCTTGTCATCCCATACATCCATCTTAACATTCATATCTCCGTTACATTGAAAAAAAAACCGTTTATCATTGAAAAAAAAAAATAGTAGCCAGGATTTTAGAACATTCATTAAACCAAAGTAAACATGTAATAGAAATTATCATCAAAAACTCTAAATTTCTCAACATGTATATTCGCAGTACTGATGGGACCTGGTTGGGGTTTTCATCCAAAATATTTAAGAACATTATTATTTGTAGCAGTATCGATTATACATGTTTCCTTTATGATGACTGTTTTGCGACGTCAGATACAAAATTCCTCAATGACGCTTATTGGTTGTTTCATAAAAACTACACCGACAATTGTGTAAGTGGATAACGAAAAGTAATTTGTAATACGACAATATCTCGTCGGAAAGATTTACGATTGAACTAAAATCAATTCTTTATACGAGTACAAAAAATCAATAGATTGAAGTAGTACTAGGCTTTGGGAAAGAAAAAAATATCAACTGCTTTAATCAAAGCATAAAGAATACAATTCTCTTACCATTTACTGCACTAAAGGGTTAAAAATGTTTACTTTGAGAACTTGGGTACGTTATATAGATTGTATAAGATTTTAAAAAAAGAAATTCCTAACGTTACCGAAACCAATTTTTATTGTATATATTAATTGTAAAATTTATAAAAAAAAATATTACTGCTTCAAAAGATTTGGAACATGTTCAGCATTTTGTGATGCCTGAGATATGTTAAATGTAAAATTTATAATGGAATTAGAAATAATTACATTTCCAAAAGCGCTTTCATTTATTTCTAATTAATTAATTCATTTTAATAATATTCCATTTTTATAAATCGGGTTAAATTTGTCAAAGAGTTGAAAATATGAAAAAGAATACTTTGACAGAAGGTTTGTAGAAAAAGGCATTTGGTACAGAGGGATTCAACCACAGTCGTGTGAAAGAACCTGGCTTAACGATAAGAAACTGTAACGACAATATCTTGTTACACCTATTCGGCTTTCACTCTGGAGACATTCCATTAAATAAATTCGCATATACGATGAATGAAGTAAGTTTTCCTTTATGCTCTAAATTTGAGTAGGTTGAGGATGTATATCATGTAATAGGGAAATGTGTCAGGAATGAGGCAAAGTCAAGACAAACTTCAACTAATTCTTAGACTTAAGAGGTTGTATCTTTATATTATCTCATCCATTGTCCAATAATGATGAAATTATATGTAATTTAGAAGAATTTGCACTTAAATTAAGATATCTACAAACAAAAATGACGCAATTCATGATAAATAATAAATATTTCTGGTCTTATCACCAGAAAGGGTTTTTGCCTGGCATTTCTGGATGCCTCGATCATAATACATTACTATGGGAAAGCCTTAAAGATGCCAGAACTATTGAAAGACAAATAACGTATGTTGAATAGACTTAGAGAACGCTTTCGGGTCGGTACGACATGAACTGATGATGTTCGCGCTAAGGTGGTATAACTTTTCAACGTTAGTTAGTAACATGATTGCATCATATTATTCAAAATTAAAATTTTCCATAACCACAAATGAAAAACATTCCAAACCATTAAATTACAACATAGGTTTATTTCAAGGTTGTTGTATTTCTCCAATTATATTTAATATAATCATCAATATTTTTATAGATAAATTAATTAAAAACGAAAAGAAATGGGGTAATCGGTTTAAGTTTAATAATAAATACACAGAATCGCATAGCATTTGCAGACGATCTCGCGATACTGACACGTAATCCAAAACAATGTCAGCTACTTTTAAATGTTGTGGAGGATTTCTGTGCTTGGACGGACGGATTGAGGACAAAACCAAATAAATGCTACAGTCTATGTCTAGGTAGGCGGAACACCAGATATACCTCTTACGATCCGGGTCTTATAATAGGCGGTAAGTGCGTTACTACGATTACCGACGCAGCTCCGTTCAAATTCTGAGGTAAAAAAATCGATTACCAAGGGCGCACTCCATCGTTAGATTCAATAGTCGATAGCTTTTTGAATGATCAGAAAAAGATAGACAATCAACCAATAAGTAACATCAAAAAGGCTTGGATATACGATAATTATTTAACATCACGTCTAAATTGGCCTTTCTTCGTTTACGATATCAATAAGACCTTTTTGTTGAAGTTAGATGCAAGCGTCATAAGGACATTGAAGTCATGGCTCGGGTTAGGGCATCCAGCGGACTCTTCTACCTTATTTAGAGACTGACACAATTTTGGGTAAAATTAAAGAAACCATCGGAACTCTATAAACACCTAAGAGTGACCAAAAGACATATCATCTCAAAATCGAATGATGATACTGTAACGTCTCTCCCAAAGAGAGACTAGATTCACGACTTCAATTCTATAAACAATTTATGATAGGTGCTCAAACAAATAAAGCAGGGCTAAGATCAAGTAGGAAACAACAAAATTACTAAGAAATAACAAAATCATTTATTCGGCAAGATGAAAACGATAATTACCGGTTGCACGCGATGAGCCTAGAATTGCAAAACGCATGGGTGACCATAGGAGATTTTTGTATTCCATTAGCTTTACGATGGCGCACCCTGCTTCATGATTGGTCCCCAGCATTATTAAAATTTTATCTTAATGCATTCTAAATGACTCTCCCAGATCAAAGTAACTTAGTAAGATAGGGCAAAGCCACCGAAAACTCGCTGTAGAAGTAGGAGCGAGAGCGAGAGTATAACAGCAAAATCTCTCTACAATTTATTTAAGGATCTCGGCCTTTCTAGAACGATCATCAGTTAATTTCTGGAACGTATTTCAAAGGCGGCTTTAATAGGTTCTTACGATATTTGGTTAGGTAGGGAGAGGAGCGTGAACAATGAGGGTGAGCGTGTATGCGCATAGTAAAGGGGCTACTTAAACCTACACTTGGATCGCAAGTCCCAGGCATTGCTTGCGCTCCTCTTCTTGCAACGCGATGGGCCCGGCAGCCGCACGGTGAATCCATGGAATGCTAAGAAGCTTCGTCTCATATTATGTAATCTATTCTTTGTATTATAGCTTACACAGCGACATAGCTGCAATTCAACTTAGATCTTTAATAAAGATTAAAAAAAAATTACAGTGTTATTTAGAATGACAGACATAACTATTTTAAGTTAAATATAAGTTAGTTACTACAGCAGTGATATTTTCGTCCTCGGATCGATCGATCCGAGCTTCGATCCTTATTGACACCGCGCATACACACCTTAAACATAAAACACAACCTTAATATATATATTTTTGTGTACGAATATTGTAACCGTAAAAATAAAAAACTTTTGGTGGTAGAGCCTAGCTGTAGTTATTTGACTGCAGCTCGTATTGGGCTGGCTCGACCGGGGAAGGACCACCCTCTCACAGAAGACCGACGTGTAGTAACCAAATTCATTTGGTTATGTTCCGTCGGTGAGTCAGAGAATCCGGAAGCCCAAACCCCCCCTCCCCTCCTGCCAAACATGATAGCGATGCCTCCAAAAAGTATACCCCAGGAAGGTACCGGCTTTGATGAAGCCGGGGACCCCCTCCCCGAGCAAAATCGGGGGAATGATCCTCGGATTTTGCTCGGGCTGCCCGTCGTATCTGGGGCGGGCAAAATATCGCACTTTGTGTTTCCTGAGGGCAAACGACGGCAAACAGCGGTACCCCGCTCCACTCTAGATGTGGACTTTTGTAACATCCGGGGGTTTCATTCGAACCTAAACGCCGTCCACTACCACCTTGAGACGGTGCAGCCGGCCTTGTTGTTTTTGACGCAGACGCAGATATCTCAACCTAGCAACACAGCGTACCTATCATACCCCGGGTATAAACTAGAACATCATTTTATACCACACGCCGGGGTATCTGTGTTCGTAAGGGAGGATATCTGCTACCGTCGCCTTCAGATTTTTGAAGGTCGGGACCTGTCCGTGCTCTGGCTGCGCGTGGACATGGACGATCACGTCAGATTCTACGCGTGCCTCTACAGGTCCCATAGTGGTAATGCACAAACAGATCAACTGTTGGGCCACGTTCAAGCGAAGATAGACGACCTGCTTTCTCAGACTCCCTCCGCCGAAGTCGTAGTCCTCGGGGACTTCAACGCGCACAATACCGAATGGTTAGGGTCACGTGCAACCGACTACGCGAGGAGATCTGTGTTTAACTTTGCTCTGGCAAATCCAGTCCCAGCTGGTAAAGACGCACACTCGTCTACCGGATGTGGACAGCCACACGCCCTCTTTGTTGGATCTTCTGCTGACTACACATCCAGAAAAGTACCAGGTCACTGTCGAGGCTCCCTTAGGGTCCTCTGATCACTGTCTGGTACGGAGTGTAGTGCCCATTCAACGTCCAGCTCGCACAAGACTTGCGACTCGACTCGTTTGGCACTACAAGTCAGCGGATTGGAATGGAATGCGGTCTTTTTTTGCATCCTACCCATGGGGCCCGATTTATTTCCCTTCCAACGATCCTAGTGACTGCGCTGCGGCTGTAGCTGATGTGATACTTCAGGGCATGGAACTTTTTGTACCAAGCTCTGTGGTACCACTTGGTGGCAGATCGCGGCCTTGGTTTGATGCGTCTGTCAGGGCTGCAGCAGCTGGCAAACGGCAGGCTTATCAAGCTTGGGCCAATGCGTTATTCACTAAGGATCTGAAGAGGAAATACAACCGTGCCTCCAGATTCTTCAAAAGACAAATTGCTAGAGCAAAGTTCAAGCATGTCGTCAAAATTGGGGATCAGCTGGCAAAGTACCCGCCTGGCACGCGCAAATTCTGGGCGCTTTCAAAGGCCACTCTGGGCAACTTTAGCCAGCCGTCCCTACCGCCGTTGCACATGGGGAATGACTCTCTGGCCCACACGGCAAAAGAGAAAGCCGATCTCTTGGGCACTGTTTTCGCCTCCAACTCGACTTTGGACGACCAAGGGAAGACACCGCCTATCATCCCGCGGTGTCAGAGCTCAATGCCGGAAATAGTTTTTCGGCAAAAAACTATCAGGCAGACTCTATTTTCCTTGGACGTTCATAAGTCGAGTGGGCCGGATAGCATTTCTCCACTGGTACTACGAACGTGTGCCCCTGAGTTGACTCCAGTGCTAACGCGTCTATTTCGGCACTCCTACCTTAAAGGCGTAGTCCCGGTCTCATGGAAGTGTGCCCTTGTCCATCCGATCCCTAAAAAAGGTGATAGCTCGAACCCAGCTAACTACAGACCTACCGCCATTACCTCCCTTTCTCTCCAAAATAATGGAGATTATCATAAACCGACAGGTCCTAACGTACCTCGAGGATCACCAGTTGATCAATGACCGGCAGTATGGCTTTCGCCATGGTCGATCAGCTGGTGATCTTCTGTTATACCTCACTCACCGTTGGGAAACGGTTATTGAAAGCAAGGGAGAGGGTCTGGCAGTTAGTCTGGATATGGCAAAAGCCTTCGATCGTGTATGGCACAAGGGGCTTCTTTTGAAGCTTCCTTCCTATGGGCTTCCCGAGAGTTTATGCAAGTGGATAACCAGCTTCCTCACTGGGCGGAGCATACAGATCATTCTCGACGGTTTTTGCTCGGACGCCAAGCCCGTGAACGCTGGTGTACCCCAAGGCTGCATGCTATCCCCAACTCTGTTCCTCCTGCACATCAATGATATGTTGGATATTTCCAACATACATTGTTATGCGGATGACAGCACTGGGGATGCGGTATATTCCGGTCGTGCAGGTCTCTCTTGGGAAAACGTCGATGAGTGCCGAAAAAAACTTGTGTCTTCAATAGAGACTTCCCTGGGGATGATCTCTGAGTGGGGTGAACTGAACCACGTTCAGTTCAATCCCGACAAGACACAGGTTTGCGCGTTTACCACTAAAAAAACCCCATTTCTCGTATCACCGCTCTTCGAGAGCACTCCTCTTATTGCCTCGCCAAGTATCAGAATACTGTGTCTCGACATTTCGGGCGACTGTCAGTTTCGTGGTCATCTGGAGAGCAAGGCCAAGTTGGCCTCGACGAAATTGGGAGTGATCAATAGAGCGAGGCGTTATTTCAAACCTGGCCAAAGACTTGCGCTCTACAAGGCGCAGGTCCGGCCACACATGGAGTACTGTTCTCATCTCTGGTCCGGATCACCCCAATATCAGCTTCTACCATTTGACCGCGTACAACGGAGAGCCGTTCGGATTGTCGGGGACCCGGTGCTCTGCGAACGGCTGGACGCTTTGGCATTGCGTAGAGACGTGGCTTCTTTGTGCGTCTTCTACCGCATTTACAACGGGGAGTGTTCCGAAGAACTATTCGATCTGATGCCTACCGCCGAATTTCACCACCGCACAGCTCGCCATCGCCTCCTTTACCATCCATACCACCTGGATGCGTGGCGATCTTCAACTGTGCGGTTTTCAAGGACTTTCTTCCCACGTACCACTCAAATGTGGAACGAACTTCCTTCGGCGGTATTTCCAGATCGATACGACATGGGTACCTTCAAAAAAGGCATATATTCCTGTCTCCAAGGCCGGCTACGCTCTTGTGTATCCTCGGATGTTGCAAGAGTTCATGGGCGGCGGTGATCACATATTAACGGTGACCCGCGCGCTCGTTTGCCCTCCTATAACATAACATAAAAAAAAAAAAAAACTTACTTACTTAAAATGTGTTTAATTAAATTCAGTTTATCATGTTTAATATAATTAATTAAGAGATTTTAAACGTATTTTATTTTCTACTAAATTGTAGTTCACAAATATTGCATTTATAATTTAATTTAACTTGTTTTCAATTTAATAAAATAAATCAATGATTTGTAAAATTTAATATTAAACAACTTTATTTATTGCAGTTTCTTACTAAAATGTGGACTAGATTTTTATATGTAAATGTATAATTTCATAGTGCTTACAGAAAGTATTTCATGTGACATCATTTCCCTCAAGAGTTAAAACCACATTTAAGTGTGAGATGTGTATGTCATGTGAGTAAATTATTAGTATTTTAATTTCACCTCGGAAATTTGTTTCCCTTATGCCCATTTCGTGATTAAATAATTATCTTAGTATTTTAGAGTGCTAAAAGTGTTAGAATATTTTTTCCGGGGTCCTTAGGCCTGAGCTGGGAGACTAATTGAACCGCGGTTTTAATATAGTCAGTATTGACTGACGGCATCCAAAAAGGCAAAGTAATTATAATTTATTTCATATTCAAGGACAGGATCAAATGGCTATAGTTGTGATAAGAATAATTAGTTCTATAAATCTTAAGTTAAGATGTGAGAAACATTAACGTTGTAGACTGAGACTGAAGCAAACTAATATATGTACAAAACCGCCGTAGGAGATTTATTAGGGTTCCTCGGAAGCGTTCTCATCCTTCAGAGTAGCCGCAGGGTAGTGGACTTAAAAATGATTATCGAGCTACATATACGAGTTATAACAAGGCACAGATAAATATAAGTATTATCCCCTTTTATTCCCTATCTTAATCCATGATTTTTTATCGTTTAAAAATGCAGTAGTTAAAGCTAACATACTGGTATATAGTTGTCATTTAGTTTTTTTTTTATAATTCATGTAAAATATATTTAATAAACTTTACTTATATTAACCGTGACACGAGCTTCAGCACATCAAAAAATTACCACCGGGTATTGATTTATTCTTTAAGTAAACTAAGCGTGGAGTGAGTGTTGTAGTAGAGAGTCGTATCCGTCACCAGTTCATTAATATGTTATTATGTGTTATTATCGCGACGTTTGAGTATTTGCAATTCACGTTTATTAGAAGATGAAATATAACTAGGATTGGTCCATCGCAATAATAAATAATTAATTGAAAAAGTTTGTTGCCATGAAAGTTAGCCTACGGACGACACAATCACGAGTCTCTTGGTTTTTTCTTTATAACTTTTAATTTCTGTTTTTTTCTGTAGATGCTTATTTATTAGTTCTACATTCGTGCCAAATTTTACTAAAATCGCTCCAGTAGTTTTCATGTGATGAAGCGACTTAGCTCATTTTGAGGAAGACGATCGGCAAGCGCGCGTGAGAACAGTTAAGCTTAAGTCTATGGGGATTCAGTTTTTCGACCATAACTTTTGATCAAATCAAGATTTTATTAATCTGTTTTTTCTGTAGAAGCCCGTCAACAAGACCTACAGCAATGCCAATTTTGATGAAGATCGACTAAGTAGTTTTTATGTGATGTGGCGACATAAAATTGATTCCCAAACTGTTAAGAGCTTCGCTTACGCTCAGCTCAACTAATTCTCTCCTGACATTATGTATTCGTACATGTAATTTACGTAAGTGTACAGTAAAATATTTAGAGATACAAAATAGGTAATTTTTATAGAAGATTATCAGTTTCTGTAATCATTTAGGCAGATAATTATTTTAAAACTCACGCAGAAAATTGCTTATTTTTACCAAACAATATGCTATTTTTAATTTCACTAACAATTCACTATATATATATATATATATATATATATATATATTAACAGTGTTTCGAACATTTAAGTGTAATGGACTGTAGTAAGGTCCATGGTTTTGCACTTGGGGAATCATAGTAACTGGAGAGGGCTCGTGCGAACGGGCGGTACATCGAAAGTTCATTGAAATAAATAATGGCAATGCAGAACCCAAAGTGATGCATAAAATAGTTTTATAATAAATTATTAGTCAATTCAATAGTACTTTTAATATTTTTATATAATTTAATTTGAAAATACTAAAGGAGAAAATAAGCTTAATGTTATGAAAATAGTTTTATAAAGTATTTGTAATGTTGCTTTAAAAAATTATGATTACATTATTTAAAAATAGGTTATTGTATAATAATTAAAAGAAGCAAATTAATCAAGCATTAACGTCAATTATTAACTTTAACGCGTTAATCTTTCAATAGTATAAACGAATGACAGAAGGACAGCGATGAAGTTACATCGAAACTTTTTTATTATTATGAAACACTTTTTATTTTTTTTATTTAATTTATTTAACATTTATGTACACACAGAATATATAAAAACAGAATTATTAAAAGATTCTTACAAAGGCACTGCTTATTTCAAAATTAAATGTCTTCCAGCAGATCTGTGAAAGGAGAGTAGAAAATGAAAGGCAGTGAAAGTGCGCACCGCATACAAAAGATTTGAGAACCAGATAAACATAAAATTTCATAAATAAAAACATACAAAGTATAATAATCTATGTAACTATAATAAATAAAGTTTAAAAAAAATAAACACAAACATTTGTATGTATCTAATGTATGTTTTTATGTCCGTCCGAACGCGCTCATCGTACGGTCGCGTGTAAAAGATTTATTCTCTCTCTAAATATATGTAATATAATTTAAAAAAAAAATGGTACAGTGTAAGAAATGCAAACTTTTTGTGTCTACAAATAAAGACGATACTTTTAAGTGTGAAGGTGGATGTGAATTCATCTAACATAATAAATGTGCACCAAATATAAAATAGTTCGCACAGACGGGTAGTTTGATGAATGTCAAAAAACAAGAACTAGGCCTCTAATATCAAGAGATTCGAGTGGGACCGTATCCAATGACCTTACAAACGAGAATGTGTTAGAAGACATCAATAAAAAACTCGAGGTTATCTACAACGTCGAAAAAAAAATTCAAGATCTAACTACTAGTATCGAATTCTACGCCGAAATGTACCAACACCTAACTGAGATTAAAGAAGGAGCACAGAAGAAGATAAGATCCCTAGAACATAAAAACATATACTTAGAAAAATGTAATACGGCCCTCGAAGAAAGGATTCAGGAGTTGGAACTTCGGGAAAAAGAAAAAAAGCATAGAAATACATGGACTTGAGAACAGGAAAGACGAAAATACAATAACGGTGGTCAAAGATCTAGCTCAAAAATTAAAATTAGACCCGAACGATATTGAATATGCTCAGAGGGTAGGTCACGAAAAACCAAACGATAGCATCGTACTAAACATCGTACATCGTACATCGTACACTAAAATTGTACTGGTTACGCTGAGATCTAAATATGCTCATAACCAATGGACAGCACTAAAAAAGGAACACAAAATAACTAACAGCGTATTTTATAGCAACGGTAGTGAGAAAAGAATATTTATTAATGAAAGCTTGCCGAAATACAAGCGCCAGCTGTTATGGACGGTGAGAAACATGTTAAAACCAATGGGCTACCAATATATTTGGATACAAAATGGTAATATATTAGTAAGAAAAGTAATGAAGAAAAAAAAATCTATAATATAAAATCGGAACAAGATTTAACCCTAGATAACTAAACTGTTTTCATTGTTCCATTATTACTACACCTTCGTCCAACGGACTACGGAATAAAACAATGAAATATAATAAAAAATATTTTATTAAGATAGGAACTTGTTTCATGGCACAAAAGTAAGGATTATAATGAACAAATTAATTACTAATTAATATTAGAATATCTATTTACACAGTGACCACACATACCAATATTATGTGGACCACAAACAGCCTTTCTACATCTGGTGCAACGGTGCTTGGTCATTCTCCGGTCTTTTGATGGACACAGGTAGCAAATTTTACGCGTGTTTGACGTAGAAGGAACAGGAGCTTCCATTGTCGAAGATTCGCCAAGAATATCCTCAATCATGACACTTATATTACGCCTCAAACTCACGGTCTGTTATCGTTGCCGAAGCCAGGGTTCCATTAACTGATCTCCTAACTTCATTACAAAATCGTACGGACTCATTGGCTTTTTCTTATTTCTCATGTTATTACAGATATGAATAGCGTTAGAATTAAAAGAATATATATTGAGAATGTTATAAAAAATACACATCGGCCATCTCTTGGTTTTCTGATTAGATCTTATATTTGCATACATTTGATCAACAGTGTCCAATGCAATGTATTATTTCTGGTTTTCTTGTCTTTTCATTAATAATAGCTTGATCATGAATAGTTAGCAATAAAAATAAAATTTTGTTGGAATTGGCTTTAAATGAAACTAATATCTTTCTCTAAAATGTCTTCCGTTTCCGATGTTGAGCTGTCAGATCTCTCCTCCAGTTCGCTTTCCGATGCTTCCAGCCAACGACGAATATGATCCTCTTGATTCCTCAAATCCATCTAAAATAAATATACCAAAGTGAAAACATCTCTACATCTCTTCGTACCGTGTATCTAAACCGAACCAAAAATCTACTATCTACTTACTACTAAATTTAGCAATAAACTTTCTATTTAAATCAATCCAATAAATTAAATCAGAAATTTAAAAAATACTATGCTATAGTTATCGATAAGAAGCAGATCTACAATATGTAAAACAATAAATATTAGAATTTATTAATGTACGTACCGTACAATAAAGTTGTTGTTATTACTAAACCTTCGTCCAGCGGACGACGAAATGGTTCAAGAGCACGTCCTATGATGCGCGTGGACCCAATAGCGTCACGCGCTGCACTGTTTACTCAAATTAGTAAGATAATGAAAGAGTCAAGGTCAGGGGACGGAGCGAAGTAGGTGATTTCGAATTTCGTCAAGTGGCGCGTCGTCGCCTCGACGAATGATTAGTTATACAGGGTTAAATAAATTCGAAGGGAGCAAATAAGTGCACTTAGCGCTATTGTTACACACTAGGTAATTTTGCTCCGTAACATTCGATTCAAAAAATGTTATTACAACTGATTAGGTTATTGTGACATAGAAATGTTAAATAATGATCTGAATTTAAATAATAACTCCCTATACATACTCGTATTACATCTGAACATCAGATCACTACGAAAAAATTTTAACGAATTACAAGTTTTGTTAGAAAATAATAAACATAAGGTAGATATAATTATATTAAGCGAAATAAATATCAAGGAAGAAGACTTTTATAAAATTTTGGGATATACACGAGGGAATTATCCGAGGAGGAGGTATACTGATTTCTGCAAAGGATGAAAATAATTAAAATATCAGAAAAGAGAAAACTTCACAGCTAGATTCATGACCAGCTGAAAGCAGGAATAAGCATTTTGCATATTTTTGCTATTTATAGACCACCAAATAAAAACAAGTCACTATTCGTGGAACAGCTGTCGAACATGATAAAATTAATTCCGAAAGCTGAAAATGTTGTGGTAATTGGTGACATCAACATAGACATTTTTAAGGGTAAATGAAACATTTTTAAGGGTAAATGAAACTAACGGGGATTCTAAAATCCCCGTTATATATGGTTAAATATTAATTGTTGGCTCGGAAGGGGGAAAGATGTTATAATAAAACATTTAGGCAAAACTGAAAATATAAGTCAAATCTGTACTAACTTTGGGAACGCTTTTACGGAGGAAATTGAAGGTGTTATAATGATGTATCAAAATAATAAAAGTATTTCTTAATTGTATTCTTCTACTAGTAACGCCATCTCTTGTGCAATGTAGACACTATATGAATATTTATGGTACAATGTGTAATGTGTAATAAATTCTATGATTGTCTATGTATACTTTTTGAAATAAAGTCAGTCTGTTAGCGACCTTCACTTGTTTCATTAGAGGTTATGGGCGTATCACGCTATTATCAGTTATTTTGTTTAAAATAGATAATTTGTTAAAGTTGTATCGCGGAAACATGACTACGAACTATGTTGCCAGTGTTCCTAAACTAAAAGGAAGTGAGAACTATGATGAGTGGAGCTTCGCGGCTGAAAATCTGTTGGTGCTCGAAGGGATGGACAAGTACATCAAACCGACGCCAGATTTTGAGGTTAAGCCAGTGGACGACGCAAAAAAGAAGGCAAAGCTAATATTAACTATTGACCCATCATTGTACGTGCATATTAAGAACACCAAGAGCTCGGCAGAATTATGGACTACGTTAAAAACCATGTTTGATGACTCCGGTTTCTCAAGAAAAATAACCTTGCTGCGTCATTTGATATCCATACGACTAGAAAACTGTGATTCTATGGCGACATATGTGACTCAAATGGTCGAGACAGCACAACGGTTAAATGGCACGGGCTTTTCAATAACAGACGAATGGGTTAGCTCATTACTACTAGCAGGTTTGTCCGATCGTTATACTCCCATGATTATGGCAATAGAACATTCGGGTATTTCGATAACTGCAGATTTCATAAAGTCAAAATTACTTGACATGGAAGTGACAAGTGACATTGACAGCGCGGGGAACGGAGTTGCATTTGCTGCGCGAAGTAAATCTTACTCTGACAATACTAAGCCAAAGAAATATGGCGGTCTCTCAACGTCAAACAAGAAGACAGTGACAGCAATGACAGATTCATCTACGAAAACAATAATATGCTATAAATGTAAAGAAAATGGTCATTATCGAAATCAATGCCCGTTATTGAAGAAAAATAATAGTAAATGTGTATTTAATGTCGTTTTCCTGAATGGAAAGTTTAACAAAACTGAGTGGTACGTGGATTCAGGCGCAAGCGCACTGTTAGAACTTGATTTTTAAGAGTCTTTTATAAAAAGAAACAAATTTTATAAAAGAATAGTAAATATATTTTCTTTAAATAAACTTATTCAATTACAATATGTGAGAGTTTATGGAGAGAGAAGTGCACGACGGGAATATTAGGAGGCGACTGAATGTGTGATTGATGCATGGCTAGTGACGAGTGCTTAGGTGATTAGGTGCTGAGAAGGGGTGCACTCAAGGAATGTAACAACCCCCCGGATAAGAGGAAACTTATAGGGTGAGAGGTAAGTTGACGATGAGAAATGAAAGGTAAGTTCAGTTAAGTTAGGTTCTGCGGAGTATGGGAGCAGGAACATTATCATCAGGATCTGAGGATCTCATTTCTATAGGTTCTTCAGGATCGGGATTACATGTATGTATCTTAACTAACTTACAATATTTAAACAGCTTATAAAATACGGACAACATTATAATAAGGACTATTACAATAGTAGTATATATATGTGAGGTTTTTCGATTAATTTATTAAGTTTACTTTTAATTTGTTCAGTAGTTTTATCATAATTGGTAATAAGATAATTCAAGTTATCTATATCCTTTAAATCAACAAAAGAAGCTTTGATGCTGTCCTTTAAGTAACATAGATCCATTGATTGTTGTGCCACTTATGAAATGTTTCAAAGTTACCCTTTATAAATTCCTTATTACAGATTGCTGGAACAGAAGTTAAAGCTTTTCCAATTATTTCAGTTTCACATACAGGTATAGCTGATGCAGGATATACATTATGTATTTCACAAACATAGTATTGTGTATTCATATCTTTACAATTTGATAGGGTAACTTATTTAAAATAAGACGACTTATCTTTAGTTATGCCTAAATATTTAGTTGAAGGTATAATACTAGAATACAATGTATTGTTTACAGTTTTAATATTTACAGGTTAAGGTATGATGTGATACAAGTCCAATTCTTTTGTATTTACCAGTGGTATTTGTAAAACAAATATTATTTTGTTATTCGTATAACAGCATGAAACATCGGATACAATTTCTAAAATATGCATGTTGTCTAAAACTAACAGAATAGGTAATTGCTTAGAACTAGGAAGAAATATATAATTCTTTACAAGGTCAGAAAATAGTTGCTTAGGAGTAATAATAGATGGATACAAAATAAATGATTTGCTGAACATATTAGCATTTACAATATCGTCTACCTTAAAAGATAATATTAATATTTTCTAAATGTGGTTGAACGAATGAAATATCTATTTGAATGATAACGTCAAGTGTTATCATCAGTTATTTTTACAGAACCAATGGGATCGAAATATATTCCGGCGTTATTTGATATATTCTGGATTATTGGATGCCGAGGTAAAATATGAATGAAAACAAGTCTGAAATGGGTGTACAATTAAATAATAATAATATGCTACAGTATTACTTAATTGTCGTAGTAGATATTTTGATTTCGTCAAAATGATGTTTAACGTGACGTCGGTTTATTAAGTGGGATGCAGTATTGTTTCCATGGATTTTGACTATTTTGTAAGGTCCTTTCCATATGGGTGAAAGAGCTTTTCTCAGACGTAAATGGTTTTTTAGATATACTAGATCTCCTACTTTGTATTTCACTGGTCGAGAATGTATATCGTAATAGGATTTCGAGGTCTCTTTTGATTTTTGAATATGTTCTATTGCTTTTCTTCTGGAAAATACGAGCCTATTTTGAAGTAGTCGGATATACTCAGGATAAGTAAGCTCCTGGGACTTCATCATAGATGGAATCGGGTATGAACGGTTTATGTCCGAATAAGAGTTCGTAAGGAGAGTAGTGAGTTGTTTAGTGGATAGCTGAATTGTATGCGAGCATGGCTGTATACACGAAACGGTGCCAGTTATTCTGTTGCTCATTTACATACGACTTAAGGTATTCTTTCAGAGTGGAATGGCTCCTCTCGAGAGCGCCTTGGGTCTGAAGATGATATGGGGTGGACCACAATTGTTTGTTTTTAAGCAGATTACAGGTTTGTTTAAATAATTGGGCAGTAAAGTTTGTGCCTTGGTCGGTTAGAATAGATTTGGGGATACCAAATAGTGTAATGAAATGGACTAGACATTCGGTAGTTTCCTCTGCTGTCGTATTACAAATAGGATAGGATGCTGAGAATTTAGTTAGATCGTCTTGAAGTGTGAGGATATATTTATATTTATCATTACCGGCTTCGGGCAGTGGACCTACTATATCAAGAGCTAGGCGTTCAAAAGGTCGAATGGAAAGAGATGTGATTTGCATAGGGGCACGATTAAGTTGTCTAAGTGCTTTGTTAGTTTGGCATTGTGGACACTTCTTAACGTAGTTTTCTACGTCTGTTCGCATGTTTTTCCAGTAGTACTTCTCTTGAATGCGTTTAAGCATTCTATAAGAGCCTAGGTGACTGGCTATTGGAATATCGTGATTTTCTTTTAGAATTTTCTGTATTTCGTTTGAGGACGGATAAATAATAAGGTTTTTGTAGATATGAACTGTTATTTTAGAGTTATGGAATAAATATAATATTATATTATATAGTTTAATATACTGATGAGTATCAAAAGGATTGTTGAAATCGGATATAGCTACTTCAGTGTTATCCTGGCTAGATAAAGCACTTAATAGTTCATTTCTAACAGATTTTAGACATTTATAGATATCTTCATATGAACAGGTATCAAAATGGTTTACTTTAATAAAAATAAAATAATAGATTTTATTATCTATTTTGTATTTAAGGAATGAATGTAATGTTCTCTCTAATGAGATAAATTCATTTTGATTAGGAAAGTTAGATGTAATTTCATATATGTAAGGATTGGATTCATCCATATCTATATATCGTTGGAATAATAATGTGCTTTTTATTAGTTTTGCACAAATTTTCATGGTGTTCTATAATAGTTGCATTAAAATTAAAATTTTTTGAAGTGACTTTGTGAAATTCTGAATAGTTACCATCTTGGACATTTGAAGTAGTGAGACTTGAAATTATTGTAGAGGTAGCTGGATTTGGAGAATCAACAAGGTGTAAGGGTAAATTTTCGTTGTTATCTATTATATCATCTAGATTATCAATATTACCTAATTGTGGTAAATTCATAGGTGGAGAAAGAGGATCTATAGTATCTTCGAGTTGGATTAGACCACTCGAAGGTATGATTGGAGAAGAATTTGGATTTAATAGTTTATTCGCATCAGGTGAGTATGGGTCACAATTAGAAGGACCAGATATAGGTTCTACAGGATTCATAAGCACTGTCGGAGGGTGTCGTGGTAATGCGTCTGCGGCATTGTTAAGTTTTCCTTTACGGTAGATTATTTCGTATTCGTATTCTTCCAGTTGTAATCTCCATCTTTGGAGCTTACTGCTGGGATCAGAGTGATTGAATAGCCAACGCAAAGGGTAATTATTGTAAATTTTCTGCCGTAAAGATATGGGCGAAAGGTTTTACAACCGAAGGGAATTGCAAGCAATTCTTTTTCTGTAGTGCTGTAATTACACTCGCTTTTATTAAGTGTACGGGATGCATAAGATATTGGTCTTTCTTTCCCTGTTTCTCCTTGGGACAGAATAGCACTTATTGCATAGTTAGATGCGTCACAGATGAGAAGGAATTGTTTGGAAAAGTCAGGATAAGCTAGTAAAGGTGCTGAAGTTAATTTATTTTTTAAGGTTTCAAATGATAGTTGCTGTTCGTTTAGCCAAAAGAAATCAGTATTTTTCTTGAGCAGACTTGTTAAGGGTTTTGCAATATTTGAAAAATCGGGAATAAATCTTCTATAATAAGAGATAAAACCAAGAAATGACTTAACATCCTTAGGGGATTTCGGTATAGGGAATTCATGTACTGCTCTTAATTTTTCAGGATTAGGTTTTACACCTTTGTCTGTGATGACATGTCCAAGGTATGTAACTTCTTTATGTAAAAATTCACATTTGTCCGGTTGTAATTTTAATTGAAATTCTCGTAGTCTATGGAATACATTGGAAAGGCTATTGACATGGGATGCGATATCAAATGAGTAAATTATGATATCATCAAGGTATATAAAGCATTGGATGCCTTGAAGACCAGGTAGTGCTGAATTCATTAACCTCTGAAAGGTTGATGGAGCATTTTTGAGTCCAAAGGGCATTCGTGTGAACTCGTAGTGTCCTGTAGGGACTGAAAACGCGGTTTTGGGGGAATCGTTTGGATTCATATTCATTTGGTGAAAACCGGAAGCTAGATCTAGTGTACTGAAATATTTACATTTACCTAGTTTGTCTAATATTTCAGATATGTTAGGAATGGGGTAGGAGTCTCCGATAGTAATGTCATTAAGCTTGCGGTAGTCGATTACTACTCGCCATTTTCTTTGGCCTGAGGCATCAAGTTTCTTGGGTACGACCCAGATTGGAGGAGACCATGGAGACATAGAGGGTTTGATGATGCCTTTTTCTAGCATTTTGTCTACTTGGGATTCAACTTCCTTTTTATGACATTCAGGAAATCGATATGTCTTTACGTTAATGGGATTATCTGAAGTGGTATTTATTTCATGTTGGATTGCATTAGTCGATGTCAATTGATCGTTGGGTAAGTGAAACACATCTGAAAATTGAGAACAGACAGAGTATAGAGCTTCTGTCTCTTCGATATTAAGGTGAGATACACGAAGAAGTTACAAAACTTCTTCGGTGCGTTCTAGAATGTTTGATTCAGATATACTAGCTATTGGAATATAAGAATTTGTTTCGAAAGGTTCAAGGTTTAATTGAAGGTTAGATTCAATAGTTGCAGGTTTCTCTGAGGTATTAGTATTGAGTATTTTAGTGGATCGAAATATGTGGAACTTAAGTTGTTGAATCATTTGCAGGATTTATATTATAATGTACATCACCTATTGTTATATTTCTTTTGAAAAGAGCAACTGTTGAGTTTCTGGGAGGCTCTTCTCAACAGAGCAGCATTTCGAGCCGGTGGTAGCTTACTTACGGACTGACTACACTAACCTTTTTTGTATTGTAGTAATTGACAATTCAAAAGTGTGTGTAAATGCCTATTTGAATAAAGATATTTTGAATTTGAATTTGAATTAACGACTGAGATATTTACTCGGTTATTTGTTTTTACTTGGACGATACAGTTAGCTACTAACAGATTTTCAGATAAATGTTAGTTCATTATTAAACCTTCTTTAATATCGGGATTCGATACTGTGCACTCTATTATGGCTTCGCTACGTGGTGCAATAGTTTTTTTTTTTTTTTTATGTATGAGGAAGGCAAACGAGCTGGCGGGTCAGGGATGGACGTGATCACCGCCGCCCATGAACTCTTGCAACATCCGAGGATTTACAAGAATGTTGCCGGCCTTGTAGGTTGGAATAAACACCTTTTTTGAAGGTACCCATGTCGTACCGATCTGGAAATACCACCGAAGGGAGTTCGTTCCACATTCGAGTTGTACGTGGAAAAAATGTCCTTGAGAACCGCACAGTGGAGGATCGCCACGCATCCAGGTGGTAAGGATGGTATTGGAGGCGATGGCGTGCTGTGCGGTAATGAAATTCGGCGGCAGGCTTCAGATCGAATAGTTCTTCGGAACACTCCCCGTTGTAAATGCGGTAGAAGACGCACAAAGAAGCCACGTCTCTACACAATGCCAAAGAGTCCAGCCGTTCGTAGAACACCGGGTCCCCGACAATTCGAACGGCTCTCCGTTGTACGCGGTCAAATGGTAAAAGCTGATATTGGGGTGATCCGGACCAGAGATGAGAACAGTACTCCATGTGTGGCCGGACCTGCGCCTTATAGAGCGCAAGTCTTTGGCCAGGTTTGAAGTACTGCCTCGCTCTATTGATCACTCCCAATGTCATCGAGGCCTACTTGGCCCTGCTCTCTAGATGACCACGAAACTGACAATCGCTCGAAATGTCGAGACCGAGTATTCTGATACTTGGCGAGGCAATAAGAGGAGTGCTCTCGAAGAGCGGTGATACGAGAAATGGGGTTTTCTTAGTGGTGAACGCGCAAACCTGTGTCTTTATGGGATTGAACTGAACGTGGTTCAGTTCACCCCACTCAGAGACCATCCCCAGGGAGGTCTCTATTGAAGACACAAGTTTCTTTCGGCACTCGTCGACGTTTTCCCGAGTGAGACCTGCACGGCTGGAATATACCGCATCCCCAGGAACAGGAACAGAGTTGGGGATAGCACGCAGCCTTGGGGTACACCAGCGTTGACGGGCTTGGGGTCCGAGCAAAAACCGTCGAGAACGACCTTTATACTCCGCCCAGTGAGGAAGCTGGTGATCCACTTGCATAAACTCTCGGGAAGCCCATAGGAAAGAAGCTTCGAAAGAAGCCGCTTGTGCCATACACGATCGAAGGCTTTCGCCATATCTAGACTAACTGCCAGACCCTCTCCCTTGCTTTCAATAACAGCTGCCCAACGGTGCGTAAGATATAACAGAAGATCACCAGTCGATCGACCATGGCGAAAGCCATATTGCCGGTCATTGACCAACTGGTGATCCTCGAGGTAGGTTAGGAGCTGTTTATTGATAATGCTCTCCATTACTTTGGAGAGCAGAGAGGTAATGGCGATAGGTCTGTAGTTAGCTGGGTCCGAGCTATCACCTTTTTTAGGGATCGGATGGACAAGGGCACGCTTCCATGAGACCGGGACTACGCCTTTAAGGTAGGAGTGCCGAAATAAACGCGTTAGCACTGGAGTCAACTCAGGGGCACACGTTCGTAGCACCAATGGAGAAATGCTATCCGGCCCACTCGACTTATGAACGTCCAAGGAAAATAGAGACCGCCTAATAGTTTTCTGCCGAAAAACTATTTCCGGCATTGAGCTCTGACACCGCGGGATGATAGGCGGTGTCTTCCCCTGGTCGTCCAAAGTTGAGTTGGAGGCGAAAAGAGTGCCCAAGAGATCGGCTTTCTATTTTGCCGTGTGGGCCAGAGAGTCATTCCCCATGTGCAACGGCGGTAGGGACGGCTGGCTAAAGTTGCCCAGAGTGGCCTTTGAAAGCGCCCAAAATTTGCGCGTGCCAGGCGGGTACCTTGCCAGCTGATCCCCAATTTTGACGACATGCTTGAATTTTGCTCTAGCGATTTGCCGTTTGAAGAATCTGGAGGCACGATTATATTTCCTCTTCAGAACTCTAGAGTTCGGATCCTGAGTGACTAACGCATTGGCCCAAGCTTGATAAGCCTGCCGTTTGCCAGCTGCTGCAGCCCTGACAGACGCATCAAACCAAGGCCGCGATCTGCCACCAAGTGGTACCACAGAGCTTGGTACAAATAGTTCCATGCCCTGAAGTACCACATCAGTCATCAAGATGTGTAGTCAGCAGAAGATCCAACAAAGAGGGCATATGGCTGTCCACGTCCGGTAGACGAGTGTGCGTCTTGACCAGTTGGGACAGACCATTTGCCAGAACAAAGTCAAACACAGATCTCCCCGCGTAGTTGGTGGCACGTGACCCTAACCAATCGGCGTGGTGCGCATTGAAGTCCCCGAGGACTACGACTTCAGCGGAGGGAGTCTGTGAAAGCAGATCGTCAATCTTCGCCTGAACATGGCCCAAGAGTTGATCCGTTTCTGCATTACCACTATGGGACCTGTAGAGGCACGCGTAGACTCTGACATGGTCGTCAATGTCCACGCGCAGCCAGAGTACAGACAGGTCCCGACCTTCAAAAACCTGAAGGCGACGGTAGTAGATATCCTCCCTTACTAACACAGATACCCCGGCGTGTGGTATAAAATGGTGTTCTAGTTTATACCCAGGGTATGACAGGTACGCTGTGTCGCTAGGTTGAGATATCTGCGTCTCCGTCAGAAACAACAAGGCCGGCTGCGCCGTCTCTAGATGATAGTGGACGGCGTTTAAGTTGGAATGAAGTCCCCGGATGTTGCAAAAGTCCACATTTAGAGTGGGTCGGGGTGCCGCTGCGTTGACTCGTCGTTTGCCCTCATAAAACACAAAAGGCGATACTTTGCCCGCCCCAGATACGACGGGCAGCCCGAACAAAATCCGAGAATCATTTCCCCGATTTTGCTCGGGGAGGGGGTCCCCGGCTTCATCAAAGCCGGTACCCTCGTGGGGTATTTTTCTTTTGGGCATCGCTTTCATGTTTGGCGGGGGGGAGGGGGGGGGGTTTGGGCTACCGTATTCTCTCACTTACCGACGGAACATAACCAAATGAATTTGGTTACTACGCGTCGGTCGGTTATAGTATAAATAGAATTATTAAAAAACATTTTAAGTATTATATCCTTTAGATTTAATGTACCATGCATATAGTTAATTTGACCTTCCATGATGTTAAGTAGACCGTTACCGATTATTCCATCATAGGGCAAGTTAATATTATCAATTAAGTTAAATATTTGGGTTAGACGTTTGCAGTTATCATTTGATTCATTATATGTATATTACAATTGGGATTTGACCTAAAGTTAAAGTGGGACAATCATCTTTCGAGTCTATGCCTTGGATTTTGAATCTAATTGATTTATTAATATTAGGCATATCTTTGATTCAAGATTTTTTTATTATACTTATAGTTGCGCCAGTATCGATAAGCAAGGATAAATGATTAGAAGACACGGGAGAATTAACTTTTACATGTGGTAAGTATTTATCGAATATATTAGATGTAAACTGGTATACTTTATGAGTGATGATATTTTCTTTAATAGGTTTTTCAGGATTCAATATGATCGAGTCTACAGTTTGGGGCTGGTTACCCGGTCGCTTGACTCTACGAATTTGATTTGAGCCTACTGTTTGGGGCTGATTACCCGGTTGCTTGACTCTATTTGTGTGACCTTGATTTTTGGGCTGGTTACCACGTCCATAGGTCCTTAAAAGAAGGGTTTCTGTAGGGATTTTGGTGTCGTCTTTTAAAGAGGAAACATGTCCCATACGGCACCTAACCGGAACACTGCTTAGTTTAAATTTTGGCTGGAAACAACGGTATAATAACTTTCTTCTTCAGTAACAGTAACAGTAACAGTAAATTAGTATGTGGTTTAAATTCTGTTCTGGGTTTAAAACTGGATGTACTTGGTTGGGGATTTGGATTATTAAACCTGTTACTGGTTGCGTATTTCTTGTTGTTATAGTCGCGTAGTTTGCAATTTTCTAACACATGACCGGATTTTTTTGCAGTATCTGCAGAATAAATCAGAGAAGGACGAGAATTGTTTTTGTTGATTTTTTAAATTATTATTATTTGAATTACCTGTATTAAAACCAGGCTTGTTAGGATCATTATGACGGAATTGTGTTCTTGAATTAGATATCATACTATGTACATATGAATTGGAGATAAAGTGTCGGGCGTCAAGTGTTTAGTCAAGTACTAAACATTCACAAGTTTGATAAGACGTTTTCGTCGAAAGTTAAATAGTATTTTTAGAAACACGGGTTTAATTATTTATATTTTAAACAACTCACAGAATCACGATGCACATATATTTTATGATTTCACTAGGTATATGGAACTGGAACAACTGGAACTTCTTATGATTACTGTGGTCTGGAGCCTGGACCGTCGTAGACCTGGTAGGTGCTGGGCTTGGAATCCCTTGGGAGACACTTTCTGTGTTCTTTCCTTGTCACTTACTGCACAATGGACTAGGCATAGTTGGACGGTTCCGAGTCGCTTTTGGCTCAAAGTCAATTTGGCACTTCTCTATGTACACTGTACTTGCGGGGAACCAAGGATTTTACAATCCCTTTAGCGCTGCCACCAATGTTAGAACTTGATTTTTAAGAGTCTTTTATAAAAAGAAACAAATTTCATAAAAGAATAGTAAATATATTTTCTTTGAATAAACTTATTCAATTACAATATGCGAGAGTTTATGGAGAGAGGAGTGCACGACGGGAATATTAGGAGGCGACTGAATGTGTGAGTGATGCATGGCTAGGGACGAGTGCTTAGGTGGTTAGGTGCTGAGAAGGGGTGCACTCAAGGAATGTAACAGCACACATGACTGCGTACGAATCTTGGATTAGAAACATGAACTCACACCGTGTTTACCTGAAATTGTGGTAGCAAACGAATCAAAAGTGCCTGTTATTTGTTCCAGAGACGTCGACATTGTTTCTGACTTAAAATTCTAAATTACTGTAAAAGATGTGCTATGCGTGCCTAGTTTGACAACAAATTTATTATCAGTAAGTGGGCTTATTAAAAATGGAAATACTGTCAGTTTTAAAGAAAAACACTGCTACATACAAAACAAGAGCAATGTTTTGGTAGCCACAGCTGATTTATCGGAAGGTGTATATAAGCTGAGGTTGTACACACAAAGTTGTATGTTAGCTGCACCGGCGATAAGTGGCAAACTATGGCACAGAATTCTGGCCCACATTAATAGTCAGGACATGAATAAAATGAGAAATATGGTGGATGGTTTGTCATATGAAAACAATTTTGACATAACCAAGTCTCAGTGTATAACTTGTTGTGAGGGAAAACAGGAAAGATTACCCTTTTCACATGTGGGTGAAAAAAGCACAGAGACGCTGCATAGAATCCATACAGACCTTTGTGGACCAATGGAAACTAGTTCATTGAATGGTGCAAGATATTTTATACTGTTTGTCGATGATTTTAGTAGAATGTCATTTATATATTTTCTTCGAAAGAAAAATGAAGCATTTACTTATTTCAAGATCTTTAAAACAATGGTGGAAAATGAGTTAAATAAAAAGATAAAAATACTAAAGTCAGACAATGGACTAGAGTACACCAATAAAGAGTTGGAGATTTTTTTAAAGTAAGAGATCAAAGTATCATAGATCGAATAATTATACACCTGAACAGAATGGTCTATGCAAGCGAGCCAACCGTACTGTGGTTGAGAAGGCTAGATGTCTGCTGTATGATGCAAAGCTGGATAAAAGATTTTGGGCGGAAGCAGCGAACACTGCTGTCTATTTGAAAAATAGATCCATTGCATCAGGACTTCAGAAAACTCCATATGAATTGTGGTGTGGGAGAAAACCAGACTTAAGCCACATATGTTTGTTTGGATGCAGAGTCATGGTCCATGTTCCTAAGGAACGTCGTTTGTAATGGGATAAGAAGTGTGTGGAGCACATATTAGTTGGCTATAGTGAAAACGTTAAGGGTTACAGGCTATACAATCCTATTAAGAAAACTCTTGTTACCAGCAGAGATGTTATCTTTATGGAAGAAGAATTAGGTACCGAAGAAAAAAGTCAGGAGTCGGCTATCTGGATTCCTACTGAAGAGACACCTGCAGTTGGCATACCGGAGGAGAATGCAGATTCAGTGGGGGAAATATCACGGAATGTTTCCGAAGACTGCCATTCAGATTCTTCGGTGTATGAGGATGGAAATGAAACATTAACTGAAATTCTAACTATAGATGACTCAGTACCAGAAGCCCAAATGACATCAACTTCAGAGCAGGAGCCAGAAGTGCCTAGCAAGCGTCACAGAAGACCACCTGATCGGTATGGCTATATGTGTCTTTCCAGTGCTGTTCCAGCATCCGAGGAGATTGTATTCTCAGAGGCTCTCGCAGGGCCTGAGAGTGAGCAGTGGAAACGCGCCATGGCCGACGAGTTGCAGTCGTTTGAGAACAATGATGCTTGGGAGCTCGTTGACAACCCAGGTGATGTGACAATTGTAAAGTGTTGTGTGTTGTTGTGTGTGTGCTTAAAAAAAGTTCGATGTGGACAATAATGTGCGGTTCCGGGCTAGACTTATGGCCAAAGGTTTTTCGCAGAAACCTGGTATTGATTATACTGATACCTTCTCACCTGTTGTAAGACATTTCACACTTAGATTATTATTTGCTCTGTGTTAAGTTGAATATGAGTATTGATCACTTAGATGTAGCTACAGCTCTTTTAAACCGTTTTTTTTAAAAAAAACTATTTACATGTCATTACCTGAAGGTTTTGTGAACAAAAGTGGGGGAAAGGTTTTAAAATTAAAAAAAGCAATCTACGGATTAAAACAATCTTTTCTTGCGTGGTATGACAGAGTTAAAGATTTGTTTTGTAACTTGGATTTCAAAAATAGCCAGTATAAGATTGTTTGTTCACAAAAACAAAGGGTAATATTAAAATTATTTTGGCTCTGTATGTTGTCGATTTTCTAATTTTCTCTAATAATTCTGCTGAAACTGATGATTTAAAGTGTGTTTTGGGTGCAGAATTTAAATTGAAAGATTTGGGACCTGTAAGACAATATTTAGGCATGAGAATAAATGTAGATAAAAATGGAAATGTAATAACTGTGGATCAACAACAGTATATTGAACAGTTAGCTTCTAGATTCAATATGTCAGATTGTAAAATGTATAAAACCCCAATTGAATGTAAATTAAATGTTAAGAAAGCTGATGAATGTGTATCTGATCTTCCGTATCAACAGTTAATAGGATCATTGATGTATTTGGCTGTACTAACTAGGCCAGACATTTCCTATTTAGTCACTTATCTGAGCCAATTTAATAGTTGTTACAATTATACACATTGGAATTATGCTAAACGCATTTTAAAATATTTTTTATATACAAAAACTTATTGTTTAAGATTTTGTAAAGATGATAGCAAATTACAGGGTTTTGTAGATAGTGACTGGGCTAGTGACGCCTTAAACAGGAAGTCATATACAGGCTTTTGTTTCACAATGTCTGGATCTGCTATTTCATGGCAAAGCAGGAAGCAAAAGACGGTGTCCCTTTCCAGTACAGAGGCAGAATATACCGCTCTGTTTGAGGCAGCTCGGGAAGCACTGTATCTTAGAAACCTTCTTCATGAAATTATAGGTAGTTTTCATGTGATCAAGGTCCATTGTGACAATCAAAGTACATTAAAATTGTCAGTAAGCAATCAAAGTCACAATAGATCAAAACATATTGATGTGAAATATCATTATGTAAGAGATGTTGTTAAGTTTAAACATATAAAAATTCGATATTTATGTACTGAAGAAATGACAGCTAATATCCTTACTAAAGGTTTATGTCCTGTTAAACATTATAAGTTTCTGTGTAAATTGGGAATTGTACCGAAATAACTTTATTTGTTTATTTTGATAAGTGGGGGTGTTATAATGATGTATCAAAATAATAAAAGTATTTCTTAATTGTATTCTTCTACTAGTAACGCCATCTCTTTGCAATGTAGACACTATATGAATATTTATGGTGCGATATGTAATGTGTAATAAATTCTATGATTGTCTATGTATACTTTTTGAAATAAAGTCAGTCTGTTAGCGACCTTCACTTGTTTCATTAGAGAAGGAATTAAGCATATATGTAATGTAAAATTCTTTGATTTTAGTAAGTTTTAGATACATTAAAGTCAACTCATTTCAAGTAAAAAAGTGTATAGACCAGTTGTCGTGCGAAAAGGCTCCGGGTTTGGATATGATCAGAATAAAAGATATTAAGTATGTATGTAAACAGATAAGTAGTGTTATTGCTAGGTTCATAAATTTGAGTTTAACCACGGGTGTCAGCTGAAAAAAGCCATCATACGCCCCATATATAAGTCGGGAAACCATTTAGAATATTGTAATTACAGGCCAATAGCCATATTGTCAGCTGTTGACAAAATTGTAGAAAAAAATATTGTAGGTGAAATTAGTAATTTTTTGCGATGTTCTAATATATTGTCGGATACTCAACACGGTTTTCGAAAAGGGCGTAAAACTGTGACAGCCCTAACGGCCTTTGCTGATTATATAAACAAATGTTTAGATTCAGGTGAATAGGTGATAGTGTTTTATATTGACTATAAAAAGGCATTTGACACATTGGACTACGATACTTTGCTTAATGCGATGGATGAATGCGGGATAAGAGGTTCCACGAATAAACGGTTCAAAAATTATTTAAGTAATAGAAAGATACAAACTGTTATCGCTGGTGTAGCCGGTGAAGAAATGGATTTAAAACTAGGTGTGCCGACCGGATCAGTCTATGGACCAGTGGGGTACTTGATGCACGTAAATAACGTATCTAACGTCGTAAACAAATGTCGGGTGTATATGTATGCGGATGACATGTGTTTGACCTATGCCTCAAAAGACATATCTGTTGTACAAAACCACATACAAGAGGATTTCGAAAACATTACTAAATGGGCACATGATAACTGAATAATTATTAACTTTACAAAAACTAAATTTATGCATATACACTCGCCATATAACAAAAAATCAAAAACTATGTATAACAAAGATCTCGAAATAATAGGACATACTTATTGCCTACATAGTACTAAAAAGAATTGTAATTGTAATAAATTAGAATATGTTAATACATATAAATACTTAGGTTTAAAGATAGATAAACATTTTAACTGGAAACCCCATGTAATAAAATAAAAAAATAAAAAAGAAATGTTGTGGAGACTATGAAAAACTATTCCCGATATCGTCTACTGGCAAAATTGTAAAATTTTCAAAAAACGTCAAAGTCGACTACTTAATATGTTTCGAAAATTTTCATTTAACTAAATATAAGGAAACAGAGTAAGGAAAAAAGAATTAATTGAGCCCTCTGCAAAAAAATATTATGGAAAAAGAATTTTGAATAACATTGCTCGTAACAAAATTAACCTAAATAATTATATTAGTAAAAAAGTATTGGAAATAAAACTAAGGGATCTCTATTTTAAAAAATGTAATTTATTTATTTATTTATTTAATTATATCTTTTCCACTTTGAATCATTATCAGTGATCACTTGTGTACGTCAAAATGGAAGTGTCAGGAGGGCCTATTTCGATACCAGATTTATCGTAATAAGCCCTTCTGTAAAAGCACTGTCCAACTTAATGTTAAAGCTATGAGGGTTCCAAACGCGTCCTAGTCTGAGAAGAACCACACAACAAACTCAGCCGGATATATATTTTTTTATATTGTGATCACTGTTTCACAAATGTCAATCTTAAAAGCTATTTTGGAACAACTAGAACCGTCGCATTATAATGAAAAAAAAAAATAATGATGATAATAATAAAAAATAAAAATAGGCCTGCTACACAACCAGTCACCGCAAGCAGCACCCGTTCACGAGCATAACGCAAGAGCCAGCCATCACCCCCTTCGCACATATTTGAGGGACGAGCGCAACCCGACTCCCGACGCTACCGCAAGTAATGACTTCTAAGGAATCGGTGTGATGCAACAGGTCGATAAAACGAAATTAATCTACAACAAAAAACAAATTGCGGAGATTACTAGTTATTCGCAATATAATACAATTCATTCCCAGGCCATACCGTGGTTGATGTAATCCTGTACACTATAGTAGGATTTTTTTATCAAATTTATTTTTATATATAATTTAAATTTATTTAATGATAAACTTAAGGCTTCATTTGGGAACTTATTATAAAAACGTATACAATTAACCTTAAAGGATTTACCTATTTTATGGAGCCTAGTGTTGGGCATAGCGAGTTTATTTTTATTTCTCGTATTAATTTTATGAAAATCACAATTTTTTTTGAACTTAGAGATATTTTTATGAACGTAAATTAAATTTTCATAAATATATTGATTATAAACAGTCATTATTTTAAATTCTTTAAATTTGTTTCTTAAGGATTCTCTAGGTCTCATATTATATATTGCTCGAACAGCCCTCTTCTGCAGTGTGAATATGGTATTGATGTCGGCTGCATTACCCCATAAGAGTATACCGTAAGACATTATACAATGAAAGTAACTAAAGTAAACTAATCGAGCAGTTTCCATATTTGTCAATCGACGTATTTTTTTAACCGCGTATATAGCAGAACTAAGTCTACTTGATAAATCAAATATATGAGGACCCCATTGCAATTTTTCATCTAAGGTAATGCCCAAGAAAGTAGTAGATTTGACCAAGTCCAATTCCTCATTGTTTAATTGTACATTGGTTTTAACATTTTTAACATTTGGTAAAGTAAATTTAACACATTTCGTCTTTTTTTTATTGAGCAACAAATTATTGGCTTTAAACCATTGTACAACATCTGAGAGAGCATTATTTACATCGTCAATAACAGATTGCCTTCTGCTAACTTTAAAAGTAAGAGATGTATCATCAGCAAACAACACTATCCCATGTTTTTCCCTCACTAGGTGAGGTAAGTCATTTATGTAAATGAGGAACAAGAAAGGCCCTAAGATAGAGCCCTGTGGCACACCTATTTTTACCAAAGAACCGGGGGAACGTATTCCATTTACGTCTTCTTTTTGAATTCTATCATTAAGATATGAACTGATCAAATCTAGGGACTTAAGACTCCATAATGTTCTAATTTTTTTATAAGGATTTCGTGTTGAACGCAGTCAAACGCCTTAGATAGATCACAGAAAATGCCAAGTGCATCCTGGGATCCTTCCCAGGTTTCAAATATATTGAGTAATAGCTCAACCCCAGCATCTGTTGTAGAGCGACCGGCAGTGAAACCAAACTGGTTTTTGTGCAAGAGATTGTTTTTACTGAAAAAATCAACTAGTTGTAAAGTTTTTTTTAAAATTTTTTAAATAAATTTATTGTTCTAACTTTATTGTAAATGTTAGTGTAGTAGTGTACAGTGTTAGTTTAAGTATTTAATGAGCGTTTCTTGCCGTCAAACTCTCGAGTTTTGCAAAAAAAATTGTGTTATTTGTTTTATGTATTAAATTTTTTTATAATAAGTAAAAAAAAAATGTTTGTAAATATATTCAACGTATTTACGTTGAATATATATAGAAAGGTAGTGTTCGATGACACTTTTTTTAAAAATTGTAACAGTCTTAGAATTCCATATTTAGGTACTTATTTAGTAATATAACACCAACAACACAGACGCCCACAACAGACAGTTACAATAAAATACAAATTATCATACAAGCTAAGCGTTGTCTTAATTATTGGTGTTAACATCACTCCAATAATTAAACACGTTTATACAATTAACACAAAAAAATACAACAATAAACAAAAATTTTGATACAGTAAAATGAATTAACTAAAAAAACAATAAGAGAGAAAAGAAAAAAAATAACATTAAGGAAATGAATTGCGTTCCATAACTAACATAACATAACATACTGCTTGAACCGTGAAAGAATGAGTATAAATTTTACTTTTATGTGTAGGAAACTTGAGCTTCGTTCTAAGTTGAGGTCTACACGGAGATTCGGAATTATATACAAAAGAGAAGCGATCGCGCAAATAACGCGGGAAAGTTGGGTTTTAGAGAATGTTGTAAAGAAGACATAAGATGCAAGTATTTCTGCGAAAGCGAATTGGGGGCCATTTAAGCTGGAAACATGGTCGAACAACAACAACACTCGCTCAACAACACTCTTTATATTAAGTGATTATTGGTAGGTAGTTTAAAGTTCCTTTTTAGATACTAAGATATACGAATATATCGCAACTCTTTGTAAGTTACCTGAACATCCATTTATAGGCAATTCAACTATACTGATTCTTCTGACCTGCTTAAACTGATCAGAAAGTAGAACATTTAAAAATATACTTACTTATCTTAGATTTATACGTTTGGAGAATAGTAACGGTCGATCATGGAGCTGACATATCGTTATGTGAATGTGAAAAATGACTTGTCAATACATCGTACCGATCTCATGTCGGATGGGTCTTCCTTTCATCATCGTAACGTGTCCTTAACTGAGATATATATTTCTGCTTCTAAAGTAAATATGTTAATATTTAAAAAAGACCCAAATTGTTAATAGATTTTAAATCTTGCAGTTATAATTTAGTTAGGTCAAAGATATTTCAATTTTTGAAAATTATTTTAGTATTTAAAACCGTTAGCGGAGTGATACACAACATTTTTATATCTTTTACGTTTTCTTTCGGAATGAGATTGTTTGTATATAAGAGCGACACGTGCTCTTAAAGTAACTTTAACAAATAAAAAAATCACAAATACATTGTATTCACTGTTTAACAAATGAAACTATTACCACATCTTTGTCTCCATCATAAAGGCCATTGTTTTGTTTTTACAACACATAATTAATTACTTTAGTGTTAAAATAAACCCTTTACTTTTCGATACCAAAGTTATCATCATTAAAATATATTGTTATGAACCTTTGCTTCCATTTAGAAACAATTTCTATGTACATATGGAAATAATTTAGTTTACTCAGTTTTCTTTTGATTTATTTATGTTTTCCACGAAATAATTTTACATATTTTTAGTTAATTTTATTAACATAAAATTTCAATTTTAATTCCACTTTAAATGTCAGGATTCAATTTCATTTTTTTCATTTTTTTATCTACAATTTTTCATTAGTAATACCAAGATTATTCTTCAGCACAAGTCTCATTACGTAGATTCGATACGGCGATCCGAGCAGTCAAGATACACAAAAAAAACAAAACGACAGTTAAACTAATAAGAACATATATAGATAATGAATTCTCTAATTAACTCCAGCATTGTTATTGTGAATCTGTAACTCGCATATAATATTAATAACTGTTACATAACCTGTTTTTTAAATAAAGTATACAAACAATGGATTAATGGGATTCATAAGTATATAAACTTTTCTAAATTCCTTAACATTTTGTGTTAAGAAGGTAAAATATAAACTACTATTTCTTTCTCACCCGGGCATTGTAGTCTATGGCATAAAAATATTAAGATGAGATGCAACAAAAGCTTAAATATTCTGCTAGTTTAAATGTAATTTTTTTTAATATATAAAATAAATATTTATTAGTGGTTTACTTAAATTATGTATTTCTTTATAAGAATAATAAGAATAAACTAAATAGTTTCTGTTGTTCCACAAATATAACTAAGAAAGTATTGAAACTACTTTTTAATTAAAATTTTAGGTTATCATTTAAAATTCTATCTTTATTGAACCGAAACTCAAAATTCTTTCCTAATTTTGTTCTTATCTCTCTCTATATTTCAATAGGCAATAAGTAAAAGCGCCGCTTTCTATCAGCTACACCCTTTGTTCGTTCAGCACCTTGTCGATTAAATAAAATATATACATACATCTCTCATCTTTTAGTTTATTTTACTTTATATATAATCAAAATCACCTTTTTTTTATTTAACTTTTCCAAACAATGTCATTACTAAAATAAGAACAGTATGCGACTGCGAATAAATTAATGCCATGTATTGTACCTCACTTCTCGACAAGGCTACTGTTCTATGCTCTCTTGTTTTCTATAAAATTTTACGATTAGATAAAGTAAAACACAGTCTAGAGAATTACTTTCTATAATGCTAGAGAGTCATTTTCTGGATTAGTATTTATCAACCATCATATAAATTTAAATCCTCTGGCTTATGTATGTTCAGATATACTCCATATTTCAATAACTTATTCAAATTTGATAAAACTGGAAAATTGTTGATAAGTAATTTACAATTCGTCGTTGAATAATGTAATAAACCTATTTCATATTAGTTGATAATAAAATAAAATATGGAAAAGCAATTTCAATAAAACCGTTATAACATCGTCCATAGATTTGGGTTTAAGTCCATAATTCCTTATGAAAGCGTACTTGGGTACAAAACTGAAAGGGTAGGGACCAAGACCGGACCTTCATAACCGAGAAGTCGAATATTACGGAAGGGTGTAAATTAGAATTTGATATACGAGTATCTGCCAGTCCGCGTATGAAGTAGGTCAAAGTAACCGCATCAATTTCTTTAATTTGTCAATAGCTACTTACTATTATAATTGCCTTGGTTTTATTAATATGTTTGTGTTTAGAATTATGTATGTTTATATTAATACAACCCAGCTTACTACAGACTTTTTTTTTATACAATTTAGGTTAAGGTTATTTATAAATTTTAACCCGTCTTTAGAAATAAATGCTTTTTGTGTACCCCAGGGCAGTGTTCTTGGGCCACTATTGTTTTTAATATATATTAATGATCTTCCTAATTGCACAAAACACGAATGTATTTTGTTTGCAGACGATGAATCAATCATCGTACCGTGTAAGAAAATATAAAGAATTGTATAGAAATAAACAACACTTTAAAAGACGTGGACGATTGGCTGAAAAATGAACAATTTGTGTATAAACCTCAAAAAAAAAACAAATATATGATGCTTTGGAATAGGAAAATGTATATTTAAGGTAACGTAATAACATGTGCCCATGAAGAATAAAACAAGTTACAGAAATAAGTTTCTTAGGTGTACGTTTAGACGAATTTTGTTCCTGAGGTCCTCATATAGCAGCCTTATGTCAAAAAATTAATAAATTTGTCTATGCATACAAAAAATTTCAAGGATTGCTGATCAGAGCACAGCGCTATTGGCATATCATGGTTACGTTGAATCTAATATTCGTTACGGGATTTTGATTTGGGGAAATGGAATTAAAAAAGTTTTTCTCATACAAAAAAAGAGCACAAGGGCAATCAGTAATATAGATCTGAAGCAATCATGTAAACCACAATTTAGGCACCTTAAAATTTTCACGTAGCCAGACATTTATATATATGACCTTCGATGTTTTATGAAGAGATTTGGCCATGACTACTACGAGAGTCGTCGAAATGCTATAGCGTTTAATACTAGGGATAAGAGTAAAATCTATTACCCTCAAATTAGGACTGCTTTGGTTCTAAAAACTGCTATCATATGATGATAGTATAACAAATTGCCTTCTACGATTAGAAATTTGCCATACTTTAGATTTAAGGTGAAACTTCGTGACTGGTTGGTTGACAAATGCTTTTACTCAGTAAAAGAATTTTGTAATATGTGATTTTGATTTAAAAATATATATAAATAATTAAATAAAAAAAAAGGATTGCTTATCTGAAATACTTCTTCATGTATCTCGATTGTGGTTATTATTGATAATATACAAGACAAAAATTTTCTGACTTGACATATTTGACTTCATTTAATCTGTTACTTATATTACATTAATTTAATCTTGTATAATTTATTAATTAATTAAATGTAATTTTATATAATACAATTTAATTTGATAATTTCATTTAATGTAATTTTTATGAAGTAAAATAGTCTGTAATAAATTTTTGCATGTCACGCCGTTGACTAAACATGTATATACTCGTATATATTAACAATATTGTGTTATGTATGTCATGTTTTATGGAAATAAAAGTTTATTATTATTATTATTGATTATTATTGATGGAAAGTGAAAACGTAGTCATAGATGGTAAGGCGCATTAACCTAGTAACCTATTCACTCTTCTCTTGAAGATACCCACATTATATTGAGACGGAAATACCGACGCAGTCAAGCTATACCAGTCCTTCGCTGTACGAATTAAATTTTGTTCGGACAGGGGGAATGGATACCTGCCGTGCATCGGAACGTCCTGCGATTTAAGGGGGACGGAGGAATCGAGTCGTGTAATTCCAGCGCACACTAACCAAAATGTATACTATAGAATACTGAGAGACTAGCAATACTACACCTGTGTTCAAGGCTATGGAGGTTGGCTTCTACCAATTCCGGATCGCCTATAAGCCTTTTTGCTCGCCTCTCAATTGAGTACAGAACCGCAAGAAGAGACTTTGCGGCACCAGCGAATATGTGACCACAGTACTCCACACCCGACCGGATCTGTGCTTTGTATAAGCTGTCCCGGTGTAAATTACTGACGGACCTTCGCAAGAACGGCAAGCTTTGCTACTCTCGCTCTGGACTCAACACACCGATCAAAATTGAGGTTCAAAGATACACTCTGAAAAGTAGGAGCCAAGGTGAAAGGGCTCCTTTTGGCGGTGAACAGACACGTCTGCATTTTGGTGGCGTTGAATTTGATAAGATTGGCAATGCCCTATGCGGAGACTGCCTAAAGTTTCTCACTCAATCGTTGCACTATGGCTTCTCTTTCTGACTGTACTGGATCTCTATTAGCTTGAGTATTCGGCAGGTATCTTTCTACAACTGTGCTGTCGTCTGCATACTCATAGAGACCGGGCTTCAGCAGATCGTTTATGTGTAGCAAAAAAGAGTTGTAGAAAGACGGACCCTTGAGGCACTCCGGCATTTATTGTCAAGGGTTCCGGGGAACACCCGTCGACAGCTACTCGGAGAAATCTCTGGTGCAGAAAGTCCATTACACAGCCGATCAGACCAGGAGACATTCCGTACACTGAAAGCTTGCTTATAAGGCTCGCATGCCAGACACTGTCAAATGTCAATGCCCAACCCTTCGAGACGTCTAGAGAGACGGCTACCGCTTCTCCGTTCTTCTCGATGACCTCGCTTAAAATGTGCGTAGCATACACTAAAAGGTCCTCAATGGACTTATTTCGGCGAAACCCTTATTGTCGGTAACTGAGGAGGTCGTTACCTCCAAGGTATGCTAGAAGGAAAACCTCTACTCTCCTACCGCCATTACCGCTCTTCTGTCTAAAGTAATGGTGGGCATCATCAAATAACAGCTTCTAACGTACCTCGAGAAACAAACAGCAGTTGGTTAATGACCAGCGATATGGAGCTTCTTTCGAAGCTACCTTCCTAAGAGTTTATGCAAATGGATCACCAGTTTTCTCACTGGGCGAAGTATATCAGTCCGCTGACTTGTAGTGCCAAACGCGATGGGTCGCAGGTGTTGTGCGAGCTGGACGTTGAATAGGCACTATACTCCGTACCAGACAGTTATTAGAGGACCCTAAGGGAGCCTCGACAGTGACCTGGTACTTTTCTAGATATGTAGTTTGCAGAAGATCCAACAAAGAGGGCGTGTGGTTGTTCACGTCCGGTAGACGAGTGTGCGTCTTTACCAGCTGGGACAGACCATTTTCCAGAGTAATGTTAAACACAGATCTCCACGCGTAGTCGGTTGCATGTGACCCTAACCGTTCGGTATTGTATACGTTGAAATCCCCGAGGACTACGACTTTGGCGGAGGGAATCTGTGAAAGCAAGTCGTCCATCTTCGCTTGAACGTGTCCCAACAGTTGATCTGTTTCTGCATTACTACTATGGGACCTGTAGAGGCACGTAGACTCTGTTGTGCATCGTCCATGTCCAGACGCAGCCACAGCACAGACAGGTTCCGACCTTCAAAAATCCGGATTTTCTCACTCACCGACGGAACATGACCAAATGTATTTGGTTACTACACGTCGATCTTCTGTGAGAGGGTGGTCCTTCCCCGGTCGAGCCAGCCCAATACAAGCTGCAGTTAGATAACTACAGCTAGGCTTTACCACCTGTAAGTGCCAAGAGAAACTTGTGTCTTCTATTGAGATCTCCTTGGGGATGGTCTGAGTGGGATGAATTCGTTCGGTTCAATCCCCGAAAGACACAAGTTTACACGTTTACCTCTAGAAAACACCCATTTATCTTTTAACCACTCCTCGAGAGAGCGAGTACAACGGAGAGCCGTTCGGATATCGGAAACCCAGTGTTCTGCGAACGGTTGAACTCTTTGTGGTTACGTAGAGACTTTGTTGCGCCAGATATCAATATTTTAATGGAAAGCGTTTATACAGGATTTATTAGGGGTTTCAGGAGTATTCTTATTTTTTAAAGTAGCCGAGGGATAGTTTTATTAAAGATGGTAATTAATTTGTATTGAACATGTAGGTTTCCTAGCCGCATTTTTTTGCTTAATGTTTCGTTTATACCACTGAACAAATTGATAATACCTAAATAACTTGCTGCCTAATATTGAAATTGTAATAACTAATGTAACTATTAGTAAATGTCGCGTTTCCTTATAAGATCGATTGATTATTATATTTCTAAAATATGGAAATCTATAATAAGTATTAAATAATAACAATAATTTTACAACTATTAACAAGCTTACAATTTTAAAACAAAAATTTCGTTAATATTATTATTATTTTGCTGTTATTTTGATATTAACAAACTAAACGCCAAAAATAATAACCGTAAGCCGATATTAATATGCGGTAAACTAATACGCACTATATTCATAGTCCGCCCTCAGTTATTACTTTGATGATCACACAAAGGAACCTCGGTCAGAGAGATGTTATATCAAATACCACGGCATTTAAAACAAAAATATTATACGTATTTAATATCTTAAATATTTTGCAGCAATAATGACATTCGGAAGATATATCTGAGAAAATAGAATATTGAACATACTTTTTTTCTTCTCTAAGTCCTATATGGCTGACAATGGAAGCACGTTTCTCGCGGTTTCTGCCCTGGATGAATGATGTTCTTCAATAAAGCGGTTCTCAGACCACGCGCCACGTACTCTCAAAACAGAAAAAAAACTTCGGTAACATCATAGATCAATTTGTCCTGTATAAGGAACGCACGTACTTCCCATTCCAGACCACCGTCGCTATTGTTCATGTTCTGATGTGGACAGCATCCTTGGGCGGCGGTAATCATTTTCCATCAGATCACCCGAATCCTTTTTTAAATATAAATTGTCATTTACAGTAACATTTTACTTTTAAAACTGACTTAGAAAGATTTACTATAAATTATTATGAAAAGTGTTATATGGAAGATATTAATTATATTGTTTCACCAATATATATATATAGAACAATGTAAGTCATTCAAAACCATTTCTATGACAAAATTATAATTGACTGTATTAAGGTCATTGTTTTGAATTTGTGGAACCGGACCGGAAAGGGTTCCTACTAATAGGCGGTGTATTGAAAATCAATATACTGTAATTCCAGGCTAACCAAAACGATTATTTCGTAAAACTAAAGATTTGTACGAATTTAGAATAGAAACCAATTCATATTGGTTGTTTAGAAAATGTTACAAATAGAACTTGTAAAATTATAAAAAAATAATAAATAAAATATACATATTTATTTCTATGATAGAGGAAGGGAAATGAGCTTGCGAATCACTGATACGTGATCACCGCCGCTCATGAACTTTTGCAACGTCCGAGGATTCACAAAAGTGATGCCGGACTTGGAGGTAGAAGTAAATGCCTTTCTTGGAGGTACCCATATCATTTCTATCTGGAAATATCGCCGAAGGGAGTTCGTTTCACATTCGAGTGGAACGTGGATGAAAGGTCCGTGTAGACCGCTCAGTGGAAGATCGCTACGCATAAAGGTGGTGGATGGTATTGGAGGCGATGACGTTCTGTGCGGTGATGAAATTCGCCCGCAGATATCAGACCGAATACCTCTTCGGAACACTCCCTATTGTAAAAGCGGTAGAAGACACATGAAGAGGCCACGCCTCTAAGTAATGTTAAAGAGTCCAGCCGTTCGCAGAGCACTGGGTCCCCGACAATCCAAACTGCTCTCCAGTGTACGCGTGAAATTTGGCACAGTAAATGTTTATATGGACAAGGAGTGCAGAAAGCTAATATTTTATATATTAGTGCATTAAAAATAAATTGAATTAATAAAAAATGCAATACACGCTATAGATCGTTACATAGATACGAATCAATTTAATGTGAAATCTCTGTGATCTCTGTGAGAGTAGGATACTCTGCGTCAGAATGCCGCTGCACATAATAGAAAAAAAGATAAATACGATGATTATTTCCATTTAAAAAGAAAAAAAATATATTATGTTTGAATATTTATTACAACTTAAACTTTTAATTATGGCCGAATTCCGGCCACTAATTACTAGTGATATGAATTTGTTACATTCTGTTATAATGTTAAATAATAAATAAGTGATTGTTTAATAGAAACTGCAATTTTAAATATCTCTTTGAATTTTAATAACATATATTTAATTTTTAATAACAATTAAGTCGCTATAAACTTTATACAATAGTCAAATTTAATGTTTTGTAGTATAAAACAAGACTTTAAATAATTATTGTTTTAACAGTAATAAAACACTTATATCGTACCTCAACTGTAAACGCTTAGTCCAGATTATAATGCCACGTTGTTGTAGTTGTGTCGCTTTACTCGCACTGAGTCATGATAACTTTCCCTGTCACTTGTTTTGCACTTCGAAGACAACATGGAGACACTCGGAGAGTAACTGATGATTATACTTAGCATTTCCATCCTTACATTTACCATCCATACAATTTTTTGGATTTTTTTGGAATCTGGGTGTAATTTATATCCGTTATTGGAATATCTGTAAAACCGCGACCGACCGTTGATTTTTATTTAAAAAAAAATATTTGCTTTGTTACATTGTAAGTTACATCTAAGAGTGATCTAGGCACACAGACAATTCAATGTATTTCATCGAGAATGGATCGTTGAATGCCGCACAATGAAAGCAGTTTATTAAATATCGTTTTTTTTTGTGTTACCGCCAATTTGTTTATTACTATTTTTATATTCATGTTTAATATTTGTATTCAGGAGCCAAATTTGTGAGCATTAAATAACAATATAAAGTTACTTAAACTACACCAAAAATAAACTAAACAACGAATAAAAAGAAAGAATGCAGAAGTTTTAAAAAGTTCTAAAAGAGTTAAAAAAAACAATTAATCAAACCATAAAAGTGTAAAAAAAATGTGACTCCGTAAAAGATCACCACTCAGCTATTGTTGGCACAAAAAATGAGCGTTGGTAATCTGCCTCGGATTAACAACGCTCATTTTTAGAGGTATTTTATTCAATTGTGAACTTACTTAAAGATCTCGCCTTTCCAGAACTAACATCGGTTCATTACTAGAACGTATTTCAAAGGCGGCTTTAGTAGGTTCTTATGAAATTTGATTAGATAGGGCGAGGAGCGTAGACAGTGAAGGTGAGCGTATATGCGCATAGTAAAGGGGCCCATTAAACCTACACCTGGCTCGCAAGTCGCAAGCATTGTTTGCACTCCTCTCTCTACAACGCGATGGGCCCGGCACCCGCACGGTGAATTCATGGAATGCTTAGAAGCTTCGTCTTTTATGATATGAATATACAACTACGATAACTGATAAATATTTTTTATATTTATTTAATAAGAATTATAATTAAGTAACAATTACGGTTAAATAAGAATACTAAAATTCGAATCACTACAACGACTAGTTTCCTAAAGCTAGTCGGCATAGATAGCAATGGAGATATTATACAATTAAGTCTAAAATATGAGTATTTTTTTCGGAAAGTTTTAGATCCTTTATAGAATTTATATTTTTCTGCAGGTAAGCAACACCGAGACGAATATTTTGACATCTCGTTTGAACTCGTCACTTCATCCCCGAAAACACCGTCGCTTCGTCTCGGAAATATTCATAGAGGATGATTTTCTAAACTTTTATATTCGATAAACCTGTACTCTAATTGCAAACTTATAAGACTAGCTGTTTGACCTTCCCAGTTAAACCATATAAAAGTTCTCGATTGCGCCTAGTGACAGTACCAGCAACTGGGAAAAAAAGCAGTTAGGTCATCAAAAAACTTCTTCTCCAAGGGAGAGTACCCTTGGAAGAAGTCGGAATCAGCGAACTCAGCACCTATAATGGAAGATCCTAAAAGAGATTTAGTAATTTACAACTTACACTAAAATTATTCCTACAACTTATACGATCTTACTTTGCTTCCGGGTTGGATCATTTACTAAAATACATTGACTTATAACGTACTAAATACTTGATAAACACGCACATTTGTGACTTATTCTTGGATACATTGACCTAGAAACGGTGTCCCAGTGTCCAACAAACATTACGTACAATACAGTAGGAGAGTTTGAATCCGTAACGATAATTACTTTCAGATTTACATTATAACTGAATTCAAGTTGATAATAGAGGATGGTTTTTTATCTATTTGTTTGTTCTCGTAAATTATAATGCGTTAAAAACACGATCAGAAGTGCTTTCTCCCGAGAGAGACGCACCCATTTCTATTCCCACGTGTATGGGATGTACGTAACCACACGCCATGTCTATGGTATTTTCTGATTTAAAAAAATGTTTATGTTATAATTTCTAAAATTCTAGATATTAAAAAAAATGAATTGTAATTTCATTATTAAAATGGAATTAAAATGTATAAAGGACAAGATTGGAATAATAACGTATAGATTAATTAACCGAAATTAACTTTTATAACAATTGTTTCCACATGGAACCAAGGGTTCATCACGACATGTTTTAATGATGGAAGTACTTTGATGGGGAAAATTGAATGGTTTAATTTCACAGAAATGTGATAATGTATTTCTCCAAACAAAATATTGTCGTCCGTAACCGGGACCCCGGCGCCGTGAAGCTGCTGAACTGGACATCCCACGACGAGTAGTGTTAGCAACTGTGAAGAATTTTTAAACATATAGTATACAATAAAGATATAATCTAAGATTTAGTTTTTATTTTATTTAATAAATAGTCATAAGGAAGTACTTTATGAATAAACAATAAAATTTTGACTAGTATTTAGACTACGTGTAATTCTTTTTGTAATTTCCGTAGATCAAGGCAGACATGTTGTATAACCGCATGTTTTTATTTTTATCCAGGACTTTAAATATGTCTAAATATTTATTGACACTTCTTTAAGAATAAAGTTTACTCTTATTTTATTATTAAAAAAATATTCACAAATTTTTATTCTACACAAAAACTTTCACAATTGTAAAGTATCGATTTACATGTTTACATATTGTATGTTAGTGTTGTAGTTTTAGTCAGTGTAATGGCTGCGTATATACTCGTAACAGATACGTCGAAAAATAGAGACAAAGTCGCTTACAATAACTACTAACTCTAGTAAGCATTTTTATTTAAGTAACGTCTATCTTTTACAATAAAAGAAATAACTTCATAAACGGAAGTAATTCATGAAATTAAATAAAATAATAAACTTACTGCTTTCGGTAAAAAGGACAACAATAACACCAGATGTACTCGTTATGTTGAATGCCTTCTTAGACGTAATGACGTAGACGTAGACGTTTACTTCATTTTCCACGGAAGGTATGACAAAGCTAGGAATCTTCACAGAAGTAATTAAATGCAGTCAAAACCTTGAAACGGATAGAATTATAAAACGGACTTCTTAGAATCTCAAGATGGCGAGGCATATTAAAGATACTTCTAATATTGTTTTCATATATAAATGAAATCATATAAAATAACAAGAGCGTATATTTATACTGAAATTAAACATAGATTTCTTTAAAGTTACATCTATTAATGTACGTACGAGTCTCCCAGGAGAGTATTGCACATCCGAAAGCTGTGAAGGCGTATATTGTATATAATGTCAATTTAGTCCGTCCTGTTACAGTTATGAATATAACCATTCGGCTCTTTCCTGAAGGATATAAGATAAGATTATATTTATTAATACCTTTAAGTAGAATAATTATAATAATAAATCGTTAAAGTACAATTTTAGGCAGAGTTAAAGTTTGATAAAATTGATTTCATTGTGACCTTGTACTATGTTAAAAACTCCTGGGATAGAGTCGTAGTCGTGTTTGTCAAACTTGTTTATAAAAACTATAAAAGAAGCGTATCTTATACTAATTATGAAAACAAAATATACATTAGACAGAATGGAAGAAGCAAATAAATAATAGAAAATTGTAAATTAAATGAAAGTAATAAACAAATAGTATATTTAATAAAGTGCTGTAAAATTTGTGATTTTTAAACATTTTTGTATCATAAAGAAAGTAAAGAAATTAAATTAGTTAAATACTATTATAAAAAAAAACTTAGTATAATATAAAATGCTATCCTCTGTTAACAGAGCAGGCGACAGCTCATATTTATGATAATATAGCTTTAGCCAATAGCTTTGTCAGCAACGTACAAATAAAAATAGTATTTACTTTGAAGGTTGGAATGTTTTTTCATATGAATGAAAAAATATATATAAAGCCTGTGCAAAAAGGTACAGGCACACAAACAAACAAGGTATAGACATTATGTTTGTAGTTTACAAGTTTTAGGAGAATCTACAAGGCACGGTGTCACTTAAGATTTAATAAGCATTAATAAATAGGGTTTGTCATTCCATGACTCACCATTGAAAGGTTTTCTTGTTAATTCACAGTCATCTAATATTTTATCTATTATTTTGATTTGTTATTATTATTATAGCACTGATGATGATAGGTGATGACCGCCGCCCACCAACTCAGGCAACGTCCGTGGAACTGCAAGAGGGATACCGGCCTTGGAGGTGGGTGAGATACGCCTTTTTTGAGTTACCCATGTCACCGATCCGGAAACACTTTTGAATACCGTGTATTTCACATCTTAGCGGTACGCGTAAGAAAGCTCTTTGAAAAGCGCGTAGTTATTTGCGATTCATCTTTGTAAATGTTTGAGTTGGCCAAATTTTCGAAACCACCAAAAATACAAAATAAAACATCGTAGTTAAAATAATGAATTATTTATTTTATTGATAATATCTTGATTAAACATTTTAAAGATCACCATTTTTCAAAAGTTCTATTTAACACCGTATATGATGTCATTCGTTGAATCATATAATTTAACATATAAAAAAATTATGCGCTACACGAATGTCCGTAAAAGTTACCACCTAGCCAATATGTAAGGCGAAGTTTATACGAGTAGCTTGTAAAGTTATTTTAAACTCCGGGGCTCAACAGACACATTCTTCTTTTTCTCAAGTTATACTACACTCGCAAACGTTTTGCAAACGTTTGGTTTATTTTCTAAACCTGCATCCACTGCTGCTGTCATTCCCTTTGAGGACATCCGACTTATATTAGTTATATTGACCGGGACTGAGCAATAAATATCACTATGATAAGACAAATTATTTACATGTTGCTTGTCAAAAATCTTATGAATCTATTAGATATACAGATACAAGTACAGATAGTTACTTTGTTATTTGTTGAGAAAGTGAAACAAACCTTAAAAAACATAAAACAAAATAAATATTAAATATTTTGAACTATGACGCATGATTTCTAATTAAAAGCGGGAACTTGCTTTGAGTCTCCAGGAAAATTCGCTAGGATCTTAATTAGTATTATCCTTAAGGTAATAAGTCACGTGTTTTACTAATTGGTGGTAATTGAAGGAGTCGGTACTTCCAGAAATAATTTAATTTAAAGGAAAATGAATTTATATTATACCTAAGAAAACACTACAGCAGTTTTGAAATATTTTAATCTCTTAATTAATATCGGAGAGTGGACGTGCAAGCTTGATCTTTCATCAAAAGGCTTTTAGGTTTTGTTTTCTTAGAAGCAAATAAGTTACATTATTAAACTTATTGTACAAGAAACAAAAGTTTATTGTATTATAATCACTAATAATTAAAAATTAGTTTTATTTTTTCACAGAAAATCTGGTTTCTCTTCAAATTAAACGATTATTTAATAACATCAGTGATTGAAGAGCCCAAGGATAAGAATATCTAAAACATTATGCTAAAGATCCCCTGTAAGGTTTGATTTAAAATATGTTTGTAATCAATAAATAATCCACATCTATAATACTACAGTTTAATAACTATGAATATTCAACTGAAATATCTCTCAAAACACTCAAAATATTTTCATTATTTAGCTAACTATAAAGACCTTTTTAAGCGTTTCATCAATAATTATATTTTTTTCTATTTTATAAATACTTCAAAAACAGAGCCAAACTACATTTAAGTGCAAGTATAGAAAAGTGTCAAAGACGAAGCAAAAGACGCGGTTGATGTAGCGTGAACTGATAGTAGGAACTTGCACAAGAACAATGCCACGAGACAAGGAATGCTCATTTGACACACTTATCGCGTACATGAAAAGCAAAATTATTTACTTTCCTTTCTAATAATCACCGACGTCTGACGTCTTGTTTATAAATTTTGTTTTAGCCTACCTAATTTATATAAGAATAATCAGATATCTTTACGTCGGTATAACTTTCAAGTTATTCACTTCTTATTTAAACCATGAGTCGCCAAATATATGATCGCTATTTAAAAACAATTACTTAAAATAAATAAGATGAACGGAGTTAAAAATTCTAAATAAGTTTATATTTCACGATCTGCTCTCTCTTATGCTTTTATAAATTATTATTTTTTTACTATATCCGTGTTTTGCCTTTACTGGATCTAATGGGGTAAAGTTTTCAAGTTACGCGCATAACTCAAATTATAAATAATTAAATTGTGCTAAAAATGCACTTGCTTACACTCTGTATTCTAAATGGAAAGAATTGGTTAAAAGTCAAAATTTGTAAAATGAAATCCGAAGAACATGGTGCTGACCAACAAACGATATTTTTTTTATGTTCTGATATCTTTATCACATATTAAATGTTTAATATAAATTAAATAATAAGATTTCTAACAAAACACAATATTATCAGATTTTGGATAAATATTAAGAAAAAAATATATATTCTTCAAAATTTTTTTAAATTACTTATAATATTAATTTTGTCTAAATTTTATGCGAAAAAATATATATTTTAAAATTATGGCTTCGGCGTCTGGCTGAAATCTTATTCTTATATCGCAAGGGACTTGACATACTGCACATTCTTAAACTTTTTATCTAAAAACTAAGGAGGATAAAATGATTAAAAAAGAAATTAAACATAAATATAGACAGAGATTCAAAGATAAATGAAAATCTATGATCACACGTTAAATATTTTAAGAATACATACATATATAATCTTCTGTATGTCGGAATAAAGGCGATATGTATTAATGACATCATGTAAAAAACTAAATCAAAAATTAAGGTAATGTATTTATTAGTCTTAAGATCTATCATATGACATAAAAAAGAAACATTAAAAACCTCCTTTCGAGTGTTCAAAAGAGGTTGAGACCTATTTTTTATATTTTTATTTATATTTTGACTATAATAAACATGATTTAACCATTAGCAAGGGCACCCTTTACATAATCACCCCATAATCAATCTTCAAACTCACTGTAGTGCTATAACATACGACTTTCTCTTTTACTGAAGAAACCAAACACAGCTATGACCACGAAACACTCCAGAACCAAAACGACTACACTAACCACTATACTAACTTAACCGGTAGTAGAAGAAAAAAAGCCCCTTCGTTCGCTAAAAAAAATCCGGTTTAGTGAGAGATTTTCCTTTTGACGCTGAGGCCATGAAAAACCGGGGACCTCTCTGGACTCTGTCAAAATGCGAAAACAACGATAAAGCAGAAAGTTCTTGGTAATATGACGAGCAAGATAGAGATAGTTCCGAACGGCGGAAGGTGGAGGACGGAGCTACAAATAGCTACGTGGAATGTAAGAGGAGGAATGGAACAGAAGGTGAATCAATTATTAGATGTGATGGATGACAAAGATCTGGATGTTATTTGTGTGTCTGAGACCAAGCAAAAAGGCAATGATACGACCGATTTACCTGGCAACCGGGTCGCTTTCTGGGCTGGGGTTCCAGAGAGTGAGCGAGGTTGCCAAGGTGTAGGCGTATTATTGTCCTCTCGAATGGTTAATGCAATGGTAGAATACAAGGCGATTAACCCGAGGCTTCTTTGGGTTCGCTTTAAGCTGGGGATAACAAGAGTATTCTTGTTAGCCATGTATGCGCCAGTATCCTCAGCTCAAATGAGCGAGCTCGAGGAGTTTTGGGAGAATGTCAGGGATGTTCTAAGTAGTGTCAGAGATAATGAAAAGTTGATAGTATGTGGAGATATGAATAGATGGGTTGGAACCGCGCGAAGTGGTTACGAAAGTGTGCTAGGCAAATATGGTGATAAGAGGGTAAATGAAGCTGGAAAGCTTATTTTGGAATTTTGTAAGGAGAAAAATTTGTTTGTGGCAAACACGGTGTTTGATCACAAACAAATTCACATGTACACATGGGAGCGAGCGGAAGAAAGAAGTATGATTGATTTATTCCTAGTGGACCAGCGTATTCGAAGTCAAGTTATGGACACGCGAGTGTTCAGAGGTGCTGATCTGGGAGCGGAGCACTATCTAGTCGTTGCTAGAATAAGAGGTTTGTTCGCAGGTTGGCGCAGCCGCACGACGTGTCCAAGCTTGGCGTCGAATTATCGCATAAGAAACTGGAAGCTTCAAGATCCACCGATCAGAGAGGAATATCAAGAGAGGGTTTCCAAGAAGCTTGAAAGCTGTGATTCTGGAAATGAAAGTGTTGAAGTATGCTGGCAGAACCTTAGGAATGGTATGGTGAAAGTAGCGACAGAAGTATGTGGTAAAAGGAAAAGAGGTTTTAGTAAAAAGCGCGATGAATGGTGGGATGATGAAGTGAAAGACGCTGTAGAGTTAAAGAAGAAAGCATGGTTGGATTATAAAGCCTCTGGTAAGGATAAAAGTATGAGAGAGATAAGAAAAAGAGCGTACAAGCGTAAGCGTAAAGCTTATGCTAAAATTTTAGCGAGAAGAATGCAAGAGAGATCTGAAAGGCTGTTGTGGGAGGCACAAGGAGGTTTTAGACCTGGAAGAGGGTGTATAGATCAGATCTTTTCCCTCCGCATGATCACGGAAAAGTTTTTGGCCCTAAACCAAAAGGTTTTCTGTGCTTTTGTGGATTTGGAAAAGGCGTTTGACAGGGTTGTGAGAAAGAAGTTATGGGAGATACTACACCGGTACAATGTGAACGGACCCTTGCTACAGGCCGTAAGGTCTCTTTACCGAGATCACTCAGCCTGTGTGCGAGTAGGAGCTGGCATGTCGCCCTGGTTTGACATCCAATCGGGTGTTAAGCAAGGTTGCGCTATGTCAGCTTGATTGTTCAATTTGTATTTGGATAGTTGTCTCCAAGGAGTGAAAGATAGTGACATGGGAGTGAAAGTAGGTGACCTTAAGGTCAATTGCTTACTATATGCAGATGATGCAGTGCTCATTGCATCATCAGAATGCAATTTGCAGGCATTGGCCACCACTCTGAAAGATGGGTGTGAAATTAATGGTCTTAACCTGAATGTAGATAAGACGAAGGTTCTGATATTTGAAAGAAATGAAGAAAGAACAGAATGTAAGATCAACGTGAATGATAAGATAATAGAAAAAGTGAATGAAGTGGTATATTTGGGAAGTATGTTTAGCAGAGACGGAAGATACGAAATGGATGTGGAAAGGCGTATTGCTGCCGGTAACAGAGTCAATGGTGCTTTGACTGCATTGTTGAGACGGCAAAACGTCAGTATAGCTGCACGTTTGGCTGTACACAATGCAGTTTTGCTACCGACGCTGTTATACGGCAGCCAAACATGGGTAACACAGAAGAAGAATGTAAGAAAGATGAATGCTGTGGAGATGCGATCTCTTCGCAGAATATGCGGAGTCAGTCTAGCTGATCGAATCCGCAATGAAGAGATCCACAGAATGGCAGGTACTAGCGAAGATGTCACGGTGAGAATGAAGAAGAACGTGCTCAGGTGGTTTGGGCACATTGAACGAATGAGTGATGAAAGAATGGTAAAAAAGATTTATATGGGAAAAGTGAGCGGTAAGAGAGACAGGGGGAGGCCTCGAGTGACCTTCGAAAACCCAGTAGCTACGATACTGGAGGAAGGTCACGTAAAAAGCATGAGGACCCCCCGGACGGCATTTGTGAAGAGGTTGATGCCTGTGACCGAGGCGAAAGAGGTATGCAGAGACCGTAGCGTTTGGCGCTCCGTCGTCTCTGGCTACCCCGCAAGGGATATGGCGTGAAGGTAAATAAATAAATAAATAAATAAGATAGAGAAAATTATAAAATTGTCGGAAATATGTACTATGTACAAGGAACAAGAAAATAGAACAGAGAAAATAACAGACTACGAAAAAATAAAAGTTAATAAGGAGGTAGTAGAAGAAACCAAGCGGAATGAAACAAATAAGAAGGACAAAAGAAGAGTTAACCAGTAAAATAAAGAATGAAATGAGAATTGATAAATTAAGAAAAAAAAGACCAGAAAATAGTACAAAGATTCTATAGTAATACCAGATGTTAAAGTTACAAGATATATTGAATAGAATACAAGTAAACCTTATAGTAAAAGAAACGGGCGAGAGACTTATAACATCCTTTAAAAAATAGAACGAAAATATGATAGCAAGAATACCAGAGGAAGAATTTTGATTATCAGTGAAATGGAGGAGTAAAGTCTACATGGTTTTAATTTTAATATTTATATAACTTTCGGAAAAGATTTCAGGTACGACATCATTCTCTGAAGAGTTAAAACCACTTTTGGGTGTGAGATGTGGAATATTTTTAAAATTTCAATTACCACCATCCATAAATTCATTTTTCTTTAATTTCATTTCTTTTGTATTTATTTCGTTATTAAATAATAATTTAACTATCGTAGAGTATGTGAGAGTAACTACTTCGAGTTGCCTTCCTCATAAGGTTAAGATATTAACATGAGTTATATATTATTTTACTTGAAGAAATGTTTTTGTAATTAACTAAAACAAAATAAATTTTATTTTTTTAATCGTCTTTATTCACATTTGTTGTATCGGCGTTTGACCGATTAGTATTTTAGTAATTTTCTTTTGCATTCTTCCTCGTGAATCGAGCATGGCGAAATCGAGATTTATAATAATAATAATAATCATCAAATTCAGGACCAGTCTAAACTAACCTAAGCATATCAGGTTAAATATATAAAATATTATGAATCTTGAAAATTTATAAATATAGCTTCTTTAAACTTTCACAGACTATAATCTACAAAGTACAACGGATTTATCTTTTATTTTTATGTTTGGAGTAAGATAACGGACGACCATATTTTTTTAAATTCATAAAACGGAATATAAGCTCCATAGCTTATATTTCGTTTTATGAATTAAAAAAAATATTTAGTCAATACAATGTACCGTTCTAATGTTGGATTGTCTTCTTTTGTCAGCACACAACTTAAAAATATATATTTATTTCCACAGTAAACATGTTAATATTATTCTGAACACATTTTCTTATTTGTTTCCTATCTTTTTTAGGAAAGGAAAGAAACAATGTAAATAAGTCATAAATGAAGAATACAGCTAAGATCAAAATATTCTAAGATCAATGACGTAAGTTATGTTGGAGATTATCAGAAACGGAGAGAGCAAATTATTATTACTATTATATATTCTCTTATATATAAAAAGGATTAACAACATTATTTGCAAAACTTGCAATTTATATATTTGAATATTATATTTTATATTGTATTATTTCAATTACTGTTTTACTTCTTCCTCGGCCAATTCAAAAAAAATGTTCTTTAGCCAGCACTAATGAAGGTGCATATGTTTTAGAATCGTCACGTCACTATATACACCAAAGTGTTACAATTATTAGAATACATCAATACTATAATATTGTACTGCTCTTAATTAAATTTGATCGGAGTTAAATTCATTAACAACTGGTCAATTGTTAACTTATAGTTCTATGTTTTGTCAACACTCAAATTATTCAATTACTTTGAATTATTTGTATTTTATCTGGATTATAATTTTTGAAAAAGTTAAGTTAAAGTTTATTTTTAATAATAATTAATTATACTTTTCTAAAGATATGTACACATATTTTTTTATATACATATATTTTTATACATTTGAATTGAAAATTGGCCTCGTTCAACTTTTTTAAATATATGTCGGCGTGACTCATTATTTATCGGATTATATGTGTAATTGTGTAAGTTTTTAATAAGTGAATAATTAATATATGAATTATGTGTAACTTTATGATTTAAAATAATAATTAATATTATCAACATCGGAATCACTCGTCTAATCACGTGACGCCCGAAGTGGAACGAGTTGCTTTATAAGGCACGCGCAACGTAGTCTAGGGTAGTTAGGCTTCAACGGCCGAACCGTTCAGACGTCTGACACTGTTTAGGCCTGATTCACTTTGTATTATAAAAACTTTAAATAAAGTTTTTATTGTTGAAATATTGTGTTTTTGACAATGGACCTTCAAGAAGATCTAAATGGCTCTCATGAGTAACGTGCCCTTTCTACCGTGTTACCAACACCCGAAATATATTATTATAATTGCAAAAAATGTTTAAACATACTACTAGCGACAATCTTGTATCTCACACATTAATAAATATTGTGTATGTTTACTTACTCTGTATTGTCTATGTTAATTAGAAATAAACGTCACTTCTTTCTGTTCTCGCCGAGATCACGTTGTTTTTTTATAAGTTATGGGCACAGTCTAAAATAACAGAATCCTCGCGACATTACAATTATAATTATCAGAACATTATGGCAGATAATATAATGCGTGGCAGAAAAGGACTGAGTGTACTGTGTCAGCTGTGTAATTTTGCGTAATTTGTGTGTCATTGGGTGGCATCAGTAATGACGTCCACTGCGAGCTATTTAGTTAGTTTACCGTAATTACAAGGGCGTGAAAATTACAGTCAATGGTGCTTCGCATCAGAAAATTTCCTCGTATTAGAAGGAATGGTTGGATGTATCAAACCTGAACCTAATGTTACTCCAGCGGTTGCAGACGATGCAAAGACAAAAGCGAAGTTGATTTTAACAATTGACCCGTCTTTTTATGTTCACATAAAGAACGTCGCTACTTCCAAAGAATTGTGGGATAAATTAAAAATGTTATTTGATATCTCGGGATTTACAAGAAAAATAAGTCTCCAGAGGAATTTAATGTCAATTCAATTAGAAAATTGCACTTCGATGACGTCGTATGTAACACAAATAGTCGAAGCGGATCAGAAACTACAAGGAACGGGACTTGGTATAAGTGACGAGTGGATCGGATCTATCATGTTGGCTGGTTTATCTGTAAAGTTTATGCCCATGATAATGGCAATCGAGCATTCCAGCGTGGCAATCACAACCGACGCCATTATAGGGAAATTGATGGACATGGAATCGGAAGATGGTGATACAAACCATGCGTTTGCTTGTTTCCGGAAGAATCATTCAAAGAATGTAAAGAGTACACAGTCTATGGCCAATGAGAAATGGCCAATACCTTGTGTATTTGTGTATGTCAACATCTGTCAAAGGAAAAACAAACGTAAAATGCTATAAATGTAAACAATACGGTCACTAGCGTAATCAATGCACTAATGGTGACAAATCCTACAAAATATCAGAAAATAAATCGTTAAAAACCAGTAATGCATTTAGTGCCGTGTGTCTCAACAGAATATTTGACAAAAGTGATTGATATGTCGACTGTGGTGCATTTCAGATTCAGATTTTGCAGATTGGATGGTTGACGACGGTTGTTATTCTGGATTCACGAAAGAAATCATGATAGCTAACCAGAATAAAATACCAGTATTGTGTTGTGGAAACATAAAACTAAAAAGATCACTCTAATAGCCAGTGCATCACTTGTAAATGGAGTTTAATTATAAAAAACTAATAAACTTATAATAAACTTATTTTAAGTACTTCTACTGTCTAGTGGCAGCAGTAGCAGAGTCTCCAGAATTTCAGCATCATAGATTGGGACACGTCAGCAATTATAACATGAATAAAATACAGGATGCTGTGGAAGGGGTCAAATTAACTGTGAAGGCCAACATCCAGATGAGTCCATGACATCTAAGGAAGAGCATGAATCAGACACCATAATAAAAACATTACCATAACGGCAGAGTAAAAACCAGAAAAATATGGACTTATGTGTACAGAAGAGTATAATGAATATCTTTCCGATGAACTGGCACTAGAAGAAACACTACGAGGGCCAGAGAAGGAGCAATGGGAAACAGGCAGTGAAGGAAGATTTGAAAAGCTTTGAAGACAACAATGCGTGGGAAGTTGTTGATGTGCCAACTAGGCAATATAGCTAAGTGCAAGTTGGTCCTGAAGAAAAAGTTTAATAATGAAAATAATGTCCGTTATCGAGCCAGGCTTGTGGCAAAAGGGTGTAGTAAAAAATACGGAATAGACTATGGTGAAACATTTTCACTGGTAGTGGGGCTATACTACACTTAGGTTATTGTTACAGACTAAATTAATATGCTTCTTATTGCTTAATTAAAAGAAATCAATGCTACTGTAATTCTTAATGTGTATTATTAAACCTACATGCATACATATACACACGGCTAATATCCGGAGTCACATCTTAATATCCGCCGACTCGTCTGTCAATGTTGAGATGTCAATTATAATGCAATGGGTTATGTAACTTACATATCACACTAAAGAGCGCGACGTTGATTTTATTGTCTGTTACTTCCGTTATTAGTCTTACTTTAAAACTATTAAAATGACTCCTCAATAATCTTTTACGCCTCCCTTGTTCGAGAGAGAAGTTGAACGAAGAAACTATTTTATACTAGCTGTTGCAAGATACTTCGTCCGCCCTTCTCCCCTTCTCACAGGCACTAGGGAACGTTTAATCTAAATAAGACTATAAACCTTACAACTTATAGAAACCGAAACATTTAAGAATCTATTGAAATTACAGCATAACATAAAATATAGTATATTTTAATATAGTTTTTTGTATTTATGGGAGTTAAAGGTTGCCTGTATATTAAATCAAATAGTAAGCCGAGGCCAACAAACTCGTCATCAAATTTCATAAAAATACGTTCGCTAATTTTGTTGTATGGTAATTAGAGCCAAAAATTTTTTTTATATTTTCTTTCATTTATAAAATATTGCCTGCAATGTATTTAAAATATAATAGAAAATACTTTGAGTTTTTATATCTTATTTAAGTTATATATCATATTGATTATAATATTTTCAACTTATTTCATAAAAGAATCATTTTTGTATTTATTTATCCTGAAAACTTCATGGACAATATATTATTATAATAAGTGTAATATATCAATTAAATTCTCGGAAGAATAATTCTTAAAATACTTTAAACATTTATCACAATGTAATACTCGTATTAACAACAGACTTAAAGTTTCAAACTAAGAAATTTTATTCCAAATAGTTTACATTTTTACATTCCTTAAACATCGTGGCATTTTGTTATTTTTACTGAAATGATACTCTGAAGTATTGTGTTCCTCGGAGTTAATATTCTAACACTGGTTAAAAGAATTATTAGCTTTAGTGATCTCCTATAATTTAAAAATGCAAAATCATATAACGATATAAAGCATGTAACCAAATAGTAAAAATTAAATGAACGAAATTCCAATAAAACCTTCAATACATTTAGGTTACAGTCCATAGTTCCTTATGTATTCCTGGGTACAAAACTAAGAGGGTAGGGCCAAAGACCAGACCTTCATAGCCAAGACACCGAATATTACGGAAAGGGTGTAGATTAGGATCTCAAGTACCTATTTACAGAGATTGCCTGGAGGTCGATTTCTATAAATGTATATAGTCCTCGTGTAATAAAATAGTGGTCAATGTAATAATAGGAAGTGGTCATATCGTTATAGTATTTACACAATGACATGATATTCCTTATTCTAAATCCTATTTTAGTAATTTGCAAGTTTTGAAGACAAACATACATATTTTACAGAATAGATAACGTATAGGCAGTAGGTAAAGTAGTTTATAATGTATTGAAATAATTTTATTTTATATTATTATTTAGAAAAATCTATCAAAAGCTTCGTCAAATCCTTAGACTTAAATGGATACTTATATTTATTGTTATAGAATTATTTTAATATATTGATTACATGATATTAAAGTGCTAATAGATAAGTCAACGTAAATGCTATCATTAAAATATAAAACATGTAATTTTCCAGATAGTCACCATTTCATCAGAACTAATCCAAAACATAATAAAGAATCTGGCTACCTGTAGTAACTGATTCATTTCTCACACTCAAGCTTAAATATGAATAACCAAAACCAGGTACAATACAAACAACAGAAATAAGACAATTCACGTTATATATTCATTGTTCGTAAGTCTCTGGTTTATTGCTAAGAAAAGCAATTTAGTTCGTTGGTTACCTTCTGGTTATTTTTAAATATACAGTAATGAACTTTTACGCATCATCTTGTTATCATCATTTATATGAAGTATAATTTATCAGGGTATAATTAAATATTAGATATTTAAATTTGACACCTTTTTGATTTAACTCATGCTTTCTGGACTTTATGCAAATAATTGATAGGTAAATATCTCATAGTTCCTTAAGTAAGAATCTTTTAAAAATAGTATTATTTAACGACAATGAAGGTGTGAAATATCCAACAGAGGTCGTAAGAGTTATATTATTAAGTATTATAAAATAGTGCAATGTAGTTTGTCTCGCATTTTTCATATAATAGTAATAGAATAAAGTTGTTCTTTATCAAATATAAGGCAGTACATAATAATTCAAGTCGCGTGTCTGTTGACGGATGGTGTGAGCGATGTGTAAGATACAGGAACAACACACGTATATATATATATATATATATATTATAATTGCCATTATATTGTATTTTTAAAACAAAAATAATGATATATTTTCTGCAGAAAAACTGACTGTACATCTCGAGTTTAAAGTTATTTTTAATATTAAACTGCCACAGGAGATCATAAGGAACCCTTGTGTCGCGGGTATTTTCAAAAATATAAAAATGGATACAAAATCAGATCAGACTAAGTAAAACAATCATTCGTCTGTGTTTGTACAAAGTATATAGGCTCATATAACCTATACCTAAAATTTAACATATATCTAAGTATTTCAACATCAAATCTAGTGTTATTCTCGACGGCCATCGTGAATAATGGACGGCATCCCGCCGTCCGGCTTAGTGTCAATGAGATCACGAGCACGTCGTCTCAATATTGGCTTATTGCGAATTAATGCCAAAACCCGAATATGCCATTTGAATGGAATACAACCGAATACATATTTTAATCCGATATAATATACATTCTCGTATTTGGGTAATGGTTGACTATAAAAAACATGTATATTGTATGTAATTCTTTTCTCATTTGAAATGAAATAATCAACATCAAAAATTGTTGGAAAAGTTGAGCAAAATAATTTAAATTTTGTTTAAATAAATTTTATAATATGTGCTGTTACAAATTTGTCTTTACTAGATACGAGAATAGTAAGGTTTTATAATTCTTCACCGTGGCTGTAAACAAGGCTGTATAAATAAAGCAATTGGGACAACCTATTTTGTTGAAGTACTTTAATAAATCTGTTTTACTTAAAATATTTATAGTTATCAAATGTAACAAGAAAATTACTAAAATTAAATATTTCCAGTATCATATAACGTCTTATAAAAATAATTATAAACATCAATGTCCGTAATATATATATATATATATATATATATATATATAACGCATAGCTAAAATTATTAACATTTACATAAAGTTAGAACAAAACGTTATACAAAGTAGAAAATTAGAGTAACAAAGGAGCATTAATAATTACCCGACCTTTGTTATCAATATAATAAGAAAAGGAAAATACATTTTAAGCATTCTTGACTAATTAAGAAATGAATAACATTGTGTTTAATTTTTATTCACAGAGTTGTTTGTGAACGTGGCTCGAGACTCGGACTGAGCTATGAGTACGATCGCTAGAGATTTGTGAATAAAGGTACTCGTGTCTTCGGATTTATATTTTTTTTGTTAAAAATTAAAGGACTATTAAAAGCGTCGTCACACTTCCTTAAGACAGACTATTCTCATTCCTTTATCTGTAACTTGTAACTTTTGCTCAACGATAAAGGAGCTGCCATCCTTTTTTAAACTTTAAATTAGACTTTAAATTGTTACCCAAAGCCTGTCTATTTCTATGTACCTTGAAGGTCAAAATTAATAAATATTTCGAGTCGTTTCGTCGCTTTTTTAGTTAACATTAAAAGTGGTAAAAATTAAAGTGTAATTATTTATTTACTCCTCTTATTCTTAGCTGTATTTCTACAAACGTCATATTATTATTATGGTTTGTGACATATAGACATATAAGTTATTAGATTTCATAATAATAATAATAATAATAATAATAATAATAATAATAATTTATAACAAAATTTATTCAATAAAATACTTTTGATTTTAGATTTAAAACTAAGAAAAGGAAGGTCTAAGATATCTTGTGGAACTTTATTATATATGCGTATACTCAAACCCATTAAGGATTTATTAACTTTTTGAAGATGAAATTTTGGCGTTACGAGTTTGTTTTATATTTCTCGTATTTATCGCGTCTGTCACTGTTTTTTTTATAACTATTTAAGTTGTGGCTTATATATAATATGTTATTAAATATGTATTGCAAAGCGACTGTAAGAATACCGATTTCCTTAAAAACATATGTCAGAGAATCTCTAGCTTTTAAGTTATAAATAGCCCGTACAGCTCCTTTTTGTAAAATAAATATAGAGTTAATTTCGGCAGCACTGCCACATTATACAATACCGTAAGATAAAATACTATGAAAGTAACTAAAATAAACACGGCGAGTCGTATTAACGTCCGTTAATTGTCTAACTTTTCTAATTACAAAGACGGCCGAGCTGGGTTTGCCTGCGAGTGTTGAGAGATGGGGGTTCCACTGGAGCTTTTTATCTAATGTTATACCTAGGAAATTTGTTGAGTCAATCAGTTCTAACATTTCATTGTTAAGGACAAGTTAAAATTTTTACTTTTTACATTAGGAAGTGTAAACTCTATGCATTTAATTTTCTTAGCATTTAACACTAAATTATTAATGTCGAACCAATGAAGGACTTATGACAAAGTACTGTTTATTTCGTCACAATTAATCCTATCACGATCAACTTTAAAAATAAGCGAGGTGTCATCAGCAAAAAGTACAATGTCACACATACCCTCAACAAAAAAGGGCAAGTCATTAATATAAAGTAAAAACAAAAAAGGGTCCAGAATAGATCCCAAAAAGACAAGCGCAGCGCTACATACACAATAGTGGTTAAGTTTGCATAGCAACTTTCGATGGTCCACGCAATCAAAGGTTTGGACAAATAGCAAAACACCCCAATTGCATACTGCGACTTTTTCGATGCGTCCTAAATGTGCTTAAGAAGCGTGGCACCCGCATCAGTCGTTGATTAGTCTTTGTAGAAACTTTTTTGTTCACTATGCATGATCACACTGCTATACACAAATTCTGACATCTGATTTAGAATAATTTTCTCGAAGATCTTACTTGAGGTCGGTAAAATCGAGATAGGCTTAATTTTGGGGACCCAATCTATCGCCACTTTTAAAACAAGGAACTATTTTACTGTTTCTCCTCAAATCTGGAAATGTACCGGTTTCGATACATTTTTTAAAAATAAGAGATAATTGAGGGGCAATATCGTTTATAATAGTGCTAAGCAATTTAACTGACATACCCCAGAGATTACCGGTTTTCTTCGAATTTGAGGTTCTAAATGTTTTAACTATTTCATCTGATGAAACAGGTTTAAAAGCAAAACATTTATTAATATTGAATTTAACATTTTGGTTCAATTCGGCGATTGTATCAGATGATGACGAATTTAAATTATGCGTGGCTGTTATTGGGATTTCAGTAAAAAAGGTCTCAAAAACAGCCGCCACCCTTGTATTTTATTTATTTATTTATTAAAACTTCATTGCACAAACAAAATGGTACAATTGGCGGTCTTAATGCTATCTAGGCATTATCTACCAACAATATTAACAGAAAAATAAAAACAATGAGGGTAACAAGTAAACAAAAAAAAAATGAATGAAAGAAAATCACTTATAAATGAAATATACTATACTATACTAAAATAATACTATACTATACTGAAATAAAGCATAATAAATACAACATAATTATCTTATCGCTATAAAATAAACTAAATGCGAAAGTGTAAATAAATACAGATACACAAATTTAATAGTCAGGTTGTAGATGAACAATAAATATTCACTGCATTCTCTCATGAAGATATTCGCAAATGCGCTTCTTAAATATTTGTCGGTTAGGAGCACGACGAAATGTATCGGGAAGGCTATCCCACAATTTAATGGCGTGTACTGTGAAGGAATTAGACATAAAACCAGTATGGTGCGAAGGGATACATAAACTTAAGTTCGATGATGAACGGAGATGAAAGTTATGAGTTGTCCTCAGTAGTTGAAATTTGGACTTCAAGTACAGAGGAGAGGATGAATCATTTAAAATAGAAAATAACTGACAGAGAGTTTTTGAAATTCTTCTTTTTCGGATGGGAAGCCAGTCCAGCTTAGAACGGTATTCAGATATGTGATCATATTTACGTAAGTTAAAAATCTACATCTTTATTTATTTCAATATTATAAATTTCTAACTTTATAGGTCCATTGGCAGACCTAGATTTTCCAGCAAAACTAGATAAAACATCAGAAGTTGCCTTTATTTTATGTTCTGAATTAAAAATTTTATTTTTAATATAAATGGAATTAGCTTGTACGCAAACGTTCTTGAATATTTTAGAGAAATTCCTAACTTTATTCAAGAACACCGGATCATGATTCCATGGCCTCTCACCATATAAATCATATAATTTTTCTATGTTTCTATATATTTCAACGGTAGCCCAATCACTAAATTGAATTTTAAAAAATTTCGTTGATGTATTTGGCTTAAAAATAATATTAAATTCATTTAACAATAAATCGAAAACTTTTATTAAAATTTTTTGGATTATCATTGGTAACATTTTCTTTAACCTGTCTACAAGTAAATTTTTGGGGTCGTTCAATTTTATGATTAATTAAAACAGAAAATTGTTGACCACAGTGGTCTGAACCTAAATTCGATATTATCCTCTCTTCATATACCTTACAGTGACAGAACACATTATCAATACAAGTCGCGGAAACACTTCTAATGCGAGTAGGTTCCGAAAAGACGTTCAAAACATATTATTGATGTGCAGGAGGAACAAAGTTGGGGATAACACATAGTCTTGGGGTAACTAGCTTTCACGATTCAGCTTGGGGTCCGAGCAAAAATTATCAGTGAAGTACAAGAAACAATAGTGTACCTATAACCCGATAGGAATGAAACTCTGTAGTTACCAAACTCAAGGCTTTCTCGCACTGATAGCGAGTCATGATGGGTTGGATGACGAAAGTCAGTTTTTTTTTATTTATTCCCGTCGCTAAGCACGGGTAACCTGCTAGTGAGACCTAAAGAATACGCCTTTAAGATAGGACTGCAGAAATAGACGCGTTAGCACTGGAGTCAACTCACAGGCACATGTTCGTAGTACCAACGGAAAAACGCCATTAGGCCCAATCGAGTTATGGAATCCAAAGAATGCCGTGTGGGCCAGGATGTCATTCCCCATGTGCAATGGCGGTAGAGACAGCTGGCTAAAGTTACCCAGAGTGGCCTTAGAAAGCGCCCAGAATGTGAGCATGGTAGGCGGATACTTTACCTGTTCATCCTCAATTTTGACGACATGCATGAACTTGGCTACAGCGATTTGCCGTTTGATTATTCTTGAGGCACGGTTATGCTTCCTCTTTAGAACTCTACAGTTTGGAACTTTGGTAAATAATGTATTAGCCCAAGCTTAGTTAAACACACATCTCTCCGCGTAGTCAGTGGCAAGTGACCCTAGCCAATCTATTTCGGCAGAAAGAGTCTGTGAAAGCAAATCAAATCAAAATCAAAAATCTTTATTGAAAATAAGTTTCATACAAAACATTTTTTCATTGTCCAAGCTACCACGACCAGCTCAGAAAATTATTTCCATAAACCTGAGAAGAGCTGACGACAGAAACTCAGAGGGATTGTCATGATTTGTTTTTTTTTTAAATTAGTTCTTAAATTCTAAATTACATAAATACATAACACAATACTAAATAAATAATCTTGAAGTAGCCTCGCAGCGATCGCTTCATACCCACGGTGCATTATCCTCTAAGTATTCGGATACATTGTAGTATCCTCTTGCACTCAAACGTTCCTTGGTTATTCTCTTAAATTTGTTAAATGGTAATACTTGAACGTTTGTTGGGACTTTGTTGTTAAACTGTATACATTGCCTCATGAAAGATTTACTCACTTTTTTAAGTCGAGTAACAGGTAGCGCGAGCTTGTGTTTGTTCTTGGTATTTATAGTGTGTATATCACTGTGCTTAATAAAATTGACAGTATTTTTATGTACTTATTAAAGATTTTCAAAAATATTTTGGCTGGCGACCGTAAGCACATTAATTTACTTAAACTTATCTCTTAAAGAATCCCTAGGGCCCAGGTTGTAAATTGCACGGACAGCTCTTTTTTGTATAACGAAAATGGTATTTATATCAGTAGCACTACCCCACAGTAGGATACCATAAGACATTATGCTATGAAAATAACTATAATACACTAACTTAGCAGTAGTCTCGTCAGTTAGGGATAAAATTTTTTACGTGCGTACGCGGCAGAGCTAAGTTTAATAGCTAATCCAGCTATATGAGGGCCCCATTGTAACTTAGCACCAACAGTGATTCCTAGAAAAACTGTAGCTTCCACCACTTCCATAGCTTCCTCATTTAAAAGTACATTAGTTTGCACCTGTTTAACATTAGAAGTAGAAAATCTAAGAAGTTTAGTCTTCTTATTATTAAGCAACAGGTTGTTAACACTAAAGGTCGTCAATCTTCGCTTGAACATGGCTTAAGAGTTGATCCGTTTCAGCATTATCACTATGGGATCTGTAGAGGCACGCGGATACCCTTTTATAATCGTTTCATGACTACGCGCAGCAAGAGTACAGACAGGTCCCGATCTTCAAAATTAAGAAGGCGACGGTTGCAAATATCGTCCCTTACGAGCACAGATCCCCTGGCGTGTGGTATAAAATTATGTTCTAGATTATACCCGGGGTATAAAAGGTAGACTGTGTCGGTAGGTAGAGATATCCGAGTCTCCGTCAAAAACAATAAGACCGGCTGGGCCGTCTCTAGGTAATAGTAGACGGCGTTTAAGTTAGAGTGAATCCTACATTGCGTAAGTTCATATTTAGAGTGGTGTCACTGTTTGCCGTCGTTTATCCTCAGAAAACACAAATTGTGATACTTTACCCGCCTCAGAGAGGACGCGTAAACTGGGCAAAATCCGATAATCATTCCTTCGTTTTTGTTTAGGGAGGGGATCTTCTTTTTTTTTATGTAAGAGGAGGGCAAACGAACTTGCGGGTCGCCGTTGATATGTGATCACCGCCGCCCATGTTACAACATCCGAGGTTTCACAAGAGCGTTACCGGCCTTGGAAATAAGAATATATGCCTTTTTCGAAGGTACCCATGTCATATCGATCTGGAAATACCGGCGAAGGAAGTTCGTGGGAAAAAAGTCCTTGAAAACCGCACAGTGGAAGATCGCCACGCATCTAGGTGGTATGGATGGTAAAGGAGGCGATGGCGAGCTGTGCGGTGGTGAAATTCGGCGGTAGGCATCAGATCGAATAGTTCTTAGGAACACTCCCCGTTATAAATGGGGTAGAAGACGCACAAAGAAGCCACGTCAATTCCGGTGGTAGACCATAATATTTCCGGTGGTAGACCATAACATCGAGTCGCCGGCAAGGTTACCACCCATCGGGCAAAGTCGTGCCGCAAAGCGACCTAGTCGTGTTCCGGCATGTTGTTCGATGAAGCCGTCTATATTGGAAATGGGTCTGAACAGCGTTGCATTGACGAACCGGTTTGGCGTCGAGTTGGTGCTTATTGTGTCGGGTGCCTAGTCGAGGAGGGTAGCGGGATCCGAAGCGACGGCTTTCCGCTGGCCGCCCCCAATTAGTGGGTCAACCACCCACGAAAGGCTGCCCCGCCAGCTGCGTAAAATCCCAGGGTGGCTCCATCGTGCTGGTTGGCGACCAGATGAGGAGGCCCGATAGCGATCCCTGGGGGAGTTCGGGCGTCCCCGCATTCTCCAGACTAGCCTCCCAGTGTCATGACATCACCAATTTCGGCGCCGGGTTTGATGCGTACCGCCTCGTTCAACTGCCATTTCTGCCAGTGAATAGGATGCTATTCACTCTTTTTTTTTTTTTTAATGGAAAAGTCCAATATAAAGAAGAAGTTTTTACAGCGGTTGCATTCCTCCTCATTTAAAGTGCACCTCACTAACATCAGGGGCTTGCACTCTAATCTCTTATCTGTCTACCACCTGGAGACAGAGCTTGCTCTTTTTGACGGAGACACAGATACAATGTCCTTTAAGCGATGCGTACCTGGATCATCCCGGTTACTCGTTAGAGTACAACTTTCGCTCACGTGCCGGGATCTGTGTATACGCACGAAACGACCTCTGTATCCTGCGTCTCCGTCACCTTGAAGACCCTACTTTTTCTTCCTTATGGATTTTAATAGACACAGGAAACGATAAAATCCTGTATTGCTGTGTTTACCGTTCACACAGCGGTGATCAGGAAAAAACTGGATTATTTGAGTATCTCGGTGAGGCTGCTGATATGGCTCTGCATCAGCACCCTTCAGTGCAGCTCGTCTTTCTGGGGGACTTTAATGCCTGTCATCAGGACTGGCTATTCCCGTACCAGAAGACCGACCATGCTGGAAGAGAACCGCGGAACTTTGCGTTGTCTTTCGACCTCTTCAGCTGGTGAGGCAAGCGACGAGGGCACCAGATGTAGGAGGCCATACAGCCAATTGCCTGGACCTTTGCTTACAACTGATCCGGACAGGTATCGTGTGGAAGTGACCTCCCCCTTGGGAACCTCCGATCACTGTTTGGTTAAATCTGTGTTTACATATTCCCCACCAGCTTTCAAACCACCTGGTGTTAGGCGAGTATGGAAATGAAAGTCAGCAGATTGGGATGAGATGCGGCACTTCTTTGCGCTTATCATTGGCGGCAGGTCTGCTTCTCTTCTTTGGATCCGTCGAGTTGCGCGGATGCTATAACCGATGTGGTACATTAGGCAATGGACTACTTCATTCCTTTGGCTGACGTACCCATCGGTAGCAAAGCTCGCCCATGGTTTAATGCCGAATGTGGTCATGCTGAAGACCTAATTTTTGCTGATGCTCGAAGCTGCAAAGCTCCGGATGTAAGTTTAAAGAAGAGAACCTTTAACCAAGCTGCCAAGTCCTAAAAAGGCATTATGAAAGGCTCGTCGCGATCGTATCGCTAAGAATGGCGAAAAGCTCTCTGTCAGACCTACTGGCACTCGAGCTTTCTGGTCCCTTGCCAAAGTGATCGAGTCGAACTTCTGCCAACCCTCACTACCTGCTCTGCTGAAGCCGGATGGATCTCTGGCCCATACAGCGACAGAGAAAGCCTGAAATCCGCATCACTAACAAAGAGGTATGGAGAGCATTGTGTCGTCTTGACGTGAATAAAGCCAGTGGTCCCGATGGTATACCAGCCATTCTGCTCAAGACATGCGCAGCTGAGTTGTCTCAGTTGACACGTCTGTATCGTCTCTCTTTCAAGTCTGGAATAGTGCCGAAATCTTGGAAGCTTGCTAACGTGCAAACAGTGCCCAAAAAAGGCGGTTGTGCCGATCCTGTCAATTATAGACCGATTTCAATCACCCCCATACTCTGCAAGATTATGGAGCTTGTATTGAACTCGCGCCTTTTAGCGTACCTTGAAGGTAACGATCACCTCAGTGACCGACAGTACGGGTTTCGCCGAAATAGATCCACTGGGGACCTTCTAGTGTAGGCTACGCACATTTTAGGCGAGGCCATCCCGAAGAACGGAGAAGCGGTCGCCGTCTCTCTTGACGTCTCAAAGGCATTTGACAGGATCTGGCATACGGCATATCTCCTGGTTTGATCGGCTGGGTAACGGACTTTCTGCACCAAAAATCTCTCCGAGTAGTTATCGACGGGTGTTCCTCGTCACCCTTGACAATAAATGCCGGAGTGCCTCAGGGGTCCGTTCTTTCTGCAACTCTCTTTCTGCTGCACATTAACGATCTGCTGAAGCCCGGTATCTATGGGTATGCAGACGACAGCACAGTTGTAGAAAGATACCTGCCGAGTAGTCGGGCTAGTAGAGGTCAAGTACAGTCTGAAAGAGAAGCCATGGTGCAACGTTTGAATGACAAACTTCGAGGTACGTTAGGAGCTGTCTATTGATTATGCTCTCCATTACTTTGGAGAGAAGGGAGGTAATGGCGATAGGTCTGTAGTTAGCTGGGTCCGAGCTATCACCTTTTTTAGGGATCGGATGGACGCACGCTTTCATGAGATCGGGACTACGCCTTTAAGGTAGGAGTACCGAAAAAGACGCGTTAGCACTGGTATTAACTCAGGTGCACATGTATTATGACAATAATGTATCCGATGCACTCCAAGATAAACAATTATTCCAGGCTCAGAGTCCCCTCTGGGATAACTTGTCTGATGCACTTCAAGACAAAGGGTTATCCCAGACCCAATTTACCCATAGGATAACCAATGTCCGATGCACTCCAAGATAAATGATTATCCCCGGCCCAGGGACCCAGAGCCCAAGGCAGCGTGTCCAATGCACTCCAAGACAAACGCTCACCTTAGACTAAGAGACTTAGCCCTCGAGATAGCGTGTCCGATGCACTCCGAGGCAAACGCTCACACCATATTTTTTTAACAAAAATAAAACCAGAATATTGCGCCCGATCTACCTCCAAGGCTAACACTAATTCCAGACTAAACCACCCTGACAAATGCCAGAATAGCGCGCTCGATATACCTCCAAGGCTAACGCTAATTTCATCAAGTAATTAAACTCTCCCCTACTTTAGCCCGGAGACTATGCGGGATTCTTGTCATAAAATGATAACAACAAATTAAATAAAATATACTGGGTGTCAAATGGGTTTGAGTCTTAATTAAATCTCAAAATAAAGCGAATACTCACCGAAATAACAGAATACACTTCGGGAGTCTATTCTCCCCGCCACGGAACGATATATTCCGCAGCCGCTTGGGTCGACTTGTCATACGAGCCAGCTAGCAGCTGCAGCCCATAGCGACCATGTTGCAGTATCTTCACCAGTCGATACGGTCCTCGCATACACGAATCTACGACGACAATAATGCTCCACTTGTCCGTTGGACTGTTGCATCTCGGGTGTTATAAAATGAGTGTGGCTTACCATGTTCTAAACCCAATTAAGGAAATCAATGCTTTGGAACATCCGTCCCTTATCAGCGACTATCAATTTTGGAGTTCCAAAGAGAGAGATCATTCCCGTCCCGTCCCGTCTTTCTTTTTAACTAACAGGATTGGACTCGCGTAGTCAGACTCAGACTCCTCTATTATCCTTTTGTCAAGTAAGTCTTTTATTATTTCGCGAACACGAAGCGTTTCTGCGTTGGAGAGTTGGTATGGTCTGTAAGACACAGGAGTGTTGGATTTGAGTTTAATGGACATACACCCCGTATTTACAGTTGATTTTGCAGTTCCGGTAATAAGGTACTGAGAAAATTCAGTAATTATCCCTAGTAATTTGTCAAAATCATTATTTACCAATGGTGTATTAATTGGTATTGAACTCTCTGATTGAACATTCATCACCGTCTCTGAGTTGTGGCTTGCTCTCCTTGTAAGTAACTGACAATCTTTAGTACGTACGTATCTAACACTTTCTCTATTTAAAACGTCTGTACCTATGATTACCGACACATTCATGTACTCGGAGGACACGACGAACAAATCTACCTCAAGAGTCAAACCGGCAAACTCAATAGGTAGTGTAACGTAAAAAGTCCTTTCAATTTCTTGACTACCTAGCCCTTTCAAAACCCGAAACGTCGGTGTACGCGAGCATTTAAAATATTTTAACAGAGACGACGAAATTAAAGAAATAGTGGAACCGCTATCAAACGTAAACTTCGACCGACATTCTGAATTACGACTGCTATAATATAACTGGTTGAACAGATACGCTGTAAAAATTTACACTGTCCTTGTTTGAAGCTTCCGCTCGGTGCTTAATAAAACAAGTTTCAGCTCTGTGTCCCGGTCTCTGACCGTATGTACATGGCTCAGGCCTAGATGGTACATACGAAGGCAACTTAAACCCCTCACTATTAGATGAACTTTCCGACGATTGTTCAACTCTGGGTTTCTTGCTACATGAAGCATGTCTATGTCCTAACTGGCCACAGGAGAAGCATCTGACATCACTGAGGTTGCGTTTCCGCGAATACGCTATACTACGCCTACTTGTAACGTTTCGCAAATCAAAGCGTGAGGGTGACTGTTTGAAAACGTTGCTCGTGCTAGGTTTAACGTAGACCGAAAAGAATTCAACTAGATTATTCGGTAATAACTTGGCATTCGTTGCTGAAGCTCTAATATTTGGATCGGTAATACCACGAATTATTATAGCCGAAATAAGCTCATCACTAAGCCCTTGCACTATACGTAAACGAAGTAACGACTGGCGTACATATTCTGTGTACGTAGAATAGTTATCGGAGTTTTTAGTCATAACTTCGCACAATATGCCTGCAAAATCTGGAACTTTAGGGCAGAGAGGTGTAAACTCTTTCTTAAAATTGGTCCCACTACGATCGCTGGAGACCCATTCATTGAGCCATGATTTCACAACCCCTAGCAGACAGTTTCCTATAAGTGAAAGACATTCAAAATCATCCCAATTATTTAAAACTTTTGCGCGATATACTTCTAAGCACCAATCATCAATATTATGTAAGTTTGGATCAAAGTTCGAAATATAATAATGCTTACCGCATTAATCGAACGTATGGCACTAACAATATGATCCGTAATATTAGCCTGTACCGAATCTCAGGGTATACCCGCATCCTTTACTTCGCTACTCGCGGACTGTATCGGCGGTTTTATCGAGCGAGTTCGTGAATTAGGGCGATGATCTCGATCGCAAGTTATTTCACGTCTAGTCACAAGAGGAGATGAAATGGAACGACCTACTAACGGTAGATGACGTACGCTACGAGATACACGACGGCTACAGAAAAACTATCACGCTCACCCGATGGTGTTCGCAATTGTCGCGATATTTGCCTTCTAGCAAATGTTTATCCTTGCGGTCGCGGGAGTGCGCTAACACACGGTCTGACGATGGACCCGGCAAGGGTGAAGCCCTTATTTTAGTTTCTAAAGCTTTAATCCGAGACATCATTGCCTTCATTTCAAGTCTCAACATGTTGTTCTTGTCGAGAGATTGTTCGCGGGACCTATTACCCTGACCATCGCGGCGATCACGATAAGAATTACTATCACGATCACTGCGACTATGATTACGCTCACGTTCCGACATATTGAATGAACTAATTCAATCAAACAAATATTTTTAACAACAATACAGAACGATATTTAAAGTAATTTATTCGAAAATAACTTAGAAATCACAATAACGAAGTATTTAAGAAAAAATATTACTTAATGTGTGGGTAGTCTAAAAAAATAAAATATTAATAAACTAGGTCAAGCCGAGATGAGTCCAAAAAGTAAGAATCCCACTTCTGATCTTGGAAAATAGATCTAAAGGGACTTTTTTTAAAAATAATATTAAACACAGTTCAACAATCAATTTAATAATAATAATTAACACAAAGAAATCTAACAATTCTACACTTTGAATTAACAAATCCTAGACAATTACTAATTATTCTAACCGCTAAACTATATCCGAATTCAAAATATTACGACCGACAAACGTACCGCACTGACACAAAATATTACAACACGAAAAAAATATTACGACCGCACAATGTTCCGCACTGACTGACGTAATGCAAAAAAAGCCCTGACTACCGTCGACATACGCTTAAATATCATTGCTCCCTCCACTATTCTCATATCTCTCTGCACTATATATATTTATTAAACAAAATATAGTTATAATTTTAAAGAGTTTGATAGTTAGGATTCTGTAGTCCAATACCTTATAAATTACTTAGCACAGCTACAGCTTAACAATTGATATTTTAAACTGTATTATGTACTCTTATATTATGTAATAAATTTAACAAGAACAATAATTAGTGGTTAATTTGAGAAACCTTGACAAACTAAATCGTTTGTGATAATACACTACAAAATAAAAGTATTTTCAAAGTATCCCATCGTCATATGTTTCACGAGTATTAACATTTAACTGAACTACAACTCTTTTTAAGAAGGATTCACTATTAAGGATGGATTTAAAATTGCAGTTATAATGTTTTCAGAATTCACAGCTTAAATATATTATAGGATAAAATTTCCTTAAGTTTTGTTAAAATCCAACATCACATACCTTACTAGTAAACTGCGAATTAGCACTAAAAGCTTTCGATGGACAACCTTAAAACGATACTCGTAAAGCATGTATAGACCTACCTCTACGTGGGTCGTCCGGGCGATCGTAAAATGTCTATTTTATAATGTGTAATAAAGTGTAATGGTTTGTTACAGTAGTCGGTCAGAGGGTTGCTCAATTCCTTCTATAGAGATAGAACGTTATCACAGAGACTATTTCACGGTCACCGTATTTGATTTCTTTTAAATTTATTGTATTTTTCAAAAATCTTCAAATTTCTTTAATATGAACGGTGTATTCCTTAATACGAAGACTCCATCACTGAACAGTAGAAGAAAGAAGAACCTTGTATCTATGCGTGAGTAATATCACATTCGGTATGTACTGATTGATAATTATTCATAATTATCAAACGACATTATTACGGACAAACATCGTCAACCGAAGTCAACTTAACTGCAGTATTCATTGTTTGACCCAAGTTTTAACTACTTTGTTTAATTGTCATTTTACAACTTTAACTTTGAAATAGCATTAATATATAGGTAATAGATTTTATCTAATGTATTTCATTAAAAAAAAATATTTACTTTGTTCACTATCTAAGTCGAAAGTATATTTATTTATAGTACTGTTACTCTACCGCTCTGTTCGTTACAAAATTAGCATTCAGAGGAACCTAATAAGTTTGTTCTTGAAGTAAAGGAGATTACATATCTACATCATATGTTATATAAGAGACGTAAGTTTACATAATAATTAACCCTAGATTTTAATATTCCGTAAAGTGATCTCAATCATGTTATGGATCAGGAAATATTTTACAACTTACGAGTGTTTTTTTTTAAAGTGTACAGCAAAAATTATCTTGAATTGTGGTATGCCACTTCAGATTTTAAATAAACATTGAATTCATAATTGTGATTATTTTTTTATGTAAGGGACGATGAACGGCAAACGAGCTCTTGTAACATCCGAGGATACACAAGGGAGCTGCAGGCCTTAGAGGTAGGAGTATAATGAATACGGCCAAAGCTCGAATCTGAGCCCTCGAAGAAATCGTTCTGTCTCTCTGTTAATTGAACTATCATGAATATAATATATATGTACATATAATCGACTTTATCGTTTACTAGTTCCTCCGTACTGTAAGTTATAATCAGAGATATTTTTATATATACTAATGTATAAAAATCAATAAAACTCTTATATAATAATATATTCCTAAAATTCATATTTAGTGTTGTTTAGTGGTGCTCATAAGGATTGTATTGGACTGTGCCTATCACGTTCGAAATTATTAGGGATCTTACTTATGAGGTGTGACTGTTATGTTAAGAATATCTTGAAGTAATCTATAGTATAGTAATCTAATAAAACTAAGTCTCCTTATACTTATTACAATATAAAATAAGTATATCTTACATTTATAAGGCTATAGAGCTGATTTTTCGTTATGTGAATATGAAAAATGGATTGTCGATACATCGTACCGTCCTCGGGTCGGATCAAACTTCCTCTGTGAGAACACGTCCATAACTTACAATATATATTTTTGCTTTCACAGAAAACATATCAACATTATATTTAAACTTTCTGGTTTAAATTACTTTACTTATAGTTTTTGATACTTAGTATTTGTTAACTTACCATAAAAAGTTTAGAATAGAAAGCCTATTATTGTTGAAATAGTTAATTTATGGTTTGTTCTTGTTATTCTACATTTTTACGATATTATAAGTTTTAATGTGAGCAAGTACTAGACTCAAAATAAAATAAAATTATGTGAGACATTATAAGAGGTGAGACTCAAGCGTAACCTTTGGACTGTCGTGTTTACTTGTGCCGGCTCGAGTTGGACAGTTCCCAAGAACGGTGGCGGTGGAATCAACATTCAAAAGATATACTTTGTTCCTTGATATATCGTGTCAATTCAGGCAGTACTTTTCAAGTCAAAACATACTTAGATAAACCGAGTATTATATACAGATATATATAAATACAATCTTGTTTGTTCCAAAAGAAAACAGAATAAAAGATCAATCAGTCAACTATTGAACTGCAACAAAAAGTGATTAACTTAAAGCATTCTTACAAATACGAATCCAGTTATGTTTCAACTTTGTAATTATTACTACTAACATGAACCTTAGTTTGTTACATTACTTGTTTATAGAAGAGAGTTGACAAATAATAGATTAAGAAATTAAATGATTATATTTTATATTAATATAACCTTTTCTTAATTTCTGAATATTTTGTTTAACGTAAGTAAAATGTAAACTACTATTTCTTAATAGCGTTCTGTATTGCAGTCTTTTGTATAATTAATATTAAGATGAAGAAATGCAAGAAATACTTCTATTCTCTGCTGTTTTAAATATAACAGTATAAAGTTAAAATAAATTGTGTATTACATTAACATTTATATGAATTGTATATTTATTTGGAGGTATAATAAGAACAAACGTAAACATTTAATGATATTAATGACGTTATTAATAGCCATGTGACAAGGTAAAGGAATAATTAAGTAACTAAACTAAAGACATAACTTTAAAGATAATGTACTCGAAAGATTTAAAAACATTGTTTTTATATACAGTTTTCACCCTCTCGATTCATGATCAACTTTGAATAAGTGAATTGGTTAAGTATTAAAGTAATTAGTTAATTTTATGTTAATTAATATTTCATACTCAAACAATTTGAAAGGTGAATCCCGTAGATATAAATTAAAAAAATATACCTGGAACATGAAATGTATTGTATTGCAGAACTATGAACGTATCTAATAGATATAATCTTAGGCCGGATGTACCCGTACGTATTCTGTAGTAACCTGCATGCTAGGAACAATACGCTTAAAGCTTACGTAGTAAATCTGTTTCCACGCGCAATCAAGACGACATAGTGTGTACAATGTATGATATTATTATTAAACGCGTAAAGATATTGCAGAGTTTGTAAATACATAACTTGTTTAATTATTATAAGTGTGTTTTATATACAAATATAATATTCATAAACTCGAAGTTCATTAACTCACAGACACATTGTGTTACAGTGATTGATAATAAAGTAAAACAAGAGGTGAAACAACCTACTTAGTACGTAATCGAAGGCGACGAGAGGAAATTAACATATTAATACTGACATCGACGAGCACGTTGTCATTAAGTTATTTTTATGTTGGTTATTCAAGGTAGTGCAATAAATTAAAGTTATAGATAATAATAATCGTTTATTTCCGAGCACAGTTTTGTATAAATATATGTAACGAACATTATATAATTTACAAAAGGCAATGTTATTGTTGCTGAATTGTTATCACATACCTGAAGACTGACAACTCAAGATATACAGTACAGTTATAAATCAATAATTGATGTATATTTTGTGTAATGTTCTTATTTCAATTATATTAAAAAAATATATATATTTTCATCCAATATATTTTTTTCTTTTTTACAAAGCTTGTCGAAGTGAATGTATAAGTAGAAAGGGAGCGCAGGAAGATTGTAATAAAACAGAATATCTTTTAAAGGAGTTTTATCAAGAATGTAAACGTATCGAAAGACCATTCTGAACCATTTCTAAGGTGTATTTATTGAATTAAGGGATTTATTGTCTTACTTAAAAGATGTGCTTGAAATTGCTTTTAAAACGTTAATCAATTATAAATTCACCTCAAATAAGTTATTGACTAAAACTCTTTTGGTAGGACCATCCATATGTAACCGATATAATCATGCGAGCTGCTTTATAAAACACAACGTTCATACAGTCTGTTATCTATATAGAAGCACACATTTAATAAGAAAAAAAAAACATTTCGTGCATGTGATTATATCAAATTATATATACACTGTAATCTATACTTATAATAAATCTGTAGAGAGGTCAATTCTGTACATGAAATATATTTACAAAATAAGTAGCAGGGGGTGATTAGTGTTCGATACTGATGCCAAAAATGCAGTTAAAAAAATTTTTGTCTGTCTGTCTGTCTGTCTGTCTGTTTGTATGTTATTTATAGAAAAAAAAACTACTCGACGGATTTTAACGAAACTTAGTACAATTATTCTTTATACTCCTGGGCAGGTAATAGTATACTTTTCATCACACTACAATGAATAGGAGCAGAGCAGTGAAAGGAAATGTTGAGAAAATGGGAGAAGTTGCTTGATTTTTTAAGCTTCCGTCGCGTGTGCAGCCTTAATGGTTAGAGCTACATAGAAACTATGTATAACGGAAATATTCTACATAAAAATACACGAAAAATATTCCAAGACAGCATATATCTACCTTTTATAGTTAACTCACAATAACACGCATAACTCTCGATAGCTTAGCAGTTCGGAGATTTCTTATTATATTTGTTTACTTTTACGTTTATAAAACCAATAATGCTCACCATCATTCCTAATTTAAAAAAATAAACATTAGCACCAATTCAATAAAAAAAGAATCATTGAAATCGGTATAGAAACACCAAACTTATACTTACTTACATGAAATACGCCAACAAGACATCGCGCGTGAATAGTGAATCAAGCTATAAGGATTATTTTTGCGTAACGGTTGCCGCGCTCGACGGGGCTCGCGGCGGCAGAGTATAAAAGGGGCGGGAGGCGAGCGCAAGCGTCATTCAATATTTGGCTGTTGATGCGTTCAGAGTGTTGAACTTTATTGACAGACAATAATTGTTATTTTATAAACCGTGCTTATCAGCGCGACTTTTTGTCTTTAAATAGTTTATTTTAATTTCTTTTGTTGTTATTTTCTAAATTAGTTTTAGTTTTGTTTAAATTCTTAACTATTAATAGTTCCTATTTTATTTCTTTTTAAGTAGATTTAGATTCGATTTTTAGATTAGATAATAGATAGATAGATTAGATTATTGTTAGATTTTTAGTTACTGATAGGTTAGTTTTGGGCATTTTATGTTTAGTTTTTTTTGTATTGAGTAGATAAAAGCGTAGGTAGGTACTTTTATTAATTATAGTATTCATAGGTATTTTTTATTTATTTTTAAGTGAAGTAGGTATAGGTAGATATTGCCTACTATCTACCTATACTGCACACGTGTTTTAGCTTTATTTTCATTTCTTTTTTTTTTGTACCTAAGTTGTAGGTAGGTAGGTACATATTTCTTAGTTTAATTCTATTAGAATATTAGGTATTTAAGTTTAAATAGGCACTTAGATTTATATTTTTTTATTATATAGCAGCTGTACTTAGAACATCTAAGGTTTTTTTTGTATTAGCATAGGTACTTTGATTAATTACAGTAGTTGTAGGTATTTCTTATTATTCATTTTTAAGTGAAGTAGGTAAGTGTAGATAGTATTGCACACGCATTAAGTATAGCTTTATTTTCATTTTTTATTCTTTTGTAATTTGTAGGTACCTACGTACATATTTATAATTCGATTAGAATATTATTTTAGTTTTAATAGGCACTTAGATTTATATTCTATTTATTATATACTTAGCTATAGTTAGGACCTCTGACGTAAGTTTTTTGTTGGGTAACTAAATAGAATTTAAGTTACCGTCGATTAAAAATAAAATAAACGATGCCACCTAAAAAACGACCATCTTTATCTCGAACTTCGAGTCAAGCTAGGAGAATGAGAATGACGCGTTCTCAAGAATCGGAAGAGGAAAGAGCACATGGGTTAAACTCTATGAGAGTTAGTGCCTCAACATCTCGAGCTAATGAAAGCTCTCCAGAAAGAGAGATGCGATTAGCAGCTGAAAGAGCGAGACGAGCTACAACACGGGCTTCTCAAAGCTCTTCTCAACGAGAGCTAAGGCGTTCCATTGACCGGGAACAACATGCGTTATCCCGAGAAGCTGAAACTGCTTTACAACGAGAATTGCGACTCACAGCTGACCGCGAACGGCATACATTATCTCGCGAGTCTGAAACCTTCACTGAGAGGGAATTACGGCTTACAGCTGACCGCGAACGTCATATTTTATCTCGCGAGTCCGAAACCTTCACTGAGAGGGAATTACGGCTTACAGCTGACCACGAACGTCATATTTTATCTCGCGAGTCCGAAACCTTCACTGAGAGGGAATTACGGCTTACAGCTGATCGCGAACGTCATATTTTGTCTCGAGAATCTGAAACTTTTACTCAATATCAAGACCGTTTGACAAATGATAGGGCGCACCATAACATGATTCGATCTCTTGAAGATGAACATGAGCATGAACAACGACTAGAGTCGGGACGCGATTATTACAATTCTTTGAGACAAGAACAATTGATTACTTTATCTAATGAAAGATTAAGAATTGAAAATATTCGGTCGCTTGAAACAGAAGAACAGCGAGAGGCCCGTCTTACTGCAGATAGATTTCGACATGGTCTTAATGACTTAGATATACACGTGGTAGATCAATCTACAAATTCGGTGGCGTGGTCCGATAAATATAAAAGTGGGTTTGCTTATAACCTCACAATTGATTACAGATCATCTTCTGAAATAGGCGATATGAACGTAGTATGTTCCTTTTGTAATGCTTCGAAGTGGAGGAAGGAGTCTGCTGGTTTCTGTTGTTCTGGAGGTAAAATAAATTTGCTTTCGTTCGAAGACCCACCGGAACCTTTAAAATCACTACTTTTAGGGGAACATTTGCAATCCAAACAGTTTTTAGATAATATTCGCACTTATAATAGTGCATTCCAAATGACATCCTTTGGTGCTAAACAAATCTCAGAAGGCCCTTTCATGCCTACTTTTAAGGTACAAGGTCAGGTTTACCATTTGATAGGGTCCCTTTTGCCTGAAGAACAACCTAAATTTCTTCAAATATATTTTGTATCCGATTACAACGAACAGTCGAATATAAGAAATCAATATTTTCCGAATTTAAATACTGAACTCATTTCACAACTTCAGAACATGTTACATCAGGTTAATTCGTACGTATGCAGTTTTAAATCGGCATTAGAAGCCCTTTCTCAAGATGGTAATAACAATTATAAAATTGTTATAAATGCCGATAAGCGTCCTACTCAGGAACACCCTGGGCGTCATAACGTTCCATCCACGAATGAAGTTGCTGTAGTACTGGTCGACCAGGAATGTGATAGGCGTGATATCGTTATACGTTCCAGAGACAATCGTTTGCAACGTATTTTAGAAACCCACAGGGCTTACGACAGTTTGCAATATCCTATGATATACTGTCGAGGGGAAGATGGTTATAATTTCGCTGTATACCAAACCGATCCGCGCACAGGCGCACCTAATTATAATAAAAAGGTGTCATGCCTTCAATTTTATTGTTACCACCTGCAAGTGAGACGGAATAGATTGGTATACTTTCAACGTTTTCGTGGCTTATTTAATCAGTTTATTGTTGACATGTACGCAAAAATTGAAACCGAAAGATTAGTTTATATACGATCTAATCAAAGGCAGCTGCGCGCTGAAGAATACGTGCACCTTCGCGATGCCATGCAGCAAGATAACGATACTGTGAATATGGGTCGTTTAGTTATTTTACCCTCTTCTTTTACTGGTGGTCCACGCTACATGCATGAACGTACTCAAGACGCTTTTTGTTACGTAAGAAAATATGGACGTCCCGACTTATTTGTTACTGTAACTACCAATCCCAAGTGGGATGAAATCACTCGGGAGCTTCTTGAGGGTCAGGCACCGCATGACCGCCATGATATTATTGCAAGAGTGTTTCATTTAAAATTAAAATCAATGATAGATCTTCTTATCAAAGATAACATTTTTGGAGAAGTATTGTGTTATATGTATAGTGTTGAGTGGCAAAAACGCGGCTTACCTCACGCACATATCTTGCTTTGGTTAAAAGATAAGGTTCGACCTAATGATGTAGACAGATTAATCAGTGCTGAAATTCCAGATCCGACTGCAGATCCCCTGTTATACGACATTGTTAAAACTCATATGATACATGGTCCATGTGGTGCATTTAACGCAAATGCTCCTTGCATGCAAGACGGTCGTTGCACTAAAAGGTATCCAAAAGCATTAGTGGATGAAACTGTAACAGGACATGATGGATACCCATTATATCGTCGCCGTTCAAGAGACAATGGTGGTTTTACTGTTGAAAAGCGAATGTCTGGACAACAGGTTACTTTAGATAATAGGTGGGTCGTTCCGTATTCGCCTGTATTGTCCAGAGCATTTCAAGCTCACATAAATGTAGAAATGTGTAATAGTGTAGAGTCAATTAAATATATTTGTAAGTACATTAACAAGGGCAGTGACCAAGCTACGTTTGCGTTAAGAAATGAACATGATGAAGTTACTAGATTTCAGTCAGGCAGATATATCAGCTCTTCAGAAGCTGTGTGGCGGATCTTAAGTTTTAATATTCACGAAAGATATCCACCTGTGACCCATCTGGATGTTCATCTGGAAGGCGGTCAACGTATATATTTTAACGCCGAAAATGTTACAGAACGATTAGAGAACCCTAGACAAACAACTTTATTGGCATTCTTTCGACTTTGCCAAACTGATAATTTCGCAAAGTCTCTTTTGTATGAAGAAGTTCCATCGTATTATACTTACGATAAACAACGAGGTGTCTTTAACCGTAGACGCCGAGGCAGGCCTGTAGATGGCGAGACAGGTATTTTCAAAGAACATGTTCTTGGTAGAGTGTATACTGTTCATCCTAACAACGCAGAGTGTTTTTATTTGAGATTATTATTACATACAGTGCGAGGACCAACATCATTTATAGATTTGAGAAAAGTAGACGATGTTGTTTATCCAACTTATCATGCAGCTTGCCAAGCGCGTCATTTGCTTGAAAATGATCAACATTGGGATGACGCTTTAGCAGAATCCTGTGTTAGTGATAATCCACGACGGTTACGCCATTTATTTGTAACATTACTCACATTTTGTAATTTATCTGATCCTGTCCAATTATGGGAAAAATATAAAGAAAAATTTGCAGAAGACTTTCTTCGGAATTTATCTCACAATAATGAAGGCGCAACTAATGATAATTTTCGAGATCTGGCTATAAATCAGTGCTTATTAGCTCTTCAGGAAGACTTAACAGCAGTAGGCGGTAAATCACTTTGTGAATATGGTTTGCCAACGCCAACCTCAGTCGGAGAGGTTACCAATAGGGAATATTCCGCAGAGATTGGTTACAACCCAATGGAACTGCTGGTAACATTAGAAAACGGTGTCCCAATGATGACTGCAGAACAACGCTTAGTCTATGATCGCGTGTGCGAGAGTGTGCAGAATAATTTAGGAACAATATGGTTTTTAGATGCACCTGGAGGAACTGGGAAAACTTTTTTGACTAAATTAATATTAGCTTATGTTCGAAATCAGCGTAAAATCGCTCTTGCCGTGGCTTCATCAGGTATAGCTGCAACATTGCTACCAGGAGGTAAGACTGCTCACACTATGTTTAAAATACCAATTAATTTAGATCGCACGGAAAGTCCAACCTGTAGTATTTCAAGAAATAGCGACAAAGCTAAGGTATTGCGTGAGTGTAATTTAATCGTATGGGATGAATGTACGATGGCCCATCGAAAAGGAGTAGAAGCAGTAGACAGAACTCTAAGGGACATTAGACAAAATGATCGACCAATGGGCGGTATTACGGTTTTATTTTGTGGTGATTTCCGACAAACCTTACCGGTAATACCACGGGGAACCCGAGCTGATGAGATTAGGGCTTGCCTGAAAAGCTCTTATTTGTGGCGTGATATACAATCGGTGCATTTGACTATAAATATGCGAGTGAGAACTGGAGACAACGCAGATAATCGTGAATTTTCTGATACATTATTGAAGATTGGTGAAGGTACCTATCCACAACTACACCAAGGAAAACTTATTCTGACACCTGAGTTATGTTGTATAGTGCAATCCCAACAACATCTTATATCTTCGGTTTACGGTGACATAACAATTATATTAAATAGGGACAATTCTTGGCTTTGCGAAAGGTCCATTTTGACTCCTCGCAATGACCAGGCATCTGAAATTAATAATAAAATACTGTCTAATATACAGGGAGAAAGCAAAGTTTATAGTTCAATAAATAGAATGGTTGATGAACAAGAAGCCACTAATTACCCGATAGAATTTTTAAATTCTTTAAGTATGCCTGGACTACCTTCTCATATAATTTGTTTAAAAATTGGCATACCGATAATTCTGCTCCGAAATTTAAGACCACCTCAACTTTGCAATGGAACTCGGCTAAAAGTAACCCAGTTGCAACAAAATGTAATCGAGGCTCAAATTTTAACAGGTTGCGGTGCAGGAGAATCTGTCTTTATTCCCAGAATTCCCATAATACCAAATAATTTTCCATTCCAATTTAAAAGAACGCAATTCCCAGTATCGGTGTGCTATGCCATGACTATCAATAAAGCTCAAGGGCAGACTTTTCGTGTTGCTGGAGTAGATCTCGGTGTTAGCTGTTTCTCGCATGGTCAATTATACGTCGCTCTTTCCCGGGTTAGCAATTCTAGGAATCTTTACGTTCACGTGCCGGACGGGTCGACTCTTAACATAGTCTACCCAGAAGCTTTGCGCTGAAACATTTTAATTTGATCTAAAAATATTAGCAATATATTATCTTAATAAAAAACAAGGAGTTACACGCTGACCGAGTCGTGGGTATAGCGTGGGTATATTATAATATTCTGCGGTTACTTATATTTTTCAACAGTTTTGTGGATTGGCATATTATATTACTATTGCCCTTCTAAAATACGAAAGTGAATCTGCCTGTTACGTCAAAACTATGAGGGAGGACATCTGCTAATTTTTTTTCGAAAAACGACGGAAACGCGGACGAAGTCGCGGGCAAAAGCTAGTCATGAAATAAATTTCCTTTGATGATTTAAAATTGTTTAAGAAATGTCATATAAAGTAGTCTAAGGAAACTCCAGGTTACACATTGAATCGCATTAAGCATAATGTATACCTTTTATACTTTTGTAATCCCTAATATCCATTAGAAACATACTAACATACATATACATACAGATATACATACACACGGCCAATATCCGGAGCCACAATTCAATATCCGCCGACTGTACTGTCAATGTTTAGATGTACTCGTATATTATGATGTACTGAGTTATTCAAGTGAAATGTTACAGAAAATAGTTGATAAATAAATTATGAATAAATATGTTGAAAAGAAGTTATCTTTATTAAGTTTCATTAATGTTAGTAAAATAATTCAAATTATTTTTTTTTCTTCATATATTTGACCTTAATTTCTCTAATACGTAGACAACGTCTTTCATACTTAGTCTGGCCATACTGTTACAATTAAAAATAAACAAAATATTGTATTTTCTTATTTTACTGACAGTCTATTGTAGAATATTTTGTTATATTAAAATGGAGTGGGGTAATAAACTGAATCTGCATAATAGTTTCAATTAGACATGCTCTGCATCTCTACTGGGGCTGAAAGACAGAGTTACTAGGACTGCGTTAGCTATAGAGAGGAGCCAGAAGGGATAACCAGCCTCCAGGCGAATGTCAGATAATATCGCTGATATTCGGAGCATCAAGTTCGCCGTCAATAGCTATCCACATTAAAAACTTAATTACCAAGGTCATCCCGGAAGTCTATAGTACAACCAACAACAACAAGAGTGTTGGGCGTAATCTATAAGTTCAACTCTGACGAGTTCACCTTCAATTTAGCACGGATACATTCAACACTCACAGATAGAGAAAGGCCTACGAATCGAGAAGCGCTTCGAATTGTGTTGTCGCTCTTCGACTCACTTGGTTTCGCCTCAACGACCAACGACAACGACGACGAGGGACGACATAGAACGACGAGTTAGAAGAAGATCTGGCAAAACAGTGGCGAAACTAGATGCATCAGCTGAAGAATTACAAAGCGCGACCTGGGCTCCAGCGACGCTAACTCCACCCAACTTCATATATTTACAATGCAGGCTAGTTGTTATATTCAACAGTCCTCTTCTGGAGGGTGACACCACCAAGTGGCGATGTCTACCTATCGCTCATCATAGCCAATACGAAAGTGGCGTCACTTACGTTAGTTTACGTTAATCGCAATATTGAAGCTACAGGCAGCTATATTGGAGTCCAGTCTCACCTGAATCAGAGTAGAACAGAACGAGAGGAAACCAGAAATCAGGATATTTTAGACGGATAGCAAGACGATGCTCACTTGGGTGAGGACGGGATCCAGATAATACAATATAGCCCATTGACTGGCAGCCATCGAAGAGGTCAACGAATAACGAACGCGTTGATTCCTGACCAAGTTGAACTTGACCACCACATTAACCATAGGTACGCTCGCCACAAGCGTTATGTGACCCTATTTATCTGCCTTACGAAGCGAGCCATACACGTAAAGATCGCTCGCTCACTCAGCTTTGACTGATAGTATTTTACTCGTAGAAACTAAGTCTATATATTAAAGTTTATTCAAATATATAACAAACGGACAGTAACAAATAATACATTAATTTATTCGTAATTATTCTTTAGACTTTCACTTGCAAAACACCTGCATCGCACCTGGTGGTGAAATCATTGTCAGCTGTTGACTTTATTTTTAATAATTACCAGTGACAAATACAACATATTATATAATTGTAGCAATTGTTTTGTTTCTCATAGTCATTACTTTTAATATGAGTGAACAAAAGGACGTACAACACAAAGAATAGAAAATACAAGAATTCGAGTACTAACGTGAAATACGACAATTCACGTTATCTATTTCTTATACCCAAGTAATGCTCGTGTTTCCGGATTACTTCTTAGGAAAAGCTGTTTATTCATTGTAAGTCGTTATCTTCTTGTTATTTTTTAAATATCAGTAATGAATTGTTACGTCCTTGGTCAGTAACCAGTAAGTTTATAATTACGAATGAATAAAGACTTCCCTTTAAACAGGATTTTTGTTTTAAAACGATTAATTTTATATACGTAAATACTATACATTTAGTTAGTATAGGATTGACCGCCGCACCCGCCGCGCGGTGCAAACGGTTAACGATCGTAGAAAAAAAATATATAAAAAAATAAAAAAATAAGTGTAGTAAAGAGAGGAATCGCTTAATGTGTTTATAAGTTTACGATTGGGAGTGTTTGTTTTTGTGCTATTGGTCGGTTGTGCATGATAAGGAGGTCGCGCAAGAAAACGTGGGTCAGTTTATGAACCGCGGCACTCCTGGCAAATAAGAAGACGTGCTTCTCAGACAAAAAAAAACGCAACTTCAAGCCTTCACGCACTGTGACTAGCCATGGATTTGGAAAGATATGAAACTTTGATAAGGTTTCGAAGATCACAGAATCAGAATTGGAAAAACATTGATTCTTTTCACCGCGAAAACGAAAGCTTACAAACTTACTACGAAGATGGGGATTACAATGATGGGGATGACATGCGCTTAACAAATATTAAAAGAAGTGCAATAAGATCAAGAAAATTTTAAAGTTTTAAGTAATTTAAGTAATAATTGCCTCCTACCTGCGTTATTTTTTAACAATCGTAATTGAAGTTATAATTTATACTTACATAGTATTATTTCGAAGTGTGCAGTCAGTCATCCGTAGTGTATGTCATAGACAAAAGGAATTACGTCGCCCGGTTTCATCGGCGCGGGTTCAGATCTCAGTGTATCGGAGGAACTAATTTTTAGATTTATTTTTATTGATTAATTTTTTATTTTATTTTATTTTCTTTTTTTTTGTAATTATTATTTTTGACATGTCTATATTATATAATTTTAAGTGAATAATAATATTAATTATAATAATAATAAATTTAATATAATCAGTTTTTTTTTACATGTCTTTTAAATGAATAATTATTAATTATTATTAATAATAATAAATTTAAATAATGAGTGTAAATTTGACATATTGTTTTGTATTGTATTTACTTGTATGTTATAATATGAACGAATGCGGCGTTGGGGACCGCCAACCAACACGCCATGTTCCGAACGGCGGGAGGTGGAGGACGGAGCTATGCTAGCGGAGGAATGGAACAGAAGATGAATGAATTATTGGGTATGATGGATGGCAAAGATCTGGATGTTATTTGTGTGTCTGAGACCAAACGAAAAGGCAATGATGCGACTGATTTGCCTGGCAACCGGGTCCTTTCTGGGCTGGGGTTCCAGAGGGTGAGCGAGGTTGCCAAGGTGTAGGCGTGTTGTTGTCCTCTCGAATGGTTAATGCAATGGTAGAATACAAGGCTATCAACCCGAGGCTTCTTTGGGTTCGCTTTAAGCTTTGGGGATAACAAGAGTATTCTTGTTGGCCATTTTTGCGCCAGTATCCTCAGCTCCGGTGAGCGAGCTCGAGGAGTTTTGGGAGAATGTCAGGGATGTTCTAAGTAGTGTCAGAGATAATGAAAAGTTGATAGTATGTGGAGATATGAATGGATGGGCTGGAACCGCGCGAAGTGGTTACGAAAGCGTGATAGGCAAGTACGGTGATAAGAGAGTAAATGAGGCTGGAAAGCTTATTTTGGAATTTTGTGAGGAGAGAAATTTGTTTGTGCCAAACACGATGTTTGACCATAAACAAATTCACATGTACACATGGGAGCGACCGGAAAAAAGAAGTTTGATTGATTTATTCCTAGTGGATCAACGTATTCGACGCCAAGTTATGGACACGCGAGTGTTTAGGGGTGCTCATCTGGGAACAGACCATTATCTAGTCGTTGCTAGATTAAGAGGTCTGTTTGCAGGTTGGCGCAACCGCATGACGTGTCCTCGCTTGGAGTCGAATTATCGCATAAGAAGCTGGAAGCTTCAAGATCCACCAATCAGAGAGGAATATCAAGAAAGGGTGTCCAAGACGCTTGAAAGCTATGATTCTGAAAATAAAAGTACTGAAGTATGCTGGCAGAACATTAGGAATGGTATGGTGAAAGTCGCGACAAAGGTATGGGGTAAAAGGAAAAGAGGTTTTAGTAAAAAGCGCGATGAATGGTGGGATGATGAAGTGAAAGATGCTGTGGAGTTAAAGAAGAAAGCACAGCTGGATTATAAAGCCTCGGGCAAGGATAAAAGTATGAGAGAGATATGAAAAATAGAGTACAAGCTGCAAAAGCACAAAACGAAAGCACTTCTAAAGATAAAACGTGAAAATTCTGAGAAAGAAAGGGATGACAGGTTGACGAACTACTTCCTGGAAAACACGAAGCTTTTCTGGCGAGAAGTTAGTGATTCCCGGGGTTGTTCGGTAACTTGTAAAATGAAAGGGGTGCTTTCGAAGAGCGGTGAAATTTTTACCGAGCAAATACACGTTTTGCAGCGGTGGGCGGAATTCTACAAGGAGACGTATGAATGTGAGGACGCCTCGGCCTCGAGTACCAGCAAAATGCTGAGTCCCGATGTAGCCGTTGGTGAAATCATTTTGGAAGAAGTGGAGAGCGCGATTCAAAGCTTGAATTGTGGTAAGACTGCGGGAGAAGACGAAGCTACTGCCGAAATGATCAAATATGGTGGGCCACGCGACTTGGACTTGTTCTGGTTTTTGTGCAAATTATGCTGGAAATCAGGGGAGGTCCCAGACGATTGGCGAGGTGCAGTCATTGCACCTTTGTATAAAGGCAAAGGTTCACAGATAGACTGTGCAAGCTATAGGGCTATCAATTTGATTAGCTTGGGCGGTAATGTTTATGCTAAAATATTAGCCCAAGGAAGTTTTAGACCTGGAAGAGGGTGTATAGATCAGATCTTTTCCCTCCGCATGATCACGGAAAAGTTTTTGGCCCTAAACCAAAAGGTTTTCTGTGCTTTTGTGGATTTGGAAAAGGGGTTTGACAGGGTTGTAAGAAATAAATTATGGGAGATACTCTTTACAGAGATCACTCAGCCTGTGTGCGAGTAGGAGCTGACATGTCGCCCTGGTTTGACATCCAATCGGGAGTTAAGCGAGGTTGCGCTATGTCAGCTTGGTTGTTCAATTTGTATTTGGATAGTTGTCTCCAAGGCGTGAAAGACAGTGACATGGGAGTGAAAGTAGGTAACCTTAAGGTCAATTGCTTGCTATTTGCAGATGATGCAGTGCTTATTGCATAATCAGAGTACGATTTGCAGGCATTGGTCACCACTCTGAAAGATGGGTGTGAAAATAATCGTCTAAACCTGAATGTAGATAAGACGAAGGTTCTGATATTTGAAAAAAATGAAGAAAGAACACAATGTAAGATCAACGTGAATGGTAAGATAATAGAACAAGTGAATGAAGTGGTATATTTGGGAAGTATGTTTAGCAGAGACGAGAAGATACGAAATGGATGTGGAAAGGCGTATTGCTGCCGGTAACAGAGTCAACGGTGCTTTGGCTGTATTGTTGAGATGGCGAAACGTCAGCATAGCTGCACGTTTGTCTGTACACAATGCGGTTTTGCTACCGACGCTGTTATATGGCAGCCAAATGTGGGTAACACAGAAGAAGAATGTAAGAAAGATGAATGCTGTGGAGATGCGATCTCTTCGCCGAATATGCGGAGTCAGTCTAGCTGACCGAATCCGCAATGAAGAGATCCACAGAATGGCAGGTACTAGCGAAGATGTCACGGTGAGATTCATAATGGAATGCAATAAAATAATTAGTAAGGTGTTTCCTTAGAGAGAGAAATAGATAAATATTTTAATATCATTTTTTCGAGGATATCGAACAAGATTGTCAATTAGTTAAACCATTATGAAACAAAAAGAGAAACAAAATAAAATGATACAAAAGAAAAGAAAATAACATTACTTTTAATGAATAATAAAAATACGGCAAAAAAGCTTGTTGACCAAAACTTCGTTTATTTTTTTTTTACAAAACGACTACGAACAAGAGAAAAAATATTGCAGATAACTCTATTTGCTATTTAATATATATAGGTACTATATAAAAGTATCTGTTTATAATGACCAGACTGGGCGACTTCTGAGTACAGTTAAGCTGTCAATTGACAAGTTAAGCAAGTAATAAGTGTCATAAATCAATCTAACGAGGTCTCCGAGGAAGACGCATCAAGCCTCTTAAGTACTATAATGTCCATAAGTGATTCTCCACTTCATGCAAATTTTTTATCTGCTATCCTTAGTTCTAATCCGACCGCTGGCAGTGAGGATGTCGGCAGCCGTGTTTGTTAAAATAAATATATTACTAAATATGACTTTTCGTAGACTTTAATGCAAAACTGTATTAAAGTCTACGAAAGTAATTAAGCGTGTGCTTTAAAATAAGAAGTGAACAGGTAACACGGAATTATAAGTTTTATAATTATACTAATAAATTTATTAAAATTAAATCAGATTTATGTAAATATCAGATATAAAATCGTAATATAACATCGATTTCTCTAAGGCCGTGACATTTTGTTATCGCCTACGTTAAACTGAAATGGCATTTTGAAAGCGAAATAAAATAGATTTTTGTTTAAATATTGAACATTCAATGTATATGTATAATCGTACGAATTTGTGGTGTTAAAGTGATTTATTATAATACTTTCTTTTATTGTATATTCCGGTCTGATAGGTTCGTAATAAATGTATGCAATGTAATAAATAAAATAATCGTTCAACATTGTCATTTTGATTTTGATTTTTTAAAAAGTAACGTGATTAATAAATATATTATTTAAAATAATAAAAAAAAATCTTTATTCATCGGACCACAAAAGGTCTATAATTGTTAGTAATTTTTACATAAAGCTTAATCTCTAGTGTTAGTACCTAATAACTAATAGTGACCTTGTAATGTCGCTCAAGTGCTCGATCAGCGGACAGTCCCCGCTGTCAGCGATGTCCCTCAAGATATTGTTGCGGCTGCCGCGCACTCGCCTTAAAAGAGAGCTAGCTTTCTTACGAAGAATGGCCGGGAAACTGTCGACCCCTGCGTGCGCAAACATACTTGAGGCGCTACAGTACCGCGGCAGCCACAACAATGCCCTGAAGGCATTATTATATTGAACACGCAAGGCGTTACACGACCTCTGAGTATACATGACCCACAGACTGCTTGTATAAAGAGAAGTACAGTAGACTTTAAAAAGCGTGATCTTAACTGGAGTTGAACAACGGGCAAATCTGTCGATTCAACGTGCTCGCCCTTTAATTTAATTTAATTTTAGCTCTTTTTCTTAATTTATTGCTTTTAATAAGAAAAACAAACATTTAATATTAAAATACATATAAATGAAATCAAACACATTCTAAACCTACAAAAAAGACAAGTTTTTTTTATTCAAGCAAAGATTTGTCTTTTCAAAGTGCACAATTTAACTGATTGCGATGTCGCTGTCCGCGGGAATAAAACAGCTCAGGTGTGGTAATAAAGTACTTATAATGTTACCAACACTATATTTAATACCTTAACTAGGGGCGCCAACAAACCGTTTGCATATTGAGCGAGGCGAGTCCAGTGTATTGACTCATTGTTTCCCATTGAATTCAATGGGATATCAGTTTTCTGACATGATTAAAAAATTTAAGAACATTTTTCAATTTTTTTTTTAAAAACCTTCACCTAATGTGTGTCGTTTTAATTGTAAAGTTTCATAATTTTCCGTCAAGTAGTTTTCGAGCCAATTCGTGACAAAGAATGTAAAAAGTCTCCAGTAAAACGCTCCGCTCACTTCGTTCGCTTCGCTCAATAATATCTTTAATACCTTAAAAATGGACAAAATGTGTTTGCTAAAATACAAGTCACGAAATGGTTTCATTATTCGAATTACATACGTATGTGACCCCATCATTGAAAGGGACTCTAGGTTTAGTACGAGCGTGTCAGCGCGCCTTAAATATTATCTGTCATTTGTTTATACATCATAAATAAGCCATTTAGGCTCAGAATTTATTTAAATTTAGTTTTTTTTAATAATATTCAGGAATGTTACATGTATGTATACTCTTTGTTTTTTGGTATTATTAACGAGGATTGAGAGTAACATACGTAAAGCCGTAACGCTACATCAACTTAGATGTAAATTGTTCCACTGATAGCGTTAGTACTATGCGTTGTAATTATTTAATAAGAAATAATTCCCTCTCTATGCGACTCATGTTTGGTGAAAGTAATAAAGAAATTTATAAATAATTTAAGTTTCGTTCTGGACCACAAGATAACAACTTTTCCGTACCGTAATTATTTGAATAATTCTTTGTTCAAATCAAATATAAACCGTGTTGTATTTATTTCATACGATTTCCTGTGATTTGGTAACGCGTGCCCCTAAACGACACTGAAAAGATTTACTCGGATAGACCATACCAATAGACTGTTCATAACTTCGCTGCTACGGCACCGGAGGAAATCGGATTACAATTATGCTTAGTAATTTATTTTTAAATACCTAAATTACTTTTCATGGTAATAAAAATACTGTAAAATTGAAAAAATTAAGACAAAATGATTTCAAACAATTAAAAACGAACTAAACACAGTAACTATAAGTAGCAATGTTATTTTCACCTTTCGGACGTCCTTTTATACGAAACATTTTAGGTTAATATTAATGAGTAAAAGTCATTAGCATTACGTGCATTCATTTTCTGTGGTTCGGAGGTGGATTATAGCTGTGGTATATAGCTGTATTGACGTCACATATCACACATTAAGTGTACACAAATTAATCAAAAGAGCATTCAAAGTCAAGTGACAGAACGATATAAAGATTCGTCTTTATTTAGGTCACCACCGCTATCGTATAACCAGAACCCGCTTCATAAAGTGTTCAAAGGCTAGAGTGGTGACTCATCTGTTGAATATATTTAATTGAAAGATTAAATTATTTTCACTTGAGTAGTCACTTGCTATTGTTTGGAATTTTGTGTGCAACTATTTATTTAATAACTTTTGCTTTGAGTTTTAATTCAATTTTTTTTTTAATTTTAATTTTGTATAATAAAAAATACACTTTTCGTGTAAAATAATGCACAACTTATAACCATTTACTTACAATCTCTAAAAAATAACAAATTTTAAGTATAAATCCTTTCTTTTCCGATTTATAATTCTAAATTTAACATCACAATTCTAAAGCGACATGATTCTATTTGAAATGTATATACGGTATAAATGTATTAACATCTTATAAATGTTTCTGTGATAGATCAGTAGGAGATATAGGAGGATATCAGTCAGGATAGGATCAGGATATCAGTAGGAGATAGAGGATAGAAAAAAAAATGTTATTTTGTTCTCAGGTGCACTATTTTATATTTTTCATAAAAATATTTAAATAACTAGAGTCGATATACACCCTCAGCTAATGTCTTGATGAAAAAATTATTTCTTCAATGAGGTTGACTGCCATTCCGTTAACTTTTAACTCGTTGTAGACAACTTATAGGTAAAGAAGATTAATCTGCCACCACCCTACAAGTAACTCATTGCAAGTCCTGATTTGTCTTGAAATTTGGACGGGTCGGTTAAAGTAGTATTAAATCAATCTTATATATAATCTTGTAAATTTCAATCTGATGGAAAATGCATAAAGTAATTTGTAACATATGATCTAAAAGTGTTGAGCGTATGACTCATATTATTCAAAACAATATCATTTCTTCCTTATTACTTTATTCATGATATTGTATTACATCGACAGGATTTATCTTCTAAATAGTACTTCACTTCTTCGAACAAAACCCTCTCTTCGGATAAATCGGTGTATTTGGTATTCAAGTTACGTTAAACGCTATCCAAATTGAGACACAAGGTTCTACAAAGATTCTGCAGGTGATGTGAAATTATTATCTATGTTGTTATTGATAATAATTAGTTTTATTTAAGGGATTCGTTTAGTTTTAAACATAAATTACTTTATGATATTAACATAATCTTCCATTAAACATTAAAAGAACGAATAATTATCTTTTCCCTACGCAAAGAGGAAACGAGAAATCAGTCCTAGTTCGAATAGCTGCATCTCTTCCAGACTATGTTATTAAATGTGTTATTTATCACTCTTTTACTAAAATAAAATAAAATACTCTTCAAATCAAATATTTTTCTTTTTTTTTTCAAGTAAATTAATTAAGTTCAATAAAAACGAAGCTTACTTAGTCAGTTTTAAAATGAATCCTACGTTTTGTCGTTATAGATAAATCAAACAATTACGTATTACTTCATTTCATTAGCAATGTCATGAAATGTCATCATTGAAAATAGAAAAGGAATGATTGAAGTGGTGTTAATGCAATTACAATTAATCAAAATAGCAGATAGAGGTAAACTGTTATTTTGATTAAGGATTTTCAAAACCAAAAAATATTTAGAGGATCAAAGTTTGATTATTACTTTCCAGTTTTTTGTGTACAATTGTTGAAACATTTAAATTCGTCGGCTTTTTGCTGACAATTATATCTTCTAGGGTAAAATTATGTTATTAAAAGAGGAATTTAAATTCAATCCAACGTGGTATTACTAAAATGTTAAAAGAATAAAACTTAGAGATCTTTGAGACAGTGGTAATGTCACTTACGTTTTGCAGCCCTTACTCGTAGGTTTTCTATCACGAGCCTCCGTTACAAAGCCGATCCTTTGTCACCTGTTAATACTTTTTTTTTCGATAGTAATAAGAAAAATTGTACTTTATATATAAATTATTTGATAGTTGTTTTGTTTGTTCATTTATTTTAGTCTTTAGTCTGTCTTATAAAAAAATTCTATCTTATATATATCTGATTTGAACCGTTGATTAAATTTCTAAAAAGCCCCAGTATTGATGACCTCATCAGGGTTATTAGCACTGGCATTGGATTTTTTCATAATAATCAATTTGTTGGTGCAATTTTCTTTATTTATACCAGGTTAAACTATAAATACAAAGTAAAAAAAACAAGTAACTAAAATGTGGTATCTACATTATTTCTTGCTGTAATAATAATAACAAACTTACGGATATACTGCTGGGGCTCGAGTGTGTCGTAGACACGGTTCCACCCGTATAAATACATCTATCCCACGCGCCTCAGCCAGGTGGGGAGAGTAAATAAGTAGCGTCTACCCACATTTTAGTTTAAACAATTATAAATCAGAGACTATATAATAAGTATAATTGATTGCATAAAAATTATCAAAATCTATAAATGAATAGAAATAAAAACAATTGATTTATCACCAGTTATCAAAATGTAATCCGTTTACAACAATAGCAAGTGTTTTATAGAACGAAGTTAGACAATAATATTAAACTCGTTTTAAACAATCAGTTACCTAAACTGGATAATAGCTTCTTAGATCGATACAACTCAACACAACACAACACAACAAATTAATACATCACATGATTCACTTTTGATAACGTCATGTCTAAAATTAATCAAAATTACTTACAGTTGTTGTACAACAGTGTAAGTGACACGACCAAAAACCTATTAAATGTGCAGACTTTTCTGTAGAGAAAAGTTATATTATTGGTAGTCATCATTTATTATGTATTTAAAAGTAAGTATTATATAAATTGGTTTGTTATCAGGTTTAACCACCTTGTTATTTTATGCGACTAGGTCGTACCAAAGGCCTGTCGGCAATATTAAGGACTGTTCCTTAGGACACAATAATCTTAATTCTCAAAATAAGGTGTTTAGTGGTCCTAGATCAATAAAAATAAGGAAGTACGTTAATAATCATAAATTTTCCAACATATAGATCTTCTCCTTTATGTTTTCCAAAGAAACAAAACATCATAACAATATAAATCTTAATTTTTGATTATGTGTTTTAACGTTACAAATCTTGTTTGAATAATATCTTTAAATTTCTATATGCATTTTTTATACATTCATTTATATTCAATATTGGAATCTTTTACCGTTTAATCGTACTTAAATATTTATGTTAATATTATACTCAGTATTATATGAATATTTGTTAATAATTTGGCGACTCTTTGATGTTTGATGGATGTTTACCGACTTAATGAAACATAGCAAAGTAGTATCCCTTTTAAAATTTGGTAATGTTATAAATTCTTCAAATTACAGATCATATATCAATTAAATAATGGAAAAAGTCATAATAAATCAATTATTAGCTCATTTTAATAAAAAGAGCCTTTTCACAAAAGGACGATCAAATACTGATGCTGTTGTCTTTCTAGTTATTTCTAATAAGACATATATTTAGGCCTGGGATTACAAGATGCTCTTGGAGTATTCTGTGATTTATCTAAGGCATTCGATTTTGTTCAGCATTTAACATTGGTCAGGAAATTATACCACTATGGCATTAAGCACAACAATCTCGAACTTTTGATTTTTTTACTTATTTTGTAGAATTCAAAGAGTGGAAATCAATGGAAATACGAGGGGAGGTCCAAAAGTTCGTGAAATAAAAGGGATCTAAATAAAATAAAACAACAAAACTATTTTTCCTTTTCAATATAATCACCCTTAAGTTCAATACATTTATTAGACCTATGAATTAAGTTTTGTAAACCACTATAAAAATATGTTTTATCTTTTCCGTGAAAATGAGCCAAAATTGCCTCCCTTACCTCATTGTCGTCGGAAAATTTCCTTCCACTTAAGTCTTGTTTTAAATTGGGGAATAAAGAAAAGCCACTTGGGGCCAGGTCTGGACTATAGGGTGGGTGAACTAGGGATTCGAACCAATGCGTGTGCAGAGCAGCCATTGCAATTCTGTTCTTGTGAACCGGCGCGTTGTCGTCTTGCAAGAGCAACACACCCCTTGTCAATTTTCCTCGCCGCTTTTCCTTGATGGCATCCTTTAATTTTTCTAATATCGTTGCATAGTATTCTCCGGTTATAGTCCTTCCCTTTTCTTTGTAATTAATCAAGATTATTCCCTCACAATCCCAAAAAACAGTAGTCATCATCTTTCCAGAGGACTCCGTCACTTTGAATTTCTTTGGCGGTTGTGTCCCCGTTTTATGCCATTGCATGGACTCTTATTTGGACTCAGGCTCAAAGTGATGAACCCATGTTTTATCTCCCGTAAAAATTCGATCCAAACTCTGTGCAGGTTTATCTCCACAAAACTCCAAAAAAATGCTTTGACGCATCGACGCGCTGCTCTTTCTGAAACAGCGTGAGCATTCTCGGTACCCATCTTGAACTGACTTTTGTCTTACCCAGGTGATCATGTAGGATTCGCAAAATGGTGGTATCTGATACTCCAACTAATGCAGATAATTGTTTTTTCTTCAAAGGGGCATCCTCTAGTACAATTTTCTCCACGTTTTCGACGATGTCCGATGTGGTGGCCTCAACTAGCCTTCCTGAGCGGGGGTCGTCTTCAATTGACTCTCGACCATATTTATAAAGACCATGCCACTTGTAAATCATTGATTTACTAGTGGCATGGCCCTATAAACGACTCCCATTTCATTCAAAATGGTTTGAGCGTTCTTTCCTTGCTTGGTAAGGAATTATATCACAGCGCGGTGTTCATATTTCTCCATAGTTTCAGTTTTCTTCCGGATTGACTTGTTTAGCAGGCCTCCGATTCGTATGACACCAAGCGAGCGCCCTCCCCCCCGGGAGGGCATTTTCACGCCATATCCCTTGCGGGGTAACCAAAGACGACGGAGCGCCAAACGCTACGATCCCTGCATACCTCTTTCGCCTCGACCACAGACATCAACCTCTTCATAAATGCCCTCCGGGGAGTCCTCATGCTTTTTACGTGACTTTCCTCCAGTATCATAGATATTGTGTTTTCGAAGGTCACTCGAAGCCTCCGCCTGTCTCTCTTACCGCTCACTTTTCCTATATAAATCTTTTTTACCATTCTTTCACCACTCATTCGTTCGACGTGCCCAAACCACCTGAGCACGTTCTTCTTCATTCTCACCGTAACATCTGCGCTAATATCTGCCATTCTGTGAATCTCTTCATTGTGGACTCGGTCAGCTAAACTGACTCCGTATATTCTGCGAAGAGATCGCGTTTCCACAGCATTTACCTTTTTTACATTCTTCTTGTGTGTTACCCACGTTTGGCTGCCGTATAACAGCGTCGGTAGCAAAACCGCATTGTGTACAGCCAAACGTGCAGCTATGCTGACGTTTCGCCGTCTCAACAATGCAGCCAAAGCACCGTTGACTCTGTTACCGGCAGCAATACGCCTTTCCACATCCATTTCGTATCGTCCGTCTCTGCTAAACATACTTCCCAAATATACCACTTCATTCACTTGTTCTATTATCTTACCATTCACGTTGATCTTACATTCTGTTGTTTCTTTTTTTTTTTTCAAATATCAGAACCTTCGTCTTATCTGCATTCAGGTTTAGATCATTATTTTCACACCCATCTTTCAGAGTGGTGACCAATGACTGAAAATCGCATTCTGATGATGCAATGAGAACTGCATCATCTGCTTATAGCAAGCAATTGACCTTAAGGTTACCTACTTTCACTCCCATGCCACTGTCTTTCACGCCTTGGAGACAACTATCCAAATACAAATTAAACGACCAAGCTGACTATACGCACCTTGCTTAACACGCGATTGGATGTCAAACCAGGGTGACATGTCAGCTCCTACTCGCACACAGGCTCAGTGATCTGTGTAAAGAGACTATACAGCCTGTAGCAATGGTCCGCTCACATTGTATCGGGGCAGTATCTTCCATAATTTCTTTCTCAACAACCCTCTCAAACGCCTTTTCCAAATCCACAAAAGCACAGAAAACCTTTTGGTCTAGGGCCAAAAACTTTTCCGTGATCATTCGGAGGGAAAAGATCTGATCTATACACCCTCTTTCAGGTTTAGAACCTCCTTGGGCCTCCCATAACAGCCTTTCTTGCATTCTTCTCGCTAATATTTTAGTATAAACTTTACTGCCCAAGCTGAACAAACTGATAGCCCTATAGATTGCACAGTCTATCTGTGAACCTTTGCCTTTATACAAAGCTACGATGACTGCACCTCGCCAATTGTCTGAGACCTCCCCTGATTTCCAGTATAACTTGCACAAAAACCAGAACAAGTCCAAGACGCGTCGCCCACCATATTTGGTCATCTCGGCAGTAACTTCATGTGCTCCCTCATTTCTGGCACATTTCAGGCTTCAACCTAGGGATTCCTTACGAGATAAATTCAACGTAATATAATCACGGTCGCTGGTCACTATTATAATAATTTTGAAAATGTTAAATATGTACATAAGTATAGCGATGAACAGTAGTTATATAAATACGAGGAACAAACACAAGCTTGCTTTACCTGTTACTTGACTCGAAAAGTTTTAATTCTTTTATGGGCAATGTGTACACTTTTTCAACAAGCTCCCAGTAAACGTTTTAATTTTACACTTTGTTATGAAACGCTCGCTGTCAGGATACTTCAAGATTTATTATAAATGTAATTGGTTTTAAGTGTTGATTAAAAAAAGAGAAACAAGACAAGCCCACAGATCTTTTGTCTCCAGCTCTTCTTAGGTCAGTGGCAAATAATTTTCCGAACTGGAAATGGAAATTAAAAAAATATGTATGTATAAAACTAACTTTCAATAAAGAATTTGATTTTGATTTATATTATATTCAGTTTTATGTGTTTATTATATTATTAATATATTCGGCATTACATGTATATTCTTGAATTCACTTAAACTGTGCTAAATACTTTCGAAATCATCCAGGTTTCTTAGTCATGAGCGTTGAAACTGGCAGAGTGATTGTTCATTAGTCAGTCAAATTTCTTTAATATCCATGAATTAACAGCTGGTATACAATATTGAATAAGAATAATCACAGACAAATTCTATCTATCCGAAAATATATGAATACACAAACGTTTCTTCGTTTTCAAGAAATCCGGAGTAGAAAAGTAGGCATATCTATGTAACTTTATTTCCTAAGTATGTATAAACTCTACTTAAACATTTTTGGTATACGGTAGCCGATGTGAAAAAAAACATATATTATGAGTTTATTTCATTCAGTAGGAATTCATTAATATTGTGACGAAGTGATCAGCACAGTGTCGCCGATCAGCGAGATGTCATGCAACGCACTATTATATGAGATAAACATGATTTAATAACATTTCTTTACGTATTTTATTCATAGCGTTAAATATTTGTATTTGAATTTTTTTTGGTACATTTTTAAATGAGTAAAAATATCATAAAAAATATTTATATGTAATAACAAAAGAATATTAGCTTGCTTAACGTTACTAATAAAATATACGTTATCTTTGATAAGAACAAAGTACATTCAAAAGCATTTCAAATATTCAAGTGTAATTTCTCGTATTATTGTTTAAATTTGGTGAATTTTAACTACGGGATCGTGCAAATGGACGGTGTATTGAAACCACATTGTTGTAATTCGAGGCTAACCAAAGTGATTATTTCTCTAAACGAAACAATTGCACGAATCACAGGCTACGTAGAGGAGAAATCAATGTATATTGCTTTTGTAACCATGTTTCAAATAGGAGCTGTTTTAAATAAGCGGGAAAACTAATTTAATGATAATGAAAACGATGTATTTATAACATTTCTCCATAAATATATATTAGGAATATAAGTTTTTGAATAAAAAATCTTTTATACATATTTATATAGATATCATTTTCACACTTTAAAATAAAGCTGCTGTTTTATTTATCACGGAGCTCACGTATCGACTTAAAAGCGTGAATCGTTCGTATTGTTTTTTGGTGAATCTATTAAAAATAAAACGAATGACAGCGATGAAGTTGAAACTGATCCGAGCTGTGAAGTCAGGTCCAAAGTTACTTATCTTTTCGACATCCTGTTTAGAGTAATAAATAAAAATCTTAAATATTAATAAATACATATATGTATACCGTAACTCTATTTATGTTACTTCAAGGTCCATATATTGCTAATCAAACCAAATTGGAATATAATCTACAAAGTATAATATGTTAGAACATATTTATTTTAGATTTATACGCTTGAAGAATGATAACGGTCGATCATGGAGCTGACATTTCGTTATGTGAATATGAAAAATGACTTGTCAATACAACCTACCGTTCTCATGTCGGATTAGTCTTCCATTGTCAGCACACGTCCATTACTAAGATATATATTTCTATGTTCATATAAACATTATATGTTTATTAGGTATAAAACTGAACTTAAAAAAATAGGTGTTAATTGTATTTTTTATATTTTTTATTTTCTTAATCTTTAAATTTAAATCAGAATTTTATAAAAAAATATATTTGAAGACATCAACTATGGGTGATTTGTAATGTTTGTATTTCTTTTTCTCGTGTAATAATTTTTATAGGTATTATAGACATTATCAATTGCTTTGCTTGTGTTAAATCTTATTTCTACCTTCTCTTTAACACATATTTTAATTTTTGTATAACTATATAATTATAAAATATTAAAAATACTCATTGTTTAAAAAATGAATTATTTACTACACATTATTAATATCATAAAGGGCATTGGTTTGTTCAGGGAAAGACATCAAACATTTGCTTTGAAAATAATCATTACAGTTACTTTGACATGGTTATTTAGAACATATTACATATTACATATATCTATATTTTATATTTTGATATTTATAAATACATAAATTTTATAGTTCAAGGCGATTATAGTGTTTTATTCAGAAATAAATTCTCCATAAACTCGAATTTAATTTGAGTTTCTTTGACGGACTCTCATTAATATTTATAATTAAATCACAGTCGTATTGTGTTACATACAATGATTGTTAATGAAGATAAATCAAGAGGTGAAACAACCTACTAGTACGTTATTAATATATTGTTAACTTCATCAACATGTCCGTCATTAATGTATTTTTATTTTGGTTATTTAAATTAGTAAAATAAAAATAAATTTTCTATACATATTTTAAAACGAAGTCCTAAAAAACTGTGTGTTTGTGTGTTATTTTATAAAAAAACTACTAAACGGATTTTTGTTGGGTTTTTACAAAATGATAGTGCAGTTTTTGAGGAAGGTTTAGGTAAATAAGGTATTATGTAAATTGATTACTATTACAGAGGCCGCGATCTTAAAAAATCTAGCCTACTGGGAACTTTACACGCGTGCGCCGCGTAACCAGCAGAGATGCAATTACGTAATGTACTAGAGAAATGTAGACCTACAAAACATAGTATAAGAAAATCTAGGATAGCATATTTTTATCTCCTATTGTTAACTCACAATAACTAATTTTATGTTCTAAATTTTAAATAAATATGTTTGCTGCGGTTTCTTCTGTTCACTATTAATCTTTATCTTAGCTTCGCCATTTCATATAGACCAAAGTTGCACTTTACACTATAGGCATTCAATAAATAATTTAGTTTTGTATACGCCGCAAATAAACAAACTTACACAACGCGAGCGAAGCCGCAGGTCAATGTAATTAGAAAATAATAATCACTTATTTCTACAGACTATATTTTCCCTGAACGTTCATACGAGTAAGTCGAGTGGGTCGGATGGCATTTCTCCATTGGTAATACGAACATGTACCCCGGAGTTAACTCCAGTGCTAACGCATCTATCTCGGCACTCCTATCTTAAAGGCGTAGTCCCGATCTCATGGAAATGTGTCCTTGTCCATCCAACTCCTAAAAAAGGTGATAGTTCGGACCGAGCTAACTACAGACCTCTCCATCGCCATTACCTTACCTCCAAAATAGTGAAAAATATCATTAACCGACTCCTCCTAGTGCACCTCGAGGATCGTCTGTTGATCAATGACAATTCATATTCTCATTAATTAAAAAGGTTTAATACGATTCTTAAATACAGCTGTGAGGATATCGTCAGCTACTGTTTTAATAAACATATTTTTTTGAAAATAACTAGAATTTTGTCCAAAATTATTCTATTTTTTTGCCGAATTATAATAACAAAAGAATATAATAATAACAGATATGATAATAATAGAATATAATAATATAATTCTTTCCAGACCCTAATATTAAAGTTGTAATTATATAATGACAATTCTTATTTAAACATTTTATGAAAACCTTTTAAAATTGCTCCAAAAGTCATCTCAGATTTAATTTATCTATTTAAGAATGTTCTGAAATTATAATTTGCAGGATTTATATTATAATGTACATCTCCTAAGATTGTTATATTTCTTTTGAAAAGAGCAACTGTTGAGTTTCTGGCCTGCTCTTCTCAGCAGAGCAGCATTCCGAACCGGTGGTAGCTTACTTACGGATTGACTACGCTGACCTTTTTTTGTATTGTAATAATTGAAGATTCAAAAGTGCGTGTAAATGCCTACTTGAATAAAGATATTTTGAATTTGAATTTACAAGTCCCGATAGTAATTATTTTTTTTTACTAACCAGTACTTATTTAAAGTTTAATTACGTAATCATTCAAACATTACGTAATAATAAAATAAATTTTAATAAAATGGTGGATAGGAGTAAACTTTTATAAAACCAATGGCTTTTTTTTATATATATGTTAGATGAGTATTGTGTCAAGTGCGAGTGTTGTGTTTTAATATCAGTGAGTTAACAGAAATCCTGTCGATGGTGTTTCCAAGATCCTTCAGTTTGTATTGGTCCTAATATAGTACCAGTGATACTAGGAAAGTAGTTTCGTAACATTATGTACTAAAATGTAATTGTTTGTTTTATTATTATAAGTGAATAAATTGTAAATGTGGTGTCTACAAACAGCGGTAAGTAGCGGGGATAAGAGCGCGGTAGTGCCTTTATTGTCTGTTACTCCAGCTATTACTTTTTAAAGTAATTATCGGAATCACTTTCTCAATTCGCGACAGAGAAGCCCTAGAGAAGAAACTATTTGATACTATCTGTGTCACGGCACCTTGTCCTCCCCCCGTGCCGCCCCGATTGAGTGTTTTTTTTTTACATTTTCCATTAGATGCAATCTGTCTATTTACAACGGCATTTAAAATACTGAATAATATCTTATTCATAAAATATGAAATAGATTATGCTTTTTTTAAATAATTTCATACAAAGCCCATTTAGTTGTTTATTCGCGCCCACAACAGATGTAGCATTCCAAACTCAGAAATCGTATTCTAAATAGCAAACAACTATTTTTTTTAAACACAGAATTTGATTATTTTTATGTCAAATTATTATTTTCACACTGGCCATATCAAACTTATTAGCTTCAATTATAGAATTGGCTTTAGTCATAAATATACAAAAATCAAATAACTACATAAAGTATTTCATTATATAATTAATTTATTTAAATGAAATAACTTCCACTGAAATCTTTACAATATCACCAATATTTGGATTTAAGACTAAAATACCCGTGTATGTACTTGGGTACAAAAATGTGACGGAAGGGGCCAGGACCGGCTTTTCATAACCGAGATGCTCAATATTACGGCAGAGGGTGTAAATTGAGATTGTAATGTATATTAACATCGACTGCGGGTCCGCCCGCGTATAGAGCAGGTCGCGACATAATATTGTGGTCACCGTTATAGTTGACCTTATTCCAAATACAATTTCAGTAATTTGCAATTTCAAAATATTACTATTACTTTATGTAATATCTTGTCATTGTATATTTTGTTATCATTGTATAAAATTTATTTATAGCTGAGCCGGTCACGCGCTGCAGTGGCGACCTCGCAGATCTATCGCACAAGTTTGCACTTGCGACACAAGTATGATATAATATATAGTTAGACGACGTTGATGGCCGACGCTAGAGCGAGTTGTGTGTAATGCATATTAAATCGATCTTGTTTTATATTATTATTATTTTCCATTGTTTGGAAATGAATTGATGATTTATAAAAGTTATTTATTTATTTTGATAAAAGTTATCTAAATCTAAAAAGAAATTCATTGATCAATTAAGGTAACTACAATTAGGTTTTGTATGAACGAACAAACGCAACACAACAATTTAACTTATTTATTTCTTGCTCTCAAGTAAACCTTGGGACCGCCGGTTTATTTGTGAGAATACATTTATCATTAAATCGTTATCTTCTTGTTAGTTTTAAACTTACAAGAAATATTTTTCGTATCATCTTTTGTTGGGAACATTAAATAAATATATTTTGTTCTCAGACTACATATTTAATATAATTAGGTAAGCAATGTAAGTAAATAATCACCAAACTACAGACATTTCGTATATTCTATAAGTTTTAATTACCAATGGAGAAAACTTTTTCATTTCACTTCAACACGATTCCTGTTTTTAGCGTAAATACGATACATTTAGATATTGAAGAATAAAAATATTTATTATAAAATCATAACATAACATTGTTGTTGGTTTTTCTTTTATGGAAGAGGAGGGCAAATGAGCTGGCGGGTCACAGATAATTTGTGATTACCGCCCATGAACTCATGCAAAATCCGAGGATTTACCAGAGCGTTGCCGGCCTAGGAGGTGGGAGTAAACGCCTTTTTTGAAGGTACACATGTCGTACCGATCTGGAGATACCGCCGAAGGGAGTTCGTTCCATATTCGAGTGGTACGTGGAAAAAATGTTCTTGAGAACCGCACAGTGGAGGATCGCGCCGCATCCAGGTGGTACGAATGGTATTGGAGGCGATAGCGCGCTGTGCGGTGATTCGTCGGTAGGAATCAGATTGAATAGCTCTTCGGAATACTCCCCGTGGTAAATGCGGTAGAAGACGCACAGAGATTCAAATTTCTACGCAATGCCAAAGAGTCCAGCCATTCACAGAGCCCCGAGTTCCCGACAATCTGAACGGCTCTCCGTTGTACGCAGTCAAATGGTAGAAGTTGATATTGGGGTGATCCAGACCAGAGATGAGAACAGTACCCCATGTGTGGCCGGACCTGCGCTTTGTAGAGCGCAAGTCTTTGGCCAGGATTGAAATACTGCCTCACCTATCTATCACCTTTTCTAGGAATCGGATGGACAAGGGCTCGCTTCCATGACACCGGGACTACCCCTTTAAGGTAGGAGTACCGAAATAGACGCATTAGCACTGGTGTCAACTCAGGGGCACATGTCCGTAGCACAATTGGAAAGATACCATCTGGCCCACTCGACTAATTCTAAACTTCCAAGGAAAATAGTACTTTTCGGATGATTTTTTGCCGAAACACTATTTCGGGCATTAAGCTCTGACACCGCGGGTTAATAGGCGGTGTCATCCCTTGGTCGTCCAAAGTCGAGTTAGAGAGATCAAGAGATCGATCGGCTTTCTCTTTTGCCGTGTGGGCCAGAGAGTCGTTCCCAGTGTGCAATGACTGTAGGGATGGCTGGCAAAAAATTCCCAGGGTGGCTTTTGAAAGCGCCAGAACTTGCTCCAGAACTTGCTCGTGCCAGGCGGCTACCTTGCCAGCTGATCCCCAATTTTGATGACATGCTTGAACTTTGCTCTAGCAATTTTCCGTTTGAAGAATCTGGAGGCACGATTATATTTTCTATTCAGAACTCTAGCGTTCGGATCCTTAGTGGCTAACGCATTAGCCCAAGCTTGATAAGCCTGCGGTTTGCCAGCTGATGCAGCCCTGAAAGACGCATTAAGGCCACGATCTGCCACCAAGTGGTAACACAGAGCTTGGTACAAATAGTTCCATGCCCTGAAGTATCACATCACTACACTACAGCTGCAATGCAGTCACCAGGGTCATTGGAAGGGAAACAAATCGGCCCCCATGGGTAGGATGCAAAAAAGGACCGCATTCCATCCCAATCCGCTGACCTATAGTGCCAAACTAGACGAGTCGCAGGTCTTGTGCGAGCTGGGCTTCCGGATTCTCTCACTCACTGACGAAACATAATCAAATTAACTTGGTTACTACACGTCGGTCTTCTGTGAGAGGGTGGTCCTTCTACGGTCGAGCCAGCCCAATACGAGCTGCAGTCAAATAACTACAACTAGACTCTACCACCTTGAAAAAAAAATAAATTAATATAATTTAATTCGGAGCTGAAATTAAAGTTAGACCACTAACCTTACCATATTTTTTATGTATCTTGTCTCGAATGTTCGGCAGTATTGGCTTTTATCTATTAAAAAAAATATGTTTTTGGCTTAAATTCTAAACTAAAAGAAAATATCTTATCGTAATATTGTATTTATGAAATTTAAATAAATACCATTTATAAATATATAAAAAAAAAATAATTTTTAAAATGCTTTTATTTAACTTTGTAAAAAAAGAACTAAAAAGTAAAAAATATTTTTTTTCAAAAATATAAAAAAAATTGATGCAAAAAATTATTTACAAAAAAATTTATTCAAAAAATTATTAACAAAAAAATTGTACAAAATATTTTTCAGATAAATCGTTAAATAAAAACGTGGCGCGTTACATCATCATATCATATTTGATACAAATACTTAATTAATTCTTAAGTTTCTCTTCGTTAAAATGAAAATGCGTTGAGTCTGAGTATTAAAATTTCGCGTTACAAGATTTGATCCGATACATGTCAAGTTAAATAAAAGCATTTAATAAATACCATTCTATTTTTATTTAAAGACATTAAAAATAATTCATTTATCGTTTCTACTTACGCACAAAGCGTAAATATTTTTGAAGTTAAAATATAATAAACCGACATTTTTTCTTCACCAAATATAATAATTCTTCCTTAGAAATATTCAAAAAATCTGTTAAAGAATACTACCTTTCTGACGATAATTAGTTACCTTTGTTTATTAGACATATATCATATTTATTATATTGTATTTATTAGTGTATGTTTGTTATGTATTATATATGTATTGATATTTTTGTATTATTGAAATGTATCTATGTGTAATTATTGGTAAGTATGTTTATTATAATAACACCACCATCCATTACCTAAGTGCTTGCAGTTTTCCTAAACCTAAGGTTGTCTGGAAGAGATCGCCATTAGGCGATAAGACCGCCTTTTGTACGGTACAATTTTTTTCTATACATGTCAATGTAACTTTTTTTTTTATTTCATTTGTATTGTGGTGTACAATAAAGAGTAAATAAATAAAAAATAAATAAAATAATTCGGGTCGCGTGTCTGTTGACGGATGGTGTGAGCAATGTGCAAGATAGAGGATTAATAGTACGCGTGGTGGATACAGAACGGATTTCTGTTTGTTTGCCAACAACACGTATATGTATATTATGTACTGTACACTAATTAAGTTTGGTGGCAGCGAAGGATGCAAAGAAAAACAATTATTTTATAAAATTATATTAACGAGTTACAATTAAAACTTATAATTAATTAATACTAAAAAAAGGTGATTCCAGGTCAGCGATTGACCCAAGAATGAATATATTTTATCCTCGATTCCCATCGATGGTGAGAACGCAAGCCGTATGGTGTCGTCTTCAGGATACTCGAAGCGTGGTGTCAGCATTTAACCGTGTGAATCAAGTTGGTTCTTACTATAACAATTGCCCTTGGCTATGCTTGCGTAACACCTCCCCCCGTAGAACAGCGACTATTGAAGACCTTCGTTGTAAATTGCGCTGGAAGTTCTGATTCATCCCTTTGAGTTTTTTGGATGGTGTGTTTCGTATGTTTAAGTCGGTATTTCCGGTATGCAAGGCCGCTAATTAGTACACATGCACCGAATAGTAACGTATATAAAGGTATTGTTGTATGGTAGACGCTTATATCGTTGGTCTTGCTTAAGTTTACTGGTGACTGTAGAATAACCTCTCTATTGGTAGCGTGAAGGTTAGTCAAATTAATGGAGTTTAATTTGAATATCAGATGTGCTGCTGAACTGAGTGTATTTTCATTAGGGACATCTATTATCTTCAAGGCTTGACCTTTTAGTCGATCGTTGAGGTTCGAGATTATGAATTCTGTTGTTTGAATGAAACAATCATATGGAATTATAGCGAGATAACTTCCTTGCAACATCTTGTAGATATCTTGATCGCAGGACAAGCGTACTTTAGTAAGAGTTGGAAAGCTAATGGTGTAGTGGCGATCGTCGAGTTTCTCGTAGGCTGACGTAAGTAGGGATACGGTGACTGGATTACATTCGGGGAGTTTTTGCTGCGTAGTAACGAGGGCTGTTACACAATCCGGCGATGTACGACTATGTATGTTGTGTATCTCTTCACATAGATACCCTTTAGTGAACTTCGGGCATTCAGCCTCTATGTACTTGAAATCTTTCAAATGGATGCAAGAAATTGGTGTTGGGGAACAAGAATTTCATGATTTTTGTTAGGGATTATGGATATCTTATATAAATTATATATTTGGGACTTTATAATTGGGAATTTATATACTAGAACTATTTCATTTCCTACATAATATGAACCTAATTGTATTACGTCATAATACTCGCGGGCCTCTATATCTAGTACTTTATTACTACCATACATACTACGTTACTTATTAATTATAGTTCTATCAGAGTTTAAATTAAAAACTTCATAGTCAGCTGTAAATGTTGTTTACAAACGCTAAAAGATTCTGTAGCTTAGATATCTCTCATGATAACCTATCAACGTTATCGCTAGTTATGAGAATAGTTAGTCTTAAATCAACAAATTGAAATAATTCCTGGTTTTTTTTTTTTTTAGATTTTGACTGATATTTTTTTTTTTACTAATGCTGTATATATAGTGTATTTAACTCTTCTTGTACGAATTCTAAAGCCTTTTCTATCGTTTCGGGACGCATGCAACGTATCCTAGAGCCTAAGGGATCCTTAAGACCACGCAAGTAGCACTGTAGAGTTAATTTCTAATAAAGATTACGTTTAGCTTCAACTGTAGTAGCCACGGTTTCATGCAACGTAATGTATGTCATGATAGTGCTGAATAAATTTTGAACACGTTCGTAAAATTCCTGTGGGGTTGAAGACCCCTGGGTTTGTAATGATAAATCGTCAAATAAAGCGGTCTCGTCTCGATGGTCAGCAAAATTATTAATAAGTGAACTACGAATACCGAACCAATTTTCAGGAATACCGTTGGAATTTATCAATCGAGCTGCAGAGCCTGTAATCTTATTTAATATACCATTAATAAGGGCCAAATTGGTTAACTCATAACCCGGTTCTGTTTTAAAATATGCAAGTACTAATTGATCACATAGATTTATAAATCTTGTTAACACATGGGGGTTACCGTCAAAATCAGGCAAAACTCTAAGTGACTTGTATATCTCACCCATTATATCTTGAGACATTTTAATATTAGGTATAACAATTTTTTTTAATTGCCTAAATTCGTCTATAGTATCGAGCCTGCTAGATCTACCCTTACACAAACTACGGCTACTGTTTTCTCTCGGATGAAAAATTTTGAACACTAATCTAACACTCTAAAAATTATATATAATAGTATTTATATTAAGGGGGTATTCTAGTCTAGAAATTTGAAAAAATCTAAATTTTTTTTTTTCAAAACTCGATAGTTTAAGTATTCAAAAATATCTCCCTAAAAGGATTTTTCAAAATTCGAATTATTTTCGAAGTTACAACTCTTTTAGTGGCGCGACAGCGAGACTGGTTTGAGCGGGGACGACTGTAACAATAGGCAAGTGCACGCTCGGGCTACCTGAGTATGACTAACTCTCCCTTTTTCTTAGAAATGATATTTCCCATTATAGTACATTTAGCCCATTTCTAAAAATATCTTTATTTAATTTGCTTTTAGTTTGAGTTAGTTTCATGTTAACCTCGAAGCTGTTAAGACGTACGAAAAAGTGAAAAATTCTTTGTGAACTCTTTTAATTTAAATTTCAAGTGAGTATTTTGTTAGTGTTTTTAATATGGATCGGAAAAAGTAGGAGAAACAGCAAATATCGTCCAGACAGATCAAGAAAACGGAGGTTTACTGGAAATCAACATATTCTGGAAGAAGATTTATGCTCGTTATGAGGAGAGAACTGCTGAAAACAGTCAATATGAAGTAGAGGAAGGTCCATTGTATGAAGCTGGGATAGCAGATTAACAGAACGTAAGTTATATGTACTATTCTATCAGTTATGCTGCCAGAAACTATAACGTAAAACTTTAAACGTGTTTTTCTCGAAACTACTTCTTTCAATACGGTGGGCATGATATCTCAAGTTCTAATGAATTGATTTGCTTGAAGTTTATCATGAATATTCTTTAAATATATCACTATCGCATGAACCTCGATAAACTGGAAATTTCAATTTTTTAATATGTGTAAACAATTCGAAAAAAGCTTAAAAATTAGTGAAAAATCGACCTCAATTTTTGAGAAGCCGCCATTTTATGAAAAAATAAATTTTTCCCTTTTTTTCTGGTTCATGCGATAATGACATTCATATTAATTAAGAATTTGTCATCGTTTTTTTTTTCAGATGACCACAAGGGTAGAAATCGTGACCACGAGGACACTGCCTTTTGTTTTCCCCCTCCACTTCAAGGACGCATAATTCCATGAAAATTATTATTTTTTTTTTTAAATTTATTTTGTGTGCTCTTAATATATAAATAAATAAATGATAAAAAAATGGATAATAAAAATATCAATAGCTTTTTTTTTATTCACCGTCAAAAAATGCTCGAAATTCGGGCCTCTAGAGTAGAATACCCCCTTAAATTACTTGGACAATCTAATGGAATAATAAAATAAATTGAAAGGATAAGAATAATGTTAAAAATTAGGATAGGTAAGGACTTGAAAGATTCAGAGTACTTACATGAACATGATTTTCTTTGCCGAATCGATATTTTGATTCACCTCTGCTGGCCTCCACGATGTATGTAGATTCGGATACTCGAAATCGGTTAGTCACGCGGGATCTCGCACCGATATTAGGGGAAATCTTGACGCGACGCGTACCGAATATATCTCGAATATCCTACCGACTGCGCCAATTAAGTTTGGTGGCAGCGAAGGATGCAAAGAAAAACAATTATTTTATAAAATTATATTAACGAGTTACAATTAAAACTTATAATTAATTAATACTAAAAAAAGGTGATTCCAGGTCAGCGATTGACCCAAGAATGAATATATTTTATCCTCGATTCCCATCGATGGTGAGAACGCAAGCCGTATGGTGTCGTCTTCAGGATACTCGAAGCGTGGTGTCAGCATTTAACCGTGTGAAACCAAGTTGGTTCTTACTATAACAATTGCCCTTGGCTATGCTTGCGTAACACACTCACTCACTCACTTGTATCAAATATTTTATAGATAAATTTATTTTTTTGTGTTTTTTTGTTTGTTTTGTTTTTTATTTCCAATATTATTTCATCAATAATGTGTCAAGTGTATTTGTTTTGGTCGATGGACTTCATCAATGAAGTAGATGGATAAATATTTGAAATTGACATGAGATCATTTATAGAATCCCATTGTTACTATCTGGTAAGGATCTTTTTGCCCTAACCGACCTCAAACTCCAAATATACTTTGCAGTTACAATAAATGAATAATATATGAATGCTTTCTGTAACACTGTGATATAAAGTGGTTACATATACATTAGATAAATATTAAATAAGTTAAAAATTTAATACCAGCTCTATCGCAGGTGTTCGTTTATAATAATTGTGAGACTGGTTGAGTTCTGACCACAGATAGCAATAAAATATTTATAAAGCTATCAACTGACAGGTTAGATTAAAAATAGGTGTCATAAATCAAGCTAATGAGGTCTCCAAGGAAGCCTCATTATCACTCATACGGACTGTGAGGTGTCACACACCCTCAAAACTCAGTTTATTATCTTCTAATTGTAATTCACGTTTGGATGTGGTCACATTCTTTTAGCTAGTGGTTGGCCATTAGTTAAAATATTGCAGGTAACCAACCAGCAGGTAAGCAACCAAGCAGATTTCTTATAATTAATATATAAGAAATATAATATATTTTATAAAATCAATTGATTTTTACCATAACAATAACATACCAGATGTATGAAGAAGATATTGTCAAATTTCTTTGCGGACTTCAATGTAATGACAATTTGATTTGAACACTTTATGACAACCTCTTAACTTTCAGGTATATAATAGACCTTAATAACTTTGACTTTGTAATATGATGCGCCACTCCTTTCCAACTGTAAACAAAATCTTATTGTTGTAGTTTCTTAATTTTTGAGTCGTACGCAACTTCCATTGATATGATTGAACTTAGTTTTCTAAGCCTTAACCAGCGACGACCTTCTGAAACAAATTAGGATCGTCGCTGTTCCTTTGTTCCTTTTGTTCCTTTGCAATGACAATGTGATGCTGGTTTAGGTCTAAACTGAGTAATTCCGTGGTGACTCCTTTCATGCCCGAATCACTGAAAAAAATGGTATTAGCGTTAAATACCTGATTCAAGTTAATATTTAAGTAAGTAAGTATCTTCTAAAAAATAAGAACTTCATGTTAGCTACATGAAGTTATATAATTACTTAACATAACGCATTATTAAAATTAAACAATTTAGACACAAGATTTAAAATCATAATATCAAATAACGATTTCTCTAAAGACCGTGGCTTTTTGTTATCTCTTACTTTAAACTGAAATGGAATTTAGAAAACGAAATCAAAAAGATTTTAAACTAATTATTGGCAATCAGGTAAAAGAGATTCTAATAAAACCGTTCTAATATCTTCCATATATTTAGGTTGAAGTCCTTAATGCCTTACATATATGTACCCACATACATAACTAAGAAGGTATGGATCAGGACCGGACCTTCATAACCAAGACTATACTACGGAAGGGGGTATAAATTAAGGCCTAAAACTCCTGTACCGTTTATAGAGAGGGAATATAATTACGGTCACATCACAATATCATGGTTATAAAATTGTGGTTACATGGTTACGTGGTTACATAGTTACAAAATCGAATTTGTAGTAAAGGAAAAAATAAAAATATTGTATTAATTTTCTAAAAATAGTTTCTTTTATAATTGTTTTGATTTAATTAACTTGTTTGTTTATGGCACTTTGTAAATACATATGTTTATGTAAATTTAAAGGTAGTAAGTAAAATAGTCGTTCGGTAATAACTAATTTATTAAGTAATTTTGAATGTTATAGATGTTAAGTTAGTTCTATCGTTTCCAATATTTTAATAACACTATTTATTCACATCTCCACTAAGTTGATGAAATTTCACGTCAACAATGTGTAACACATTCCGTTACTAAGCCTAATAAAAAGTATAAAACTGTAAATAATAATAAATCTTAACATAATATGTAGTGTGTTTGATAAACTTCGTTAAAATATATTTATCCGGCAGAAAAAAATCACACTATGTCAAAAACATTTTTTTACATAATTTTCTACGGTACATTGTATTAAAGATATAAAAAGATAGATCAAGTGAAAGTCACATGTATATAATTCTAAATAAACATGAGTATCAATACACGAGGGATCTCATCGTCCTCGAGCGGAATCGTCATAATTAATTTCATATTATGTTGAAGGACTAAATATAATATATTTGATATTATGGATATAGATCTAAGTGATTAATGGCTATATCTGTAGAGAATATTGGACACTGTAAATTATTTTTATGAATCGTTAGAAATATTATAAATATTTAACATATTATATTCGGTAATTCTTTTACTATTTACAATATAGTATAATAAAGTTGTGTAGAGTAGTGTAGGTGTAGAGATGTGGACTGTTTAAATAAAGGGGAATGTAAGTATCAGTTACTTTAACATTTCTTGATAATAATCATAATTCCTGACAGGCCGCGTTCAATGATGTAGTGTTTAAAATAAATTAATCATATACTTTAAAATTACTCTGAGGTAAATCTACTTCTGATGAAGTTACAAGTCTTTTTAAAAACAAGTAAAGCTGATTTTTTTCTGGCCTTATTTAATTAATAGAAGAACGTTAAAATGGAAATAAAAGACAAATATAATAGATTATAGGACTGTACAAGACTCAATATATTAATACATATTTTGAATCACCAGGTCAACGACCCTTAAATCTGTGAAATTAATTTACAAAATGACTTAGAATGTTTATAAGTTGTACTGTTTGTGTAATATTTACGATTGTTTTATATTATACTCTGTTTATTGGTTTTATTAACGAGGGTTTAAAATGACATATGTATTCGTGACGCTACGCTATATTAATTTATATTTAAATTGTTTCACCGATGTATGTGTCACTGTGGTAGTCGCATACTTTGTAGACACTTAGTTTTCATGGAACCATCGCAATGTGGCGCGCAGACCCACACCGGGGACCGCGACAGTCGTCCCCATGGAATGAGTTGATTACAGAAGTAATCTCCTATCTTTGAAGACTCTTTAATCATCTTGTTAAGTAAACATAGTAACGATACTTAAATCAATTGACTTTTTTACACCGTTAATATTTCACCGAGTTCCGTTATTACTTATTTGAACCATATGAATGTTCCTGTGTTCAAATTAAGTATAAACAATTTTTTATTTATTTCATGCGAATTACAAGGGCAATTTGAAAAGATTCATTGTTTTACCATCTAATAAAAACCGATAATAGTCTGTTTTTAATTTCTTTAATACAGCCTGGAATTCATATTAAAATTTTTGCTTAATAATCATTTCTCAGCAACGACATTGAATGTTAAAATGTGAAATATCAATCAAATTATGTCAAACTAAAAAAAATACAAAATAATTTAAAACAATACTGAAAACATGGCTATTTTTGCCTGTCTAAAGCCCATTTATTCGAAAGATTTTAGCTTATTTATTATTATTAAATAAAGTTCATTAGTAGCCGAACTTCCTATCCAGTTTTATTATATTTACCTCCTCACTGTACTCGTTTCTTTAAAAAATCTTTCACTTTTCAAGCAATTTTGCTCTGGAATGCGACACCTGTAGTCATCAGACAGCCAAGGTCTCTGACTTCCTGTAAGAGGTTGGTTAAACATCATTACCTTCGCCTCTGTTCGTCACTATAATCTAAATTATTTGTTATTATATACATTATCCTTTAAAGACATATATCTTTATATTCTCCTAATTCTTATTTTTCTTCTGTTCTTTTCATGCAGATGTCAAACGAATTTTATCCTATACTAATTATGGTATTATTATATAAATATATGAATTCATATCTGTTAAACTTATGCACCACTCCTTTGTCTGTAACTTACCTTAAACTTAGGTGTTGGAAAGATCGCTACTTAGCGATAAGTCCGCCTTATTGTATACCCATACATAGTATAATTATTTTATTATCTGTACTGTTAATTTACCTCGGGGTTGCAATAAAGGATATTATTATTATTATATTAACATTACGTGTATTCATTTTCTGTGATATTTGGGCTTTTTAAAATATATTTTATTATTAATAAAAAGCTAACAAATCTTATTACAATAGGGTTAAAGATGATTTCTTAAAAGTTTATATTGTTTTAATGTAATATCAATGTTTTAGAAACAACAACAACTTCTGAACATTATTATAAGACATATATTTGGCCTAGGTCTCGGAGGAATCACAGGAAGAACTTAAAGTATTTTGCGATAAATCGCAGATTTATCTCAGAACTCGATTCTGTCCAGCATGAAACCTTGGGTAGGAAATTAAACCGCTGTAGTATTAAGCACAACGATCTCAAATTTTTAATTTCTTATTTATCTAATAGAATTCAAAGGGTTGAAGTCAATGGAAAGAGATCGCCTGGAGCTCCGAACTTTGAAATCTTAGGCCTATTTCTATTCCATGTCTATATAAATGATCTGCCTACTGTTGTAGACAAACATAATACGATAGTATTGTTTACCGATGATACTTCTTTGATATTTAAAGTAAAAGGGCATTATTTATTTATATATTTTCCACTTTGAATCCATACCAGTGATCACTTGTGTACGTAAAATGGAAGTGACAGGAGGGCCTTTTTTGATATCGTATGTATTAATATAAGCCCTTCTGAAAAGACACTTTCCAACTTAAAATAAGGCTACGAGGGTTCCAAACGCGCCCTGGTCTGAGAAGAACCACACAACAAACTCAGCCGGGTTTTTTGGGTAGACCTCGAAGAATTCGGTCTGCCCATTCATTTGTCCCCTACTTTCGAATTTTGGAAAAATTTCTTCACAGGAGGTCTTCTTATGACCCCCTGAGTCCGAAATGACCATTGGTCAAAATGTTTATATATATATATAAACATTATATATATATATATGCGTGCGTGCGTCCAGATTCGACTTTTGTCAGCACGATAGCGGCCGCAGTTTCGCTCGGACCGCTTTCAAACTTTGCACAAAAATCAACCATCCAAAAATGAAGGTCAAGTTCGTTAACCAGAGAAATCCGGCCACAGGGGGCGCTAGGGCCTCACTTTTTCTGATTTCAGTTTTTCGACCATAATTTGTTCCCTGTACAAAGTAGATCAATCGCGTTCATATTATATGATGTCTTTGATGAATACCTATAACTAATGTAGATAAACCGAAAACCTAACTTCAATAACTTAGGGGTAGGGGTAAAAAAAACGAAAAATTTTGGAAAAAACTCATAACTTTTTTCTGGTAAACATTCTTACATCACAAGTATTTTTAATAGAAAGGTAATTTTTTACTTTAAATTTAAGTATCAGAAGTTTTGCCCGTAAAAGGTACCGTTTCCGAAAAAAAAAAAAAACACTTTTAGCTTGAAAATTTAAGGTAGGTAAAACCACGTTAACTTTTTTCTGGTAACATTCCCTCGTCTCAAATATTTTTAATAGAAAGGTTATTTATTACTCTAAATTTAAGTACCAAAAATATTTCCAAAAAAGATACCTTTTCCGAGAAAAAAAATTAAAACCGCTTTTTGCTTGAAAATGTTTGATGTAAACAATGTTCTTAGGTAGTGAGTTATATTTTAAACGAGTTACACACGAGGTCTACCCAAGCGTGTCCCCCTGCGGGCACGGATTTTTTTTTATTACTGTGATCACTGTTTCACAAACGTCAATATATTTAGTGAGCAATGTACGAACGACTAGACCATCAAACCATTAGGTAACCATTAGGTAATGTATGTCGATGTAAACAATAAACTCTCTAAAATAGTGCATTAGTTTAGTAATAATAATCTCTTACTTAATAAAAAGACCAAACTGCTCAGATTTACAACTCCTAATGTAAAACAGGGGATAACTAATGTATTGTAAAATGAGATTAAATTAAATTAAATCACTATAGATGTTAAATTACAATGGACACTTTTTCTACTACTAAACTAAATTTAAAATGGCTGAATAGGCTAATAAACTTAATTCTGCCACGTATGCGTAACGAGATTACTGCCAGGGTAGTTTATTAAAGTTATTTTAATAGCATAATGTCGTATGGTATCCTCTCTGGGGTAACGCCGCTGATATAAATAGCATTGTTGTTTTACAAAAGAGAGCTAACCAAGTAATTTAGGTCTCTAAAAAAAAAGGGACAAGACAAGCCCACCCAGTTTCAGTCGCCAGCTTTTCTTAAGTCAGTGGCAAATAACTTTCAGAACTGGTAGTAAGGAGCTTTGACATTGAAAAAATGTTTTGTATAAAACAGACTTTCCATACAGATTTTGATTTCATGAGTTTGTTTACTTAAAAATAATTAACGGCTATAATGGCTATAATGTCAAACGAATTAACGTAATTGTAAATAAAAGCTGCAAATATTAGAGGGAAGTCAAAATTAATAATATTCAGATAAATTTATAAGTAAAGATACCTTATACAAATTAGACAATGAGAGTAACGATTATTACCAAACCTCTTAATTAACGATAAGATATCGAAAATACTCTTTAGATATTCTTGGCTAAATACAAAACGCCTTCCATTGTGTTTATTTTTCAGATTCGTAGAAATATTTGTCAACGTGGTTTGAATTATTGTCTAAATTTATAACGCTACCATTTCGGAAAAATAACGTAACCGTGTCTTCAGATTAATAATATTTATGTAAAATTACAAAAAGAATCACTAAAAGCGTTCTCAACAGTTCCGAGGACACTCAATGGTGTTCCCTATCTGTTGCATAATAACTCTCCCAATTTTGTACTCAATGATAACTTTTACGGCGGTTGAATAAGATAAAGAATCATGATGTTGTTTAATTAAAGTATCTCCAAGTCTACTGATATAAAGGAAACGTTCTATAAACATAAATTTATAAAACTAAAAAGCAGCCTCATTCAGGCAACCAATACGGTGCAGTAAAAGATACACGACAGACGATATGTGGGCTTGTCTCCACAGCGACAGGATGAGAGAGGAGCTTTATATATTAATCTGACTATTTATACCACAGAAACAAAATTGGTAGTATAATCATTTGTATTAAAGTTGAGCTAAGTAGATTTAAACATTTATAATTGTACCAAATTAGCATTGGCTACTTATCTGGTTCTGCCAGAGTGAATAAAGGGAAGGGAAGAGAGAAGGGAATAAGAAAATAAACAAATAAGAATATATTTTTCCAATGGTTCATATCTTGTGCTAAAATATATATTTATGAAAAAATACATTTAAAGTGTAGGTGTAGTTAAATTTTTGTAAAAATGGTATGTTATTTATATATTATTAATATTTTATTTATATATTGTTATACTTAAACTATCACATTTAATCAAGTTATTTAAATGTTTCTTAAATATTCCAGTAAAAGTATGGGCGGCATCTGGCTGTTATCTGAAGTTTTCTATCAACTTAGAAAGTTGACTTAATATTGAACGCTGGTTCAGATTTAAATCAAAGTGAGAAACCAAACTTGGAACAAGTCTATGAACGATACAATATTTCACTTTATGTCTTAATATTTAGAAAAAAATATTTTGTAGTTAATTATTTAAATCTTATTTTGCCTATTAAGTATTATTTAACCAAGACAAACTACTATGTATTTGATTAAAGAATTTCATTTCTAAATGTACTTTAAATAATGTCGCTGAACAGATACCATTGTGCTATTTTAAACTTCATTAAGAAAAAAAAGAACAAGATTACTTTATATGTAGAAACATATTTTTATTAGTTCTATGTAGCAAGATTTAAATTAAAACAAACATGTCACTTAAAAATATTACAATTCAGACAATTCGAGATTATGTAAAATATCTTACCAATATAGTTGCTACTTAAAATGTATTCGTCCATTTGCATCGCCCATTGAAGTTTTATTAAAACTTATACTTTACATAATATACCATATTCTATTACCATAATATTCACTATCGTGTTGCGGGACTGCGCTTAACATATAAGAATGCGAAAAGATTCCGTCTTTGAAGAACTCTTTTGAAAAACTTAAACGCATCTTTCCAGAAGTTTTTCATAAAAAAAATATTAAAATATAATAAAGGTTTGTTTGCAGTCCAAGTACAAGAATAGGTGTCAAAGTATGTATCACATACGGAAAATGCATTTTGCCAGTCACATTGCGATCTCCAAGCCACTAGATTATTATTTAATGCAAATTATCCAAAATGATACCGAAAATTAATCATACCGAATCAAAAATATTGCAAGCAATAAACAATTAAAGATAAAATTATCGAATGAAATATGTATCAATATTAAGAGTTAGAAGATGAGGGAAAATTCTGTAAGACATTAAGATATTATTATATGATATGATATGATATGATAACTTAACATGACTAAATTATAAAGTATACACTACCGATAAAGTTGTAAGTAGAAACCTTAATTTTTTCTTAGCTATTACATCTTTGAGTCATAAAATGTTGATTAATTTTTTTTATCTTGCAACTTCATTCGTTCAACTTGTGATAGAACAATTTTATTGGAATAAAGATAAAACAGAAAAGTACTTTAAAGTACTCTAAATAAAAGTAATAAATTTCAAGTAAATTTGTCTGGTAAAGTAGCAAATCTTGATCTGTAATAATCATTAATTAAAATTTACGAATTCAAAAACCCGTTATTAAATAAATGTTTAAATTTAAATATATTACTTCAATAAATTCTTAACACTACATCAAAACTATTACATTTAGAGCAATGAAGAAAACATGCTAGTTTTGGTAATGCCTAAAGCGACTACAATTCCTATATAATAGAATATGTTAGCCAAGACAGTTAACACAGTTAAGATTAGTATTTTTTTTATGTCAGATTAGGGCAAACAAGCGTGCGGGTCACTGACGACTAGTGTTCACCGCCTCCCACGAACTCTTGCAACATCCGGGAAATTGGTAGAGCGTAGCTGGCCTTGGAAGTGAAATCAAACACCTTTCTAAAAGGCACTTATGTCTTATCGATCCGGGAATACCGCCGAAGGAAGTTCTTTCCAAACTTTAGTAATATGTGGACAAAAGGTCTTTGAAAATCGCACAGTAGAGAATCGCTACGTATTAGGGTGGTAAGAATGGTGTTGCAAGCGATGACGCGCTGTGTGTCGATGAAATTCGGCGGCAGGCTCCAGATCAAATAGCTCTTCCTCCCCCTAGTTAACGCGATAGAAGACGCACAGAGAAATCACATCTGCGTAATGCCAAAGAGTCCAGCCGTTGTACACTGTTAAATATTATTAAATTCATGTAATAATAAATCGAAAACTTTGTCATATACGAGTAAATTGTTTGGATTATCATCAGTAACATTTTCTTTAAGCACTGTTCTTGCAACATTATTTTTAATTACTTTTAAATTCTATTTTTTGTAATCGGTGTGCAAGTAAATTTCTGGGGCCTTTCTATTTCATGATTAAATAATAATTAAATAAATAAAATTGATGTGCAAGAGGAACAGAGTTGGGGACAGCACACCGCCTTGGGGTACTGCAGAGTTCACGGGCTTGGAGTCAGAGCAAAAACAGTCAAGAACGATCTGTTTGCTCCGCTCCGTGAGAAAACTGGCATAAACTTTTGGGAAGTCAATAGGAAGAAAGTTTCGAAAGAAGCCCTTTGTGCTATACACGATCAAAGGCTTTTACCATATTCAGACTAACTATCAGATTTTCTCTCTTACTTTCAATAACCACTGGCCACCGGTGCGTAAGATAATAACTGATCACCAGCCATTCAACCATAGTGAAAGCCATATTGCTGATCAATGATCAACTGTCGTTGCGCAAGTTACCCTAGGAGCTGTCGGTTAATATTGTTCTTCATTACTTTGGAGAAAAGTGAGGTAATGGCGATAGATCTGTAGTTAGCTAGGTCCAAGCTATTTTAAACTCGATTAATGAACATCGAAGGAAAATAGAGACTTACGGATAGTTTTTTGCCGAGAAATTATTTCTGGCATTGAGCTCTGACACCGCGTGATGGTAGGCGGTGTCTTCCCCCGGTCGTCCATGGTAGAGTTTAAAGCAAGATGCCCAAGAGGTTTTCTCTTTTGAAGTGTGAGCCAGGATGTCAGTCCCCATGTGCAATGGCGGTAGCGACGGCTCGCAAAGTTTGCCAGAGTGACCATAGAAAGCTCTCCTCTTAATGACTCGCTAAGTATCAGAATACTGGGTCTCGACAGTATCTGTCGTATCGACCTGGAAATACTTCGGCGATATTTCCAAATCAAAACGACATGGGTACCTTTAAAACAGGAGTATACTCCTCCAAACCAGCCAGCCAAAAGCGTTCTTGTGAATCCTCGGTTGTTATCATTGGTGACCCCCGCATGCTTCTTTGATATCCTCTTAATAAAAGAAAAAATTGTTGATATTTAAAAGTTGTTTACATTCAAAGAGGCTAAAACGAAAATTTATGTTTTGAAATTATTTATCAACATATGAAGCTTATATAGTTTAAATAATACTATATTACAAATTTAAGGGCATGTTTTGATTTTCTAGAATAGCCTATGATTGTGACCTGGGTGCCGATAAATACAATTACATATCGGATGCTGGACATGTTAGATGGTAAGATTGACTTCGATCCGTACTGATAGTACTCGTATTTCATTCAATATTAGGTGGATAATCAAAACGTTAAAATGTTGATTAAGGTTTGAAAGCTAGTGACAAAATCAATATCTCATTTTTAGTATATCACGTCATTTAATATAACGCGCTGGAAAATAATAGATAGTACCATATAGCTATATATAGACTATATAGCTGTATCGAAGTAACATATCATGACGTAGTCATCGTACCTTTGTATAAAGGCAAAGGTTCACAGATAGACTGTGCAAGCTAAAGGGCTATCCGTTTGATTAGCTTGGGTGGTAAAGTTTATGCTAAAATATTAGCGAGAAGAATGCAAGAGAGATCTGAAAGGCTGTTGTGAGAGGCCCAGGGAGGTATTAGACCTGGAAGAGGGTGTATAGATCAGATCTTTTCCCTCCGCATGACGCATGATGATGCAGACCCTTGCTACAGGCGGTAAAGTCTCTTTACAGAGATCACTGAGCCTGTGTGCGAGTAGGAGCTGACATGTCACCCTGGTTTGACATCCAATCGGGTGTTAAGCAAGGCTGTGCTATATCAGCTTGGTTGTTCAATTTGTATTTGGATAGTTGTCTCCAAGGCCTGAAAGACAGTGACGTGGTAGTGAAAGTAAGTGACCTTAAGGTCAATTGCTTGCTTTATGCAGATGATGCAGTGCTCGTTGCGTCAACAGAATGCGATTTGCAGGCATTGGTCACCACTCTGAAAGATGGGTGTGAAAATAATGGTCTAAACCTGAATGCAGATAAGACGAAGGTTCTGATATTTGAAAAAAATGAAGAAAGAACAGATTGTAAGATCAACGTGAATGGCAAGATAATAGAACAAGTGAATGAAGTGGTATATTTGGGAAGTATGTTTAGCAGAGACGGAAGATACGAAATAGATGTGAAAAGACGTATTGCTGCCGGTAACAGAGTTAACGGTGCTTTGGCTGCATTGTTGAGACGGCGAAACGTCAGCATATCTGCACGTTTGGCTGTATACAATGCAGTTTTGCTACCGACGTTGTTATACGGCAGCTAAACGTGAGTAACGCAGAAGAAGAACTCTTCGCCGAATTCGCGGAGTCAGTTTAGCTGACCGAATCCACAATGAAGAGATTCACAAAGTGGCAGGTACTAGCGAAGATGTCGCAGTGAAAATGAAGAAGAACGTGCTCGTTGAACGAATGAGTGATGAAAGAATGGTAAAAAAGATTTATAAAGGAAAAGTGAGCGGTAAGAGAGACAGGGGGAGGCCTCGAGTGACCTTCGAAAACACAGTAGCTACGATACTGGAGGAAGGTCACGTAAAAAGCATGCGGATCCCCGGAGGGCATGTATGAAGAGGTTAATATCTGTGGTCGAGGCGAAAGAGGTATGCAGGGACCGTAGCGTTTGGCGCTCCGTCGTTTATGGGTACCCCGCAAGGGATATGGCGTGAAGATAAGTTAAGTTATGTTATATCACACATTAAGTGTACACAAAATAATCAAAAGGGCATTCAACGGTCAGCAGTCAAGTGACAGAAGGATATAAAGATTCGTCTTTATTTAGGTCGCCACCGCTATCGTATAACGAGAACTCGCTTCATAAAGTGTTCAAGGCTAGAGTGTTGACTCATCTGTTGTATATATTTAATTGAAAGATAAAATTATTTTCTCCTGAGTCGTTTGGAACAGCCCGTAGTCACTTTTGTCCGCGACTTGTTTTGTAATTTATGTTTTATATAATATATTTTGCCTTTTGTTCTAAATGTACAGTATAAATGTATCGACATCTTATAAATGTGTATGCAACCGACATCATTAGGAGCTATCTTTGTGGATATAACGAACAAAAGCTCTTGTTATTTTTTCTCGGATACACTATTTACATTTATCATAAAAATATTCAGATCTGAAATTTTTCATAAAATTATTTAAGTAAGTGGAACTGGGTAATTAATGACAAACATATTATTTGTTGGAAAAAAATACATATTAATATTATATTTTATTCTTGACTTTGTTCGCTTGCAAAGTGATTACGGATTAGTTAACAGCGAAGTTTAAATAAATCTTTGATATTTTCATCAAAGACAAAGGCTATTGTCGTCACAAAAGGAGGCAGTATATTTAGCACATTTTCTTTCCTAGCATATTTTCTCCTACTCTTTTTTAAGATCTGTATTTTACATTAACAGTTGCGTGACAATAAATTAGTTAAACATGAACATACTGCTCTCATCAATATTATAATATTTCTCATTTTTAATAAAACCTATTTCTATAAAATATTGACTTTTAAGCAAATTATTTAATAAAACAATAACTATTTACGAATCATATATTCAAAACAGTTTATAATAGAACAAGAGAGAGCATAAATCATGTTGGAAACAAGCTGTTTAATTAGCGTCAGCTAATTTCTTGATGAAGAAATTACCTCTGCAACGGTGATTCGCCGCAATTCCGTTAACTTTTAATTCCTTGTAGACAACTAATAGATAAAGAAGATAAAATCTGACATTACCTTAACTCATTGCAGTTCCTGAAGTGTAGTGAAATCTGGACATGTCGGTTAAAGTAGTACAAAATCAAGCTTATACATAACCTTGTAAAATAAATGTATATGGTCGTGTATTATGACGCGTATGTCTCATAATATAGAAAACAGTTAATTTTAATTTAAATTTAAGTCTGCACTGGCTCTAATTCACGATATTGCATAGCAGGGATAGTTTATTTTTTTTTAAGTAATACTTCACTTCTCTGAAAAAATCTCTTACTTCGGATAAAGCAGTTAATTTAGAATTCAAAGTACGTTCAGGAGCTATCTCAATTGAGATGCAAGGCTTAAGAAGGTTCTGCAGATGCTGTAAAATTATTAACAATATACATTTTGGTAATTCTATATTTTTTAAAGGATTGGTTTAGTTTAAAACATAAATTGCTTTACAATATCTTAATATTTTTTAAATTAATCATTACAATAAAGTGACGGAAAATGTATTTTTTTTTTAAACTACAAATTTAAAATATGAAAACATGTATCCGTCAAAGCTGTTGGTGTATTTTATGAACAGTTTAATTGCAATGTTATCGATATTGTTCTTTTTGGCTATAACTTTTTTTAACATGTACATCTTACATCTGATAACACTTTATAATACTTATATTTTAATCGTAATAGAACTTTAAAATATAATTCTTTTTTTTACAATTGTTTTACATCCTGCAAACTATATTAATATTCGTAGTTTATTTTGACTGATTTCTATCACACTCTGATTAAAAGAAGAACAAAACTAAGTGTGTAGTCAAAATATAAATACAAAGTTTTTATCATTGAAGATGTAAATACCCAGGGTATTTCCCGAACGAACTTTGACGAAATTATAAATGTTAATAAAAAAACAATTAATTTTTAAGTAAAATGATTATTATTTATTGAAGAAAAGAAAATGTTAAATAGATGTTTATATATATAAAAAAGTGTGATTAATAATAATACAAAAACAGTATTATAATTAAATATGAAAATACAATAAATCAGTAAATTAAAAACAGCGCCATCTCTCGACCGTAATGAATTTTGTTTCTGTCCACAGACATCCATACATCCATCCGAGAAAAATGAAAACAATTCAGAACTTCGTGTTCGTGAAAATTTTCTTTCACGGGCGTGAAGTTCGTGAAAATTTTCTTTTACGAGCTCTATAATTAACAATAAAATATATCAATGGTCGACCGTTAAATTTCAAAAAGTATATACATATATATATATATATATATTCCTAACTGGGCAAATATATAATTAAATTTATAAAAGGCTCGTGAAGGACATCAGGAAATTAGGAATATATTTTACTTAAAGTACCTGTATTACTTCGCATGTCATTTAAAATTAAAAATCCTTACAAAATATATTTCTTCAGAACAAGTAGTAATGTAAAAACCAAGCTTAAGCAGGCTAATGATAAATGAAAGCTGTCGATTATTCTATTTCCAGAATACTTTTTGACTTTCTGTTATTTAAAAATATTATAATAAATTTATACATTTCTATTACAAAAGTATTAAAGAAGAGTACACGATTTTATGAACATTTATTTATAAAATGTTCTTATCACTATTACTTCAGTAACATTTATAGTGTCATTGTAAGAATATGTATATTTCTATATATAAATAAATGAAAGAGCATCATTCAAAGGTGCACTTCTAAAAGGCGTGACGTAAGCTGAGCCGACATCATTACCGGCATTATTATTATTAGAGCTTATATTTTTACTCAAAGAGATAAATAACACAATCGAAAAATTCACATAAAGATTGCTAATGGAAACTCAAAGAACAATCTCTGGTAGATTGTATGTTAACACGAAATTCCTATTCTTATAAAATGATTGAAATACTTTATTCCGTGGTCCGTTCAGTCCCAAGGCTGGAACAGAAAAAGGACTACTTAAGCTTAGAAGCAGCCCTCTAAACCAACATGCCGGATTTTTAATCAAGTGGTGCACCCTAGAGCGTCCGTTTTGGTCGGTTGTATGTTAAATATAACCGAAGTTCGTTGGTATAGATAGCGATAGATACATTTTACAATGAGACATTTAATTATAACTTAATATTTAATTATATTGACTACACTTTTCCTTTATAAATCTTTTTTACCATTCTTTCATCACTCATTCGTTCGACGCGCCCAAACCACCTGAGCACGTTCTTTTTCATTCTGACCGTGACATCTTCGCTAGTACCTGCCATTCTGTGGAACTCTTCATTGCGGATTCGGTCAGCTAGACTGACTCCGCATATTCTGCGAAGAGATCGCATCTCCACAGCATTCATCTTTTTTACATTCTTCTTCTACGTTATCCACTTTTGGATGCCGTATAATAGCGTTGGTAGCAAAACTGCATTGTGTACAGCCAAACGTGCAGCTATGTTGACGTTTCGCCGTCTCAACAATGCAGCTAAAGCACCGTTGACTCTGTTACCAGCAGCAATACGCCTTTCCACATTCTTTTCGTAACTTCCGTCTCTGCTAAACATACTTCTCAAATATACCACTTCATTCACTTGTTCTATTGTCTTACCAGTCACGTTGATCTGACATTCTATTCTTTCTTCATTTCTTTCAAATATCAGAACCTTCGTCTTATCTGCATTCAGGTTTAGACCATTATTTTAACGCCCATCTTTCAGAGGTGTGACCAATGCCTGCAAATCGCATTCACCTACTTTCACTCCCATGTCACTGTCTTTCACGCCTTGCAGACAACTATCCAAATACAAATTGAACAACCAAGCTGGCATAGCGCAACCTTGCTTAACACGCGATTTGGTATCAAAACAGGGCGACATGCCAGCTTCTACTCGCACACAGGCTGAGTGATCTCTGTAAAGAGACTTTACAGCCTGTAGCAAATAACTAGAAAACTGTACATAAATAACTAGAATTATTATAATTGAAATCAATACTTATAAAACTAACATTAGTATTTTGGGTGCTTATTTAAAATGCAATGATTGAATGACGTCACCCTATAGAGGCGCCAACATATATATTTAATTAATAAGATTTATGAATTTTATTTCTGTACCTACTGCGTCACCAAAACTAAATTGTTATATTTAATTTATTCTTCGTAAAATTAAGAAATAATAGCGAGGATTATTTGATAACTTTGTTATTATTAGAAAGCTTTCTTTATAACTTTGGAATAATAAGCGCTGGCCAAGAAGGCTATACTAGGTGTAATGGGGGTTAAATAGAAATACCGGACAATATGGAGAATGCTGACATTTTTAAAACTAACTATAAAAAAACAACGGTTGCCCTCATCCGCTAGAAGAGAAGCTACGGGATAGCTGGTACTATCACCGTGATGCTAAACACCCCCTATGAGGGTTTCCCGAGCAACTTAGAGCAACCTATACCAAAAGCATAAAATAGTCACCCTCCCCTCTTACCAAGGCATTAAAGGTGAGGAAAAAAGAGGCAGGTTTACTCCCACTTCCTTCTCCCCAGGTTACCTTTACGGTGCGAATTAGTGTGCGCCAACTCCCTGACTCGCTCTGTGACCTCTTTCAGGGGATCATGTGTCGATGAGGGATGGATGAGGGATGTCAGCGATAGGTTCCTGCACAGCACGACCACCAGCTGAGTACTGTGGTAGTTCCAGTGGTAGTCACAATGGTAGCAGGAGAAAGTTTGAAGCACCTATGCCAAGTAATTACTACAGCTAGGCTGTACCACCTAAATTACCTATGCCACGTAAGTGAGTGGTAGAGCCTAGCCGTAGTTATCTGACTGCATCTCGTATTGGGCTGGCTCGACCGGGGAAGGACCACCCTCTCTCAGAAGACCGACGTGTAGTAACCAAATTCATTTGGTTATGTTTCGTCGGTGAGTGAAGGAATCCGGAAACCCAACCCTCGCCCCTGCCAAACATGATAGCGATATCTCCAAAAAGTATACCCTAGGAGGGTACCGGCTTTGATGAAGCCGGGGCCCCCTCCCCGAGCAAAATTGGGGAAATGATTCTCGGATTTTGCTTGGGCTGCCCGTCGTATCTGGGCCGGGCAAAGTATCGCCTTTTGTGTTTTTTGAGGACAAACGACGAGTCAATGCAGCGGCACCCCGACCCACTCTAAATGTGGACTTTTGCAACATCCGGTTACTTCATTCCAACTTGAACGCCGTACACTACCATCTAGAGACTGCGCAACCGGCCTTGTTGTTTCTGACGGAGACGCAGATATCTCAACCTAGCGACACAGCGTACCTGTTTTACCCCGGGTATAAACTAGAACATAATTTTATGCCACATGCCGGGGTATCTGTGTTCGTAAGGGAGGATATCTGCTACCGTCGCCTTCAGGTTTTTGAAGGTCGGGACCTGTTTGTACTCTGGCTGCGCGTGGACATGGACGACCATGTCAGAGCCTACGCGTCCCATAGTGGTAATGCAGAAACGGATCAACTCTTGGGCCATGTTCAGGCGAAGATTGACGACCTGCTCTCATAGACCCCCTCCGCCGAAGTCGTAGTCCTCGGGGACTTCAATGCGCACAATACCGATTGGCTAGGGTCACGTGCCACCGACTACGCGGGGAGATCTGTGTTTAACTTTGCTCTGGCAAATGATCTGTCCCAGTTGGTAAAGACGCACACTCGTCTACCGGACGTGGACAGCCACAAGCCCTCTTTGTTGGATCTTTTGCTGACTACACATACAGGAAAGTACCAGGTCACTGTCAAGGCTCCTTTAGGGTCCTCTGATCACTGCTTGGTACGGAGTGTAGAGCCCATTGAACGCCCAGCTCGCACAAGACCGGCGACTCGTCTAGTTTGGCACTATATGTCAACGGATTGGGATGGAATGCGGTCCTTTTTTGCAACCTACCCATGGGGGCCGATTTGTTTCCCTTCCAATGATCCTGGTGACTGCATTGCGGCTGTAGCTGATGTGATACTTCAGTGCATGGAACTATTTGTACCAAGCTCTGTGTTACCACTTGGTGGCAGATCGTGGCCTTGATGCGTCTTTCAGGGCTGTAGCAGCTGGCAAACCGCAGGCTTATCAAGCTTGGGCTAATGCGTTAGCCACTAAGGATCCGAACGCTAGAGTTCTGAATAGAAAATATAATCGTGCCTCCAGATTCTTCAAACGGAAAATTGCTAGAGCAAAGTTCAAGCATGTGGTCAAAATTGAGGATCAGCTGGCAAAGTACAAGTTCTGGGCGCTTTCCAAAGCCAATCTGGGTAAATTTTGTCAGCCATGCCTACCGCCATTGCACACTGGGAACGATACTTTGGCCCACACGGCAAAAAAGAAAGCTAATCTCTTGGGCACTCTTTTCGCCTCAAACGTGACTTTGGACGACCAGGGGAAGGCACCGCCTATCATCCCGCGGTGTCAGAGCTTAATGCCGGAAATAGTTTTTCGGCAAAAACTCATACAAAAAGCCCTCCTTTCCTTGGAAGTTCATAAATCGAGTGGGCCAGATGGTATCTCTTCAGTTGTGCTACGAACATGTACCCCTGAGTTGACACCAATGCTAACGAGTCTATTTCGGTATTCCTACCATAAAGACGTAGTCCTAGTCTCATGGAAGCGAGCCCTTGTCCATCCGATCCCTAAAAAAGGTGATAGCTCGGACCCAGCTAACTACAGACCTATCGCGATTACCTTCCTTCTCTCCAAAGTAATGGAGTGTATAATCAATAGACAGCTCCTAACGTACCTTGAGGATCACCAGTTGGTCAATAACCGGCAATATGGCTTTCGCCATAGTCAATCGGCTGGTGATCTTCTGTTATATCTTACGCACCGTTGGGCAGCTGTTATTGAAAGCAAGGGAGATGGTCTGGCAGTTTGTCTGGATATGGCGAAAGCCTTCGATCGTTTATGGCACAAGGGGCTTCTTTCGAAGCTACTTTCCTATGGGCTTCCTGAGAGTTTATGCAAGTGGTTCACCAGCTTCCTCACTGGGCGGAGCATATAGGTCGTTCTTGACGGTTTTTGCTCGGACCCCAAGCCCGTAAATGCTGGGTCACCCCAATGATATGTTGGATATCTCCAACATACATTGTTATGCGGATGACAGCACTGGGGATGCGGTGAATTCCGGCCGTACAAGTTTCTCTCGGGAAAACGTCGACGAGTGCCGAAAGAAACTTGTGTCTTCTATAGAAACTTCCTTGGGGATGGTCTCTGAGTGGGGTGAACTGAACTATGTTCAATTCAATCCCGAGAAGACACAAGTTTGCGCGTTTACCACTAAGAAAACCTCATTGCCTCGTCAAGTATCAGAATACTGAGTCTCGACATTTCGAGCGACCGTCAGTTGCGTGGTCATCTGGAGAGCCACGAAGAAATTGGGCGTGATCAATAGAGCGAGGCAGTATTTCAGTCCTGGCCAAAGACTTGCGCTCTACAAAGCGCAGGTCCGGCCACACATGGAGTACTGTTCTCATCTCTGGTCCGGATCACCTCAATATTAGCCTTTACCATTTGACCACGTACAACGGAGAGCCGTTCGGATTGTCGGGAACCCGGTGGACTATGAACGGCTGGACTCTTTGGCATTGCGTAGAGACGTTGAATCTCTGTGCGTCTTCTACCGCATTTAACACGAGGAGTGTTCCGAAGAGCTATTCAATCTGATGCCTACCGGTGAATTTCATCACCGCACAGCGCGCCATTGCCTCCAATACCATCCGTACCACCTGGATGCGTGGCGATCCTCCACTGTGCGGTTCTTAAGGACCTTTTTTCCACGTTCCACTCGATTGTGGAACAAAATCCCTTGTGCAGTATTTCCAGATCGTTATGACATGGGTACCTTCAAAAAAGGCGTTTACTCCTACCTTCAAGGCCGGCAACACTCTAACAAGTCCTCGGATATTGCAGGAGTTCATTGGCGGCGGTCATCACGTCCATCTGTGACCCGCCAGCTCGTTTGCCCTCCTCTTAAATAAAAAGAAATATTAATAACGTAAGCATCTGCACAAAACGGTACCTGAACGATCGGTTGATACAAAGTTCAAGATGAATGCGGATCACCCATCATGTCATCAGTCCAGCGGCAGATCCTAGTCCCACCTTTCGATCGGCGCTAAATGAGCTACAGCTTTGACCTGATCCGTCTCGGGCCTTACTTTACTAACGTTTCATGCAAGGATTTTTTTTTTTGAATTTTTATTAATTTTGATTAATTATTACACATATTATTTCTATGCAAATAAATTTTTATTAGTTTCTTCTCGTTTTGTATATATTTTTTTTTCCAAAAGTTTATATAAGATATACAACATACGCCTCTATTTTTTTGTATGAAAGATAAAGAACTCCAACGTTTTCCCAACAGTGTTTAGTACAAATTGATTTTTACGGGCTCTATAATTATCTTACTTTTTTAATTTCTTTTTTTTTTTTTTTTTATACTTTCTAGGTTAATGCTATAATGTAGTCATACATTCCACCTGATGGAAAGTGGAAATGTAGTCTTAGATGGTAAAGCGCATTAACTTAGTAACCTATTCACTCTTTTCTTGAAGACGTATTTTCTTGAAGACGTATACGTACATATTGTATTCGGGCGGAAAAACCGACGCAGGCAAGCTGTTCCAGTCCTTCGCTGTGCGAATTAAAAAAGACGAAGCAAAGCGCTTCGTTCGGACAGGGGGAATGTCCAAAACGTAAGGATGGAAACCTGCCGTGCGTCGGGACGTTCTGTGATGGAAGGGGGACGGAGGAATTAAGTCGTGTAATTCCAGCGCACACTCACCAAAATGTATCCTATAGAATACTGAGAGGCTAGCAATTCTACGCCTGTGTTCAAGGCTGTGGAGGTTGGCTTCTACCAATTCGGGATCGCCTATAAGCCTCTTTGCTCGCCTCTCAATTGAGTCCAGAACCGCAAGATGAGACTTTGCGGCACCAGCGAATATGTGACCACAGTACTCTACACACGACCGGATCTGTGCTTTGTATAATACAAGAAGCTGTCCCGGTGTAAAGTACTGACGGACCTTCGCAAGAACGGCAAGCTTCCCTGCAGCTGCTCTTGCTCTGGACTCAATACACCGACCAAAGTTGAGGTTCGAGGAAATCTCTAAGCCTAACAACTGTAGCCGGTCACTGTATTCCAAAGATACATTCTGGAAAGTAGGAGCCAAGGTGAAAGGGCTCCTTTTGACGGTAAACAGACACGTCTGCGTTTTGGTGGCGTTGAATTTGACAAGATTGGCATTGCCCCATGCGGAGACTGCCTGAAGTTTGTCACCCAAACGTTGCACCATGGCTTCTCTTTCTGACTGTACTTGATCTTTACTAGCCCGACTACTCGGCAGGTATCTTTCTACAACTGTGCTGTCGTCTGCATACCCATAGATACCGGGCTTCAGCAGATCGTTGATGTGCAGCAGGAAAAGAGTTGCAGAAAGAACGGACCCCTGAGGCACTCCGGCATTAATTGTCAAGGGTTCCGAGGAAGACCCGTCGACAACTACTCGGAGAGATCTCTGGTTGAGAAAGTCCGTTACCCAGCCGATCAGACCAGGAGATATGCCGTACGCTGAAAGCTTGCTTATAAGGCTCGCATGCCAGACCCTGTCAAATGCCTTCGAGACGTCCAGAGAGACGGCGACCGCTTCTCCGTTCTTCTCGATGGCCTCGCCTAAAACGTGCGTAGCATACACTAAAAGGTCCCCAGTGGACCTATTTCGGCGAAACCCGTACTGTCGGTCACTGAGGAGATCGTTACCTTCAAGGTACGCTAGAAGGCGCGTGTTCAATACACGCTCCATAATCTTGCAGAGTATGGAGGTGATTGAAATTGGTCTATAATTGGCAGGATCAGCACGGCTGCCTTTTTTGGGCACTGGTTGCACGTTTGCAAGCTTCCAGGATTTCGGCACTATTCCAGTCTTGAAAGAGAGGCGATACAGATGTGTCAATACAGGAGACAACTCAGCTGCGCACGTCTTCAGCAGAATGGCTGGTATACCATCAGGACCACTGGCTTTATTCACATCAAGACGACACAATACTCTCCATACCTCTTTGTTGGTGATGCGGATTTCCGGCATCGAAATACCGCAGTGAGGAAGATGTGCTGGAGAAGCATTGCCAGTGTCTAGATGCGAATTATCAGCGAACAGAGAAGCAAATACATTCGCTTTCTCTGTCGCTGTATAGGCCAAAGATCCATCCGGCTTCAGCAGAGCAGGCAGTGAGGGTTGGCAGAAGTTCGACTCGATCGCTATGGCAAGAGACCAGAAAGCTCGACTGCCAGTAGGTCTGACAGAGAGCTTTTCGCCATTCTTAGCGATTCGATCGCGTCGAGCCTTCCGTAATGCCTTTTTATAGGACTTGGCAGCTTGGTTAAAGGCTCTCTTCTTTGAACGTACATCCGGAGCTTTGCGGCTTCGAGCATCAGCCCAAATGAGGTATGCCGAATGTTTGCGGTCTTCAGCACGACCACATTCGGCATTAAACCATGGGCGAGCTTTGCCACCGATGGGTACGTCAGTAAAAGGAATGAAATACTCCATTGCCTGATGCACCACATCGGTTATAGCGCCCGCGCAACTCGACGGATCCAAAGAAGAGAAGCATACCTGCCGCCAAGGATAAGATGCAAAAAAGTGACGCATCTCATCCCAATCTGCTGACTTGTATTTCCATACTCGCCTAACACCATGTGGTTCGAAAACAGGTGGGGAATATGTAAACACAGATTTCACCAGACAGTGATCGGAGGTTCCCAAGGGGGAGGTGACCTCAACACTATACCTGTCCGGATCAGTTGTCAGCAGAAGGTCCAGGCAATTGGCTGTATGGCCTACTACATCTGGTACCCTTGTCGCTTGCCTCACCAGCTGAAAGAGGTCGAAGGACAACGCAAAATTCCGCGCTTCTCTTCCAGCATGGTCGGTCTTCTGGTACGGGAACAGCCAGTCCTGATGACAGGCATTAAAGTCCCCCAGAAAGACGAGCTGCGCTGAAGGATACTGATGTAGAGCCAAATCAGCAGCCTCACCGAGATGCTCAAATAATTTAGTTGTCTCCTGGTCACCGCTGTGCGAACGGTAAACACAGGAATACAGGATTTTTTCGTTTCCTGTGTCTACTAAAACCCATAGGGAAGAAAAAGTGGGGTCTTCAAGGTGACGGAGACGCAGGATACAGAGGTCGTTCCGCGCGTACACACAGACCCCGGCACGCGAGCGAAAGTTGTGCTCTAACGAGTAGCCGGGATAATCCAGGTACGCAGTGCTCACAGGACATTGTATCTGCGTCTCCGTCAAAAAGAGCAAGTGCGGTTGCTCTGTCTCTAGGTGGTGGTGGACAGGTTGGAGATTAGAGTGCAAGCCCCTGATATTAGTGAGCTGCACTTTGAATGAGGAGGAGTGCAACCGCTGTGAAAACTTGATCTTTTTATTGGCCTTTTTCATTAAAAAAAAATTAAAAATAAGAGTGAATAGGATGAGAAATGGCAGTTGAACGAGGCGGTACGTATCGAACCCGACGTCAAAATTGGTGATATCATGCCACTGGGAGGCTAGTCTGGAGACTGCGGGGACGCCCGAACCCCCCCAGGGATCGCCACCGGGCCTCCTCGTCTGGTCGCCAACCAGCACGATGGAGCCACCCTGGGATTTTTCGCAGCTGGCGGGGCAGCCTTTCGTGGGTGGCTGACCCACTAATTGGGCCCCCAACTATCTGCGGGCGGCCAGCGGAAAGCCGTCGCTTCGGATCCCGCTACCCTCCTCGACTAGACACCCGACACAATAAGCACCAACTCAACGCCAAACCGGTTCGCCAACGCAACGCAACTGTTCAGACCCATTTCCCATATAGACGGCTTCATCGAACAACGTGCCGGAACACGACTAGGTCGCTTTGCGACACGACTTTGTCCGATGGGTGGTAACCTTGCCGGCGACCTGATGTTATGGTCTACCACCGAGAAATTATCACAATCGTTCAGCAGCACTAGACGTATCGACAAACTACTCGTAAAATATCCGTATGATTATGACTTCGCTGTATCATGCTAAGCAATAATTTCCTGGGAAACTCGTTCAAAATGAGCAGATTAACGGAATTTTGTAATTTGAAATAAATGTTTATTTCATTCCACTGTATATATTCATAAAGTAGATATGACGTTTAATAATGAATATAAGCAATTTATTCTTTTATATAGTTTTATTGATAATATCCAACAATATTAGAAATATCTTAAATGTGCCTTGCCTCGTTTTAGACGTACTTCTCAGAAACTTGATGTTCTAACTAGTACGTCTAAAACGATCCCTTTCAAGGCTTTGACTGCATTGAATTCCTTCTTCAAGGATTCCTAGCTTTGTGATACCAACCAATGCAAATGGAATAAACGATTACCTCTCTTAGCTTCTATTCAAGAGTTGAATAAAATGCCCCAAGTTCTAAGGGGAAAAAAATCTATTAAATATTCAGCCTTCAACTTCACGGACAAATCTTTGTTGAAAACATTTTATTACTGTTGCTCTTTTTACTTAAAGGAAAAAAATATATTTGTTCGAACATTTATAGAACCATATTTATTATTTCGTATAATATAATTATATTATAACGACTGATAAATAACGACGTTTTAAATATAACTGTGGCTGTTACTATATTGTGAACTTCGTTTGCGTCAGTCGACGTCTGTATAATGTGTAGGAAACATTGAAATTAGCGAAATTAGATTTAAAAAAAAAACACTCTGAAATTAGTGTTTGAATTTTGATTGAACTTGATTTAATTTTTAATAACTTTCATTAATATATTTCTAATGTTAGATTTAATAAATATTCAACAGAATAATTAGAGTCAATAACTAAAGTTTAGGTTTCGTTAACGGGAAATCTTAATTTAACTTAAATATTTTATCAATTATTTAATAACCTTTGAAATGAGAATATAACACTCCTATTAGAATTATGGCTCTTCATATTGTTCAGATATATTACATAGAAGTGGCGCTGCATCCTAAATATTTTATAACACAATAACGAAGTGCTATAAATCAATATTATTCTTTGCTTGTGGATATTTTTAGTTCTTATAACCCATTAATATTGCTTATTAGCAGAACTAGACATTTTTACTAGATAAAACTATTAAATTACAAATGAAAGTTGGGATTAATTTCTTATAAAAAACATTATTGATTTTGAGTAATAAAAAAAATTACAATAACAAGTATTATAATTTTGTAATTTTCATATTTTGTTAAAAGTTTCAAAACAGTGCAATACAAAAGAACAAAATAATATACACACACACACACTCACACAGACACACACAACACATACCCACCTCACATTCTTATAATAATCTAATTAACTCTAATAATTAATCAATAAATCATTGTTTATTATTTTAATACATTATTTAATTCTTTAATAAAATTGTAATAATAACAATTTAATAATTTTTCGTTAAGTTTAACCGAAAAATATAAATTTTTATTTATTTTTGTCTCAAAAACAAATAGTAATTATTTATTATAATTTAGTTATTGTATAGAAAGTAATATTTATAAGAATTGTTAATTTACTGAATATTTGAATACATCTTATATGATTCTAGAACATACACGGAGTCCCGGAGTGGGCGTAAACGGCTGCGACACAGTTTATACTTTTGTAGTCGTTTACGATATATGTTTGTTTGATTACAAATGAAAATTGTAGCTTTCAAAATTCAATAAATTCAATTCAAATTTGATATGTATACCATGTATATAGTTTTAAGAATTTTTGATATAAATAAATAAATAAACAAATATTTACAAAAAAAACAAATTTATTTCAATATTGCCGAAGTTCTAAGAATCCTCTGAATAATTTATTAAATTATTGAAGGGAATGCCCGTGCACTAGTCTCAGCAGCGTTCTGCAGTCGTGAGGTAGTTTTTTCCCGTCAGCTTCAGCGTCAGATTGGGAGACAAATTATTAAAGGTACAAGAGCTGTTTTGTAATAGTATATATAATATGTAGTAAGTACAAACTAGCCATACTATGGAATAAACAAGTAAATGTTTAGGTAAAATTCAAGGAAGTTAATTGAACATTTTTCTAATCTGTGTTTTATTTTATTCAAGATCTTTAAGGTAATCTCCGTTAAATGAGTTATGAAAGCTGATTTTTAGTAAAGATTTTTAATAATAATTAAAACTTCATCTAATCTGACCTTAGCGACTCTAAAGACGGTGAAAGAAATTAAATTAGAAGCTGCATTTCCATATTTTCAGAAAATGTTCGTATGTTGTTTCAAAGCATAGCGATGACGTTATGGATAAATGACGACATATTGAAACAGTGAAACGTGTTCTACATTATTATTATTTAGTTATAGACCTCTTCATGCTATTACTTAAATAAATAAAGCTAGAAGAAATGAAAATCATATATATATTAAGTTATACAAATATGAGTTTGATACTCATTCACGAGTGACCTCATCGACCTCCGAGCGCTATAATTAATTTTTTACTGTTATTTATAAGTTTGTGATCGATCCAACTCAATATCATAATTACTTTACTGTTATATATTTTACATACACGGTTACCTTTTTGTAAAACGACATCGGTCCTCAATTTATAAATATAAAAAAAATATTTATTATTTTACTGAATATGTATGCGCCAGTATCCTCAGCTCAAATGAGCGAGCTCGAGGAGTTTTGGGAGAGTGTCAGGGATGTTCTAAGTAGTGTCAGAGATAATGAAAAGTTGATAGTATGTGGAGATATGAATGGATGGGTTGGAACCGCGCGAAGTGGTTACGAAAGTGTGCTAGGCAAATAAGGTGATAGGAAAGTAAATGAGGCTGGAAAGCTTATTTTGGAATTTTGTAAGGAGAGAAATTTGTTTGAGGCAAACACGATGTTTGATCACAAACAAATTCACTTGTACACATGGGAGCGAGCGGAAGAAAGAAGTATGATTGATTTATTCCTAGTGGATCAGCGTATTCGAAGTCAAGTTATCGACACGCGAGTGATTAGGGTTGCTGATCTGGGAACGGACCATCACCTAGTCGATGTTAGAATAAGAGGTCTGTTTGCAGGTTGGCGCAACCGCTCGACGTGTCCAAGCTTGGCGTCGAATTATCGTATAAGAAGCTGGAAGTTTCAAGATCCACCGATCAGAGAAGAATATCAAGAAAGGGTTTCCAAGAAGCTTGAAAGCTGTGATTCTGGAAATGAAAGTGTTGAAGTATGCTGACAGAATCTTAGGAATAGTATGGTGAAAGTAGCGACAGAAGTATGTAGTAAAAGGAAAAGAGGTTTTAGTAAAAAGCGCGATGAATGGTGGGATGATGAAGTGAAAGACGCTGTAGAGTTAAAGAAGAAAGCATGGCTGGGTTATAAAGCCTCTGGTAAGAATAAAAGTATGAGAGAGATAAGAAAAAGAGCGTCCAAGTTGGAAAAGCACAAAACGAAAGCACTTATAAAGATGAAGCGTGAAAATTCTGAGAGAGAAAGAGATGAAAGGTTGACGAACAACTTCCGGGAAAACACGAAGTTTTTCTGGCGAGAAGTTAGTGATTCCCGGGGTTGTTCGGTTACCTGTAGAATGAAAGAGGTGCTTTCGAAGAGCGGTGAAATTTTAACCGAGTAAGCACACGTTTTGCAGGGGTGGGCGGAATTCTACAAGGAAATTAATGAACGTGAAGACGCCTCGGTCTTGACAACTAGTGAAATGCTGAATCCATATGTAGCCAATGGTGAAATCAGTTTGGAAGAAGAAGAGAGCGTAATTCAAAGTCTGAATTGTGGTAAGACTGCGGGAAATAAATATGGTGGGCCACATGTCTTGGACTTTTTCTGGTTTTTGTGCAATTTATGCTGGAAATCGGGGGAGGTCCCAGACGATTGGCGAGTTGCAGTCATCGTAGCTTTGTATAAAGGCAAAGGTTCATAGAAAGACTGTGCAAACTATAGGGCTATCAGTTTGATCAGCTTGGGCGGTAAAGTTTATGCTAAAATATTATCGAGAAGAATGCAAGTGAGATCTGAAAGGCTGTTGTGGGATGCCCAAGGAGGTTTTAGACCTGGAAGAGGGTGTATAGATCAGATCTTTTCCCTCCGCATGATCACGGAAAAGTTTTTGGCCCTGAATCAAAAGGTTTTCTGTGCTTTTGTGGATTTGGACAAGGCGTTTGACAGGGTTGTGAGAAAGAAATTATGGGAGATACTGCTCCGATACAATAAGAGCGGACCCTAGCTACAGGCTGTAAAATCTCTGTAAAGAGATCATTCAACCTGTGTTCGAGTAGGAGCTGGCATGTCGCCCTGGTTTGACATCAAATCGGGTGTTAAACAAGGTTGCGCTATGTCAGCTTAGTTGTTCAATTTGTATTTGGATAGTTGTCTCCAAGGCGTGAAAGACAGTGACATAGGAGTGAAAGTAGGTGATCTTAAGGTCAATTGCTTGCTATATGCAGATGATGCAGTGCTCATTGCATAATCAGAATGCAATTTGCAGGCATTGGTCACCACTCTGAAAGATGGGTGTGAAATTAATGGTCTAAACCTGAATGGCGATAAGACAAAGGTTCTGATATTTGAAAGAACAGAATGTAAGGTCAACGTGAATGATATGATAATAGAACAAGTGAATGAAGTGGTATATTTGGGAAGTATGTTTAGCAGAGATGGAAGTTAAGAAATGTATGTGGAAAGGCGTATTGCTGCCGGTAACAGAGTCAACGGTGCTTTGGCTGCATTGTTGAGACGGCGAAACGTCAGCATAGCTGCACGATTGGCTGTACACAATGCGGTTTTGCTACCGACGCTGTTATACGGCAGCCAAACGTGGGTAACACAGAAGAAGAATGTAAGAAAGATGAATGCTGTGCAGTTGTGATCTTTTCGCAGAATATGAGGAGTCAGTCTAGCTGACCGAATCCGCAATGAAGAGATCCACAGAATGGCAGGTACTAGCGAAGATGTCACGGTGAGAATGAAGAAGAACATGCTCAGGTGGTTTGGGCACGTCGAACGAATGAGTGATGAAAGAATGGTAAAAAAGATTTATATAGGAAATGTGAGCGGTAAGGGAGACAGGGGGAAGCCTCGAATGACCTTCGAAAACATAGTATCTATTGTACTGGAGGAAGATAACGTAAAAAGCATGAGGACCCCCCGGAGGGCATGTATGAAGAGGTTGATGTCTGTGGCCGAGGCGAAAGAGGTATGCAGGGGCCGTAGCGTTTGGCGCTCCGTCGTCTCTGGCTACCCTGCAAGGGATATGGTGGAAAGCTAAATAAATAAATATTTTACTACGAATTTAAAATATGTAAAAGCAAAGCATTATTAATCTTTGTGTTTAATTTAATTTTACTTCATCAGGTTTACATAATTCATAATATTTTGAAATGCATATTTTGTACCAATTAATGATTATAAATATGTATATTTATTTATGGCTTGAAGTTTATTATCTAAACATGTACGTGACGTACTAATAATGATGTGTATACATTATGCTCGTATATCATATAAATATATTGACTTGTGTTGATAATTTTTTAATTTACGAGTTGACGATCGTCTTTAATCTAGAGGTAAATGTGCAATTTTACAAAATTAACTGTAGTGATTTCAGGTACGGCGTAATTTCCCTGAAGAGATAAAACTACATTTGAGTGCCGGGAGTGAAGTGTTTTTAATATTTTAACTACACCTCGATAAATTCATTTGCCTCGTTCTTATTTCGTCATTACATAATTATTTAAGTATTTTAGAGTGCTGAGGATGAAAAATATTTTTTCCAAACAGATAGATACACCGTATTATGATATTAAAATTGAATTACAGGAAATAATAAAATAAAAAAAAAAGAATAAAGAGAAAAAAGGATCAGAATATTTTATCTCCACACAGAGACAATACATTGGATAGTTTAATATTTAAATTGACTTTAATTACTCTTCCATCGGTTGTCCACATTTTTATAATAAGTAGGTATCGTTTACTAAGAATAAATATAAAATTAACCATTTCTATGCATGTTTCTGTTAAATATAATTAAAATTGTATTTTATTGTTATATATTCAATGTTTCACTTTCTATTGGTCATCTCAGTTTCATTTTTTTTGCGATAATAATAGCGGAAAAGCCTTTTGAAAGTACTATTGCCTAAAGTAGAATAACAGTAAGAATACAAATCATAGTAAGTATTTATAATTTAGAAATCGTGTTTTTGTTTAATTTCCTAAGTACGATGAATATGCAAGTGTTACTTCTATATTTATCGTACTTGCGCTTGCCGATGCCAATAGACAATTCAACATAACGTTACAAAGAGAAGAACGTGAGTATAATTTCATTACCAAAAATGGTGCACGCGGTTTAGCATAAAAACGAGCTGTAAGAATAAATGGTTCTATAAATCGCAGGAAATATTTCAATATAAATGTTACCTACTTTTTTTCGAAAGTTTTAAAATTGTTACAGTAGACGTTAAATATATCACCAATTGTTGATTAGCACATTTTTTTGCGGATGGTACCATATAATTAATTTTCAATAACCTATTAAAATAAGTTACTTATATTTAATAGGCTAGCAACTGTACTGACTGTAGTACTGACTACTGACTGGTACTGACTAAATAATATCTGCATGGAGAAAATATTGTAATATATTTACATCCATTAACATTTTATTAGATACTAGCAGGTTACCCGAGCTTCACAACGGGAATAAACAAAAAAAAACTGACTTTCGTGAGTATTAAACCCATGACCCTACACTTCACACATACACGCTCTATCTGCCAACCCATCATGACTCGCTATAAGTGCGAGAAAACCTTGAGTTTGATAACTACAGAGTTTCATTCCTATCGGGTCATAGGTACACTCTTGTTTCTCACATCGCAGCGTGTTGAGAATAAACATAGTGACTGGCCAAATAATTTTAATTTCTACTGCAATGCAATGGGAGAGGAAGAGCTATCAAAAAGGCGCGTTATATTTTTGCAGTTTTTTAGCTGTAACTTTGGAACAGTTTGGACCTTTGCAAAATCCTTTCTTATTGCACCTATTATAATATGTCAGGAGTCTTGTGTCCAAATTTCAGCTTTCTAGGTATTACGGTTTGGGCTGTAGAGCGATGGATGAGTCAGTGAGTGAGTGTCTTTGTGCTTTATGTATTAAGATATTTTTGCCGTAACTTGTAAATTATTGTGTTCATATATTACTATAGTTTGAACAGTTACGAGCAGTATTCGAGGTCCGCGCTCAATAATGACTTTGCAGATCACACACAGTATCAGTGATCAGAGAGATATTATTATATATACTTCAAATGAAACTATTTCAGGCACTTGACCTGCAGCCTTACTTAATTATAGATAATTTAGTTTTCTATTTATTTTCATGTCAAAGTGGGATGATGAGATTGGCGGATATGATTTATGTAAGTTGATAAATACAATCTTCAATACAAATAATTTTAATAAAGGATGTAGAGTTTTACCATTTAACATTCAAGCACCAAAGCCTTATTTTTACCAAATATATAGTAAGTGACCTTTTATTTTGTGTTTTATTTTAATTATTAATTAAGTAATAAAACGAGAATAAAGAACCAACCTAATATATAATTAAGAGATTTGGGAGAGTGAAAAGGTATATTGTTAACTAGCAGTGCCCAAGAATGCGCTTGCGCGGATTTTTTTTTATATAAAAGAGGTTTTTAACACTCCTTATAACATCAGCTATCCGTCAGAGAAAGTTCTTTTAAAAACAGTCCAACAGTCCAAGTCTTTGTAAGTACCTTATATCAATTTAGAATTACAAACAGATAGTTGCATTTTATTTAAAATTATTTTAGTCTTAAAGTCAATTATTTTAAGATAGACTTTTAACGATTACTTTGTTGACGGAAATCACGTGGTAGGAAATATTGTGTTGTTATAGAGTTGTTGATTTTTGATGAGTCTATCCGATACAATTAATCAGATCTTTTAATCCCTTTTATGTTGTTTTAAATTCCTATTACAATTTATTATAAATATTACTTTTATAAACAGAATTTTTGGACAATTGATTTAAAATGGAACATTCGCGTTATTTATTTATTTATTTATTTTTATTTATTTATATCTTTTCCACTTTGAATCATTATCAGTGATCACTTGTGTACGTCAAAATGGAAGTGTCAGGAGGGCCTATTTCGATACCAGATTTATCGTAATAAGCCCTTCTGTAAAAGCACTGTCCAACTTAATGTTAAAGCTATGAGGGTTCCAAACGCGTCCAAGTCTGAGAAGAACCACACAACAAACTCAGCCGGATATATATTTTTTTTATATTGTGATCACTGTTTCACAAATGTCAATCTTAAAAGCTATTTTGGAACAACTAGAACCGTCGAAATATAATGAAAAAAATAATAATTATTATTACAATAATTATAATAATAGCAAAAAAAAAATTAATAATAATGATAACAATAATAAAAAATAAAAGTAGGCCTGCTACACAACCAGTCACCGCAAGCAGCACCCGTTCACGAGCATAACGCAAGAGTCAGCCATCACCCCCTTCGCACATATTTGAGGGACGAGCGCAACCCGACTCCCGACGCTACCGCAAGTAATGACTTCTAAGGAATCGGTGTGATGCAACAGGTCGATAAAACGAAATTAATCTACAACAAAAATCAAATTGCGGAGATTACTAGTTATTCGCAATATAATACAATTCATTCCCAGGCCATACCGTCGTTGATGTAATCCTGTACACTATAGTAGGATTTTTTTATCAAATTTATTTTTATATATAATTTAAATTTATTTAACGATAAACTTAAGGCTTCATTTGGGAGCTTATTATAAAAACGTATACAATTAACCTTAAAGGATTTACCTATTTTATGGAGCCTAGTGTTGGGCATAGCGAGTTTATTTTTATTTCTCGTATTAATTTTATGAAAATCACAATTTTTTTTGAACTTAGAAATATTTTTATGAACGTAAATTAAATTTTCATAAATATATTGATTATAAACCGTCATTATTTTAAATTCTTTAAATTTGTTTCTTAAGGATTCTCTAGGTCTCATATTATATATTGCTCGAACAGCCCTCTTCTGCAGTGTGAATATGGTATCGATGTCGGCTGCATTACCCCATAAGAGTATACCGTAAGACATTATACTATGAAAGTAACTAAAGTAAACTAATCGAGCAGTTTCCATATTTGTCAATCGACGTAGTTTTTTAACCGCGTATATAGCAGAACTAAGTCTACTTGATAAATCAAATATATGAGGACCCCATTGCAATTTTTCATCTAAGGTAATGCCCAAGAAAGTAGTAGATTTGACCAAGTCCAATTCCTCATTGTTTAATTGTACATTGGTTTTAACATTTTTAACATTTGGTAAAGTAAATTTAACACATTTCGTCTTTTTTTTATTGAGCAACAAATTATTGGCGTTAAACCATTGTACAACATCTGAGAGAGCATTATTTACATCGTCAATAACAGATTGCCTTCTGCTAACTTTAAAAGTAAGAGAAGTATCATCAGCAAACAACACTATCCCATGTTTTTCCCTCACTAGGTGAGGTAAGTCATTTATGTAAATGAGGAACAAGAAAGGCCCTAAGATAGAGCCCTGTGGCACACCTAGTTTTACCAATGAACCGGGGGAACGTATTCCATTTACGTCTACTTTTTGAATTCTATCATTAAGATATGAACTGATCAAATCTAGGGACTTATTCTTAACTCCATAATGTTCTAATTTTTTTATAAGGATTTCGTGTTGAACGCAGTCAAACGCCTTAGATAGATCACAGAAAATGCCAAGTGCATCCTGGGATCCTTCCCAGGCTTCAAATATATTAAGTAATAGCTCAACCCCAGCATCTGTTGTAGAGCGACCGGCAGTGAAACCAAACTGGTTTTTGTGCAAGAGATTGTTTTTACTGAAAAAATCAACAAGTTGATTAAGAATTATTTTTTCAAAAATCTTGCTAAATGTAGGTAAGACTGAAATTGGTCTATAATTACTAGGATCTAATGAACTGCCAGATTTAAATAATGGAGTTATTTTACTTTGTTTCATTAGATCAGGAAATATACCACATTCTAAACAATTATTAAATATCAATGCTAAGTCTGGCGCTACAATGTCAATTATGGACTTGAGTACGTCAACAGATATTCCCCAAAGATCACTAGTCTTTTTAACGCTAATTAATTTAAATACTTTGATTACTTCTTGAGCATTAACTTTTTTAAAAAAAATTTTTTTGTTATAACGAGAATCCTAACACCGTCACAGCACAACTAAAATATTTTGTGGCAAATAAATCAAATTATTATGAAATCGTTGTCCAGAAATTATAAATCAAAGCGGGCGTTAGCTAGCTCAGAGTGACGAAAGCACCCATAGTGCTGAAAGTCTAACTCTGTATATATACGCGCAATATCGATTTTTTTATACAGGAGACCTTCTGGTATGAGTGTGGTATTTTTAGAAAGCCCTTGGCCCATAGACCCAGAAAATGCATTTACACTTAGCAATATACCTACCGCCTCACCTCTACGGCCGTTTGAAAAATGAGACTAAAATTTAGTTTTTGGCTCCGCACCAGTATAAAATCACTTATTTCCACCTTGAAAAAGATTTTCCTAAAGGTCCTCGTCGAGACCTTTTCAACCAGCTCAAAAACGCCAAGATCCGACCACCGGTTGATGAGATATGACATTTTGAAAATTTTGACTGGCGCCTCCATCGATGATTACTTTGTCTGTGTGTGGGTATATTCGTAGTTTCAACTGATTTTATTCAAACTTTCAGGGATTAAAGTACATTAAAAACTAAGACTTTTTTGTTCTACGACATTTCGCTTTGGCCGCCATGTTGGCCGTGGCCAGCCCTCGAAAGGCCAAAAATGGCCATTTTTCGTACAGGGACTGTGGCCAAACCAGTTGACGTACATTGGCAAATTGGGCATCATTGGAAAGGTCTCAAGCTCATCTTTTGAATAATATCCCTTTTGATGGAAAAAACATTTTTTGACGTGACATTTTTGGTCAAAAACAAAAAAATGGCCGACTGGCCAGGGACATATCGGCCATTTTCTCGAAAACAGCGCCAACGATTTTTTCCAAAATTTCCTCATTCGTAGCCCAAAATTAGAGCTAAAATTTGGTATATAGCACATATCTGGGAAAACTCGTAATTTTGAGATATGGCCCTGAGAAGTTCAAAAAATCATGAAAAATGACCAAAAATGGCCAAAAAATGACTTTTAAAGCCAGAATCGTACTCACAACACGGTTAAAATTCAATGCTAGTTGCACAGTAATAAACACATGATAACAACAATACACAATGAATAAACTCACTAACGCATTGCCGTCTGTAACAATAAAACAAAATTTACAGAAAAAAAATCCGAATACTGAAGAAATTCTGTTTTGAAGCAATGAATTAAAAAAATAAATGGAAACTGAAAAAATCAAATAAAAAAAAATCGGGCACCTGTGGGAATCGAACTCGAGGTCTCGTCTTTGTCATTACAACGCTCATCCTCTAAGCCAAAACACTCTCATTTTGTCAGAGGCAACTATTCCAAATAATAAAAATAATAATAATAAATCAATTTATTTCAGATAATTCATCCATAAGTGTTAGTAACATTTTAACTTAAGTAACTAATGTTATAATAGTACTCGTAGTTAGTATTCAACATAACAATCTCAAATTATACAGAAAAATAAAATTAATAAAATGCACAAAATTCATAAAATTATTAAAATTAAATATAAATTCAAATCAAATATAATTAAAATCATAAAATACTATTAAAGAAATTAAATAAAATAAAATTCATGGAAATTCATCGTTCTAATTATTTTTTTTTTTAATTCTACAAATAACTCAACGCTATACTCCTACAGTCAGTATACGCTACGCTTCGATGCTACGTGTACACTATCCCAGGACCTCCAGAGGGGAGCGTCTAGCTTTAACGCCAATATGCTGAGAAGACTGTTGGAGCTGTTCAGTAATCTTGTCATTGCGGACGCGGTCCGCTTTCGTATTATCGCATAGAAGTCGTCTACACGAGCCTCCGCAAACATTGCCGATGCACTGCAGTATCGAGGCTTCCTCAACAAAGCCCTCAGCACATTGTTGTACTGAACACGCAGTGCTCTATATGTCCGCCGCGTATAGTTCTCCCATAGGCTGCACGTGTAAAAGGACTGGCAATAGGCTTTAAATAATATTAATTTTACCTGTGTCGAACACCGTGCAAACCTACGGGCCAACATATTGCCTCTAACCGAGAGAGCCCTGCGCTCCCGCTCGATATCACTACCATCACCCAGGCGTTCATTCACAATATGACCAAGGTATTTAAATTCAGATACTAGTTTCAGAGAAGTTCCATACAGATGTATTTTAGGAATGAAATTTAACTGTTTGTTTATTCCTCGAAAAATTAAAATTTCGCTCTTTTTAGCATTATACCTCAGTCCATTCTCCTTTGCATATTCCTCACAGATTTTTATCAGTCTTCGAAGACCACTGACCGACGGGCTCAACAGAACCATATCGTCTGCGTAACTAAAATTGTTCATCATTACGCCATCTATCGAACAACTGACGCCTGCCCCGCTAAGCCTCTCTATGAGCCTGTTTATGTAAAGATTGAACAATCTGGGTGACGTCAGGCCCCCCTGTCTTACTCCACACCCTAATTTATATGGTTCACTAAGTGCATCACCCCATCTTACCACATTACTTTGGGCACCATACCAGTACTTTAATAGTGATATCAACTCCGGTCTTAAACTGCTATCCTTTTCAAGCTTCTGCCATAAAATTTTATAGGATACGAGGGCAAATTCCTTCGACAGATCCAAAAAACACGCAAACACATGGGTCTTTCTATCCGTGTAGTACCTTACAGCTTGCTTGAGACACAATACTGCGCTCTCAGTTGACAGCTCTGATCTAAAACCGAACTGCGCATCGTGTATGTTAATTGTTCTGCTAAGTTGAGTATCAAGCAAGCCGTCAAGCACTTTGGCTATGATGGTAGCAAGAGATATCGGTCTGTAGTTGGTTCTGTCCGTCGCATCCCCCGCCCTATTCTTGATTATAGGCACGACTATTGTCCTTGTCATCGAGTCCGGCAGAAAGCCGTGGCTTATACAAATATTGTACAACAAAACTAGGACTCTAGGAAGGTGCACACCAGCCTGTCGCAGATGCTCAACACTCAGGCCATCATGTCCAGGCGACTTTCCACGCTTCATACCCATTATTGTATCTACTATTTCGCTAGACGTGAAACGTACAAAGCTTTCCCCATTATTTATGATATCCCCCCTGCCAGCCTCGGCGAAATTGATCTCACAGGGATCCACTGTAAATTGTGTTTTAAACATATTTGCTATGTTACGGCAACCGCTTACTCCCCCTACTTCAGCCGGAATATTCGATCTTGTATTCAGTTTGTCTGTTTGTTGCCAGAATTTTCCAAAATGTTTGTTTCTATATGACGTAGCCAGTATGTCCATTTTAATCTGTTCTGAATTGTCTTGGCACCATTTAAGTTTGTTTTTAAAGGCCCTACGAGAGTCCCTCATGTCATTATAGATAGTTCCATGTGTTGGTCAAATAAATGAGTATATATTTGCATGAAAAATAATCGCACAGCATTTTGTTTCCAATCCTTTTACAAAACTATTGATATCAAAACAAAAACTTCTCAACGAAGTAAATACCGAGTGACGAAAGCGAATCCTCTGACAAAACTCCTGATATGAATTTTGCGACGAAAAAAACCACGAACATTTTTATTCACAAACGTAAACAAACACAAAAAATGTGAATGTGTTCGGAACGTTGCCAAACAAACAAACAAACAAAAAAAAATACAAACAAAAAATGTGAATGTGTTCGGAACGTTACTAAATTGCCTTGATCAATCTAATAAAATAAAAACAAAAATGCAATTTGTGCAACGTTTCGAGCACAATCACATTTTTTGTGTTTGTTTACGTTTGTGAATAAAAATGTTCGTGGTTTTTTTCGTCGCAAAATTCATATCAGGAGTTTTGTCAGAGGATTCGCTTTCGTCACTCGGTATTTACTTCGTTGAGAAGTTTTTGTTTTGATAGAATTTACAAATAGTTATTGCTGATTTTTAATAACGATTAAGTGTTTGTTTTTTATAAATGTAAGTGTTTTCATTGAATAATGATTGAAAAGCACCAACAAAGATGGCCGGCGCCATTATTGTTGGAGCTTGGGTTGAAACAAAAAGTGTCAGTGTCAAAATCAAAATCAATTATATCTGGTGAGTTCTGAATTTGTTATTTAAATTTTTAGTTTAACTAATTACAATTAGGTTTAATTTTAATTTAATTTAGTGATTGTTATTTGAAATATATTTTTGTGTAACAATTATTTCATTATTTGTGATGAGAGAGCGGGGTATTGAAAATTGTGTTTCTAGAAACTTCGATGGTAATGGGCCTTCGTTATCAGAAGGGGGATTACGACCTACTTCTGCTCCATCATCCGATGCAATTTCAAATGTTGACGCTTCTGTTACCGGCGTACCAACGGAATTTTTCGCACAAATGGTGCAAATTATAAAATACATGACGGATCGTATTACGGCGCAACCTGAGTCGAGGGTTAAAATTAACGATGCTTTCTTGCCGTCATACAATCCTGAAGCTGATGTACGGGTTAGGGAGTGATGTCAGCACGTGACTAAGGCAATGGAAACCTACAACCTGAGCGATTACGAAGCTTGGATGAAAGCTGGTAGTTTACTTAAAGGCCGTGCAAGGTTGTGGGTGAACAATTAGCTGGTCACTACCATTACGTGGCACGAATTGCGTGATGTTTTAATAACTACTTTTGAACTTGAGAACCGATATTCATGTGATGTTGCACGTTTTCGAGAACATACTTACGATAACACAAAGGATATCGCGCAGTTTTTATCACAAGCCTGGGTATTGTGGCGTCGCATAACTAATGATAAATTGTCAAATGATGATGTGGTTGAGGCTGTTATTGGATGTGTTGCAGACGAGCGCTTGCAAATTGACCTGCTGAACGCTAGGGCAAAATCGGTGCCAGAATTGATTTTGACGCAAACTACTTCAGCAGAAACCCGTCCAACGAAATGTCAGTCAACTTTACGACCAGAAACTACGACTGGCTAAAAATGGAACAGCGCCGCGATGACGCGTTACGCCCTCTGATCGACAAGATCTCGAGTGACGGGCCATCCGAAGGATATCTGTTGGAGGAAGGCGTACTCAAGAAAGAGATTACAGACCCTACAATTAATACACACAAACTGATAGTAGCCCTGAGGTCGTTACAGTGGAGTCTGATAAACTACTATCACATAGCACTTCAACATCCAGGCTGGGAGAACACTCTTCAAAAACTGTGGGAGACCTACTGGTTCGACAAGATAACCACGACCGTAAGAAACTTCGTCGATAACTGTGTAGTATGCAAAACATCCAAAGGACACTCTGGTGCGGTGCAGACACAACTTCATCCGATTCAAAAACCGTCTACACTCTTTTAAGTTTTCCATATGGACATCACCGGCAAAGTTAGGCACTAGAAACTCTGCAGGCGAAAACAAATATGTCATCGTGACTGTCGATGCATTTACAAAATACGTGCTGCTTAGCTATGCCAATAATAAGAGCCAGAGCAGCAGTCTCTCAGCAGTGAAGCGTGTCGTGCAACTCTTCGGTACTCCAGTTCAAGTTGTCGTAGATGTATGTAGAAGATGGTGGCAGAGAATTTTTAGGCGAGTTTAAAGCATACTGCGACCGTTTTGCTATCAACCTACACGTAATAGCGCCAGGAACTAGACGAGCGAATGATCAAGTAGAGAGAATTATGGGTACTTTGAAAAATGCACTGACTATGATCAATAACTACGAAACCGAAAATTGGCAAACTGCCTTGGAAGCTCTACAACTCGCGTTCAATTGTACGCCACACCGAGTAACTGGAATAGCACCACTCGCACTCCTCACGCGACGTCAACACGCTGTACCATCTGAACTCTTAAGGCTGATGAATATCGATGACGAGTCTATGGACTTCGAATTGCTCGAACAACATGTCCACAGAAAAATGGCAGCGGCAGCTGAGCACGAAACAAAACGATTTGACAAGAACAAGGCGAAAATTCGTCCTTTCCAAAAAAGTGACTACGTACTTATAAAAAATAATCCTCGCAATCAAACCTCATTGGATCTCAAATATAGCGAACCGTACGAAATCTGTCGTGTCCTGGATAATGATCGCTATATGGTAAAACGAGTGACAGGCAGAGGATGAACACGTAAAGTGGCCCACGATCAATTACGCCGAGCGCCACAACCAGGTAATCAAGTCACCGTGTCGGCGGGATCTGAAACTAAAGATCAGCAGGTCAATGCTACATCTCGCGACGAGCCGGCGCAACAACAGCTGGCCCAACCGCAAGAGCAGCCCGACGTGGCAACGTTCGAGCTGATGCCGTCTACTTTCAGTGCCGGTGCGTTGCTGGACATATAAATAAGTGAGTTTTTTTCGTTATAACTTTCGAACCGGGAAACTATATAGAGTTCGAGTAAACTAATACCTGTCTAGACTTAAACGATCCATTGAATCTACTGAAATACTGAATATAATGCAAGGGAGTGCCTTGCATAATGTTATTCTAAAAGCTGTATAAATCATTTTCTACCCGATTCCCACCAATTTCTTGATAATTTTCAGAGGCTCTGAGGACCACGGTCATAAAAATAAGGCCTAAACCCCAGCATCGTCCTTCCCTTTTCCTTTTGAGCCTCCTTGGACCATGGCGTTTGAGACCGCTCATGACCACAGCATCAATTTCCTAAGTGCTTTAACAAAAATCAATACATATGTAACTAGATAGTTCTTCAGAACCCTGGGGACCACGGCCAAAATAAGACCTAGACCCCAACATCCACCTAGTTTCTTATTCCTTTAGAGCCTCTGTGGATCACGGCGTTCGAGTCCGCTCATGACCACAGCATCGATTCCCAATATTGTTTTCAGATCCTCTAGGGTCCACGGCCAAAATAAGGTCTAGACCCCAGCATCGACCTAGTTCCTTATTTCTTTAGAGCCCCTGTGGACCGCGGCGTTCGAGACCGCTTATGACCACAGCATCATCCTTGTCTACGAGAACATAAATAATATCATGCAATAATGCGTGGAGCATTTGCATTGACCATTTAACAAAATCAAGTACGTGCTAGTACTCGTGGAGCGTTAGTACAACAGATAATATCACAATCACTTGCTCTTATCCCATTGTACAATCTCTGTTTATTTTTTAATTTTATCAATCTATCAGGTGCCTAAGCTTTGTTGCCTGGTTACTTCTAATTTATTACAATACGAGTACACAGTTGATAACAACTATAATTATTTATTTTCAATTACTGTACCAATGTAATTATTTTTATTTTACATAAGTTATCAGCTAGTATCCCGTATGAGCGGATGCCTAGGTCAGAATATTTTATTTTCTTTTTCAGAAACGCGACTGGTGCAGAGCACGCACCGTCTCGCAGAATGGCCGTGTCGGCGTAAAATTATTTTAGTCTTATAGTTAATTAATTTAAGTTAGACTTTTAACGATTACTTTGTGTACGGAAATCACGTGGTAGGAAATATTGTGTTGTTGTAGAGTTGTTGATTTTTGATGAGTCTATCCGATACAGTTAATCGGATCGGATTGTGATGATTGAGCCGGGTGTTGAAAATTGTGACGTCAGCGGTGCTGACGTCACTGTTTCTAGAAACTTCGATGGTAATCGTTATATATAAATATATGTATATTAGGAGGAGCGTAAAATTTCTGTTTGGATATTTCAAATAGCTTTGTATGCTATAAAAATTTCAACCACAAGAAGTGATGTGTTTTTATGTCGTCGTGTCGTGGTCGTGTCTGTTTGAATGTGTCATTAATAATGGTGTTGTTTTTGTTTTAAGTAAAATAACTGAATTAAATATACCAATATTGTTAATAAATAATATCTGTATTTATAAAAAGAATCTTAGTTTTTTCTTTTTTATCTTTGTGTGAATCGCACTAATATATAATCATTTTCATCTATTATTTTATTATTATAATGTTCTGGTCTTAATACCTTTTTTAATAAATTTTTGTTCTTGCATACGTCATTAAATTAAATTCAATAAATAGTAATATATTTCTTGAGACACAATTCCAATGGCTACATGTATGTTTATGTAAAGTACCTAAGTTCATGTACGTTGATAACATGAACTTCATCCTTAATGAACCTAAGGATATGAAATAAATTAGTCAATAGGTAATATCAACATTATTTTATCAACAATATTTATTTATATGAACATTAATTTAACTATCCCGTGTTCCGTGTATTTTATGATAAAAGATATACTACCAGAATACAAAACAGTTCATAAATCCGTTTTTAATATTTATACTATCTTTCAGAAACTTATAGAAATAAGATACTAGAAATAGCTACTATGAAATACATAGTAAATAAGGACCGGGATGGGTCTTCACTTTAGTATATTGCAGATTGTATAATTAGCAAAAGCATATTTTTTCTAAACTACATTGGTAAGTATAAAAAAATTGTAAGGCTAGTTCAAGAGATAATCGTATCTTTATTAAATCAATACGAGTGTCACAACACGAGTGATCTTGGGCTCCTCGGAACGCAATCGTGATAATTACTTTGCTACTGTCATTTATAGGTTCGTGATATATCCAAACGAATCTCATAACAACTCCTATTTACGCATGGCCTTGGGTCTCTTATATTATATTAATATCATTGATTCTTATATTTTGGATATCTTCTACATCGTAACTTTGTGACTGGAAGTGGTGAATAACGAAAGTGACTCCGACATAACTCATTTTGAGCAAAATACACCTCTCTTTTTTATTCGGTTTTCTTCTGTAATAAAAAAAATATTTATAATTAACTTATGTAAGTACATTTAATGTGTTAAATTAAATAGTAATGAGTTATATTTTGTTGTATAGTGTACTTAATTCATGACAGGATTTAGCTAAAGATTAACTGAAGTCATAATTAATAATTTTAACTACTTTTCTATTAAACGTACGAAGGTTGATGTGCACCTGTTCTAATTATATTATTATCATCAAGATATCAAGTATACACACCTACATTGAGTTGTACACCTACAATAAACGGATCTTAGGCCGAAAGTTATCGGAGAAATAAAAGGATCCTGTGATATCTGTAAGTGAGAATAGATCGCTGGGTGACGCTGGATATTTGAAATAGTTTTATTTCCCGTTCGCTAAGGTCGCTGTTAGCACCTTTAGAGTCGTACATTAAAAGAACTTGGAGATATTTCCTTCGAAACAAAGTATAATATTAAATATATATACACAATTTTTGTATGTGTTTTTCAAGTTTGGAGTGCACAAATAAACTATTTTTAAGGACTAGTTTAATATGTCACATGGACCAACCAAACCATAATAAATCTTCTAAATTATATTCACTTAGAACATTAACATAATAAACAAAATAATTGTAAAGTTGTTATAAATATTAAACAACATTTTTAGTATCCGTAAGTATAGAGAAAAAATAAATATAATTATATAGCGAGATACAGAAATATAATGCTTACATATAACAAATAGTGATGGCAAGATTTATGAGAGATTTGTATTTAAGAGAGATTACCTTCAAACTTGCTACTTGTGGTTGTATAGTGATTTTATGCTCAATTGACTCCACACGATAACAATAATTAGTCTTGGAATGTAAGTGTTCCACGTACCAAAGTAAACGTATATGATAATATATTTTCAATAACAACCTATGGGAATATCGTTGTCACCGCATATACTAAATCTTACATGTGTAAAACATAGTTTTAACAGCATTTCGGTTTATGAATTAAAGATGTCGCAGGACAAATCAACAAGTACTTATATTCTGCATTAGCTAGACTTTTTAGGAGATGAAAGCGCCTTCAGTCGCTCGGTGTCGACCTTCTCACCTCTGAGAGTACCCGGAGGAGTTTTATAAAAACGTAATTCATTTGTATTAAACTTATGGGTTTCTTTACCTTTACTTTGATAATAAGTATTAACTACCTATTATACTATCCATATTTAATTATATGTCTGATATATGAAAATTTATCAGGATTAATATACAAAAACTACTGTAATAAAATTCTAAAATTAAGAGTTTGGTTATCAGTATTATCATTTTACTGACATATTGATAACAAACGAGGCTCCCAAATTAATATACCTAAATTGTTCTGACCAGATATTAATATGCAGTAAACTAAAACGCACTGTGTTCATATTCGGCGCTCAATTATTACTTTGACGATCACACAAAGGATCACTGATCAGAGAAATATTAAACAATATATAGAAACTTTACAACTATTTAACTTATTAACTTAACATAAAACTATTTAAAATATTTTGTTTCATATATATTACAATAACGGTGTCCACTAAAATACAAACAAAACATCTTAAAAAATACAAAAATGAATATTGTTATTCACTTTTTGTCTCAAACTTGACCATTATTAATAATGGAAGAATGACATATATTTCGGCCTTCTTAAGAAAATATCGAATAGTGACTTCGTTCGCCCTCCAATTTTATTTAGTTTAAATTCCAGGGGATAGAATTTTTGCGGTAATACCATGAAAATATTTCTGGGAGCGACTCTGTGAATGGGGTCATTCATCAACAGCTCTCAGAAAATACTCCTCTAGATACCTCTCTAAGTATTAGGTTGTTGAGTCTAGGCACATGGACGGACGTACAGTGATGCGTAGACTCGTTATATATTTACATCGCAATAACGAGGAGAGTTTTGAAAGACTATTTAATTTGATACCCGCCACTGATTACCATTTTTAACATACTATTTCTACCCTGCATACATGGTGTTCTTCAATAGAACGATTCTCAGGTAACGTTCTGCCATATACCACCGAAATGTGGTATGAACTTCCCTCGGTATTCGGTAATTTAAGACGCTCTAGTTATAACAGAGCAACAACAAAAAACCATTATCGGTGGTGATTTCTTCGCTCTAGATGATTCGAATAAACCGTTAATTATAAGAATTAAAAAAACTATTTTTTTTTCCTTTTAAAAGCTATTTAAAATTTAAAAAGCAAACACAGGTTGAAATTTTTTATTATAATATATCAGAGAACATATTTTGTTTTATTCTTGTAATAAATTATTTCTACAGAACAATGTATGTACATTACAATGCATTTCTTAGATTCTAGTGTATTTGAGTATTGGGTTTTGTGCCAATGAGCGGTGCACGCGTATTGAAAATCCATTCGTGTAATTCGAGAGTAACCAATACGATTATTTCTTAAAACTAAACAGTTGCGCGAATGTAGATTAGAATCCAATGCATATTCACGTTTTAAAAAATGTTAACATCAGAATTTGTTAATTTTTAAAAACTTTTACTGTTAGAGAAGAATTTAGATATAAATTTACGTTACTTTCATACTGAAGCCGGTAACATATCCTGACTCTGATCCAATATTATACAAAAATGTACCAATATTTGTACCAAACGAAATCTAGGCTTGGATTAAACTCTTATTACACTTCAAAATATTTTATATTTTGTTAATATCGTTCATAAACCTCCTTTTAAATATGTTATATAGAACGAAGGATCTTTATTTATTTTGTTAAACCAAACCAAAAAAAAAAAAAAGTTTTAACAAAAAATTTTCAAAGCGAAAAAAGCATGTAAAACATTTAACATCAAAGTATATCTTAGGGTCTGTAATCCTATAAGAATATAAATAAAAATTATAAAAAATTTAAAAATAATTTAATTAGGTCAGAATTAATGAATGCTAAACTAAATAGGTAATAGACAACAACTCTTTAATTCATCGGCTCAACGGTAAAAGACGTCAGATCGTCGTGGACTTTGATAAAAGACAATATACAAGAGTTTAGTGGCCAAAGGGTTAGTGATTGGTTCGTTTCCTACATGGGACAGTTCTTAGTGTAATTGTGGTTTCGAATATGGGTGTATTTTGATTGTCTGTGATATAAGAATTATTCCCTAGCGGGAAAGTTTTTGGTTTCTTTTTTTTTATAAATATTCACAAGTCAATCCAAAAACATTTTCATTGAATAATATTCAAACAATTTTCGTAAGCAATCTTCGAACAAACTTGCAGTGGAAGCAAGGTGTTCTTGCAAGTGTCAATAAATTGTCACTTGTTGTTTTTAAGTTACTTGGATTTAACAAATTATTTTAAAATTATTCTTGATAAGCTTATATAACAATGTTATTTCTATTCTATTTTTATTTTCTTTTCGCATTAATTAGCATTAATTAGCAACACACAAACAAATGTACTGTAAAAGTAAATAGAATAATAGCATTTTCATAAATGTGTACTTTATAAGTTTAAAGTAAACTTTTGTGCATTAAATATTATTGTAAATTATCTAATTATTTAGATTTTATGTATAATCTAAATTGGTATTGCTTTATGTCCTTTGGCGTTGTAGTACTCTGCACAATAAATATTCAGATGAGATGCAACCGATGCTTACATTTATACTAACTCATCTGTTGTATTTACAGCGTACGATCGAGAATAACAGTATACGTATATGTACAAATAAATATAAATTTATTATTATTAATGTGGTTTTTATTTTTAGGTGGAGCCTAGCTGTAGTTTTCTGACTGCAGCTCGTATTGGGCTGGCTCGACCGGGGAAGGACCACCCTCTGACAGAAGACCGACGTGTAGTAACGAAATTCATTTGGTTATGTTCCGTCGGTGAGTGAGAAAATCCGGAAGCCCAACCCTCCCCCCTTGCCAAACATGATAGCGATGCCTCCAAAAAGTATACCTCAGGAGGGTACCGGCTTTAATGAAGCCGGGGACCCCCTCCCCGAGCAAAAATGGAGACGCAGATATCTCAACCTAGCGACACAGTGTACCTATCATACCCCGGGTATAAACTAAAACATCATTTTATACCACACGCCGGGATATCTGTGTTCGTAAGGGAGGATATCTGCTACCGTCGCCTTCACGTTTTTGAAGATCGGATCCTGTCTGTACTCTGGCTGCGCGTGGACATGGACGACCATGTCAGAGTCTACGCTTGCCTCTACAGGTCCCATAGTGGTAATGCAGAAACGGATCAACTCTTGGGCCATGTTCAGGCGAAGATTGACGATCTGCTTTCACAGACTCCCTCCTCCGAAGTCGTAGTCCTCGGGGACTTTAATGCGCACCATGCCGATTGGCTAGAGTCACGTGCCACCGACTACGCGGAGAGATCTGTGTTTGACTTTGCTCTGGCAAATGGTCTGTCCCAGCTGGTAAAGACGAACACTCGTCTACCGGACGTGGACAGCCACAGGCCCTCTTTGTTGGATCTTCTGCTGACAACACATCCAGAAAAGTACCAGATTACTGTCGAGGCTCCCTTAGGTTCCTCTGATCACTGTCTGGCACGGAGTGTAGTGCCCATTCGAGTCCTGCTCGCACAAGACCTGCCACTCGAAACGTTTAGCACCACAAGTCAGTACCTTTTTTGCATCCTATCCATGGGGGCCGATTTGTTTCCCTTCCAATGATTCTAGTGACTGCGCTGCGGCTGTAGTTGATGTGATACTTCAGGGCATGGAACTATTTGTACCAACCTCTGTGGTACCACTTGGTGGCAGATCGCGGCCTTGGTTTGATGCGTCTGTCAGGGCTGCAGCAGCTGGCAAACGGCAGGCTTATCAAGCTTGGGCCAATGTGTTAGTCACTAACACATTGGCCATGACATGAGTTCTGAAGAGGAAATACAACCGTGCCTCCAGATTCTTCAAACGGCAAATCGCTAGAGCAAAGTTCAAGCATGTCGTCAAAATTGGGGATCAGCTGGCAAAGTACCCGCCTGGCACGCGCAAATTCTGGGCGCTTTCCAAGGCCACTCTGTTCAACTATAGCCAGCCAACCCTACCGCCGTTGCACATGGAAAACGACTCTCTGGCCCACACGGCAAAAGAGAAAGCCGATCTCTTGGGCACTCTTTTCGCCTACAACTCGTCTTTGGACGACCAAAGGAAGACACCGCCTATCATCCCGCGGTGTCAGACTTCAATGCCGGAAATAGTTTTTCGGCAAAAAACTATCAGACAGTCTCTATTTTCCTTGGACGTTCATAAGTCGAGTGGGCCAGATGGCATTTCTCCATTGGTGCTACGAACGTGTGCCGTGTGAGTTGACTCCAGTGCTAACGCGTCTATTTCGGTACTCCTGTTTTAAAGGCGTAGTCCCGGTCTCATGGAAGCGTGTCCTTGTCTATCCGATCCCTAAAAATTGGCCAGCGGTTATTGAAAGCAAGGGAGAAGGTCTGGCAGTTACTACTCTGTTCCTCCTGCACATCAATGATATGTTGGATATTTCCAACGTACATTGTTATGCGGATGACAGCACTAGGGATGCGGTATATTCCGGTCGTGCAGGTCTCTCTCGGGAAAACGTCGACGAGTGCCGAAAGAAACTTGTGTCTTCAATAGAGACCTCCCTGGGGATTGTCCCTGAGTGGGGTAAACTGAACCATGTTCAGTACAATCCCCTAAAGACACAGGTTTGCGCGCTTACCACTAAGAAAACCCCATTTATCGTATCACCGCTATTTGAGAGCACTCCTCTTATTGCCTCGCCAAGTATCAGAATACTGGGTCTCGACATTTCGAGCGATTGTCAGTTTCGTGGTCATCTGAAGAGCAAGGCCAAATTGGCCTCGATGAAATTGGGAGTGATCAATAGAGCGAGGCAGTATTTCAAACCTGGCCAAAGACTTGCGCTCTATAAGGCGCAGGTCCGGCCTCACATGGAGTACTGTTCTCATCTCTGGTCCAGATAACCCCAATATCACCTTCTACCATTTGACCGCGTACAACGGAGAGCCGTTCGGATTGTCGGGAACCCAGTGCTCTGCGAACGGCTGGACTCTTTGGCATTGCGTAGAGACGTGGCTTCTTTGTGCGTCTTCTACCGCATTTACAACGGGGAGTGTTCCGAAGAACTATTCGATCTGATGCCTACCGCCGAATTTCACTATCGCACAGCTCGCCATCGCCTCCTTTATCATCATACCACCTGGACACGTGGCGATCTTCAACTGTGCGGTTTTCAAGGACTTTTTTCCCACGTACCACTCAAATGTGGAACGAACTTCCTTCGGCGGTATTTCCAGATCGATATGACATGGGTACCTTCAAAAAAGGCATATATTCCTTTCTCCAAGGCCGGCAACGCTCTTGTGAATCCTCGGATGTTGCAAGAGTTCATGGGCGGCGGTGATCACATACGAGTACCAACGGTGTCCTGCAAGCTCGTTTGCTCTCCTCTAACATAAAAAAACAAAGTATTTTTATAAAGTTCTAAGTATATAAAACACCAATGAGATAGATTACTGAGTCTTAAAATTTATATTTTTGAGCATAATTATATATTTATATTTTATTACTGTTATATGCCTAATACTTAACATTTTTAATAAAATATTTTTATGTTGTCTTTGTTAAATTTCTACTATATTCTAAAAAAACAAAAATGTTATAACTGAATATTAGCACATAATTAGTTTTACTTGAAAACTTGAATGACTTATCTCCTGTTTTAATTTTATTCTTAAACATGACATAATATTTACCTCGACACCTCGAGAATCACCAGTTGGTCAATGAACGGCGATATGGCGCTATGGTCGACCGGCTGGTGGATTGATGGTGGATCTTCTGTAATATCTTACGCACCGTTGGGCAATCCCAATCCCGTGAACGCTGGTGTACTTCAAGGCTGCGTGCTATCCCCAACTCTGTTCCTCCTGCACATCAATGATATGTTGGATATTCCCAACATACATTATTATGCGGATGACAGCACTGGGGCTGCGGTATGTTCCGGCCGTGCAGGTCTCTTTCAGGAAAATGTCGACGAGTGCTGAAAGAAACTTGTGTCTTCAATAGAGACCTCCCTAGGGAAGGTCCCTGAGTGGGGTGAACTGAACCACGTTCAGTTCAATCCCCTAAGGATACAGGTTTGTGCGTTTACCACTAAGAAAATCCCATTGGTCGTATCACCGCTCTTCGAGAGCACTCCCCTCATTGCCTCGCCAAGTATTACAATACTGGGTCTCGACATTTCGAGCGATTGTCAGTTTCGTGGTCATCTGGAGAGCAAGGCCAAGTTGGCCTTGATGAAATTGGAAGTAATCAATAGAGCGAGGCAGTATTTCAAGCCTGGCCAAAGACTGTTCTCATCTCTGGTCCAGATAACCCCAATATCACCTTCTACCATTTGACCGCGTACAACGGAGAGCCGTTCGGATTGTCGGGAACCCAGTGCTCTGCGAACGGCTGGACTCTTTGGCATTGCGTAGAGACGTGGCTTCTTTGTGCGTCTTCTACCGCATTTACAACGGGGAGTGTTCCGAAGAACTATTCGATCTGATGCCTACCGCCGAATTTCACTATCGCACAGCTCGCCATCGCCTCCTTTATCATCATACCACCTGGACACGTGGCGATCTTCAACTGTGCGGTTTTCAAGGACTTTTTTCCCACGTACCACTCAAATGTGGAACGAACTTCCTTCGGCGGTATTTCCAGATCGATATGACATGGGTACCTTCAAAAAAGGCATATATTCCTTTCTCCAAGGCCGGCAACGCTCTTGTGAATCCTCGGATGTTGCAAGAGTTCATGGGCGGCGGTGATCACATACGAGTACCAACGGTGTCCTGCAAGCTCGTTTGCTCTCCTCTAACATAAAAAAACAAAGTATTTTTATAAAGTTCTAAGTATATAAAACACCAATGAGATAGATTACTGAGTCTTAAAATTTATATTTTTGAGCATAATTATATATTTATATTTTATTACTGTTATATGCCTAATACTTAACATTTTTAATAAAATATTTTTATGTTGTCTTTGTTAAATTTCTACTATATTCTAAAAAAACAAAAATGTTATAACTGAATATTAGCACATAATTAGTTTTACTTGAAAACTTGAATGACTTATCTCCTGTTTTAATTTTATTCTTAAACATGACATAATATTTACCTCGACACCTCGAGAATCACCAGTTGGTCAATGAACGGCGATATGGCGCTATGGTCGACCGGCTGGTGGATTGATGGTGGATCTTCTGTAATATCTTACGCACCGTTGGGCAATCCCAATCCCGTGAACGCTGGTGTACTTCAAGGCTGCGTGCTATCCCCAACTCTGTTCCTCCTGCACATCAATGATATGTTGGATATTCCCAACATACATTATTATGCGGATGACAGCACTGGGGCTGCGGTATGTTCCGGCCGTGCAGGTCTCTTTCAGGAAAATGTCGACGAGTGCTGAAAGAAACTTGTGTCTTCAATAGAGACCTCCCTAGGGAAGGTCCCTGAGTGGGGTGAACTGAACCACGTTCAGTTCAATCCCCTAAGGATACAGGTTTGTGCGTTTACCACTAAGAAAATCCCATTGGTCGTATCACCGCTCTTCGAGAGCACTCCCCTCATTGCCTCGCCAAGTATTACAATACTGGGTCTCGACATTTCGAGCGATTGTCAGTTTCGTGGTCATCTGGAGAGCAAGGCCAAGTTGGCCTTGATGAAATTGGAAGTAATCAATAGAGCGAGGCAGTATTTCAAGCCTGGCCAAAGACTGTTCTCATCTCTGGTCCGTATTACCCTAATATCAGCTACCATTTGACCGCGTACAACGGAGAGCCGTTTGGATTGTCGGGAACCCGGTGCTCTGTGAATGGCTGGACTCTTTGGCATTGTGTAGAGATGTTGCATCTCTGGGCGTCTTCTACCGCATTTACCACGGGGAGTGTTCCAAAGAGCTATTCGATCTGATGCCTACCGCCAAATTTTATCACCTCACAGCGCGCCATCGCCTCCAGTACCATCCGAACCACCTGAATGCGTGGCGATCCTCCATTGTACGGTTCTCAAGTACATTTTTTCCACGTACCACTCGAATGTGGAACGACCTCCCTTCGGCGGTATTTCCAGATCGGTGCGACATGGGTACCTTCAAAATAGGCGTTTACTCCCACCTCCTAGGCCGGCAACGCTCTTGTAAGTCCTGAGATGTTGCTAGAGTTCATGGGCGGCGGTGATCACAAATCATCTGTGACCCGCCAGCTTGTTTGCCCTCCTTACATAAAAAAATATATGTATGGGGAGTTAAGCCCCTCAATATATATAAAATAAACAATTAAAATTATCTTAACAAACAATTACTTCAACTTACTTAAAGTACACTTCTACTATGAAGACACTCTGGCTATATAACAGTATTTCAAATTAAAACTCAATTTCAAATAGATACAAAATTTCGTACCTCTTTAAATTCGAAACTCCCTTTAACATACATATATTTCTTTGTTTCCAAAAATATTTACAATTTAAACTCTTTTTTCATAAGCTCCCATTTTACGTAAAATGTTCCGTGAGATGTAGCTGTATAAGAAAGTCAAGAGTTTTTTAGATAATATTTTTTTAACAATAATTATTTTCCATCCCTTCATAAATATTACTCGGCTAAGAACAAATAAATGTATAGCATTCAATATCGGATAAACCTGTTACTTTGATAAAAAATAATATGATATTTAAAGAAAGAAAAAAACGGAATAGATGTTAAATACTTATGAAAGTAGTTCATGTGAGAGGAATATTAAATCAAGGTAGAAATAAAAAATCACCGAAAAACTTAATGACTAGTAATTGATTATTTGATAACCTGAAAAAGGTAACAAAAAGTAAACAAAAGTTTATTTAAAATTATGAACCATAAAATTATTTATTAACATAATTAGTTATATTAGATATGTTTTTAAAATGTTAATCAACAAATATTATAAATCTCAACACAGTTTATCTTCTTGTAGGTGTAATGTAAATGAGTATTTCTTCATCGCCCGAGCGTTGTAGTCTTTTGCATAATAAATATTGCGTTAAGAAAATGCAACAGAAGTTCTTCGTTTCCGCTGCTTTAAATTATATATATATTTTTAATTTATTTTGATAAACAATACAATTTTTAATGATTATGATTTAAATATGATGTGATTTTTCATACTCTTTACTTAAGAAATGAATTGGTATCCCATACAGCATAGTAGCTTACTCACGGACTGACTACAATGACCTTTTTAATTGTAATAATTATAAAGATATTATAAGTATAAATTTTATCCCCTATTTCACCACATAACCTTTTTTCTATTACCACAAGCCGAAGCTTAAGTCCAACTTGAAACGATAGACATCATCATCATCATCATCGTACATAGTGATACACGATGAATCTCTTATCTCATAAACAAGATATCTTCATTTTTTCTTTAGTATAATCAGTATTGTTTTACCATTTACATTGAATGCTGCTGCAATGTCTAATGTGGTTTGAAATGAATTTACTACTGCTTACTATAAATTGCTAAACAATAGGTATATAAAGGGTTTTTCACACACAGGGTTATAACTAACGTCAAACAGTATTATTATAATATACGACAAATATTTTAAACGGACCCAGGTAACTTTTCGTAAGAAAGTGATTTCGTTAGTTATATTTTCATGTAACTGTAAAATAAATTTTTCGGGTGTAACCTGTCAGCTGTCATGCAGCATTTTTATAGTCGTTGACAATCAAGTTAAGCGAAAGTGGCGTGGTCGGTGCTCTGGCAGGCAACTCGTACGATGACACCGTCAAATATAAATATAGATATAAGTGTAGGTTTAGGTGTAGGTGTAGGTCTAGGTATGGGTGTGGATGTATGTGCAGGTGCAGCTGCAGATAGGTGATATAGATATATATAATACTTATATAGTTTTAGCAAGAAGATATGAGAAATTTAGAATTGTATGAATATTTTTCTCTATGTTATTCATAATTATTAATATAAATTATATAATTATTTCAAATTCTCTTCTATTTATTAAACTAACCAGCTTTTGGCCAAGGCTTCGTTAGTAATTATACGTAAAATTGCGGATTTGTATAACATTAGTAGGTGACGGGGGACGGGAAGTGACGAGGACGCCAGCCTATCATGTCATGGAAAGAGCGGACCTAATATATTTTTGGTAGCGTATACTTTTAAATCTATAACATCTTCTAAAGTATTTTTTTGATTTAGATGATAATGTAGTGTAAAGGATAATTTTGATCCAATTTAAATGCCGAAGCTAACAAAAGCGTTTAGTAAGCTAAAGATTACTCGGCTGTTACTCAGCTTGACTCCAGGCGGTGTTCGTTGGTATCCAGACTGCTCTAAGGCTAATTGAGATGCACCAGGCACTGCTCGAGGTGTAATGGGGCTCTCTTGCCGAGCCAAGCCAAGATTGCGAATGGCCTACTTTGGTTTCTCACAAGGATTGTTTGTGACTCGAAAAATCTTTCACGTAAGGCGCTTAGAAAATTTAGCACCGAAACAGAAGTAAAGCTAAATAGCATCTACCTGCGCTAGGACGCAGAGAGGGTTGTTGCATTGAGGCGAACAGTAATACGCTCTTTTTGTATCAGTTTTGAGTCAAAACGGTTGGCTTTATAGATAGCCACTACAGGGAAAATGGAACTGCATCCCGTCAGAGGGTCGCAGGCAAGGGGCATTGAAATTATGAACTAGCCATGCTAAAGGAGCAAGTTAGCTCGAAAGAACTACTGGCCTGTGGATGGGAGTTGGCAGCCACGTAGAGGATGGGTAAATTTCTTCCCTGGGCTCCAACCCGGCCCCCTTATATCTTCGCGATAACCCTATTAACCACTAATGTGGCATTCCCAAATGTGGGAAGCCACGAAAATGATTTTCTATTAAAAAGAACCAGAAGACTACCAGACCAAATCTACCCCCACACACAAATATGCTGCCACGGACACGGGGAAATCTGAAGCCTCTCAATTTCCAGACACACTGCTAAGGACGCAGATAAATCTGAATCAGAAGACAACGGTTGCGACCATCGAGGCTGAAACAGGTGAAGCTTTAACCGTAATCTGACAACGCGACGTCCCAAAGATAGTATGCTGCAGCATACTTATACATGGCACATGGGACAACGCGGACGGTATCGGTCAGATACTTCGTAACCAAAACCGATGGGTGAAGGTCGAGCAATGGCTGGTCGAAAAGGTTATTAAGGCCAGTACGTATACCTACTTCATTGTCAGTGTTCCTAAGCAGGGGTAGCCGAAGCAATTCACGCACATGGACGTTGCCTGGGCTTCAATCTGTAGACGGTGTAAGTGAAATTTAGGAACGAAGGGGTTAAATTCAAACCAACCCACCGAAGAAGAGTTAATATCTGAAGAACTAGACAGACAACCCATCAAAGTTGATACCATTGACTGATACCACACCAACGGCATTAGAAAGAATAAAGGAAAGCCATACGGGAAGAAACGTCATCCGTTATTTCTCCCCGGTGGATTCCATTGACTCAAAGTGAGAGAATGTCGGACAGGCCGAAAAATGGACGAATCGCTTGCAAAAATTAGACCTGAACCGCAAGCTGCAAGAGGGGGCAGACAAGCCACCTCATTACACCCATTTTCCAAGCTCAATTAACCTTGTCCAGTTAAACGTCCACCACAACCGAACTACAAAGGCTTAACTGTGGAGGTGGTTGGAGGAACACAAAAGGGCTGTCGGCCTTATCTAAGAGCCTTGGATAAGAGCCGAAAAAGTGTGCAGCCATAACAACATCGAAGGTAATGTAATTTTTAGCAAGGGGTACCCGATAATGGCGGCACTAACTGAAACAATATCAAAAGTGTATGTTCAATAAGAAATACAGAATACAACTAATACGAGGACCAAAGGATATCGCCGGATCTGCATGAGCTGGACATCTATACCGACAGTTCAAAAATAGTATAGACAACAATGGCTAATCCCAAACACTTTTTTTATGCCAAAATATTTAAGAGCAGAGTATTTTAAGGAATTTTTTAATTTCAAATCCATTTAGTATTAGAGATAGCCGATAAAGGAGCTCCTGAAAATAGGAATAATCTTTTAAAGTTTTGGAGATTTTCAGATAGGAGACATATTTCTAATTATATTTCCATTAAATGGTGTTGTTTTATTGTGAGACAGATTCGCAGTCTATATGGCTTATGAAAAAGTAGCTAATTTGAGTTTTGAAGGGAATTATCAACAACTGGTAAATATAGAGTCCATAACAAAACTCATCAACAACATGATAATATTATAGACGGCGACATTGTTTGTCTACTCATTGTTGCTTTGAGGAACAAGCTTGTATACGTAACATAATCATCAAAAAATCAAATCAATACATATTTATATGTATGTAAACAAATAAATACATGCGTACAAATTATGTTGATTGCAAACAAAATTTAAGAATGTTTACTGGGAAAACTAGTATTCATTTCTTATTTAACTAGTTTTAATTTTAATTTGTTGTTTAAGCGAATGAAAATTATTTTGAAAGTTTTGTCATCTAGGAAATTAAAATAGTCAATCGTGTATTCTAGACTTAGATCAACCATAACTTTAATGTTGAAAACTATAGAAATTCAATATATTTTATAATAATTAATTTGTTTTTGCTTATAAATTACATCAACAATATTCTCGGTACTATTCTTTAATATGGAACACTTACTTAATTTTTAAAAAAATATCATATTTTATAAAGTAATTAGTTTGCGCAAGCAAAGCAGTTAATATGTATGAAAACACATTTATCAATACAAACGATTTTTGTTCTTTTTGCCCCATCGAGATATCTTGTTAACAAGTGTCCATGTCTATGTTTGCGTTTAAGAATATTTTTTTAATAAATTAATAATAAAATTGGAATATTCTTAGCGATCAATAATTAGTGTAATCACAAAACTATAAAATTTTGGTATCTTCAAAGCAAATTTGGTTATTATCTTCGAGTTTCCGTGAAACAAAGTTAAAGCTATTATTGAAGTTTGCAAAGTTTCTATTGCGTTTGTTATTGCAAAACTGTTTACAAACTTTGTTTTACCTTCCTTTTCATGAATTATAATATATTTTTAATTAACAATTGACTTCAAAATAATTTTCAGGCGTGATTTCTATACGAATTAATACCGAAAGAGAAAATCACATTTTGTAAATACAAATCCGGAAAATATATTTTACATTTTCTGTATTCTGAAATATCTATTCCGGCTTTTTTCATTTATTTAAAATTATTGAATATTGAGGCTGCGCGATCTCATTACTCGTAACAGTAAACTGGACGAGTACGATCCACAACGCAAGGCGACTGGAAACAACACTCGATTTGTATTTAAAGAAAGGTTTTAAAAAATAATATTTTATGTATCTTATTATATTTTTAATATTTATTTGTTTCACTTGGGCATTGAATTGTCGCCATCAAGCACTGCTTATGAGTTTTATATTATTAAAAAATTTTAAACTTCTCTTATAGTTATTTTATAAGCATTTATTGTATTTTTAGATTCAATTAGTTGTTTAATTTATGACAACTTAATAATAGTAATAATGATATTTTTTTATTCATATGATAATTAAAAACATTTATACCATTCTCCGTCAGAGATTAGAAAAAAATTATAGATTCGTCAGAGATTCGTCTTGACAAACGACACTAAAATCATTTTACTTAAAAGTGATCATCATGCATGAAATTGAGACCGATAGGTTTACAAAACAGGCCTAGAAAGTAGAATAATTTAATTTTATGTCTTTGGAAGCCCAGGATTTCAATGAATTCCTCGTTAATTAAGGTTATTAATGCGACGGCAGTACCCTGTTTTCTCTATTGGTAGCAGACATCCAAAGTACATTAATAGAAAACAAATAAAAATTAAACATAATGTTAGGCATTCTGTAATTAGTCCAGAATTTCTTAAGAGTATTTTCGTTTACAAATTGTGGTAATAGTATCTTTTGTTAAAGATTTTATTATGTAATTTATATTCATTGTCTTTTCTTTTATATTTATCAGAACATTAATGATTTTGAGCGATATTTGAAGACTTCACTGACCCTGATCACTATAATAACTCAATTGTAAATTGTGATTAAAATAGATTATTGTAGTAATATCGATATTGCATTCCTCAAACTTTAATCCTGCTTAATAAAATCGCAAATATCATTACAGAAAAATCTAAAAAAATATTTTTGGTTTATAGGAAAATAAGAGAGTGTAATTAAATGAAGTGATATAGTATTTTTTCCCCGTATCCGGCCGGTTGCCGGTTCGGGATCGCTATTCAATTCAAGGGGATTAAAATACGAAGCTATGTTTACCCGTAGCTATGGCTACTTCATTTAATAATTCAACATATATTTTAAAAATAATGTTACAATTGTCGAATCTATTGTCATCTAAAACATATTTTTGTCATATATACCAAATATACCATATAATAAATTTATCATTGACACTGACATAGGAAGCGCAGGGGAATACGACTCAATACTGAACATCCAATATAAATGGTTTTAAAATTATAATATATATATATCAGTACACTGCAGTTCATAAGCAAAGGAATTGTTAATGGACAAAATATTTCAAAAATAAAAATTATTTCAGATATATTTTTTTTATTAATTAAAATAACAAGCAGCTTTATAGGAATGCACTGGCTAGTTAATTATGTAAAAAGTTAAAAGCATTAAAATATTATATTTAGTTATTTGATACAAAATACGATTTTATGTTCTTATTTATCTAAAATTTAGTTTTAAATCAAAGAAACATGTTTACGTGACGGTCAGGACACGTAATAAAAGAGAAGTAGGTCTATCTGTGCGTAGACTATTATCTCTTCGATTCATGGTTTTAGGATTATCACGAAATATCTACACCTGTAATATGAACAATTATAATTACATGTTATTGACAATAAGAACTAACCAATAACTAATATTTTTTTATTGATAAAAGTAAACAATTAAAATAAATTAAATAAATGATTGTTGTTCAAACTTGTTAAAATGTTGTAACAAACAACAATTTAACAATTTTAATGTAATCGTGCGAACAGGAGGGCGGCCGTAATCGAAGTGGTTTGAATTCTAGATTGAAGCTTTTAAATAACTTTATTTATCTGATTCATTACATGGCGTGATGTTTATTCTTTTATCTTGGATCAGCATAACACTTGGTGTGACGTTATTTTCAATTCCAGCCGACACGATCATTTTTCAAAAAGGGTCGCGGCCGACCTTTCGCCGTATACGAATTTCTTTTGAAAATATTGTAATTATAATATCAGCAGGTCTTGGAGGCATCTATCCTCATAAGAAGCAAAATAATTTCAGTATGAAAGCATGAAGATCCTTGTTCTTTACATGTAGAAATAGTGCTTAATATCAAAACTATTAATAATAAGGAAACATGAAGGCATCCGTCCTCAACATGTTCAATCAGATAATTCTAATATATAGATATAGTTTAATACTATCAAAACAAGCTTTTTATTTCGAAGGAAATATTTTGTACATTTCGGATTCGACTTCGAAGCACTTCTGTTAAGTTTTAACTTTCTTGTTTACCGTCCTGTCGGTAACCTGATAATATACAATCTTAATTCATTAGACAAAAACCAATCAACCGCTCCTTAAACCTTACAAAAACCAATATAATGACTAAAATATAAAATATTGTTTTGTAATGTATTGTTTTTAATAAAGTTTTATGTCGAATTGTGAAAACAGTAAAACTAATTTTGAATTCGTATTTTCTTTTTTTAATAACTTTTTAAGCAATTAAATCATTTCTCTAAACAAAACTCTACATTTAGTATTCAAATCATGTTTAGATCAAACCTAAATTGCGGTTTACTATAAAGTGAAAACATCTGAGGATGCCATGAAAGTACTATATACTCGTACCTAAGAGGTTCAGTTTATTAGTACTTTAACATAAAAACATCAATTTAGACACAAATATTATTATAAATTAATGAATATATTGAGATTTTAAATTTGAACTGTGTAACTATTTAATGTAATCAAACAAACCCTCGTACTCTTGGTGAATTCTATTGATAGTTTAAAACGAAGTATCGAAATAACTTTTTTTAATATATATTTTTTTCATCTATTCATAAGTATTTTTTGCATTTTTTTACATGTAACAGAATACTAAATAAATGAATTTTATTTGCTTTAATAATTACTCAAGCTATAAAATACCAACCAGTGAAATATACATTAATTATTGTAACGACGTGTCCAAGCTTGGAGTCGAATTATCGCATAAGAAGCTTGAAGCTTCAAGATCCACCGATATCAATAAAGGACTATCAAGAAAGGGTGTCCAAGAAGCTTCAAAGCTGTGATTCTGGAAATGAAAGTGCTGAAGAATGCTGGCAGAACCTTAGGATTGGTTTGGTGAAAGTAGCGACAGAGGTATGTGATAAAAGGAAAAGAGGTTTTAGTAAAAAGCGCGATGAATGGTGGGATGATGAAATGAAAGACGCCGTGGAGTTAAAGAAGAAAGCATGGCTGGATTATAAAGCCTCGGGTAAGGATAAAAGTATGAGAGAGATAAGAAAAGGAGAGTACAAGCTGCAAAATCACAAAACGAAAGCACTTATAAAGATGAAGCGTGAAAATTCTAAGAGAGTAAGGGATGAAAGTTTGACAAACAACTTCCGGGAAAACAAGAAGATTCTCAGGCGAAAAGTTAGTGATCTCGGGGTTGTTCGGTAACCTGTAGAATGAAAGGGGTGCTTTCGAGGAACGATGAAATCTTAACAGAGCAAGCACACCGTTTTGCAGCGGTGGGCGGAATTCTACAAGGAGCCGTATGAATGTGAGGATGCCTCGGCTTCGAGTACCAGCGAAATGCTGAGATCCGATGTAGCCGATGGTGATGGCATGATTCAAACTCTGAAATGTGATAAGACTGCGGGAGCAGTTGAAGTTACTGCCGAGATGATCAAATATTTTGGGCTACGTGTACTTGTTCTAGTTTTTGTGCAATTTATGCTGGAAATCAAAAGAGGTCCCAGAAAGGCAAAGGTTCACAGATAGTCTGTGCAAGCTATAGGGCTATCAGTTTCATTAGCTTGGACGGTAAAGTTTATGCTAAAATATTAGCGAGAAGAATGCAAGAGAGATCTGAAAGGCTGTTGTGGGAGGCCCAATGAGAGGTTTTAAACCTGGAAGAAGGTGTATAGATCAGATCTTTTCCCTCTTTATGATCATGGAAACATATTTTGGCCCTAAACCAAAAGGATTTCTGTGCTTTTGTGAATTTAGAAAAGGCGTTTGACAGGGTTGTGAGAAAGAAATTATGGGAGATACTGCCCCGATACAATGTGAGCGGACCCTTGCTACAGGCTGTTAAGTCTCTTTACAGAAATCACTCAGCCTATATGTGCGACTAGGAGCTAGCATTTCGCCCTGGTTTAACATCCAATCGGGTGTTAAGCAAGGTTGCGCTATGTTAGCTTGACTGTTAAATTTGTATAGTTGTCACCAAGGCGTGAAAGACAGTGACATGGGAGTGAAAGTAGGTGACCTTAAAGTCAATTGCTTGCTATATGTAGATGATGTAGTGCTCATTGCATCGTCAGAATGCGAGCTGCAGGCATTAGTCACCAATCTGAACGATGGGTGTGAAAATAATGGTCTAAACCTGAATGCAGATAAGACGAAGGTTCTGATATTTGAAAGAAATGAAGAAAGAACAGAATGTAAGATCAACGTGAATGGTAAGATAATAGAACAAGTGAATGAAGTGGTATATTTGGGAAGTATGTTTAGTAGAGACGGAAGATACGAAATGGATATGAAAAGGCGTATTCCTGCCGGTAACAGAGTCAACGGTGCTTTGGCTGCATCGTTGAGACGGACGACGAAACGTCAGCATAGCTTCACGTTTGGTTGTACACAATGCGGTTTTGCTACCGAAGCTGTTATATGGCAGCCAAACGTGGGTAACACAGAAGAATAATGTAAAAAAGATGAATGCGATGCGAGATGCGATCTCTTCGCAGAATATCCGGAGTCAGTCTAGCTGACTGAATCCGCAATGAAGATATCCACAGAATGGCAGGTTCTAGCGAAGATATCACGGTGAGAATGAAGAAGAACGTGCTCAGGTGGTTTGGGCCCGTCGAACGAATGAGTGATGAAAGAATGGTAAAAAATATTTTTAAAGGAAAAGTGCGCGGTAAGAGAGAAAGGGGGAGGTCTCGAGTGACCTTCGAAAACACAGTGTCTATGATACTGGAGGAAGGTCACGTAAAAAGCATGAGGACCCCCCGGAGGGCATGTATAAAGTGGTTGATGTCTATGGCTGAGGCGAAAGAGGTATGCAGGGACCGTAGCGTTTGGCGCTCCGTCGTCTCTGGCTACCTAGCAAGGGATATGGCGTGAAGCTAAATAAATAAATAAATAAATAAATTGTAACTTCAATATCCAATATCGTAATAGTCTATTTTGAAACATCTTTGTCTTTTAAAATGTTTATAAGTTATGTTAAAAAGTCGGTTATAATTTATAAGTGTATGTAGCAACATTATGTGATTTTTATAGCGACAGTTTTCTTTTTTTATTTTAGTACAATTGTTTATTTCACACACTATAATTAGAGGTCTATAACGCAAAATATATACGACTTATATAGTTTAAATTTAACAAAGAATAGATAATTACAAGTATACGACTCAAGACTCGTGATAAAGACATGATAAAAGGTAAACAAAATAGAAAAAAAAAGATTGTAAAAGAATTAAGTACGGTGGCAGCCGAGGATCCAAAAAAAAACAAAATTATAAAAATACTTTATTTAAAATTACAATTTAAGTTACAACTAAAATGACGACTGCTTGCCCGATATTAGAAAACAAGAGTGACAATTATATTTAAAATTAATTATAAAGAAATACATATATGTCAAGTGCACATTCAGCTTTTTGATTGTTATAAAATTATAATGAAATAATAAATTTGTGTGAAATGTAGATTCAGCTTTACGATTGTTAATATTCCTGGATTCTGATGCAATGTAATGTACATATTGCACCAACGCTTGCTAAGCTGTTCCCGCGATGCATGAGAACATAACTCCTCCCTCCTGAAGAACAGCATCTATTTGATTTCCTTAGATCTCGAATAGTGCTGTAAAATCTTCTCCACGTGATCATGATTTCCTTCCTCGTCCTTTGTTAGCTTTTGTTCTTTCTTAACTTTAAGGCTTTTACGATTCTTCAGACTTTTATATATTATAACAGCAATGCCTAGTGCACCTGCACTTAATATTATTCCATATAATGGGATTGTAGTATGATAAAGACTGTTACTTTCAGTTATTCCTGAAATTTTCGGCTGCAATGACATTTCATTACTTATTTCTTGAAGCTTTTTAAGGTCGATGGAGTTTAGTTGTAATGACGTTTGTGAAACTTCAATTTTCTCAGAATTGTGTAGGTCTATTATTTTCAGTGGCTTTCCTCTTATATGATCATTGCTATTAATTGTAAATTCTGAATTTTTTATTAAACATCCCAGAGGTAGGGTTACAAGATAACTGCCTTGTACTTTTATAAATTGTTGCTGATTGCAGGATAATTTTAAACTTGATGGCTCCGGAAATGTTATAATATAATGCTTGTCGTCAAGTTGTTCCACGGCTTCCGTAGTCAGGATCAAGGATACAAATTGACATGAACTTTGTATCTGCTGCGTCGTAATGAGGCGTTCTATACAATCGGGCTGTTTTCCATAGTGATTGTTAAATTTGTTTTCACAGAGATAAAATCCGTTGACCTTCGGGCATACAGCCTTTATGTACATAAAATCTTTATTGTGAATTACTAGAAATGGTTTAGGAGGAATAAGGATATGGTTATTCTTATTCGGTACTGCGGATAGATGATATAAAAAATAAAATTTGGGAAAGACAATCGGAAACCTAAAAATTAACACAATATTCCTATCGTTATAATAGTAACCTACTTTAATAACGTCGAAATAGTTAATATTGTAGATTTGTTCTTGAACTGACTTTAAACTATCACGAATCTTTACTAAATCTACGCATTGTATAAAGGAGTGATAGTGGGAAATGATTCTAGCGGTTCCTAACTTAAACGGTATAATACCCGGTCCATTATCAGGCTACTTAGCTCAATTTCTTCTGCTTTCGTCAAGGTTGCTAACAGGATCGTCATTCTGTAACAATTGAGCACTTACAGGTACTCTTTTAAGTCTAGATTTAGTTATTGGGCCTCGTTTCTTTTTTGTGTTAATGTGTATCGGTAAGTCGGCTATAACTTTGTCATGAGTATCGCGAGGGGCAAGTTTTTTTCGGGATGCTTTAGGGTTTCGTAGGAATATTTGTTGGTCAGGTAAGTAACATGTCTCAGATTCTCGTTTTTTAATGTTTTCAGTAATTCAGGTACGCCTATGTATGTATTCATTTATATTATCATAGACTTTAATCATGCGGTCACGATGGTCTTGTGTGTATTGTTGTAATGGTTGTTCTGTTAAAGGGATTTCTAAAAAGGGATTTTCTGAGTCAGAGTGTACAGTGGCGGTTCGAGAACTTATATTGGACTGTGTTTTTTCAGAGGGATTCACAATTGTTGAGCTAGCCTCTTTATTGTGAATCTCAATTCGAGATAGCGCGTCTGCATTACTATTATACTTACTATAAACTTGTATGGGGTTTGAAGCATTTTTAGTTACAAATAACTTTTTCTTATAATCTATGGTTGCCTCCAATTTATCTAAGAAATCTGTACCTATTAAACCATCGAAATAATTGTGGAATTTATAAATGTAAAATTTTATATTATCATTACTTTTAAACTCATTAAAGCAAGGAACGGTTATGGAATATTTATGTTTGCTCACAGAATTAACATTACACACTTCAAAAGGTTCATAATTTAAATTGAAATTATTAAAATATTTTTCAACTGCCTCTGGATTTCTAAAGGACTGATTTGCACCGGTATCTATAAGAAACTTTAAGGGTGGATTTTTAATCTGAATATAAGGTAACTGACCTTTGGGATTGAACATTAATCTCTACTTTGGTTTGTCTAATGGTTTGATTTTCCGAAAAATCCTGTTGGTTATTTAAAGTTGAAGATGAAGGTTCAACAACAGTATATTCAAAGGGTATGGGGTCGTGTGATTGTTGAAGACATTGGTGGTTTTCTACAGGTTGATAGTCACTGTAATAATATTCTGGGTGTTGGTTATAATCGTCATAGTAATTGTCATAGTAATCGTCAGTCTCATAATAGTCATAATGGTCATAACTTTGATTTTGATTATTACTTTCGTGGAAATTCATTTCCCGAGTTTTAAAATAATTCGTTGGGGGTGGATTACCATGTTTCCTCCAGTCATGTCCAGTAGGTGGTAAATTTTTAGTTACAAAATGAGTTACACCGCTCATAGGACGAGCTGGTTGGGGATTTTGGTTAGCATGTTGATAAAAATTACGTTGGGGCATTTTAAATGCATTATGAGGATTATAATTTGGAGGTGTGGCCCTAAATATTTGTTGAGTGTATGAGGGACCTGGACCCGGTTGAGGTCTAAATGGGGGTCGTTGTGAGTGAGTTGGGAATTGATGACGCGGTTGGTGTTGGTTTTGAAATGTAAATGGCCTAGACTGTATTGTGTTAAAATTATAATCTGAATTTACCTTAAAAGGTTGAGATGACAATGCCATAGGGTATTTGTTCCTTTCAGGTTCATAACGAGCCTGTAAATATATAGTATTTAATTCGTCGTGCACGAATTCTAATGCTTTCTCGATTGTTTCGGGTCTCATACATCTAATACGTGAACCTAAAGGATCTTTTAATCCTCTTAAATATGCTTGCAGTGTTAATTTCTGATATAAAACCCTTTTCGCTTCAATTGTGGTACCAATATTCTCGTGTAAAGTTATGTATGTCATAATTGTACTAAACAAGTTTTGACAGCGTTCATAAAACTCTTGAGGTGTAGTGGACCCTTGTTTTAAAAGAGCAAGATCATTGTATAACGCAGTTTCGTCTCGTTGGTCAGAAAAATTATTAATTAACGACTTACGAATGCCAGTCCAGTCTAAAGGGATACCGTTAGTATTAATTAATCGTGCTGCGGAGCCTGTTACTTTATTTAAAATTCCGTTTACAAGAGCAACATTTAATAAATTATTTTCAGGGTTATTAATCACAAATTCTTGGACTAACTGGTCACAAAGTTTTATGAATCTAGGTAATACATTTGGGTTTCCATCGAATTCAGGCAATAAGCGTAAGGCTTGAAAAATGCTACCTAAATCGGCCATATTATATTTCTCTAAATTTAGTTTAACGTTATTATAAAATATTAAATTTCTATTCGCGTCTTGAAAGCGCGCTCTACTACTATACGTACTAAGCCTAGAGGTCTTCGATTGCCGCAGAAGGGAAATCTTGGAAGGATAAATCTTACAAAATAGGGATAAGCAATCACTAGAAAGATTCTAATGTACTTACAATTTTAATTTCGGTTTCTCTGGAGTATCAATGTTCGGATACGCCTCGCTGCGCCGCCTCGTAGATTCAGGATACTCGTGTTGAAACTTGATAGCTTCCCGGATGGACCGCAAGACGATTATCTTGATTTTAAGAATATATAGTTTACGTTGCTCGCGACCCGGCCCGCGAGTATCCTACCGACTGCGCCAATTAAGTACGGTGGCAGCCGAGGATCCAAAAAAAACCAAAATTATAAAAATACTTTATTTAAAATTACAATTTAAGTTACAACTAAAATGACGACTGCTTGCCCGATATTAGAAAACAAGAGTGACAATTATATTTAAAATTAATTATAAAGAAATACATATATGTCAAGTGCACATTCAGCTTTTTGATTGTTATAAAATTATAATGAAATAATAAATTTGTGTGAAATGTAGATTCAACTTTACGATTGTTAATATTCCTGGATTCTGATGCAATGTAATGTACATATTGCACCAACGCTTGCTAAGCGGTTCCCGCGATGCATGAGAACATAACTAAAGCAATGCAACGAAAAGTAAGTAAGTAAGAGTTAAAGTTAATTGACTATACTCTTCCACACTCTCACACAAGTGAAGGAAGAACAAAGATTTTTGTGTTATCGAAATATTAACATAATATTCTACAGTATCCTACAGAGTAATCGATATAAGGTTGGACGGCCGTGAATTAACAGTAAAAGCTCTCAATGGTCAGTCGTAAAATGACAAAACTATATAAACTTTTATTTCCCTAGTCAGGGCGATCGTTAAAATGTAATCAATTCGGTAGAGGGATGGGACACGCAGTAATAAGGCTATTATGTTTTTACAATAAATTGTGTACAGTTAATACAACATTACATTACTAATATTCAAACTCTCAGTTTAAAAACTGTATGTATCTATTTTATTTGTTTCTGACAAACCAATGAGTTAATGTTTGTTAACAATAAATGCCAGCTGACACTTGCTCTCTAAACAGTCTATAATTTGTCTTTTCTTTCTTTTTTGCATGATAATGACATCTTATTTTTTTCTATCACAAAATAAAGTAATTAAAACCACAAAATTTGATTTTGTGATTGTTTTTTTTTATCATTTTCATTTTAGAGCCATTTGGGTTTTTCTTATATTTCGTTAAAGGAGTCCAAAACGGGCCTAAATATAAAATTTTAACTCTATTATCGTTTTCTGTTATTGTAATTTTTGGGAAAAGTAATTTTGTTATAATAATATGAACTCCGTGTAAAATTTTAATAATAAAGTGTATTATATGATCTCTGTATCAACTATACATACAGAGGTCGTTAACATTTACAACTTTATTGGATATTATATTTTTTATGTAAATTCGCATACATTTGTTTCTTTCTGTTTTTTTCTGTACTCTGTTTCCTCAAAGTGTATAAGATACGCCTGTTCTGTCTTGTTAAAATTTAATTTCGAGTACAAGTTCACAATATCATCAAAACCTTTATTTGTTTTTGCTATGCAAAGATTTCACTTCATTCATTATGTATTAAAAAAATAAATCTCATCCACATAATTTCAGAACCCTTAAACTAAAAAAGTCGTTAAATATGAGATTTTTTTGCCGCTTTCTGGTGAGCTGTTGATTCTTGAGGGCCTCTATCAAAACAAGGATATTAATAGAATTTGGTAATTCATATCTAATAATAGTATACGTATATGCGTATTTTATTTATTATAGTTATATTTAATGCATAAAACTAGTTTTATTTTAACAATATTAGAAATAGCTTTGTCATCGAGATTGCGTCTAAGAAGTGCGTCTGCTTAAACGATTCCTTTCAAGGCCTTGACAGCATTGAGCTACTTGTTCAGTGATTCCTAGCTTTGCGAAACCTATGCAATATAAATGAAGTAAATGCTCCCTCTCTTAGCTACAATTTAATAGTTTAATAAAGCTTCCCTTGTTCTAAGATGGAAAAAATCAATTAGATATTTAGGCATTCAACTCCACAATCGGCGCTGTCTTCAATATCTTTTATTACTGGTTATCGTTTTATTGAAAGTAACAATTTGTATGTATATAATTATTATACATAATGATGGTATATAAAAGACAGGTTCCTTAACTATTATTATTACTACTGTTACAAGTGACTTTGTATAAAGACTTTAATGTACGTAATTACGTATTAACAACGTTGGAATCATACATGTATATACAAGTAACTAAAAAACTGCATTATTTAACTGTAATAGTTTTTACTGAGGAACTTTGTATGACCATTTATATGAGAAGTTTGTTTTTATTTATTATTATTATTTTATATATTTATTTAAAAATAATAATAGTAACGAGACGATGTCTGTGCATTCAATATATTTTGTTTTAAAATGACGTTCTGGAATTTATTATAAATATTTGTTGTTGAATTAGATCAATATTGAGCGGTGCTACTGTTATACTATATATTCCAAAGTTTTATTTCTGACTATGACTTAAATCTATTAGCATAATAATATAAAAAAATATATTTATAATATTCTTCTGAATGTTAATTTGTCACTGAATTTCTGCAAAAATACTTATTTTATTTTGCTGAAATTTTCTTTTGCTATGAACGTTAGTAGCTGAGTATTTTATATCCAATATAAGGCCCAGTAAGTGCAGCTGTAATCAGGATTCTGTTTTTTGTGCAAGAAGTCTTCCGAGCTATTATCATGCTGTTTGTACAAAACTGTGCACGAGCATGAGGACGAGGACGAGAATGAGGATAACTTCTTAGATAAGTGCAAATATGCATGTATACTATATTGTTGTATATTGTACATATTTTAAAGTTTATCTCCAAATCTTTACGTTCTATCTTATAAAGGTTTAAGAGATAACTAGTAGTAAAATGGGTAATTATATGTTTGTTTTTTATAGGACATTTGTTTTTAATTAGGTTTGGTATGAGCAGGTTATCGTATGTTGTAGGAAGATATAGTATATATTGGAGGAAGATATAAAAATAGTCTAAAGATGAATGATATTTCAGCGTGTATAAACCAACGGTAGTCTGAGCTATTTGTGTTTCCGTCGGTGCGGTACATTGCTCGGTCGTAATATTTTTGTCGCTAAATTACATTTAGTTTACTGATTAGAGTAAAGTAATTTTCTAGGATATGGTAATACAAAATTTAGAACTGTTTAGTTTTATGTAAATTCATAAAATTCATCGTTGAACTGTCTGTAATGTTATTTTTATAAAAGTCCCTTCTGATCTGCTTTCCTAAAATATATAAATATATATATAATAATAACTTCACTAGTTTCTATTAATAACTAAAAATATGTAATTATATGAAATATAGCTTAGTCTTTAGTAATACTTACATTCGTTCATCTTTATAAATGAATGGAATTTATTTCACAAACGCAATTTGAGTTTTATAAAAAGATTTTCTATTAAATTTGACTTTTTTAACTTGAGTTCTAAATCTTAGATTTAGTGGAATAACTGTCACTGTCAGTGATCATATTCCGTCGTCATTGTTTTTGCTATCACTTCGTTCCCCCTTTGGTAATTCTAGTCTCTGAACTAGCTCTGACTGTTGTCGGATTATTATAATATTTTTGGGAAGTACGAAAAAACGTACGTTTTTCATTAATTCTTTTAAAAAATATATTTTCAAATCTGTGTGTAAGAATAATATTTGTAACGGTTTTTATTTTTTTAATTCAACATTTTAAAAAGAATTACGATCGATACCAGTAAGTATTGACAGAGTACGGCCGACACTGCAGTGGTATCGTCTCATCCCTACTCCCTTACTTCGTCTTTGATACAAGTTTATTGAGTCTTCATAAAGCGATTGCACGAATACCTCTCTCCTTTCATCCCGGAAAACTTAAAACAATCATTGCTCGAATCGATCATTTTCATTTGAGGCTTACTAAATTTACATTTTCTTAATATGCAAAGGTTAATAACTGAAGTTAACTTTGGTTAATAATGTTTTTGAATAAATATTGTATGGATAGACACATATATAATAAATATGATAATATTACTAAAATTATCTTTCAAAGAATATATTTCAATAGTAGGTAATATGACAATCTTGTTTTAATATCGACTTCAACATATTGCTTAGATGTATGAGACAGAGGCAATAGCGGAAATATTTTGTAGCAAATGTAATAACAGAGAATAAAAGAACTATAAATCAATATTTTTATTTTTATAACACGTGCAAATTGCTTATGAGCAGAAGTTATGGATGCAATAAATATGATATAAGGCTGTTAAACTACAAATACGACAGTATAGTTTTTTATTAATGATTTTATTTAGAGATTGTCATTCCTTCACACATTATTGTGATGTTATTATACAATTTATTTATCTTCATAATTTTTTGCAGTGTCACACATTTCAAAACGCAACATGGAAAATTAATACATCATAAAAATAGAAATTAATTTTAATATAAAAGCGCAGAAGTTCTCAGATGAGGTATTTTATCTTCTCGGAAAATTTATTAAATTGTAGGAAGGAATGCACATGCACCCCAGTCTCAGCTGCGTTCTGCCGTCGTGAGGTAATTATTTATCTTGTCTTTTCCCGTCATCGGTTAAGATTGGGGGACAAGATATGGAAGGGACATGAGCTGTGTTGTTGATGAATACAATTTTGCCGGATGCAGATGAAAATAGTTTCATGTTATTATGAAATGGTCTGTTATTTTGCTAATGTTTTTTTTTTGTTTTTTAAGGATTTGTTATATCAGTTACGAAGCTGTATAACAGACGGTTTAGTGCATAATTTTAAAAATGTACAGTTTTTATCCCACTTATGATTGTGAAGTTGGATTTTGAATATCGAGTTCGTCACCTTTAGAAAAAATATCTCTCGTTTCATTTGATTAAATATATCACATTAGTTCTTATATATTTTTATGTTATGCATATAAATAGCCATTGCTATGAAATGTCGTTTTATAAAACTATCTTTACAGTGTTATTTTCTTGTTCATGGCTATAATTCAAATTTTATAACACTGGCTGCAGTCACAATCGTTTCGATATTAACTTGAATAAACATGTGAATTATTGCAGGAGCGATCCTATTGTATTTACAGTTATTTAAAGAATTGTGATTGATCCTCTTTTGATCGAACTTTCCATACGCACCTACGTATTTGATATTACTTGTTTCAGTTGATAAATAATAAATATAAAATAAAACCTTAATCATTTTAGATTCTGTATTAATATTTAAAAAATAAAATAATAATAATTATTACTATTATTGTTTTTCATCTATCTTCTCTCACTGGAGCAAGCTCAAACAAATTGAAGGACAAAGATGAATTTTAATACTTATGAGATGAAGATCGGACAAAAATTGTTTATTCTCACGAGAAACTCTATTTTGATTGTGTCAATAATAATTCGAGTTATCTTTTATAATATTGACAAGTATATTAAAATTTTTCGTAGATTTTGTCAAAATCCATATATTGATGAATTAATTAAACAGCCTGCAAACACTTATCAAAATACAATTTACCAACTACAAGATATAAGAACATATTTTTCCTACATTTATACGCTTGAAGAATGATAACGGTCGATCATGATGCTGACATTTCGTTATGTGAATGTGAAAAATGGCTTGTCTATACAAAGTACCGTTCTCATGTCGGATTAGCCTACCTTTGTCAACGTTTATCCATAATTTAGAATACAACAATAACATTTTTTAAGTTTTAACAACTTAGAAAGAAAACGTGCTAACATCATTTAAATTACAGATTGTGATTTTTTTAATTTTGTAGTTAGATTACTCAACATAATATTTAAGGAAGTTATTTTATTAACATTTTCGTTTTTAATATTTGTTATGAAATTCCTATAGATTTTATGTTATTATAATTATTACATATACCTTTTTATCAATCAGCATCAACCGATCCTTCTAAAATTAACCGACTTTTTCGGCCCTATCTTCTGTAACTTTTACTTACATAATCATTAGCGTAGAAAACAAATAGTTGATAAGATGTGATTGCTATTTACGACTAAAAATTTAGTTAATATAAATAAGTTTATTAGGTCCAAGCAACGGTACAGGTATAATATAATAGTAATTATTTTTTAGCAAATTAACGAAATTCTTTCGAATATTTCATCATATTATCTCAAAAACTGTTCCATACAAGGACCGGCATGGACCCTAATTTACACTCCTTTTGTAATATTCGACATCTTGCTTTTGAAGGTCCGGTCTTGGTCCCTACCCTCAGTCTTGTACGCAACTATACATACATAAGGAATTATGGACTTAATCCTAAATGTATAGAAGATGTTATAAGGATTTTATTGAAATTGCTTTCCCATTTTCATACCTTTTAGTTTAATTTATATTTGATTTAGTTTTTGATATTGTAGTTACGGCAGTTAGTGACATTCAAATTTATAACAAAGAGGACTGTAACATGTTTAAAATTATTTCTAAATGACCTTTCAGTTAAACGTAGACGAAACAAAATGTTACGACCTTTAGAGGAATTGTTGTTTGATATTTGGATTATTATTTTTTGTTTTTGAATATTCTGTCTGATGTCTACGGAAATCTTATTTTGATATTGAATCCGATAACTTAAAACATTTTAAGAAAGAACTTTGTACTTCGACGAAATCTACCAAAACCTAGTACTATAATTAACTTGTTTATAAAGCCTTATATAGAATTTGTTTTTAAACGACTGTAAACTTCATCTCGGACCTACAAGAAAACTTGTAAAAATAAATATCTTAATAAGTAATGCATATTATAAGATAATTAAATTACTTTGTCTGGCATCTGCCAATCGGTGGTTATAATTATTCAACGGAGAAAAAATATTAAAAGATTTACCTGTAGCTGCAGCTGTACCTGCGAGAATTTTCTCTTTGTAATTATAAATATACTTATGCTATAGAATTTCCAGACGTGGCAATGCGAATTAATACCGAACCATTTGTGTTTAGAGAAAATGTTTGTATTTCTGTCCGATATATTTGCTGAATTCTGAAATGTATGTTACAGTTTTTGTCATTTATTCACAACAATCCAATATGGAAAATGCGCGTGATCTCATTGACACTAAGCGGGCCGCGGGATACGATCCACTATTCATAGCATCTGGTATCATTGAGCGAAGCGAGCGGAGAGAGCGGAGCGTTCTACTGGTGACTTTTTTACATTCTTTGTCAGGAACAGGCTCGATTTATTAACTATTGGCGATTCCTGAAACATAAAACTGGTGCAATCTGTATGTTGGTTGTGATATTGTAACTTAACCTCACTTAAATGTTGTATCGTTGATTATTATAAGTATGTTGTAAGCGCTGTGTACGGCTCATTCAGGTGCACGTCGCCGGACATTAAACATTGAAGTGCAAGTACTGAGTATTATTTTGAAACAAATCCTAACATTACACATTACAAGTTAGATGCTCTAGGAAAGTAAAGATATTACGGTGCAACGGTCAAACTGTAAATATAATATATTTAAACATTTTTGAACCATCTTTAAAAATAAATTGAAATATTGTCAGAAAGATCAATAAGAAATTAAAATGGATATAATAGCGAAAAGTCACTCAAATAAAGATTTTAAATAATTTTGGAAACTAACAAATAAACTTAAACTGATGTCGAGCCGTCCTGTGAGTGTGGTGGGTGTGCATGATCCGGTGGACATAGCAAACGAGTTTCAGCAGCATTTTAAAGTGGACTCGCCTCTAGGGCAATCTGTTCGAATGCCCGGTGCTGGATCCGTGTCGGGTTACATTACAATCAGATTTACTAAAAAAGATGTTGCATTAGTTACGAGTATATCAAGTATGAAAGGAGGTAAGTCACCCGGCCATGACGGTCTCAGCATCGAAAATTTGCACGTAGGTGAACATCTACCTCGAATACTTTCTATGTTTTTCAACTTATGTATGAGTCATTGTTATTTACCTGATGAACTTATGTATACCATAGTTGTACCAATTGTAAAAATAAAACGGGTGATGTATCTGATATTAATAACGATAGGCCAATATCTCTAGCGACTATCATGGCCAAGGTGCTGGACAGTCTGCTTGACAAACAATTACTTAAAAATATTAAACTTAATGATAATCAGTTCGGTTTTAGATCAGGTCTATCCACAGAGAGTGCTATTTTATGCCTTAAGCAGACTGTCCATTACTACACTAGAACAACAACCAACTCAACAGTGTAAAGTGGCAGGAATCCTTTTTAAAAGTATATCGGTTGGAGTGCGGGGTGAGACAGTGGGGCCTGAGCTCACCTCGGCTTTTCAACCTATACATGAATCGTCTGATAGGAGAGCTCAATAACAGCGGCGTAGGATGTCATGTAGACGGTGTTAGTATTAATAACATTAGTTACGCTGACGATATGGTGTTGCTGAGCCCATCGATCAATGCGTTGAGAAAATTAGTACAAATGTGTGAAACATATGGTGAGGCACAAGGACTCAAAAGCGAAATCATGGTTTTTAAGGCTGGAACAAAGGGTTACACATCCATACCCAAAGTGTCACTGTGCGGGTTACCGGTTCGTAGGGTAACCAGTTTTAATTACTTGGGTCATTGGCTAACAGAGAACTTGTGTGACAATAAGGACATCGATAGGGAGCGAAGGTCGCTGTCAGTTCGCTGTAACATGCTGGCTCGCAGATTTGCACGATGTACTGAACATGTGAAAATAACTCTATTTAAGAAATATAGCCAATCATTTACACGTGTAATTTGTGGACAAATAACAGCTTGCGTGCTTATAGTGACCTCCGCAAACAATATAATAATGCGCTCACGATACTGTCGGGGCTGCCGTAGCGCTGCAGTGCCTCGTTGATGTTCGCCGAAAGACGCATTAATGACTTCAAAGCTATTATGCGTAAGAGAAGCGCATCGTTACTAAAGCGTTTCCGCGGCAGCCGTAATAGTATTTTAAAAATATTTGTTGATAGGTGGGAGAGTCCAATGCTGCAACATTGGATTAAACTACATGTGTAAATAGATGGCTTAATTATTAATTACTGTTATAATTTATTAAGTTTTGATTTATAATACTAACACCAGTCTTTAAGAATAATTGTTACTAACAAAATATGGGCTTGTCCCGAAATAAACGTTTATTATTATTATTATTTTTGTTTCATTTATTACTGACTTTTCAAATTCAAATTCAAAATATCTTTATTCAAGTAGGCATTTACACGCACTTTTGAATAGTCAATTATTACAATGAAAAAATGTCAGTGTAGTCAGTCCGTAAGTAAGCTACCACCGGCTCGGAATGCTGTGCTCTGTTGAGAAGAGCCAGCCAGAAACTTAACAGTTGCTCTTTTCAAAAGAAATATAACAATAGGTGATGTACATTATAATATAAATCCTGCAAATGATTCAACAACTTAAGTTCCACATATTTCGATCCGCTAAAAACTCTTTAACGTTATAATAAGCTTTTTAAGGATTTATTAACTTTTTGAAGCCGAAACTTTAGCGTTACGAGTTTGTTTTTATTTCTCGTATTTATCGCGTGTCTGTCACGGTTTTTTATATAACTATTTAAATTTTGGCGTATATATAATATGTTATTAAATATGTATTGCGAAGCGACTGTAAGAATACCTATTTCTTTAAAAACATATCTCAGAGAATCTCTAGCTTTCAAGTTATAAATAGCCCGCACAGCTCTTTTTTGTAAAATAAATATAGAATTAATTTCGACAGCACTGCCCCATAATAAAATACCGTAAGATAAAATACTGTGAAAATAACTAAAATAAACAAGTCGAGCGGTATTAATGTCCTTTAATTGTCTTACTTTTCTAATTGCAAAGACGGCGGAGCTGAGTCTAACTGCGAGTGTTGAGAGATGGGGGTTCCACTGGAGCTTTTTATCTAATATTATACCTAAGAATTTTGTTGAGTCAATCAATTCTAACACTTCATTGTTAAGGAGCAAGTTAAAATTTTTACTTTTTACATTAAGAAGTGTAAACTCTATACATTTAGTTTTCTTAGCATTTAACACTAAATTATTAAATTCAAACCAATGCAGGACTCGGGACAAAGTACTGTTTACTTCGTCATAATTAATCCTATCACGCTCAAGTTTAAAAATAAGCGAAGTGTCATCAGCAAAGAGTACAATGTCAAACAGACCCTTAACAAAAATGGGCAAGTCATTAATATAAAGTAAAAACAAAAAGGGGCCCAGAATAGATCCTTGTGGAACACCCAACTTTAGGTGAGAACCAAACGATCTTAACCTTTTTTAATCTTTAACCTGTACGATTAACATTGAGTATTTAATAATCGATATATAGGAAATGTTATTGTATTTTTGTACTAAACATTATTCATTGCCCATTGTCCCAGGATATTTTTAAACTATCTTCTATATTTTGTTTCAATAGATTTTATAGACCGGCGACGATACTGAAGCTGTAGAAAGTTAATTGTTATTTGCGGGTGAGTCACAATGGTGACCCGACCTACTTTACCGACGAAAATTCTACGTTCTCAATACTCAGATGTAAACTAACAATTTGGAGTTCTTATATTTTCAACAAACATTAACTCTGTTACATTGTTTGAGTCTTCAAAGAGGGCCCTTGTCACTTATCAATGCAATATATTCCCTCGAGAATGGAAAGTTGAATGTGGGATAATAAAATAGTTTATTTAATCTGTTTCTCAAAAATAAAAATTACACACAGATTGAGTCATATTTTTAATTGTTAATGTTACCGCGTACGTTGCAATTTATTTTAACTAACAATTTGTTGATTATTTGAAATATATTTATTTTATTACTTCAAATATTATATTATAATAAACAAGTATATTTATATATATATCGTCTTCACGACTAAATAATATTTACGTAAATGATATAGTAGATAGTGTATGCACGTCCGTCACATTAGGTATCAGTGGATAGACAGATTCCTCCACTATTGAACTTTGCTCATTATGATAATAGATTAATAATCTAAAACCATTCGTTTTAGATTTTTGTAATTTAAGTTCTGTGAAGGTTGGAGGACTGTTAGAGGACTCTGACTTCCCGGCATCTGCCAGTCCGAATTACAGGTACGCGACCCTGCCTTGCTCGAGCTATTTGCTTACAATCCCTTTTCTATCCGTATAAGCAATATCCCCTTTCCTTTCTTTTCCCTTGAATATACCTACCCCGATCCCATTCTCCTCCAACCGACCGATGGCGGTATATCCATCACAATCGGTGCAGCTCGAAGTAATATAGACTGGTATCGGGCAGCAGCACCACCGGTGCGAGGAGCTGCGCACTGCGCTCGCCAACCCGTCTGCCAAGCGTGACGAGTATTGCAAATTCTCCCCTTTAAATATGACAGACGCAAACAGGACCAGGCCCCCAGTACCCGGCAGTCCCACTGTTCCCGGCTTCGGTAGCGGCCGTGGTTATGGTGAGGCAGGGGGTGCTAAGAATCTCCGGACGGGATCGTGCTACCACCCCAAACGACACCTAGCCCTGGTAACACACAATGTGCGCACTTTGCGGACTGACGATAGGATTGCTGAGCTGGAAGAAGAAATAAGTAGGTTACGCTGGGATATATTAGGGTTATCTGAAGTCCGAAGGGAGGGGGAGGACACGATAACCCTCAAATCCGGAAACCTACTATACTACCGGGAGGGCGACCAACAGTCTCAAGGAGGTGGCAACATTGCGGTAGTTGAAAATGTGTCGAGTAGGGTCGCGTACCTTATACTCAGAGTTTCTAAAAAATACTCGTTGAAACTCATACAGGTCTACGCACCGACCGCCGCACACCCAGATGATGAAGTAGAGGTTATGTATGAGGACATTAGTCGGGCCATACATACTACAAAAACTCACTTTAATGTTGTTATGGGGGACTTCAACGTAAAGCTGAGTAAGAGAAGCGACGATGAGTTGAGAGTGGGGTAATTTGAATATGGGCAGCGGAATCCTAGGGGACATGGGCTGGCCGATTTTCTAGAGAAAGAGGGACTCTTTATATTGAATTCCTTCTTCCAGAAGCCGCCTCAAAGGAAGTGAACCTGGTTAAGTTCCGATGGTTCCACTAGAAATGAGATTGACTTCATCTTGACCACTAGACGCCAGATATTCAACGATGTCTCTGTGATCAACAACGTAAAAACAGGGAGCGATCGTCGAATGGTAAGAGGCACGTTGAATCTCAATGTCAGGCTAGAATGATCTCGGTTGGTGAAGTCTACGCTCCATCCATCTAAAGCTCATATTCAAGACCTCGAAAGCTTTCAACTCGAATTATCGAACCGCTTCGCTTGCCTAGATGATTGCGCATCCGTGGACCAAATTAACAACAGGTTGGTAGAAACTGTCTATACGGTCGGAGGAAAATTCTGCAGACCCGTCCGTAAGAATAGACCCCAAAAACTAGCCGACGAAACTCTCAAACTTATAGCGGAACGACGCTCGTTGGCGCTTCAATGATCGTCCCTCAATGATATCGAGACTTATAGGCAGCACAACAGATGCATACGGAAATATCTGCGACACGACATCCGTATTTTCAATACTAACCGTATTAAAGATACGATAGAGTGGAACCAAGGCTCCAAAGTGTTTGCGCGAGATTCGTCAATTGGGCAAAGCCGGTTATCGAAGTTGAAATTGGGGGATGGAAGCACAGTGTCGTGTAGGGCTGACATTTTGAGGGAGGTCGAGAGGTTCTATGGACACTTATATACCTCGGTTGCTAAACCCGTCGATAGCTTAGCAGAAGACCCAAGAGAGGAGCTTACCCGGCACTATTCCGATGAAACCCCGGACATCAGCTTGCTCGTGATCAGTGTGGCCCTAAAACAGCTTAAAAACAACAAGGCACCAGGTAAAGACGGTATCACATCAGAGCTTCTGAAAGCGGGCGGATTGCCAGTACTTAGGGTCCTTCAGAAACTCTTTAATGCCGTCCTGCTTGAGGGTATAACGCCGGAAGCATGGAACAGAAGTGTGGTGGCCCTACTTTTCAAAAAAGGCGATACTACTTTGCTGAAGAATTACAGGGCCATCTCGCTTCTGAGCCATGTTTATAAACTGTGTTCGAGGGTTATCACGACTCGTCTCACGAGCACGTTTGATGACTTCCAGCCTCCCGAACAAGCCGGTTTCTGAAAAGGTTTTAGTACCATAGACCACATTCATACGCTGCGACAGATTATACAGAAGACCGAGGAGTATAATCGGCCATTATGCTTAGCGTTTGTGGACTATGAGAAAGCCTTTGATTCGATCGAAACGTGGGCGGTACTGTCGTCTCTTCAGAGGTGTCATATTGACTATCGGTACATCGAAGTGTTGAAGGTACTCTTAAAGAGGCTTAAAGTCACTCAACATGCGATGGAGAGGGCTATGCTGGGAATTTCGCTGCGAGATAGACTCAGAAATGAGGAGATTCGCAGGCGAACAAAAGTAACCGACATAGTCCAACGGATTTGTAAGCTAAAGTGGGAGTGGGCTGGACATATAGCCCGCTCAATTGATGGCCGATGGAGAAAAAGGATCCTTAAGTGGAGACCACTTACTGGCAAGCGAAATAGAGAACGACCGCCAACTAGATGGACAGACGACCTGAAGAGAGTAGCTGGAAACCAATGGATGCGGGCCGCTTTGGACTGATCGCAGTGGAGATCAATGGGGAAGGCTTACGTCCAGCAGTGGACGCACGACAGCTGATAATGATGATGATGATGAAGGTTGGAAGTAGAGTCAGGTAGGGTTACACAAACTCACTTAATATGTTTTTAATATATTTTTCACGAGGACTTTAGTAATGGAAGACACAATGTTTTAGCTTTATATTAGCACGCAACAGCTATTTACGACTAAAGTGATAGAGTTATCGTTTTTTTTTATGGATTTTTATTTTGACAGTTAGAAACATCTTGTATAAAAACACTTATACCTACTAATAAAATAAACAATAGAAAAATAGGACGGATATTATTAGTGTTAAATTACTACACTTTTGTATTATCTTATTAATACCAAATATTTATATACATTTTTATATATATCTGATAACAATTTAATCCAAAATTTATTTTATTTATAAACTTTACCACTTAAAATGCGGAATATCAGAGAAATAAATATAAACTTCAACCATTCACTACCGCCTTGAGACGGCGCCACGCGCTCTTGTTATTTTCAAATGCAGATGCAAATAATAACGATTCAGCGCTTGCAATAAGTGTATCACGTGGGTATTCGGTTTCTTAAAGTTGTATTCTTGCGCAGACTCACTTTGTGTCAAGTTAAATCTTTGTGTCAATTAAAAAAATACATCAACTATGTACCTTGCTTTGTGTTGTAGGATTTTTTCATGATGTCGTAATTTTGATAGTTGTGTATTACGAGTATCGTATCGTATATGCATCAGGTCCATAATGGCGTATTCGAAACAATAAGCTAGTCGTGAAAAGAAACATTAGTATTGAGTAAAAATTAAATTGCTTTACTAAATCATTATTCATTACTAAGATGTACGCCGATTATAATTGTAATAAAACTATAGAAACATGGAGAATTGAGTTCCAGAAGTCACGACCAGAATACAAAATATTTGAACTTTCACAAACTCGTTGACTATCTATAATGTCCGTCGCCATGTGACCGACTTTCCAAGTATACTGTTTGACGTTTTTATTTCAAAATAAGTCTTAAACTAGACAATATACCCTTCGCTAAAATATAATTAACAGTGAAACACTGAAAAAGTTCTTGGTTGTAACGTTGAAAATTGTGATGATTTTTTAAGCCTTCATTATTTTGTATTATTTTGAATTACATATTCCGCGGCAGACATCAGATACACTAACTCTTCAGAACACTCGCCGTTGCAAATACTGTAGATAACTTACAAAGAGGACACGGCTTTCCGTTGTACCTGGCCCAAAGATAGAAGCTGATATTGGGGTGATCTGGACCAGAGATAAGAATAGTATTCAAGGTGTGGCCGGACTTTATATAGTTCAAGTCTTTTTCCAGGCTTGAAATACTACCTAACTCTATTGATTACTCACAATTTCTTCGCTCTAAATGTCGAGACCCATTATTCTGATGCTTGAAGAGGCATTAAGGGGAATTCTATCAAAGAGGGGCGACACAACAAATGTGGTTTTTGTGTTGGTAAACGAGCAAACATGTGTCATATGGAAATTATACAACCAGGTTCAATTCACTCCATTCTGAGACCATCTCCAAGGAGCTTTCTATAGAAGACACAAGTTTCTTTTAGCACTCGTCGCCGTTTTTTCAAGAGAGTCCTTCACGGCCGCATCCCCAGTACTGACATCCGCATAACAATGTATGTTGAACATGTTAAGCACAAACAGAAGCCTAAGCTCTAGTATATAAACGGATCCACGGATCCATTCTGCAAAATAGATGAGACCACACTCACCGATGCTGACAAACCTCAAAAGAATGACCACTTCATATCCCACTCCCTGTCAGCCACAAATCGTTAAGTAACATTACGATTAATCAGAACCAACGAAAGCCTGATGATCAATGAGCGTTAGCGGCACGATAACTAGGATAACTTTCCGACATCACACATAAACATCAGACGAAACCAACATTAGTAACTAACGCCTCATTGGTATTAATTAAAATTCGTGATAATTTAAAACATATAATTTTTAATTAATATCTTTAATTATAATACTTATTGCTATAAATTGACATAAAACAAAAATAAAGTTAAAATAAATAGATTGTTTTATTTGACAACTAAACTTATTACGTAATTTATATAGTCCGTCTTAATTCCTGAATTTCGTATCATAATTAACTATGTTTTTAAAGACTCATCCCAATAATAAGATAACTATTTATAGGCTATTAATATTTCTTAGCTTGATGTCACTTTGGAATTGTTGTTAAGAAGGGAATTGTTTGATTGTCAACATATTAGAGTAAAAATAAATTTTATTTTAAAATAATCTTGTGCTTGTTTAAACTAAGTAAATTATTTTATTTCCGAATTATGAAGTAGCCTCCATATGCATTAACGTTTTAATAAAGCAGCAAAAAAAAAATCATATATTTAGTATTGAATGAGCTAGTAGAAAGAAAAACTCAATTTTCAAAATATTCCTCAAAATATTTTGTTGTAATATAATATATTTATCTCGAAGTTGCCAAGAAACAAAGTTCACTAAGCTAACAACAGTTTGCTAAGTTTTTATTTCGTTTATTATTACAACTCTTTTAACAAACTTTGTATTAACTTCCTTCTCGTCTAATTATATTATTTGAATAAATAAAACGATATATGTTTTTTAGTATTTTTTGTTTTGGTTTGAATACCTTTGTAGTTAAGGTATGTATGCTTACTTCTTAATTTTTCTAAATGTTTTAAATTATATAAGGTATTTTTTTTTCTTTATCAGAACATAAAAATATCGATATTTTTTGAGTTTTATGTTTTTCGTACATATTTTTTCATGATGATAGATAAGATACTTCACGTTGAAAACTTTTACCTTTTACCGATTTAGAGCAACTTACTTAAATCTGTTAAAGGTAAAAGTTACAGTAAATCTTTTAGCACAAATAAATTATCTACAACCTGATTCAGAGTTATTTACAAATGTTTACAAATTTAACCTTACTGGACACAGAAGAGCCAAAACTTGTTGCAATAAAATCCTTAAAAAATATTAATTTATAAAAGCATAAGAGAAAGCAATAAATCGAGAAATAATGGACTTATTGTTTCTCAGCGTCTCAGGGAATAGTTATTTAATTACAAGAATACAAAAGTACAGAGCGCTGTTTACCTTACCTTAGCTGTTTCTGTATCTTTTTATAATTAAGAATTTACTTAAATAAATCTTCAGATGTGAAAATGCTAAACCGAAAAAAGTTGATTGCTTTAAAAATGATGTCATTCACGTCGGGTACGTCGGATGTATATTAGGATATCAGTGACCATGTCTCTCCTCCATACCGAGCACTGACTACGGAGGCTGAATTAATATTCGATACTGAAATTGCTAAGAACCAAGTTAATTGTGAATTTTATGAAATAATTTGTCAATAATAATCCTTGTAAGAGTTTTATTTCGAATATTAATTATATTTTTTTTTATTTTTAAATTACAAGTTATTTTTTATATAAATGCGTTGGATAGGTATGTTAAAATTTTGTGCATAAGTTTACTTATTTTTGTATAAAATTGAGATTTAAGACAAAAATTACAAAGGCATATCGGCTCTAATATTACGTGTCACAAATGCGTATTAAAATAACTTAACTAGTTATATTTTTGAGCTCAATGTTCTCATCGCAAGGATTTCATCAGATTCAACATTAAGATAAGAATGTCTACAAGTATGTAAAAAAAATCCGAGAAACGAGAAAGCACTTTCTCTAAGCGAAAAATAAAACATAAGACTTAGTCGTAATTGAATTAATAATCAATAGTTACATATTATATCTTCAAGTCAAAATTAGTAAGCACGTCTCATATAAATTTTAATAATAAATAATTTAGTTCATTCGTGATGTTACCGAGTGTGGTTCTCTCAGCAAAAGCAACGCTTCGCATATTAACTGAAACATTCATTAAAACAAAAACACTTGCAGAAATGATACAAAAGATAAAACAAACTGAACCGAATACTTATTTTTAAAACCCTCATTAGTTACTTAATTTTGCGAGTTTAGTATTACTAGAAAAAAAATTAACTTGAAGTGTGTTGAGCTCCGAGCTTAAAAGAACTTTATGTCTGACAGAATTCGTTTTACATATTGGTGAGTTGATTAATTCTTATCGGCATTCCTGTGGTTACACATTTAATTTTTTATACATTAAATTATATAATTCAACTGTCCACCACGTACAATGTTACATAGAACTTTAGAGTTACATACAGCATCACTTATATCTATACTATTATATAATTTTTCGTGATTTAAAACTTTGGAGTTTTTGAAATGCTTTTAATCACGATAGTATCCATAAAATATTTACTTCATTACTTTAACTACGATGGTTTATTTATTTATTTTGCGGACGAAAATTTAGTAAGCTAAAACATTTTTTTTTAGAAATACGTAATACAAATAAAATATTATGACAGATGATCACATGATATTACATTATTATTAATATTATGTTATTTGTAATATTTTTTGCTATTTATATATCTATTTTAAATATTATTGTTTAGTTGTGCAAACGAGTCAGTAAAGATGCAAGTTTCATTTGCACATAACTGAGAAATAAGATTTTCATAGATAGAACCAGCTGGTACTCTTGTATATTATGCATGTTCCAGCACGATTACGGATATTCAAATACTAGAATATTCTAAGTTATACAAAAAGAGCCAAAGCAACTTCCAAGTATAAGTTTTCATAAAACTTCTGTCGGTGTAACGAAAGGACGCCAAACGAATTGAATATGCCAAGAAAATACAAAACTTTTCAGCTCACTGAGAAGGTTTAGGAATTTTGAATTGTGTAAATGTTTTTATTTTAATTAGCACTGGTTAAAAAATATTTAAAAGTTGATTTTCAATTGTAATCTTAATAACTATTTAATATTGAAACAGCCGCCTGCGTCCACGCACAGACGTAACAATCCACAGAACATTTACTTTAACCTTTTAATGAACATCAGTAATCTGAAGGAAGTGTAATAGTGAAATTAAAAGAAAATATTTAGTGTTCTTTTATATAATTTACAAATGTATTTATTTAGTTTTAAAAAATTTCGTTTTCTGACTCAGGTAAAAAAATATTCTTGTCTTTTAAGTGATAAAGTGAAAATCATGTCATAATGAATAAATATCTTGCGCTTTTTAATTGTATTGTAAAAATAATATTTAACTCATAACAAAATTAACACTATTATTCCACGTATTAAAGTGTGATTTTTAAGCATATTTTTATATTCTAAAAGGAAGAAATATATAGATTAGTAATAATTTAAACATTGTTAATCAAAAAATAGTAAATTTATTTATTAATTATAGTTAAGTCAAAAAGTAATTAAAAGATTCCATCGAATATACATTCTAGGTCTCCGAACATTCTATTTTATTATATCTTAGAAAATGGATTCTAAGAAAATAAATCTTTCCTTTAAATACTATATTTCATACAATAAATTAATCATTAAATACGGATATAATAAGATGCTCTTCGGATGTATAATATTTAATATATTGATTCGTGTAATGTATTATACAATACGATAAACATTACGTTTCAAAATTATATATTCTGTTTGAAAACAATGTTTAAGAATATAAACAAGTAATTTAAGAGAAGTAACAAGTTTTAGAAAATATGACTTCATATATTGTCTTTTACACATAAGAAACTCTATCACAACAAAGCAAGCTTTGTTATCAGAGCCATTTTACGGAAGAGGAAACTATTTATTTTCTTGCATTAGTCCTCAGACGTGTTTCTCTTAAACTCTAATTTTAAATTTTAATCTGTATTCAATCTTATTCGCAATATTTTTAAACACGAATAAAAAGTATTAAAAGGTACTTCACTTCTCTGAATGAACATCAACGTACACAAAGCAGTATTCAGTATTCAAACTGTGTTCAGACGCTATCCGAATTGAGATACAAGGTTGTAAGAATATTCTGCAAATGTTGTGAAATTGTTATGTACCTTTTGCTTATTTACGGTTAAAGGATTAGTTCAGTCTTACGCATCAATTGCTTCATAGTATCCATGTACATAAATTTTCAATAAAATATTATAATGATTTAATATTATTGTTGTAATCAAAAATATTATTGTTTAATCTATTTATATATATATATATATATATATATATGTTTGTATTGCTATAAGCAAAACACCCTCACGGTTCATACGCAATAAATAATCAGTGTTATTCGCATGAGGATATTTTTAAGAATTTAGGGTATGTGGTGTATAGGACGAAGAGGAACTGGTGTGAATTGTCTAACTGGTTAAATACACCTTCATACGAAAAAAAAGAGAGAAGTTTTTTATCATAACATTTACAGAAATTCTTAAATTTTCTACAAAGCAAATTAATAGATGTTCGGGTATTAAAAATAAAAGCTCTATTTTGATGCTTGATGCTCATGACCATTGGGTCATGGTGTTTTTATTTTCATAATTATATTTTTATTTTCGTCTTGCTAAAAAAATGTTAAATAAATATATATTAAAACTGTATTGAATGTACTATTTATTTATTAGTAGTAATTTAACATTTCTATTCTTCAATTAACTTCCAAAGGCGTGAATGAAATTGTTTGTAATTACGAATAAATTTATTTATTAGAACTTCGTATTAGTTTTTGTTTAACGTATAGTTGGTTTTCTTGAAGGTGTAGAAGACACTCCTCTCTTATCGCGTGGTTACACAAGTTTGACCAAAATATCTTCGACTCCATCCCAGGAATGTTTAGTACAAGTTCACATTGAAAGAAATGTTATTAAATTTTTACTTTCTCTATACTATTATGCTTTATTTATATTTTATCATAATTATTCATTTCGTAAAACAATTGCACAAATAACTCTCCACTTTAACCCGGACAATCTAAAGACTGTTATTATCTTAAGTCTATAATTTGATACCAGCCGCCGCCAACATTGAATAAGATTAGCAACTATTAAGAATTTACTGGGATCCGAGGCCGTGCGCTGCGTTAGTTGAGCTGAGCCCCCTCCCCTTTCAAACAAAATCTTTTCAAAATATACGTTTTTTATTTAGTAGTTTTTATGTGATGTTGCTTATAAGCGTATTTCTAGCTGGACGATCGGCAAGAGCGCGGAGGTTCTGATAACGTTAAGTCTACGGGAAAAACAGTTTTTTGACCATCATTTCTGCACGGAATGAGACATTTGAACATTGAGACATGAGACATTTGAATGCCAGCTTTGCCAATTCCATTTAAATCAGTTCAGTAGTTTTTATGTGATGTTGCTTCAAAAAGCAATTTCGCAAACGTTTAAGAGCTTTGCTTACGCTCAGCTCAATAATATTCAAGTAAAGTATGTAATTTATTTTTAAAAATAAATTTTTAATTAGAAGCATTATACGAGTATTATAAAACATATATATATATATATTTCGATTTTGCCCTTTTCTTATTACTAAGATGTTATGTAGATGATGCAGTTCAAATACGTTATAGCAAATGCAATAACGCAGAAGATAACTATAATGTTCATTTTACATCACTTGTTTATTTATTTATTTATTTATTTGGGAAACATACAATTATAATAGCACCTATACAATAAAAAAAAAATTACAAAATGTTTAACATAAATCAATTAAGTTTCCACAGAAAATTAAAACAAATAATTGAAACTCAATACAAAAAATACAAAAAATAAAAACAGAAAGCAAAACTATGAAACAGTTTAAATATTACAGCCTATGACAATTTACACAAAGTTTTCTTATAATTACTAATTTTCATGTTGAATATATCTAAAGTTTTACAGTGTTTATTATAATTATTACACGCACGTAACAAGAACACATTTTTGGCATAATCATTTCTACAACGAGGTACAAAAAATAATGGTCGATTTCTTGAACTAAGACGTGGACATTCAAATAAAATTTTACTAAGGAGGCTTTTAGAATCAACAAGATTATGGACAATTTTGTAAAGTAATAATTGATCTCTCAAGCCTCTACGTATACTCAATGGGGTAACATTATCAAGAACTTTACTGTTGGAATAGTCGGAACAGGTATCTCTAAATCGCAAATGTTTTAAAAATTTTGATTGAATTTTTTCAATTTTATTTATATATTTTTTATAAAATGGGCTCCAAACCGTTGAACCATATTCCAAGAGGGACCTTACATAAGCGTTAAAAAGTAGAATATGCGTGCGGCAATCTTTAAACTCCCTTGTAGATCTAAGAATAAATCCAAGTATTCGATAGGCCTTAGATGTTACATAATCTATATGATACGCATAACTTAACTTTTGATCCAAGAAAATACCCAAATCTCGAATCTCAGAGACTCTAGACAAAACGGTATTCTGTAATTTATAGTCGAATGGTATAGCCTTTCTCTTTCTTGTAAATGTTATAGCGCTACACTTTTTTATGTTCAATTTTAAAAGGTTATACTTACAGTAATTCTCCAAGTTTTCGAGATCGTTCTGAAGCAAAACGCAATCCTGATGAGATTCGATAACTTTAAAAACCTTCATATCGTCAGCATAAAGTAAAACACTAGAATTATGAATGTATCCTGTTACGTCATTGATAAAAAGATTAAACAATAATGGTCCTAGATGAGAGCCCTGGGGTACCCCGGAAGTAACGGGCACAAATGACGAACAAAAACCCTTAACAGCAACAGCCTGACTGCGATCCCTCAAATAAGATTCAAGCCAACGAAGCAAATCACCGTGTATACCAATACCGCAAAGTTTTCTGACTAACAGATCGTGAGAAATCCTATCAAAGGCTTTTGAAAAGTCCGTGTACACAACATCCACCTGCGTATTAGTAGAAGTTATGGATGCCGTGGATTTATTATATTATTAAACTACATGTAAAGGTGATATTCACTTTCTTATCTCTTGTATCTATTTACTAGTTATGTTATTTATGGATTTTATTTCTGATTTCTGTAACAGACATACCCATTTACACACAAATTAATTTCAATATAATTCTAAAGGATTACTAAGATGAGATATTTCATTTCCTAGGAATAATTTATTAAATTGTAGCAAAGAATGCACATGCATGTTAGTCTCAGCTGCTTCGGCAGTCGTGAGGTAGTTTTGTACCTCGCCCTTCCCCGTCGGGAATTCAGAATGGGGGACAAATTACTAGGGTGACAAGCGCTGTGTTGTTGATGAGTGTACATATTTGCTGGATGCAGACGAATGTACTTTAAATTTTATATTATTGTGAAATATCCAAGAGAATTATTGTGAAGTTAGAGTATATTAAAATATAGTAAATAGATAAACAGTCTGTTATTTACTAATCTGAAACTGTAAAAGTAGCATATATGGTTGCACTAAAAATTTGCACTTAATTTCTGAACTTAAACTAAGTTTATATGTTTTAAAGAATCAAATTCGATTCGATTCGATTCAAGAGTGATCTTATGGTTACAATTTATTTGGAACCGATTTTTATAGGTTTGTGATGTTAGATATTTAACACATGTGATTGCGTGTTTCATTTGGTAAATTATAAATATAAAGAAACCTAATCATTGTAGGATTGTATCCTAATGTTTAAAATTATAAGAGGACAACTGAAGTACCTTAGTGAGTCAAAAGAATTTGTAGGTAATATACACAATAAAATTAACTTTATTGTTTTGATGTATGGATGATTATCTGTCTACAAGAAAAACTTTCAATAGTGTAGAGTGATGGCGCTGTTTATAATTTATTGATTTAGTTTATTTTCATATTAACCTATATTACTATTTTGTATTATTATTAATTACACTTTATTGTATTTTTTTTGTAATTATAAATAAACTTGTATTTAACATTTTCTTTTCTTCAATAAATAATAAGCATTTTACTTAAAAATCATTTGCATTTTTATTAACATTTATAATTTCGTCAAAGTTCATTCGGGAAATACAGATAACGTGTTAACATAGCAAAGTTGAGCCAACTTAAAAAATATTCTGTTTTAAATTATTTTATTCATACATTTAGTTTTTTCTTTATTTTTCAGTTAAATCAAGCAGGTCTCATTTCTGCGTTGCAATTGCGAGAAAATACTTTAAAATATCCAATATAATATTGAAAGACGTCGCCAATCAATGATTGCCTAGAATATTATCCCTTCTGAGCGCGAGAGGTGTCTTAAGATGAGTCTCCGTCTGTATAGGATTTCGTCCTTAGGTCAAATTTTTAAGGTTTTTAATTCAGAAGAGTTATTTATTTTAAGCTGTTATTTTTCAGGTTAAAATAAACAAATGGATGGTAATTTTTTGTATCGCTTCCAGAACAACGTTCCCTTTTTCAGATGTGGTGGGCGAGAAATACCTAATACTCAAAAAATCCGTCTTTAAACCGTAAAATCTGTAAGATTTGTACGACCCGTGCCAGCGCGGGACGATTTGATAATCACTTTCATATAAAAGACGTTTACTTTGAAAGATTACAACTTTACCGACTCCGGTCTGTTAATCCTTCAGGGAGAAGGATAAAACTGTTGTTATTATTATTTGCAACATTCTTTTGACAATAACATATAAAAATCAATAAAATAATATCATAACTGTATTACTTTAGTAGTTAATATTTTGACCTCCCTCCCCCACCAAATATGAAAGCGATGTTTCCAAAAAATATACCTAAGGAGGATACCGGGTTTCATAAAGCTGTAGAAAATCAGGGGAATGATTCTCGGATTTTGTTTGGACTACCCGTCATATCTAGGGCGGGAAGAGTATCGCGTTTTATGTTTACTGAAGGTAAACGACAAGTCAATACAACGGCACCCCGCTCTACTCGAAATGTGAACTTTTGCTACATCTGGGGACTTTTTTTCAACCTAAATGCCGTCTACTATGAGTTAGAGAGGGCGCAGCCAGCCTTATTGTTCTAGAAGGACACACAGATATTTCAACGGAATTCCTAAGAAGCTTTTCATGGATCTAGGTCTGCCATCACACACAGTAGTTAGCAGCATTATATTTTTTAAACCATCTTTCCATTAGTAAGGAAATTTTCTAGTGGAAATGATAATATTGCGGCTTATATTTTTGGTACCAATGAAATTAGAAAAATCCACTTTATGATCCTTTTAACGTCGCATTCAACGACTTGAGAGAAAGTTAACGGTACGTAAATCAAATGAAGTATTATTTTTTTTTATATATTCTTTATTGCTATTATTATTTTATATTATTTATATACATCATAAAAAACAAGTAAAAAATTATAACAACAAAGAGATAAATAAAAAAGGTTGGAGATACAAAAGGCGGTCTTATGCCTAACGGAGATTACTTCCAGACAATCAATGTTAACACTTTCACTGCCAGCTCCGTAGAGTGTACGGAGACGCAAGTTTCACCCCGTGTTTCACCCCAGGGCCGTAGCATGTACGGAGCAATTAAAAGTCAATTTTTTATAGTATTTAATTGGCTCAACATTTTTTTTACTATTTTTCCGTTTATTTAAATGCCTTTATGCAAACGTTTATATGAAAAATTGAAACAGCACACAGGGCTCAATTTCTGAAAATCTGGTGGCAGCGAAAGTGTTAATATTGAAATAAATTTAAAACTCAATGGATGATAGGTTGAAAAATGTTGGTTAAGGGAATCGATATCGCTATTTTAATAAGATATTTTATAGGACGTTTTATCAACCAAAAAATTCTAGAAATTTCAATGTGGATTCAAAACTTTTGGATGTGACACCGCTTTCGACTGAGTCAAGGATATGGCGCCGTTGTGCATTTCTACATAATGTATTACAACAATTGCGAACTTTATTGTACTTTTGGCGGGAATAATTGATATTTAACACGCATATATACATATATTGACACGTTTAAACTTTCTCTTGGACCGATATTTCTTTCCTATTAAGATTTTAAATCTTCAGTCAACCATGGCCCAGGAAGATGTTTTATTTTAATGGGCTTAATGTACTTATTAAATAATTGTATCAGTACGGAGTTAAAAATTAATAGTTTTCATCAATTATTGCGGGTATCTGCATTTATAACCGCAGACCAGTCAATTTTCTGAGCCTCTACATACACAGCTACGAGACCCATTCCACCAAAATTACGCTGCAGAAGTATTTTAGTTTTTTCTTTAGGGGGATTTAATATATATATTATTATGAGTGACTAATCGAGATAGCACTTGAAAATTAGCTGATTCAGTGATAAATTGCAACTTACTACAGCGACTATTGGCTCTTAATATGCATTTACCAAAAGCTACCGTTATGCAGGGGAACATAATTTTTTTGAATATCTTCAAAGGAAGGAAAAAAATTAAAGTTCTTTGATGGCAGCTGAGAATATTCAGAAATTGAAAGGAATATAAGAGCGTAAATAAATCGCTACACCTGGGCCCCCCCTCCCCACCTACAGAACACATGTCATCAGTGACTCTCTTACATAAATTTAAATACATATATTTAATAACAGTGGAGTTCCAAAATTATTAATATTAATCTACTGTTACAAAAATCTATTATACTTCATGTAAGTAAGATAATGATTTTAAATAAAAAATACTACAACTTTGTGATCATCATAAACAAATCAAAAATATTATGGCGTTATTTTGATTAAACTTGACTTTGATTTGTGGCTACATTAAATTCCTACCAATTTAAAAAAACAGGGTAGACGTGTCTTCGAATTATAATCTTAATCAAATTAAAGAGATAAATGTTATTTAAAAAAGTCAGTGTCGTTTGCAGCATATGTTATAAATTGATGTCCTTGTATACTATAACTAAGTACTATCTGGCTTGCGTAATAAATCTACTAATATAAATTTCGTGCTCGGTAATTAATTTTCATGTCTGATAATTCTTATAACAAAATATTTAATTATGTTATATTTGAAATAATATAGTATAAAAATATATTAACACGGGTAGAACTCAAACCTATTACCTCAACGTAACATTTACTATTAAATGTTATTTTTCAACTTTGTTTATTGCGTCGGAAATATTCAATTTATTTATTTATTTCTAAATTTTTGTCTGTTTGTCTATATTTCTTCCCATCTGTATGTTTTGTTGTAAAGAAAGAAAAAAGTAGTACTGATAGTAGTAGTATTGTAGTTTGATAGACCATACGAAGGATCGGCAAATCAGATTAATATTACTAATTATTATATGTAGTATGAGTTTTAGACCGGTTGTTCAGTATTTTTATACTGTATACTTATTACTTGATTACCGGACTCACGCGCATAATGGCCGAAGTGAGGAAAAAAAAAGATAAATACGCCGATGAAGTCGTCGGTGGAGTTGGAACTTACCAATCGATGTCGAACTAAACTACTCTCAACAAAAACTACAGTTATTCTATAACAGCTGAACATCATTAACATTATACATGGTTTTAAAATGCATAAGTTCATTTTATAGCCCCCTTATAGCAATAATATCATCGATCTCGGTAAAATTTTATTATAAGTTTTTTTTTGGTTTTCAAACAAGCCGATGTCTTCAAGATCTGATGGTAAGTGGCGCCGTGACATCTATAACTCTGCTCTGTGCATGATAAGTACTTATTAAAATTGTTTTGATAGATTACATAATTCGATGCTATTATTCCATTTACTTACTACTTACTACCTACTAGGAATACAGTTTTGTTTGTTAAATCAAGTTAACTTCCTAACAAGACACAGCATCTACCTGACGACTCCAGTACGAAATTTGTTTGACATTTGGTTATGAATTCATATTACTAGTAATTAGTGAATAGAGTAATATGAATTCATATTACTAGAAATTTGGCCATAATTAGAAGTGTAAGTTGTAATAAATATTAAAAATTAATATTGTTTTTCTTTGTAAATGGGAAACCTCTGTCATCATAGTAATTATCTTTTATATCTATTATGTGGAGCGGCATCCTACTCTGCGTTAGATTACAGATTTCACATTAAGAGTATTACTCGCGTACGTAAACGATCGTTAAATTGATTAGCATCTGTGTTACGATCTGTGTGTGCGTATTGTATTATTTATTAATTTAAGGTATTTTAATGCATTAGTATTTAAAGTATTAGCTTTCTGCACTCCTTGTCCATATAAACATTTACTGTGCCAAATTTCACGCGCCTCTCTCCGCGTAATATTTGTAAGAAGGTATACAAAGTTTTTGTTTCATAGATTAATATAATGATTACATTATAATATTTTATAGTTAACTTAAATAGGATATTAGTAAATAAAAGAAATATAATACAAATATCAGATTATCTATATGTATGTATATTATAAAAAAAAATCAAAGACATTCAAATAAGGAACATAAATTACACCCAAATTAAAAATTACAATAACACTAAAAATTGTGCTATGAGGGAAACGATCCAACTACTAACCAGTTGGCCAACAGACTACTAACCTCTCGGTAAGATGTTTTCATTTATCCAATACTCCACGCATCGGAAGGCCGGCGAAGTGAACAGTTGTTGTCTAAAATAGAATACTTTCACTATTGATCTATAAATATAAACCTATTCTGTTGAGTATTATCTTTGGTCTCGGTAACTTATTTGTATTCTTATACAATGACAGACTCAGAAGACGAAGATAAATTTTGGCACCCCTATTTTTTGCATGGGGTTTTAAGAAGTATAGGAATTTATTTATGAAAATAAATTAAGATCCTTCATCTAAAATAAAACAAACGTAGAAAAAAGTATACAGAAGATTTACTTTTAAATGTAATGAAAGTGAGTTTTATTCAGCTAATACGCATTGACATCTATCTATTCTACATTGGCACGAAACTTTAGTATCAAGGAATGACCGTTGTGGGTAGCCAAGAATTACATAAATGAATATTCAATACACCGCCTATTAGTAAGAGCCCTTTCCAGTTACTTAGGGTCCACAAATTCAAACCAATACTCTTATACGGTCAATTATATTTGAATCATTGAAATGATTTTAAGTGTACCTGCATTGTTCTATACTTATATTTCAGTGGAAAAATAAAATAAAATATCTTCAATATAACGCTTTTAATAATAATTTCAAATTTAAAATTGCATAAAAGCCAGGTATTTGCTTCCTAACGCAGCAAAAATGTGACTGAAAGTGAGTTTTGTATTAAAACGTATACGGGTCATCTGAAGGAAAATTATTATCGCTGCCCAAAGATGCTTTCCACATCAGAGCATGAATAATAGCGTTGGCTGTCTAAGAGGAGGAACTACGTGCGCTCCTTAGCGGTATAAAAGACAAATTCATTTGTGTACGATGTCACCGAAGGAAGTTTATTTCATGTTTTGGGAGTACGTGGCATAATTGAAGAATATCCCTCGTGCAGGGCCGAAAAAATATTACAGACAATAGCGTACACTGCAAAAAAATGAAAATTGGCGGCAGAAATCAGATCAATACCCTTCTGAAAACTCCTCCGGAATACACTATGGACGCACAGAAATTCAACATTTTTACCCATCTGTACATCTTGCCTGCTATGTCGATATCTATAACCCCAATACTTTACGAGGTACTCAGAAGAGCGCTATCGACGAGTATACTTAGTAGCATCGTTTCCAGATATTTTTAATGGTATTAGCGCAAAACTAATATCTTCAAGATTAAACTAGAAGAGGTCAGTGGGTAGCTCACTCTTTGATGTTTTCGTGAGAGAAACCGTGAGAAAGAGTACGGTTGGTATATTTAGTCGCCGATTCTGTCATGTGCATAGCAATAAATGCTGAAAATATGACCAAACAAAATCTTTTAAGATCGAATTCTATGCTACCCAGTGATAAATGTGGAATCCATTTGTGTAACCTTTCGAAGCGCCCATGGGGAGACTGCTTCGAGAGAATCCGCCTCGCCATATACGTTCTTAGGCTTCCACATTATACAGATTAACTGTTAGGCCCTTACCCTTACTTATAATGATATGTTAGATAAATCAGAAGATTTTCAGCATCTCCATCATTTAGAAAGCTAAAATGTCGTTTATTGAATAACTGGCGATCCCCAAGGTAAGCCAGGAACTGAAAGGTAAGGGGAATAGCTCTGTAGTTAATTGGTTGTTACTGTGTATCTTATAGATTTTTACCAAAATATATTGAGCTCTTATACCGCGTGATGGCAGACGGTGTTTCCATCACCAGCATTATTCGATTCAGAGATAAAAACAGTATAGAAGTAAGAGTATAGGTATGTCTGAGATACCTTTTAAATGACATTACTGCTGCAAAATATTTAAAATAAAATATTAAATACATAAGACGGTTTTTTTTAAATAATGGAACGGAATAATGTGTCGATACACTTTGGTATTTTATACAATATCTCTGTAACCGCGGATCCTTTGTGTGACCGTCAAAGTAATAATAATTGATGGCGGACAATGAATACTGCGCGTATTAGATTATCACATATTAATATCTGATCACGTTTATTTGTTTTGGGGCTTAGTTTGTTTTTATCAAAATATCAGCAAAATAATAATAATGTGTTTGAATTTTTTATTTTTACGTTGTAGGCTTATTAATACTTGTAACATTAATATTATTTACTACCTATTGTAGATTTTCATATTTCAGGAATATAATAAACAATCGATCTTGTAATGAACGACAACGTTAACTAATAGTTACATTAGTTATTACAATTTCAAAATTAGGCAGGAAGTTATTTAGGTATTATCAATTTATTCAGTGGTATAAACGAAACATTACGCAAACAAATGCGGCAAGGAAACCTACGTGTTCAATACAAATGAATTACCATCTTTGATATAACTATCCCTCGACTACTCTAAGAAATGAGAACACTCCTGAAAACCCTAATAAATCCTGTGTGAACGCTTTCCATTAAAATATTGATACCAGGCGCACCTTTACTCACGATTAATAGAAACAGTTATTCATATTACAGATACAGACGGTTGCTTGTATTACTATAATGATATTATAATTACTTTGGTCTCTTGCTCTCGTATGTTTTACACATATGTAAGTTATTATAACATAAGTTTACTTCGCTATATTCAATAAACTGATAGTGGAGTATAATGTTATTAAGTACCTAAATCTTGATGGACTCCCATTATTTACGTAAGCATTATTTTATTGTATTCGGTAGATAATTATATAAAATATTTATCTTTATTCCTCTGCTTTTTTACTTAATTTTCTTACAACTATTTTATTATTATATTAAAGTTTTTAATTATTATTATTTAAGACTTCACATGCTATGCAAACAATACGAATGCGAATATTTGTTACATGAGTGATGTAACGAGTATTCGCATTTGCTTGTTTTTGCAGATTCGCATTCGGATTCGCAAAATTGCCGTGAATGTATTCCGAATATGCATATCAGTAAAAAAACACTTTGAAGATAAAAGTAGGTTAGTAAAAACCAACTTCGGAAAAAAAATGCTATTTTAAAACAAATTAAAATCCATTCAAAAGTAAAAAAAAATTGTGTATTTTCTTCTAAGTAAAATTAAATAAGAAAGTAAATGAAATCATTACGAATTAAAAATAACAATACATGTCTGTACAATTATTATTACCAGATTTTAAATAAATAGGAATTATAAGATCATCATCTATTAGAAATGAATGAATTAAAATACAAGAAAAACTACCATAAATTGATAATTATATTATCAGTCTCCACTTTGACATTTGGTATTAATTATTTAAGGTACACCTCTACTACCACTAAACGAGACTCCCACCAAGCCAAAGACAATGTGGACCAAATTTGAGAAAATGAATGGTCCAAATATGACATTGTATACGCTTTTACAATAAACTCCCCAAAAACCTTGAATTTATTACTAAATAAATTCGAAATATTCATTAAAAGGAATTTGATAAAAAAAGTTATTATTGTTGAAATGGTTACATTCACGACGGTATGGTCTGGGAATAAATTGTATTTTAGCGATTTATTGTTATAACTAGTAACCTACCTAATTAGTTCTGCCGCTGTTGAACAGTGATCACACTAAAAAAAACTCCGGCTGAGTTTGTTGTGTTTTTCAAACGCGCCTAGTCTAAGAGTCTTCGAAATCCTCGTAACCTTTCTTTAAATTGGAGATTGTCTTTAAATCCATTGATGCTACTGAGACAAGAAACAAGAAACAAGAATTCGCAATAAAGTTCCTCTATTGGATGATGTCCCTAAAAGTCCTGGTGAGGTTATAACTAATTCTATTAGATCTATTTTGTGTCAGATATAAAAAATAAAAAGTATAATTTCTTACTGTTTAAAATGTTGAGTTAGGCAAAGTGTCAGTTAACCATAAATGTAGACAGGTTTTGGTTAAATTCTGTGATTTACAAACAAACTCTTCAGTTTGGAGTAAGAAATGTTCTTTGAAAGGCTTTTCCTATGTCTTGAGTGTATATTTGATAAGACATAAGCAGGCCTTATTTCTATCAGTACGTAAGCATCTAGGTGTGAAAAATGTGAGGACACATGTCACTACTGTCTTAAAGTTACCCACTGGCCATTTGCAAAGAACCTTCAATCTAGAATACTTAGATGCTGTAATATTAGAATATTTAAATGTAAAATCAGAATCTGATAAGTCACCTCAAACTGTTTTAGTGCCAATTAATTAGCTCAATTCTACTCAAAGGTTAGTTAGTAGTGAGAAGAAGTAATGGTTCAATTTATTTATGTATTACTTTTCTTGAAGTTTCTACTTTCTTTATTGTCTTGTCTTTATTGTTCAATCTTTAGATTCTTTTTGATATCTTTATATATTTTTTTATTGATACTATCATAATTATTTTGTTTACACATTTACTTGAGTTATTGCAATAATTAAAAGCAATCTTGACAGACAACCTTTAGATGAAAGGATTTCAGTAACAAGTACGAGATAGTGCCAATGCCAGGAAATAATATTTAAAATAGATACATAGAATTATGGGCGGATACGGATTATGAGCGTTTAGTTAATTAAGTCACTTTCAAATAAATATAATACATATAGAATATATAATATAAAGGCATATAAAGTTATATAGTTACTAATAAGATAAATGTTATTTTCTCTCTTCTACCTTTATCATCAATTTTTATTACCTGCATTTACTAATGCACATTATACGTTTCATAAGTGATATGTATTTTATACTTTTGTTATGATTCAGTTGAGAGTTGACAGCCTCGCTGTTACCTATATACTTACGAGAAGATTTCTCGTGTTATCGGTTTTTCCATATAGAAGAGGTAATTACCGTCGTCTTTATTGTAACTTATTGTAAAATTAAGCTTCTGTTTTTATTATTCCCTTTTAAATTTATTTATTATTTAATGATATTATTTACATTAATATGTTTATATTTCTCCTTATTTACAGCGTAAAGTTTTAAATGTTTTTCGGTATATAATGTGTTTGTTTGGATTGTATATTATCATTACCGTTATATTTTTTGTGAATGAATGACTATATATCTAAAATAATATATTTAAGGCGACTATTAATTTTTACCTTTTACCTTTTTAAAATTATCATCTCATCTTAATTCCTCTAATTATTATCACATTAACGTACAAAGTATCAACACAACACTATTCAGATCTAATAAAAAGAAAATGTGTACCTTTCACCTTTTCTAATAACAAAATACATGCTATTCTTGTATCTGATTTTTTTCTGAAACCTGCCCTAGCCTTCACCACTTACTCGTTGCACGGTATTGGTTAATACATTGTGACCATATTGAAAAACAAGGTGGTGGAGTTGTAATATACCTAAGATCTGAAATACTTTATAAAATTTTTGAATACTTCACTAAGTCCTTATTCCGCTTAGGCATAATTTCTATTTTTGAAAATCAGCATTAAAGAAGCAAAACCGTTCTTGGTGTTACGTACTGTCTCTCCTCTGCTATTTACTTTTCCGACCTAGAGTTAGTCTTAGTTAGTCTCGAAATAGTAAGCTCAAAGCATATACATCAGTCAGTTATGAGCAACTTTAACAGAAACCTTATAATAATTATAATTCATTCCTAATTCATACAGTTTGAATATCCTTCCTTTGAATTTAATTCACCTTAATCTTACGGTTCCTGACACTTAGCAATCTGATTGCTAGCTCTTCTAGTGACAAACTTTTAACAGACAAGCAATCAGCTCCTTAATTTTCTAATCATGATCTATTATTTATTATTAAAATGTTAACCACCAAGCAAAACTTCGTTTTAACAAAGGTAAAACAAAAGACAATATTTATAACAAAGAATTTCGTTACGCTAGAAACCGGTAAAGAACCTTGTATATCATCCATGGGTTGACGATTTTAAATATTACTTAAATTATCAGAAACTCAACACATTCACATAACGATATGTCAGCTCCATGATCATAGTCACATAAACCGTTGTTATTCTCCAAACGTATCAATCTAAGATAAGTAATTAAATGTTGTACTTTCTGATTAGTATAAGAAGGAAATATAGTTTCATTGTCAATATATGCATATTCAGGTAAAATACAAAGAGTTAGTATATCTCAGTATCTGAGAAGGGACTTTAAATTACCTGCTAATAATCACTCTATAAAGAGTGTTTCGTAATAACAAACGAGTTTCGAGAGGAGAGAATTGACTATGTATCATCTTCTAATGAACGTGAATTGCAAATATTCAAACGTCGCGATAATAACACATAATAATAAATTAATGAACTGGTGACGGATACGACTCTCTACTACAATACTCACTCCACGCTTAGTTTACTTAAAGAATAAATCAATACCCGGTGGTACTTTATTGATGTGCTGAAGCTCGTGTCACGGTTAATATAAGTAAAGTTAATTAAATATATTTTACATGAATTATTAAAAAATATGATAAATGATAACTAAATATATTAGCTTTAACTACTACATTTTTAAACGAAAAAAAATCATGGACTAAGATAGGGAATAAAATGGGATTATGTCTATATTTATCTGCGCCGTGTTGTAGACCAAATATCAGCGAATGTGGCTCAATAATCATTTTTAAGTCCACTACCCTGCGGCTACTCTAAAAGATGAGAACGCTTCCGAGGAACCCTAATAAATCTGCTACGGCGGTTTTATACATATATTAGTTTGCTTCAGTCTCAGTCTTTACTTAAGATTTATAGAACCAATTATGCTTATCACAACTATAGCCATTTAATCCCAATTTATAAATTATAATTACTTTGCCTTTATGGATACAGTCAGTCAATACTGACCACCTGTTCAACCAGTCTTCGAGCTCATGACTAAGGACCTCGGAAAAATAATCTATCACTTTCAGCACTCTAAAATACTAAACTAATTATTTACTCACGAAATATGCATAAGGGAAACAAATTTCTCTATTTACTCACATCACATATACATCTCACACTTAAATGTGGTTTTAACTCTTGAGGGAAATGATGTCACATGAAATAATTTCTGTATTATTATGAAATTATACATTTACCTCTACATATAAAAATCAAGTCCACATTTTAGTAAGAAACTACAGTGTATAAAGTTTTTAATATTTAATTTTACAAATCATTGATTTTTTTTTAAAAACTGAAAACAAGTTAAATTAAATAATAAATAAAATATTTGTAAACTATATATTACCAACAAATTGTTATGTTATTACTAACATGTTTCAGTTGGACTTCTTTATTGTTCAATAATTGAACAAAAATATTTTTTTTTTATATTTAACGTGTAAACGGGCGTGTATCAACAAGGTCGCTAATAGTAAAAGCAATTATGTTACTAGCTCGGATCGATCACGACACTGTAATTAACGGTTTCAAATGAATAACAACTAGAGCTACGAGGACGAAAATATCACTGTTGTCATTATCATGCTGATTAAACTTAATATTAATATTAATATTAATGTGAGTGAGTGAGTGTAAATATTATTTAGAAAATAAAATATTGACAATAAGAGTTATATAAGAACATACATTACAATAAAAAAATGAAAAAGTTCAGAAGTTGGATAAAACTGTAAATTTTTAAAATTATGCACTAAAAATCTACTCTATAGTAGCGGATTTAATAACTTGTATAAAACCTTGACTAAAATTAAACACCGATTATAAGAAACACAAAAAATAACAGACTAAAATAAAACACCGATTACTGGGAACACAAAAAATAACAAAGTAAAATAAAACACCAATTATAAGGAACACTTAAAATAAACTAAAATAAAACACCCATTATAAGGAACACAAAAAATACAAAAACTGAAATAAAACACCGTTTATAAAGAACACAAAAAATAACAGACTGCAAGGAAACTGCATTCATCTGCATCCAATAAAAAAGTATTCTCATCAACAACGCATACCCCTTTAATAATTTGTCTCCCAATCTGAATTGCTGACGGGAAAAGGCAAGATATAAAGCTACCTCACGACTGCAGAACGCTGCTGAGACTAGTGCACGTGCATTCCTTTCAACAATTTAATAAATTATTCCGAGGAGATGAAATATCTCATCTTAGGACTCCTGCAGACTTATATTAACATTCAACAATTCAACATTCTTATGATACATTATTTTTGTATATTTTATTTTGGACTGTCGTGATTCTGTAATACAACAATTAATAAATGTTAATGTAACTAAGAATCTAAAGGATATGGAAAATCAAAAATAAATTGTTATTCAGATTTTTTTACTAAAAAATTATTTAAAAGATAATATTTCTTATAAAGGATGATATTTATAAAGATATTCAGTTAAAACTAACTTTGGAAATTAGGAAAATGTCAGTTCAGCAGTATATTAAAAAATACAAAGTTTCTCTAAGGAATTTGCAGACTTTCACGGCAATAATAGTTTTTAGTTTGCCGGATGAAAGCGGAGAGGTATTCGTGCAATCGCTTTATGAAGACTCAATTGATTTGCATCCCGGACAAAGCACGCGGGACCCGAAAGGCATCTCCGGCAATTCGCTCTTCCTCTAAATCTACGGATTAGAAGTCAAGTGAATAAAGTGGAATAGAATATCTTTTAATAAAATTCAAATTACGCAGATCCTCCTTACGAGATAAATTACATTCACCTTTACTAAGCTTTATTTTACTTGGGCGTAGAACTGTGGGTGCAATAAAGAGTTTAAATTTCCAATTGTAAGTACAATATATATATATATATATATATATATATATATATATTGATACAACAAACTGTTCGAAAGAGTGTGCTACGAATAATTAATTACGTTTACGACGACTGTCTGAATGAATAAGTTTTTACAACAATTTATTTTTTAAAGGACAGTGAAATAGTACACTTTTCCAAGTAATTTGATAGCCTTGAGTAGGACCATTGTTATAGTTTTTGATCATTTTAAAACAATTTTAACTAAAATATTTTATACTATTTAGTCACAAGAGAAAAAGTTTAAAAGATAAAAATATTTTTTAAAAATCAAATGGGAAAAAATGTATATTCAAATACAAATTATCTTTATTAAAGTAGGAACTTAAGTTTCACACATTTAGATCAATTCATAACTCTTGAATGGTATAGTAAGATATCTAATGGAACTTTATTGTGTATGCGTACTTTAATCTTTCCGTGTAGTGTGTGTAACCCGTGGGTCGCTTTTAATCAAATATCCAATTTAATATTTAAGACTCAATTTATTAACACTTAAATTTAAATAAATACAATTGATAATTTGCCAGCTACACTCCGCGGTGGGTCACTATATTTACCGCCACCAAATACTTACATTGAATAACATCGTTAATCTTTTTAATTAAATTCCTTGGAGCCACTGACAGTGGACAAGTGAAAACACATACACAGTCCCCTTCTTTGTCAATACAAGAAGACAGCATTTAAACATTTATATGTAAAATAGTGCATCACTAGATAGCTTCTTTATATTTATCGAGGATAAGGCATTTAAAGGCTAACCTGTGAGGTTTAGGTACAGTTACAGCAACAGATCTGGAAGCAGAGCATGAACGAGTTCGTCGACGACCCGAAGTTACACGTAAGCACGTGGTAAAGATTTATTATAAATTAAAAAAACCTCCTGTAATGAACTATATATAGGTGATACTACGTGTAATGTATCCATAATAATTGATTAATTTCTACCCACTATTGGGTAATATTAGTTTACTTTCAATTTGTATAAATACCCGGTAATGAGCTCGGCAAAGAAAGTGTAATAACGACCACGGGAATGGTAACACTGGCATTGTGAAGTGATTCGGTGTGGATACAGAAACAAAGGACTAAATGTGTGAGTAAATTTTATTGTGTGATTAATATATATAAAGAATTATTATTTATAATTGTCGATGTTTAATATATAGTTATTGGGAATACGTAGAAGATAAGAGTATTCTATACTACGAAATAGCACTAATCACTTCAATATCCGTAATCTTTTTAAATAATATCAAATTGTAATATCTTATGGAGGAAAAAGGCCTCACAAGCAATACTGTACTCACTTGTCTTCTTAATACTAATTAATTTAACGTAGTTTTAACGTAACGTAAAAATTTTAACGTAGTTCACTTGAACGCCCAAAGTATTCTGGCTCATTTCCCCGAAATGCTTGCGTCGTTTCAGTCAAGTAATATACACGCTATCCTCGTCTCAGAATCATGGCTAAAACCTTGTTTACCTACTGCTTCTTATTCACTGCCTGGATTCCGAGTTATTCGCAATGACCGCATCGGCAAAGGCGGGGGAGGAGTTGCAATTTATCTTCGAACTTACATTCCATTTACCGTGATAAGTTCCTCTTCCCAGCCTCCTTTACCGGATGCGGCCGAGCATTTAATTTTAGAAGTATCATTGTCCCATTCTAAAGTCCTTCTGGGTGTTTTTTATAGCCCTTCTCTACACATAGATTATTTTTCCTCCTTTGAAAGTATAATAGAAGACCTTTCTCCACTATACACCCACACCATTATAATGGGTGACTTTAACACATGTCTACTTAAGCGAGACAACCGAACTAATAAACTTTTGTCCCTGGTTGAAAGCTGTAATTTACACATTTTACCGCTTTCCGCTACCCATAGGTTACCTAATTGTGTCCCTTCTCTTCTCGATCTTATGATTATTTCATCTCCTGAATTTGTTTCCAATCACGGTCAATATGCCGCTGATGGTTTTTCTCACCATGACTTGATATACCTATCTTACATGTTACGTCCACCTAAAGCTAAAGCCAAATTACTTCTGCAGCGTAACTTTGCGGGAATGGATCTTAGCAACCTACGCGATGATGCATGCAAGGTTGATTGGTCTGGTTTTTAATGCTGACACCATGGACTCCAAAGTAAACACTTTTAATACGTTGTTAACTCAACTGTTTGACATACATGCTCCAATAAAGCCTGTTAAAATAAAGCATCTCCCGGCGCCGTGGCTTACAGAGGATCTAAAATTGTTAATTATGAAGAAGTGTCAAGCAAAAACTGAATATAAGAAAAATAGATCTGACGCAAAACGTCGTAAGTATAAAAAAATAAGAAATCGCTGCAATACATTGTGTAGGGATGCACAACGACGCCATATCCATAAATCTGTCGATAACGGCGACACAGCACGTATATGGAAGTTTCTTCAATCTTTAGGAATCGGAAAAAAGCCAAATAAGCCCACTCTTAACAACATCGATCTTGAAAGTTTAAATACTTCATTCTCTGCATCTGACAATACTTTGGATAATATAACGAAGACTAATACCTTAAATTCTATCTCAACAATTCCGATTCCTGATTGCTCACCGTTTACTTTTAATCAATTTTCTGAATGTGATGTTAAGGGAAGCATACTGTCCATCTCGTCGAATGCCATTGGTAGCGATTGCATTAGTCGGAAAATGATTTTTCCCATAATTGACATTGTGACTCCTGTAATTACCCATATCCTTAACTACTCAATTTCAACTGGCGACTTTCCTACTTTATGGAAAGACGCCGACGTTATTCCCCTTCCTAAAAAACCCAATCCGTTCTCGTTTTCCGATTACCGACCGATCTCTATTTTATCACTTCTTTCTAAAGTCTTGGAAAAATTAGTATACATTCAATTAAACGCTTTTCTAAATAAAAACAACCTTTTTAATTCATTTCAATCTGGATTCCGCACTGGCCACAGTACCACATCTACCTTAATAAAAGTTACCGATGACATTCGAAAGGGAATGGATGGTAAACAATTGACAGTATTGATTTTGCTTGACTTTAGCAACGCTTTTAATAATGTTGACTTTGATATCATGCTGAATTTGTTAGCTTCTCTCAACATATCTCCATCAGTCATTGAATGGTTTCATAGTTACCTGCACGGACGCCGACAACGCATTCGGATTGACGAATCGTTTTCCTCTTGGAGGCAAGTAAGTTCCGGTGTTCCTCAGGGAGGCGTGTTGTCACCATTACTCTTTTCCATCTTCATCAATACAATTTCTCAAAATATTTCATCTCCCTATCACATGTATGCAGATGATTTACAAATCTACTCGCAATCTAGTTTGGGAGATTTGCCCTCTGCGATTGCGCGACTAAATGAAGATCTGAGATCAATCTTGAGTTGGAGTATTTCTTATGGAATAAAAATTAATACAACCAAATGCCAGGCTATAATTATTGGATCTCCAGGCATGATTGCTAAAGTTGATTGCTCAAATTTACCGCCAATCTCAATTAATCATGTTATTATACCCTACAGTAACAATGTCAGAAATCTCGGTCTACAATTAGACAACACTTTGTCTTGGTCTCACCACATTAAAGAGGTAAGTAAAAAATATTTTGCTGCTATGAGTTCAGTACGTCGTTTGCAAAATTTTCTTCCCATTCCCACCAAAGTTATGCTTGCACAATCTCTTCTTCTTTCTATTCTTGACTACGCCGACGCAAGTTATCCTGATCTCACCGAGGCACAACTTGATAAACTTGAGAGACTTCAAAACCTTAGCATTCGGTTCATATTTGGCTTGCGCAAGTATGACCATGTCACTGAATTTCGATCCAAACTCAAGTGGTTACCAATCCGTCTTCGCCGGAATCTTCATATCCTTTCACTTCTGTACTGTGTGTTATTCAATCCAACTTCTCCGTATTATTTAAAAGAAAAAATCCTATTTCTGGGCACTCATAGTAAAGTTCTTAGGTCTTCTGATAACCTTACTCTCCGTTTACCTCCTCACTCTACTCGTTTCTATAAAAAGTCTTTTACTGTTCAAGCAATATTGCTCTGGAATGCGTTACCTGTAGTCATCAGACAAGCAAGGTCTTTGACTGCCTTTAAGAGGTTGGTTAAGGATTATTATCTCGGTCTCTGTTCGTCACTATAATGTAAATTATATGTAATTATATATTATCCTTTAACGTTTTTTTATATCCTTATATTATTCTATCTCTTATTTTTCCCCTGATTTTTCATGCACATATCAAATAGTCTATCTCCTGTGTTCATAATAGTATTATATATATTTTAATATGATTTATATATATTTATTGTATTATGTATTTTATTTATGTTATATTAATTTCTATATATGTGTATATTTTATTTATGTTTGTTTATGAAATTATGTATGTTAATATTATGCACCACTCTTCTGTATGTAACTCACCTTAAACTTAGATATAAGGTTGTCTGGAAGAGATCGCTACTTAGCGATAAGACCGCCTTATTGTATACCCCTACATACTTTAAATGTTTTATTGTTCCGATTGTTACTGTTATTTTACATTGTGGTTGCAATAAAGTATATTATTATTATTATTATTAATTTGAAATCATGTATTATTTTTTTGGCATTAACATTTTAAAACTTAAAATTAATATCACATTGATTTCCATTATCCGCAAGTAGTGACAGTGCTGTAGCAATAAAATAGTTGGAAAATTTACTAGTGGTGACTGGAAAGTTTCAAAAGCTGTTGCAATCTCAAGGTTCGAACTGACAAATTTATTGTTTATATTTAACTTGAAGCCGTTTGTCTGAGATTTAGCTCTTCCAGTTTGCTCATTAATTATTTTCCAAGTTGTTTTTATTTTATTATTGCTATCTTGAATTTTCCTCCTTATACGTAATGATTTAGTAACACTACATTCTTTTTTAAAAGATTTGGCAAAGAATTTTACATCACTTTTAAACTCTTCACTGGTATTAAATTGTCTTTCTGCATACAGTTGATATAATTCTATTTTTATAGAAGTCTGCTGTTGCCCATTCGCTAAATACTAATGCGTCAGTAACAAAGACAGATTTCGCAATAAATACTGTTTTTAATAATTTAGTAAAAGTAAAATAAAATCATTATACATAATTTTGTGGTTTGAATTTTTTAATAATGATAAATATCAAATTAAGTCATTTTTAATTGTACTTATTCGGTCAGCAGTTACTGGTACAAAAGTAATTTTCCTTTGTTTTTTCTTATCACTTTTGAACTTAATAAATCGGCCGCAGTGGTCTGAATCCAGTGTTGATTAAACATTTGAAAGTTGGAGAAATACTAGTGAATCTATTATCAATACAAGTGGCGCCGGTGGAGGTGATTCCAGTAGGCTCCATAAACGTGTAATAGATTATGTGAAGAAAATAATGTAGAAACTTAAAACTTATTTGATTATTTTCCCAGATATTAATATTAAAATCTCCACAAATATTTAACTGTTTATTTAAATTTGATATTTTTAGTAAGACCATAATTTGGTCAATTATAGTAATTATTTGTTAAGGATTCAACCCGCTATAAGTTGTAATTACACAAGTCTACTAATTTATTTTAAATGTGTTCCTTAGTCTGATTTTATGAGGATTTATATTTGTTGCTAATTTGTTCTAGGAAATAAGTTAATTGAGAGATTTTTTCATGTTCTCGCTTATGCAGATTCTATCTGGTCTTAATCAAATTCCTATTAGAAAGATTAGCTTTTTTTATTAATTTTGACCGCCCAGTTTTGTAATTAATTATTTTCTTTGCTTGACTCTAAACTTGACTTCCATTCGTTACAAATCCATGTGGGACTTTTTGCATCCCATGGCCGGGGTCGGCATGAAAACAGCTTTACCGATCTTCATGAAATTTTACATATTTATAGCGATGGGTTTTGCGATGGTTTATAAAAAAAAATAAAATAAAAACTCATGTCGTTGAGGAATAATCACCAAAAAATTACAGCCCCATAGACTTCAAAATATAAAAATATTTCACTAAGTGATATTTGATTATTCTATATTTTTTGCCTGTCAGGTTTTAGCTTTGAACGCAGAATTGAAGATGGGTTACTCGCGTCGCTCAATTCGCCGAACTCTATCAAGATTTTGAGAGCGTAGCGAGTCAAAATCGAGGTCCGGTTCGCGTCCCTAGTATATAAATATATTTTTAACCTGTCACATGAATATTCTATTAGCTTTAATATTGTGCTCATAGCCTTCAAAACTTGTTGGTCATTCGGTTGATAACGGATCTGATGATTTTTTATTACATTACATATTTATAAAAAAAAATTACATTATTGTCATATATGCTGAAAATATAGAAGTAAAATACTGTAGCTAAAATAATGGATTAATTATTTATTGATGTGGTCGTGATGACAAAAAAATTAAAGATGTCTAAAATTGTATTATTAAATGTAAAGGTAAGTGATATTATATGTGACACAAAAATTTCTATTTTACGTCGTACTCGATGTCATAAATTAAATTATATATATTTGAATATACAATAAAGTGGGACGCTTAGACTGAATAATGACGATCAGAGTTACCACCTCTCCTACATGCAAGATGACACCTATAAAATATTTAGTTACCTTCAACTCGGGACTCAACACACATTTGTCTCTACTCAAATAATAATACACTCGCAACAGTTACGACTTAATGAAAAATTTAAAAATAAATGGTCGGTCCAAGTTGTTTTGTCTCTCTGTATCAGTTCTGCACATTTGTGGTTTAGTCTCGAAGAGAAATATAACCTCTCCAAAATTAACTGCATCCGCCGCCGTGGTTTCACCCTTTGGGGATTTCAGACATAAATGAGGTATGTTGACTGGAATATATATATTCAATAAGACAAATTATTTACTTATTTCTTAACAAAATCGTTTATGTTCCATATTTGTATTTAGCGAAGCATAAATCTAATTAAAAATGATTATCAACAAGCAGTAAAACAAATGTAAAACTTTAAAAGCAATTAAAAAGTAAAGGTCTAAAACAAAATAAACATTTTCCTGTCATAATAATTTGAGCACTACATGCCATGAGCTCTTATTAAGTAGCAATGTTTAAAAGCGGGTACTTGCTTTGAGGCTCCGCCGAAACTTAGCCAGGATCTTAATTAGTGTTAACATCAACGTCACGTGTTTTACTGATTCAAATTAATTTAATAAGTCGGTAATTATAGAAGGAATTTAATTATACGTAAGATAAGGAAAGGAATGTAATTCAAACCTGTAGGAAATTAAAGGATATAAGAAAAACTAAAACAGTTTCAAATTTTTTGTTTTGATTGTTTTTGAAAAACTATTTGAACATCAACTACATTTAATAAGAAAAAAATACTAAACGTTTCATTAAAAATCATGAATTTGGCTATCCCATTAACATTTGAAAAGTAAGAAACCTTCCAAAATGCAGTTATGAAAATACGACAAAGACAAAGCAAAAGACGAGATTGATGTAGCGTAAGCTGATAGAACAAAACTGCACAGGAACAATACCTCGAGACAACGAATAACCGTTCGACACATTTATCGAAACCATGAAGAGTACTCTTTATTATAAGAGTAGAATACATTTTCGATGCGTTTCTAATCACTGACGTCCGACGTCTTCTTTATAATTTCTACTTCTAGGAAATAAGTATCTACTGATATTCAGATATATTAACATTGATACAATTTGTAAGATGCTATTCAATAATACTTCTCGTTACTCACTTCACACGGAGAAAAAATAATTCGCAAAATATATAACACTGTTAATGCTGTTTTTATAGTTTTGTTAGTTGAAACAATTATTGTAGATAGAGCATTTCATTATGATAAAAGGAAAATAAATTACTGGAAGTACGATAATTGCAATCCCACATTTGAAAAAGATGTTACGTTTTAAAATCTAGATTTAAAGTATTTAATCTTTTTTAAAAATAAATATCTATTTAGGCGTTATTTAAAATACGGATTTTATGTTAAAAATAATTAAATAATTTCGACCGTGTGATAAATAGAAGTAATTATTTAGACAATCAATTTAAATTCCTTCCAATTCAGATTCAATAGAATTTGTTCTTATGTTCTGTGAACATAAATAAGTCGCAACGAATGGAACCGGCCGGGCCGAGGTAATTCATGAGTTGGAGTATTGGTAAATTAAATACAAACCCATCCACAACGTTCAGGTCAAATCGATTCACTCCATTTTTGTGAAAGCCGTGTATGTATGCAAGCAATCCCTGAATTCAAAAGAGATTTAAAATATTATATTCTTAAGAAACCGAAAAATGGAAAAATAAATATATTTTCATTCATAAATGGATTGTGTTTATTATAAAACAACGTGTTTACATGACTTTGATTTAACGGACGCATATCATAATTTGTAATCCTACTGGCGTATCTGTTTAAAGAAATGATAACAAATGATAAACTGCGATAGAAGTCACGAAACACTTCGTCCGTTTATTAAGTTATTAACTTCATTAAGAAAGTAATAACAGTCATATTATTTAAACACGAACGCATTTTATTTGGTTCCATACAAAAACAACACAATCCAAAATTTATATATTTTTATTATTTTATAGAGAAAAGAAGAAAATCATTTACTACTTTATAAAAAAAAAAGTCATTTAATGACAGCTTATTAAACTACTGGTCATTTTCATAAGACATTCTTAAGACATTCATATCTAGAGATGCACATACAAAACATAAAATAGACATTTTATATTTTTTATATACGTACTAACAATACACAATGCAATCCTTGTCCTGAAAATACTTGCGGGCGTTACATTTCATTTATAATATGGGTGTTATCATAATTATAAATCTAAAAATCATAACTACTTTTCAAAACACATTCTGTTAACGGATCCAAACACCCAGTAGTAGTTGTAGCGACACTCGCACTACTCCTTTACTGGGTAACCTTTCCAATAGAGACCGTTTGAGATCACAAATAAATTGAACAAATGCATTTAACTCAGGAAAGAAGAACAAAATGTAGAAACAGGATATTGCATTAACGTCACTAGACTTAAAACTGATATTATTAATCTTTGAAGGTAGCGAATTTATTCTTCTTAAGGTTTGGATTTATAACTTTATAAAATTTTGCTCTATAAAGATGCTGTTACTGATCAGATTAAACTTAAAAATATATTAGAGATACTTACTAATTGAAACTTTAAGACAACACTATGACTTATTATTTCAATTAGGATTAAACTTTATTTTATTTATTAGGGTAATAAATATGCGCATTTTCCCAATTTCTTTCACATATTTCTAACGACAACACTTAAAGCGATATGTAACGTTGATTTATTTTTTTATGAATGTTGAATTTGGAGACAAGTAAATTATAAGTTATGAAAAGGGAGACGCGCACAGCTACCAGTAGGTAAACGTTGCTTAGTATTTTTGCTTTCTTGTAATAGAATAACGACACCAAACCGACAACCGACCGGGAAAAAATAAATCTATTATGTAACGATTACTCACTTATGTTTTATAAATTAATATTTTTTTACTGTATCCCGTGTTTGCTGGCACCAGTGTTAGTTTTCAACCGCTTGCGAACAACGCAACTTAAAACAAGTTAAAAATAATTCAATTGTACTAAAAGATTTACTTGAAATTGCTTACTGTCGTTCTAAACTAATTAAAAGCAAAAGTACGCTAATGCAGCATCAATACAACAACTTAGTATAATCACCATTTAAAACAACATTTAACAATTATAAAGAACATGGTAATGATAAAATATCAATAAAAATATTATGTCCTGTTGAAAATAAAAGAAATTATAACTTGTACAAATGAGAAAATAATTGTACAAGGCTAATGACACCGTTACCGGTTTTAGGTAATAAATATTAAGAAAACGATAGTAATCTCTATAAATTCTTGACTCCTCACAAAAATGCATAACACTTTTTTGTTTGTAACGTTGTTTTGTGTATATGTCGACTCATACGAAATGTCATCTGTATGAATACGTTGGAACCAGGTTTAACACAACAACAACAACAACAACACAACATCGTTGTATTAATTATCTGCGTGTCGTATAAAAAAGGGTTATTAAATATTATTCTTTGTTTTTTAAAATTAAATAATTTTTAACTGTCTTAAATCATCCAATAAAGGAGTTGGTAGTGTAACAATCTCATATCTTGGAGGCTCTTATAGAATGTGCATTCTTAGAGTTTTTACCTAAAAAGATAGTAGAAAAAAATCATTAGAAGTCGATATTAAAACGTACTGTCAATGACAGCGATTCGAGAGTTACAGTTAAATACAAATATTTGAAATGAAGTCATATATTGTAAGAATGCACACACTCGTATATCGCTCTATATCAGAGTGTAGATGACATATAATATAAAATATCTTTGACTTGCATAGATTGGTTCATCTGTCATCTGTATGTATGTCTGTTTTTTCATAACGAAAAAGAGTCAACCAAATATTTTCCTTTCAGTATCTGTACAGGTATATACATAGGTATATGCTAAATTACGTTAGTAAGTAATACGAAAAGGTTGAGCAACTAAGAAATAATAAATATATGTGCACGGTCGTGTTGAATAGACACAATAAAACAAAAAAAAAACTATTACAAACCATAAAAGAATCCAAACCTATAAAGGTTTGCTAAAAATTATTATCTTTAAATATTATTTCAAATAATCTGTTTAGATAGGAAGCCAGTGCAAAGTTTGTTACCAGGGCTGCAATAAAAAACGCAATAAAAACTTTAATATTAGCCTTGTAAATTTGTTTTATGGAAACTTGAATATATTAACAAATTGGTCGTAACAGATAACAGATAATAGAATTTCAAAGTTATACGCGATATGCTGAAGTATCGATTATAGCGATTATATTGAATGATCGATCAATCAATTTTGTTTTATTATTAATTAAGAAGAATTTAAGGTAGAGTCAAATTAATTTAAAATTTAATAATAAAATTACCGTTCCACTTTACAATAATTCTACAATGATGTTGATCCGAGTGTGAGGGTAGTTCGAACTGTCCGAGTCTGAATCCGGACCACTTCAAATCACTGGCCACATTAGAATTAGTTATTTTTCAATGCGAGAGTTGTTTGGTGGAATAACAAAATGTACACCACTTCGATCAATTATTTTCATAAGATTTCTTAGATTTAGAAGAAAACTTAGATTCATAAGAATATAATTAACTATATAATATAAAACTAAATTTATTTACGAATTGCAAATTACTTACTTATGACACTAAAAAAGTGCTCAAAACTCTAGTTTGAAATTTTGTTTTGAACAGATATATATAGCAAAGAATATTTACAATGATAACATGGTATCAAGTGTAGGTACCACGGTATCTAGTGTGGTTGCTATTAATACCTTTTCAGGTAACAATTACTCTGAAGAATAATGCTATATTGTTTAATATTACGAATTTGCATTTATTATATGTATTACCTACATGTTACTTCTTTGTAACTTTCAAGGATTTACAGTTACTTAGAACAATTTTTATTACTAAACATATTATATTAAACTAATAACATTGATCGATTCGACTTATTGGCAGAAGCCATCTCTATGATATTGAACCATTACGTTTGTATACTGCAGTGCCATATTATGCTGAACACAAATATGTGAATTACGCTTGATACTCGTACAAATACATTTACAATTTAGTATCGTTCAGAATAACTATTTTATTAGTATTTAACTTTTTAAAATGTTTAAACCTACAATTCTGACCAAATGATCATAAGTGGCCGCCGGCGCCTCGGTAGCTGATAAGTTAGTACAAATAGTGGTAGTGCAGTATGATATCGTTTGGTTTCACGTGGTTGTTTAGAGCGACGAGTTAATGAATTATTATTTAATTTTAAATCTTTATTTAAACACAACATATTTCATTTTTCAAAATTTCATTAGATAAATATATTTTGTCGGTTATTTCATCATCTTATTGCTTAAAAGTTCATTTAAGGTTACTTACTATCGGTTACAAATATATCACAATACCGTGGGTATGTTGTAAGGCTTGTACAGTTAATTTAGACTTCATTGATATATTTTAGAGGATCGACTAAATATGTGTAAATATGTATGGATATATATAAATAACTATACTTAAAACGGAAATATGATTGCAATCAGACGGCTTTAAAAATATGAACACGGCACTTTAACAAATATTACAATTGACAAAAACCTTTACTTATTTATTAAAAACTATTTAAAGAGTGATTTTTATTATTTTCTAATAAATTAATAAAATAAACTTAAAACCCATTTAACTACTAAGCCATTGGGATAATTGTGGCCTGTTATGCGATCTTAAGGTACTTGATACACTCCTGGAACGACTCCATATTCCCAATACTAGCTTAGAATTTTAATGTGGAAAGTTATTCAAAATCTTAAAAATGTTATCGCCAGTACTTTCGGAGGGTATTTTTAACATTCTCAATACTTGGTGCGTGAAGTTTGCCATGATTAATTGTTAAAGAGGGTAGCACCGCTATTACGAAACTTGCCTCAAGACGGTATATAAGTCACTCGCCGGTCAGTAGGGCGCATTCGTATCGTGGAACTGCTAGCATCAAGAAGTGAAGTCACTAGTGATTAGTGATTAGCGACTACAGTGGTTAATAAATTATACCGCGGGAATAAGTTTTCTAATAAAAAATAATAAATAAATGAGAAATGACCTTTACTATTCTCTCCAAAAAGTGAGCCATCTTGATTCATCACAAAATCGCCGAAACTATCTAATCGATTAACTTAAAATTTTACATATTTACTTCTTTTGTGACGTAGACGTCCACTAAGAACGGATCTTACGGAACACATAAAATTACCAAAAAAGCTAATTTGAAGTCAAACGGCCTTATAACTACAGAGGTTTCACGATAAGTGTGTACGTAGATGGAAGTAAGAGTTACTATAACAACGGTTACAATAGAAACGGTGACCTTAGCGACGTTTACCATACCAATTTTTACCATAGCCATAGTTACTGTAACAACAGTTACCTTAACAATGGATACTATGATAACGGTTACCATGGCAACCAGAGTTTAGCTGAGGTTAGGGCGATATTTTTAAAATTGAAAATTGTCATAAAAAATCAAAATTGATTATGAAATTGAATTGGATATATTTGAAAATAAATAAATATTATAGTATTAAAAAAAACCTTTCAAAATTGGTCCTTAGTTATATGCTGGCAATTTTTTTATGGTGCCCCAGTAGGCCACCCGCCACATTACATAACGGGAACGCATCCCAATACACTGTACCTCATAGGTGATGCCGAAATCTGTATATTCACTGTCTGGCATTATATTTCTCTATTTAAAATTTAAAAAAAATATACTAAATATAAAATAGAAATAAAACATTTTGTCAATAAAAGAAGTTCACATCCAAATTAATTGTGTGCCCTGCAAAGTAGGCGGGAATCAGCTAGTACTTTTATATATGTTTATAAAAATTAATGTAAAATCAAATATTCTTCATACAATTTTATCTTAAGCACAAACATAGCGAAATCAAACTGAGATACAAGACTTTATACAATTTGATAGCCGATACTGATGAATTTACTTCAACTTTAGTTTATGTTTTGATTTATAGCAACAAGAATTTAATTAAAGACATAAACTAAAATAAAAAAATTAAATAACACGAATCTTAATTATTCCCGACGAGATAATATATTAAAATATATAAACGAAGAAAACTATTATTTTATAATTTAAAAAGACTAGGATAGTAGTTTATTTTAGGGCGACTACGATTTCTTTATGAGTTGCGGTTCGCAGATGTGAGCCGATAGGAATCTGGAATAGGGTGGTTTTTATAGCAAGCTTCAAATTAAAGAATCAATGGTTATAAAAGAATATTGCAATGTTGACTTGCTGCCGGATGCTCTCTTGATAGTAACACTATTGGGATATCACGCTTAAATACACAAGCAATTACGTGGAGTCTCACAATGGCTGTAACGGTGACCGTCTGATTTAGTTAGGCAATCGTTAAAATAATAACGTCTGTATTCCCAATAGCAAAAGCAGAAAAGGGAAGTAAATTAATTACCTCTAATATGAAAACAATTTTTATTCATATACATATTTGCAAAATAATGTTATTAATAGTTGTAATATATAATAGTACTCAACTGAAACATAAAATGATTCCCGTCGTAGTTACGTTAAGAGTATGATTATTTTATTGATGCCACGTCAAAATACGAAAGCTCGTTAAAATCTAATTTAAATATAGAAAGACGTAAATTCAAAATTAATTTAGATTTTAATGTTATAGCATTATTTGGAATCTTTTGATTTGTAGGCAAACTTTGACCATACAATGGCGCTCACATTACTACAACGGGGAACGCGTCAGTTTTCATTGGCACGAAATATTAACACAAGTTTTGTTGATAGTAAACAATGTAATTGTAAAAGTAAAGTGAGAATCCCCGGCAGAGATCCGGCTACCATTATCACCGATAATTGGCCCTGCAACATATAACGTGAGGACAAAAGTCTCTTGTCAACAACGTTAAGATCGCTAGTGTATCGACTAGGGTTGGGTTAGGTATTTCAAGTATGAGGTACTTGAAATACCCAAACACCTAAATGTTATTCGTCGAAAGTTATACAGGTGTACGCCCTGACCTTGATTTAATGACTGACTCTCAAGCTAATGAAGGAAAGCAGCGATATGATTTTGCAATTATCTGGTGATTCGTCCAACTACAGACGGCTCAACAGATTGACTCAAAGTCTTTGTCTATTGGACAGAGCCAGCTGACGAAAAGGAAGACCGATGACTGCAAGATTGTATCGTCCAAACACGAGCTGAGGTGAGTAGTAGAGAATTTCTACTGGCAGATATACGAACCTATTACCAATCTAGCTAAAGATCCACGAACAAGGTTGACTCCATACTAAACGAAACGAAACGAGGATATTCTTGACATCAGCTGGTTCAAAATTAGTTTGATCCTTAAACAGACCAGGAAAGACAAGGCGCTAAGTGATGATGGAATTACAGGTGAGCTTCCGAAGACAGGTAGACGACCCGTCTCTAAACACTCTCAGAAGCTATTTAATACTGTCCTTCACGAAGGCAAGTCACCACAGGCATTGTACAAGATTGTAGTGGTGATGTTCTTCAAAAAAGGTGATCATACCATGTTGTAAAATTACAGACCCATCTCACTTCATAGCCATATCTAAAAGTTGTTTTCGAGGGTCATTACGAATCGTAATAAGCATAATCAACCACTAAGTACTTAAGACTATAATCACTCACTATGATTGGCATTTGTGGATTATGAAAAAGCCTTCGATTCAGTCGACACCTGGGCTGAACTGTCGACCACAAGCGACGCGGCGTGGGTGGACTGCCCACGCATCGTCTGCCGGCCGTCTGCCCCACTAGATGGACCGCCGACATAGTTAACGTCATAGGAAGACGCTGGATGAGAGCAACGTAAGACCAATCATCTTAGGGATTTGGAGAATCTCTGGACGCATATGCCTTGCAGTGCGTCTTTATAGACCGAAAATAAGAAGGACACTCAAAAAATATCAGAATTTCAATATGTCAATAATTTTTTTTTTTGTTTCACTATTAATTATATAATTTAATTTTATATTAATATCATATGCACTTTAAATACACAATCATTAAATTTCCGTCGATAGGAAAATGAAACAGCCACAAAGTTGATATTGTGAAACTTGACATAAAGGAAGTGTGCGCACGAACAATACTTTGAGACAGCGAATACCTGACATAATTGTTCCAGCAATATTATTGTCACAATTGTTCCAGCAATATTATTTACGTCTGCTTTAAATGTAACAAGCCTTGGAATATAATGCTCCGTCTCAAGGTAGTAGTAGTAGGTGGTAGTTATAAACGGTTTCAGCTTGTATTAAATCTCGTGATATTCCTCTTTTAACGCTCTAACGGTTACTGTTAAAAAAAATGTTATTTTAAATATTACATCAGGTGTAAAAAATAACATTTATAAAAAATTTTGGTATCAAAATGCAAAATAAATGTTTATTCATTTAATACTAAATACTATCTGTCGGATTAGTTGCTGAGGGGTAATAATTTCATAATCAATTCCATTTTAAAGATGTTTACTCTGAAGCATTACAATTTTTTACGGACGCCGATCTGTCTTTACTCTGTTTCATAAGTGTTCTTATTATTCTTTTCAAAATTTAATATGCACGTATAAAAATCAATAAAAGTAACAATAATTATTTCAGTTTAGTAGTTAATATTTTAACCCAGGCAATCTAAGGGAAACGGCGACCCGACCGTTTACTATTGTTGCGCTGATGTAACTTAAAATATTTTATCTATAATTACTAATGTCTCTTTAAGGCATTTTTAAAAACATAGTAAGTCATTGTTAGAAATACCTTACCCTACTTCCAAGGTTAACATGTTAAACAATAGAAGATGTGATAAATTAAAAATATAATAAGAATAACAATTATAAACACAGCACGGTAATAGAACGAGGATATAATATTTTCGCTTTTAAAAATCCCTGTTATTCGGATAGCTTCAGTCTCATTATAATGAGTAAAGTTAATTAGTAGGGAAGCTTTTTATATCCAATAACAATTTCCTTGCTTCCATTTTTTGATAAAAATAATTAAGGTAAATATATTTTTTTTAATACTGTAAAAGTCTATGGCTTTAAAATTACTATATTAAGAATAAGACAATATAATACTAAAAAAACATATGATGCGTCTGGAAAAAGACCCCAGTTTAAAATATTATTAAACAGAAGTTTCTTGTTTTAAAACTTTTAATATATTTATTTAAAAATAAAAAAAAATATAGCATAATAATTTTTTTTGAGTACAGAATTTTAAAGTACTTTCCTCATTTGTTATTCCAATAAGTCCAATAAAACATTGAATTAATATGTGTCGGGCTCCCTCTTTAACTAATTATACAAAGTTACACATGAAAATATTGACAATATGTGTATAAGAGATCCAAATTATCGGTTTACATCTGGTTATAGTGATTATAAAATTTAATTAAGTTATCTCAACCACCAGAGCACCCGAACACAGACTTGCTACAGCTTAAATATCATGCATCTATACCGTTAATGGACTAAGAGAGAATAAAACGTTTATAATGATGACGATGCCCTCGTGATAAACATTAGCATCAGAATTATATAATTGTGAAATATTTTCACTACATAACAAACTAAATATATTATTTTGAAGTGGAAGGAAATAGTATATTTACTTCCAATTAAACGATAAATTTATATTGTTTTTATAAGTTTTGGCCGTTTCAATACACACACTTTTTATATAATCCAAGACCAATCTTTTTAATCCAATAGGCTAAGGGTTTTTCTTGAAAATGTACCAAGTGATATAGTGCAGTGCCAGCCGTCACGCAACCTTACACATGAACTCGCTAACCTGGATTACCATCTTGTTTAAATGGGATTGTATTTCAGCAACACTCGTAGTCATGTAATTTTTTTAACAAATTACGAACTGATTGGTAGGATAGTATTATATCGTAATCTCTTCTATTAGAACGAACTTATTAAAACGAAAATATTAAAATGAACGTAAGTTACAGCCAACAAGCACTTTTTTATATTTATTTAAAATAAAACTGTCGTATATAATTATAATATCAAATACTTAAAATATTTGATAAACTTAACAAAAACTTTCACACATGATACTTTTAAAATAACAGGCTTTGTAGAAATTTACAAAAAAAAAATATGTTTTGGCAACTGCTTATATTATTAAAAAACATATATGTAGTGCAATGGCAGTTTTAAAAATGTTTTGATAGTTAGTCGGCTTAAGCAGTTAAAGTATAGACAAGCGCTGAGTTTCTAATTCATATTTTTATATTAACAGTTTTTAAATTTTAAAATGTCATCTATTTCCAATATTAAATCTGTTAAGCAGTCAATATCTATTGGCAATTACGACTAGAAAAAAAAATACAGAGTATGTAAAGAAAAAGACAAATTTATATGCATGAATATGCTTATAAAATAACTCGTCACTAAAACGACAAGAAGTAAAGTAAGCACTTCATTGTGCTGTTATTAAAGTAAAGTAATAAATATAAAATATGTAATAATTTTTTAAAAACCCAAAATAATATTTTTTAAAAACTGCCGTTAAGTATAAATTCAGTATTATTATCTCAGAAGCCATGCATAATGGATCGCATCCCGCTGTCCAGCTTAGTGTCAATGAGATCACGTTCAGCATCGATATTGGATTATTGCGAATAAATGACAAAAACCGTAGGTACTGATATTCCAAAATACAGCAAATATATCAGACACAAATACAAACACTTCCATTAAATACAAAAGTGATCTTCTCTTTCTGTATTAATTTCAATTGTATTATTACATTACGTACACACATAGTACATACATAGGTACACCTAAAAATTATATTTTTGTAAAAAAAATACCAAAACAAGGTGTTTTAACCTAATTATCTTAATAAAAAAAATTTGAAGGTAAATAATCTTTAAGAGAATCGTTAGCAGCTCTTATTTTATAAACGTGTGTCCTAATACTAGTTAATCCACTGATATTAATTTTACGTTAAATATTTATTTATGCTATATTTGAAATTAATACAGACTGAAACATTCATTAACACAGGAGTCGAAACTTTGGGAGTCCGTCCCTATCTATTTTCCTACTGAGTAACGTATATACTTGTACCTATCGCTATCCATATCGCTATCCCTGTCGCTATTCATAACCCGACCCCTGTTTCTATCCCTATCTAATGTATATTAATTAAAATAATAAAATATCATTGCTGAGTTTTAATAAAATATATCATCATTAAATATATAAAAGTTGTTATTGAACTTTCAATTCGATATTAATATTTTTATTGCCTATATACATAATCAATAAATGTGCATCCCTATCCCTACTAATATTATAAATGCGAATGTAAGTTGTTTTGTTACGCTTTCACGAGAAAACTACTCAACCGATCATTATGAAACTTTGTACACATACATTTGGAGGTATTAGAAGTAACATAGGATACTTTTATTAAAAAAAAAAATTTTTTTTTTTGGCACTCATGGCTCAAGTTTTTCTAAAATTGCAACAAATTTTGAGTTGTGACCAGTGGTTATGCGCACGAGCAATATTAGCACTAAAAAATGAAGTAGTTAATACGTTTAAAAACGACTTTAAAAGTGGTGCAGGGAGACATGAAGGAATATTTGTCAATGGATACAATTATAGCTACGGAACTAAGTGCTTCGTATATTGTAGAGTTTTTAAACTCTCTTGAACTGTCGGGTGTACCGTCGCCCACTGACCTTCCGTTCCAATTCAAAAAGGTTCAGTTTCCCATCAAGCTTAGCTTTACTTTTACTATAAACAAAGCACTAGAGCAAACACAACAGGTAGCGGGAGTGCATTTAGAAAAGCCGTGCTTCCCTCATGTTCAACTATATGTAGCCTGTTCGCCAGTATCTAATGTCCGGAATTTATACATATTTGTACTTGATGGAAAAACTTATAATATAGTCTATATAAATATCCTAGATTAATACTCTGCATTTTATCTTTTAAATTGTTAGAATTCGAAATTATTTATTTTGTCACATTCAAATATATTTTTAAATTTGTTGTTGTAATTCCATAAAGCATATTTTAAGGTTTTGAAACTTCATTGTGTGTAGTAATTTTAAAAATTGTCAATCCCAGCCAAGCATTAAAATATAGTTATCGTATTGATTCATTTCTATCGCACTGACCTCTAATACTTATTTAATGACTCAAATGCAAACGAAGCCGGGGGTAAAAGCTAGTAACTTATAAATGAATTGGTTCTGTCTGTACACTTAATGTTCTTCAAAATTTTGTCCATCTCTCTTTCTATCAGAGTGTTGGTAATCTTTATGTTTTTCTATTACTCTAGACCCTACTGTACAAAATCTGTTAATACTAAAAAAACTAGGCAGTATAGTAATATAAAAAAAGTAACCATCTCAAATATAAATATTTTTTATTTCAAATCATAGATTACAAAATACCGTCTTGGAAACATAAACTCATAATATATATTCAGATGAGAAGGAAGTCAGAACAAAGTTAGTGAACAGTTTTGCAATAACAAACGCAATAAACACTTACCAACATTAATAATACCTTTACTTTGTTTGACGGAAACTTGAAGATAATAACACTTTAAAGATACCGAAATATTTACGTTTGGTTAGTATATATATAATATGTTGAATTACCGACGGTTTATTTTATTACTATATTTAAGATTTTTTAACGTCTATAAAGTTATAACAAGATATCTCTATGAGACAAACGGTAAAAAATCGTATGTTAATACAGACATATGTACGTAGTCGTATGGAGATGAATACACATTTATAAATGTGTATTTATTTATTCAATACAATAAGTTTGAACCCTTCATTCCTTCCACGTTACAAACCGGCCCAAATCCAGTAGCTTATCATAGTCTTCCGCTAGCAACTGATGTAGAAAAGATGATTTTATTTTTAAAGTTCAATGCGTGTTTCATATTAAAAGAATGAGAATTCATAACCAACAACATACTCGTATGTCATTATTACAAAATTTTAAAAATGTCTATATTATATATAGGGGTGTCTAGACATATATTTTTATATTTGTGATACGCTATTTACTATTTAAATTTTCTGTGTGACTAAATATCACAGAGTTGCTAATAATATTGTAAGAAAAAATTAATAGATGAATGGTTACTAACAAGCTGGCTGCAGTCACTCCATGTAACTTGCAATCTTACATACAAGAACACTCGCTTGTAACTCAAGTCAGCAGTCAGTAGATAAAGAATTTCACTATTTTTGTCGTCGTGTGTTGTTATGGACTCGTTGTTTGCGGCTTGTCGATATTTCCTCGCGTTACTCGATTCCGTTTATGTCTCAATTTTTTGACACCATTTTGATGCGCCTTTTAGACTGTAATTCTGTCGCATGTGTAGTTTTTAATGATTAAAATAAATATCGAATCATAAAAATGCGTTTTTTATTGTTATTAATAAACTATTATCTAATTATATTCAAATGGATGATACTTTTATAGTTTATTTATCTAATCTTCGTAAATAACTTTAAAATGTGTGCTTTTAGATACATTGCGTTATAAATAATGAAATTACCATGCTCCTGAAGTTAATGGCCACAACCTAATCGCCAAAACTTCCTTTATTGTAATCTCTAATACTAAATGGTTTAGAATTTCCAACACTATAGTTTTATGTTTTTCTTATTAATAATTTAAATAATACTTATACAGTCCGCAGTGAAGACTGAATGCGCCTTGATTTAGTATTCAATGTTAGCTCGATACAAGACTGGGAACATTACGATTAAAAAAATCTTAAATTGTAAAGATTTTTATTCTACATAACGTAATAAAAATGTATATATATATTTATTTTCTAATTACCTCAGACTCTAAAGGAGATATAAATATAATTCAAACAAAGCAAAATATTTTTTATAACAATAAAGAAAATATTTAGCTTAAGAATAATAGATAAGTTGAAAACCTAAATGTATAATTTATATTAATAATTACCAGTACGGGGAAAATTATTCACACAATTCAAATTTTTTCATAACTTTAATGTTTATCACATTAAAAGTTTTCATAAGTTCGTATTCAATTTGTTTGCGTCTACTCGCTATATCGATAGAAGTCTTATAAAAACTTAGACTTGCGAGGTTCCTTGGCTCCTTTTTACCTAACGTAAAATATTTCAGCATTTGAATATAGATTAGATTAGATAACAGTTTTACGAGTCTGAGCATAAAACAGACATGCATTAGCAGGTTATGAATATGAATAACTAATTTTGCAGTTATATGGCAATAGTGCTAGCTGAATGACTTCTTTGCAAAATTTTACCTCGCTTCTTTTAAAATAACAATATTTTACATAATCCAGTTTTACCCTGTTTTTGAAAAAACTTGTAATTTAGTTTTGTGTCCGCTTGTACAGCTATTGTTCAGCAATTTATAGCAAACCATAGTAGTAGTAACTGAATTTCAAACCACCAAAAATATAGTATCAGTTTTCAGCGTAAATTATAAAATACTGATAAAAATATGCAAAAGATAAGAAGAGGATATTTTTATGTGGTAAAGTTCTATTGCAAAGAAAATATTTATCACTCTGGCTAAACACAGGGGAGGTATCTAAAGTTGCTTTTTAATGACTTTAGCCAAATTGTGCTGGAGTGATCATTACGTCTTATTTTAAAAGAGAAATAGTCGGATGAGTTGGCGAAAAATCCATTTAAAGAATGCATCTAACGTTTTTTATAGGATTTCTAAGTCACGAATTATTATATTATTGTTGTACTACCATTAAAATTGTAAAATTGCATTCACAATAATAACTAAAACTATTTTAATAGATATAAACATTTTCATTATTATAAGCATTTTAATTGTCCGCCACAATATATCATATTTGCTAAAAACCTTCATGTTCTCGAAAGTTTTATGTTTTGCATACTTGACACAGGATAACTATATTCGGAAACTTATCTACACTCTTAAGTTTCTTGAACCTTCCTCAATCTTTTAGATTCTTATATATTTTTTAAGATTATTACACCTTAAGTGAGATATAGAGCATGAGCATGATATTACATGAGAAATAGCTAACTTAAGAAGATGAAATTTAAAAAGTCTTCTTCAGACTAATTCAAGAACCCTATGCGAGAAAATAAAAGTGATGAGAGTTTATAAAAGTGTTCGATTGTTCCAGGATACTGACAAAAAAGGGTAAACACTATAAAGGCTGCGATAGCAGTATTCGACAATGATCTTGACTTCATACAATGCCCAGAACTGTACAGCCAGTTCAGCAGATCTGCTGACTCTTTAGAACTATTAGTAGAGGGCCTGACAAACTATAACTACAATGCCATTCTTTTCGACAAAAACTTGGAAATCTAAAGGATAACACATTCATAGAACTACACAGAAATTTAACACTCGCAAGTATTATTTGGAATAGTTTCATGAGAAACTAAGAAAAAATTAAGCTCACCAAATAATACAGAAATGTAAAACAAAATTGGCTATCGTATAAGAAAACATATTGCTAGCTCGCCTCAAATTTCTGCTCCTTCAGTATGGCTTTACATCAAAAAGGATGACCGAAGACTCCCTGTATACGCGAATCGTATAGTTGGAAGATCGTTACAGTTGTTTCCTACTATAAAAAGAGGCGGGGTCCGACTGGCAGCGGCAAAGCTTGTGCCGCTTGTGCCGCTGGCAAGTACGGATAAATGAAAGAATTGACATCAGAGATAAATTTATTGTTTACTGTTTTATCAGTCCACCTCTTCTTGTTGCTGTAACTGTTTATAAACATCATAAATATTGAATACTAAATCAACATTCATACGAGTAGTTGTCAGGGAACTACTATTACAGCTTTATTTGAATATCGAACCCTATCACGTAAAAACAAAGCTCCTATTTATTATTGAATATCATATCATATAAATTATTTACACAAGTAAATATATGAGCTCAACTGGATATGCTATATTTGTAAAATATTCATATATTATAAAAAATCCTCAACTGTATTTTACGCCGCTTAGAATCCGATATGATAAAAATAATATAGATACAAAATACAGGAGCCGTTAGAAAAGATTTTGTAATGTGTTTTTGTGTGTGTGTGTGTGTGTGTGTGTGTGTGTGTGTATGTGTATATGTGTGTGTGTGTACAAGAAAACACGTGTGATGTTTTGACGCAACACGTGATGCGTGAGAACAGAACTTAAAGATCAATAATTTAAATATTCTACCAGAAGTGTATTGGAAAATTCTTAAATACTCCTTGTGGCTTAAATTTATGACAAACCTATAATGCTCTCTGCATTATAGGTTTGTCATAAATTTAAGCAACCTCAGAATTTGGTTCTGGATTTTTTACAATCAATATTTTGTTTTAAATAACAAAGTGGTGCGCTGTGCTGCTTCTGTCTTCACCTATCCGTTATAACAATTCTTTGTGGTGTCCAGAAATTATTATAACTAAAGTAAACATTACTAGCAGAATATTTAATCTTTAAGAGTACTTCTAGTACGTAATATTTGAGAGTAAAATAATTTTAACGAAATATCTAATTTCTATTATATTTAATAAACAATTTTTTGGCTTAAAAATGGTATACCAGTGCATAATAATAATTCTCCAGCTGATTTCGGCTATGGCGACCTCTTATTTTCTTCTGTGCTCTTCTTTTTGATGTGCTCTAACATGACTTAAATAACCAATCTTGTTGGTGAAGGTCCTCGCACATTGTAAACACGTTCCGTTCAGTACCGTTCCTATAGTTGTACTTGATAGCCACTGGTGGTCGGGCTTTTATTTCCTCTCGCTTGGCATCCAGCTCAGTACGCCGGTGCAATTCAAATTGATATGTTTTGTGTTTCACGTATGACCTCCAGTTTTCGTGGTCAGATGCTTGATCTTCCCACTGTGTTGGATCTATGTCACAGCCCTTCATGTGGTGCTTAAGCACATCCTTATATCGCAGGAGTTGTCCACCATGCTTACGCTTGCCCTCCTGTAGCTCACAATAAAAGATGCGCTTGGCCATCCTATCTTCAGATATCATATCACATCTTCTATACGCAAGACGTGACCACACCGACGAAGTTGTCTCCTCATAAGGTACGACTCAATCCCGCCCACATTGGCTCTTCTTAATACTTCTGTGTTCCGTACACGATCTGTCCAGGAGATTTTAAGGATAGTACGAAGACATTTGAGGTAGAAACGGTCAAGTTGTCTGACGTGACGGCGGTACGGAGTCTACGTCTCTTCTGATTAAAATATGTTATGCAAAACTACGGCCATGTAAAAAGCGACTTTGGTAGATAACTTGAGGTCATAGGGACTAAAGATCTTGGTGTTCAGTTTACCAAATGCCGTGGCCGCAGCAGCGATCTTGCTGTTGATTTCGCAGTCAATGTCACACTTAACTGTTATCGTGCTCCCCAAATAACGAAAAGTATTGACCTGCTTCAAGACATCCTCACCAAGCCTAATGCTCCTTGCCTCATGACCATTAACGTAAAGGGACATAATTTCCATCTTTTTGACGCTGATTTTTACCGAAATTACATCATTGCTCATGAAGATTCATCACCAGCAGCTGAAGACTTTCGGGAGATTCCGCCACAAAACACAAGTCGTCTGCGTACATGATATCCGTGATCTCTGCATAGGAAACCTTAGTTTTGCCTTTAAGCCTGAATAGGTTGAACAGGTTGCCATCAGTTTGAAATCGAATGCGTACTCCTTCAGAAGAAGACTTAAGGACTGACCTACGACCGCAAAATACAAGGCGAACAGAGTGGATGCCAAGACGCAGCCCTGGTTCACTCCACAGGTTACGGAGAAGACGCTGGATTGTTTGCCGTCGAGAGATATACAGCACTCCCTGTCATCATGCAGCAATCTCAGGAGTTTAATAAACCACTCTGTATACCCCAGTTTTTCTAAGACTATTATTCTTGTAACTTTCTTGTAACTTCATTTGCTTTATTGTGTAATATATTTCTGTATTTGGTTATTGTCTCAGCGAGAATTTCATTATTTTGGTCGAACCAGTCTTCATTTTTTCTAACTTTTAGGCCTACGGTGTTCATGGCCACGTCTAATATAGAAGACGTTAAGATTGTCCAGTCAGCTTCAGTATCACCAGTGTTACTGAAGGGCAATAAATTGGAGTTTAGACTTTGCTTTCCTGCGAGATATCCCGCTGCCTCACGATGGCATAGTCGATTAGACGCCAGTGCTTTGATCTTGGGTGCATCCACGTAGTTTTGTGCTCGGCAGAAAGGCGAAACATAGTGTTTGTAACTGCTAGTTGGAATTGAGCACATAAACTAAGTAACAGCTGGCCATTTGAGTTCATGTTGCCTACTCCATGATGACCCAAGACTTTTGGCCAGGCTTCGTATTCGCGGCCAACTCTAGCATTAAAGTCCCCCAACAGTAGGATGCGTTCACTATTGGGTATTTTGGAGAGGCACTGAGCGAGATCGTTTTAAAATGTATCTTTAATGTCATCAGATTTATCTAGCGTTGGTGCATAGACACTGATGATACGCATTAAGATAATTGTCACAATCCAAGTGCAGGCGCAAGGTGGTAATGCGGTCCTATATACGCACTGGAAATTCTTGTAAGCCTTTTACCACACCGTTTCTGACCGCGAAACCAACTCCCGAGCGTCTCGGTTCTGTCGCGACTGTTTCCAGTAGAAAGTCTAGCCACCACCGTGCACTGTCAGCTCACCTTCGTCAGCTAAATGTGTTTCACTGATAGCAGCCACATCGATATTGTACCAAGTTCCCGAGCAGCTATAGCGGTCTTCCTTTCAGGGCAGGCATTAGTGTCGCGATCCAAAAGGGTATGTACATTCCACACTCCAAAAATCAAATTAGTTGTTTTGTTGTTGTTATTATTTTTGTTTTTATGTCGACCACGAGTATGGTGATACAGACGCAGCCGTGGTAACTACAGTCGTTAGTTTTAGGGTTGAGCATTTTTTTAGGGTACCTCTTCTAACTCCCTGCCTGGCTGAGCAGGAAAAGCAGTGCTTCTCTATATAGGGCTGCTTTGTCGCCCTAGGTGCTGCCAAATTCACTCTGTCTCCCCAATTCAAAGCGACGACGGCCACGGTGTGTACTCACACCCCTAGGGCCGCTGATGTGCAGATTTTGGACAAAGCTCAACTTGCATCGAAGCCAAACCTCTCTACCGCAACCTGCCGCCATCAGTCTTTGTTTGCAAATCGGAGTCCAATAAACATAAGCGGTCAGATGCGCAGGAAATTTTATAGTGCTCAGACGCACGCGCGAACACAAGAGCACTCTCTCATCCAACCTCCCTTTACCTGGTGGCACGGAGAACCGCTACGACGGGAGGGAGGTCAGATGCGGTAGTTTGGCAAACAACAACGAGACCCTATTGTTGCCTTGAGGCCTTCTTGCGATTACCTGAGAGTCTTGCTGCTGGAAGCGGTCTGCTGTAAGCCAAGAACCAAGTCCGGGGGTAACCGGAGTCCCCTCCTCCAGGCTTAGCCCGCGAGTCGACGTGGTTTCCAGGATGTGGCCGCTGAATAAAACAGCTACTTGGAGCCACTGGAAGAGAGTTTATGAATCGCTGGCGAGTTATTTGCAGAATGTCACCATTTCTGGCCGACTGACAGATTGCAATGCAAGCAATCCACTACACCCTTAATGAATATAACAATAAATGAGAATCAATATTTAAAATCGGAAGATGATATAAATATGCTTCTTTAATCGATGCTCAAATATTTTGTACAATACAGCGTTCGACTTTTGAAATTCTCAGCTCGTATCCGGACAATGGGGTTATTTTAGAATTGTCGACAAGACTTTCAGATCGCACAATAGGTCTCAATTATCTTAATATCTTTATCCTAATAAAAGTGTCATATTTTCATTATTATTTATTAGATATCTAAATATTTTTCTTATTCTTATATTTTGGTAAAATTATGCCCCGACGTCTTTATCATAAAAGCAGTTTGTTTATAATTGTATTTTGGTTTTACACAAAACTTAAAGTAACAATAATCTTTACGTCATACCTGCGTTGTACATTTTTAAATATGTATGCATAAAATGACGGAAATAACTTACAAAGTACATAGGTCTAATTAATTTGTCAAAAAATAAAGATATTATAATTAATATTGTTTTCAAATTCTCGAATGGACCAAAGTTCTAACTACGAAGTAAATTTATATAAATCCTTTTTCATTTTTACGACCGACCAGTTAAAGCTTGCTTTGACAAATTTGCGTTATAAGTAAGTAAATAAATTTAGTTTCCGCAGCTAAGTAAAATAAGTCATGGGTATTCATTTAAAAATAGTAACATTTTATTTTCTAAATAGTGCTTTGTGTATCTTTCCTCGTGATCCCAATTAGAGGTACCGTCTAGTGGTAGTGTAGTGTTCATTGCCTCTATAAAGCATATTTAATTTCTGAATTACGAAATACTCTACATCTGCATTTACGTTTTTATAAAGTAATAAAACAAAACTTTGTATATTTCTTGCTTGTAGTGAAGAATTTCGAAATTTCATGTTCTTACATTTTAATTTTTATTATTAAATCCGATTTTTTAATTCTACATTGCGACAGAGAAAATGATGTCCTAAAGTATTTAACTTATATTTGTTATTAATTTAACCTTTCCAATCTCTGCCAACAATTGCTTATTTTACTATCGATTCCCATTGGTTTTGTTCCTCCTTAATTTTCAAGTAAGAACTTTAGGAATGTACAATCTGCAAGAGTGTCGGGGCTATATGATTCACTTTGCAGATATGTTTAGGATCAATGTGTGATTACTCCAGGTTTATTCAATGTTTATAACAAAATATCACTATTTTATATAATCTTCTCTGCGACCTGCAGATATTTAATGATCAAATTAATTACATCTTAAAATGGAATATACTAGTAATATTGTTATAGCATTTTGAAAATTTTTAATCTGGTTTAAAGACGGGTAGTATTAATATATATATTATTGAATTGTTTATAAGCTGATTTAAAATTGTTCGTAGGCGGTTGAAAACTTTACTTCACTGAATTAAACCAAAAATTGTCACTACAAATATTTAAAAAAAGCTTATAAAAGTTGAAGAGAGCACTTTTGCTTTTGCATCGTGAGATAATCGAATTATTTGTTCCAGCATCCCGCCGGCCAGCCGCCGGGGTCGTTATTCAATTACAAGGAAGCAAAATTACGAAACGATATTGACCTGTAGCTGCGTGTATGGTTTTTTTTATAATTAGGAATCAATTTCTGAAAAAATCTAAGTACTCTTTTATAATTTTTTATTTATTACTTGTGTTTATGTATTCTGGGATGTCGATAATTAGTTTTCATTTATACCGTTGCTGATGTTTTTTCGCTAAACGTCATCTTATCGATACCAGTATGGGCCGCGGAATATAATCCTTCAAAATTAAAATTGATTGGAAATTTCACAATAATGAGTACGTCTTGATTTTCAATTAAAAGCTGGTGTCGTATGAACACGTCAATAGAGAAAACATTATATTTTTAAAAAGTAATTATACGATGCAAAAATACGATTTTACGTGTTTAATTTTTCTTAAGATTTAATTGTAAAACAAATTCTGTCCTTAAGTAATGGCTATAATACTATAATATAAGAATTGTGATATGTGATATAAGTGTAGATTATTAATATGGCCTATCCCTGATTCTAGTGTGGTCTTCGCAAGAATATTACAAGATTCATCATTCAGATAAGGAAAAAAATTACGCCAGAGATCGCTACGTTAGAAATTCGAGAAAAAAGCCGGTATTTATATCATACATATCGATAAAAGGTAAGAGAATGTCCTAATTAGATAAAGGAACGATAGTCACATCAATGAATAAATATAAGAGTAAATATAAAGTTTAATTTAGTTGTTCTTTATTTCGTTGGAGGTTTATAATATATATGTATATATCATATACTAAGAAATGCTTTGTCCGTTTATAATTATCATTGAACTACTATTATCTATGAGTATATAAATAAATACCAGAATGTAATTTGCGAGCAGCTTAACCGATGCGGTGTCTTTGTTGATCTTTTTGATCGACCGGAAAGTCGAAAACTTGGATTGTACTTTGCTATGAATATCTCTTAAAGAAATATAATCATCACAAATATCGCTATTTTTATACTGTGTTATAAATGTTTTTTTTTTAATAAAAAGTTTAAAAAGATTTACGTCTACTTTTTCCAAATAAATTACAAAATTGTAATTGTGTTATTATTGTTATATGTTTGTATGGAATCAAATAAAACATTATTTCGACCACGTTTAAGAAGTATGACTGTTATTATTTTTATTAACAAGTTTTGTAACTTAACCCATTAAGGACCAGATTTTTTTTTTGCCGAAATAACTTTATTTGATCAATAAAATAAAGTAAAAATTTAATAAAAAAATTCGTTTGGGTAGTTACTTGTGGAGATAAACTTAATAATGTCAGTGGTAGTCAAATGACGACCGTGGCTATTAAAGGTAACTAAAACAAATTAATGTTATTGAAATTGTGAAAAGAAAGTTTATTTATTTTACTTTATTTTACAAATAATCTTGTTATGAAAAAATAAAATCTATAAAATCATTTACAATGCCATTAAAAGAAACATTGTAAGTGCAAACCAACGTCGCATTTTTTACATTGCTTACGCACTGTACGCTTATAATACGAACATTTTCTTTGTTTTTCTTCAGTGGTTCTTTCTAAAATGTGCCCTATTTGGTCGAATCGGACCCCCGATATCACTCTTGAAGACCTTATTACAGGAGGCCTTCCTGACATCTTTGGATTGGAAGGCGAATCCTGTTGTAAATATGCCCTAACAATGCTAACAACGAAAGTCTAATAATGTCATTGGATTATTTGCAGAAATATACAGTACATACGCATTGTAAAGCGCAACATCAATTGCGTTTGTAAATAGCGGGAAATCATTCGATATTTTTGAATTTTTGAACGTTCCAGTCTAATTTTTCTACAGCTCCGATAAATTTATTATACTGTGATAAAATAAATGGACGTTCCACATAAACTTCATTCTTTTCCGATTTGGACCATCTTCTCACATTTTCAAGTGGCATGGCAACATTTTCACACATTTATTGTCGTTCCATGTTATCGCCAGAATTTTGTTTCTCTTATCAAATCGGTAGTCATACGATCCTCGCTTTTCTTTTTTCCTTACAGTATCGTTTTTTATACGGCAGTTATTCATTCTATTTATGCTTACAGTTCTGGTGCCTTTTATACCACTTTCGTTTAATTTGCACATCAAATTGAAACTTAAATTATCAATATATAATGAATGTTCTTTAGGATGTTGTAAGTGAGACGCCAAAGATAAAACAACGGGAGATCCTAAACCGTCAAAAAAACAAATCGTCATTTTCACCTTCATACAAATTCATATGAAAACAATATCCAGTGAGTGAAGAGCACAATACCCACTGCTTGAATCCAAACCTGATTGGTTTTCCTTTTATGAAATGTTTGAGAAAATGGTGCACATAGTAACGAACCATTTGTTCGTCTATAGCAAATTCCCTGGAGAAAATTCCAAATTTCTTAAAATTCAAATTCATTTTATCCAGTAGACGCGAATTTTAAAAAAATTGTCTTGTTTCTCCATGTGTGATGAACAGAGAATTATCATTAAAATGTAAATTTCGTTTTATCGCCATAAACCTGTTTTTCGTAATACAATTTCTTACACATTAAATATTATTATAATTTTTCTTGTTTCAATATATAAAAATATCCCGATAGCAATAATATGTCAATAAACTTTTTTAGACAGTCAAATTGAACTCATGACGATTTCTTGCGAGGCTTACTTTGAGTTACAATAAATTCCAAAGTATCTATACCTACAAGCTCTTCAAAAACTTCAACACGCGATTTATCTTATAAATTTTCTTGCATACCTTCAAAATATATCATCTAAATGAATTGATTGAAAAGACTCTTGTGGAAAATCTGCATCGACTTTCTTCCAATCCGATTGCAGATTTTTACCCCCTTTTCGTTCAGATTTGAGTAAAAGAATTTCAAACTGGCCGGGAACATCTTTCGTCGTTGTATCTTCTAAAATATCTTCGTCAATGTCTTCACAATCAGAAAGCCTATCGACATTACCTGGTGGCAGTTCGACTATATCTATCTGTCCCTCTTCCAAGTCGGACCAAAATTCTTCATCCTCTATTTCTTTCAAGCTCAAAAACCTTTTAGGTGCCATTTTGGGTATCTAAAAATATTAATTACAAACGTATAGTTATAAAAAATAACTTTAATTTATAAAATATTTGAACTTACCAAATATAGTTATATCCGCCCCAGGTCGTCAATTGACTATCACTACGTTTTTCTTTATAAATCTAACACTAAAGTAAATAGTGCATCAAATATTATGCATTAGGTAACAGAAAGAGTATTATAATACGTTATAGAGAAAAAATTAGAACAAAGTGATGTTCACTGGACAGGAAAGATATCTAAACTGAACCAAAAATTAAAAATCATGACATGCATTTTGTTAAATTGGTATATCACCTTGCATACAAGCTCGACTCTTTTAAAAACATATTTTGTGTACGAAACACATACCAATGCAATGTTTGTGCTAGGATTTTTCATACACTAAAAATATATTGCAATATATAAAAAATATAAAATCGTCATTTGACAATCATGGTCCCTAATGGTTTAATAAATAGTTTAGGCGCAGCGCTGGGTGTTGGGTTTGAATTGTATTTCATAACTTATAATATTTTTTTTACTGTGTACTCGTATATCAAAGGGGTCTTCAATAAAAAAAAATACACGTTAAAAAAGTACAGTTACTGGCAACTTTTGGATTCAATTCTATTTTATATTAAAATACATATAAGATTGTTTTAAGAATCCATTTGTCAATTACTTATCGACGACTTCTCGTTATGAAGAATGTGGTTTTTAAGAAACAATTATAACTACTCTTTACATATGATATTTTTATACATTTTTAATTAAGAAACTTTTTATAAAGATGAGGGTTTGAAAATACTATATCGATATGACTAGGTTTTTATAGATCATTGCGAAATTATTGATATCTAAATGTTGATATATGACTTCTTAAATAATACAATACATTTGTTAACTTATCTTCATTTAAGCATAATACAATGCTGCGTTAATGAAGAATATTTGAACTGACAAATAACTATAGAGACCTCAGCTGTATTTTATACTTGCTAAGTATTTTTTCGCTTTATGAAATAAATAACTTGTAGTATAATTGAATTGCAAAATCCTTTCAGTCGACGCTACCTTAAGCGAGTTTTTTGCTTTGTCTCTGTCGTAATTTCACACCAACCTTTTGGTGGCTTTATTTTTAAATTGTTTTTAAGATACAAAAACACATCATTTTTAATGAAAGACTTGAACGGTTTTTCTCAGCTAAATGTGATGTGTTAATATATTTTGTTTGGGAGATAATAGTTTAATTCCATTATATTAATAATAATTAACAATATCGTGTAATTGTTACTAGGACATACTTACAAACTCAGTTCAATAATATATTTTTTTATTGATTTTAAAATAACCTATAAATAAAAACTGATAAGAGAGGAAAACCATATTTTTTTATATTAGTTCTCTGGTTTCTATACCGCTAATAATTTTTTTATTGTTTTAATTTAAAAAATAACCATTCTCTCTTTTACGGTTTCTTTGAAAAACCAAAAAAGCTTAGTGATTTAAAAAAAAAAGATAAAATTAATTGAGTTTGTATGTGGAATCTTCGAAATTAATAAGTCTAAAATGTTGAACAACTTTTTAAAAACTGTTATATTTTTCCATTTATTTGCCTATAAGTTTGATATAAATGTTTTTGTTTTAGGTTAAATAAAATTCCACCTGAGAGTACAGGTTTTATCAACATACTACTAATACCCATTAGTAAAACACGTGGTTTAAGATTTATACTAATTAAGATCATACCGGAGTTTCAACAAAGACTCAAAGCAAGGACCTACTCTTAAGTATTGCTACTAAATTCATGGCACATAATGCTAAATTAAAATTTTAAAAAATGTTTTAATAAAGTGGTATTTATTGATCTTTCAGAGCTGAGTCACTTTTTGTACTTCAAGTTAGTAATTAATTAACACTTATTGTTAATAAGTTTTAAGTTTCGCTCAGGTAAAGTACTTTTCGTATTTGTAATATATACATATATCTACATATATATCACAAATAAGAAAAGTACTCACCTGAACCTATCTATAAACAATTTTGTAAAGGTATGGTATCAACGTATAAAATATTCAGTCCGGTCAATATACTCAATGCAAACTTATATACGAAATAATAATAATAATATTTATTATACATCCTCAGAAAGTTATAAAAGTACATACTTATATCAAAGACAAAAATTAAAACTAAAAATGTACAAAAGGTGACCTTATCGCTAATAAGCAATCTCTTCCAGATAACTCTACTATTATAGGAGTTACGAATAATAAAAGCAGAAGACGTTTACAACTGATAACATAATATGAATACAAATTTGAATATCTTAAAATCTTCTTGGCTCTCTTGATTTCACGTTTTTTTCACTTAAACTTTTGGTTGAGACAACACAACCATAACAAGAATTGACTATGATTATTTAACGTATGTCCTTCAAACGTGACATTTGGTTATATAATTAGCATGTTCGCTAATTCAACTTCATTCCTTAACTCGTAAAGGCCATTAATTATTATATTCACACTAACTAATAATACCTTTTATCCGTCCGTAACACCTTTTATCCGTCCTAGAGAGTAAACTTCTATAAGGTGCTAAAATAAACTTTAACACAATACAAGCTGAACCAAACACTTTTTTTTCAAACTTTTCATTGGGTCTAGATGTTGCGTCTGTTGTGTAGCAGCGGTCTTGTAGTTAACCCCCAACTTTAGTGTTATCAATAAATCATTATTACTTCAGTGGAACTTTCATTATTATGTTCATTAAATTATGATGATTGAAGAACCAAAAGGAAATTACTCCTCTAATCAGCTTATTCCTGACAACTGACCCGTTCCGCGGCATAGAAAATAAAACAACCACAATATATTTTTTAAGTTAAAATAACAAAAACAAAAACATACTTCTAAACACAGCCTGAATGTTAAACAAACTACCAAAGCTAATCCGTAAGAGTTTGAAGTCATAAGTAATTCTTATAAAAACATGACAGCCTTTGAATTCACTATTCTATTAATAAAATAAGTATCTACTTTGTCTACGGTATTTTATTTCTTTATTATAAGCATGACGTGCGAATTTGAATGTATTTGTTGAATAGATATATGTATATTTTAATTTTCAGTCAACATAAATCTTGGCAACTAAAATACTTTTTCTACAAACATGTTCTAAAAAAATAATTTCAAGATATTACAAGATTAACAATAAAAATGTTATTTGGGATAATATTACCCAGCCTTATCACCATTATCTGGCCCAAATTGTCGCATCATACGAGTTTGGGAACAAGAAATACAGACAAAACAAACTAATGAAAAGTGCAAAAATTTTCGTTTGATAGATAATATATTTATACAAGTGGTGTTTTGTAAGTAATATAAAAAAATATGTATTTAAATTTTAATAAACTGTATATGTGTCCATTAATTTTAAATGATGTAATCGGATCAGTCGAGATGTAAGTTAACCTACACAAAAACGGAACTTACTAGTGGTCTTGTTATTATGTAAATTTCCGCAAGTCTCGTATATTCAAGTACTCGAATATTCCAAGTTATATAAAAGAAACCAAGGCAACTCGCAACTACAACTTTTCGTAAAACGTCCATCGCTATAACGAGTGGACACCAAACAAATTGAACGACCAAGAAGATACGAAAACTTTTCAGCTTGCTAAGATAATTTTCTTTTGTAAATTTATAGTATTTGTGACCTCTTTTCATTAGGCTCTGATTTTAATATTGATTTTGAAATTAATTTAAGTATTTATTTAGTATTTGGACAGTCGCTTGCTTTGCTTGCACAGTACAAAAATCCGTTCAAGAATCCAACGACTAACATTGGAAACAACCGAATAATTGTTTTACAGAGTTCTAAAGTTAATTAAAAAGTTTAAAGATAATATTTTGTTTCGCTTTAAAAATTACTTTTAAACTTTGAACTGAACTCGGAGTATAAAGTATAAATAAAGACCCCGAAAAGGTTCAGAGGGAGAATAATTTTTATTTTTGTAATGGCCTTCCACTTTCAATAAATGTAATTTATAATGGTGTCTGTAAATAAACTAATATGTATCTGTAATTAATCTTAAGCCATTAACTAAATTAACGGCAAACAATTTGAATATAAAAGGAGAATTTATCCACGTTGCGGCTTAGAATCTCTGAAGAAATAGTAACTTTGAAGTACTCGCTTGCAAAGAGAAAAAGTCTTTTAAAATGTTTTTCAAACAACTAATGTACATTATGTAATGTAAATCTTATATATTTTAGCCCATTTCATCTATTTTATTATTTCTTACCTTATATTATAAGTTTGTATATTTGGATATTTAAATAATTGTTCGACATTCAAGTAGAAAGTATTACCTACTTTGTAATAATTGAAAAGTGAGATGAATTAGATTAATGTAGAATTTATTATGTAGAATAATGTAGAACATATGTACGAGTATATGGGAGTAATTCCAAAATTTTATTTAAAAGTCACTATACCGTTTGGCTGTTTACAGCGTTTATTGTTTCGGAACATCGAATTATACTAAAGGATAACATTCTAACAAAGTAAAAAAGAAAATATTGAATATATTTAACATTCCATAAATCAGTATAAATAGAAACTTGGAAATGTCGGTATCTGTTAAGAACATTTTGTTATTATATTCAAGTTCCGTGAACCAAATTCACAAAGCTAACATTGAAGTTGCTAAGTTTTTATTGCTTTTGTTATCAAAATCCCGTTAACAAAATTTATACTGGCTTCTTTCTCATCTCAATATCTTGGTTGAAAAAATATTTAGATTTTTTTTTAATAATTTTTATTTAACATATTTTCTAAATAACGTATTTTAGTTTATGTATAATTTGTTTGAAAGAAATGAAGAAAGAACAGAATGTAAGATCAACGTGAATGGTAAGATAACAGAGTCAATGGTGCTTTGGCTGCAATGTTGAGACGGCGAAACGTCAGCATAGCTGCACGTTTGGCTGTACACAATGCGGCTTTGCTACCGAAGCTGTTATATGGCAGCCAAACGTGGGTAACACAGAAGAAGAATGTAAAAAAGATGAATGCGATGCGAGATGCGATCTCTTCGCAGTATATCCGGAGTCAGTCTAGCTGACTGAATCCGCAATGAGGATATCCACAGAACGGCAGCTTCTAGCGAAGATGTCACGGTGAGAATGAAGAAGAATGTGCTCAGGTGGTTTGGGCCCGTCGAACGAATGAGTGATGAAAGAATGGTAAAAAATATTTTTACAGGAAAAGTGAGCGGTAAGAGAGACAGGGAGAGGCCTCGAGTGACCTTCGAAAACTCAGTATCTATTATAGTGGAGGAAGTTCACGTAAAATCATGAGGACCCCCCGGAGGGCATGTATGAAGAGGTTGATGTCTGTGGCCGAGGCGAAAGAGGTATGCAGGGACCGTAGCGTTTGGCGTTCCGTCGTCTCTGGCTACCCCGCAAGGGATATGGCGTGAAGATAAGTAAGTAAGTATAATTTGTTAACTTCTTTTAGGATTTGTAATATTTATTTTAAATACAATTAAGATCGCCAGCACAAAAAAGTTAATTGGATAACATCTATCCTTAGTAAAAAAGCATATAGTACTTTGTTTTTAAAAAGTATATTTTTGCATTTAAAAAAAAAATTAAGAAACTTATAATTAATAAATACTATATATAGTTCACTGTCCATTCGTCTTATTTAGCTTCGCTAGAATAGATTAACTGCAGCGGAACTTGAAAACTTGAACTAAAACATATTTTTCGTTTTTTCAAAACCGTCGAACTCGTTTAAGATGTGCAATTAATAGAAAACAACCTTACGAGTAGAACACGTGAGGGGAATAAAAATAATTACATATACAACATTAACGATACACTAGAAGCAAGGTACACATTTTATTAAATTTCCTACCAGATTGACAATGTATCATATTAAAGATACATATATGACATTATCAACATCTATAATACAACTAAATTCTTTCAACCTGCATTTTATTTTTGTGTGTTTTTAATTGCATTCAACTCGAATAAGCCGTTTTAGTGTTTTGGTAATTGAACAACTTCTTTGTTTGGTTTTCGAGGTAACATAATATTTACCTATGACGTGTTACAGCCAGAAAAATCAACTTATTTAAAATTTACTTTAATACTCGTAACTTATTCAATAAATTTATTTTTGTTAGTTACTTCTATTGAGGCACAGAGTTAAAGTATGCCAAAGGATTATATATTTTATTTAACAAAACCATTCTTAAATCATATAGCTTTAGATACTTATTTGATAATTTAATATCAATCCATTTCCATGACCTAATATAAAACAAGATGGTACTAGTGTAACCATCAGGCTTAATGGTAATATCGATAGGTGAACTATACAGGCTGCAGATTGTAGAGTAATTCCAGTTTATACACTTGGAGCTGGCAACGACGCCTTTAATGATCCGATTAGGTCCTTAACTGTGAAATTAGGTTATAGTTTGACAACGCGACTACCTTATTCTCCTTAATTGGTAAAGATTTTGTTTCAACAAGAAAGACACGATCACAAAATATAACTAGGTATAAAAAATAAACATAATATTAAACATTTTGTAACAAGTCAGGAAGGAAGAATTTCGTAATTGTCACATGTCTTGTTTATTTAATTTGTATGTCTGGCTTAGTTAATATGTAATTTTTTATTCTTTTTTCTTTTTATTAAATCTTAAGTCGGTAGTCTTATCAGAATATTTTTAATAAATCTATTAGCGAAATGGTTTGCTTATAAAACTTATATATACGAGTTTTTTAAGCAACACAAAAGCATAACACAGTATAAAACCATGAGTTAATAGAATAATTTTTTTTCAGCATCTGCCACCGGTAGGATTTATTATTCAATTACAATAGAGGAAGATACGAAGCGATGTTTACCTGCAGCTGAGGGCCATGCGTATCTCTTTTCGTAATTAAGAATTCACATAAAGAGAATTTCCAGATGTGTAAATATGAGGTAATATACTTAATGGCAAAATTCTATCGGTTTTAAAATTAAATATTTTCTATTATTCTGTTCTATCTTATACTGTATCGTATCGTGTCGTCCTTGTCGTCTCGTGAAGTTTCGTTTTCGTTTTGTTTTATTTTGCGTATAATATTCAGATTTATGATGAGTTTTTGCAATTTGAAATATATTCTTGTCATAAAAAAATCTCATTAATTTTTAATATTATTCTCGTCTTGTAACATTCAGAATTTTTTTATGTGCAATGATTTATCTATAAAGATTCTTTTAACAGTCCGTAATCACAATATTTAAAATGTAGAAATTTGATTTTTGGTTGAGGGCGAGTCTGGCACAATGAGGATTCAACAAATGTTCACTATCAAAATATTTATTTATTTTATTTTTTTATTCTATATTCGAAATATTCAAATGTAAGACTACAATTTAGTGCTTAGATATTTTAAAAAAATATTGCCTCTGATACATATAACGATTTGTCAAAGCGGGAACTCGATACAAAATGATTAAATCTATTCCTGTAAATATCTATTTGTTGTTTTATTGAAGTTATCAACATTTGTTGTTGTATGCATGATAATTCTAGTTTGCTTATTAAATCAGCTTTTTGTAAAAAATACTTTTAACGAACCTTTTAAGATAAATGATTAAGCCAGACAATAAACGATTTCTTTTTTGTGAGGGACAGATGAAATTATGTTTCACTATTTCTTAATAAAAATTTTATTCAATCATTTTTACATACTATGAATCCAAGTTAAAAAAAAATACTTCAATCTTATAAAACTATATATTATTCAACAGAAAATTGATGGATATAAGACAAATAAGGGAAAGAGCTCGTCTACTAATGAATTTGCTCATTATAATGAAGTTTCAGCCTTTTTAAAATAAGGGCTTAGGCTGTTTTTTTGGATATGCAATTTCTAAAGGGGTACATCTCGCTTTTCCTGACAAATGTGTTTTTCACATCACTATGTTGTCAATGGTTTCCCGACCTATTATATTCTTAAATGGAACATCTCTGGTATATGTACTAATGTTGACATCACCGTTAGTTTCTAAAAGATCACATTTTATATTTACCGATCTATTTATACATAGACGATAAACTTATCAACAAAATATTACAGTACCATTTAAGTTGTAACTGACTCTAAATGTAGTTCAATTTATTCTTTCTAGATATGGTTTTTTATTTCGGAAAAAAAAATATAGTGCCTATTTGAAAATTGCACATTCAAATAATGAAAATAATTTTATTATTACTTTCACATAAAATCGAGACAACCGACAAATTAGTAGTCAAATAATAAAGATAAACTTCTGAAGAGCGTGATGAGCTCTTCCAGGACTATCACATAATGATAAAATAACATGAACCAATAACCGATTATTAAACTTTGCGTATTTGCGAGATGGCAATAGCTTACGATGGATTATTACTTAAATAAAACTTTAACTATTTAATCTCTTTTTCAATAAATGTTATTTATTTAATACCTCTAATAGTTTTCTTATCCTTACTTTTCAGGAATAGAGTTTAGTATGCACAGACTACAAGAGCGTAAGATTTTACATTTTTGTCAGAAGTTCGCACTCGTTGGTAAAGTTTTTTATAGTATATTCAGGTACTCTCTTGGTATTATTATTCACGAACTTTTCTGTAGATCAATGTATGATAATCTAGGTATATTTAATTTATTTAACATAAATCCTCCGCCAAACCTGCAGATAATTAATTAGTAATCTAAGGATCACACCACGCAAAAAAGTCGTTGTACTTAAAAGTAATCATGAAGCTTGAAATGAATACCGGTAAGTTTAATATGCAGGCTCTAGATCGAGGTATGGATCCAGTTTATGTCCTTGGAGCTGGTAATGACGCTTTTAACGATCCCCTCGGCTTCGTTACCTTAAGGTTATTAATCTGTTATTATTACGTTTTAGTATTTTCCTTCAGTAGTAGAAATTTTATTTTAACCACGTTCATAAAACAATAAAATGAATCAAAAATTTATACAATAATAATAGGAACTTCGTAATAAATCAAGATTTTTTATAAAAGTCTGATATAAGACATTTTTGTTTGGGATCTTATTGTCTGAATTAAACAAGATATCGTTGATTTTATCTTAAACTAGCCAAATAATTTTGACTTATAATTCTTCACTGATCCTGACTTTCATAAAAACGTATAAATTCTAAATGGTCATAAGAACAGTTTATTTGAGTTATATTAATATTTAATTTAGCAAACTTTACTTTTCTTTAGATAGTATTGTAATTACAATAACTTTTGTACATCGATTAGCACAATTGAATCTCTCATAAAATCTCGTTAAGAATTATTCAAAGGCGGTTAAAACTATTATCTAATAGAATCCAGAAAAGGCAAAGCTTGTTGCATTAAAACCTTTACAGTAAAATACACTATGTATTTAGAAAGTACAAGAGAGTAAAAGATCGTGAGATAACAAAATATTTTTTTCCCAGCATCCGCCAACTGGTTTTTATTCAAATACAAAGAAGGAAAATACGAACTTATATTTAGCTGGCTGCGGGCCGTATGTATCTTTTTTCATAATTAAAAGTTAACTTGAGTAGAAACGTGAAAATGACAAAAAATAGAGTAGATTTTAATACATTTGAGTTTCGTACAAATCAATTTGACATATCTACTATTTATAATCCTAGTCATCTAAATCATCTTCTATCAACCTGGAATCATTGATTACTGACTACACAGTCTTCAAAGGGCAAATGAAAAATCCCTTTGCATGTTGCAGTGTCATATGAAGTGTAAATGTCATATGAATTTGATCACTGTGAAATGCTATCTACAACGGTGGTATCTAATAGCAAGGTAATGTTTAGTGCTTGTAAGCATAAAATTCAGGTATACTGACTCGGATGCTAAAACCACTTTAAAATCTCGAAAATCCAAGTCTAGTTATTTGATTCAGTCAGAAAACATTTAGGTACGGAAAATTGCAATGAAGGAAATATGTAATAAAATATAATGCAATACAATGAAAATTTAATGAAAACTGTTAGTAAGAAAAATAAATAGCAGTAAAACTACAGTGTTGTGATTACTACACATCAGCTAGTTATTATATAATAACTAGCTGATTCCCGCTCGCTTCGCTGGCACACTATTAATTTAGATGTGAACTTAGACTTCTTGTATTGACGAAATGTTTAACTTCTTTTTTAAATTTAGGGTAATTTTTTTTTAATTTTAGTTAGAGATATATAAAGCCAGTCAGTGAATACACAAATTTCCACATCACCTATGAGGTAATGTATATTGGGATGCGTTTCCGTTATGTAATGTGGCGGGATCCCCAGTAGACCAAAAAAAAAATTCAAAATTTATCCTTAGTCATATAACTAAGGACAAATTTAGATTTTTAGTTTTTTATTATATTTATTTATTTTTCGAATATATCAAATTAAATTCATGATCTATTTTTAATTGGGTAGACCTCGAAGAATTCGGTCTACCCATTCATTTGTACCCGACTTTCGAATTTTGGAAAAATTTCTTTACAGGAGGTCTTCTTATGACCTCCTGAGTCCGAAATGACCATTGGTCAAAAAGTTTATATATATATATATATATATATATATATATATGCGTGCGTGCGTCCAGTCGACTTTTGTCAGCACGATAGCGGCCGCAGTTTCGCTCGGATCGCTTTCAAACTTTGCATAAAAATCAACCATCCAAAAATGAAGGTCAAGTTCGTTAACCAGAGAAATCCGGCCACAGGGGGCGCTAGGGCCTCACTTTTTCTGATTTCAGTTTTTCGTCCATAACTTTTTCCCTATACGAAGTAGATCAATCGCGTTTATATTATATGATGTCTTTGATGAATACCTATAACTAATGTAGATAAACTGAAAACCTAACTTCAATAACTTAGGGGTGGGGGTAAAAAAACCGAAATTTTTTGGAAAAAAATTCATAACTTTTTTCTGGTAAGCATTCTTACATCACAAGTATTTTTAATAGAAAGGTTATTTTTTACTCTAAATTTAAGTACCAAAAGTTTTTCCGTAAAAGGTACCGTTTCCGAGAAAAAAAATAAAAACCACTTTTAGCTTGAAAATTTAAGGTAGATAAAACCACGGCAACTTTTTTCTGGTAAATGTTCCCTCCTCGCAAATATTTTTAATAGAAAGGTTATTTTTTACTCTAAGTTTAAGTACCAAAACTATTTCCAATAAAGATACCTTTTCCGAGAAAAAAAATAAAAACCGCTTTTTGCTTGAAAATTTTTGATGTAACCAACGGCATCATGTGTTATTCTTAGGTAGTGAGTTATATTTTAAACGAGTTACACATGAGGTCTACCCGCGCGTGTCCCCCTGCGGGCACGGATTTTTTTTATTTGTGTCAATTTTTAATTTTCAATCTTCAACTATTTGCACCCTCCCCCCAATCTCATCTAAACTCTGGTTGCCATTGTAACCATGGTAATAGTATCCGTTGTCATGGTAACTGTCGTTATGGTAAACATTGGTATGGTAACCGTTGCTATGGCAACCGTTGCTATTGTAACCCTTACTTCCATCTATGTACTCACTCATAATGAAATCTCTGTAGCTATAAGGCCGATTGACTTGAAATTTTGGTAGGAATATTCCTTTTGCAGTGTACAAGTCAGCTAAGCCAAAGTCAGCCAAAACTGGGGTCAGGGGGGCGTTTAGTGTATAGCTCCTACAGGTTTAAAACTTGGCGAAATGCAAAAAGTTGAAATCTGTTGGGGAAGGAATTTCGTAAAATCCGTTAACACATAAAAGAAATAACTATGTAAAATTTCAAGTAAATTGGGCAGATAGTTTCGGAGATTTGGTGATGAGTCATATATATATATATATATATATATATATATATATATATATATATATTTATATTATAGATAATAATATGTTGTGTATGGATGTTTATATGTGAGTGTGTGTATAGTAATTATATATGTATATATAAATATATATTTATATTATTACTTTGTACAGCACTATTTGACACTTAAGACAATGATAACAATAAGCCTTCTGTTGTTATATAATCTAGGTCTAGTAGCCATTCAGAAATTGTAACTTTGCATGAATGTTTAGTTAAAGGATAAATATACGCAAGTAAAAATCAATTTCTATCGTTTAGGAATGCTAAACGCTGGCACATATTTTCTTCTATCAAGCAATGGTTTTATAATTACCAAGTGAGATATTAGTAGGTGAGTCATTGGTAAATAAGTGACCAATATAAACTGGTTGACTTAAATTCACAAAATCTTCACTTCTCTTCCCCACATGTCATAATTGATTATTCTCTAAAGCTTTTAACTGGATCTATGCAAGTCCTGTTCATTTCGATAACAGCAGTTGGTAACGATAACATTAGCCGAGACATGCTTTTTGCTCTTTTTATCTTAGATATTGTAAATCCGTAACATATTTTGAGTTTTTATCTCAAAACTACTATACTCATGCCTGAATATTGGCTCTTATTGCCACTCTATTTTTAATTATCTTTTTTATTTATATATTTCTCTTTTCTTGTAAGTTAATAGATAAATAAATAAATAAAATAAAGATTGGCTATATTTTGAAATATCAGTTTCGAACGGTTTTGCCATTTATTCGCATTAAAACAATATTGAGGCTGAGCGTGATCCCATTGGCACTAAGCTGGATGCGATCCATTATTCATGATGAAAATAAAGCAAGTATTGTATTCAAATTCTGAAATTAACGGAAACTTTTAATGATTACTGATATTATTTAAATATACTTTCTTTTACTGGTACACTGTTGTAAAGTAATAATTTATTTGATAAATATTACGAATATATAAAACCTTCTTAACGTTTGCTTTTAAAATTATAATCTTAATTACATTATAATTTAAATCTTAATTTTATGTTTATAGACAGTTAGTTATTTCCTGGCAACAACAATTACTTAGATTTTAGCGTAGCTTTTTAATAAAAATATATTTTTCTCTGCAGCTATGGCAATAGCCATAATAGCCATGTTTTTATTCTGATCTCAACGGTACGGATTCGATTCAATGAGTGAAGTTTACCAGATTCGAAATTTAAATAAGGAAAAAAAATCTACTTGTGTAACGTATTGCTTTGAGTTTTCCTTACAATCGCGTTATTCTTATAAATACGAATACGTAACCGAAAACAACTGACTGCAACAACTTTTAGTATTTTACATTGAATTTATTAACATTAATATGAAACTAAACAATAACCATCACATTTATTTACAAATATATCCTTTTAGAAATATTAATGACAATCTGGTCTGTTTGATTCACTTTAGAAAGGTTAATAATTAACAGATACACTTTTCTGTCTCAAATTTAGTCAACGTTCGCTTTTAGTTGTCTGCAATTGTCTCTTTTACATAATATAATATTGTGAACTGTTTATTTTGCATATTATTATCTGTATCGTCATTGGCTTTAAATATTATAACTACGGATGTTTTATTTGCTATGTTTTAAAGATTTAATCCATTTTGTTAGATCATATGACAGAACAAAATAAGACCAACTAACTAAGCTTTAACACACTAAGTATTATGTTAAAGCTAAAAGAGTCTTCGTTTAATAGATTAGGAATTGATTTTTATAAGAGTAATATGTATGATATATTTTATAATTCAACTTGCACTTAACTAAAAAAATTAGGTTTTAAATACCTTTTGGTGCTTTTGTATAATATGCAGTCGAGCAACACATTTGAGTTAGATAACAATATTTGAGTTGTGGAATATGTAAGTTATATAAAAAGTAGCCAAGGCACCTCGCAAGTATAAGTTTTCATAAAACTTTTATCCTTGCAACGAATAGACGGCAAATAAATTGTATGGCTAAGAAGTAGCGAATACTTTTAAGTTTAAAAGAGGTTTTTGAAACAAATTTAGATTTTTTTTAATATATAATAATTTTTTTACGTAACACTGATTAAAAGACATTTAAATGTCGAGTTTTCAACTTGATTCTTGTTTAATGTAATTGATTTGATTTAAAAACTTGTTTCTGTTCTGATTTAATTTAAAAGAAAAATAAAAATATATATATTTAAGGAATATAAAGAAAATTCAATATTTAAAAACCTTTATTTATGTGACATATAATCTAAAAATAATTAAGGTCATAAAAACAATAAAATAAAAAACATAAATGATGTTTATAAACAAAGTACAATAAAAAAAAGTTAAAATCCATGCAAAAAATAAAATAATCAAAACTAATAACAAATGATAACATAAAATAAAAATACAGAGAAAAAAAGGAGTTGCCATAATATGAAGAAATTATTTTATTTCAGTGAAATGATTCTAATTATTTATTTGATGATTTTTAAGTATATCGTTTCAAATTTGAAATCAGAGTTATTTAACCAGGTAATTTCAAATATTTTTGCCTTTTATAACATTTCAATGTTGATTTATCGCTTTAATTAAAGTCTCTGTTATTGATACGTAAAGTAATATGTGTTATAGCTTTAAGACTTCTTCTAAGCCTTGTATCCCAATATCATCAGATATCAAATCAACATTTTTTAGTTGTTAGACAAGTTCTGACTCAGCTTGGAATTGTCACTATTGAGTAATATAAATATTATATCTATATATGACTACAACTTTTATTTAAAATGTATGCCAACCAACGAAACCAACCTTTTATCTGATTGCGCTTATTTCTGCAAACTTACATCAATCCTTCATTCTCTTTCCCTTGATATTATTTCTTTAGTTATACCCATATGAATATAGTTTCTCCCGATTTCTAGATATATCTGATTCTTGACCTGTTCTTGTGTCCTCAAATTACTAAGTTATCAAACACGAATCAAATAAGTGTGTACTTTTAAAACATTGAACTTGGGAATTTAGCATATACACTAGCAATATGAGTATGAAGTGCTTAATATCACTGAAATTTTGACTGGCCTGAAGCTTATGTTCTTACTTACACATAGCGAATACAAAATACGTGTTATTAAACTTAAATCACATCGGTTAATGAATGCCGAAAATGAATCCCTGTTATAAGTAATTTGATGAATGTTGTGTATTTTGATAACTTATCATACTAAAAAACAGAACATTTCAAATATTTTGCTAAGAACTTTAAATTAAAATCATAGATATTCCACCTAGCACCGACACCAACTGCTGCTCCCGCTACCTTCGCATATCTACATTCGGTCGGGCTACTGAAGCCCCCCCCCTATCTTACGCCGACTATAAACAGACCGGTTACTTTGATCTCGATCAAAAAGCCAGTGAAATCTTGGTAAAAGGCGGGCGAGGCTCTCCGGACTCTCTCAAAGTCACAGCAGAGCCCACAAAGCGTCTCAAACTAATGGAAGATCGCCATGCATCCATGTGGTACAGATGGTATTGGAGCCGATGAAGAACACGTGACAGAGTACTAATGACGAACTAAACAGTACTTTGTCACCTGTTTTTTATTGGTCCAAATTTATTAATATAGTATTAAATGATAAAAAAACCAATTTCTTTAAAGAAAACCTATGAGAGAGAGAGAGAGGTTAGTAACTTTGTTTGGGTCATTATTATTTATTATACACATACATACTCTTATATAAAACTTTATATCGTATATTTTTTGTAGTTAACTTTTATAATAGTAAATTTTCCGTAGGCTTATGAACTGCTGATAATATATTATAGATAACATATTAAACTATTTGCCTTCTGTCAAAGATTCGAAAGAAGTTATTGCTGCTTTGGAATGGAAGATCGTATAATATGTTTGAATAAAATATTAAACAAAAACATCAGCAGCTGATCTTGTGGAATATTCAATATTAATTAAAAGTCTGAAATGTTACAAAAATAAGAACTTTTTAAAACTGTATTTTTTCCGTTGAAACGTTGAATTAATTACAAGTTTCATAAAAATGTTTGTTATTTTAAGTTAAATGAATTTCCGTTTGAAAGATCCAACTTTTTCCATTAACACCAATTAGTAAAACACACGGCTTATTATCTTAAGATTAACACTAATTAAGAACTCAAAGCAAGTACCGCTTTCAAACATTTCTACTTAATTACAATTCATGTTATACGTAAATTAATATGGGTATATATTTTTTTTTTTTTTTTTGTATGAGGAGGGCAAACGAGCTGGCGGGTCATGGATGGACGTGATCACCGCCGCCCATGAACTCTTGCAACATCCGAGGATTTACAAGAGTGTTGCCGGCCTTGTAGGTGGGAATAAACACCTTTTTGGAAGGTACTCATATCGTACCAATCTGGAAATACCGCCGAAGGGAGTTCGTTCCACAAGCGAGTGGAACGTGGAAAAATGTCCTTGAGAACCGCATAGTGGAGGATCGTCACGCATCCAGGTGATAAGGATGGTATTGGAGGCGATGGCGCGCTGTGCGGTGATGAAATTCGGCGGCAGGCATCAGATCGAATAGTTCTTCGGAACACTCCCCGTTGTAAATGCGGTAGAAGAAGTACAAAGAAGCCACGTCTCTACGCAATGCCAAAGAGTCCAGCCGTTCGCAGAACACCGGGTCCCCGACATTTCGAACGGCTCTCCATTGTACGCGGTCAAATGTTAGAAGCTGATATTGGGGTGATCCGGACCAGAGATGAGAACAGTACTCCATGTGTGGCCGGACCTGCGCCTTATAGAGCGCAAGTCTTTGGCCAGGTTTGAAGTACTGCCTCGCTCTATTGATCACTCCCAATTTCTTCGAGGCCAACTTGGCCTTGCTCTCCAGATGACCACGAAACTGACAACCGCTCGAAATGTCGAGACCCAGTATTCTGATAATATATTTGTGTTGCAAGATACTTTAATATTTTTCAAATCTTTGCTTAGGTTCCGTGTTTGTTGTACTTCTTGAAAGTATTTACTTTTATTTATATATAAGTTTCTCTCAAGTACTTATACGTGAATATTCACATAAATAATATTGGCAAGAAATAGTTATATAATTTTTGGACGCTATGTAAGAATTGATATGACATTAAGTACCATTTAATTTGCCTAATATACGAGTATGTCTTTTATCCCTGAAGGGAAGAGACAGCGGCAGTAAGTAAGTTCGACTTCGGTAAATGGATCCCAAAGAATAAACCTCTAAAGAGCGTGCTAAGCTTTTGCAAAACTGACACACTCACAACACCAGACCAAAATAAGCTGAACAAAGGTCTTATATTTTAATAGACATATTATTTTCTAGATAATATCGTAATAATAAAGGTAGATAAAATTTTATTGATGAGACACAAAAGGCTCCTTTTAACATCTAACTATAAGTTAGAAAAGGTTTCAGTAATTGTGCCGTTGAGTTAATTACCTACGTATTACCTACCTTAGCACATAATTAAACGGGACTCAAAATTACGAGAACATAAACGCGTCTGGAACGAAAGGCTTACATACTGTATTTAACACATAAAATATTCGTAATATTGTTTGTTTACGTTATTATTATTTTGACATGAAAATAATATATTTAAAACATTAACACTTTATCACTTTATATTAAAACTGTTTTACCGGCAGAAATAGTCGTATATTGTAAGCGTAAAATTATCGAACAAGGCACGGAGCCCTAGACAAGTGTCACTCGTTTCGAAATAGGCCGATCAGAAGAGTAATTTCCTCTTTTTGTCGATTGATTTATTTATCACCTTCAGGTGAACAAATGAAATTCCTATTGAAATAATAATTATATCATAATTTAATGTAAATTCTAAAGTTGCGCTTTTAACCACATAGGACGATAAGAATCCATCGTTTGCTGTGACCACCTTACCAATACGCAAGATGAAGTATAAAATTGTAAAGTTATTTAAGACCTAAGATTCAGTAATATTTCAAAATATGTTATTCAACTCATTATTTCTGCTTTAATTAACATCTTGTGTCAGTTTAATAAACGTCTTTAGAAGTGTATTATCTAACCTTAACTGATATATATCGTAACCAGAATATTGTGTATCCGTTACTATTATCTTTGTCTTCAGAGTTAACAAATATGTATCAATATGAAAATTGATCGGAACTAAATCATTTTCATTAAATGAGATATAAATTACACATATATCTTTAGACAGTTTGATTTATATTGATAAATACATAAGTATACAACCCAAGTAAAATACTCAAGCCAAATATCTGGGTCTCTAAACAGAAAAAGGATAAATATTTTAATTAGATACGCATATTAACTATTGATACTACACATTTCAAATTACTTATTGTATTTATGGCACCAAAGTTTATTACTTGGGATTTGTAGATTTTAACAAAACATTTAATTCCATACTTCATGACACCATCTGAAGGGCATTATAAAACCATTAAGTGGAACATTCATCCGAATACCGGAGAAAATCTCTCCTGGATAGATACTGGAGAAGCTCCTAAGAACAGAAGAAGAATTCCCGATCAAGGGAAAAGTCAGCCCCGTGTCACCGAAATTATTGTCAGCTGTCTTAGAAGTGATCTTTAGAAACTTAGAATTGGGAAAATATGGAAATATGTAATGGAGTTAAACTTAATTATCTACGCTTTGCACAAGATATTATTTTGTTTTCGGAGACTCCAAATAATCTACAGGAAAAACAACCATCAGATGAAAGTTCTAAGTGAGGTAAGTGTACTATGTCAAATGAAAATATAATATGTTAATGAGTACATATACTTAGGTCAACTAATATTGTAAGAAGACACGATGTAAAAGGAAATAAATAGAAGGATAATAAATAACTGGAAACGGTTTTGGTCTCTGAGCGAAATCATGAAAAAAGGACATACCTATGAAAAAAAATAATTAAATATCTAACAACTGCATCCTTTCATGTCTAACGTACGGATGTCAAACATGAACACTAAGTGATAAGAAACTTAAAACAATCCAGGTCTCACTTAATGTGTGTTACAAAAAATAAAAATGAAAATGGACTCAACACAAGCCCCGGGAAGGTATAAAGAAGTGATGGAATAATAACGAAATGGTACCCGCGAGATCGCAATAGAAATAAAATAATACAAACCAGATGCTGGGAAGATGACTTTAAATAGAAAGGTCCACTATGGACACGTCTCGCAAAGGACAGGAACAAATGGAAAGCTTTGGGGGTGAGCATTCTTGAAATACAAGTAGAAAATGGAAAACAATAAAATGTATTTTTTAACAAGAACATATATAATACATATTTATATTTTGCATATTAAGAGTTACAAATTAATCGCGATAAAGTTAACAAAAATATAAATTATGTTTCAGTAGTAAAGGTTATTTTATTTTATTTTTTTAGTATTTATCAATATGATTCAGAACAGATATACTAAACTAGTCTCATTATTAGGCTTCAACAACTATAATAATACTTAAGGGAATACATAGAATTCATATATGTATGTCGAGGTTCCTCTTTGACGAATCATACAATGTAACTGAGCACATATTTGCTAAAAATATACAAGCTCCAAATTGTTGGCTAACATCTGACGTTCTGACGACTGAATTTTAATCGTGAAAATAAGTCGAGTCACGATTGTGCCGGAATCACCCGCTAACAATGACCAACTTTCTTTGACTTATGTATAGTGACTACAACTGTTAATAGAAAGTTAGAAATTATATCTTTGTAACTTGTAGGTGAAAGTATATTAAATGAAACTCATTTCAAGTTGGAAGATTCGATTCTATAAAATGTAGATTATGCGCTTGATAGAATATACATGAATAAAATAAAAATAAGAATATTAAATGATTATTGTAGAAGACTATACAACTTAAATTTGCAAATATAGCCTCGATGTTAAATTTAATGAAGCAGTGATTTGAGTCGATTGTAAATTGTCACAGGATCGTGTGATATATAAAAATATAAATTGGATATTGATACTGTAAATTGGAAACTGTAAATTGATACATTAACATATAATAGATAAATTGTACATGTAAGATTTATGTTTAAAATAATACTAGGAGATATATGATTATTGTAACACATTAAAGCTCAAGTTAATGAAATTATCCTTATATAATGTTTAAATTGTGTTTTGACATTACTACAGATTGAGTTGGGCATCGATTGTTAGGAGTTACTCTTTGTACATTTAATAGGAAATAAGTGACAGTGTAATCTATATATATATATATATTTCGTAAATATTATTGCATATAAAAGCCTACTTTTTGTGAAAAAATAAAAGCCACAAATTTTTCACAAAAAGTATAGGTTATGTGATACCAGAATAAGGTCTTTACAATCAGAACAGAAAAGAATATAGACAAATACAGTAAAGTATTGGAAGTGAGTTCTCGAAACTACATATAGATGAAGATAATTCTTATATCTTTACGGATTTTATGAGTAGTGCTGAATTATGACCAACAATAACTTAATCATATAAATATATTATGTACAGACAAAATTTTAAGTAATTGTTTGGGAAACAAAAACTTGTAACAATAAATTGTCAATATCGCAATATTCGCGATTGGATCGAAATAACTACAAAATAAAGTTATTATTATATTTATAGTCAATATTTTTTTATCCTACTGAATACAACACGACGAGTGACGATACGAACGTAATAAAACAGAACGGAACAGAAAAGAACAGGTCAGAACAGGGAGGGCGTTTCTCGTAATTGACATGAATAGCGGCAGAGCTTTTTGCGTTTCATATTTGAAAATACATATTATTTATAAACTATACGAGTATAATATAATATAAGTCTAATTCTATGACATGTTAGTATATACAGGAGCAGAAAACTTTAAATTATTTTTTAAAGACAAGATAGATCTAAATATAACAAAATATATGAATAAATAATATACCTTCAATAATATATTCTTCTCAGGTTACCATCGCCATTAGCCATCGCCAGCACAGGTTTCACAAAGAGATAAATTATTGATCTGCTGTTGTCAATTTATAATGAATACTTACTTAAACGAAAATTGGCATCGATAAGCATAACTTCTATTTATTTATATCTTTTCCACTTTGAATCCATACCAGTGATCACTTGTGTACGTCAAATGAGAGTGACAGGAGGGCCTATTTTGATACCATACTAAGGGAAATAAAACCTTCTGAAAAGTCACCCTCCAACTTAAAATAAGGCTACAAGGGTTCCAAACGCGTCCGAGTATGAGAAAAACCACACAACAAATTCGGTCAGGTTTTTTAATGTGATTGTTTCACAAACCTCAACATATTAACAACAACTGGAGCCATCGCAATCAATTCGATAAGCCGCCCTAACGATTAGTTAATAAAAATATATATTATTATGATTATTATAGAACAAATGAGGGATCAGTTTATGTATAAAAAATTATATATCAGTTTATATATTAAAAGTAACAACTTTCATCTTATTTAATTGTGGATAAAGCTTCTATAAAGATTTTTGTATTTCTTTTCAAATTATTTGCATTCATTTTCATTCCTTCATCCGTTTTTATTTAAGTTTTAAAGAACGAAGTAATATAAATCTTATCTAAAACTAGCCCACTAGGTTAACTATACAGGGTATTATAATTACATTCGAACTTCTCTCACCACACCTAATTTAATTAAAATCCATTTTTTTTCTGTCAGACAAACAAATACACAAACAATTAAGATTTTTTAAGAAGCTTGGGATATTATGAAATTTATATATTATTATATATATTGAACATCATGTGGAAGAACGGTAGAAAATGAAACTAATATTAATATACAATAATATATTTATCCTTTCAATTATGGGACCTTTTACACGGATGTAAGGCTTTCATAAAATTTCACGAAATTTATTGAACCTAAACGTTCTGAATGGTATATTAGTTAATTTACCAATACTCAGAGTCGTGAATTACCTCGGCCCAGCCGCTTCCATTCGTTGCGACTTATTTATGTTCACAAAACTGAGAGCTAATTCTATTGAATTGGAGGGATTGAATTTATTTAAATATTTTAAATATTCCTAAGTAACTAGTTTTCTGTTTATCTTTTCTAAAATTCTGATTTACTGTTTAATTTCTACGAGTGTTTATTTTCTGTTTTAAATAAAACTTTACAGGAAATATTCTTTTATATAAGAGAGAACTCGGTGCCAGCAATTGAAGGAGTTTTTATAATATGACTATATTTTTCTGAAATGTCGAGAAACCAGTCATCTTAATTCTAGTTATCATACTTCATTAATTATCAATTCCAAAATTGTGCTAATATTGGTACATTTGTGGCATCAATTATAATGCCACTTATATCGGGTGGGCCAAGAATTCGTTAACATTTAAATGTAACTTTCCACGCAAACTATTGCCGCGCGGGCCGCGGGCGCGGGCGGGGGCAATAGCTCGCTTCTTGGAAATTTAGTCGCAATGGATCGCTTCACGGGGCCACAACGAGCTTACTGTGTGAAACAGTTTTATTTAAACAACTTTTCGCTCATTACTGTGAGACGTTTATTTCGCGTTGAATATGGTTTACACGACTTAAGTCAGTGTCCAAGTGCTCTTTTAATAAAGAAATGGGTGAAGAAGTTCGAAGAGACGGGATCTACACTAAATGTGAAACAAACCGGCGGCCCGCGGACTTCTCGAAGCGAAGAGAACGTGCAGCAAGTTTCCGCTTCTGTTATTTATTATTTAATTCTTTATTGCACAATATAAAATAGTGTACAAAAGGCGGGCTTAATGCTAATAGGCATTCTCTACCAGCCAACCTTAGGATGTGAAAGAGAAGAAGTCCGTAGGCGTGCAAAAGAAACAAAAATAAAAAAAAATACAAATAAAAAGTGTTGATAATATTGATATGGAAATATAATATAATAAATGATATAAGTTATATATAATTATGTATATTTTTAAAAGATTGGATGTGTTATTCTTTGGTAAAATAAAAATCTTTCACCTGACGTTTGAAGGTCTCTCGAGACCGGGCTTTTCTAAGAGACTCGGGTAATTCATTCCACAGTCGAACTGCAGTAACAGCAAACGAGTTGGACACAAAACCAGACCGATGAAGAGGAGTACTGAGCAATAAATTGCTAGAAGAGCGGAGTGATCTGTCATGTGAATCAGATAAGAAAGAGAATTTGCATTTAAGATACGAAGGAGTGGAAGGATTAAACAAAAGAGAATATAGTAGACACAGGATTCTGACATTCCTGCGAGAGCGAATAGGCAACCAATTTAATTTGGATCTAAAATTCGAAACATGATCGAACTTACGCAGGCCGAAAATGAAACGAATACAGGTGTTAAGTAAACGTTCAAGCTTATTAAGTAGATCTTCGTTGGCGTCCAAATAGCACACATCTGCATAATCGAGAATAGGCAATAACAATACGTTCACTGCCTGTAATTTCGCATTGAAAGGGAGAAAATTTTTAAGCCGTAACAAGGGGTGAAGTGTTTTATAAAACTGTTCGACGTGATCCAGATTTATCGACGCGCAAACGTTCGGCTGAATTAGGATTATCCCGCACATCATTACGCCGTATTTTGAAATTAGATTTGAAATTACATCCATATAAGATCCAGATAGTGCAAGAACTAAACCCTAATGATTTAAATTTGCGTAAGTCATATGCCGAAACAATGTTAACTCGATTCAGTAATTTTGACAACATCTTATTCTCTGACGAAGCCCATTACCACCTAAATGGACATGTAAACAAACAGAATTGCAGGTATTGGAGCAGCGAAAATACCAAAGCTAAACATGAAAGGCCACTTCACTCTCCTAAGGTAACTGTATGGGCTGCAATTTCAGCAAAAGGAATCATCGGACCTTACTTTTTTGAAGATTCTCGAGGCCGTTCAGTTAGTTACTGTTAATTCTCCCGAGTATGTGAAAATGTTACGGGAGTTTTTAGCACCGATGCTACTGAAATTTGCTGGCTATACTCGTAACACATGGTTTCAATAAGATGGAGCCACGTGTCACACATCGAACGAGTCCTTGCCGGTGGTCAAAGAAATGTTTCCGGAAAAGCTGATTTCCAGACGAGGTGACATCCCATGGCCGCCCAGAAGTCCAGATCTATCCCCAGCAGACTTCTTTTTATGGGGTTATTTAAAGAGTCGTGTCTACATTGATAAACCGAATACACTCCGCCAACTTAAAGAAAAAATCATCGAAGAGATGTCGGCGATCTCGCGGTCTCTTTGCAGAAGAGTATTCGAAAACTTCAGGACTCGCTTAGATGAGTGCAAAAACCGAAACGGTGGTCATTTAGACTAAATAATTTTTTAAAAATAAATTACAACTAATTAGCTTTCTCGTAAATAAACTATTTCTAAAATATGTTAAATGTTTTTTTTATACGATTTTTTCAAATGTTAACTAATTCATGGCCCATCCTGTATAAACGACGTCAGAAGTCATTGATGCTGATGATCAGATGAAATGGATGTGAATAAAATGGTACGCTTAATAACGAACAAAAAATATCGCTCAGATGTTTGCGATAAATGTGTCAAATGCATATTCCTTGCCTCGAGGCATTGTTCCTGTGCGGAGCCATTGAGCCACCTACTACTCGTATCAGTTTACACTACATCAACTTCGATGCTTTGTCTCTGTCGTTTTTCCACACCTACATTATCTTTGGTTTTTAAGTTTATAAGGAAATTGAAATATATAATTTATAGAAAATTGTTTGTTTAAATATAATATATATGAATCACTATAGTTTATGGTATTATAATATGACGTAGATTATGACATGTGATGGGAAAGCATAAGTAATAGCAGTTTATTCTTAGTTTATTCCTCGACTTATTTGCCGCTAATAGTATTATAGTTGTAAATTTTTTTACTCATTTTAGAAAAAAAAAATACTTTTATTTTGTTTTAAAAATAAAATAAAGTAGATAAAATAAATAAGATAATACTTTACTTTTGAGAAAAAAAAACATTTACATGTTTTGAAAAGAATGTGAAACAATTAAGTTTGTCCTAAATTAGAAGCAGAAACTTTGCCGGCGGCTAAGCATGTGGTGTACTTATATAATAATTAAGAGCCTTAATGTTGAAATATTGTTTTTACATTGTTATTTTTTTATAAGGCTGGATATATATTTCCTTGTTTTGTACATTTTACATTAAATTATCTTCCTTTTAAACGTTCTCACTTTTTCAAATATTGCTAGCTATAAGCGTGGCACACAAGGACATGGTATTTGAACTATATTTACACAGCATGCCATGAACTCTATTTAAGTATATTTATTTCAAAAAAGTTTCAAAAAAACGTTCGCGACAGCACTTCTAAAGTTGACTCAGTGTAACCTTTTTGACGGTAAGGCAATTCTATTATATTCTAAAATAATCATGTTTTCTAAATATGATTACAGGCAGCCCAACTAAGAGCTGCTTATTTTAATATCGGGACAGTGAGATAACCTTCTATTGAGCAGAACTCCTATATATTTGGTATTCTTTCGCACAGTGATCGGTACATTAAGTAGAGGGTCACTGTTTTAACTATTCGTGCCAACTATGTTCCTCCCGAAAAATAGTATCACGATGTTGTTTTTAGGGTTCATCTCGATCCTCCATTTTCTATTTAATTTCCCGAGGGAATCGGCCGCGGATTGAAGACGAGACAAGATGAAACGAATCGATCTTGAGGTTGTATAGAAGGCAGTTTCATCCGTAAAAAGAGATAGTTTAACTTGTGGACTCTTCCTAGGAATATCGCTCGTATGGATTGAATAGAGAAAGAGATGGAGTCCTGGTCGACTTCTACCCTGTTGGGACAATGATTAGAGAGGGTGTTCTACGAGGCAGCTCTACGAAGAATCATGCCGCGAGGATCGGTGAAGGTGGTCCGTTCTTTACATTCTTTTAAAATTGCATAAAAGTGTCAATAATACCTATTACATGTCTGTAATAGCCGAAATACCTCAGCAATTGTAGTTTCAAGAAAGGCTACAGCATATCCGTCCTAGAAATAAACTTCTAAATAGCGTCCCAAACTTTTGCAGAACTGTCACAAGGCGTTAAGCTGAATCAAAAAGTTATTTATAAAATTTTTAATCAACTGTTTGCACTTAATTTTATATAACTTGATAAAAGGTCAAATGTCTATTATTATCATAGCAGTGCATCATAGTTAGTTGTTGCTGAAACCACAACTTACTTTTAGTACTGAATGGCTTATTATTTCACGAGAAATTTCGATATTGTCCGTTTAAATATGATGACAAAAGAGTGTTCAGAGCGACAAAATCATTCTCGAATAAGCTTATTCCAAGCGGTTGACACTGACACGATTTCCGGTGTATGACTGCGCGCTGTTGTGAGATGAAATGATGAAAGCTGTATATATGCCTATAAAGTAGATGACTACCACTTTATATTTTCTTAAGCCATAATAACAAAACATATACGGCATTATACCAACGTTTTGCAAAATTGTTTCATAGTATTTCTGTATTTCCTTATACTACTTATATATTTGAATTACATTTTACCTACAAATGTGGTCACAAACTTATTCAAAATATGCGCACTATTATTTTTTAAGCGTAGATGGTTATTTGAAAATTTGGTAAATTTGAATACTTGATTAATTATTTATTTTAATACATCATTTTTGCAATACATAATAATGCAATACTCGTATACAATGATTTAAATAATAAATACTTTATCTCGGATCCTCGTCAGCGTTAACGGATCACACGGTCTAAAGACAAATCAACACATCTTTAAGGCTATGGGTAAAATATTATAGCTAATGGAATCTTCGCTACATTTATATATCATAAATTAATAGATTACAGTATCGTAAACATCATATTTGGTAATACTGTAATCTGTGAATTAATTATTAATATATTGTAGTACATGATAATTTTTCTGCTACATCGAAATATTGCATGTAAAATATTATTTATAAATTATTTAAAAAACCAAGATGCAAGTTCAACTTGCACATAACTGAGAAATGAGTTTTCCAAAGGCGGAACCTGCTGGTGCTCTTGTATATTATGCAGTCACCCCGCGATAACTTATACTCAAGTACTGGAATATTTTAAGTTATATAAAATGGAGCAAAGTGCTTTCCAAGTATAAGTTTCATAAAACTTCTATCGTTGTAGCGAATGGACGGCAAAACAAATTGAAGGGCCAAGAAGTTTGTAATACTTTTAAATACAGTAAGGAATTTGATTTTTTTTATTGTGTTAATTATTTACATCTTTTTGTATATGGCACTGAATAAAAGATATTGAAATAAAGATATAGATAAATAGCCTTTATTAATTAGTGTTCCGACTGGAGTTTATTTTAAGAATCATTGCAATAGTCATAAGTCAATTGAAGACTTAAAAGAAGATATTTAATTTTCAAAGTTCGCAGAAGAAAAATAATTTGCTTCGGTTAAATCTGATTTGAATACAGTTTCTCACTTTTTAAGTAAAGTTGTTTTCTTAATGAGATAATTAATAATAATATTTACTTACTGAGTCAAGTCTTTAATTAAAATGTTTGTTACTAAACTTATATATAAAGTAAGTTGTATCAAAGCTCGTTCTAAGTTGTATCAACCGACTTGTTTTAAGCTTTGTATCTCAATATGAATTTCACCAGAACTGACGTCGGATACTAACTCAATATAGGTTAATTCTTAGTTAGGAAACTTTTGACACAGCCGGCACTGTCAATGGCCTTAGTGAATTAATAATTTTTTTATTTAAATTAACCATATCATAACTATTCAAAATTTAGGGTTTTTAAACGTAATTATACGTAAAGTAAAGTAAGTAAGTATTCATGCACAAATACACTACTCGCAAGACGTAACATTATTATAATTTTATATTGCACTTAATGAATTGCAAATAATCTACATACTTTAATATATTACAGTCGTTTAAGTTTATAGATAGAAATTGATATAGTTCAGTAAAAATCTACAATTAAGTAAATCTAACGAATAAAGATTCCTCGTCGGAGCGCTCACGTGTCTGCTGTATACTCGTACAAGCTAATTTAGTTGCAGAAGTAACCACGGAGTGTTTTTCACCAGTTTTTTTATGAAGTTTATATTTCACCGGTACTTTTTATACAAACATAGAAAAGAACCGTTAGGTCCAATAAATTCAGACGACTCGCTATCCTCCTAAAGAACGTTTAATATTAATAGGATTTTTCAAATTACCTACCTCTATATATCACACAAATTTATTATGAAAAATTTAATATAAATCATACATATATAAATACGAATCAGTAGACGGTCTATTAATTTTAGTAGTTAGTGAACGTGAGTAAAGATTAAAGGTAGCGGCTTCGTTTCACACTCGGGATTGTTGTTTATGTGATCCACGGACTCTGTTCTGAATCAGGATGTAATTTGTGTACTTTATCAGTAAACCCCTTCGATATAAAGATGTACAGGGATGGTTCCCTAAATCTTTTTTTAGATAAAAATAAAACTTTCATTCGATGAGTTTTAATTTAATTATAAAAGGATTCAATAGTTTGTTAATTATAGCTTCGTTATCAATGATTATTCACCTAACAAATGTTGACAAGTCCAATAAAATGGTTCGAGATCTCTCTTTGATAAATCATGCGATACCACAGCGCAAATATTTGTTTAAAATGGTCAAGCTCTGAATCGTCGGCTTACATTGAACTATTGCGAATATAGTATTTTAATTGTGAAAATAAGTCAACATTGTGCCGGAGCAGCGCGCGAACAACGACCAACTTTTTACAGCCTTACTATCGTGACGTAGAACATTATCAGAAATTATATAAGTTAAATCATAGAATATTAATAATTATATAAGTTAAGAATATACTCTTATGCTAGAAACAGAAGAGTAAAATATTATTGCAATAATAATCTATTAGTTTTAAGGATTGTAGTCTAGAACTACATCCTCTAAAACTAAATGAGAGAGTCTTAAAAAAATATTTAGTGTTGAAAATGAAAAAATAAATATTTAAAAAACAATATTATTGCCTAATTTAGGAAAAATTAATAATAATAATTAATAATTACGTGATATATTTAAAAGAGTAACTTTTATTCGAAATAATAAATAATTTATACTACATTATAGCCCGATAGTCTGAGGTTGAGCAGAGTAGGGTCGTTCACGATCCATCACAAAAGACAAGCGCTGTCATAGCGGGGCAATCGCATCTGCCGAAGGCATCGCTGCTGTCTCCCGTCGGTACTATCTGACTCTGATAAACCATTTAAATGTGTATTGTGACTTTACTACAAATATATTTTCAACATTTATTTTATATTATAATTATGATATTGCTAAAGTAAAAAATAAATGTGATCTTGTTATGTAATATACATACTTTATGAAATTAATCATTTACATTGAGATACCGTATACTTGAAATCATTAATTGATTGTAATATGAAATATCTCTCGTTCTATTTATATTTAAAATTTACTTTTAATATAACTCATACATAATACTTGCAACATGTTGATGATAAATCGGAATAGCATCGCAAAAATCTTATCATATTTATAAATATTCGTTTAATAAAATTTTATATATATAAGTATAAACTATAACCCCATTTTAAGACTATGTAAAATATATAATAGGATAAATTAACGTGTCATATAAAGTTGCTGTCTGATTTTAAAAGTAGGTTACCCACATACATTGGAATTAGAAAGGTCGAGTAAAACATAGAAACGGGCAGTTCTATTATCGTTACTTGCCCGTGATCTTAAACTGATGTGAGTGTCCGCTAACAGTACCATATGTGGCACCTCAGCTAATGTTTGAATTTATAACTATTATATATATCCAGTTTCATTTAATATGCGAAGCGTTACTTTTACTGAGCAAATTGAACAGAGTATGAACCTTAAATTCGAAAACCAGTGATCTCTGGGGTATGTCAGTTAAATTGCTTAGCACTATTATAAATAATATTGCCCCTCAATTATCCCTTATTTTTAACAAATTTATCGAAATCGGTATATTTCCAGATTTTATGAAAAACAGTAAAATAGTTCCTTTGTTTAAAAGTGCCGATAGATTGGATCCCGAAAATTATAGGCCTATCCCGGTTTTACCAACCTTGAGTAAGGTCTTCGAGAAAATTATTTTAAATCAGAGTTTTTGTATAGTAGTGGGATCATGCATAGTAAACAATATGGTTTTACCAAAGGCAAATCAACGACTGATGCGGGTGCCGCGCTTCTTAAGCACATTTACGACGCATGGGAGAAGTCGCAGAATGCAATTGGGGTGTTTTGCGATTTGTCCAAAGCCTTTGATTGTGTGGACCATCGGACGTTGCTATGCAAACTAAATCACTACGGTGTACGTAGCGCTGCGCTTGATCTTATTGCCTCTTACCTGAATCAAAGAATCCAGACAGTTTACGTAAATAATTCTAAATCGTCTGGTTCTCACCTAAAGATGGGTGTTCCACAAGGATCTATTCTGGACCCCTTTTTGTTTTTACTTTATATTAATGACTTGCCCTTTTTTTTTGAGGGTCTGTGTGACATTGTACTCTTTGCTGATGACACCTCGCTTATTTTTAAAGTTGAGCGTGATATATTGGAAAATAATTAATGAGGAAACTGGAAGAGCTAAATCCCAGAGGATCGACTTTAAATTAAATATAGATAATAAATATGTTACGTCTGACCTCGAGGTTGCTACTGCTTTTGAAACCTTTTTTACTAATATTCCAGTGACTAAAACGTTATCTTTAATTTCTTCTCCCGCTGCAGCTATAGGATTACTTAGAGATAATGTAGATCGATGTGTTAGCATTTTTAATTTAAAAAAAGTGAATGCTCAAGAAGTAATCAAAGTATTTAAATTAATTAGCGTTAAAAAGACTAGTGATCTTTGGGGAATATCTGTTGATGTACTCAAGTCCATAATTGACATTGTAGCGCCAGACTTTGCATTGATATTTAATAATTGTTTAGAATGTGGTATATTTCCTGATCTAATGAAACAAAGTAAAATAACTCCATTATTTAAATCTGGCAGTTCATTAGATCCTAGTAATTATAGACCAATTTCAGTCTTACCCACATTTAGCAAGATTTTTGAAAAAATAATTCTTAATCAACTTGTTGATTTTTTCAGTAAAAACAATCTCTTGCATAAAAGCCAGTTTGGTTTCACTGCCGGTCGCTCTACAACAGATGCTGGGGTTGAGCTATTACTCAATATATTTGAAGCCTGGGAAGGATCCCAGGATGCACTTGGCATTTTCTGTGATATATCTAAGGCGTTTGACTGCGTTCAACACGAAAACCTTATAAAAAATTAGAACATTATGGAGTTAAGAATAAGTCCCTAGATTTGATCAGTTCATATCTTAATGATAGAATTCAAAAAGTAGACGTAAATCGAATACGTTCTTAGGGCCTTTCTTGTTCCTCATTTACATAAATGACTTACCTCACCTAGTGAGGGAAAAACATGGGATAGTGTTGTTTGCTGATGATACTTCTCATACTTTTAAAGTTAGCAGAAGGCAATCTGTTATTGACGATGTAAATAATGCTCTCTCAGATGTTGTACAATGGTTTAACGCCAATAATTTATTGCTCAATAAAAAAAAGACGAAATGTGTTAAATTTACTTTACCAAATGTTAAAAATGTTAAAACCAATGTACAATTAAACAATGAGGAATTGAACTTGGTCAAATATACTACTTTCTTACCTTAGATGAAAAATTGCAGTGGGGTCCTCATATATTTGATTTATCAAGTAGACTTAGTTCTGCTATATACGCGGTTAAAAAAATACGTCGATTGACAAATGTGGAAACTGCTCGATTAGTTTACTTTAGTTACTTTCATAGTATAATGTCTTACGGTATACTCTTATGGGGTAATGCAGCCGACATCGATACCATATTCAAACTGCAGACGAGGACTGTTCGAGCAATATATAATATGAGACCTAGAGAATCCTTAAGAAACAAATTTAAAGAATTTAAAATAATGACTGTTCATAATCAATATATTTATGAAAATTTAATTTACGTTCATAAAAATATTTCTAAGTTCAAAAAAAATTGTGATTTTCATAAAATTAATACGAGAAATAAAAATAAACTCGCTATGCCCAACACTAGGCTCCATAAAATAGGTAAATCCTTTAAGGTTAATTGTATACGTTTTATAATAAGCTCCCAAATGAAGGCTTAAGTTTATCATTAAATAAATTTAAATTATATACAAAAATAAATTTGATAAAAAAATCCTACTATAGTGTACAGGATTACATCAACGACGATATGGCCTGGGAATGAATTGTATTATATTGCGAATAACTAGTAATCTCCGCAATTTGTTTTTTGTTGTAGATTAATTTCGTTTTATCGACCTGTTGCATCACACCGATTCCTTAGAAGTCATTACTTGCGGTAGCGTCAGGAGTCGGGTTGCGCTCATCCCTCAAATATGTGCGAAGGGGGTGATGGCTGGCTCTTGCGTTATGCTCGTGAACGGGTGCTGCTTGCGGTGTCTGGTTGTGTAGCAGGCCTATTTTTATTATTTATTATTATTATCATTATTTTTTTTTTTTCATTATATTGCTACGGTTCTAGTTGTTCCAAAATAGCTTTTAAGATTGACATTTGTGAAACAGTGATCACAATATAAAAAAATATATATCCGGCTGAGTTTGTTGTGTGGTTCTTCTCAGACTAGGATGCGTTTGGAACCCTCAAGCTTTAACATTAAGTTGGACAGTGGTTTTACAGAAGGGCTTATTACGATAAATCTGGTATCGCAATAGGCCTCCCTGACACTTCCATTTTGACGTACACAAGTGATCACTGATAATGATTCAAAGTGGAAAAGATATAAATAAATAAATAAATAAATAGATAGGATTAATTATGACGAAGTAAACAGTACTTAGTCACGAGTCTTGCATTGGTTCGAGATTAATAATTTAGTGTTAAATGCCAAGAAAACTAAATGCATAGAATTTACACTTCCTAATGTAAAAAGTAAAAATTTAAATTTGCTCCTTAACAATGAAGTGTTAGAATTGATTGACTCAACAAATTTCTTAGGTATAACATTAGATAAAAAGCTTAAGTGGAACTCTCAACACTTGCAGCCAAACTCAGCTCAGCCGTCTTTGCAATTAGAAAAGTTAGACAATTAACGGACATTAATACGGCTCGACTTGTTTATTTTAGTTATTTTCACAGTATTTTATCTTACGGTATTTAATTATGGGGCAGTGCTGTCGAAATTAATTCTATGTTTATTTTACAAAAAAGAGCTGTGCGGGCTATTTATAACTTAAAAGCTAGAGATTCTCTGAGAGATGTTTTTAAAGAAATAGGTATTCTTACAGTCGCTTCGCAATACATATTTAATAACATATTATATATACGTCAAAATTTAAATAACTATATAAAAAACAGTGACAGACACGCGATAAATACGAGAAATAAAAACAAACTCGTTACGCCAAAATTTCGGCTTCAAAAAGTTAATAAATCCTTCATGGGTTTGAGTATACGCATAAATAATAAAGTTCCACAAGATATCTTAGACCTTCCATTTCTTAGTTTTAAATCTAAAATCAAAAGTTTATTATTAAATAAAGCTTATTATAACGTTCAAGAGTTTGTAGTGGATCGAAATATGTGGAACTTAAGTTGTTGAATCATTTGCAGGATTTATATTATAATGTACATCACCTATTGTTATATATCTTTTGAAAAGAGCAACTGTTGAGTTTCTGGCCGGCTCTTCTCAACAGAGCAGCATTTCGAGCCGGTGGTAGCCTACTTACGGACTGACTACACTGACCATTTTTTGTATTGTAGTAATTGACGATTCAAAAGTGCGTGTAAATGCCTACTTGAATAAAGATATTTTGATTTTGAATTAGAATTTGAATTATGGAAAAATCGCGATTGGAGCAAATTGAAATTAATAAGGAGAAGATACTAATTTAACCTTTAAGACTATACGCAACTATTCCCTGAATCATTTGATTATAATCATTTTAACATTTCTGTAATTAATAAATAAAATTATACTACAGGAATTAAAATGTTGAAAATAGTTTTAAATAAAATACTACGAAGATATAAAAATAAGCACTCATGATAATATAATTTTAAGGAAAGATTAATATATATATATAAATATATCATGAGGGAAATATATTTACTTACCATGACTACTGTAGGTTGTGGGCTTTTTATCTAATTATATATTACCTATATATCGGTTTGCGATTATGATTTTAAAACTGTATGATTGCATACTTACGAGTAAATATGTTAAACTCAAATGTGTGAATTCTGGTTCCAAGGAATACATTTGGGAATTTAGTATCGTTCAGAATAACTATTTTGCTATTGTTAAAGGTATTAAGATTTTTAAATTCATTATTATAACCTAAAGCCAAAAACGACCGCTGGCGCTTGTGTCGCTGGTATGTTGGTATAAATGAGCCTCCCAGTCACTATTCGATATAAAATCCTTACTGGAGATATTTTATACTTATTATTATTATATATTTTTTTTGATATTGATTTCTTTTTTTTACACAATACCTAATTATTGTACTTTCGTATATTTTCTCTCCTCTATTCTTTATAATATAACTTTATAAATAGATTGTATTAATTATTTTGCTATTTTTATTTGCAGTCTTAAATATAATAACACGCTTGAACAATACTAGCAACATGAGTTGTGTTATTGTTTGTTTGCACTGATTTTTGACAATTTCGGAAATACTATTGCAATAATCTACTAACTGGAAAAAGTATGTAAAAGTATGTATGCCATATGTATTTTGATGTCACTTTTTAATAAAGCTTGTTATACAAAAGTATAACTCAAATTCCGAATCCCGGCACTTTTAATACTGAAATAGCTATAAAAATACAACTCTCATTCACAAATGCAGGTGCAGTGAATGTTTTATTTTATTTAGTAATATATTATTTAACCGAAAAATATGTTTTTCGGTTAAATCTAGCTATGGCTAGAGAGGTCTATACCTCTAAATATATGTTTTTACTAAACTAAAGATACAGGTAAGTAAAAAACACTTATCGGATCTTTATCCGAAACTTTGCTGTTTGAGATCACAAATTGTTTTAACAAATAATTTGAATTCTGAAAACGAAGCAAAATATAGAAAACAGAAATTACCTTACATCACCGCGACCAAAATTGATGTGACGTTATTTGGCACATTTTATTTTAAATGTTTTATTTTCTGACGGTTTAAATGTTTTTTTTTTTATGTGAGAGGAGGGTAAACGAGCTTGCGGGTCACCGTTAGTATGTGATCAACGCCGCCCATGAACTCTTGCAACATCCGAGGATTCACAAGAGCGTTGCCGGCCTTGGAGAAAGGAATATATGCCTTTTTTGAAGGTACCCATGTCGTATTGATCTGGAAGGAACCGCCGAAGGAAGTTCGTTCCACATTTGGGTGGTACGTGGGAAAAAAAACCCTTGAAAACCGCACAGTTGAAGATCGCCACGCGTCCAGGTGGTATGGATGATAAAGGAGGCGATGGCGAGCTGTGCGGTAGTGAAATTCGGCGGTAGGCATCAGATCGAATAGTTCTTCGGATCACTCCCCGTTGTAAATGCGGTAGAAGACACACAAAGAAGCCACGTCTCTACGCAATGCCAAAGAGCCCAGCCGTTCGCAGAGCACTGGGTCCCCGACAATCCGAACGGCTCTCCATTGTTCGCGGTCAAATGATAGAAGCTGATATTGGGGTGATCCGGACCAGAGATGAGAACAGTACTCCATGTGTGGCCGGACCTGCGCCTTATAGAGCGCAAGTCTTTGGCCAGGTTTGAAATACTGCCTCGCTCTATTGATCAATCCCAATTTCATCGAGGCAAACTTGGCCTTGCTCTCCAGATGACCACGAAACTGACAATCGCTCGAAATGTCGAGACCCAGTATTTTGATACTTGGCGAGGCAATAAGAGGAGTACTCTCGAAGAGCGGTGATACGACAAATGGGGTTTTCTTAGTGGTAAACGCGCAAACCTGTGTCTTTAGGGGATTGAACTGAACGTGATTCAGTTCACCCCACTCAGAGACCATCCCCAGGGAGGTCTCTATTGAAGACACAAGTTTCTTTCGGCACTCGTCGACGTTTTCCCAAGAGAGACCTGCACAACCGGAATATACCGCATCCCCAGTGCTGTCATCCGCATAACAATGTATGTTGGAAATATCCAACATATCATTGATGTGCAGGAGGAACAGAGTTGGGGATAGCATGCAGCCTTGGGGTACACCAGCGTTCACGGGCTTGGGGTCCGAGCAAAAACCGTCAAGAACGACCTGTATGCTCCGCCCAGTGAGAAAACTGGTGATCCACTTGCATAAACTCTCGGGAAGCCCATAGGAAGGTAGCTTCGAAAGAAGCCCCTTGTGCCATACACGATCAAAGGCTTTTGCCATATCCAGACTAACTGCCAGACCCTCTCCCTTGCTTTCAATAACAGACGGTGCGTAAGATATAACAGAAGATCACCAGCTGATCGACCATGGCGAAAGCCATACTGCCGGTCATTGATCAACTGGTGATCCTCGAGATACGTTAGGAGCTGTCGGTTGATAATAATCTCCATTATTTTGGAGAGAAGGGAGGTAATGGCGATAGGTCTGTAGTTAGCTGGATCCGAGCTATCACCTTTTTTAGGGATCGGATGGACAAGGGCACGCTTCCATGAGACCGGGACTACGCCTTTAAGGTAAGAGTACCGAAATAGACGCGTTAGCACTGGAGTCAACTCAGGGGCACACGTTCGTAGCACTAATGGAGAAATGCCATCCGGCCCACTCGACTTATGAACGTCCAAGGAAAATAGAGACTGCCTGATAGTTTTTTTGCCGAAAAACTATTTCAGGCATTGATCTCTGACACCGCGGGATGATAGGCGGTGTCTTCCCTTGGTCGTCCAAAGTCGAGTTGGAGGCGAAAAGAGTGCCCAAGAGATCGGCTTTCTCTTTTGCCGTGTGGGCCAGAGAGTCATTCCCCATGTGCAACGGCGGTAGGGATGGCTGGCTAAAGTTGCCCAGAGTGGGCTTGGAAAGCGCCCAAAATTTGCGCGTGCCAGGCGGGTACTTCCTCTTCAGAACTCTAGAGTTCGGATCCTTAGTGACTAACGCTTTAGCCCAAGCTTGATAAGCCTGCCGTTTGCCAGCTGCTGCAGCCCTGACAGACGCATCAAACCAAGGCCGCGATCTGCCGCCAAGTGGTACCACTGAGATTGGTACAAATAGTCCCATGCCCTGAAGTATCACATCAGCTATAGCCGCAGCGCAGTCACTAGGATCATTGGAAGGGAAACAAATCGGCCCCCATGGGTAGGATGCAAAAAAGGATATGTAGTCAGCAGAAGATTCAACAAAGAGGGCGTGTGGCTGTCCACTTCCGGTAGACGAGTGTGCGTCTTTACCAGCTGGGATAGACCATTTGCCAGAGCAAAGTCAAACACAGATCTCCCCGCGTGGTCGGTGGCACGTGACCCTAGCCAATCGGCATGGTGCGCATTGAAGTCCCCAAGGACTACGACTTCGGCGGAGGGAGTCTGTGAATGCCGATCGCCAATCTTCGCCTGAACATGGCCCAAGAGTTGATCCGTTTCTGCATTACCACTATGGGACCTGTAGAGGCACGCGTAGACTCTGACATGGTCGTCCATGTCCACGCGCAGCCAGAGTACAGATAGGTCCCGACCTTCAAAAACCTGAAGGCGACGGTAGCAGATATCCTCCCTTACGAACACAGATACCCCGGCGTGTGGTATAAAATGATGTTCTAGTTTATACCCGGGGTATGATAGGTACGCTGTGTCGCTAGGTTGAGATATCTGCGTCTTCGTCAAAAACAACAAGACCGGCTGCGCCGTCTCAAGGTGGTAGTGTACGGTGTTTAGGTTCGAGTGAAACCCCCGGATGTTGCAAAAGTCCACATCTAGAGTGGAGCGGTGTGCCACTGTTTGCCATCGTTTGCCCTCAGAAAATACAACAGGCGATACTTTGCCCGCCCCAGATACGACGGGCAGCCCGAGCAAAATCCGAGGATCATTCCCCCGATTTTGCTCGGGGAGGGGGTCCCCGGCTTCATCAAAGCCGGTGCCCTCCTGGGTTATACTTTTTGGAGGCATCACTATCATGTTTGGCAGGGGGGAAGGGGGGGGGGTTTGGGTTTCCCTATTCTCTCAGTCACCGACGGAACATAACCAAATGAATTTGGTTACTACACGTCGGTCTTCTGTGAGAGGGTGGTCCTTCCCCGGTCGAGCCAGCCCAATACGAGCTGCAGTCAGAAAACTACAGCTAGGCTCTACCACCATAAAAAATTTTTTGTTATCATTATTAAACATTTTAAGCAAATAATACCCGAGGAGTTGTTTTTGTTAACATAATTGAACAAGGTTTGCTAACATCGCGAATGATCTACTTTAATATATATATTAGAGAAGCATACTAATTAAAACTTTAATTATAAGATTATAATACGTAACTATTATTCATTTTTGTATATATATAATCAGGAACTTTTTTGTATTTGTATAATCAGAAAATAAAACGATCACAAAAAAAAACAGAACGATAAGTATATACATGCATCATTGACTTTTTTTTTCTCTGAATTTTGAATCTGGTGACCTTCGTGCGAAGACGGCTTAGTGATAAGAAATTCGAAAACATTTGTGTTTTTTAAACAGTACAATACATATTTTTTATTCCTTGTTATTGAGTAATGGTTGGCGGACGTTGGCGGACGCTACTAAGCAAAAAATTATTCCATTATACCACCATGTTTTTGTCTCGCGCTGATATAAATTGATGTTAAAAAGAGAGTTTATTAAACAAAGATTAAATAAAGTACTATTAAATAAACTTTTAAATATTATATGTATAAGACGATACAAAATTCGTTGGGTTGCAATAATAAACTCAATAAAAACTTTAATGTTCGCTTCGTGAACTTTGTTTTACGGAAACTGGAAGATAATAACAAAATGTTCTCAGATACCAACATTTTAAAGTTTCTTTGTCTTTTGTTAATAATTGACAGTTTTTTTAATGAAAATGTAGGTTACTTTGTACGAACGAAATACGCCTTAAAGAGTCCAGCGAAAGGAAATTAATATAAATTGTATAACTACTTCTATAAACTGTCTTCAGCCAATTTAATTCTTTATATATGATATTCATTATGGCAGTCATTATATTATGACAAATAATATAATGAAAACAACAAAAATATATGTAAGTAGTCGTCCATTGACGTTTATTTTAATTTACTCAATGAGGTGTATTTCAGAAATGATTCCCAAATAAGTGACTAATTAGTCATATATTATGAAATTTTTCACATTTTGTAATATTTCACTCCAACGGTACTCTTTTCTTTATTTAACGGACATTTATTTAATATCCAATTAAATTTGTATAATACTAGTAGGATAAAAAATTATAAGAGCAATGTAATCGGATAAAGTAAAGAGGTATATAAATTGAATCTCAGACGAGTGAATCCACAACTGAATAATTTGTTTGAGTAAATATTTAAGAACATTAGTTCTCTCTGCAAGCAAGTAGTCAGAAGTTACCATTTCTCCAGAGATTCTAGTGAAACTGAAACGTGAATAAGTTGCAGGAACTTCCTTGCGGTCATTCAGTTTGTTTGTCGTTTAATTAGTTTCTAGCTAAAGATTAAACCTGCAGATGGGTCTCTTTGTTTCCAATATTGATCTACATACTTATACATCATTTCTATATAACTTAAAGCTCTTTAAGTTTTACTCAAAATGATATTAAACACTGAATTTTCATTTAAATATATGTATAATTAATTTATGCATTCTATTTGTCCTGATGTAGCCTAGTTTGTTTCCACGTTGTAACTTTTAATTATCAATTACACTTAATTAGGTATTTTCTCCGGCTTCTACCAGCCACCTTTGAAAGAGGTCTTCTAGGGTTTGTCCTTTTAAAACTACTATGTAAGCTTAATTGAAATAAATATTTTACATGATGTAAAAAGGATTAAAATAAAATAAAATATAATTTTAACAGTACTCTAAACCCTTCTAAAATAAATACAATTAAATTCTAGCTCAAAGTTAATCCTGCGGCGTATACACATATAGGATAAGTTGTACAGAAATGTTTTTATATAGAGAGTTAAATATTTATTTTATCCTAGATGTTAATAACTTTAAGGCATATGTTTCAGTAACTGAGTACTGTATATATAGGCATAGTATGTATCTATATTATTCACTATACTTTTTGCCTACAATTAACTACATACACCTATTTTTACTTATATCTATCACGATAGATTTCGACATCTGCTTAGAAACTGACATTTTTTAAAACGTCTTCGATGACTGCAATCGGACAGTCTTACCCGAGGCGCGTCAATTGTAACGACCGCATAATGTTCATCGGACGACAAAGTTTAACTCTACCAAAATTTTCAAATTGTAGATCACTTCGTTCTCACATCGAACTTAGGCAACACCTCTTTTTTTTATTAACTTTAACTTGTAATTTTTTTACATAATTAAATTAAAAGTTTTTTTTTATCCTTCCGATGACAATATTGCGAAACTAATAAAATAGATAAAATAATAATACAATGAGACTTAGGCTTAGTAATAAAGACACCAGAACATGTTTTTGTAACAAAATATGTGATTAGGTAATACATTTTTACAAGTATCTAACAAAATAAACTGTCATGTACATCTTATTTCTAAAACCATTCAGCTGTAAGGATGTCGGGATAATTGTGACCTATTGTGCGATCTTAGGATATCGAAGACAATCCTTAAACGACCCCATTTTCCGAATACGAGCTGAGAATATCAATGTGGAACGTTATCCTGTATAAAATATTTGAAAATCTTTTTTTTTGTGCACAAAGTCGATCTGAAGCATATTATACACATATATTAAGTATAGTTTTAGTAATAAGTAAAGCCTCTTGTCTTGAAGTAGTTCCAGTGAAGCATTACAATGTGATCTATCAAACTTAGTTTTGTAATATTGATATGATAAGAAATAGTTAAAGTCAATGAAATCAGCTGAATATCAGAAATGAAATTGGATTTTTTTTTCGCTACATGATATCTACTGACCTCTCTATAGCTCAAATTAATCACAAAACCTCCAAATATTGCTATTTGTTAAAATAATTTTGTTTTTGTTATCCTCAAGTTTCCGTGAAAACAAAGTTCATTACATTCATTACACACAAACATTTAAACTAATAAGTGTATATAGCGTTCGTTGTCGCAACCTTATCCTTCTGAAATATAATGTATGAGAATGTAGTTATATATATTGAAATACTCTTTTAATAAACTCTTTTTAGACCTGAATGTTTTTTACGTGAATAAACACGTGATGATTTCATGTTTTTTAATATCTTTTATATAGATTAGAACGGCAACGCAAAAGTTTTGAATAATATACTCGTATATTCGTAACGATACATGCATTTAGCACTTTCTTTAAAAAAGTACAATTCTTTTTAAAGACTACCTTAGAAAAAATTCTCTATTAAAATTAATACTATGTTTACGTAAATACTACACATATTACTCACGATTCATCTTTTGTAGGTTTCCGTAATCCATAAAAATATTTTCGAATATAAGGGATATTTTCGTAATGTCCGTCCGTCCGTCGACCTGACCGTCCGTAGCCTAGAAGTGTTAAGACTTGTTTCAAATGATATACAGTATTTGCTCTTCTATGCTTTATTTCCAACTTGTAATAAAGTGAGTTGTAAACAATTATAACTTATTTTAAAATAATCAACGCTACAAAATTTGGCTGACGATGTTACGATGTCATAACCAATATACAGATGGCGCTAGTCGTATAACATTTTTTAACAAATACCAAAATATTAAAAGAATCTAATTCTTAAAATATTTAAGAATATTTACCAATTTCTATAATCAATTGTAGTAGGTGGCGCCACTGTTGTATACAACTAAGAAACTGAAGTACATGTATAATTCCCAACGCGTTTGACATCACTGTAAACAAAATATTTTACTAACAATACATATAAACCAAAATATTTTTATAAGATAGCTCCTCAACGCGTAGATTTAATTTTTCTCCAGTACCCCAAAATGTGGAGAATAATTAAATAGATCCTTAAAATGTGGCAGACACAATTTTTTGATTAAGGAAATCTTTTGTTAATTTTTTTTGTTTTGTTTGTTTTTTTGTTAGATTCAAGTCTGTGTGATTCCTTACCTAATATACAAACGTTTTACATTTAATTTTAATTAAACTTTACCTTCACAGACTACACTTAAAATGCGAAGGCAGAGCATGCGTTTTTTTGTTCCGGGGGCAGTGGTCGGCGGGCGCGACGTGTCCCTATAAATATTATAATATCGTGATGTTTATTTATCAGTAGAAACTTTCAACTTCGATATTGCAACTTTAAACCTATATATATTTCAAAAACTGTTGTTAAAAACAACAATCGTTGATTTCCTTAAATAGTACAAAAATAACAAAAATGTACAGCGAATGCACTGCATTGGTATGTTAAATGTTAATACATACACTAATATTTATATAATTCTGACCTCTGATCTTATTCTAACTTCAATAAAAAGTTACCAGATTCAAAGAGACGAACCTTCTTAGCATTCCATGGATTCACCGTGCGGGTGCCGGGGCTATCGCGTTGCAAGAAGAGGAGCGCAAACAAGGCCTGGGACTTGCGGTCCTGGTGTAGGTTTAAGGGGCCCCTTTACTATGCGCATACACGCTCACCTTCACTGTTCACGCTCCTCTCCCTACCTAACCAAATATCGTAAGAACCTACTAAAGCCGCCTTTGAAATACTTTCCAGAAATATTCTGATGATCGTTCTAGAAAGGCCGAGATCCTTAAATAAACTGTAAAGAGATTTTGCTGTTATATCTCTCGTTCCTACTTCTACAGCGTACAAATTAACTATAAATTTATTCCTGATCAGTTCGTTACATAGTTACAAATACTTGTTAAGCTTAAATGATGTATGATCTTTGGGTATGTTTGTTTCCCAGGGCACAGTTAGCTCCACAAGTATAACGCGCCTTAGTTGTTTTGAGTACATGAATAAGTCCGCTTAAATGACGAAACACAAACATCCCCGGCGATTTTGTATTGCCTTTCATACGTGTCCATCATGAGAGTCCAATCAAGAGACACGTTCAAGATGGAATGAGGTATTACTTTTGATTTTTGGAAGAACCTGCCTTTACGAACTTTATTGATATTTTGGTGATTGTTATACTTTTCTGCGCTCTTGCGAAAGACTAACCGGTTCTCGTATGATTTCTAATACTTTATCGTGGCGACGAAATATGCAGTATTTTTTATAATTTAAATACATAGAAGTCTGATTGGTTCCTAAAATAATTAACAACTAAAAATTCCTTGCTTTGCAAATTTAAAATTTATAATAATTATAAATTCAAACTATAGGAACAGTAAATCAATTACTTCAATGGTCCCACATAACCCGTTATTTAGTTATATGTAAGTGATGTAACAACCCCCAAAAGATATAAGTTTGCGCGCTTACCCCTAAAAAGATCCATTTGTCATATCTCCGCTTTTCGAGAACACTCCTTTCAATGTCTCCCCAAACATCAGAATACTGGGCCTAGACATCTCGAGTGGCTGTCGGTTTCATGGTCATCTGAAGAGCAAGGACAAGTAAGCCTGGATGAAATTAAGAGAGATCAATAGAGCGAGGAAGCATTTCAAGCCTGCCAAAAACTTGCGCTCTATATTGCGAATACCTTCACACAAGGAGTACTGTTCTCATCCGTAGCTCTATGAACGACTTGACACTCTAGCATAGCGTAGAGACACGGGAGTGTGCCGAAGTGCTATTTGATCTGATCGCACGCTCTTTTTTCCTTCTCTAATAAGAAAAAATAAGTTAGTCACATTAGTTTGAGGTCACAGGTAATGTTAATAGAATTATTGTTTCTATATTTTACTTGACTTTTCTGAGTTAAATGTATTTGCTCAACCTAGTCTTAGAAACTAGATCAGAAGGGACTTTTTTAAAAATAATAATACACACAGTTCAACAATCAATTTAATAATAATAATTAACACAAAGAAAACTAACAATTCTACACTTAGAATTAATAAATCCTAGACAATTACTAATTATTCTAAGCGCTAAACTATATCCCTTTTCAAAATATTACAACCGTACAATTTACCGCACTGACTGACGTAACGCAAAAATCCGTGACTACCGTCGACGCACGCATAAATATCATTCCTCCCTCCACCATTCTTATATCTTTTAAAAGTTCAATAAAAAGAACAAGTTTTCACAGCGGTTGCACTCCTCATCATTCAAAGTGTACCTAGTGTACCTCACTAACATCAGAGGCTTGCACTCTAATCTCTTACCTGTCCACCACCACCTGGAGACAGAGCAACCGCATTTGCTTTTTTGACGGAGACGCAGATACAATGTCCTTTGAGCGCTGCGTACCTGGATCATCCCGGTTACTCGTTAGAGCACAACTTTCGCTCACGTGCCGGGATCTGTGTGTACGAAACGACCTCTGTATCCTGCGCCTCCGTCACTTTGAAGACCCCACGTTTTCTTCCTTATGGATTTTAGTAGACACAGGAAACGATAAAATCCTGTATTCCTGTGTCAAACGTACACACAGCGGTGATCAGGAGACAAATAGATTATTTGAGTATCTCGGTGAGGCTGCTGATATGGCTCTGCATCAGTACCCTTCAGTACAGCTCATCTTTCTGAGGGACTTTAATGCCTGTCATCGGGACTGGCTTTTTCCCGTACCAGAAGACCGACCATGCTGGAAGTGAAGCGCGGAACTTTGCGTTGTCCTTCGACCTTTTTCAGCAGGTGAGGCAAGCGACGAGGGTACCAGATGTTGTAGGCCATACAGCCATATACCTGGAACTTATGCTGACAACTGATCCTGATAGGTATCGTGTAGAGGTCACCTCCCCCTTGGGAACCTCCGATCATTCTTTGCGTCTTATCCTTGGCAGCAGGTCTGCTTCTCTTCTATGGATCCGTCGAGTTGGGCGGACGCTATAACCGATGTGATACATCAGGCGATGGAGTATTTCATTCCTTTTGCTGACGTACCCATCGGTGGCAAAGCTCGCCCATGGTTTAATGCCGAATGTGGTCATGCTGAAGACCGAAAACATTCAGCATACCTCACTTGGGCTGATGCTCGAAGCCGTTAGTAAGGTAAGTTTAAAGAAGAGAAGCTTTAACCAAGCTGCCAAGTCCTATAAACAGGCATTACGGAAAGCTCGTCATAATCGTGTCGCTAAGAATGGAGAAAAGCTCTCTGTCAGACCTACTGGCAGTCAAGCTTTCTGGTCTCTTGCCAAAGCGATCGAGTCGAACTTCTGACAACCCTCACTTCATGCTCTGCTGAAGCCGGATGGATCTCTGGCCCATATAGCGACAGAAAAAAGCGAATGTATTCGCTTCTCTGTTCGCTGATAATTCACATCTAGACACTGGCAATGCTTCTCCAGCACATCTTCCTCACTGCAGTATTTTGATGCCTGAAATCCGCATCACTAACAAAGAGGTATGGAGAGCGTTTGTCATCTTGATGTGAATAAAGCCAGTGGTCCTGATGGTACACCAGCCATTCTGCTCAAGACATGCGCAGCTGAGTTTTCTCCTGTATTGACACGTCTGTATCGCCTCTCTTTCAAGATTGGAATAGTGCCGAAATCTTGGAAGCTTGCTAACGTGCAACCAGTGCCCAAAAAAGGCAGCCGTGCCGATCCTGCCAATTATAGGCCTATTTCAATCACCTCCATACTCTGCAAGATTATGGAGCGTGTATTGAACTCGCGCCTTCTAGCGTTCCTTGAAGGTAACGATCTACTGAGTGGCCGACACTCCGGGTTTCGCCGAAATAGGTCCACTGAAGACCTTCTAGTGTACGCTACGCATATTTTAGGTGAGGCTATCGAGAAGAACGGAGAAGCGGTCGCCGCCTCTCTGGACGTCTCGAAGGCATTTGACAGGGGTTGGCATGCGAGCCTTATAAGCAAGCTTTCAGCACACGGTATATCTCCTGGTCTGATCGGCTGGGTAACGGACTTTCTGAACCAAATATCTCTCCGAGTAGTTGTCGACGGGTGTTCCTCGGAACCCTTGACAATAAATGCCGGAGTGCCTCCCGGGTCCGTTCTTTCTGCGACTTTCTTTCTGCTGCACATTAACGATCTGCTGAAGCCCTGTATCTTTGGATATGCGGACGACAGCACGGTTGTAGAAAGATACCTGTCGAGTAGTCGGGCTAGTAGAGATCAAGTACAGTCCGAAAGAGAAGCCATGGTGCAACGTTTGAATGACAAACTTCAGGCTGTCTCCGCATGGGGCAATGCCAATGTTGTTAAATTTATCGCCACCAAAACGCAGACATGTCTGTTCACCGCCAAAAAGAGCCCTTTTACCTTGGCTCCTACTTTCAAGAGTGTATCTTTGGAATACAGTGACCGACTTCAGTTGTTAGGCTTAGAGATTTCCTCGAACCTCAACTTTGGCCGCCTGTGTTCAGTCCAGAGCGAGAGTAGCTGCAGGAAAGCTCGCCGTTCTTACGAAGGTCCGTCAGTACTTTACACCGGGACAGCTACTTGTATTACACAAAGTACAGATCCGGTCGTGTGTAGCGTTTTTTCCACGTTCCACTCGCTTGTGGAACGAACTCCCTTCGGCGGTATTTCCAGATCGGTACGACATGGGTACCTTCAAAAAAGGCGTAAATTCCTACCTACAAGGCCGGCAACACTCTTGTAAATCCTCGGATGTTGCAAGACTTCATGGACGGCGGTGATCACGTCCATCTGTGACCCGCCAGCTCGTTTGCCCTCCTATAAAATAATAAAAGAATAAAAAAAACGAGTACTGTGGGCATATATTCGCTGGCGAATATATGCCCACAGTACTCGTGAGGCGAGGAGAGGCGAACACAGAGGTTTATAGGTGACCCTGAATTGATTGAAGCCAACCTCCACAGCCTTAAGCACAGGCGTAGAATTGCTAGCCTCTCAGTATTCTACAGGATACATTTTGGTGAGTGTGCGCAGGAATTACACGATTTAATTCCTCCGTCCCCTTTCCATCACAGAACGTTCCGACGTACGGCAGATATCCATCCTTACGTTGTGGACATTTCCCCTGTCCGAACGAAGCGCTTTGCATTTGCATTTAGTTCGTACAGCGAAGGACTGGAACAGCTTGCCTGCGTCGGTATTTCCGTCCCAATACAATGTGAGTGTCTTCAAGAGAAGAGTGAATAGGTTGCTAGGTTAATGCGCCTTACCACATACGACTATATTTCCACTTTCCATCAGGTGGAATGTAGTCAAGCACTAACCTAGACAGTATAAAAAAAATAAAAAAAACTCTCTACAATAGATTATTTATCAGATTAACACAACTCATAGAGATATTCTATCTAAGTTGTATAAACTGCTCCATGAGAGTTATCTTGAACTTATAACCTATTCTATGCTATTAATGTAACAGTATTTACCAAATAGACTTGGTTTTAAAAATTAGCTCGAAAAAATATAATTAAATATGAATAAGAAAAAATATAATCAAAAAAAACTTTTATTAGATGGGTATGTTTAAGGTATGTTTAATGTAAACGCATAAATTCCATTTTTCGTTATAAATAGTTTTCCAACTTAGAATATATATTTTTACTTTTATCGTATCGTATCGTATCGTATCGAAAGATAACCTTACTATTATTAAATTATATGGTTTAATTTCCATAGATTATATAATAAACGGCTCACAGTCACAACATTTAAACTGTAGAAAGTTGGTTGTTTGCGAGCGTGTCCAGTACAATGGTGACTCGAGTTACTTTCAGGAACAAAATTATTCATTTGCAATATTCAGATGTAAGCCAACAATTTGCAGCTTGAATATCTTTTAACAAATATATGTACTTTTACATTGTCCAATTCGTCAAATACATACATACCATACATACCAATTAAATAGTCGAGTTTTATTGCAATTGTCAGCAATTGTTGTTGGATGCAGCATAACGACAGTAGTTTATAATTGATTTAATTTATTAAACATATTTAACAGTCTATAATTAAAAAATCGAAAACAAATCCTTTTTATCATAAACTCAATTATGAAGGCACTTATTTAAATAAAATTTCAGACTGTTTTCAGTTTTAAGTTATACAAAGAACATTGTATTTTTATTTACTTTCATTGAATGTTATTGATTTAAAAAAAAATTGTTATAAAAGTTAATATAACGTATTTTTCGTTAAATTATTTTTTCTGTGCCGTTCATAAATAAATGAAATCTATTGCTTTATTAATCTTAAATACAAGATGGTGTTTTCATTTCTGTATTCATAATGTAATTTTCAAGTGACGTTGTAAAAAAGTTATTAAGCAAAAAATATTTTCCTGTGAAGTACTTCCACGGAAAATAAAACTAATGCATTTCTGTTAGACTTAACAAAAATAAAGCCTCCGAAAAAGAAAACGTCAATATTATAGAACACAATTTTTTGATTTGTTGGGATAAAAATTACTGAAAATTGTCAACAAACATTAGCGTTCTAACTTACGAGCTGACTATAATTTTGTTCCTATTATAATTTATATTAAATATGGATTATATTTAATACCATTTTGACCACAGGCGAACTGCTCAAAATTATATAAGCTCTAATACAATTTATTCTCTTTTGATATTAAGGACCAGTAAAATAGATATAAGGCTTTCATGAAATTTATATGAATTGATTTGACCTGGTCGTTAGGAACGGTATATTAGTTAATTTTCCAATATTCGAATTCATGAATTAGCTCGACCCAGCCGATTCCATTCGTTGTGGTTTATTTATATTCACAAAATATGATAGCTAATTCTATTGAATTGGAAGAAAATGAATTTATTTTAAGTATTTTTAGGAGGTCTAAGTAACAACTTTGTTTAATATGTACTCTCTGGAATATAAACTTCTTATATCATTTTTAAATAGATCATGGGTCATATACATTATAGATTAACGTTTAATATGAAACATTTCTTTTCATAAAGAATATTAATCGTTGCTTTTTAAATATGAAAATGACTTTAATTAAATATCTCGGCAGCAATCATCGTACTTTAGTGATATAATTTTATCTAAGCATAACATAACATAACATAACTGTATTATTTTTAGCTTATATATCTCTGCACAAAATGAATAGCTTATCATAAGCCCCTTGTAAATTATATCAATCTAGATATCTTACTGTTGTTGAAGTGAAACTAAAATGTCCATAGGTAAACAAAATGAGACAATTAATGATTGATAAAATACATCATGCCAACGCTTGCGTGTGTGTCAAATGAATATTACTTTGCATAATCTTATTTCTTGTATCAATTTACGCTACACCAACTCGTCTTTTACATTGGGTCTCTCGTATTTTCAGACCAGCATTTGATAGATTTAATTTTAAAATGGTTTTGCAGTTTATAGGATAATTGATATTAGATTTGAATTATTGATGATTAGCTATAATATAATCGGAAAAAGATATTTCTTAGGTAGATGTACAGATTTCTTTATGAAATAATTTTTACCACGTTTTACTTAGCTCGTCTTCGTCACGTCTGTCTGTTTGTTACGATCAAATCTTGCAATCGAAATTTCACCCACTTTCCATCTAGTTGGAGCACTGAAATTTTCAGGATCGCTCAAAAGTCGTTGACAATGTAATATTCAAGCATTAAAATAGTTCTAAAAAGTAGAAAATAATTTTTAAAAATTAGAAACCCACGTTTTACAAATGCACTCAAAAGAAGAAAATAACTTCGCCCTATGGCAACTCTTAGCTCCATGTCTGCCTCACTCCATCACCCCTCCTGCAGCTGTTGCCTTAATTTGTGTCACTCGTAATCTTATACTAAGCTGAAGACTGAAAACGTGAGGCGCATCAACACACATCTCTCTCTCTCATATAAACATTACTCTAATCTTCCTTCCAAGTACATCCGTCGAGAATGTCAACTTTAATTTCTCTTCCGATCAAATTCATTGTCCATTCTAATCCATAATTATTATGCTGATATAGATTTACAACAGTAGCAATTACTAAGATTTTTTCTTATACTCCTAGACTATACATCCACACATCTCATACAAACTCACTGGAAAATTCCCATGACTCTCATAAACTTAACTCTCTAACTCTAACAGCCTTGCTATCAAACGCATACATAGAAATTCACTCACAATTGACTAAAAATTTAAAACCACTTAGAACTAATCAATACACATGTATAAGCCAAATCCCCAAATGATATGCCCCACGTTTTCAGTCTACAGCTTAGTACAAGATTACAGTAACCTTTTCTTCTTAAACATTTTTTTGTTTTACGTGAACATCAGACTGAAACATATTTACTTTTCTAACTGCTTATACTAAATTACTTCTAATAAAAATATAACACTTTTTACATGTTTTGAATTAAATAATTAAGTTTGTAGAAAATAGAAAAAAACTTTGACGGCGGGTAAGCTTTTAGAATATTCAATATTCATTAGGTAGTTGAATGTTCAAAACCAAATGTTTTAAAACCAACAATCAACACCAATTAGCACGCAGCTTATTGTCTTAAGATTAACAGTAATTACGTAGCGGAGTTTCGGCGGAGACTGAAAGCAAATACCCGCTTTTAAACTTTTAAACTTTATTAGATTTCACGTCGTGTAGTGCTCACATAAATATCAATATAAACTGTGTCCGTTTTATAATATTATAACTTTTTCATTGCTTTGCTGAGTTTCCAATTTCTCGTGCTTCTTTTTAATTATTCTTAATTTATATAAGTTAAGAAAATATATATATATATATATATCTTCTTAACTTATATAAAATGGAGCGAAGCCATCTTCCAAGTATAAGTTTCATAAAACTTCTATCGTTATAGTAAATGGACGGTAAAACAAGTTGAATGGTCAAGAAGTTTCAAATACTTTTAAGATCAGTAAGAAATTTGCAAATTTTTAATTGTATGATTCCTTTCCAGGTTTGCGAAACAATAATACTTTGTTTCGGTGAAAACAAATTGTACTTTTTACGTAAATGTTTTGACACAGCCTGGCAGTGTCAATGGCCTTAGTAAAATAATTTGATAAAAAAAAAAACAAATCATATATAATTTTTAAATATTAGGTTCTTTTTATTAACTGTAGTTGTAATATTGGTGCACAACTGGCCATACTATTCGCTCCTCATAAAAATATTATAATTTTTGTATTATATTTAATAAAATGCAACTGATTTACATACATTTATTTATTTTATTATGTTAGAGGGGAAAATATTTATAAATGGAAATTTATATAGTTAAGTAAAAATCTGCAAACAAAGATACTGAGAAAAAAATATTACTAAAAATCAACAGTGTAGCAATTACTAATCAGTCAGCAAGATTGAAACAAATTTAGGTATAAAAGTAACCAATGATCAGTTTTTTTATGAATTTTGTATTTAACCAGAACTGTATAAATAGAAATGTAACCTGGTAAGAACCTTTTAGAAATATTGGTGATATCCCTACGTTACTTAGACTCAAATGGTATCCTCATTAAGGAACATATAAAATAGGTATGTAAGATTTTTTAACCTGCTCGGTTCTATATAACAAAGAATTTTAATTATTGAAAACCTAATACTAATCAGACCAGATAATATTAACCGTCGCCTTCAGGTTTTTGAAGGTCGGGACCTGTCTGTACTCTGGCTGCGCATGGACATGGACGACCATGTCAGAGTCTACGCGTGCCTCTACAGGTCTCATAGTGGTAATGCAGAAACGGTTCAACTCTTGAGCCATGTTCAGGCGAAGATTGACGATCTGCTTTCACAGATTCCCTCCGCCGAAGTCGTAGTCCTCGGGGACTTTAATGCGCACCATGTCGATTGGCTAGGGTCACGTGCCACCGACTACGCGGGGAGATCTGTGTTTGACTTTGCTCTGGCAAATGGTCTGTCCCAGCTGGTAAAGACGCACACTCGTCTACCGGACGTGGACAGCCATATGCTCTCTTTGTTGGATCTTCTGCTGACTACACATCCCGGAAAGTACCAAGTCACTGTCGAGGCTCCCTTAGGGTCCTCGGATCATTGCTTGGTAAAGAGTGTAGTGCCCATTAAACGCCAGCTCGCACAAGACCTGCGACTCGACGCGTTTGGCACTACAAGTCAGGGGATTGGTATGGAATGCGGTCCTTTTTTGCATCCTACCCATGGGGGCCGATTTGTTTCTCTTCCAATGATCCTAGTGACTGCGCTGCGGCTGTAGCTGATGTGATACTTCAGGGCATGGAACTATTTGTACCAAGCACTGTGGTACCACTTGGTGGCAGATCGCGGCCTTGGTTTGATGCGTCTGTCAGGGCTGCAGCAGCTGGCAAACGGCAGGCTTATCAAGCTTGGGTTAATGCGTTAGTCACTAAGGATCCGAACTCTAGAGTTCTGAAGAGGAAATATAATCGTGCCTCCAGATTCTTCAAACGGAAAATTGCTAGAGCAAAGTTCAAGCATGTCGTCAAAATTGGGGATCAGCTGGCAAAGTACCCGCCTGGCACGTGCAAGTTCTGGGCGCTGTCTAAAGCCACGCTGGGAAACTTTTGTCAGCCATCCCTACCGCCATTGCACACTGGGAACGACTCTCTGGCCCACACGGCAAAAGAGAAAGCCGATCTCTTGGGCACTCTTTTTGCCTCAAACTCGACTTTGGACGACCAGGGGAAGACACCGCCTATCATCCCGCGGTGTCCGAGCTCAATGCCGGAAATAGTTTTTCGGCAAAAACTCATCCGAAAAGCCCTCCTTTCCTTGGAAGTTCATAAGTCGAGTGGACCAGATGGTATCTCTTCAGTTGTTCTACGAACATGTGCCCCTGAATTGACACCAGTGCTAACGCGTCTATTTCGGTACTCCTACCTTAAAGGCGTAGTCTCGGTCTCATGGAAGCGTGCCCTTGTCCATCCGATCCCTAAAAAAGGTGATAGCTCGTACCCAGCTAACTACAGACCTATCGCCATTACCTCTCTTCTCTCCAAAGTAATGGAGAGTATCATCAATAAGCAGCTCCTAACCTTCCTCGAGGATCACCAGTTGGTCAATGACCGGCAGTATGGCTTTCGCCATGGTCGATCGGCTGGTGATCTTCTGTTATATCTTACGCACCGTTGGGCAGCTGTTATTGAAAGCAAGGGAGAGGGTCTGGCAGTTAGTCTGGATATGGCGAAAGCCTTCGATCGTGTATGGCACAAGGGGCTTCTTTCGATGCTACCTTCCTATGGGCTTCCCGGGAGTTTATGCAAGTGGATCACCAGCTTCTTCACTGGGCGGAGCATACAGGTCGTTCTCGACGGTTTTTGCTCGGACCCCAAGCCCGTGAACGCTGGTGTACCCCAAGGCTGCGTGCTATCCCCAACTCTGTTCCTCCTGCACATCAATGATATGTTGGATATCTCCAACATACATTGTTATGCGGATGACAGTACTGGGGATGCGGTATATTCCGGCCGTGCAGGTCTCTCTCGGGAAAACGTCGACGATTGCCGAAAGAAACTTGTGTCTTCTATAGAGACTTCCTTTAGGGATAGTTTCTGAGTGGGGTGAACTGAACCACGTTCAGTTCAATCCCCTAAAGACACAAGTTTGCGCGTTTACCACTAAGAAAACCCCATTTGTCGTATCACCGCTCTTCGAAAGCACTCCCCTCATTGCCTCGCCAAGTATCAGAATACTGGGTCTCGACATTTCGAGTGACTGTCGGTTTCGTGGTCATCTGGAGAGCAAGGCCAAGTTGGCCTCGATAAAATTGGGCGTGATCAATAGAGCGAGGCAGTACTTCAATCCTGGCCAAAGACTTGCGCTCTACAAAGCGCAAGTCCGGCCACACATGGAGTACTGTTCTCATCTCTGGTCCGGATCACCCCAATATCAGCTTCTACCATTTGACCGCGTACAACGGAGAGCCGTTCGGATTGTCGGGGACTCGGTGCTCTGTGAACGGCTGGATTCTTTGGCATTGCGTAGAGACGTTGCATCTCTGTGCGTCTTCTACCGCATTTACCACGGGAAATGTTCCGAAGAGCTATTCGATCTGATGCCTACCGCCGAATTCCATCACCGCACAGCGCGCCATCGCCTACAATACCATCCCTACCACCTGGATGCGTGGCGATCCACCACTGTGCGGTTCTCAAGTACATTTCTTCCTCGTACCACTCGAATGTGGAACGAACTCCCTTCGGCGGTATTTCCAGACCGGTACGACATGGGTACCTTCAAAAAAGGCGTTTACTCCCACCTTCAAGGCCGGCAACGCTCCTGTAAATCCTCGGATGTTGCAAGAGTTCATGGGCGGCGGTGATCACAAATCATCTGTGATCCGCCAGCTCGTTTGCCCTCCTATTCCATAAAAAAAAAAAAAAAAGACATAAAAAATAAGATATAAATCAATGGACGGCCTATTAGTTTTAGTGATAAGTGAATCTGATTGCTGACTCTCATTCGAGACTGTTGTTTATGTGATCCACGGACTATTCTGAATCCGGGGATACTTTGTGTACGTTATCAGTATGTTTGTAAAACCCTTCAATACAGGGATGACTCTTAAATACCGGCGCTTTTGCTTTTGCGGCAGTTATATTTTTTAAAGAAGAAAATTACAGAGGAACACAAAAACGGAGAATTGTTATTTTTGTTTTTATAGAACCTTTTAACTCGATATGTATTATTTTAATTATATTAGGATACAATAGTTCATTAATTCCCATTATAACTTTCATTATCTATTTTTATTCATCCAACAATTGTTGGCAAGTCCAATAAAACACGAGGGAATATATTGAATTAATATGTTTCGAGATTTCTCTTTGACGAATCATGCGATGCAACACAGAAAATATTTGTTTAAAATATCCAAGCTCGGAATCGTCGGCTTACAGCTAACTATTGCAAATATAGAATTTTGATCGTGAAAATCAATCGATTAAATAATAGTTTAAAAATATGCTGTCATAATTAACAGAAGTGTACACCCTATTTATTGAGAAAGGTTTAAACTATATAGTGCTGGGCTACAATCCTTAAATCTAAAGAGCTAAAAAAAATTGTAGTATTAACAGTGCATCCAATCATGGATGTAATTTCAACAATATTAAGGCAAATTCGAGTGGCAGATCGTAGCTGTAGTCATTTGACAGCAGCTCGTATTGGGCTGGCTCGACCAGGGAAAGAGCATCATCTCACGGAAGATCGACATCTAGTAATCACATTTATTTGCTTATGTTCCGTCGTTGTGAGAGAATCCTTACCTACCCTACCCCTCCTTTTCGCCAAACGTGAAAGCAATGCTTTCAAAAAATATACTCCAGGAGGGTACCGTCTTTGACGAAGTCAGAGAACCCCTCCCCGAGCAAAATCGGAGGAATAATTCTCGGAGTATGCTCAAACTGTCCATTATATCTGGGTCGGGCAAGGTATCGCGTTTTGTGTTTATTGAACTACACGTGCCACCGACTACGCTAGGAGATCTGTGTTTAATTTTGCTCTGGTTGTTGATTAAGCTCGTCTACCAGACGGGGACATCTATATGCTCTCTTTGTTAGATTTTCTGGTGGCTACACATCCAGAAAATAACCAGATGTGGAGTGTAGTAGCCCATTTAATGTCCGGCTCGACAGGTCTTGCGATCAGTCGGCACTACAAGTCAGCGGTTTGAAATGTAATGTAGACCGGTTTCTTTCCCTCCAATGAAATCAGTGACTGTGCTGCCGTTGTAGATGATGTAATACTGGAGATGGAATTATTTGTACCAAACTTAGTGGTACCACTTGGTTTTATATCGTGGATTTGCTTTGCTTGCTTGATGCGTCAAGCGTATCAAACTTGGGCTAATGCGCAAATTGGGCAAAAGAAGAGATATAACTGTGCCTCTACATTTTTCAAATGGCAAATTTCTAGAACAAAGTTCAAACATGTCGTCAAAATTGGAGATCAGCTGACAAGGTAACCTCCTGGCAAAAACAAATCCTACGCGCTTTACAAAGCCACGCTGAAAAAAATTGTCAAGTCGCAAATCTTCTTATCTCTGGTCCGGATCAGCACAATATCAGCTTTCACCTTTTGACGGCGTACAACGGAGAGCCGGTCGGATTTTTAAGGACCCGGTGCTCTGTGAACGGCTGAACGCTCTGGCATTGCATAGAGACGTGACTCTTTTTACGTCTTCTATCACACTTACAACGGGATGTTCCAAAGAGCTATTTTTGATCTGATATCTGCCGCCGAATTTCATCACCGCACAGCAGCAGATGCGTGACAATCCTCTACTGTGCTGCTTTTAAGGACCTTTCTTTAACATAGCACTAAGATGTGGAATGAGCTTCCTTAGGCAGTATTTCTGGATCTGTACGACATAAATACCTTCGAGAATGGCATATACCAAGGCCGGCAAAGCTCTTGTGATTCCCTGGATGTTGCAAGAGTTCGTGGGCGGCGGTGAACACTTTTCATCGGTTACCCGCATGCTCTTTTGCTCTCTCTAACAAAAAGAAATGATCCCATAAAAAAGTTATGAAAACAAAACTAAACCAACTCGGTTAATTCATTCTACCAACAACATTTTATTGTATCTCTATATTAGCCTTTTTACATATCAATGAATAGACTGACTTGGCAAATGCACAGGGAAAAAGAGTATACTAATAATATTATAAATCAAAAACTACGAGTAACTCTATCTGTCTGTTATGCGTTTACACTTAAACCGGCTAACGGATTTTCATAAAATTTTGTAAAGAATTATTTATATAATATATCAAAAGAAACAGATAGGATAGGTTATCCTGAGAAAAAATGATGTTTTCGGATGCGTTTTCAATGTCTCAGTACACGTTATTTCTAAAAGAGATCCTTGTAAATAACCAAAACTTTCATTTTGAAATAGACTCTCAATGAAATCTAGTCGCTCTTACAGTTGTAGATCTCGGGACTTGATGTGATACAGTATATCATCTTTTTTGTTCTTCACTATTTCCAACGATCTATTATTATTAAATAAAAATTAACAGTATTCGAAAAAAAGATAATAACTACACAGTAAGTATCATATATTTAGCCAAAATTTCCATACAACATTTTTAATAATGCTTTTCAAATAAATTTCCGGCTTATCTAATTTAGTAACTACCAGTATTACACAATCCTAGTTCTAAAAATTTTAGCAACTCTTATGACGGTTTGTATGTTTGCATGCGGTCGAAAAAAATGGTTGTTCATTTATATTGAATATATATTTACTTTCGTTTCGTATATATATATATAAATATATATATACAAAACGAAAGCTCTTATAAAGATGAAGCGTGAAAATTCTAAGAGAGAAAGGAATTAAAGGTTGACGAACAACTTTCGGGAAAACACGAAGCTTTTCTGGCGAGAAGTTAGTGATTCCCGGGGTTGTTCCTGTAACCTGTAGAATGAAAGGGGTGCTTTCGAAGAACGGTGAAATTTTAACAGAGCAAGCACACGTTTTGCAGCGATGGGTGGATTTATACAAGGAGACGTATGAATGTGAGGACGCCTCGGTTTTGACTACCAGCAAAATGCTCAGTCCAGATGTAGATGTAGTAATAGAACACGTGAATGAAGTGGTATATTTGGGAAGTATGGTTAGCAGAGACGGAAGATACGAAATGGATGTATTATGTATGGAGAGGCGTATTGCTGCCGATAACAGAGTCAGCGGTGCTTTGGCTGCATTGTTGAGACGGCGAAATGTCAGCAAAGCTTCACGTTTGGCTGTACACAATGCGTTTTTGCTACCGACGTTTTTATACGGCAGCCAAACGTGGATAACACAGAAGAAGAATGTAAGAAAGATGAATGCTGTGGAGATGCGATCTCTTGAATCTTGATATCTCCGCAGAATATGCGGAATCAGTCAAGCTGACCGACTCCGTAATAAAGAGAACCACAGAATAGCAGATACTAGCGCAAATATCACGGTGAGAATGAAGAAGAACGTGCTCAGGTGGTTTGGGCACGTCGAACGAATGAGTGATGAAAGAATGGTAAAAAAGATTTATATAGGCAAAGTGAGCGGTAAGAGAGACAGGGGGAGGCCTTGGGCCAGGCCAGAAAATGACCTTCGAAAACACAGTATGTATGATACTGGATGAAGGTCACGTAAAAAGCATGAGGACCCCCCGGAGTGCATGTCTGTGGCCGAGGCGAAAGAGGTATGCAGGGATCGTAGCGTTTGGCGTGCCGTCGTCTCTGGCTACCCCGCAAGGGATATGGCGTGAAGGTAAATGAATAAATAAATATATTTATGTATTTATTTGTATATTGGATGTTGGATAAATTACTAAAAGCTTAGCAAATCTATCAATATGTGTTTAAAGAATTTTATAAAATTATAATCCTCGACTCGAGATACTTGTAAGAAACTTAATTAATCCAGTTATTTATTTTATAAAAAGTATATAACTGAATTAAGTTCCCTGGGGAATGTTTTAACCAGTGACAAACACACGATAAATACAAGAAATAAAAATAAATTCGTAATGCCTAAATTTGTCTTCAAAAAGTTAACAATTCCTTCATGGGCTTGAGTGTACGCATATATAACAAAGTTCTACTAGATATCTTAGACCTTCCTTATCTTAGTTTTAAATCTAAAATCAAAAGTTTATTATTAAATAAATCATATTATTATATTCAAGAGTTTTTAGTGGATCGAAATGTATGAAATTTAAGTTGTTGACTCGTTGGCAGGGTTCATAGTATAACGAATACGTCTAACACTGTTGATTTTCTTTTAAAAAGAGCAATTGTTGAGTTTCTAGCTGGCTCTTCCCAACAGAACAGCATTCCGAGCCGGTCGTAGTTAACTCACGGACTGACCACACTGACCTTTTTTGTTGTAATTATTGACGATTTAAAAGTGCATGTGAATGACTTCTTGAATAAAGATGTTTTGAATTTGAATTTAGCCAAATTGCCATTGAACTTAGGAAGGTCGGGTAAAATATAGAAACAGGCACTACTATTAGCGTTATTTTCTATTGACCTAAAACTGATCTCACCTTACACTAAAATTATTCAGCGCCTTCTCTAAGGCTTTAATTTATAACTATTTTATATCCAGTTTCATTTAATCTGCGAAACGTTGTTTTTACTGAACCACACTTTTTACTGAGGAACAAAGTACGATAATACGAATGAAGCAAATTGAAATTAATATGAAGATTACTAATTTAAACTTTAAGATTATATGAAACTATTCCTTGATTCGATTTGATAACAATCTTATAACTTCAAATTACATTTATTTACAAAATTAAAATTATGTTATATGAATCAAAACGTTAAAAATAGTTTAAAATAAATATCATAAAAATAAGCAATCTTTTAAAATATAAATCTTAAATAGTAATCTTTTTAAGATAAAGGTAAAAATATATTTCATGATGTAAGTATACTACTATTATACAATTATATTATTTCCTCTATTTTAGTATGCGATTAATTTAATCACATTATATTTGATTTGAAATATTGACAGAAGCTATCTGTTTGACATTATTACGATTAAATAACTACGTTGTTGTTATTAAAGTTACTGAGATTTTTGAACTCATGAATATGTACAAATACGGGAGACAACCGCTTTCGCTTGTGTCGCTTGTAAATTGGTATAAACAAGGCTTCGAGTCACCAATCGATATAACATCCCTACTGGAAATCTGATAAGCTAAGTGTTCTTGTAAAATTATGTTTTCTAATATCTTTATATGATGTTATAACTGTATGTATATTTAAATTTGTTTACTTAATATTTTATATATGTTATTCGGTATTGATCCGTTTCCTTACGACACCTTATTGATTTAAGTGTATTATAGATATAAAGATAAATCTTTTAATAGATTCTTGAGAAACAAACTGTAACGATAAATTGTTAATAACAAAACAACTCACAAGTGAATTAACAATGTAATATTATATTATATAATGTAATATTTAATGGAAATTGTTACAAGTGATTAACTATAATGTGAGCCGCAGGACGACACTGCGAATTAACCACCATTTAAATTGTTTACCTGGTTTGTTTATTAGCATTAGTTGTCTTGAAAATTGTAACTACTCTTTTAAAAATGCGAGCGCTGTGAATGTTCCGTTTTATAGAATAATATTATTTCGATGATGACACAATCATGGTAAATCAATAAAATAGCTGAAATGAGAAATATACGTTTTCCTGACTATATCTTTCATTTGTTAAAACAACGTATCCGATAAAGAAACCGTTTGAAAACACTAGCAGTTTTGAATAAAAAAAAAAACTTTAAAAGCGAAGCTAAGTCCAGAAAAGGGAAACTAAATTACTTTCCTCACCGTGACCGAGATTGATGCGACCTTATTTAGCACCTTTAGGGATAACTCATTTCATTTTCCTACGATTAAATTTTTATCACTATTATACATTTTAAGTTTCAGTCAACATGCGAAGAGTTGTTTTCGTTAAGAAAATTTCCGAATGAATTGCATCCAAATATATAGTTTAGTTTAGTTAAGTTTAGTAATCAAAACTTTCATAATGCGGTTATAATATGTAACTATTATTCATTAATAATATTAGGATTTGATTTTTACTCTTGTATTCATATAAACAAAATTCATGCTTTCTCCAGAATTTCTTTTATATATTTCTAAAGATACCTTTTATCTTCACAAATAGTCACAAGCACAACCCAAAGCGATATGTAACAGACTTTTTCTTATCTGAATGTTGAATCTGGTGACGTTCGTGCAAAGACGACATTGTGATAAGAAATACGAAAAGGTACATTGCATATTACATCATCCACAATTGTAACAAACATTATATCATAATAATTGATTTATGACACAGATACTTCTATTACAGATTCTTGCATCAAATAATTAAATATAAATATACTCTTAACATTTTACATAACCACTCCGTGCATATAATTTTTAATATGATTTGCAAAAAAATTAGAATGCTTTCTTTTTACAAGAACCAATAAGCCGCTTCCATCGGTAAAATCTATTTAATTCTTAATTATGAATAGAGACACGCGCGCCCCCCGCCCCCGCCACAGGTAAACATTGTTCTCGTTTTTGTTCCCTTGTAATTCAGTAATGGCCTCCACTCATTGGCGGAAGTTATTAAGAAATAAATAATCTCATTATAGTACCTTTATTTTTTGTCTCTTAATTTTATAAATTGATTTATTATTTTAATGTTTCTCTTTGCCTTTGCTTTATTCTGGTACCTAAAATTTTAATTCAGTTTTTAAGCATCTGCAAATAATATCCTCTCCTCCAGATAACCCTGTCGTTGACGGAATATACATAATATATATGACAGATTGTTTTTAATTCGATGTGTAAGATCTCCTAAATGTTATGTTCTGTTTTAAATTAGAGAATCTTAAATTCACCATATGTACGACTATATGGAAAATAAAAGACACAAATTGAGCAATAGGTATACAATAAAACAAACAAGTAGAGAAAAAAAAACATTCAAGTATAATATAATTGTAATGTTATTTATTTGACGAGGTTGTAAAAGTATTTAATACGGTGAAGATGTCACTGTCGGTCGCGCTGATAACAAATATCTCTTTGATGTTGTGTCTGATCGTAATTTTGTTTGCCTTATTGTAATTGTCTTCCTCAAAAGACTTTTTACGTTTTTTACCAAACCGAAAAACAGTCGTAATTCCGTCCTGGGTAAGACTGTATCTAAATTATTGTAGTAAATGTAAGTATATAAATCTCTGAATTGTAAATGTAAAGATATTTGTTTATGTTGACATTAAATTTCATAAGCTGTGTTTCAATATACATTTTTCCATTTTTTTAATTAAGTACTAATTACATATTTCGTTAACAGTAAATATTATTCTATAACATTGTTGCCCTTTCCTCCTAATTTGTGGGTTGTTTCGTAATACACGAATGAAATACGCCTCGAGAGGTTCAGCGGTAGAAAATTACTTTAAAATAAAATATATAAATTATCTTCAAACTAATTCATTTTGTTATACAATAATTTGAAAGTGATTTCACGTCAAGAAAATAATTTGTTTTAAAATTTTTGCGACGAAGTACTCGTTGATCATCGTAACCTACCAATTTTAAAATTAAACCAACAGAAACCAATAGAATAGTACATTTTAAAAATTTCTGCAAAAGAATAACTTGTTGGTATAGTGGTTACTGACCCTGTGTACTGAACCAAAGGTTGGGGGTCCGATGGTCCGAGTCTAGGTTTTATGCTTTTGTGTCCTCCACCATTGAATTGTCCAACCCGCCACCCTGAATTGTACAAACTCAGCTTCATCAGTGACCTCGAAAACCGCCATATACCAAATTTTATGCAGATCAGTTTTTTTGTGGTTTTTACTGAATTCAAAAATTTTACACGTTGGTTTTGAAAGTTAGTTCTCAATATCTTTCATTATGGATGTTAAGGACCTCAATCGAGTTTATGATGTTGATTTTATAGTGAATTTAGTAGAAAAAAAATTGGACGTCATGTGGGTTTTGTTAACTCTATTTGGTCAGCCATGTTAGTATGTTTCGGACAATCCAATTAAAATAAGAGAGTTCAAAACCTTTCTATCAACTACTTATATGCCTTTAACGGACTAAAACAATTTTAGTAGATATAGGATCATTCGTTGAAATGTTGAAATTATAGATATATATATATATATATATATATATATATATGCATATATATATATGTATATAACGACTTCGTCTGCTGCTTCTATTGTACATTACTAAAAACTTTGTTATTAACACTGCCATCTACTGGAAAGCTATTGAACTTAGTAAATTAAACTCTTTATGTATAACAATCTCACATTCATATTAACAAATAACAATAAAATAAAGATTGTCAATCTCGATTAAACTACTCCAACTTACAAGTTGGACCAAACAAGAGAAATGTACAAAAAATTATTGATATAAGTTAAGTGTTTTCAAAGATTATCGTAAATGAACATTGTGACACTGGATTTTTACGTATATAGAGATATTAATTGTTTCTGTATATGAATATAGAAGCAAGACTTTAAATATAAATATAAATAATAGTTTTAAATTATTTATGGTTTGACGTAATACTCCGTTGGTAATAGTAATAAATTTTGAATAATATCTAAATTATTATTATTTTTGTTAATTTTGATGTACCCACCTACTTACGTCACTTACAGGGCACGTACACTCGGGGGTGGCTGGAAGAGATCTCTTCTAAGAGATAAGCTATCCCATGTACATAATTTATAATTTTAAGTATATATGTAATAATGAGGTACATGAATAAATAAATAAATAAACTTTTAAACAAATCAATCCGGTACTTTTTACCTTATTTACGGATAATCCTATACGGACAAATATACAAACTTCGTTTATAATATTAATAGTATAAAAAGGTAAAATTGAGTGAATCCGCTATTGTAAATAACATAATATTTTTTACTACATGATATCTATTTAACTTTCTATTACTCATAATAATTAATCACAAAATTTCCCCATTTTAGTATTTGTTAAAATCACTTTGTTTATGTTATCTTCCAGTTTTCGTGAACAAAGTTCACGAATACAACGGTAAATCTGTAAAGTGTCTTTTGAGTTTGTTGTTTCAACCCTGTTAACCAACGTTACCTGCGTACCGGCTTTCTTCTCATCTAAATATTTTGTGTGAAAATATGTAAAAGTTTCATATATTAATATACCTTTTTAATAAATTCTTTTTTTTTTAAAGCGGGATAGATAAATTGTACCTAATAATAAATAGGCAAAAATATTATAAATATATAAGCACAAGAAAGAAAAAAAACAATAAGGCGTGTTGATAGATATACAAGATACACTTAGCGGTAATTAAGCCACACAAACAGAGGGTAGTTGACGACACCGCCGCCAGGACGCAGGGAGTCGCACTCTATGATATGTTCCTCAAAGACTGAACCCATTGCAATTTGTAGCAGGGGACATTATTTATGTAATTTCTCGGACTCTTCCGAAAAAAACTGCTATGCTCTAAAGTCTAAACGGTTAGATAACATAACATTGTTATCTCAAATGAAAATAGAGTTATCGAAAAAAAAAAAAGAAAATGTCATGTGATATTTACTTTTAAATTATGTTGTAAAATAATTAAAAATAAAAAGTAGTTATTTTTGGATAAATGGGTCATGAAATATTTCATATACAAGTTCTTTTGTTGTAATTCGTAAAATAGCTGGATCCCTTGTAACTTGTAACTTAACGTAACTTGGTGCTGATGTGTCGCCTCAACCGCCTGGTGACATCTATCGGCGTGTGTGGGTTACAAATCTTATAGTATGTTATTCGCCAGTCAGTCTTCTACTTGGTAGCAGTCAATATCGCTGGTTGGTATGTCTATGTAGTTGGCAAACATAGACAAATAATAATAACAGTAAGCTTTCATATTTTATGACACATTGTTTTTTGATACATGATTGGCATTTTATTTAAAATGTTTTATACAATATGAATAACAATGTTTTAAACTTTTTAAATAGCTATAAAAGGTACTCGGGGGACGAAGTACTGTCAGTATGGCCGTATTATATTACATGTATTATTGCCTATATGGTACTAGTATATAGAACTTTTATGATATAATATTTTGTAATGTGGGTAATACAATAACAATAACAATAACAATAATTTTTATTTATTATTCTAGTTAAACTATTTATATTACGTAGTTTTACTTTCTTAAGTTTATTATTATTGTTCTAATTCTGTTCTATTCTAATTAGGTATAAGAATTTAGTTGAAACAATTGTTATTACTAGACATATTATATTAAAAGGGTAAAAGTTATTGATTTTACTTATTGGTAGAAATCATCTTTATGATATTAAATTAATATATTTGTATATTTAAATATGTTAAACACAAATGTGTAAATTATGGTTGCTACAAACACATCTAGGAATTTGGTGTCTTTGAGAGTAAAAATTTGGTTCGTATTAAATTTATTGAAATGTTTAAGGTTATTATTATGACAAAATGTCATAAATGGCATCTGGTGTCTCTGTAGCTATTAAATTGTTATAAATACAGCTGCGCGCCCCCATTTATTTATTTAACGAATAAGGCATTAAGGCATATACTAACAGTTGGCACGCGCAGCTCGAGTATATTGGGAATCAAATTCTATCATAATAAAGACCATTAGTAGTGTAGTAAGCACTAGTGGAACCTATGATCATGACAAGACAGAAGAAAAAGCTACGTTAGGCGGATCACTGCTCTATGTTCCAGGCGGAATTGCTGGCAATTACAAAAACCACACACGATAAATTATTATAAAAAATAATAACTGGGACCAAACGAATATAATAGTCGACTACAGATTTGTTCTGGATGCTCTGATTAGTGAACCGTTAGCCCACCCATTTCTTAAAAGTATTCTGGATAACATTAGGAAAATAATCACTGACGGCAAGTCAACCAAGTTTTTCTGTATCAAGGCTCATGTAGGAGTGCCTGGCATTGAAAGCGCTGATGAGCTTGCGAAGGAAGCGGCTCTTCTCTACACGAAAAAAGGGCTGAATACAAAAAGTTTCCGATGTCTTTTGCAAAAAGACAACTGAGAGAGGACACAATCCGAAACTGGCAGATACGATACATCGACGGCTCTACAACTAAAACCACCGAAACTATAATGCCAGATGTACGAAAAACCTACAAAATATTCCAAAAAATTGGCACAAATGGACCTAAATCCTTACGGTTTTCAAGTTATCTAAACAAATTTAAATTAAAGGACAGCTCAGCTTATAAGGGCAGCCCAGACATGCAAGAATAAATAATCCACCTAACAACAGAATGCCCTGGATTTGGTAAGAATCGACACGGAGCTAGAACTCGAAAAAAAAATAGAATAGAAAATATATTAACACATTACTAGGTGACATTAAAAAAAGGGTAATCTTCATTAAAGTATTGTGGAAAAGTTGCAAGCCTAATTATAAAAAAGAACCAAACTAAAGGTTTAATGGTATAATAGACCAGAAAAATAATAGTAAAAGTGAAAAACTAAAACACAGAACAAATGCAGGATATCGAAACAAGAACATAACATAGAAACATAGAATACATGATAGGATCTCATCCGTCCACCGCATTGACGATACCAATACCACAAAACGAAAAACTTAAAAAAATTTTACTGTTAGCGTAAAAGTTTCAAATAATATTTAGAGAGTTAACATTAACTTGTACAATGTTTATTAGCCGTCCATAGGGTTGCGTAATGGAAACCTAACCTTTATCGTTTTATATTTTCGTCATGTCCGTCTGTCGATTCGTTCTCAGAGACTCTAAGTCCCAGAGAGCTGTTGTTTTATTTAATGGAATATTTTCCCTGCAGCTTTATCCAAGGCGAAAATACGAATCTAATATTTGAATTGCCTCCTTGTGATCTCATTGACACCAGAATGGTACGCGGCACCCGAGCCTTGCTCATAGTGTCCAACCAGAATAATAATAATAATTTTCAAATTATATATTAAATAAAAAGTTTCATTTATTACCAATATGCACTTATTTTAAATAATAAAAAAAATTGTTTAAAAAAAAAACAAAATAATCGTAGATTTTTTTTCAAATCATTGTTTGAACAAAAATAAATAAATAAATAAATCAGTTATGAGAGTGCCAAATAAACTAAATTCAGTCACATCAGATTTAGGTCTCAGGTAATATTAATGGAATTTTTGTTTCTACATATTAACTGACCTTCCCAAATTAAATGTATTTGATTAACCTGTTTCTAATCCCAAACGGTCTTTTTGTAATAATTATATATTTACTAGGACAAGGGTTTCATCAACCATAATTTTATTGATACTTAAACATGAGGTTTAATTGTATTTTTGTTTGACGAGTATTTGTAAAACTAAAGAACGGGTGCAGATTAACCCAACCCACAATTCACAGAGATATTCCATCTATCTTAACTGTATAAACTGCTCCATGAGAGTTATCTTGAACTTATAACCTATTCTATGCTATTAATGCAACAGTATTTTCAAAATAGAATTGGTTTCAAAAATTTGTGTGAAAAAATATAATAAAAAAACTTTTATTAGATGGGTATAGGTATGTTTAATGTAAACGCATAAATTCCATTTTTCGTTATAAATAGTTTTAGAACTTAGAATATATATTTTTACTTTTATCGTAGAAAGATAACCTTACTTTTATTAAAATATACTGTTTAATTTCCATAGCTTATATAATAAACGGCTCTCAGTCACGACATTTAAACTGTAGAAAGTTGGTTGTTTGCGAGCGTGTCCAGTACAATGGTGACTCGAGTTACTTTCAGGAACAAAATTATTCATTTGAAACATTCAGATGTAAGCCAACAATTTTGAGCTTGAATATTTTCAGCAAATAATTGTTCAGTTACAATGTATTGTTCGTCAAAGAGAGCTTGACACATAACAATTCAATGTTCAAGTTTTATTGGCATTGTCAGCATTTGTTGTTGAATGCAGTATAATGAAAGTAGTTATCTATTCTTTAATATATATTTACTTAAGTTTCTTTTTAGAAAAAAATACTAAAACAAAACATTTTTAACTCAACCCAATTAGTCAAGTCAAGTATTTTGGATTTTAGCAAATGAGTGTTTTTTACTATTTAAATCAATAAATATTTTTGTACCTAATATATTTTTTAAATGTTTGTCAGAGTAAAGATAATTTTTTTTCGTGCCTTCGGTATCTTTTGTTTCTTCTGTAAATTATAAAAATATAATCTTGACTAATCTCAAATATAAGTTATGTATTAATTTTCATTTTTTTATAAATTATCAATTTATTATAAATATTTATAAAAAAGACCTTGAAAAGGTATTATTTTTATTCAATATGAAGTTGTACGTTCCGGATATTTTACAACTCCTATATTATTGCATAGAAGTAGACGAACGGGTCCAATGTACTCGTATATATGCACCAACATATAAGTAATGTAGATGTGAGGCTTTCATGAAGTTGAAGTGAATTGATTTGACCTGAACGTTATTTGAATGGTATTTTAGTTAATTTACCGATACCCAAATTTCATGAATTAGCTCGGCCCAGCCGATTCCATTCATTGTGGCTTATTTGTGTTCAGAAAACATGACAGCTAATTCTATTGAATCTAATTTAAAGAGAAATGTAATTTATGTAAATATTTTTAGCAGGTCAATGTAACGACTTTCATTTAATACGTACACTTCTATATTATATTCTTTTTTTAATTTCTAACGAGGTCTATCTTTTAAATACCTAATGTAGAAATGTTACTACAACAGAATACTATATAATACTAGTCGATCCAACGCTATTTTAAATGTGATTGGACCATTTTTAAAGAACGGGATAATCGTATTTCTAGAAATCGTATAGTATTAATCATAATACTATGTAACAATTATAAAACCTCATGATAACTTACAACTAATATAGATTTAAGTGTATTAATTTGTTTCTAAATTACTTATCTCTAAGCAAGGTGATTAGCTTATAGTAAAATTAATAAAACCTCTTATAGATGGTATCAATCTTGATATCTTATCGTTGTTATGGCGAAACTTACATTTTTCTAGGTAAATAAAATGAAATAAAACTACACAATTACTGATTGAAAAAATATATCATTCTATTGCGTGTGTGTGTCAAATGTAAAATATTTATTAGGTATTTAAATGTTTAAAAACTTCGTTGATTTTAATTAGAGTTTGATATAAATTTCTTTATTATTTTACATCAAATATTCGTGTTGAGTGTTGACTTTTTCAATGAACACCAATTAGCACGCAGCTTATTGTCTTAAGATTAACAGTAATTACGTAGCGGAGTTTCGGCGGAGACTCAAAGCAAATACCCGCTTTTAAACTTTTAAACTTTATTAGATTTCACGTCGTGTAGTGCTCACATAAATATCAATATAAACTGTGTCCGTTTTATAATATTATAACTTTTTCATTGCTTTGCTGAGTTTCCAATTTGTCGTGCTTCTTTTTAATTATGTTTAAATTTTAATTAAGTAAAGTACCTACTTGTACTTGTACTGTACACGTAGGTTACTATTTGTGTAAATAATGTTGTCAACAATAGTTATACAATTGATTTTATATAATACAAGTACGTACCTGGTACCCCCTGACACAACGACAGACCCAATGGAAGCACCTCATTTAAGTTACGCTATGCCATCCTAGAGAATAAAGTTCTTTGGAGCGTTATTGTGTTTATCCAATTATGACTGAAGAGTTGTCAGGGAGAGGAAATTACGCCTGTAATCGGTTGTTTCGACCGGGACCGGGCGACAATAGACGCGATCCCCGTTGTTGGACTGCATACTGCTGTATGATGGTTTCGTGAAAGCAGTATGTCTACAAAGATCATGACTACTAATAAACATTTTTTAAGCGACGGTATAATACTAAATTAAATGTTTAAGAAGCAATTAAAATTGTGAAAATTGTATATGTGATATTTCAATTCAGAAGTTACTTTATATTTCAAGTAAAGGTTGTTAATAACAGTGACCGGTCTATACTCATAAGTAAATACTACTCATAATAAGTCCCTGTCCATTATGTAATTCAGCTAATGTTAAATGGAACCTCTGTGTTACCTATTTTATACATACTACTAAATTTGGTTTTTCCAACTTTCGTATTTTTTTAACGACATCATCTCTATTTTAATAACCTGAACAGAATATTATATACGTAGTTAAAAGTTATTTATTAATGTTTGTATAAAAAATATTAGTAGAGTATTATCTTATTAATATGAATGAAGTAATACATATTACTAATTATTTTATTTTTTGTGCGTTTAGAATGTAAGGCATATATTATTATGTCAAATGATTAGTGCACGAGTCAGGGCAACTTTAACTTGCAGATAGCTGAGAAATCAGTTTTTAAACGGAATCTGCTGATGTTCTTGTAAATCCAAATAATGAAATATTCTAAGTTATATCCAAAAGAAGAAGCCAAGTATAATTGTACCTGAAGATTTTAATAATGGGTGGCCAACAAATTGAATAACCAAGAAGTTACGAACACTTGCAAGTTAAATAAATTTGAATAATTACGTACCACTGATTAAAAGAGACTTTTTATACAGAAGAGTCTTAAAGCCCTTGAAATATGAACGAAAAGAATACAAAACATGAAAAGTGTGACAGGAGTACAGACGTGTATCGTTGTTCTCATAATAAAAAAAAATCTAAAACCGTGTTAAAAGTATTTTCAAAAGACAATATTAATGCAGTTATAATTGTATCAACTTTTCTACGAGTAAAATGCTGATAAAAGAGAAAAATAGTTGGTGTTTTTTGTGTATAACAATTTATTGATGGTACCTGGACATAACGTGTAAAGTAACTACCGTCGCATTCTTTATCACCCATCATCGACTCAACTAAGGTTAAAACATTAACCACTAATTTGATAATTGTGACGTCTTATACATCTGGTGTAGCGGTCAACGCTGTGAAGTGCAAGGCTTAAAGAAAACTAGTTATCTCGAGTTCGAAAGTCACCGGGCAGACTCAACTGTCAAATATTTTTCAACACATGTCCTGGTCCTACAAATTGGAAGCGGTGTTTGAAAAATGGTAGATTTAACCGTCATCAGAAACGATCTGGAGGTTGGATCCAGATTCTGTTGTGGGTCACGACGTGCAAGGCTTTCAGCAAGACTACTCATTGTAAATATTTTAGATCTGAGTGTATCCAACTTTATTATTATCTAATTAATCTACAATTACCGACGCAGCTCCGTTCAAATTCTTAGGCAAAAAAATCGATTACCAAGAGCGCACTCCATCGTTAGATATAATAGTCGATAGCTTTTTGAATGATCTAAAAAAGGTAGACAATCAACCAATAAGTAACATCAAAACGACTTGGATATACGATAATTACTTAACATCACGTCTAAATTGGCCTTTCCTCGTTTACGATATCAATAAGACCCTTTTGTTGAAGTTAGATGCAAGTGTCATAAGGACATTGAAGTCATGGCTCGGGTTAGCGCATCCAGCGGACTCTTCTATCTTATCTAGAGACCAAAACAATTTTGGGTTAAAATTAAAGAAACCATCGGGACTCTATAAACACCTAAGAGTGACCAAAAGACATATCATCTCAAAATCGAATGATGATACTATAACGTCTCTCCCAAAAGATAAAATTGCCGCAGAACTAGAGTCACGACTTCAATTCTATAAACAATTTATGATAGGTGCTCAAACAAATACAGCAGGGTTAGCATCAAGTAGGAAACAACAAGACTTCGAAATAACAAAATCCTTTATTCGGCAAGATGAAAACGATAATTATCGGTTGCACGCGATGAGCCTAGAATTGCAAAATGAATGGGTGACCATAGGAGATTTTAGTATTCCGCTAGCTTTGAGATGGCGCACCCTGCTTCATGATTGGTCCCCAGAATTAATAAAATTTTATCTTAATGCATTCCAAATAACTCTCCCCGATCAAAGTAACTTAGTAAGATGTGGCAAAGCCACCGAACAATCTTGCAACATCTGCGGGGAGGCAATAGGAACCGCGAAACACTTGCTAGTAGGGTGTAGGGTACTTTTAAATAGAGGTAAATACTCGCGTCGCCACGATAAACTATTAGAAATCATTCGGGAAGCGGTTAGTCTTTCTGTAGTAAGAGCGCAGAGGGGTATAACAACCACCAAAAAATCAGTAAAGTTCGTAAAGGCAGGTTCATCCAAAAAATCTAAATTAAAACCTTATTGCATCTTGGACGCGTCTCCTGATTGGACTCTCATGATGGACACGTATAGAAAGGCAATACATAATCTCCGGGGATGTTTGTGTTTCGTCATCTAGGCCGGACTTATTCCTGTACTCAAAACAACTAAGGCGCGTTATACTTGTGGAGCTTACTGTACCCTGGGAAACAAACATACCCAAAGATCACACATTTAAACTTAACAAGTATTACGAACTGTGTAACGAACTGACCAGGAATAAATTTATAGTTAATTTGTACGCTGTAGAGAAGTAGGGGCGAGAGATATAACAGCAAAATCTCTTTACAATTTATTTAAGGATCTCGGCCTTTCTAGAACGATCATCAGAATATTTCTGGAAAGTATTTCAAAGGCGGCTTTAGTAGGTTAGTTTTGAGGGAGTGTCAGGGATGTTCTAAGTAGTGTAAGAGATAGTGAAAAATTTATAATATGTGGAGATATGAATGGATGGGTTGGAACCGCGCGAAGTGGTTACGATAGCGTGTTAGGCAAGTACGGTGATAAGAGAGTAAATGAGGCTGGAAAGCTTATTTTGGAATTTTGTAAGGAGAAAAATTTGTTTGTGGCATACATGATGTTTGATCACAAACAAATTCACATGTACACATGGGAGCGAGCGGAAGAAAGAAGTATGATTGATTTATTCTTAGTGGATCAGCGTATTTGAAGCCAAGTTATGGTCACGCGAGTGTTTAGGCGTGCTGATCTGGGAACGGACCATTATCTAGTCGTTGCTAGAATAAGAGGTCTGTTTTGCAGGTTGCGTGGACGTAAGACGTGTCCTAGATTGGAGTCGAATTATCGCATAAGGAGCTGGAAGCTTCAAGATCCACAGTTCAGAGAGGAATATCAAGAAAGGGTTTCCAAGAAGTTGAAAGCTGTGTTTCTGAAAATGACAGTACTAAAGTATGCTGGCAGAACCTTAGGAATGGTACGGTGAAAGTAGCGACAGATGTATTTGGTAAAAGGAAAAGAGGTTTTAGTAAAAAGCGCGATGAATGGTGGGATGATGAAGTGAAAGACGCCGTGGAGTTAAAATGGAAAGCATGGCTAGATTATAAAGCCTCGGGTAAGAATAAAAGTATGAGACAGATAAGATAAAGAGAGTACAAGCTGCAAAAGCACAAAACGAAAGCACGTATAAAGATGAAGCGTGAAAATTCTAAGAGAGAAAAGGGTGAAAGGTTAACAAACAACATCCGGGAAAACACGAAGCTCTTCTGGCGAGAAGTTAGTGATTCCCGGGGTTGTTCGATAACCTGTAGAATGAAAGGGGTGCTTTCGAAGAACGGTGAAATTTTAACAGAGCAAGCATACGTTTTGCAGCGGTGGGTGGATTTCTACAAGAAGACGTATGAATGTGAGGACGCCTCGGTCTTGACTACCAGCGAAATGCTGAGTCCCGATGTAGCCGATGGTGAAATCAGTTTGAAAGAAGTAGAGAGCGCGATTCGAAGTCTGAAATGTGGTAAGGCTGCGGGAGCTGATCAAATGTAGTGGGCCACGCCTCTAGGAGTTGTTCTGGTTTTTGTGCAATTTATGCTGGAAATCAGGGGAGGTCCCAGACGATTGGCGAGGTGCAGGCATCGTACCTTTGTATAAAGGCAAAGGTTCACAGATAGACTGTGCAAGCTATAGGGCCATCAGTTTGATTAGCTTGGGCGGTAAGGTTTATGCTAAAATATTAGCCAGAAGAATGCAAGAGAGATCTGAAAGGCTGTTGTGGGAGGCCAAAGGAGGTTTTAGACCTGGAAGAGGGTGTATAGATCAGATCTTTTCCCTCTGCATGATCACGGAAAAGTTTTTGGCCCTAAACCAAAAGGTTTTCTGTGCTTTTGTTTATTTGGAAAAGGCGTTTGACAGGGTTGTAAGAAAGAAGTCATGGGAGATACTGCCCCGATACAATGTGAACGGACCCTTGCTACAGGCTGTAAAGTCTCTTTACAGAGATCATTCAGCCTGTGTACGAGTAGTAGGTAGTAGTAGTAGTAGTAGTAGTAGTAGGAGCTGACATGTCACCCTGGTTTGATATCCCATCGGGTGTTAAGCAAGGTTGCGCTATGTCAGCTTGGTTGTTCAATTAGTATTTGGATAGTTTTCTCCAAGGCATGAAAGACAGTGACATGGGAGTGAAAGTAGGTGACCTTTAAGTATATTGTTATATGCAGATGATGCAGTGCTCATTGCATCATCATAATGCGATTTGCAGGCATTGGTCACCACTCTGAAAGATGGGTATGAAAATAATGGTCTAAACCTGAATGTAGATAAGACGAAGGTTCTGATATTTGAAAGAAATGAAGAAAGAACAGAATGTAAGATCAACGTGAATGGTAAGATAATAGTCAATGGGGCTTTGGCTACATTGTTGAGATGACGAAACGTCAGCAAAACTGCACGTTTGGCTGTACACAATGCAGTTTTGCGACCGACTGTGTAACACAGAAGAAGAATGTAAGAAAGACGAATGCTGTGGAGATGCGATCTCTTCGCCGTATATGCGGAGTCAGTTTAGCAGACCGAATCCGCAATGAAGAGATCCACAGAATGGCAGGTACTAGCGAAGATGTCACGGTGAGAATGAAGAAGAACGTGCTCAGGTGGTTTGGGCACGTCGAACGAATGAGTGATGAAAGAATGGTGAAAAAGATTTATAAAGGAAAAGTGAGCAATAAGAAAGACAGGGGGAGGCCTCGAGTGACCTTCGAAAACTCAGTAGCTACGATACTGGAGGAAGGTCACATAAAAAGCATGAGGACCCCCCGGATGGCATGTACGAAGAGGTTAATGTCTGTTGTCGAGCCGAAAGAAGTATAAGCCGAAGCAGGGACCGTAGCGTTTGGCGCGCCATCGTCTCTGGCTACTCCGCAAGGGATACGGCGTGAAGTTAAATAAATAAATAATTAAAAGATTTTTAAATGTTGGTTTTTTTTCGGACTGACGCCTGTGTACTAAATACAATTACAGTAGTCTGAAGTTAATAGAAAAGTTAATAAAGAATAGTAAAGTAAAGATAGAGTTTTCAAAAAATATAACATTCTGTTTCTGTTAAGTTTTAAAACAATATTGTGGTTTAATTGACATTAAGTTTTTTTACATTTAATAAATAATTAAATTTTTGTTGCATTTGCAGTGCAGCAACACACCAATACAGCGCTGGTACATGAAGTAATTTGTATCACAGCATCACAAACTTGTACTAAGCCTCGTATCTCAGTTCCAATTTCATCAGAACGAATCTTGCATACTAAATCTACATTCTTAGCTGTTCGGAAACTTGTGACACAGCCTGACGCTGTCGTACTTTGAATGAATTGAATTTTTATGTAAATTATCACATATATTATGTAATAAGCATTGACTTGTAAGAATAATCCCATAACGTGGTGCTTATTAATTGGTTTGTAAAAATAAAATTTAGCATAAGTGCTAATTGCAACTTATAACAATATTTAAACTATGTTATACCTAATAAAATGCGAATGATTTACACAAGTACTTCATTTAGTTATGGCTGTCATTAAGTCAATAACAAATTTAAAAAAATGTCATGGAATCAGTCATTCAAATACTTAAAATTTAGATAAGCTAACATGGCTACACATGTTATAAACATTTTCAATTATTGGTTTGGTTGTGGAATCTTTTTTAGTTAATTAGAAATATTGATTAGGATTTTTGTAAGAAGCCTAATAGAAATAATCACCGCCCTATAAATACGATTATATACATAATGCCAAATTCGCAGCCTGTAGACTTGCAGACCTGTTACACAGTAGACCAATGGGATGATTTCCCAGAGGTCGTAGATTCGAATCCTGCCCATGCTATACATTTTTCATTCCATAATAAATATATTAAAAATAAATAATGTTAAAATTGCTAACCATATTTAGACTCATTTTATTTTAATGGCATTTAATCCAGTAGCAAATTTTTTAAAAATAATTAATTTAAAAACTTCTTTTAAATTATCCTCAGTAGTAAGTATCAAGGCCTCATCTCATATAAAAGCTATTAATGTTTTTAATATTATAAATATACAGAATTGTAATAACTCAGGATGATTCTCGACAAGGAATCATATTTTCTTAGAGAAGTGAATGCAATGAGTTTTTATAAGATTTTAGTTGTTGATGAACTTCATATTTTCATGTAAAAATTTGGTCTACTAAATTCTCAAGCAAATTTAAATTGTAATAATAATATAAATAGTTAATTTACTGTGTTTAGTTACGGTTAGGAAAGAAATCAATAAAATGGAATAAAGAAGGTGTTCACTTCTTTCTTGCATCCATTGCAAATTAATTTATAAATAATAGAAGCGTTTTTGGTAGAAATAGGTAGCTTTAATTGGTTATATTTAAAAGAATACCACTGGCACCATATTTAGGTATCAAACTATTAGACTATTACAAAAAAGAATTTACATGCTTTCGCGGTACTTTATATTTTTCTCCTAAAGATCGTTATCATTATACTTTTAAATGAAATATACTTCTCATGTTTTAGAGATTTATCTTACAGATGATCATCTGAATGATTATCCAACATAGCCTATTCATTTTTAATAGGTGGCGCTTTTCTCCTACGACAATTTTTTCTGATGGAAGCAAATTTAATGTCAGTCAAAGTGCAGTGGATAAATTACCATCCAGGGACTTTAACAACGAGATATAATGTCAACAACAATAATAAAATATAAACTCTACCTCAAAAATATGTCTTCTGTCTTTATATTGATTTATTTTTACCAAGAAATGATTTGAAAATGTTCAATTTTACATTCTGGGAAATCGAATTTACTTTATTTGCATCCGGTAGAGACGTAACAGCTGTCGGCAAATATAACCAACACAATTTACTGTTATACTTAGCTTCCGTTTCCATCTGTCTTGTAGACCTTTATGTAAAACAATATCAAAAATAAAAACATAATTAATATTGGCTTTGTTGTAAAGTAATGTTTGGAGAAATTACTATCAAACTCGATACTTGCTCAGAAAAAAACATGGGGTGCTTAAGTATATTTGATACGGACGAGTACTTTTGTAAACCGAACAAGAATGAACCATTTTTAAAAAATTAACGGCATCAGATATTTATAATTCAGGATAAGGATAATAGTAATTATTGCAAGTGATAGTGACGATTAGAATTAATTTTTATGATTACGATTTACTTTAAAACTTATCAATACTTCATATATTTGTAGCAACCCATCGTATTGTCTTTTTTCCTAAATCTGGTGTCATAGACGTAATGTATTGTGGTTTAATTCTATTTTTGTTATGCCAAGTCTAGTAAGTAGATGATCGTTGGTCAAACCATAAAATTACAAAATATAACGAAGAAATGAGGATATCAGCAATATTATTTTCAGAGATATCATTTAAAATCTTATAGTTATCTTGCACTAACTTTGCTTAAAAAAATGTACGATGATTCAATATTTTACATAAAACGTTTTTAATTAAAATTCTTTTAGCTTAGCTTAGCTTTAGCTTAGTTAGGTCATATTTATTGCAATATCCTTAGAGTTGAATAAGGTTTTAAGATATTTATATTCATTTATTATTAGAAAGGAGCATGTGTTCAGGAAACCCCCTCCATAAGTATTTCGCAATATTATTAAAACAACAGCAAATTATTTTTTTTGTGTAAATAACATGATTTCTATAAAACTAAGTCTAAGATGAAAATATCTTTAGGTTATATCGCTAGTGACAACCGAATAACTTACAAACTTTTAATAATAACCGAATAATTTACAAACTTTATTATACTTTGTTAATATATTTGGTACATATAAAATACAAATTAAATTTACGTAATAAAATAAAAAAAACAGCTAAATTATCAACAATGGTAGTTTCAATGGAAACAGATATGTACTCGTATGTACGAGTATCTGCAGGGTTAATGTTATTTGAGAAACTAAATTAAAACCAAACAAACAGATTAGACCTCAGAGAACTAATCTTTAGAGAAATAGTAACTTCCATGTACTTACAAAAGAAAAAGCTGTTTTAAACAGGTATTAAAACAAAGTTTTTGTTGAGGATTAATTAATTACGTTACTACTACTACAGGATCGAAATTCGTGATATTTCAGATTTTGTTATATAAAAATATTTTATATTACAGCCAATTATAGTGATTTTATTATTTATTATCGTTATCCCACTAATACTATAAATGCAAAAGTTTGTCAGCATGTCTGTAAATGTTACACTTTCAAGCAAAACCCAGTGAACGGATTTGTGTTGATGAAATTTTACAATTATACAGGTTATACATGATAATAACACATGGACTACCATTAATAAAGATTGTGTAATTTGACTATAATATAACGAAAAGTAACAAGTTTTTTTTTCCAACTTATATGCGTATCTTAAGCCGTCGGGGCTACAATTACATCTTTACCGTAGGTGTGGTTATATATTTTATTCTAAAGTAATTTCGTACTGTATGATTCGTTGAAGTCTATTTTCGGAATATTTGCATAGTAGAAAAATCACGATTTAATAAAGTAATGTAACAAAATTTTTAAATTTACATCTCGATAACTCAATTTAATCGCAAATCTTCGAAATTTTGTTATCTATTAAGAAAATTTTGTGATTATCTCCAATTTCCCGTTAAACAAAGTTCGCAAAGCTAACATTAAAGTTTTTATTGCGTTTGTTATTGCAACCCTCTTAACGAACTTTGTACGGGCTTCCTTCTCACGTAAATATATTTTTATAAACTACATTTGAAAGTTTTTTTTCTAGGGTTCTGTTTATTTCTTTTTATAAACCTTTATGCCTCTTTAGATATTCTTTTACTTACTTGTTTATGATGTTAAATAATATTTTAATACAAATTGGAATAATAATAAAATGTTGTTGTGTTTTAGTTGCTCAACTTTTTCCTTTTATTTTTCAATGTTCATTAATATATATTTCCGGTAGACAGCCAGCAAACAATAAACAGTAGAATCCATCGTTTCAGAAATTTGACGTCATGTGCGACCAGACGTACTCGTACATACAGTCAGACAGACAGAGGCAGGCAAATGACGGAAAAGTATATGTAGATGTCAATTACATTTATATTCAGAGAGGATTATGTCATATGTAGTCTTTAAATATGGAACTTTCGTATATTATATTTCATATTACCTAATAAATTTTTCATTCCATTCCATCGGATATGCAAATACGTAATTTAAAATTTAATGCCTATGTTTTGTCTTAAAACGGTTTGAAAAATCATTGTACTTAATAGTAATTATCAAGCATAAAATTAATACCAGTAAGTTTACTGTGCAGGCTACGGAAAGTAGAATGATTCCATTTTATGTCCTTGGAGCTGGCGACGACGCTTTTAATGATCCCCTCAGCTCCTTAACCGTTAATTAAAGTTATTAATCCGAAGGCACGACTACCTTGTTTTCCCTAATTGGTAGCAATTTTATTTCATCCAGAAACCCAAGCCACGTTCATAAAACAACTCTACGAATAAAAATTAAACAGAATGTTAGACATTTTTTTAATTAGACAAGAATTTCTGAGAAGATATTTTTTTTTCTTAATTTTTTCTTAACTTTAAACATTTTTCTTATTATTCATTTTAAAAGACTGGCAAAAGCTCCTTTTGTTAGGGATCTTAATATCTAATATAAAAAAGGTGTCGGACATTAATAAATTTGATCAACATTTAAACTCTTCATTGACTCGGTTCTTTGCAATTATTTCTACAATTGTGCTTCATCGGTCCGCTCAGAATAACAATGTAAGTGACTTTATATAAATCAGTTCGCACAATAACATCATTTCTAAAATGCTGTTTCTTCTGTCTCACTAAATTTAATAAAATGAACGAGAATTACCTTTACCAAGCTCAGTGCCAAGCTCAGTCAGAATACTGTAAAAAACTTTAAAAATTTAACAATTTATAAAAGCGGAAAAAGAGCAAAAGATCGTGAGATAATGGAATTATTTTTTCCCAGCATCCGGTAACCGGCGGGGGCCATTATTCAATTACAAGGGAGTAAAAATACGAAGCGATATTTACCTGTAGCTTCGGGCCGTTCGTATCTCCTTTTGTAATTAAGAATTTACATAAATAAAATTAATAGATGTGAAAATACGAATTAATATTTAGTGGTAAAATCTTCTGTGTATTTTAAAGTAATGTTTTTATTTCTGTCGGATATTCTTGATGTAATCTGTGGTAATCGTTTTCGTTCTTTATTCACAATAATCCAATATTTTGGAGGCAGCGTGTGATCTCATTGACACTCAGCTGGACCGCCGGAGACGATCCATTATTCATGGTGTCCAACACGAATAATACAACATTTGATTTGAAATTCAACAATTATCGGACAGCTTCAAGGATTACCGATAGATGATATAATGTGATATTAATAACATTTTATTGAAAACTTTAAAATAATGATTCATTTGAATAAATATCGCGAATACAAAGAAATATTTAGAATGTATGATATATAATTTAATTTTTAATTTTATTAATTATATTAATAATTACTTGTTCTACGAAAGCACTGGCTGTGTATGTAAGAAGTTAAATGTTAATAGCTTTAATAGATTAAAAATGAGTTAGTCATTTAATGCCCAAAAATACATGCTTACGTAAGATCAATATCGCTCTGAGTCTTACTGGCAATAGTATCTTTATAAATATGTAAAAGAAATTGAGGAAAAAAACCTGAACGTTTTTTATATAACAAACCTAAAAGAAAAAAATTAAATAGTTTCAATTAGTTATTATCTCACTTTATCAAATATTTTTTTGAATAACGATATTTTTTTAAATGCTTTTATTTAACTTGACATGTATCGGATCAAATCTTGTAACACGAAATTTTAGGGGAGAATAGGGTAATGGGAGCCTACTAAAGGAAAATTTTAATAAAAACCAAATTTTTGAACATTTTAATTCTTTTAAAGTAGGAACTCTTACCTTTATTATAAACGTATATCTCAATCAAACTATAATTAAATAGAGCCAAGTATTAGGACACAATCAAAGTTTTACAAAAAAAGTCTGCCGCTCCTATTATCCGACACATGCGGGAAATGAGAGCCCATTTAACGCTCATATGGGAAATGGGAGCCACTCTCTTAAGTTTATCAAAAATTTAACTTAACTTATGTAGTTTTTGATGTCGTACGATTCCTTTTACGTGGCATCTAAAATAAAAATAAGTTTTTTTGATAACTGAAACGACATCAATATATAATTTTGGAGATGGGTAATGGGAGCTATGTCGGGTAGTAAGAGCCATCCTAGGCTACCAATACCCGTTAACCTTCATTTTGGAAAAAAATAACCATAATTAGTATTTTTATTTTCAAACTCAATTTAACCAATTGCACTTATTAGACGATGAAATGATGGATATGTTATGGATAAACGCAATAAAAAAGAACATAACTACATGCTTACTTTGGCGCTGACAAACTGCCAATCTTTTATAAGCTTGGAGCGAAAAACACAAAACCATCTCTCGTGACTCAACGCATTGCACTACTAACTCGTGCGCGTCAGGGGAAGTTTGTCGATGGTTGACGGAAAAGGCCGAGTACCTATGATCATGCCAAAGTGAATACGTTCTGTTCTACCAGTAGCGCTCTCATTACCCGACCGCTCTCATTACCCCGCACTCCCCTAATACTCAGACTCAATGAATTTCGATGAAAATTAGAGCACATGTTCGGCTCCGGTGACAATACAAGTAAATGGGGTTACCCGAAGAAAACATCCCCTTTTCACCCCTGTTTGCCACCCCTACGTTTTTTTAATCGCGTTTTCGACCATATTTGCCGAATTTTTTTTTCTTATCAAAGTAACTAAGAATATTGATTGAAACTAAAAATGTATAAGAGTTTTAAATTCGCACGAGAGAAATAGTAATTCAATTAAAGAAAGTACATTCCTTCAAAGATGCCACATATAGTTACTCACATTAGTTTTAGGTCACAGGCTAGTAACGCTAATGAAGTTTCCTGTTCCTACATCTTGATCGAATTTCCTAAGTTAAATGTATTCGTTCAACCTATCTGTGATCTCAAAAAGTCTCTTTAGCGAATACGTTGTTCAGTATAGAGTGAAAGAAATTATACTTAGCGTTTGCCTGGATTATAATATTATGACATTTCATCAACAAAATATGGTTTCATTAAAAATTATCATATCACCAACATTGTCTACAATGTTAAAAAATTACCTCGCCTGCATTTTAAAATGGCTTACCCACTTTACCTTTTTTATTGTGTAATTAAGATATTTTTCAAATATAATGTTAAGAAAACTGTTCAAATATTCAGTCTAATAGCTACCCTGACTTTCCTACTATTCGTGTATAGGTGAGAAAGTGTGGAGTTTTATTCACTATTGTTTAATACTGAGGGTAATATTATCTTTAAGACAAGTTCTAATTTGTATACGGACAATCTCACATCATTCATTTGACTATTACTTTATTCTAGTACGATCTAGTGACTAACTATATTTATATATTTATTTCATTTTTATTTCGCAAAATCAAACATACAAAAATTCACAAAGGCGGGCCAACAGCAAAGGCTTTGATTTCGGGAAGTTTTAAATTCGCACGAGAGAAATAGTAATTCAATTAAAGAAAGTACATTCCTTCAAAGATGCCACATATAGTTACTCACATTAGTTTTAGGTCACAGGCTAGTAACGCTAATGAAGTTTCCTGTTCCTACATCTTGATCGAATTTCCTAAGTTAAATGTATTCGTTCAACCTATCTGTGATCTCAAAAAGTCTCTTTAGCGAATACGTTGTTCAGTATAGAGTGAAAGAAATTATACTTAGCGTTTGCCTGGATTATAATATTATGACATTTCATCAACAAAATATGGTTTCATTAAAAATTATCATATCACCAACATTGTCTACAATGTTAAAAAATTACCTCGCCTGCATTTTAAAATGGCTTACCCACTTTACCTTTTTTATTGTGTAATTAAGATATTTTTCAAATATAATGTTAAGAAAACTGTTCAAATATTCAGTCTAATAGCTACCCTGACTTTCCTACTATTCGTGTATAGGTGAGAAAGTGTGGAGTTTTATTCACTATTGTTTAATACTGAGGGTAATATTATCTTTAAGACAAGTTCTAATTTGTATACGGACAATCTCACATCATTCATTTGACTATTACTTTATTCTAGTACGATCTAGTGACTAACTATATTTATATATTTATTTCATTTTTATTTCGCAAAATCAAACATACAAAAATTCACAAAGGCGGGCCAACAGCAAAGGCTTTGATTTCGGGAAACAACTCGCCTCTCTGCAGCCATACTTTCGACTTTCTTGTCTACACGTGAAGGCTTTCTTATATCCATTCTTCTATTTTCTGCCTGTTATTTTTAAAGTTTCTATGTTTAGTGGTTATGTAAATTGTATAGTGGAATACGTTTATCTGCAAATGAAATTAATTTATAAAGATTGAAATGGTCGGATCTTATCGGATAGCTGCATGTTTGACTGTACACAATGCGGTTTTGCTACTGACGCTGTTATACGGCAGCCAAACGTGGATAACACAGAAGAAGAATGTAAGAAAGATGAATGCTGTGGAGATGCGATCTCTTGAATCTTGATATCTCCGCAGAATATGCGGAATCAGTCAAGCTGACCGACTCCGTAATAAAGAGAACCACAGAATAGCAGATACTAGCGCAAATATCACGGTGAGAATGAAGAAGAACGTGCTCAGGTGGTTTGGGCACGTCGAAGGAATGAGTGATGAAAGAATAACTATGATCCTGCTTCCTCCAATTAAATGTTTTAAGCAGTATTTTTATAAATACAGAATACGGTATATGTTGAATTGCCATTTCCGATTGCGATTTGGAATTTATTAATTACACAGGCACACAAAAAAAAAACATCCAGATCCAGAGGGGAGACCCCATTATCCTTAGGTTTTTGGGATCACTGAAACCGAATATGACAATAAAAACTAATTTTAATTGCCCGTTTTCCCGATAGCACCCCTTACTACCTCTTAAGGGGTGAAAATTTAATTTTTTGTACAAAATCAAGGAATATGTGTATTTCTATGTTTTTTGGGATGCTGAAAACGAAAATTATAACTAAAAATTAATTCAAGACCTACATTACTCATTAACACTTTCTTACTACCCCTTATGGGGAGTGAAGTTTTCCATGTTTGTATAAAATAAAGATTAATGTGTATTTCTATGTTTTTGGTATGATGAAACCGAATATGACAACCAAAATTGAATTTGATACCTCTTTTACTCAATACCATCCTCTAACCACCCTTTACGGGGGGGGGGGGGGGTAGTTTCAATTTTGTATAAAATCAAGATGTATGAAGAAATTTTAACGATAAATGACATGTTTATCAAACTAGTTTGAGGTTACTCTTAGCTCTTATATTAGAAATTCAAATGGTTTATCGATATATATTCATGATTTAATTCTACGCTTAGCGTAACCCAGGAACAACGGCGTGGACGGAGTAGATTTCTGTTCCCTTTTGAGGTGATGGATTAAAGTAAGTCCCCTTGCCTCTCACTATCCGGGGTGCTGGATTAAAGTGAGTCCCCTTGCCTCTCGAACTCTCTTGTTTTCAAAAGATCTTCTTAGTGGTTTCCTTTTATTGGCTCTTTTCTGTTCTGGCAAATCTCTTTTTAAATTCCAACAGTAGTCTGCTAACATATTGACATCTGATTTACCCTGATAGCGCTGTTCCATTGTCTTAAGAACATGATGGAACCTTTCACCTTGATCCTCACTGTAGTCTTCAAAATTGTCAGGAAAATAGTCCATTCTATTTCGGAGGCATAGAATTAGGTTCAGCATCTTTTAAGCGTTTTACAAGACTGCCGGATGGATAACAGTATAAGTAGAATTAAAAAGAAAACAAAAAAAAAAAATGAAAAAACTTGTTAAGAATAGGACAAAAATCATGATTCAGTCTTAGCATCATAATAACAAATATATGCATACAATGAGGTTACCATATAATTTATAGTCATTTTTTGTCTCAGCATCTTGAAAAACATCTTGATTTTATATAAAAATTTAAATTTTCACCCCCCGTAAGGGTTGGTGAGGGGTGTTAATGGGTGAAAGAGGTCTTAAATTTATTTTTAGTTATCATTTTCGGTTTCAGCATCCCATTCCAGCATTCATAGAAATACACATCTATCTTGATTTTATACAAAAATTTCAATTTTCACCCCTTAAGAGGTAGTAAGGGGGTGCTAGCGGGAAAACGGGCATTTAAAATTAGTTTTTATTGTCATATTCGGTTTCAGCGATCCCAAAAACCTAAGAATAATGGGGTCTCTCCTCTGGTTCATGATGTCTTTTTTTTTTGTGTGCCTGTGTTATTTTATTTGCATCTGAGTTATAAGTTTTGCTTTAGCTATTACGTTGCTTTTCAATAATTCAATATTGAAAAAATGTATGTTGATTAATTTGTGTGGATGATGGACTGCTCGTTTGTAATTCATTGTATGTATTTTTAACAATAACTTGTAAGTTTAATGTTTCAGAAGATGTGAGACTGAATGTAAATAATTGCATTTACTTATTTTGCATTTGCTGTAGATTAAGGTTGTAAAGATTTTATTTTATATGATTGATGGTCTCTGGTCGGCAATTCTCCGCTATGAAAGAAAACTACGATGTGGATATTTTTCTATAAATAGTGTTTTATAGTTTATGATAGGTGTTATCAACATTTCGTTTTGATTATCCGACCACTGCATTCTTTTTCTGGAAATCGTCAGATTGAGAGTTTTATCAGGTTGTTTAATATTTACTGCCGTGTCCTGAAAGTATATTTTAATTAAAACTTTTTAGAGAGTTTATCTAATTAAGGGGATTTCTAACTATTTATCTACATTGATTTTCTATTTTTTGTTTTTAAACTTCAAGTTGGGGAAATTTTTCTGTAAAAATTGTATGTAACTTATTAAGGTGTCATCTTTTAAGTCTTAAGTCAGTATGTAGTTATCCTTATCACTACAATTGAAGGCAATTGAGCCAGACAACTGCATTCATTTCTGAGGTCCATCTTATCAGCCGGCGCTTATTGCAAGAACAAGATGACAGAAAAAGATCCCACTTGATTTATAAGTTGTTTATTTCATAGGACGTTTGAAGGAACCTTCTTAGCAAAACATTCTCCTTCCTCTGCTATAGCATATTTTACGACGTTTGCGCGACTGTTTAGCTTGCCGTTGTCGGCGATGCGTATTCTGTAGCACTCAGCGTCAGCTCCACGTGCGCCCCGGGTATAGCGCCAGGCAAAGACATTAATAGCCTTTCAGATCTCTCCTGCATTCTTCTCGCAAATATTTTAGCATATACTTTACTGCCCAAGCTAATCAAACTGATAGCCCTATAGCTTGCATAGTCTATCTGTGAACCTTTGCCTTTATACAAAGGTACGATGACTGCACTTCGCCAACCGTCTGGGAGCTCCCCCGATTTCCAGCATAAATTGCACAAAAACCAGAAAAAGTCCAAGACGCGTGGCCCACCATATTTGATCATCTCGGTAGTGACTTCATCTGCTTCCGCAGCCTTACCACATTTCAGACTTCGAATCACGCTCTCTATTTCTTCCAAACTGATTTCACCATCGGCTACATCTGGACTCAGCATTACGCTGATAGTCAAGACGGAGGCGTCCTCACGTTCATACATCTCCTTATAGAATTCTGCCCACCGCAGCAAAACGTGTGCTTGAACAGTTAATATTTCACTGCTCTTCGAAAGCGCCCAGTGGTCCGTTCCCAGATCAGCACCTCTAAACACTCGCGTGTCCATAACTTGACTTCGAATACGCTGGTCCACTAGGAATAAATCAATCATACTTCTTTCTTCCGCTCGCTCCCATGTGTACATGTGAATTTGTTTGTGATCAAACATCGTGTTTGCCACAAACAAATTTCTCTCCTTACAAAATTCCAAAATAAGCTTTCCAGCCTCATTTACCCTCCTATCACCGTATTTGCCTAGCACGCTTTCGTAACCCCTTCGCGCGGTTCCAGCTCATCCATTCATATCTCCACATACTATCAACTTTTTATTATCTCTGACACTACTAATAACATCCCTGACATTCTCCCAAAACTCCTCGAGCTCGCTCATTTGAGCTGAGGATACTGGCGCATACATGGTTAACAAGAATATTCTTGTTATCCCTAGCTTAAAGCGAACCCAAGGAAGCCTCGGGTTGATCGCCTTGTATTCTTCCATTGCATTAACCATTCGAGAGGACAATAATACGCCTACACCTTGGCGACCTCGCTCACCCTCTGGAACCCCAGCCCAGAAAGCGACCCGGTTGCCAGGCAAATCGATCGTATCATTGCCTTTTCGCTTGGTCTCAGACACACAAAAAACATCCCGATCTTTGTCATCCATCACATCTAATAATTCATTCATCTTCTGTTCCATTCATCCTCTCACATTCCACGTAGCTATTTGTAGCTCCGTCCTCCACCTTCCGCCGTTCGGAACATGGCATGTTGGTTGGCGATTCCCAACGCCGCATTTGTTCATATTATATATTACATATTATAAACATACATTTTATTTTAACATAAAAATCATAATTTAAAATCAAAATACAAAATTTTAAATACAAAATTAATAATATTATAAAATTATTCACATAAAAAAAATATATATATATTCTTTTCTTTGGCCTCCCTTGTACAAATATTTATTTTCACTACTTGGACTTTATTCAATATTTGATAATTTTTAACTGTCTCACAAATACCGAAGCACCCTCGTTTCTCAATTGTATGCATGTCCGTTCACCTTTTAACTAAGTCTTTGTTTCCATACAATTCAACGTCTCCTGATCAGCATAAACAGTTGAACAGTTTATTGATTATAACGTTCACAATATTACAATTTTAGTCACAGGATAGCCGGTTGTTTCGTTTAAAATAGTTTATTATCACGAATCACTCACACGGATGACGTCCGGCCCGAGCTGCCGGTCGTCGCGGATTCAATTGGTGTTGTGATTTCAAGTATATTCATAAGACACTCGACTACCTGACGTGGACAGCCACACGCCCTCTTTGTTGGATCTTCTGCTGACTACACATCCAGAAAAGTACCAGATCACCGTCGAGGCTTCCTTAGGTTCCTCTAATCACTGTCTAGTACAGAGTGTAGTGCCCATTCAACGTCCTGCTCGCATAAGACCTACGACTCGACGCGTTTGGCACTACAAGTCAGCAGATTGGGATGGAATGCGGTCCTTTTTTGCATCCTACCCATGGGGGCCGATTTGTTTCCCTTCCAATGATCCTAGTCACTGCGCTGCGGCTGTAGCTGATGTGATACTTCAGGGCATGGAACTATTTGTACCAAACTCTGTGGTACCACTTGGTGGCAGATCGCGGCATTGGTTTGATGCGTCTGTCAGGGCTGCAACAGCTGGCAAACAGCTTATCAAGCTTGGGCTAATGCGTTAGTCACTAAGGATCCGAACTCTAGAGTTCTGAAGAGAAATACAACCGTGCCTCCAGATTCTTTAAACGGCAAATCGCTAGAGCAAAGTTCAAGCATGTCGTCAAAATTGGGGATCAGCTGGCAAAGTACCCGCCTGGCACGCGCAATTTCTGGGCGCTTTCTAAGGCCACTCTGGGCAACTTTAGCCAGCCGTCCCTACCGCCGTTGCACATGGGGAATGACTCTCTGGCGCACACGGCAAAAGAGAAAGCCGATCTCTTGGGCACTCTTTTCGCCTCCAACTCATCTTTGGACGACCAGGGGTAGACACCGCCTATCATCCCGCGGTGTCAGAGTTCAATGCCGGAAATAGTTTTTCGGAAAAAAACTATCAGGCAGTCTTTATTTTTCTTGGACGTTCATAAGTCGAGTGGGCCGGATGGCATTTCTCCATCGGTCCTACAACCGTGTGCCCCTGAGTTGACTCCAGTGCTAACGCGTCTATTTCGGTACTCCTGCCTTAAAGGCGTAGTCCCGGTCTCATGGAAGTGTGCCCTTGTCCATCCGATCCCTAAAAAAGGTGATAGCTCGGACCCAGCTAACTACAGACCTATCGCCATTATTTCCCTTCTCTCCAAAATAATGGTGATTATTAACAACCGAAAGCTGCTAACGTACGAGGATCACCAGTTGATCAATGACCGGCAGTATGGCTTTCGCCATGGTCTATCAGCTGGTAATCTTCTGTTATACCTTACGCACCGTTGAGCAGCGGTTATTGAAAGCAAGGGAGAGAGTCTGTCAGTTAGTCTGGATATGGCAAAAGCCTTTGATCATGTATGGCACAAGGGGCTCCTTTTGAAGCTACCTTTCTATGGGCTTCCCGAGAGTTTATGCAATTGGATCAACAGTTTTCTCAATGGGTGGAGTATACAGGTCGTTTTTGACGGTTTTTGCTCGGACCCCCAGCCCGTGAACGCTGGTGTACCCCAAGGCTGCGTGCTATCCCCAACTCTGTTCCTCCTGCACATCAATGATATGTTGGATATATTCAACATACATTGTTATACGGATGATAGCACTGGGGATGCGGTATATATTCGACGACGACGACGAGTGCCGAAAGAAACTTGTGTCTTCAATAGAGACCTCCCTGGGGATGGTCTCTGAGTGGGGTAAACTGAACCATGTTCAGTACAATCCCCTAAAGACACAGGTTTGCGCGTTTGCCACTAAGAAAACCCCATTTGTCGTATCACCGCTCTTCGAGAGCACTCCTCTTATTGCCTCGCCAAACATCAGAATACTCGGTCTCGACATTTCGAGCAATTGTCAGTTTCGTGGTCATCTAGAGAGCAGGGCCAAGTAGGCCTCGATGACATTGGGAGTGATCAATAGTGCGAGGCAGTATTTCAAACCTGGCCAAAGACTTGCGCTCTATAAGGCGCAGGTCCGGCCACACATGGAGTGCTGTTCTCATCTCTGGTCCGGATCACCCCAATATCAGCTTCTACCATTTGACCGCGTACAACTGAGAGCCGTTCGGATTGTCGGGGGCCCAGTGCTCTGCGAACGGCTGGACTCTTTGGCATTGCGTAGAGACGTGGCTTCTCTGTGCGTCTTCTACCGCATTTACAACGGGGAGTGTTCCGAAGAACTATTCGATCTGATGCCTACCGCCGAATTTAACCACCGCACAGCTCGCCATCGTCTCCTTTACCATCCATACCACCTGGATGCGTGGCGATCTTCCACTGTGCGGTTTACAGGAACTTTTTTCCCACGTTCCACTCAGATGTGGAACGAACTTCCTTCGGCGGTATTTCCAGATCGATTATACATGGGTACCTTCAAAAAAGGCATATATTCCTATTTCCAAGGCTGGCAATCCTCGGATCCTTTTGAATCCTCGGATGTTGCAAGAGTTCATGGGCGGCGGTAATCACATACCAACGGTGACCCGCAAGCTCGTTTGCCCTCCTCTAACATAAAAAAAATATATATATAAGGAACAGTGACCAAAATCTCCGCAAACTCACAAGAGAAGTCAAAGATAAGCGGTGGCGTGACAAGGCTAATTATATGCAGTGGCTCGCTCACAGTAATCAGATGGGAGAGTTCTACAACGAGCTTCGCAACCTTATTGGCAACAGTAGTTTTATAAAAGTTCCATTAAAGTCAACTGATGGCAATAATCTTTTAAAAACCAAAGATGAAGTACTTGAACGATGGGAGGAGAATTTCAACACTCTTCTGAATATAGAGCGACCAGCAGATTTATCATTCATCCATAGTCTATCCCAGTCACAAATTACAAATGAGCTTTATGTCGCCTTGACCCGAAACGAGGTTGTGTCTACTATAAAGCAGCAACAATATAAGCGCGTGGTTGGCGGGGATCTTATACTGGGCGAACTGTTGAAATATGGCGGTGATGAGTTGCATTCGATGGTCTGGGAAATGTTCGCTCGTAAGTGGGAGGAGAAACAGGTCCCTAAAGCTTTTAAGTTGTCACGCATTAGAGCCCTATTCAAGAACAAGGGTGACCGAGCGGATTGCAGCTCATACCGAGGTATCTCACTACTCTCAGTTCCTTGGTAAAATCTTTGCTAGAGTTTTACTCAACCGACTCAAATCACTCTCTGAACGGATCTTGCCTGAAACCCATTTCGGGTTTTGGACCTGATAAAGAAACTTGCGAGGCAATTTTGGCAGTCCGACAACTTCAAGAAAAGAGTAGAGAGCAGGGAAGACACCTGTATCACTGTTTTGTAGACCTGAAGAAGGCTTTTGATTGCATACCGCGTGACGCCCTCTGGCTAGTCTTAGAAAAACCGGGGTGTACAGAGAGGTTTGGTAGACTCCTGAGACTGCTGCACGACGACATGGTGTGCTGTGTATCCGTCGATGGCGAACAATGAAGCTTCTTGGCTTCTCGTCTTGGCACCCACTCTGTTCGCCTTGTATTTTGCGGTCGTAGTGCGGGAAGTCCTTAAGTCTTCTTCTGAAGAAGTACGCATTCGATTTCGAACTGATGGCAACCTGTTCAACCTATCCAGGTTTAAAGCCAAAACTAAGGTTTCCTATGCAGAGATCACGGACATCATGTACGCAGACGACTTGTCTTTTGTGGCGGAATCTCCCGAAAGTCTTCAGCTACTGGTGACAACTCTTCATGAGCAATGCTGTAATCTCGGTTTAAAAATCAGCGTCAAAAAGATGGAAGTTATGTCCCTTTATGTTAATGGTCATGAGGCAATGAGCATTAGGCTTGGTGAGGATGTCTTCAAGCAGGTCAATACTTTTCGTTATTTAGGGAGCACGGTAATAGCTAAGTGTGACGTTGACTGCGAAATCAACAGCAAGATCGCTGCTGTGGCCACGGCATTTGGTAAACTGAACACCAAGATCTTTAGTTCCCATGACCTCAAGTTATCTACCAAAGTCGCTGTTTACATGGCCGTTGTTTGGCCTAACATACTTTACACGGTAGAGACGTGGACTACGTACCGCAGACAACTTGACCGTTTCCACCTCAAATGTCTTCGTACTATCCTTAAAATCCCCTGGACATATCGTGTACGGAACACAAAAATATTAAGACGAGCCAATGTGGGTGGGATTGAGTCGTACCTTATGAGACAACTTCATTGGTGTGGTCACGTCTTGCGTATGTCTGAAGATAGGGTGACCAAACGCATCTTTTATTGCGAGCTACAGGAGGGCAAGCGTAAGTATAGTGGACAACTCCTGCGATATAAGGATGTGCTTAAGCGCCACATGAAGGGCTGTGACATAAATCCAATACAGTGGGAAGATCAAGCATCTGACCGCGAAAAATGGAGGTAACACGTGAAACACAAAACACATCAATTTGAATTGCACCGGCGTACTGAGCTGAATGCTAAGCGAGAGGAAATAAAAGCCCGACCACCAGTGGCTATCAAGTACAACTGTAGAAACTCTAACGTGTCCACAATGTGCGAGGGTGTTTCCTTCACCAACAAGATTGGTTATTTAAGTCATGTTAGAGCACATCAGAGAGAAGAGCAAAGAAGAAAATAAGAGGTCGCCATAGCCGAAATCGGCTGGAGGATTATTATTGTTATGAGAAAATTATATACGTTTTCAGGAAATTAATCCACGTTAGGCAAATAAGGTAAAATTGGATAAAAGAACCCGCCTACTAATGAATTTGCTCATTACAATTAAGCTAAAGCCTTTCGATTAAAAGGGCTTTCTCAAAAGCGAAAATAACATTTTCTGATTCAATTACTGTATTGTGTTCATTTAAATTGTTTAAAATTAATTTGTTTATTTTTCATAACTTACAGTGCTTGATATACTCGTATATACAAATCAAACTATTAAAAATATAAAACGCTGTCAAAAACTTATTAAATAACTAACTTTTACAGTCCATCCAAGCGTCATTCTAGAGAATCCTGTTAGTTTTAGAGATATCTCTTAAAGGGACAATTGAAACCTTTATACATCTTTAAATAAATAAATAATGAACACAGCTTTGAACAACGTTTTGATGTCTGAAGATCTGCCACTCTATTTCTTATTTCTGTACAGTGAATTTATAAATGAGATGTTCGATTTCAGGCGTCACCGAAAATAAATATAACTAGATACTTACTGATGACAGAAATATCACTAAAATGTTTGCGATAAAAGTGTCAAAGGTGTAGTCGTTGTCTCAAGACATTGTTTTTGTGCAGTCTCTTTCTATCAGTTCACGCTACATCAACCTCGTCTTTTGCTTTGTCTTTGACGTATTTTTACACCGGTATTTCGATGGTTTTATTTTTGAAGTGTTTATTAAGACTATTGCTTATTTAAAATTCATAATTAATTATAGAATGCCTAAGAGGTTTATGGTTGAAAATTATATGATATGTTTTTAAAATATCATTAAACTCGACTGTGGTATTATAATATTTACCTTATTTTATTATCAAATGTTATTATTTATTGTTTCTGAATTTATCTTTAATAAAATAAATTTCTCTTTGGTAAAAAGTGATCTAAACTTTGCATTATTATATATATGTATATTGTTATATTTCTTTTAAAATTTTTACAACTGATAATAATCTTATACGGCTTATATTTAAAGCGATCAATTCTGTCTTTTTAAGTTTGTTGAGAAATCAAAACTTTTGTTTAGTTATTTGTGAAAATACAAATTTAACATTTAATTTTATGTAAAATAAGCCCAAATGTTGTATTCCTTCAACGACGAGAAAAACATAACTTTTTGAATATTTTCAAAGTAAGATCAAATAATTAAGTTTCTACAAAATATTTAAAAGTTAGATTGCCGGCGGCTAAACATGTGGAATCGTCTAAATTAGTTCAGAGTCAAAAATTATAAAAAACTTTTAAAAAAAAAGTACCCGCTTCTTAACATTGCTACTATATTAGAGTTCATGCCATGTACTGCTAAAACTGTTTATTTTGTATAAAACTTTAACTTACTTTCATTATATTTGCTGAGGTTCTAAATTTTATAAATCTCTTAAGTAAGTATTTACTTTTAATTATACTTAGGTTGGTATTTTCTACGTAGCGTGCAAAAATTTGGTACACCTGTGACAAGAGGATAACCTAATCTATCAAAATTTTAAAAATATTAAAAAAAATACTCCTGTTGCTTATGACTGCGTCTTCGTTGACAGCAAATCGAGATTTATACTACTAACTTATAACTACTGGTCGATCGAGGGTCTTGTCAAAAAATAGTATTATATAATTAAAAAAAATACATGAGACAGTTTCTAGGCGCATTTACTGCAGAGCGATCACAAACCAAGTCAATATATATTTTTTTTAATGTAAGAGAAGGGCAAACGAGCTGGCGGGCCACAAATGGTACGTGATAACCGCCGCCCATGAACTCCTGCAACATCCGAGGATTCACAGGAGTGTTGCCGGCCTTGAAGATAGGAGTAAACGCCTTTTTTGAAGGTACCCATGTCGTACCGATCTGGAAATACCACCGAAGGGAGTTCGTTCCACAAACGAGTGGAACGTGGAAAAAATGTCCTTTAGAACCGCACAGTAGAGGATCGCCACGCATCCAGGTGGTAAGGATAGTGTTGGAGGCGATGGCGCGCTGTGCGGTGATGAAATTCGGCGGCAGGCATAAGATCGAATAGTTCTTCGGAACACTCCCCGTTGTAAATGCGGTAGAAGATGCACAAAGAAGCCACGTCTCTACGCAATGCCAAAGAGTCCAGCCGTTCGCAGAGCACCGGGTCCCTGACAATCCAAACGGCTCTCAGTTGTACGCGGTCAAATGGTAGAAGCTGATATTGGGGTGGTCCGGAGCAGAGATGAGAACAGTAATCCATGTGTGGCCGGACCTACGCCTTATAGAGCGCAAGACTTTGGCATGGTTTGAAATACTGCCTCGCTCTATTGATCACTCCCAATTTCTTCGAGGCCAACTTGGCCTTGCTCTCCAGATGACCACGAAACTGACAATCGCTCGAAATGTCGAGACCCAGTATTCTGATACTTGGCGAGGCAATGTGGGGAGTGCTCTCGAAGAACGGTGATATGACAAATGGGGTTTTCTTAGTGGTAAACGCGCAAACTTGTGTCTTTAGGAGATTGAACTGAACATGGTTCAGTTCACCCCGCTCAGAGACCATCCCCAAGGAAGTCTCTATAGAAGACACAAATTTCTTTCGGCACTCGTCGACGTTTTCCCGAGAGAGACCTGCACGACCGGAATATATCGCATCCCCAGTGCTGTCATCCGCATAACAATGTATGTTGGATATATCCAACATATCATTGATGTGCAGGAGGAACAGAGTTGGGGATAGCACGCAGCCTTGAGGTACACCAGCGTTCACGGGCTTGGGGTCCGAGCAAAAACCGTCGCGAACGACCTGTATGCTCCGCCCAGTGAGGAAGCTGGTGATCCACTTAAATAAACTCTCGGGAAGCCCACAGGAAGGTAGCTTCGAAAGAAGCCCCTTGTGCCATACACAATCGAAGGCTTTCGCCATATCCAGACTAACTGCCAGACCCTCTCCCTTGCTTTCAATAACAGCTGCCCAACGATGCGTTAGATATAACAGAAGATCACCAGCTGATTGACCATATTGCCGGTCATTGACCAACTGGTGATCCCCGAGGTAAATTAGGAGCTGTTTATTTATAATGCTCTCCATTACTTTGGAGAGAAGAGAGGTAATGGCGATAGGTCTGTAGTTAGCTGGATCCGAGCTATCACCTTTTTTAGGGATCGGATGGACAAGGGCACGCTTCCACGAGACCGGGACTACGCTTTTAAGGTAGGAGTACCGAAATAGACGCGTTAGCACTGGTGTCAACTCAGGGGCACATGTTCGTAGCACAACTGGAGAGATACCATCTGGCCCACTCGACTTATGAACTTCCAAGGAAAGGAGGGCTTTTCGGATGAGTTTTTGCCGAAAAACTATTTCCGGCATTAAGCTTGGACACCGGGATGATAGGCGGTGTCTTCTCCTGGTTGTCCAAAGTCGAGTTTGAGGCAAAAAGAGTGCCCAAGAGATCGGCTTTCTCTTTTGCCGTGTGGGCCAAAGAGTCGTTACCCCGGCGTGTAGTATAAAATGGTGTTCTAATTTATACCCGGGGTATGACAGGTACGCTGTGTCACTAGGTTGAGATATCTGCGTCTCCGTCAGAAACAACAAGGCCGGCTGCGCCGACTCTAGGTTATAGTGGCCGGCGTTCAAGTTGGAATGAAGTCCCCGGATATTGCAAAAGTCCATATTTAGAGTGGGTCGGGGTGCCGCTGCGTTGACTTGTCGTTTACCCTCAAAAAACACAAAAGGCGATATTTTACCCGCCCCAGATACGACGGACAGCCCGAGCAAAATCCGAGAATCGTTTCCCCGGTTTTGCTCGGGGAGGGGGTCCCCGGCTTCATCAAAGCCGGTACCCTCCTGGGGTATTTTTCTTTTACGCATCACTTCATGTTTGGGGGGGGGGGTTGGTCTTCCGGGTTCTCTCAGTCACCGACGGAACATAACCAAATGAATTTGGTTACTACACATCGGTCTTTTGTGAAAGGGTGGTCCTTCCCCGGTCGAGCCAGCCCAATACGAGCTGCAGTCAGATAATTACAGCTACTACCACCTACAACCCCTGTGAGCCAGAGCAGCCATAACAACGTAGACTCTAGCTCTTGCTGATGACAATTCTAACGAGTTTCTTCTGCATGCCACCTTCTATTCGTTAACGGTAGTGCCATTTTTCTGACATATAATAATATCTTCATTACACCTGTAAAAGAAAAAAGCAAACGATTTAGTTTTGTGAAAAGCATTTTCTAATATTGGTTTAAAAATTAATATATGTATCTCGTATAATTTCCAATGTTTGGTTTATTAAGAAGCGTGGTGCTACTCGTACATAAGTAAACTATAACCTTACTTAATTAATACTTCTTGTGTAAATATAGCGTCTAAAACATAATAAAATCACAAATTTTCGTACTTAAAATATATAAAAAAGAAATATGAAACAAACATATTATTCTCAATCTTCAAACAATATAATATCAACCCGAGTTGAACAAACAATCAAATTAAAGCAAATTTGAAGCAACTTCAATCCACAAAATATACATATTACTGAAGGCGCGTCGACCTCCTCGTAAGTCACCTCGAGTCCCTTTCAATTATGTGGTCACGTAAGTAATTCAGCTAATGACACCATTCCGTGACGCCTATTCTAGTTTACTATGCCATTTGTCAGGTGTTAAATGGAATTTTGTAACATATGATATCATCTACTGCCGTATTTTAATTAAGTTTTAACGAGCTTCGTAACGTAATCACGACACTATCAATAAAATAGCTTCTTTATTAGAGTGCAATTTTTTATTCCCTTGTTAAAAGATCATAATACGAATCGATTTTATCATTTCATATTAGTTCAATCTTATAGGTGTATTATCACTTGTTAAGTATTATTGACAAGGAAGTTTTATAAATGATATCTGAATTTTTATATAACAGCTGTTAAATAACAGCCTCTAATATCGTATCATTATATCATTTAAGTTATAAAGGTCGGTCGCTATTGTTTAGCTAGTACCAATTGTGTATAGAAGAGGAAAGATAATGGGTTTTAAGTAAGTCTATTACCCGTAAGTATTCTATGAGATAATTAATTATAATTTTATACATCAATATTTAACTGAAATCGTATTAGAAAATATTCTTATTTTTTCAAAATAGATATCTAATGAATGTTTTACATTATACCTTCTGTTGTCATCTCTTCTGGGCGAAAGACGCTGCCATCTGTGACTCAGTTAACATTACTAATGCGGCCATCGCAAATCTCTAAATTAAGAACAAATGTTGTAAATTGTAATATTACTACAGGTTTTTAGAGCACATGGTACCTTATAGTGTTTAAATAAATAAATTATTATTATTAAAATTATTATTAACTAATATACGTAATATTTTCAGTTACTTTACTATTGCTTAACAAAATATATATTAGTTAACGTAATTTATCGGGGCTTAACATAAGTTTGGGAGATTAATTCCTATTAAAATAGTTTAAGATTTTTCTTGTTATCATTACTACTTCCTTAAGTAACTTGCACGGCGCGTGATCAGTTCAGTAAACTTGTGGTTTACAATACACATTACAATATACTAGGACCTGCAGGGGTTAGGTTAGAGTTTCAGTTAAACTTGGGTGCCTAAAGTTAGTCCACTGTGTAGTTCGGAGCGGGAATAGATCCTATTATTACAAATAATTAATTATTATCAATTTCAGTCCACGCTAAACCTTCTGCTATTTAACAAGAAATTTATTTTTAACTGTCGTTATACAAATATTTATTTATGTTTAGTATATGTGTATAAGATTGATTTAGGTTTCAAAGCTTTTAAACTAAGGGTAGGAATATTTTTAGTTCATCGGATACAGCTATTTTTAATAATATATATAGTTATTCTATTTTGGGTATAGCGAGATTACTTGCTACACAAGTTTCATCATATTATCTAAGTTTTTTACCTATTTGAAAATGGAATAAGAAATAACTTGGCACAATTCTTTTTAGCGTTTCGCAACACGGATGTTGCAAAAAGTATTGAAGTGAAATATAAGAGGAGCCAATAGCACGAGAGAGCGAGCAGTGCGATGGAGATCATCCGTATGGAGGAGCTTACAAACATTTGCCTATTGGCAGTATGCTTTCTGTGTTTTTATTTTTTAAAGCTTTTTTATTGAAAAGAATAGAGTTTAAACCAATAATATTACTTTATTTTTAATCCAATGTTACAAGGGACTTTCGGGCATACTAAAAATTCATATCATCCAGATGTGATTTTAGACAAAAATTAATAAAGTTATTTTATTAAAACATCCACAGATTCAAAGAAAATCTCCTGGAAAAATATTATTTCATAATTATATACTTCATACATGTACGAAACGCAATTCCTTCAATATTATATTAAGATATTTAGGATAATTATGTGATTGTTTGAACTTTTTCTAAAACTATCAAGCAAAACATGAACATTGAAATTAGAACAAAAACATTAGTTAAAATTGACCATGGGTTTAAAACTCTTGACACTCAAAACTAATATTTTATTTACTTCTTATATTGAATCTTCTCAGTCTGACAATAGAATAAACTAAAGTTACTCAATAATAATCATCACAGCAGCACAATCCTAAACATACAACTAAGATAGAGTTATTGTTAGTACTACAACTTTCTATGAAACTTCCTCATTGCACAGTTCTGAAACCGAACAATACCGAACAAATATACAGACATTTACAAATGCTAACTTTGAAGTCAAAGGTGACGTCGCAACCCTTCTCATCTCGCCTGAGCTTAAAGGGGTGAAACAGGGATCCCTTTCCTTTCAAATTTTAGCTCTTGGTATGTATACTTACCCCAAAAGAAAAGATGACTTATGTCCGTCTTAAGTGGCGTCATATTGCTGCTGACATTATAGCATTACTTGTCCCTTTCTTTCAGCTTTCAGTTTTAATTATTTATAACCAAAAACAAAATGATGTTAGTATTATATACATAATATATGAAAGTATACGAGGCACAATTACTTCTAATTAAGTTACTACTGAACAATTGGATAACATAATACTACAGTTCTCTATAAATTAACTGACATTAAAAGCAGAATGACAGTGACGGCTACACTAGACAAAACAAAGACAGACGACGATAAAATCCATAATTATCAGATATTTTATCGCAATAACAAAATATAATAGATATTTTCAATGGTTATTATATTTTTTAGAGCAGATTATTGAAATTAGATTTAAAAATAAAAAGAGATCAAAACACGGATAAATAAAATCCAGCGGGTTCCTATCACTTTTAAAATAAACGCCCCGCTGCTATAACAAAACGCTTAGTGATCATTTCAGTGGGTCCAAATGGAATCACCTTAGCAATTACATTAGCCAAATCGTATCCGAATGGAGCTCGCCGCAATAAAGTGAACTTCATTTCTCTGAGTGATACCCGCACCATCATTTTTGCTACACTTTGATCTATCTAATTTGTTTTTTTTTAACAGACAGTTTATCGATTGAGTATTTATCTGTTCTAGAAATTGTAGTTCAGACGGTATACATGTATGCTTGTATGTTAACAATCGCAGTATAGTGTTGTTTGTTATAGTAGCTGTATAAGTTTTTTGCTATAACACTTATAGTTATGTAAAGCATTTCGTGTGTTACGTGCATAACGTGCAAGAAATTGTAGCGACACTATTAAATTTTTGTAATGTTGCACATATATGCTAATGTTATATGAAAAGGAAAAACGGTTGAAAATTAACATAACATTAACATAAGAGGAATATTTTATAAAATGTTATAAAACATATAACAGCTAAGAAAATATTTCATATGTAACCAGTGTCATGGTAACAAACGATTCGATGCTATGCTGTGCAATAATGTAGGCTACGTAATAATTACAGAACATTACGTCTCAAATGTGGTCTGATTAATTAATATTTATACAAACGTAGAAGACTTATAGTTCCTATGTTTAGTACAGCTTACAAGCACAATTTTAATTATTTCAATTCAGTAGAAAATTATTAGTGAAATTGTATAAAATAATTTTATTATATATTATATAATACTTTACAAAAGTTTAGACAGTGATTTTTTATGTTAATAATTGTTATTGATAATAATATAAAAATAGCCTAGATTTATACACATAGACCATCTATATAAATTTAGACTATTTTATTGCACAGAAAATAAATAATTTTGACAGACAAGAAACAATATTTTAAACTAATGTATTTTAAATGTCTACGAGCAGTTAAACATTTAAAGTTCGCAAGAGAGCGCTCCGAGTTCCTACTGCGGTGTAATATCAATTAAGTCCGACTTAACTGCCATTGTTGACCAAGAGACAGCTTTATCTCGTCCAAATATTTTAGAGCGTTTCTTTGATATACTAAAATTTATAGCGAATTTATATTTGACATTTTGAAGGATTGCATTACTCAAATAAAAAATCAAGCTACTAATATATTCAATTCTAACGTTAATGAAATAAATAAATTAATTATTTCACTTTTTTAAATGTATTATCAACATACAATGTTCCGTAAAGCGAAATCGAGTTTTGGTAAATATACGAACTGATAACGAGGTCAAGCCAGGCTGACGACAACAATAATACAATAGTTATGGTTTTATTCTAGATCTTAATCTTAACACATGTCTAGATCTTAACACATGTCTTGTCAAAAACACTTAAAGATCTGAAAGAGTAACATCATTACTTGCTTCCTATAACATTTATATTCTCCCCTCATCGGAAAGTAATTTTTCACCTAATTCTGAACCATGTCTTCTTGACTTAATCATGGTATTAAAATCCCACGACGTGCTAACACATGGCCAGTTAACTGCGCTTTTCTGCTATCTCGATCTCTTATTTCTTCGTTACAATCTATCTCCGTCTAAACGTCTTACGTTTACGTTACGTAAGGTGATTCTTGGACGCAACCTTAAAGCTGGTAATTTGGAGCTCCTACGATACGATGCCAATTTAATTGATTGTTCCTAGTTTTACTTATCTTCAGAAGTGGATACCAAGGTAGACATTTTTATACACTGATTACTAAATTGTATGATACCCACGCACCCATTCAAAAATAAAAGCAAAACATTATCCAGCGTTCTGGTAAACTGCGGACATAAAAAAAAATTAAAGACGCAATAAAGCTAAGATACGTTTTAAGAAAAACCCTACGAATGAACATTTTGTCACGTATTCAAAGTACGTAAAATCTCGGTCTTAAACAAATATGATCATACATCATAAAACTATATATTACATTCTATAATTTACTTGAATGTTATCTTACCTTGTTCAAGATATAAACCGCCCCAAGTCCTTTAGTCCAGTCAAATCAAAGACCTCGTCCCTATCCCTAAAGTGATGGTTCTAAACTCTTTACCTGATTTAATTACATTTATATATATATATATATATATATATATATATATATATATATATATATATATATATATATATATATATATATATATATATATATATATATATATATATTATATTAGCAACATTTTTAAGTTGGTTAATCTTAGTACATACCCGATCTCTTATAGAAACCGAAAATATTTATAATAATGATTAATAAAATAACAACCAAGGTACTTAACAAGTGATTGACGTTTTGTCATGTACAACATGTAAATTAATAGTTTGGATAATAATTAAAATACCAAAACAAAAACAGTATTATATAATTTAAAATTTATTTAGCGATGAAAAGGGTTGAAACGTTTTGAGAACAAAAACGGGATCGATTCAAACGTAATAAAATTTTTATTTAAGATATTATTAGAAATTATTTTTAGAAATAGCTTATAATTTTAAAACAGACATAAAATCATATTCTTAAGGTTTAAATTTGAATACAGTGCTTAACCATTATTATTAATGATTGAAAACCATATGATTTTGTTTGAACTAATTGTATTTATTTTATTTCTTTTATTATCGCTGCATGCTATTATATTTATTTTCGTATACGTACTATAGAATATATCTTAAAATATTCAAAATATACAAGTTATATTGATGATAGAGCTGTAGATTCAAATTTTCATAGATCGTTCACATAATGAGAATGTTCTGATGTTGTGAATGGAGAACAAAATATATAACCATTTTCTTATTACTCATAAGATTCCCTTTTTATATAAATTGAATACTCATTCATTCATTCATTCACCTTCACGCCATATCCCTTGCGGGGTAGCCAGAGACGACGGAGCGCCAAACGCTACGGTCTCTGCATACCTCTTTCGCCTCGGCCACAGACATCAACTTCTTCATACATGCCCTCCGGGGGGTCCTCATGCTTTTTACGTGACCTTCCTCCAGTATCGTAGCTACTGTATTTTCGAAGGTCACTCGAGGCCTCCCCCTGTCTCTCTTACCGCTCACTTTTCCCATATAAATCTTTTTTACCACTCTTTCATCACTCATTCTTTCAACGTGCCCAAACCACCTGAGCACGTTCTTATTCATTCTCACCGTGACATCTTCGCTAGTACCTGCCATTCTGTGGATCTCTTCATTGCGGATTCGATCAGCTAGACTGACTCCGCATATTCTGCGAAGAGATCGCATCTCCACAGCATTCATCTTTCTTACATTCTTCTTCTGTGTTACCCACGTTTGGCTGCCGTATAACAGTGTCGGTAGCAAAACTGCATTGTGTACAGCCAAACGTGCAGCTATACTGACGTTTTGCCGTCTCAACAATGCAGTCAAAGCACCATTGACTCTGTTACCAGCAGCAATACGCCTTTCCACATCCATTTCGTATCTTCCGTCTCTGCTAAACATACTTCCCAAATATACCACTTCATTCACTTGTTCTATTATCTTATCATTCACGTTGATCTTACATTCTGTTCTTTCTTCATTTCTTTCAAATATCAGAACCTTCGTCTTATCTACATTCAGGTTAAGACCATTAATTTCACACCCATCTTTCAGAGTGGTGACCAATGCCTGCAAATTGCATTCTGATGATGCAATGAGCACTGCATCATCTGCATATAGTAAGCAATTGACCTTAAGGTCACCTACTTTCACTCCCATGTCACTATCTTTCACTCCTTGGAGACAACTATCCAAATACAAATTGAACAACCAAGCTGACATAGCGCAACCTTGCTTAACACCCGATTGGATGTCAAACCAGGGCGACATGCCAGCTCCTACTCGCACACAGGCTGAGTGATCTCGGTAAAGAGACCTTACAGCCTGTAGCAAGGGTCCGTTCACATTGTATCGGGGCAGTATCTCCCATAACTTCTTTCTCACAACCCTGTCAAACGCCTTTTCCAAATCCACAAAAGCACAGAAAACCTTTTGGTTTAGGGCCAAAAACTTTTCCGTTATCATGCGGAGGGAAAAGATCTGATCTATACACCCTCTTCCAGGTCTAAAACCTCCTTGTGCCTCCCACAACAGCCTTTCAGATCTCTCTTGCATTCTTCTCGCTAAAATTTTAGCATAAACTTTACCGCCCAAGCTAATCAAACTGATGGCCCTATAGCTTGCACAGTCTATCTGTGAACCTTTGCCTTTATACAAAGGTACGATGACTGCACTTCGCCAATCGTCTGGGACCTCCCCAGATTTCCAGCATAAATTGCATAAAAACCAGAAAAAGTCCCAGACGCGTGGCCCACCATATTTGATCATCTCGGCAGTAACTTCATCTGCTCCCGCAGCCTTACCACATTTCAGACTTCGAATCACGTTCTCTACTTCTTCTAAACTGATTTCACTATCGGCTACATCTTGACTCAGCATTACGCTGGTAGTCAAGACCGAGGCGTCCTCACGTTCATACATCTCCTTATAGAATTCCGCCCACCGCTGCAAAACGTGTGCTTGCTCAGTTAAAATTTCACCGCTTTTCGAAAGCACCCCTTTCATTCTACAGGTTACCGAACAACCCCGGGAACCACTAACTTCTCGCCAGAAAAGCTTCGTGTTTTCCCGGAAGTTGTTCGTCAACCTTTCATCCCTTTCTCTCTCAGAATTTTCACGCTTCATCTTTATAAGTGCTTTCGTTTTGTGCTTTTGCAGCTTGTACGCTCTTTTTCTTATCTCTCTCATACTTTTATCCTTACCAGAGGCTTTATAATCCAGCCATGCTTTCTTCTTTAACTCTACAGCGTCTTTCACTTCATCATCCCACCATTCATCGCGCTTTTTACTAAAACCTCTTTTCCTTTTACCACATACTTCTGTCGCTACTTTCACCATACCATTCCTAAGGTTCTGCCAGCATAGTTCAACACTTTCATTTCCAGAATCATAGCTTTCAAGCTTCTTGGAAACCCTCTCTTGATATTCCTCTCTGATCGGTGGATCCTGAAGCTTCCAGCTTCTTATGCGATAATTCGACGCCAAGCTTGGACACGTCGTGCGGCTGCGCCAACCTGCGAACAAACCTCTTATTCTAGCAACGACTAGATAGTGGTCCGTTCCCAGATCAGCACCTCTGAACACTCGCGTGTCCATAACTTGACTTCGAATACGCTGGTCCACTAGGAATAAATCAATCATACTTCTTTCTTCCGCTCGCTCCCATGTGTACATGTGAATTTGTTTGTGATCAAACATCGTGTTTGCCACAAACAAATTTTTCTCCTTACAAAATTCCAAAATAAGCTTTCCAGCCTCATTTACCCTCTTATCACCATATTTGCCTAGCATGCTTTCGTAACCGCTTCGCGCGGTTCCAACCCATCCATTCATATCTCCACATACTATCAACTTTTCATTATCTCTGATACTACTTAGAACATCCCTGACATTCTCCCAAAACTCCTCGAGCTCTCTCATTTGAGCTGAGGATACTGGCGCATACATGGCTAACAAGAATACTCTTGTTATCCCCAGCTTAAAGCGAACCCAAAGAAGCCTCGGGTTAATCGCCTTGTATTCTACCATTGCATTAACCATTCGAGAGGACAATAATACGCCTACACCTTGGCAACCTCGCTCACCCTCTGGAACCCCAGCCCAGAAAGCGACCCGGTTGCCAGGCAAATCGGTCGTATCATTGCCTTTTCGCTTGGTCTCAGACACACAAATAACATCCAGATCTTTGTCATCCATCACATCTAATAATTCATTCATCTTCTGTTCCATTCCTCCTCTTACATTCCACGTAGCTATTTGTAGCTCCGTCCTCCACCTTCCGCCGTTCGGAACATGGCGTGTTGGTTGGCGGTTCCCAACGCCGCATTTGTTCATATTATATTACATATTATAAATATACATTTTATTTCAACATACAATTATAGTTTTAAATCTAAATACAAAATTTTAAATACAAAATACAAAAATATTAATATTTTAAATTATTTACATAAATATATATATATAATAAAGTAAAGTAATAAAGTACTTTTTAAATTACAATAACTAAGTTTATAATATTTTACACATGAACATTTCGGTTTTTATTCTGCAGTTATCATAAAGCTTATCTTCTTGTAACATTCACAATATGAAAAAACGTTATAAGAAAGTTGTTTTTTACAGTTTATAATTTTATTCATATCAACAAGTACTGATACTAATAACTTCGGTTAGTGATAAACATATCAGTAATAAAATATTCAGTTTGATCATCATAATCATAATATATATTCTTTTCTTTCTTGTCCAAGGTTTCTTTTTTTTTTGTCCAAGGGAGGCCCTTAGACAAAATATTCAATTTCACTATTTACACTTTAACAACACAATTCAACGTCTCACGGATCACGTCCGGCCCGCGATAGGTGTGGAATGACCTATATATAAATAGGTTATAGGTTGGCAAGCTCGCGTGTACCAGGTGGTGTCGTCCCCAGTATCATCGCCTGCAAACTTGCTAAAATCAGTCGTCGCGTGGTCGATACCAGGAATGCAATGAAGTTCGGGAGTTCACATGTACGACGCTCCAGATATATTAATTTTTTTTTTTTTTTATTTATTTTTTCCATTGATTAATTTAAATAATTTAGAAATATTTGACAAAAAAACACGTAAAATATTGTAAATTAAAAATATTAACAAATTTTTTTATTTGACACTTGTCAAATTTCTTTTTAATTTCAATATTGAATACTCGATTTCCCGAATAAGAGACATTTTAATAAGAAGTCTTTCATATCTCGGTTCAATTTGATTCGTTCAACACGGAGCGGTGGATAATCTGAGGCCGCGAGCGAGTGTATCTTTATCTTTCATTGTACGCACTCGTAACCGCGTGTAAGTACACGCCCGTAAAAGGGTATGATAAAATATATGACGATCTTGATTATTTTTCTTCTCCATATAAGCCAATAGAAAAGTTACCTAAATATTCACATATTCGGTCGTCGCGGCGTCCTCGGAAGTGGCGATAAAGATTTATAGCTCAATAATACTTTGATTATTTCTCAGATTCAGGGAACTTGACTTTTACGTGCCTACTTACTCTTACTCCCGCTATCATGTCTGATATTACCATCGTCTCCTTACATACCGTGAATCAATACACATCTCGCAGGATTGATTTTAAACATACATTATGTACTAATATATTATAAATATAAACCATTAAAAGAGTATTTTTTTTATGTTTTTACAGTATAATAAAACTAAAAATATTTTAATTATATATTTAAATCGTTTCACTATTAATTTCATAAAGTAAAATTTTATTATAAATGCATTAAACTGATACGACATACACAAAATTATGTTTGTAATATCGCATTAAAAATATATAGTTATGACCTTACATGTCCGCGGCGGAACAGCAAGTTATATAAGTTTATAATACAAACGGGCCACTTTATTAAATAACACGTTCAATTGATCCTCAGTGCGCCGAGAGTAATAAAAACCTCATTGCAATGAATTTGCACTTACATTAAAATAATAGCCAATTTGGTTTTATAGTTTAATTATATTATGAATATGTAAAGTATAGATTAAACTATAATTATCGACTTAAAATGGGTTATGATACTGAATATTTATTTTGTAAGTGTTTCCGTGTGTTATCTAGATAGTGGTTCAAACCAAGCAATCTTTAGTTCCCAATAATATATTGACATCGACGAAAACCATTGTAAATAGAATACAATCTGTAATATAATAAAATTGAGACTACTGAGGCCGTGGACTGGAGATTTATCATTAGGTAACCGATTCTTCCCGAGACGGTCGGACTACGATTATTGTCGTTGCGAAATACGACCGGTCGGGTCTCAAAGAACTGAGTTATTATAGTGATATGTTTCTTCGAATATATTATCAGATGTAGCAAAAATAGGATGATCCGATCCCGTGATATTATTATATATAATAATTTTATTTACTTTTCCATAGTGGCTAATACCAGACGATTATAAAACATTTTTGATTTATTTTATAAATAAATTTTAATCGGTAGTATAGATTCTAGATCTGCTATTTTGACATGACTGGCGTAGCTATGTGTGAGATCATTGTATAAATAAATGTATTATATAATTATTAATAAACCGAGACATATTTACACGAAAATCCATCTAAGGTATTCGCCATATTAATCACGCCAACACTAAACATGTAATAATAGGGCGAGCAACGAGCATTGTTAGCACCAAACTGAGCAATTCAGTGAAAGCACGGCGATGTACACACTGCCTTACAATACTGTCAAGGAAAAGTCTGAAACTAGAAGTGACAAAAGCTGCGATATATTAAAAATGTCAATATATATCTATATTATTTTCATTGGTTAACCCAACTTAAGGGTATAATATACGAGTACTATTTGCTCCTTAACCTTATCTGATTATTGTTAGCAGATATTTTGAAGGAGGAACATTTTTTGGTTAAGATAAGAGGCTTTTGGTAGTTAAACAAATAACAGTATATAAGAAGACCCTTTGCATAACAAATAAAATAAGGGTATCGTATTTTAAAAGGAAACTTTTCCACGTCATCGTTTTTTATAGAGGTTCAGGGACTCATAGGTGACCAAATATTTGTAGCATAAATATACCTATATATATACATTATACACCTATATATATATTGCTTAATTAGTAAATGTTAAAAAATTACACAGGCACACAAAAAAAAAAAAACGTCATGAACCAGAGGGGAGACCCCATTATTTCTAGGTTTTTGGGATCGCTGAAACCGAATATGACAATAAAAACTAATTTTAAATGCCAGTTTTCCCGCTAGCACCCCCTTACTACCTCTTAAGGGGTGAAAATTGATATTTTTGTAAAAAATCAAGATAGATGTGTCTTTCTACGTTTTTTGGGATGCTGAAACCGAAAATGATAACTAAAAATAAATTCATGACCACTATCACACCCTACCATCCCTTACAGGGGGTGAAAATTTCATTTTTTTCTATAAAATCAAGACAGATGTGTATTTCTACGTTTCTTGGGATGCTGAAACCGAAAATGATAACTAAAAATAAATTTATGACCACTATCACCCCCTAATACCCCTTAAAGGGGGTTAAAATTTCAATTTTTCTATAAAATCAAAATAGATGTGTATTTCTACGTTTTTTAGGATGCTGGAACCGAAAATATGTGAATTTCTAGGTTTTTCAAGATGCTGAGAGAAAAATGATTATAAAGTATATGGTAACCTTATTGTATGCATATATTTGTTATTATGATACTAAGACTGAATCATGATTTTTGTCCTATTCTTAACAAGTTGTTTCATTTTTTGTTTTTTTTTGCTTTCTATTTAATTCTGTTTATACTGTTATCCATCCGGCAGTCTTGTAAAACGCTTAAAAGATGCTGAACCTAATTCTATGCCTCCGAAATAGAAAGGTTACTATTTTTCGGCCAATTTAGGAGACTACAGTGAGGAGCAAGGTGAAAGGTTCCATCAGACAGGATCTTAAGACAATGGAACAGCGCTATCAGGGTAAATGGGATGTCAATATGTTAGCAGACTAGTGTTGGAATTTAAAAAGAGATTTGCCAGAACAGAAAAGAACCAATAAAAGGAAACCACTTAGAAGAACTTTTGACAACAAGAGAGTTCGTTATCGTAGAAACAGGTAGACGCTGAATAGTGAGAGGCAAGGGGACTCACTTTAATTCAGCACCCCGGATAGTGAGAGGCAAGGGGACTCACTTTAATCCAGCACTCCAAAAGGGAACAGAAATCTACTACGTCCACGCCGTTGTTCCTGGGTTACGCTAAGAATAGAATTAAATCATGAATATATATCAGATACTTCTGATCGATAAAGCATTTGAATTTCTAATATAAGAGCTAAGACTAACTTCAAACTGGTTTGATAAACATGTCATTTACTGTAAATCATCAAAATTTCTTCATACATCTTGATTTTATACAAAATTGAAACTACGCCCACCCCCTCCCCCCCGTTAGGGGTAGTTAGGGGGTGGTATTGAGTAAAAGAGGTATCAAATTCACTTTTGGTTGTCATTTTCGGTTTCATTATACCAAAAAACGTAGAAATACACATCTGTCTTGATTTTATAGAAAAAAATGAAATTTTCACCCCCTGTAAGGGATGGTAGGGGGTGATAGTGGTCATGAATTTATTTTTAGTTATCATTTTCGGTTTCAGCATCCCAAAAAACGTAGTAAGACACATCTATCTTGATTTTTTACAAAAATTTCAATTTTCACCCCTTAAGAGGTAGTAAGGGGGTGCTAGCGGGAAAACTGGCATTTAAAATTAGTTTTTATTGTCATATTCGGTTTCAGCGATCCCAAAAACCTAGGAATAATGGGGTCTCCCCTCTGGTTCATGACGTTTTTTTTTTTTTTGTGTGCCTGTGTTATTAATAATACTGCGGCATTTCAGTACAAAAATAATACTACTAACCTAATAACAAGTTTTAATAATTAGATTTATGGATTTTAAATATCTGGAGATATATTTTATTACATTTTATTGCAAAGTCATCTCGCGATCACGGTTCGATATTTACCCGAAAACTCTCGAAGCGAAATAACCTTTTAATAAACACGGAATACAGACAATCTCAATTAAATATATCAGTATGGTACAATATGTAAAAGTTTTGAAATACGAAGACTGTTCTATATACCATAGCTGCGTGTACATCGCCGTCCCGATAATTGATGACACGCAATAATTCATCGTTTGTGTCGGGTCTCACGCTCCCGGTGTGCGGAGCTGGTGCGGCGCTGGTACGTACCGGTCGGCACACGAGCTCATAACACACTATACACACTTAACAGATTATGCCGGTGATGGTATATTTTAAATTGATATCGCAATCAATTATTTGTCATCGCTTATTATTGTCGCTGCAGGTAAATCGTGTAATTTATGACTTAACTATTAAAATGTAAAAATCTTAATTCTGTTTCTACTCTGATTCTCCACCTCTTTAAATTATGTCATTTATTTGTAATTGATTTAGAAAATTTCATAACAGTAATTAATTTATTCGCTAAAATACGAGTATAATAATAATGCCATAAAAATCACTCATTTAAAAATATATATTATGTAATTACGTTATTCATATAATTCAGTAGTAATGAGGCACAATCTACACATTAAATGTCTCTTTGGTACTAATAAAGTAATAACTAAGTAATAAACTAAGAGCCTGTGTTCAATGTGTACCAACAAACTGTTAGTCTGTTTGTCTTTAAGTGAATTATGGCAAAAACTACTAAACGTATCATGAAATTTTATATCGTTGTAACCTTTTTTTCTCCGGTCAGTGTTTAGAATTTTTTTTTTTTTTTTTTTATGGAAGAGGAGGGCAAACGAGCTAGCAGGTCACAGATGACTTGTGATCACCGCCGCCCATGAACTCTTGCAACATCCGAGGATTTACAAGAGTGTTGCCGGCCTTGTAGGTAGAAGTAGACGCCTTTTTTGAATTTACCCATGTCGTACCGATCTGGAAATACCGCCGAAGGGAGTTCGTTCCACAAGCGAGTGGAACGTGGAAAAAAGTCCTTGAGAACCGCATAGTGGAAGATCGCCCCGCATCCAGGTGGTAGGGATGGTAAAGAAGTCGATGGCGCGCTGTGCGGTGATGAAATTCGGCGGCAGGCATCAGATCGAATAGTTCTTCGGAACACTCCCCGTTGTAAATGCGGTAGAAGACGCACAAAGAAGCCACGTCTCTACGCAATGCCAAAGAGTCCAGCCGTTCGCAGAGCACCGGGTCCCCGACAATCCAAGCGGCTCTCCGTTGTACGCGGTCAAATGGTAGAAGCTGATATTGGGGTGATCCGGACCAGAGATGAGAACAGTACTCCATGTGTGGCCGGACCTGCGCCTTATAGAGCGCAAGTCTTTGGCCAGGTTTGAAATACTGCCTCGCTCTATTAATCACTCCCAATTTCTTCGAGGCCAACTTGGCCTTGCTCTCCAGATGACCATGAAACTGACAATCGCTCGAAATGTCGAGACCCAGTATTCTGATACTTGGCGAGGCAATGAGGGGGGTGCTCTCGAAGAGCGGTGATACGACAAATGGGGTTTTCTTAGTGGTAAACGCGCAAACTTGTGTCTTTAGGGGATTTAACTGAACGTGGTTCAGTTCACCCCACTCAGAGACCATCCCCAAGGAAGTCTCTACAGAAGACACAAGTTTCTTTCGGCACTCGTCGACGTTTTCCCGAGAGAGACTTGCACGGCCGGAATACACCGCATCCCCAGTGCTGTCATCCGCATAACAATGTATGTTGGAGATATCCAACATATCATTGATGTGCAGGAGGAAAAGAGTTGGGGATAGCACGCAGCCTTGGGGTACACCAGCGTTCACGGGCTTGGGGTCCGAGCAAAAACCGTCGAGAACGACCTGTATGCTCCGCCCAGTGAGGAAGCTGGTGATCCACTTGCATAAACTCTCGGGAAGCCCATAGGAAGGTAGCTTCGAAAGAAGCCCCTTGTGCCATACACGATCGAAGGCTTTCGCCATATCCAAACTAACTGCCAGACCCTCTCCCTTGCTTTCAATAACAGCTGCCCAACGGTGTGTGAGATACAACAGAAGATCACCAGCCGATCGACCATGGCGAAAGCCATATTGCCGGTCATTGACCAACTGGTGATCCTCGAGGTAGGTTAGGAGCTGTTTATTGATAATGCTCTCCATTACTTTGGAGAGCAGAGAGGTAATGGCGATAGGTCTGTAGTTAGCTGGTTCCGAGCTATCACCTTTTTTAGGGATCGGATGGACAAGGGCACGCTTCCATGTGACCGGGACTACGCCTTTAAGGTAGGAGTACCGAAATAGACACGTTAGCACTGGAGTCAACTCAGGGGCACACGTTCGTAGCACCAATGGAGAAATGCCATCCGGCCCACTCGACTTATGAACGTCCAAGGAAAATAGAGACTGCCTAATAGTTTTCTGCCGAAAAACTATTTCCGGCATTGAGCTCTGACACCGCGGGATGATAGGCGGTGTCTTCCCCTTGTCGTCCAAAGTCGAGTTGGAGGCGAAAAGAGTGCCCAAGAGATCGGCTTTCTCTTTTGCCGTGTGGGCCAGAGAGTCATTCCCCATGTGCAACGGCGGTAGGGACGGCTGGTTAAAGTTTCCCAGAGTGGCCTTTGAAAGCGCCCAAAATTTGCGCGTGCCAGGCGGGTACTTTGCCAGCTGATCCCCAATTTTGACGACATGCTTGAACTTTGCTCTAGCGATTTGCCGTTTGAAGAATCTGGAGGCACGATTATATTTCCTCTTCAGAACTCTAGAGTTCGGATCCTTAGTGACTAACGCATTGACCCAAGCTTGATAAGCCTGCCGTTTGCCAGCTGCTGCAGCCCTGACAGACGCATCAAACCAAGGCCGCGATCTGCCACCAAGTGGTACCACAGAGCTTGGTACAAATAGTTCCATGCCCTGTAGTATCACATCAGCTACAGCCGCAGCGCAGTCACTAGGATCATCGGAAGGGAAACAAATCGGCCCCCATGGGTAGGATGCAAAAAAGGACCGCATTCCATCCCAATCCGCTGACTTGTAGTGCCAAACGCGTCGAGTCGCAGGTGTTGTGCGAGCCGACCGTTGAATGGGCACTACACCGTATCAGACAGTGATCAGAGGAACCTAAGGGAGCCTCGACAGTGATCTGGTACTTTTCTGGATGTGTAGTCAGCAGAAGATCCAACAAAGAGGGCGTGTGGCTGTCCACGTCCGGTAGACGAGTGTGCGTCTTTACCAGCTGGGACAGACCATTTGCCAGAGCAAAGTCAAACACAGATCTCCCCGCGTAGTCGGTGGCACGTGACCCTAGCCAATCGGCATGGTGCGCATTAAAGTCCCCTAGGACTACGACTTCGGCGGAGGGAGTCTGTGAAAGCAGATCGTCAATCTTCGCCTGAACATGGCCCAAGAGTTGATCCGTTTCTGCATTACCACTATGGGACCTGTAGAGGCACGCGTAGACTCTGACATGGTCGTCCATGTCCACGCGTAGCCAGAGTATAGACAGGTCCCGACCTTCAAAAACCTGAAGGCGACGGTAGCAGATATCCTCCCTTACGAACACAGATACCCCGGCGTGTGGTATAAAATAGTGTTCTAGTTTATACCCGGGGTATGACAGGTACGCTGTGTCGCTAGGTCGAGATATCTGCGTTTCCGTCAGAAACAACAAGGCCGGCTGCGCCGTCTCTAGATGATAATGGACGGCGTTCAAGTTGGAATGAAGTCCCCGGATGTTGCAAAAGTCCACATTTAGAGTGGGTCGGGGTGCCGCTGCGTTGACTCGTCGTTTGCCCTCATAAAACACAAAAGGCGATACTTTGCCCGCCCCAGATACGACGGGCAGCCCTAGCAAAATCCGAGAATCATTTCCCCGATTTTGCTCGGGGAGTGGGTCCCCGGCTTCATCAAAGCCGGTACCCTCCTGGGGTATTTTTCTTGTAGGCATCGCTTTCATGTTTGGCGTGGGGGGGGGTTGGGCTTCCGGATTCTCTCACTCACCGACGAAACATAACCAAATTAATTTGGTTACTACACGTCGGTCTTCTGTGAGAGGGTGGTCCTTCCCCGGTCGAGCCAGCCCAATACGAGCTGCAGTCAGATAACTACAGCTAGGCTCTACCACCTTCCAAAAATAAAATAACTTTTACTCTGGAAAATATATGTTTTCACTTGACAGATTTTTATGAACAATGGCATCGCGTTAGTCTATTACCCAAGTAAACTTATAGGATTGTTCAATCCGGATAAAAAATATTCTTTTAAAGAGAAAATACAACAATTGTTGGGGCTCTTACTACTATCATAAAGTGACACACAAGAATGCTAATTAAAAGGTATTATATACAATATATGTGGTGCCTTATATAGTATCGAACTTCATTTCATCACAAAAATAGAATGTAGTAAAAGCTAATATAAATTTTGTTCCATAAATTGCGGACCCGGTGCGCTGCGCTCAGCCCCGCGGCCGCGAGGGACTCTTGACATGAATTAAAAATGCACGATGCATTAGGGCTCCGATGGTATGCCTTTCATCTGGACTCTTCTGATAAAAGTTAGCTGTTTGTTGATATTTTTAATATTTAACATTGAAAGAGAGAACAACACGCTTTTGTGATATAATGTTCATTGAGCAATTATGGATATATTTTTAATGTAAATAATGATTGTGGAAAATAAATATTTTTTCTAGAACTATTATTATTTTGAAGATACTTAGAATTTTTAAAAAATATGTTTATGTTTTAGTCTTTTATATAACATTTTTATTAGTCTTTTGAAGTTTAAGTTTCATGTCCTGTATGGTGCTGTTCATTTTGAAACATCTCCAAGGAACTGTGTAACTTGAGTCCTGAGAAGTTTTGTTAATTTTGTCATTCTTTGTATAGCAAAATTGTTTCTTAAAGTTCATAAAGTTTTAAATTGACAGGCAAAATTTAAATGGAGTGTTGCTTTAAGGAAAATAACTAATTGAACTAACTTTACTCTGTTTAAAACTGTTCTGTAGAAGCTTTTGTAACTTTACCTAAATGTTACCTGCAACCCTTAACTATTTTTATACTATAACTATACTTATAAGTCTTCACATTAACACAAATTTATATTTTTCAAATTATTAATGTTTTTGATGTTACGTATAATATATAATTACGAAGGAATTGTTTATTTAATATTTCTATACACTTTATTGAGATGTATAAAATAAATTATTTATCCATTGTGATTCAAACACCGCGTAAGACCTTTCTGAAGTAAAAATGTTAATCATGTCAGTATGTATGTGTACGTAATTAATTCAGTAAGCATCGAACAATTAATTTTCCACCAAATTAAGCGAAACAAAGGCAGCGACGTATATGAAAATCGCTGACAAAAAGGGAAAAATATTAAGCACCTGGCAAAGGAGCGTGGGTCAACAAAGATAATTCCTCCGCAATAAATTGAAGGCACGGGGCGGCTAATTAGAGTACAGCGTACCTGCCGTCTGTAGATAGAAGAGAAATCGGGAGACTGAGATAAGCCGGCTCTGCATAACAGAGACGCTAAATGAAATACCGTTCATTATTGTAACAGCATTGGCGCTTTGAATTTGGTTTTTAAGTTTTACCATTTCCATGTTACGCATTTTTCTCATTAGTTTTTAAGCCTGGGTACAGACTGTAAAAATTTAAAGCTGATTTAAAATAAGTTGTACATTTTGTATTCGTGTAAAGTAGGTGAATATAATCTATGCTCTTCTGTATAATAACTCGAACGTGACGTTGATACAATCGGTTAACAAAAAGTGGTATTCTATTATATATCATAATAAAAAATAATATATATATATTTGTGTTTCCCTTAACTCTAACATATATTTATTGGTCGTAGAAATCAATCCATTACAAACTTGTCGGGTTTGGTATTTTGAGTGATGGATCCTAATATATTTATGTAATATATTCATGTTAATAGAAGAGTAATTATATCTTATCGACTATTATGTAATGAATTCTCTCACTTCGATGAGTACAATAGATATTACTTTTATTTTTTTAGTAGCTTAGATATGTTTTTAATTTTATTTTAAATTTATACCTGAATCTTCCAGAAATCAGCTCGAGTAGTACGAGTATATTAGTATTTTAACTCATTATTGTTTACTGAAAAAAAAAATTTACTTCCAACCACGTTAATAACGTTAAGAAAAATAAAAACTGAGCTATTTGGACTAACTCAACCGACTGCAGACTTATTTCTTATTTATGAACATGCAAAAACCATTAAGGAACACTTTTCTTCATAGTAAAGTTAAGTTTGTTTACCTTTTATATTTACTTAAAATACCGCCCGGAAATCATATAAAGTGGGAATTGAAAAGCATAATGGATGTTAACTGTGAGCGATGGTGGTGATCGAACGAGGCATTATTGAAAGCAAGCGATGCATCATAGTCGACGTCGCTAAGTTGCGATAAAATTATTAAATAAATGTGCTAGTCCATATTATCACGAGGGATGGCAACGAGCTCGCTGACATTTATAACCATTTGGTGAATTGATAATACACATCAAATCATTCATTTATATTTTTAGAGTTCGGGCTATACAGGTCTGTTGAGATACAACTGTTGGTATTGTGGAACATATGTTTCAATTGCTTGAAATAGTTCGCAGACAGTCATGTGTATTGTCCTTTACAATCACTATGGCGATTGAGTTAGAGGCCGCCACCGGGAAACCAATTTAAATTTATTTCGTGCCTCCTTTGCCGCATCGTTAAAGTCAAGGGCGTGCTTAGTGCCAGAACCCATTAACTTAATATATGGGCGAGAGCAATTGCCTTTTTGTTATGTCCGAGTCGAACGTTTGCTCTCATTATTAATTGTTTAATGGCTCTGTATTACGAGCCTCGTTATTGATAGTCCATTGATATGCAACTGGGAAAATAAAGCCAATTATATTGTGGACTTTCATAAAAGTTTATATTTTACATGTGTGAGTATCTCACTCAACTTTCACAAATATCCATCATCAAAAATTCTAGAAGTTTTTGATTCACATATTGTTTTATTTGTACATCGGTTATACGAAAATAAGCGTAAACAAATACTATTTCAATAGAGCTGAAGTGGGCTATCGTATATTAGCCTTCTTCATAATAAATTTTATAGCTAAAACCATTCATTCATATTCTTTATTTTATTAAGTATATGTACATAAGATTTACTTGTTGTCAAAAATATTTTAAAATATGATATAAACAATAATATGTTTAAAAATGTATGTTAAAGGTGTATTTTCAGTTTCCTATTCCTTGTTATGTATTGTTATTCTAAAGAGACTAATGAAATTGAATATTTAAGTTAATAGAGTGCAATAAATAATGTCTGTAACCAAATTAATTTTATTTCTTATTTTGAATGTATAATTAGTTCGAAACACACACAAAAATCCGAATGCCTGAATTTTTATGTTAGTTTCTGAATAGCGCTGTATTAAATACAATTAAGAATATTTATAATTATAATCTTATGTTTGACACATTTATTAATTTGGTACTTTAATTATATATTATAATTGTGTGATTCATTTGCTTGTGTTAAAGATATTGTCAGTGTGTATGTGTGTGTGCATGTGTGTGTGAGTCGGTGATGTGATGGAAATTAATTAAAACATAGTTGAATGAAACACCATCTCACAAATTCATATAATATAATTGATTGTAGATAGATATTGATATTTATACAAACCAATTACAATTCCACGTGGAAAATGTATTCTTTTTTATTCTATTGGTTTCAAAAACAATAGTAAACATGAGTCGATTGTATTTGCAATGCCGAGGAAAAAACCAATAAAACGCCGGATTTCAATAACTTTTTATAATAAATTAAATAAAAACAAGACAATCTTTGTCCAGTATTGGTCCGCCGTGTTTGTTTAGGTTGATTGCCGTCCGTTTTGCAACATATGTAAATTTCCAACAAGCCTTTTCCATTCGACGGATGCGTCCAATTCGCCTGTGGAATGAAATTGAAATTGGAAAAATTGCTCCGTACCGATTATGCAATACGTTCAATACATACACTGGCAACGTACAAAGTAATAACACTTGAGAAAGTCTATTTGATTAGGATTCACTTTAGTTTATTATTAATAGTGTCAGCGGGACAGTATACTAATGGGTTACTATCCATAAATACTAGAAAATATAAAAAATAAGTCTATAGAAACTTAATCAAGAGTATTTTAATAATTTGCGATGTATGTTCTATTATTCCATAAATATAACTAACATGTGAATAAACCTAACTAAGGAATGTATTTTACAAATGTGTAAACCCAATCTACCTACTTTCTTACAATTACAATACAGTAGCTTTGATTATCCTCGATGAAAACTATAAATGCTTTTTTATACGGAATTGCAATTTGACGAAGGTTAAGTATTAAGTATTAACTTAGATCGTTGAAGATATTTGCAATATTTATTGTAGAATGGAAACGAAAGAAATGTCCTGAATACCACAGACTAAATATATTATTATAATAACATATAAAATAAGGTGTCATTTTTGTGTTTACGGTTCATCATATCATCTATTAAAATAACAAGTATAAGTATATGTACCTGTAAATACATAAACATGTAAGGTCTATTAGACTGTTATATAATATGTAAATAATAATTTTTCAAATAATCGAACCTTTCAAACACAAACATATTTTTAATCCTATCTAATTGTCATCTAATTGTCTGTACACCCCGAACGGTGCATTTTGCGAAATCAACAAGAACTTCACGTCCCACTCCGGGTTTATGTTACTCGTAGCAATTCCATACATGCTCATCCAGTATAATACTCCATTCAAACTATTAACACCATACTACATACAACTAATGTAAACCATTCCTTAATATGATCGGTTTAAAAATTTATTTTTTTAAGCTATGGTAAGTAAATATTTTCAATTCTACCGGCTACATATAGGTACGGGAAGCTCATAGGACGTAAAGAAACGAAATAATCATTTCTATATTAAAGAAATTTGTAATATCTGTCTTTCTGAGCCAATTTATTCAGTTCTTAAAAATAAAATCAAATGAATTTATAAATAATAAAAAATAACATTATTTTTTGATAAGTATTTATTTAATATGTAAGTTTATATATTTTCTTTTTTTGTACTATATTAGCATGTAATATTTATGACTATTTTTTTTTCTGGAAGAGATAAGTTATCCCATGTACATAATTTATAGTTTAAATATCTATGTAAAAATGAGGTACATACCTTAATAAATAAATAAATAAATAATTGTCCTCTTCGTTTCTGTAGAAATTATCTGTGATAAATAGATCAAAAATAATTTTTTCGCGAAGGTTAGGATGTAAATTTTTTTTTTATGTTTTAGGAGGGCAAACGAGCTTGCGGGTCACTGTTAATGTGTGATCACCGCCGCCCATGAACTCTTGCAACATCCGAGGATTCACAAGAGCGTTACCGGCCTTGGAGAAATGAATATATGCCTTTTTTGTAGGTACCCATGTCGTATCGATCTGGAAATACCGCCGAAGGAAGTCGTTCCACATTTGAGTGGTACGTGAGAAAAAAGTCCTTAAAAACCGCACAGTTGAAGATCGCCACGCGTCCAAGTGGTATGGATGATAAAGCGGGCGAGTTGTGCGGTAGTGAAATTCGGCGGTAGGCATCAGATCGAATAGTTCTTCGGAACACTCCCCGTTGTAAATGCGGTAGAAGACGCACAAAGAAGCCACGTCTCTACGCAATGCCAAAGAGTCCAGCCGTTCGCAAATGGTAGAAGCTGATATTAGGGTGATCCGGACCAGAGATGAGAACAGTACTCCATGTGTGGCCGGACCTGCGCCTTATAGAGCCCATGTCTTTGGCCAGTTTTGAAATACTGCCTCGCTCTATTGATCACTCCCAATTTCATCGAGGCCAACTTGGCCTTGCTCTCCAGATGACCACGAAACCGACAATCGCTCGAAATGTCGAAACCCAGTATCCTGATACTTGGAGAGGCAATAAGAGGAGTGCTCTCGAAGAGCGGTGATACAACAGATGGGGTTTTTTAGTTGTAAACGCGCAAACCTGTGTCTTTAGTCTTTTGCTCAGAGACCTTCCCCAGGGAGGTCTCTATCGAAGACGTAAGTTTCTTTCGACACTCATCGACGTTTTCCCAAGAAGGACCTGCACGACCCGAATTTACCGCATCCCCAGTGCTGTCATCCGCATAACAATGTATGTTGGAAATATCCAACATATCATTGATGTGCAGGAGGAACAGAGTTGGGGATAGCACGCAGCCTTGGGGTACACCAGCGTTCACGGGCTTGGGGTTCGAGCAAAAACCGTCGAAAACGACGTTATGCTCCGCCCAGTGAGGAAGCTGGTGATCCACTTGCATAAACTCTCGGGAAGCCCATAGGAAGGTAGCTTCGAAAGAAGCCCCCTGTGCCATACACGATCGAAGGCTTTTGCCTGGATATGCTAACTGCCAGACCCTCTCCCTTGCTTTCAATAACCGTTGCCCAACGGTGAGTAAGGTATAACAGAAGATCACCAGCTGATCGACCATGGCGAAAGCCATACTGCCGGTCATTGATCAAATGGTGATCCTCGAGGTACGTTAGGACCTGTCGGTTTATGATAATCTCCATTATTTTGGAGAGAAGGGAGGTAATGGCGATAGGTCTGTAGTTAGCTGGGTCCGTGCTATCACCTTTTTTAGGGATCGGATGGATAAGGGCACACTTTCATGAGACCTGGTCTACGCCTTTAAGGTAGGAGTGCCGAAATAGACGCGTTAGCACTGGAGTCAACTCAGGAGCATACGTTCGTAGCACCAATGGAGAAATGCCATTAGGCCGTCCAAGGAAAATAGAGTCTGCCTGATAATTTATTGCCGAAAAAATATTTCCGGCATTGAGCTCTGACACCGCGGGATGATAGGCGGTGTCTTCCCCTGGTCGTCCAAAGTTGAGTTGGAGGCGAAAAGAGTGCCCAAGAGATCGGCTTTCTCTTCGGTAAATATAAAACTTTTAATTTAATTTGTCTTACACATAAGATATGGTCATATTTTTAAGATACGATGTATTAATAAGTTATTGTATAGTCTTAGTGTCCAATAGTGTCTTATATCTGAGGTTTAAACGGTGAACATTCTGACTGACGAATATAATGTGATACCCAATAAAGTTTAGTCACTTATATTGAGAACTTTATGTTGATAATAAAAGTTTTAAAAAGCCTTAGAACATAATATTATTTTAAATGTACCAACAGCTCCAAGAACTTATTGTTTATGTGGAAACATTTAAGATTTTTTAAATTTAATTAGTCTCTATCACATTTTAAATATAACTTAAATGCGATCCTAAATTTAAGTAGGTACTGGTCTTAAAACTAAATTTAGGACGAGCGTTATCCGCTTATCCGTTGTCCGTTCAATACAGCATGTCGATACTATCTTAAACTCTTGATAAATTATTGATTTTACTCGGTCATTAATATAAAACTTATTACTTATCCTTTTTTTTTTAAAGTATCGTATCTTATTGCCTCGCCAAGTATCAGAATACTGGGTCTCGACATTTCGAGCGATTGTCAGTTTCGTGGTCATCTGGAGAGCAAGGCCAAGTTGGCCTCGATGAAATTGGGAGTGATCAATAGAGCGAGGCAGTATTTCAAAACTGGCCAAAGACATAGGCTCTATAAGGCGCAGGTCCGGCCACACATGGAGTACTGTTCTCATCTCTGGTCCGGATCACCCCAATATCAGCTTCTACCATTTGACCGCGTACAACGGAGAGCCGTTCGAATTGTCGGGGACCCGGTGTTCTGCGAACGGCTGGACTCTTTGGCATTGCGTAGAGACGTGGCTTCTTTGTGCGTCTTCTACCGCATTTACAACGGGGAGTGATCCGAAGAACTATTCGATCTGATGCCTGCCGCCGAATTTCATCACCGCACAGCGCGCCATCGCCTCCAATACCATCCTTACCACCTGGATGCGTGGCGATCCTCCACTGTGCGGTTCTCAAGGACATTTTTTCCACGTACCACTCAAATGTGGAACGAACTCCCTTCGGCGGTATTTCCAGATCGGTACGACATGGGTACCTTCAAAACAGGCGTTTATTCCTACCTACAAGGCCGGCAACACTCTTGTAAATCCTCGGATGTTGCAAGAGTTCATGGGCGGCGGTGATCACGTCCATCCGTGACCCGCCAGCTCGTTTGCCCTCCTCTAACATAAAAAAAAAAAGCAATCTCTTGTTTTGTTAAATTAATTAATTAGTACGAATTGTACTTTAACGAGTTTGAGTTCCACTTGCGGGTGGTCCGAGGATCACACGGACGCAATTAATAATATCGTGGTGTCATATTTGTTACATTTGGAAATAAACGGCACGCACATGTGACGACAATCAAAATATGCCTAAAAATGTGTGCTATGCGTGAATAAATCTTCTGTAGAAGAGATAAAGTTTCAATTGTGTTCTCCGTGAATTTTATGTTTTTGATTTTAAAAAAACTTTGAGATTTCATTATGAATGTACTTATTATTATTTTTTTTTAGACTTTGTGAAACTTTGTTTTGAAATAATTAAACTTTACCGTATATATTGTAACGCTGTTCTTGAAAATTAACAAATAATAACATTTAAAAGAAATGTTGCACTTAGATGTACTTTCTAATGAAAACATTGTTACTATGTTTAATAACTTAATATGTCTTGTTTTGTAACTATTATATTATTATTTTAGACAAATACATATGATAGAAAACAAAACAAATTAAAACTGGAGATGCACCTGGCTGCTGCTCCACCTCGGGAACGAGTTGGAAGCATTATCATTACAAGTACAAGAAAACTTCATTTGCTGTTAATACATTTCGTATTACTTTACTTAATTATGTTGGCAAGCTTTAAAGTTAAATAGTAGTTTCTGAATAATAAAACACATACATTAGTTTATTCTGGTTTAGAGAAATCAAAATATTAAAATAGTAAAGGTATTAATAGGTAAAATAAAATAAAATAAAATAGAGAAGAGCGGCTGCGTGTGGTCGCCGCCCGGCCGACGAGCGCGCTCCGTCGACGCCCGCCGCATCCACACTGGAGCTGGGGACTGCTAGTTTTTATCTTATTTCTAACAGTTAAGCTGTCTTGTACTCATTGATTTGACTTTCACTAATCTGCGAATTAATTAATTCTTACATTTAAAGTAAAATAAAAAAAAGAATTTAAGGAAGGATCGTTTAGACATTTCATATTACATATATGACTAATATTTTATTTGAAAGGTATATTTTTCGACATGAGATTATTTCTATATAATAAAACGTATTATGACATCGTCTTTAGTGCGATTTCAAACGTAGCAAAAAAGCTCTTTTGACATGACAGCGTTAATTTATCGCAGCGTACATCCGGAGATGGTGTGTGTGTGTGCGTCGAGCGTTACGGCTTATTACTACGGGAAATTAGTTGTTGGAATAGTAGCTCTTTGACATAAGATCTGGATTATTTATGTTCAATATTCTTTATACAAAAATCTATATATATAAATAAAATTGAAGTGTCCGTTTGTAATTTCAAATTAGCAGTTTTTTGTTTAATGTATATGAATATAAGAAATCAGACATTGAAAATGTATCTCCGCCTGTTTTTTTCGGCTAATCTAGAGAACGGCTGGACCGATTTTAACAAAACTTTCACTAATGGATAGCTAACCTTATAAGGGGTAGCTTAGGTTTTAATTAAAAAAAATATATTCCGCGAACTTATACGTCGCGATCAGAACTAGTACAAAATAAGAATATTAAAAAATAATGAATATAGTGAAATGAATATTCGGTCCAATCGTTATTTCGTTACAAGTGCAATATTCCTTGTGCAATTCTTTTAAATCACAACGTAGAATAAATTAAAAAAAATATATTTTCACAACTTTGTCAAAAACATACAAAGTATAGAAAAATAATTCATAGTAAAAATAATTAGTAATCTTCACAGGGTCCAAAGTGTTTAGAATCGTAAAAAAATGATGCCTGTAAATAGAAAATGAAAATAATGATACAATTTTCATAACCATTGAATGAGAACTGATTGTAATAAAACAAAGAGCATAATGACTGCTCTGAAGAACCGGGTCGTGTGAGGTCACGTGAGGTGCGCCGACTTCGCTATGTCGCTGTCCTCTGGATATAAAATACTAGCATTGTTATTGTCCCTGTCGGAATAGGGGACGCTTTGTTATTCTTTATTTGCGAAATTGTTTAATAAACTTCAATTATGTCAAATACAAATGCAAACGTTAGCTTTAACGTGACCAAAATAAACAGAATGTATATTTAGCGAAGCATCATTTAGAACATTAACAAAACCCGGTCTCGCTTCCACGGATTTAAATGAGGTTTTGATTTCCGTTGAGCGTTTATTTCGTAAGGTTTGAGTACATAAATTATGTAAAGTTGAGTTATTCATAACATTATATAAACGCAATTCAGATACAAGTTCTTACGATAAGTGTTTATGTTATAACTGTTTCATACGAGTAGCACTGTTTATGATATCAAACCAGGATTTGTACTGTATTTGTCTGTCGTTTTTATAACGTAATTAGCGAAACAGAAAAACCGCATCTGTTTTTGCGAAACATAATCCAATTACCGATATAATAACATAAATATCATTGATGTACCGAGAGCAACGGACTGTTTCTCATTTCCTTTACTGTAATGAAATTAGCCGTCGTCTTGTCGTTTATTCATCACTTTACCTGAACACAGTGCTCTACTAGAAGGACTTTTACTACATTTATTATGATTATAGTATAATCATATTAAAATACGTATATAATTTTTTTTTTTGGTATTAAACAATGGTTTGTATATAAAAGAAAATTAGGACCAAATACTTCAAATCAAGTAATTATCTATTACTGAATGTCACAAGAATAAAGACATATCGCCTGTGAGTAGAAATACAGTCTTGATTATAAATCAGAACTAGAAACTCTATAGACAAAATCGTAAACAGCAAGGTTTGAGCACAATCAACCTAAAATTTACGATGTCGCAAGAATGGGCAGATGTCAAACAAAAAACTTGTTAAGCAATTTTGAATTTTATCACCATAAAAATAAAGCTTCAGCAAATCAAATATATAAAGAGCGAAATGATATCATAACAGCTAAGAGGGGTCAATAGCTGTATCCGATCGATGCCGGAAGCTACCAGTCGGCAGCCACCGGAAGCGATGCCTGAATAAAGTGAAATTTATTTCATGGCAATTGCTTGCTCAGTTGACTGGTCTTTTTAATACGAGTCTCCCTGTTTGATCGGTGGAATTGATATTATATTAGGAAGACAAAATATTTGTATAAAGCAGTCGTCGAAGTCAAATATATTTTAATTAATTTATTAAAAGATTTCTTTAATAAGTATTTGTTGTAGCCCGTGTGTAATAAGTAAAAGGATTTAATGAAATTAATGTAATATTGTCATTATGAGAATTTTTAAAATATTTTTTCCAACTAAATATATAAATAAAATATATAAATATTGCTTTATTAGAAAAAACTTTACTTGCTAGACCATGAAAAAAATGTACATTTAGTTGTTTTATTCATATTTTAAATTAGCAATTTTTAGTTACTCTATCTGAGCGGCTGAGCCAGTAAAATTCAGGTCAAGTAGTGGCCTGTATCTCTAGGTTTAAATATTGCACCACTATATTCCATAGATACCTTGACAATGTAGACATTATAAAACATAATATAATAACTTCACTCTCAAGCTAAAAGCAAACTTTATTAAACTACAAAGATTTCAATTTACGCTAATTCTATAACCACACACACACCACAAGAAAACCTCGAAAACGGCGCTTTGATCAGTACCCTCGGAGAAACATTTTATTGAGCACTTTTAATACCCATATGATGAAAAGTTACGAAGGATTTTTAATATTCAGAGCACGTTAGATACTTTGATATTTGTTGAGTGTCGTTGTGCTCTCAAAGTTGGATCTAAGGGACGCCCGAAAGGCATTCCGCTCAAGATGCCTCTTTTATCCAATTGTTGTAAAGGACTCAAGGCCAAATAATAATGAAATGTTGAAGTATGCTACGAACTCCGTAGAAAAAGTTTCACCCTCCCCACGATATAAAGTATTAACGGGCCTTTTCTTTCGTAAGGAATAGCGTCTGATGTTCAAATTAATTTAACCAAATGAAGTCACTATTTATCTTGTTCTATTGGCTTTTTTCTTTTTTAAGTGCAGTGCTCTACTTTTGTTGTTTACCCTTGAAGTATCCGTTGTCACGTGAAATAAATTTATCCTGTCTCAACTTGTTTATTCTAGTTCCAAAGCGATGAAACTTTGACCCATTTTGTTAGGCTGGTGTAGTGTATTTATAATTGGCAGAGTGTTCTCGTATGGGTCGCTTTCCGTGACTTGACTTATTTGTTTTGAGATTTACTTCGCCGGTGATTTCATCTCCCATAAGAATTTATCAAAATAAAAAGTATTTTTCACGTATAATCCTTACTCTTTTTCTTTAATTATTTTTATGTATAATTTCCTTGTATTTCGTCCCGTAGTTTTTTGTAATATAATTGTAACTAAAATTTAGTAAAATTTATTCGATACGCAAACAATCAATTGAACAGATACTATTGTTTTAATTTTAAACAGTTTTTTAAACAGATACTATTGTTTTAATTTTAACGGATCTTATTATAGCCGTGTTACGTCTTGAGGACGAAATTTCATCAAAATGTAATTTATTGTAGTTTACGTATATCTCGAGATAGCTACAATTCAACATTTTGATATTTTATTATTAGAAAATGTTACATTTATCTATATAATACAATGTACAGTGCATGATACATATGTACGTGTTAGAAAACCAATATCGGAGGTGCAAAGTAAATCTACCGGTCCCATGTTATTCGTTCCACAGAGTGCAGATATTGAGAATCGTTGTCCTCAAATACAAATAGTTGAAATAGAACTGAACATTTTAATATACATATGTGTATCAATGTTTTACATTATTGTATAGTAGGTAGAACGTAACTAAATTCATCACAAACAAGTCTGTGATAAATCAAACCCATAGAAACCAATAGTTTAAAGTTCGTTCCTCGTTTATACTCAATCAACAGTGACTGAATTAATTATTATCCTTGTATAACAAACATTGACACAAACGGGAATCTCTAGGGATGTCAGGTTAAATTACATTTTCACATTTACCCTTACTTGTTTGTTACATAGGGAATAACTTTGAGCTGGTTATCAAACTTCGCCCTTACAAATGGCGTGAGAATATTCAACAAATTACTAAATGGCATGTCCCCGAAGATCGCTCAGATATGAATAAATTACATTTGGATAGATCTCGACAGTTATTATAATAATATCACGTAATCATTATGATACCGCGACTTTCGAGTGTATATTTAATATACTGCGTGTATTTGTTTGTATGTGTGAATTACATTTTGAAATATATAAAATCATATAAGAAACCAGCCACAACTCCTAGTGTGTGTGTGTGTGTGTGTGTGTTTGTGTGTGTGTGTGTGTGTGTGTGTGTGTGTGTGTGTGAGTGTGAGTGTGTGTGTGTGTGTGTGTATATATAAACATTTTAACGGATCTTATTATAGCCTCATCATATAACACTTTCAAGCTAAGGATGGAAAAGACCGCTTGATGGTGTTACATCGAGATCTGAGAGCATCTGAATTGGCATCGAGCCAATAATATCTATATAAGTTGTGTGTTTTAAAAATGGACTTCAAATATTTTGATATGGAATGTTTTTAAATCATGCAAATAATTCAAGCAATCGTATCTTAAATATCAATAAAATGACAATATTGAATGTAAATAAACGAAATTTTATTGAAAAGCCTACATTTAATATACTATTATAGTATTTTTGAAATAAATGTAGTAGTCATTCAGAATACAATCATAAATATAATTTCTATTTAGTTTATACGGCCACTATCATTTAGAGAAATGTTTGCAATGATAGTGCAAATAAAACGCTATTTACTGACAGTACAAATAGTTAATTTTAAATTTACCTTTTGATGAACCCCAAATGGCAAAATCAATTTGGGAGTCCAATATTATATTATAATGTTGTTTGTTTGATTCAGTTTTTCCTACGTTTTTCGGACACAAGTGAAAATATTTTCTCAAATCACTGGACAACATTCTGTCACGCCCGAGTAACTAAAGTATATCCTGGACCCTCTTAATAGGATTCTCAGATTTTGACATTAACTCAGCCGGTTGGGGTAAACGATCACTCACACACCATCCCATTAGTGCCTGGACGCGTGAAATAGTCTACCGTAAAAGAAAAGGAAAACGACTAAGCCTTTCCTTGAGTCGGAATTATTTTGTATCTACTAATAACCATGCAAATCGTGGATAACGACACAGTTTTTTCTGCTTTGAAAAATATTTCTGAAACATGTTCACAATTCATTACTGTTAGTACATTATATTGACAGACATTACATAGTCCAGGGTTCGATACATCATGTAACCGATGCAGTCAACTATTTTGTTTTGTTATCATTGTAAACACTCTCTTTGAAACTATCTCATTAAGTACACCTAATTAGAATAACTAATGCGCCACAGCTTTGGACATAATAAATGTGGGTAAATTAAATTCATCAATTTTCCCACTCGGGTCGTTCGGTTCATAATAAACAAATGGAAATACATTGGTAGTTTGATGTGATTAAATAATATTACATGCGCATGTATTAAATATTAAATGTTTTGGTCGAATTGAAATGTTGACTTTATTGTAAACAATAAAGTCAACATTTCAATATAAATGACTTAACTTTTCTGGCTGATACATTTCTTTTCCAACATTAAGATCGTCTGTTATCTTAGAGCATTCCATAAATAAATATAATTCTACATAACTATGTTATATTTTAAAATTAAAATTGTTATCAAGGTTTCTTTTAAATATTAACCTTAAAATAGTAATTAAAGATTTCTTCTGGTTGTCTTACGACTATTAATAATACGGGTTTAACAGTTGATGTTGTATTGTGATATTATTCATTAAAAAAATACTGAATACACTAAAATAAAAATTCTCGTTGTCAGTTAGAATCAGACTTGGTCAAATCCTGCATCCTGAGTAAAATCTTTTTTTGTGATATTCAAACAATTTAAACCTTCTGTAAATTTTATATTTATTTTACAATCTCAACATCAGCTGCAAAATAAAAGCCAAGGCTTCTTAAATTAAACATTCTGATCACTTCAGATATATTTTCGGGTCATCACAGCTCGCTACATCTTTCAGATGGTTATCATAATATTCAACAAATTACTAATTAATGTTTCAACTACAATATACATCCTCTATGCTACATATAAATATATATAGATATATTACAATTTGAATAATATGCGTGTACTTCACTATATAAGAATTAAATTTATACTGTATAGTTTTACATTTAGTATTTTTTTCTGTTTAAGATTATGAATAAAAGTAAAATTGGATCAGCGCTACCTGCGATTCAGTGCGGGAGAGTCGCAGACGGGCGACTTGCTCTTAGAACGTTGAATCGTACTTACTACTGACCGAAAAGTGGACTCACGGATACAAGCATTCGTAGTATTTTCCAGATGTCTATTTATTTTTATATATTTTAAAGTGATATATAATAACAGCTTTTATATATTTTAATGAAAGGCGTTTTACTGAACATAGTTATTGACATAGAATATATTTTAACATAGTTGTTTCTTGTTTTCGTAAGTATTAAATTAAATAATTTGAGTCAATAATTTTCAAATTTGATCTGATAAAATAAAAAAAATCTATTTATAACATTATTACAGATAAAAATATTAACTTGTCTTTTTTGGTTTATTAAAAACAAAAGCAATTGTCTTGTAAATCTACACGAATCGTATTAGCTTCAGTTACTATATATTAGTTATCTACATAAAATGATAATAATAATAAAACTACCAAAAGTGTTTTATAAAAATCTTAAAGACTCAAATATCTTTACAACAGGCCATAACCAATAACAATTTTCGCAATAAGTTAATATAAAATTTTTCATTATTTATTTTTCGCAAACTCACGATATTGCATTACATAATGCAGACGTACTCGTACTCGTAGAACATAGCGTCAAGCGATTAACAAATAATACTTGTACATAGCGATATTATTTTTAAATATTGGTTTGTGCATTGAAATTACAAGACAATATAAAATTATAAATTATATATTACTATAAATATGTTCAACTTACCATAGTCTGAAGCAGTTACAACGTGATATCTGTCCGAGGACTTGGGCAGTCAGACAGTTAAAAATAAAAATTGAGCGGTCGGGACGCCCCTTTGAAGAGGAAGTTCCTTAAGTTTTTTCTTTAGCTATGTATTTTTTTCGAAATGAAATCTATATATTTCCATTGTCATAACAAATGCATTTTTACGTTTTCAAATTATCCAAGTGTCTTCACAACCCTACGTTGAGGTTATATGGCAAAAGAGACAGGGACACGCACAGAGAGAGAGAGAGAGAGAGAGTTACGCGCGTGGACGTGCGATATAGATTATAGGCTACTCGTGCTGATTTGTGTTTAGTGAGCTCGGCGAACGCACGCGCACGCACACATTTCGTTACGTGACGATTTACACTAAATCGGACTACCCGTAAACCGCGTTAAAGAACTTCGTTGCAATAAATGAAACTGAACAAAAACATCATATTATCTGGTAGAGGAATTGAACCCACTATTTTCAGATTAGCAGTCGGGGACACGCCTCTACACTCAGTGATTAATAATGTTTAAGCAAAAATTAAGACAAAGGAAATGTAAAAACAATATGAAAATTAAATATGAATTACATAAAAGTCATAAATTTGAAACCGTCAAAGGGATAGTTAATTAAATTATAATGTTGTGATAATTATTCGATAAAGTATAGCGGACATTCATTACCAATCATTGAGCTCATTATTCGCCGGTGATATTTGCTCCTGGTACTTTTGTAAAACAAAATTGCTGGGATAATAAATAATATTCCGAGTGTTAATATACTCGGAAAGCGTGAATGTTGAGGAAAATCCGCTAAATAAGATTGTGTATAAGTATTTTATACAGAATATTGAAACATTTATAAATGTATAACATGTGTTATGGAACTTTATAATTTTGTAATTGATAAAACATTTAGGATAAAATAAAAGAAACCAAAACAGCATTAGAGAAGTTTTAGGTTACAAATATTTTTTAAATCTTTACACAAACTTATATATTACATAAGCAACAAAATTTTTGTTAAAATATACCACAGATTAAAGGATACGTAATATGTATCTACCAAATATTTTAATTAGGCAGCTTTTAAGTAAGCACCGTTGAATTCACAATGAAATAGAAGTAAATATACCTCAATGTAGTTGTATTGCAGTTCCCAGACGGCGGTGGGCTGTGAAGTAGGTCACGCTATCGTTGTCGCGTATATTTTTTAAGCATTGGAAATTTTTTAAACCTATTTTACGATTGTATCCCTTGTGATAAAATCTCTTAGCGTTGTACGAGTTCTTTTAATTGTGGTTGTTATCGCTGCTATGTCCTAATGGACTTTGTAATATAACTTTTTAGGTAACGGAAAAATACTCGAAGTCGAATGTCTCTTTACGTATTTTTTTTACTTTGTTCAGGGCGTCTGAAGTCGTTGGAAAAGAGTAAAGAACTATTTGCTGATTAATTATAAATCAATACAAGAAATACTACTTCACGATATACCGTTTTATACGTTATAACGAGAGACGGCGGACAGTGAAGGTATACTTAAAAGGTATTCTCATCGGATATTCGCTAAGAGATTTCTAAAATATAAGTGTCACTCCACATAGCCTTACATTGAGATTGTATTTATTTTGGCGCAGTTCCAGCTTAGATTGTCTGGGGGAGGGTAAATTGAGTCTAATGTTTTGATGACACTTGAAGCATCGATTTATATATTATTGTTTATTTTGTTATCTCATCACGCCGTTACAAATGGTATTTGCTAATTACACATTGGATTTATTGGTCTAAATTTGGAACCAACAAGCCACGTAACACGAGCGGTTGTCTTTTGGGAAGTCTTAAGGGTGATGTAGTTATTGAGTCGAAGTTGAATATAAATAAGATCGAGGCTATCTTAAATAGATTTTTAATGAAAAAAAAAAGAAATGTCTCAAAACATTGTTTTAAAAATTTAAATTCAATATGCCTGAGGTCAAGGACTCCGCCAATGATTATCTATTTCTGTCTCTGGCTGCGTCCAACCAATGTTATCCAGCATTCTTAACTATCTCATCATAACGAAATCTTCCACGGTTACCTTAACATCCGTTCCATCAACGACATTTTTTGTTCCGGTCTTGAAGTCTTGCAATATAGCCTGCCTATTACTTATTAAATTGTAATATGTTGTATCAATTGCTTTTGTCGTATACTTTATATTTAAATGGACCATCCCATATACTTACTTTTATATGTTTAACATGCTTGCATTTAATGTTTTCTATTTCCTTTTGGCATATGATTACTTTAAATTAAGATATTACATGATGTGTTTCCGCTTTTCATTCGTCAGAATCAGTTTTGTAAAGTATTTTAAAAACTGATTTTTACTTTATTGAAACCACAAAACCACACAAAATTTGATAAAGATTATAGATATATATAGATAGATTTTGATAAAGATTGATAGTGAAACACAAAATTTAGATAGATTGGATGGATTAATTTGGATTGGAACTTAGACTTCTTATATCGACAAAATGTTTAATTTCTATTTTATATTTAAAATTTTAAATAGACAAATATAATGCCAGTCAGTAAATACGCAGATTTCCACATCAACTATGAGGTACTGTGTATTGGAATGCGTTCCCGTTATGTAATGTGGCGGGATCTCCAGTAGGCATAGTACACCTCGAAAAAATTACCAGCATATAACTAAAGACAAATTTTGAATTTTTTTTTTAAATAATTTTTTATTATTTAAAAAAAAATATCAAATTCAATTTTGTAATCAATCATATTTTTAAGTCCTTGATTTATTATTTATGACAATTTTTAATTTTCAAACTTTAAGTTTTTGCACCCTTCCCCCAACATCTAAACTCTGTTTGCTATAGTAACCGGTGCTATGGTAACCGTTGTCATAGTATCCGCAGGCGTTAAGTGTAGCTATAGCTCCTACAGGTTTTAAACTTGGAGAAATGCAAAAAGGGAAAATGCGTTGGGATAGGAATGCCGTAGAATCCGTTCTTAGTGGACATCTACGTTACAAAAGAAGTAACTACGAGTATGTAAAGTTTTTTGTTAATCGGACATATAGTATATAGTTCGAGATAAGTCAGACAGTGGTGAATCGCTTAAATATATTTATATATAACATTAGGCTTGAGTAAAAATTTGAAAATATAATGTACACACATTTTTATAAACTGATTAGTAAAATTGTCTCAAACGGTGTCATGTACTAACGCCGTGGAGCTCCACTCCCACTCAGACGTCACGAAACAATTTTCATTAACGTACAGTACGTGAGCACATTATTAAGAAGGTTGACGGCCGTTGTTTTCGAGAGCAAAACTTTACCATTACGTTCAACATGATTGTGTATTCATGCAGTTTCTTTGAAACTACGCTTTTGGAAATATGTATTACATTTCTTTGACTTTTGATTCGTTCATTATTCATTAGAATCTAATTACCAAAACTCAGACGCACACAATTTTAAAATACAAAGTTTGAAATAAATAATCAAAAAGTGAAAAAAAATATTAAAGTAAAAGTGGCGGTTCACATTATTTTAATTCAAATAAAATTCTCCAGTTCTACCAATGAAAATAAAATTCGAAGTAACTACCTAGTTTGAAAATCTTACCAATTTTATTATCCTTAAGAATTTAGCTAACTCGAATTTATAGCAATATCATAGGAAACAAGCGTGTTTTTGTAGCGAGCAACGAGAATATTGATTACCCTTGAGATATCGGAGTGTGGGTCGATAGTGACCTATCAAAGTTCAGACGAGTTCCCAAGTGTGAGGATATAACAAATCGCCTTCGGTTTTGTTGAGTCCAGGACGTGGCTTAGACTGTAATAACGATATTATATTATTTAGCATTACATATAAATATTGGTTTTGTATTTGTTTTAAATATTTGCGTTTTTTAATTTGCACCGTAAAAGTATTAAATTCAATGTAAATTTACAATATATACTATATATAATTTTATCTTTTATAAAAAGTATAAATTATACAACTATTTAAATAGTGATTAAGTGATAAGCGGAACCGAGTTGCAGTTGTTAGAAAGAGACATGTCATATAATATTTCCTTGTTCTTCGACATTTGAAAATTAAATTGTACTAATGTTTTTTTATAAGAATGATTAAACATTTATTACAGAATTATTGTAAGAAGCTTATTAAGACGATATAAACGTATTGGGTACGATCGAATACAAACAAACCTTCGATAGATAGAAGTTTCTGAACGAAAACAAACGCTGGCGGCGTTTATTGTTTCAAGCCCATTCATTATACAGCTATTTTCGTTGTAATAATTTTGTTACGCCCTTAGACAAGCAAGCTTACTATAGGTTCATATATTGTAATGTATAGGGCACTAAAGTTTACTACATTCGCTTATTTTATTATTATTATATTGTATCATAAAATAAGAATTCAAGAATTTGTAATGCAAATAAATAAATAAAATGTACTTTACACATAAGCTAACAAAATAAACACGAGCAAACTAATTTATATTCATAATAAGTATAAAGTTATTAATTAATTTGCGTAGACTGGTTAGAGGTGAAATATTCGTTTGGAAACATCAAAGCTTTGACCGACGAGCTCGTCTGTGTGAGGAGCGGAGAGGAGCGGAGCGCAGACACTTGAAACTATTATGCATGCAACGCGTACAGTCAGCTACAGTGTTGCAGCAAACGGCTTTTAGTTATAAAAAACCCTCTAAAACCAATAAACTTGGCATATGAGAGTGGATTTTAGTTACAGTTGCTTTGAAGAGGATGTTAAAAGGTTTTGTTTATCAATGTAACAAGTGGGGTCAGCGTTTTGTAGCTCCGTATCATAATGGTGAAGAGATGTACCGAATTAAATAAAAAGCTCTCTACCTGGGTTTTGCACGTACAGGTGCTCCTTTGTATTACAGTCTCATTTGCGTTTTTATATACATTCTGGCAATTTAATGTTTTAGCAGCTAACTTTTCGACTACATTTGACATAAAAGTATTCCTTTAGATAAATCTAGTTTAGAGATGAATTGGTTTATCCGTACAAACAGTTTACCCGTCCGTCTTTGTGTCATATAAATGGAATGTTCAATTGTTACATCCAAATTGATATTAATTGACGGACATAGATATTGGCCGGCGGGGAACTGGTAACAGATTAAAGTAGATCCCAATAAAGGAATGTCCTTTGTGAGTGCCAGTGACGACCCGACGTACAAAACATTGGTATGAAGATTTATTGCCCAGCTACGGGGAAACTGAGATTGGCCCTGATTACTTTTAATTTGTATAAAGAGTATTTTTATTATAATATTAATAACATTTTATCAGAATTAATTACTGATGACGAGAATTTTATCAAATTTATTTAAGAACACGAATAGCTATTAAGAACTAAAAATTATAGGGACTCGTGACCTCAGTCAGACTAGTTAGGATCAACTAAATCGAATCAGAATTACTTTCGCTTCATACATTTTATTAAAGATTTTAATATAATTATATATGTCGATATTTCCATAATAGTAAAGGATATTTTATAAAATAAATATAAACAGAAACAAATACACTTAAATAATTTGGCATTACGCTACGTGAACCTTTCAGACCAAACCCTCCACCCGCCGCGCTCGGGAATTTAATTATAAAATATTAGGTACCAATAAGTATATGATTACATCGACCGCAGCGCGGAGCCAATTTACTCCGCGTATGAATATGTATGCAAATATTCCATTGTGTTCGACGAAACAGCTGTGCATTCATCGAATTCTTTCAATAGCGTATTTTTTACTTTTATTAGTAATTAAACAATTAACTTATTTGTGTATAGACCTTTAGCGGCGTCCCCTCTCAGAGAGAAATTTTATCCCCATTCAGGTCCAGGCGGTAATTTTGAGTTGTTTATTTAGAAGCGGGTTTGATTATCGAAATTCAATCAGTCTTAAGCTTGTGGATTTGAAGCTTTTAGTAGCTATAGTATTACACGTCTAATCATTTTTTCAGTACTTTTTTGTACTCAAAGACATATGTAAATTATCAAATATAAATGTATTTAACGTATTATTTACATATATTTTTCGTATCTATACTATAGGTATATTAAGAAAAAAAAAATTAAGAAAAAAAACGGGGACACATCTGTAAACACTTATAAAACATTTGTAGTTATTTTATTTGTATCTTCTACCGAATGTCCATTTGGTACTTTACGATTATTATTATGTTTCATTAAATTCATTAATAATATTAACTTAACTTACTGAACATTATTTACTTATTATAACGCAATTAACATGAGCTGGCTCAGTCCAGCGTTACAAATATTAAAACATATTATATATAAGTATCATTTTTACCTTACTACAGAAAACTAAACGAGTTTCCCGTAGGCAGTACATTCATTATGATAAGTAAATTTATATAATGAATGGAAATTTTGTTATCAACAACGACGTTCAAAGATAATAATAGTAGTAATATAATCTCCTGCAAACTGTAATCCTCTATAAAATAACAATATAACTTACTTTTCTGTTTTTTACTTTGCATAAATTGAATTTTCCATAGTCACTTAATTGAGCAGCTTGTGCGTTACGTGTCGGCCAGATGCCGGTGATGGGTAGACGGCAAGGATAGATCACCATAAATCTACCATCAATTGGAGTTTCTTCTCGTTTAAGTCTATCAAAAATATATCTTAATGCGTTTTAAAAATATTAAGAGATACAAATATAAATACCTAATTAACGTTTATGTTGAACTCTCCCTAGTCTATTAAAGTTAACAGCATGATGAGCAGTGCCATTGTATAAATATGGCTGATCATTCTAACCATCTCTTGGTGCTCGAACCGACTCCTTTAGAGTGTCCGTCACGAGCACTCGGCTTCCGCCTTATTTGATAAATGAATATTTAACTTTTGTCCCTCGTAAACTAGTTATAGAAATTGTCAAGAATGGTAATATAATATTTGACAGTTAAACAAAACGAAATGAACAGGAAACTCTGCAAGATAGACGGATATTCAAATATAATAAAATAAATAAACAACAGAGATATAAAAAGGGAATATTGTGATATTCTAATAATAATATTATAGTACTGTTTGCTTATGTTCCTTTTATTAGATGTGTATGTCCTTACTTCAAGAATCAACATGTATCTGCTTTGTTAGGTGATATTAACATTTTTGTTTAAATTCTTCCGATTAACAATCCGGAGATATGATTTATAAAAAAATAAAGATTGTATATTTTAGAAAGCCGTGGGAGAAATTATTACAATTAAAAGTTAAGGATAAAAAACTTGAAAACCTGAGACTTTTTTATACTTTATTTAATAAAATCTCTTTTGACTTGAACACGATCACTAAATTACAGACAGAAATTGTGTAACATTGAGTATTTTTTATCAAATCAGTCGAGTAGCTTTCAGCAATTATCAAATGATATCCTCGCTGACCTTCAAATTACAATATATTTACAGACATGCGAATCACAAACATAAAAACAATGTGTAACAAATAAATATTGTTGAATGTGACTTTTATTAATGATAAGTAAAAGTAACTGCTAATAACAAAATAAAATTTAATTAAATTTAAGAAAGTTAAATGGAACAAAAATAAGTAAGTTTGAAAGCACGGTTCAATTGGAAAGACTCTTACTTTTTTGTTACATCGTTACAAAATATTTATTCACGCAGGTTAGGATTTATGACCATTCTTCACCTAAATATACCCTTGAATAAATTTTATACTGCTTCCGCTAAAGCCTCTACGACATCCAAGCAAGAGTCTATTTAGTTAAACAATGGGTGCTACCCTGATTCATTTCATATAAATAGTTTATTAGGCAATTATGATATAACATAGTACTATATGATCAAAGCCACTCGTGCGGTTCTTCAATTTTATAACATATCATTTTATAACATACATTGAAGACGAAATAAACACTAGTACTTTTGTTTTTTATTCTTTGATACTGTGGCTGTTTATAATTTTTTTTTGTTAAATATTTTCAAATTATTGTTCTATATTTCTCACTGTTTGTTTGAAATCTTATAAAATTATAAATTTGACTCTTGAAATATGAGAACTTTATAAAAACAGAGTTTCTTTTGATTCTAATTTAAACACGGCAAAAGCTCATAAAAATGTACTTATTATGGACTCGTCGATTGTTATATTTTTATAATCTTTTTATTTATTGTGCATAAAGGATTTCATGTTTTTACAGCAGATACTGTACAATTTATTATGATTTGGCGATTCGGTTTAGGTTTATCTAAACAACGTCATTAATATTAAATAATATTATATTAAAGATATAATACAAAGGCCGGCAGTTTCGGGCAAAGTGTTTGATGAACACGCACACTACACATCTGTTACCGAAATAAACCGCATATAAATATAATCTAACACAATTGCGACACTGCAATGTATTTACAAGTAAATATGACAAAGTGAGTGCACCAGTTTTATCTTATTTACAACATTTACATTCGTAAACTAACAGTTATTAACAATTATTTTAAAAACACATATTAGGTGTGATAGAATTTAAATTATATCGATTAGGTAATAGTACTTGTTTAAAAAGAAGAGAAGTACGAATACAACTGACTACTAACTTGGTCTGTAAGCTTCAATATAAAACATTTTACCACAGGGGAATATCATACATCATGTCACAATGTCATGAGTCAGCCTTTTTGTACCTAATATCTACAAAAACTTGATAACTAACAACAACGTAGTCGTTACGTTTCTATGAAACTGTTGCCTTAACAATACAAAATATTAATTAGGCTCTTCTATCACGTCAACGTAGACTCGCCTCCTCTTCCTATAATATTGATGCATCTGTTATATTTACATCGATTTTTACAAGTCAATTCGTCTCAACAAGTTTGTCTTTAAGACGCGTTGAAAGACGTGACACCTATCCGGGTACCGCATTACAAAAAGAAATGGAATGTTATTAAAATAAATTCAGCTCGCGTATCAAACGATCAAAACATTTATTTCACACAGTATTTGTAATAAGTCTAAATGAAATTGACTTGATTCATTAATACTTTGTGCAATCCATTCCCAACTCGATTACTAAAGGAAAAATTAAACTAGATTTTATAGTTCTAATGGGATTTGAATTGTTGCATGTGTATTGCCCTTCAGTAGTGAGTAGTTCTTCTAAGGATTTGGAGACGGGAATTGCGAGGAGGTTCCCCTCAGCTCTGTGCTAGGGAATCCAGTGGCACCACAAGCTTTCCGTTAGAGTGACTGCAACAAAGGATTAAAATATATATATATACTAAATTCTAATATAATTAATAAACATATACATCACTTTTGGTCAACTTTGCTTTGTATAAGTATTTCACAGATATACCTGTATGGTATAGTTGCCGTTCTGGATTTAGCTCTGCTTGGCCTACATGCTTCATCTGTAACCAAGATATTATTTTACTTTAGTTTAAATTACTTTATTTCAGAAATTAAATGGAGAATACTCTTCGCTAGGGTTTTATCAAAAAGTTTCGCTGCTCATAGTATCGAGAAAGCGTAATTAAGTAGTAGCGCATGCTATTGTCTCGGTTCTTGCGGAACAGTACTTATCTTACGGCGAAGTTGGCAAAAGTAATATCTGCTATACCTTAATGAGAGAACTTTGTATCGACTTTGTTAATCGTTTCTGACCCAAGCTCATTGCTGCTCGTTTCTTAGTTAGAATTTTACAAGTGTTTTCTTATATATTTAAATGATAACATTTTTCACTATAATGTTTGAATGAAGGTGTATGATAATGAAAAATAAAAAGATAAAGGAATAACATAAAATGAAAAAAATAGGAAATGTCCCCAATGAGGTAAATTTTGTTATGGACGCGCTTCGACTATTTAAAAAGTAGAAGTCAAAATATAAAACTTGAAAGATTTCTACTTGATGTTGGGCTGTAAAGCAGTGTTTTTTATCTTATTTGTATTCAATGTTATTTAACGTAGGCGTAAGATGTTTATTGCTGAGGTCCCTTACCATAAAGGCGGCTAACATCGTTGTGAGAGGCACGCATCGCATTTGACGGGCTCGGCACGCCGCTTGCCCTGAGAGCCTTGCGAGCTGGATTTACGTCGAAAAGTGTACCTAACGAGTAGACCTGCAATGAAATGCCGTACCGTTAACAAAACAAACTAAAAAATAAAACTAGCGCGTCCATCTGAAATATGCCCACAGGCGGATGAAAGGACGAGAAATTAATATTTTATGATTTGTACCGCTCGCATTTTTAGCGTCATTATGTGTAGTTTCATAAAATGATATATCGATTGTGTTTTTTATGACTAAGTAAATTTTTCAGTCTTGCTTGTTTTTAGTGTTATAATATGAGCCAAATATAAAAAGTATATTGTGTTTGTCTAACCGAATTAAAGGCAAAAAATACAAACAATAATTAACCAAAAGTAAATTAAAATGAAGTAAAATTAATTAAAACAAAAAAGTTGAAACAAAGAAATAATGGATGTGAAATAATTATTCATAATATCAACATTAACTCACCAGTTAAACCAGCCTTGTTTATACTGTTTGAGCTTGAGAAACCTGATATTTTTTTCCAGGTTTTCTTATTCCAAAAACCACTAGTCTTAGCATCCCCACAACTAGAACTTCGAGGGGAGTTAACATCTTTAGGGCACCTTAAGTTACAGTCATCTGCACCTAGAATACGAACACCTGCACCTCTCGTTCCATAAGCTACCGCAGGTAAATGTGGAACTGAGCCTGTGGGTTTTCGACGCAGACTTCCCACGTAACTAGCTCCACTACTACTGCCACTAAATCCACTGTCTAAATCAGGAGGGTTGCAACTAGCTGGGGATAATAATTCATCAGTAGGTCCGACTCTTAATAATTCTTCTATATTATCTCTGTCTTCAGCTCGCTCAGAATCAGGTGATTCACATTCTGGCATAAGCATCGCTTCGACGCTTAAGTTTAATTCGCCTAAGATTCTTTTGTGTCTTGACTCAACTCTACGCACTTCTTCCTCAACAACGCTTCTATCTAGTGAGACAAGGGATTGCCGAGGAACATAGCGATGTTTTGGACATGTCCTAGATCCATCTGTTATTTCTTCGTAAATATTTTCTTCAGTACCATATCTTGTTACAAAATTATGCCGAGCTGAACGATCGCGTGGTAACCCGCCACGCCCTCGTTGTCGGTTCGCTTTTCTTGATGATGAAGGCATTGATAAATGATGATCATAGTAGGCGTACGAGTAATCTACCGGTTCAAAACGCTCCATTGTCGCGGCAATATTACTTCGATTCCAAGATTGTGATGGTTGTTCTCTCGATAGATTTACTGCAGCGAGTCTTGCAGGTAATATTTCATCAAGATCTCGAGCACATCGTTCATCAAGAGATTGGGCACCATCACCGTCTTCACGTCTATATCTACGGTGTGGACGACGTGCGGTTTGCAAGCGTGGATGTCCACGATCACAATCCGAATCGTTATCATTATTGTATTCTGGAGTGTGACTACGATTGTAATCTGATCTATGTTTAGTGCAATCGAGAGTGTGATGGAAATTGTGTCTTAGACTGTAACTTGAATTGCCTTCGAAGTCTGATCGATCGTAACACGGGCTGTCGTCGGCATTGCTTGAATGGCGATGAGGGCAATCGGTGGCGATGCCAGACTCGGAAGAAGGATAGTCGTGAACCTCGGCTGTAATAAGTACCCGATCGTCTGGTCTTGCAGGTTCCGATACTGCATGGCGGTGATGCGGACGCGGTCGGTCTGTTTCGCGACAACTTGCGAATGTTCTTTGCAGTGTTTGTTGGTGAGGATATCGTCCACAACGTGAATCGAACACCGCCTCCCCAGACTCTTCGGGGCTCGGCGGCGCACTCCGAGATTCCATGGCTCATCGTCCAACTGCCATATAGTGCCTGAAAAAAAAAACATTATTTGTAAAATTGGAATATATATCATGCGTAAATATTTATTAAAAACCGACTCGGGAGACTCGCGCCTGAGGGCAATGAATCCGAAATTACATACATCGTCGTGATAAGGGTAGGGTAAGTGACGATCAACACAGCAACCGACGTCGATATATCATCATCAATCGCAGGGTAATAATTTTGGGATCAACAGCGTTTTTATTGCTACTTTTACCATCATTTGTAAAGGTCAACTTTTCAATGATATAAAAGTTTTTTTCTACATAAATTTTTCTTAGTCGAAAGTAAGTAAAATAAATCAAGAAAATGTTAAGTATAGGTCGTTTAATAAATTAGTCTCTAGTATATATAAACTGTATGTAGGATATAATAATACGTGCAATATAAGAGTAACACACTACTTGACCGATAAACTTCTATAAATGTAAAATATTGATTATTAATAATATTTACTTATTACTTATTTTTAAAACATCTAAGACTATATTATAACATTAAAAAAATCAAAACGACGAAGATTTAATATTATTACAATGATTATACAAAATATTAAAAATAAGATCTAATAAAAAAAACTTATTAAAAAAACCTGAATTACTTTTTCTGTCACATAAAAATGAAACACGAATTCAAACGCGGCAAGTAATAAATCCTCTTTTTATCATAACGAAATTCCGTATCTGAATTTTATTACGATTTTGCTAGAAGTTATTGCAAGCATTCCAGACCAATTTATTATGATAACGATAATAAGTGTCCGGGAACTAGACTGCGGTAGGGGAGTCTACCCTCAAGCCGTTGCCATGGTAACGGAGTAGTTCTCGCGGTACATCGGGTCGCTTCCGTTCGATACTCCTTGCAGCTAAATCATCATCAATGAATAGCACCTCGTAAAGGGCACGTTGACCGACTACAATTTGTAATGCTATTGCACCGAGATTGCGTATTAAGATGTCGTTTCAACGCAGTTCTTGTTATTTATGTAAGGGGAACCGTTTTTGGTTGTGGGCTATTATCATAGATATTTTATTTGTTTTGTAGTTCCCGCTGTTAAGACCGCAGCAAATACCTTTTCTTATATAGATTTATAGTCTTTACTTAGCGTTTAAGAGTAAAACTTTGACATAAAAATATGTGAATACAAAATTTGCTTGCTTATGTTTCATAAATATGAATATTCCCAAGGCAATTGTATTTCATTAGAAGTAATTTACAAGAAACATTAAAAGAATTACACAAAGCTTTTTCTCGCAAATACCTTCTTAACTTCGTCCTAAGCTGCATGCTTAAGATTCCCCTTTTAATAAAAATATGCAAAAGCAATTGTAGCGAACGCTTAACAAAATTTATCCAAAGCATTATTCGAATCGTGATATCAGCACATTTGCTCCCCCATTCTCCCCTTCGTGTTAGGTATGAGGGTAAAAAATCATGCAACATTACCTTCGGTGGCATAATTGCAATCAATTCCGTGTTATTTAACGTTTATTACGAAACTTTCTTTGACACAACGCCGCCCCGTGTGAGGCGCTGAATGTTCAGATAGCATGTTGAAATACAAAAGTTGAGATTAGGGAAATTCTGTACACAGAAATGAATTGATAAACATAGAAATAAAATTGAAATGTCTGTGTGTGATTCCAAATTAATAGCTTTTCACTAAATGGATTTGAAAACATATGGGTATAAGGTACTTACATTATATTAAATAATATTTTCATAAAATTTTCTCTATCTGTCTGTTTGTTCTGGCTAAACTCTGAAACGACTGGACCAATTTTAAGAGGACTGTCACTGGTGGATAGCTGATCTTATGAGGAGAAATTTAGGCTACTCTTACTTAAAAAAAATATATATTCTGCGCAAGCGAAGTCATGCACACCAACATTTACATTTACAACCAACCAACAACATTTAAAAGAATAATGAAAAAATAAACATAATATTTTTAAAACTTGTATTAGTTATTTCGTTCTAATGCTTATGATTATTTTATTATCTCAAATAAATTCAAATTAGGTTATAATATATAAGTATTAATGTTAAATTAGCATGATGCGATCATTAATATTTATGATGTCAAATGATAAACCGTTTTTTATTGATATATGATTATATATTTATTCAATTTCACGACATTATAATAATTTGTTAGTCATGTTTTAAAGCCACATCGTCGTCGTATAACTTTTAACTATTATAATAATATAACCATCCATCACATGGCGATAAGATAAGTTTTTTTCTTTCAATACGCCCTTCGTGTTCATGTTTGTAAAAATAATATTTTCCGTGGTCGCCACATGCGACCCTCGATTGTGGGTAAAATATACACTGTATACATACTTACTTGAACAAAGTATTAAATTAAAAATATGATTGTTTATTGATATATTAAATATGATTTTCAAGTTAATATGCATTATTTATAATGAGTTGAAACATTACAAATATTGTATACGAATATGTATCTTTAAGGTCAATATATACAATTAAATATTACATTTAATGGTTTGCTGAAGTACCTATAGAATATAAATCAATAGCCCCGGTCGATACTGCGTCCGTAGACTATTATTGACAAATGTTACACAGAAACAGTTAAGTCAGTAGTTAAAAGCTATTTTAGGGCGCGCAGCAGAAACCCATTAAGCGGTCTTTGTGGCGATAGCCGCGTTTTATTGCACTCAAAATAGTTAATAAAAGTTGCGAAAATATATACGAGACATCTTAAGTATAAACATATGTGAGTTTCAAATTGTCGTTACAGATTTTATCCATATTATTTTCTGATATACAATTAAATTACAAAGAATCGCAGGAAACCTGCGCTGAAATTACGTGCTACATTCATGAAGGCGAGACCAATTAGCAAAGGTTCTATTGATGCTCTGGATACTATTGATGAATTTCATTCACATAAAACATAGGTCCAGTAGTATCGTTATTTAAGAAATCGCTTTTGCTATGACTATTCTTATAAATAGAAAATACGTATTTATCTATGACGAATAAATATTGTTATGCAAATATTACACAGGATTTAAGAAGGTCCAGGCGCCCTGTTACATCATGACATGACAGTTGTTTATTCTAATAGAAAAAATATATTTTTATCTTTTAATTTTGCATAAAATTATAAAATATTTTTTTGCAAAAAAAAAATCAATACCAAGAATACTGAAACAAAAAAGAGTGTAGCAAGAGTAAATCCCTGAAATTAGTTGTAGCTTTTGGTAAAAATTAAAATATTATATATTTCTTCCGTAATAACCGACGAGAATCTTTAAAAGGGCAAAAGAAGATAATAAAATAAATAATTTTATACATAACAATAGTACAAGTATAAATAATTTTATAAACAACACTATATATATATATACGTAATACGTAACAACAGATAGATTTTCTATTGAGGTATACTGAAATATTTACTCATAAGATACAATGAATTGTCTGTGAGACATGTTGGGACTTACTCGTATTATTAACGTTTGTGAGGAGGCGTTGAGAATTTAAAGCAATTTGTAAAAATCCTTTTGTCTTGAGAAACATTTTAAAAGTCAAATATTTATAAAACATTAAAAATACAATACAAAGATGCCGCAATTTCGCCATTTTATACGTAAGATGTAATGTAAATGTTTGTATTTTTCAGATATTTTTCGGAAAAAACGAACTTACTTACTTCTAGCTCATGTTTTATAATTAATATGTAGTTTGTTGGGTTGAGTGTTGACACAATGCTGGGTGTAATAAAGTTTCGTTAATTTACAGGAACTGTTTGTCCAAATGTGATTAAATATTATATTAGGATTGAGGTAACGTTCAGTTTACTTAATGATAAGCAATTCATATTATTGTAAATTAAATAATAATCACGCTTGTTTTATATATCTTTAAGAATATTTACAATAAACATTATATTTATAAAGTACTTATTCTTTACAAAAATTATGAAAAAAGAAGTAAATAACCCAGATATGAGGATCAAAATCATTCTTTTCACGACTAATATCTACCGTCTATTACCTCGATCCAGGCTAAGCCTAGATCAAAGAGAGTGTCTAGCGAGGAAATATATATATCGCTTATGGCGTTACTCTTTCACTATTCAATAACTTTTTGTTATGTAAAACTGTGTGTAAAAATATATAACAAAGCTTGTGTAACATTTTAATTAACGAATGTTGTAAAAGATATGTCTACTTATTACAACGATATTTAAAAAAGTATAAAGAGTAAAAAGGGCTAAATGATCTTACAAAATCATCAGGAAGATATAGAATTTTAATAAAATGCATTTAACTAAACGCTCCCAAAATTGGGGATATTTGTAAGTGAAAATTTGCCAAGGAAACGTCCGGGCGAATTGGCTACCGGCCTATAAAATTGTAATGTCACATTCATTTGCAATTCAAGAGCCTCAGCCTGTATTATGCCTCATAAAATTTACATATTTAAATTAAACAGAGAAATAACAAGACAGTGAACCATCTAGCTAAGATTACCAGGAATACGCATTACATTTTGTCGCTTTGTCGCACTCGGATTAAAACGAATCAATCACAAATCGGTGATCTTCCGAAAAGTATCACATAAGCGTAAATAGTCCCTGCGTTATAATAATGTCGGTCTGGGAGGTAATGACGAGTACCGTTGCGGATATTGTACGTAACGGCTCGATATCAAACGAACTAGATTGGACGAGCATTACAATTAACCAAATATTTAGTTCTATCTAAATTGATACTCTCAAATTAGTGTGATGAGTATAATTCATTCCGTTTCGAGATGAATTAACGCTTGATAGAAAGCAAGTTGAAAATGGAAGCTCATATTTCGAAAATGCATGAGATAAATCAGTGTGATACGTTCATACCAGAATAGATAAGCGGTGTAATACATCGTCGGATCCACACACGCACGCACACACACACACACACACACGGACACTCACACACACACACACACACACACACACACATCACACGACCTGTGACATCAATCAGGCGTCCGTTATCAAAATGGTATTCTATATGTATAAGATTTTAAATGGGCTATTATTTATTATAGAAAATAATATTTTTTGTTTTAAATATAAAAGAATATTACTATGTTGATATCAATATATACTTTATGAAGGAATTATTTATACCGAAATTTAATAAGGATGATTCATCACTTCACACTGTTTATTTAACAATTAATTAATTTTAAAATTACTAATACTTGTTCATTTGAGTGCTTAAAAAGTGTTTATGAGTCGCTTAACCTTTCTTTTGAATAAAATTCAGAAAATATCCCAATTATTCGAGATTGGCGTAATATCTCCAATTTTTTATCGCATTTTTATTGTACTTATTTGCAGGGAAAACCACATTTATTACTCAAATTGTCACACACCCCATCCATGTTGTCTTTGACCATCTTTCTCTCTTATAACATCAACATTCTTACTTTTACTTAGTATTATTAATAAGAAGAAACAATTAGAAAGATAATATCTAATTGTTTCTTCTTACCTCCATTAAATGTATTTGAGTTGGATTATATTTTTTGTAAATAATATAAGACATATTTAATGATTTTAATTATACGTTTTAATGATATTTCCAATTAGGTACTTAGAATGTAATAAATTAGTAGTAACTTGTAGTATAAAATATATTTATACAGATACACATTAGGTGTGACAATTGCACTTGACGGCTTTAGCAAAGAAACTAACGATGATTAGTATAATGCAGTTATTTACAATTATTTTTATTTATTTTTATCCAATACCTAAATAGTTAAATAAACAAATAAGTAATAAGGCACTTTTCGATACAAAATAAAACGGTCGAGTTGAATGTAAGGTTAAAATAAAATCCTTTTGAAATTTAATCAGATAATGGGTGTTAAGAGTGGGAGAGGGGTCGGGTCGGTACGGCGGACGGGGAGGGGCTGGTGACATACAATTATGTTACACGGGTTCAAGTATCACCTGTAAATTAATGAATTTACTCGTACTCGGGTCAATAGCCTTCGTGCGTGAAGTTTGACACCCGCTTACGTTATAGGTACAATATAATGATAAGTAATTAAAAATATAAAACAAAATATCTTTTTTATATATAGTGAAAAAGAGTTTAGTTTAAATTATAAATTCTAATAGCGTAGGTAAGTACGATGTAATGAAATTATGGTTCCTGAGGGGCTTTTCTATCCCTACGGGATTGCAAAGTTATGGGGAAATCAGGTCAGTTTCGTCATTTCTTGCGAAGGTATAAAGGACTTACTACGAATAGAAATTCGTAACATACCCTTGTCAAGAATTACGAAGGGTCTTTTAATATTTACCGTATTATTATAATTAACTGGAACTTTGAGAACTTTGATAATTTTATCTATTTGGGTCATTACGATTGTCGAAGTTCCCAAATTAAGATACAACTATGCTTTCAGTTCTACTCAAGTATTAGAACTCTAGAGCTATTTACGTCTTAAAGAATAAGACAATGGGTGGAGGCGTTCTTATCCTTCAGAGATGAGAAATACGACTTGAGGAGGGATGACTTTCTTTTTTACTTATTTGTTTTTATTTTTTCACGGAAATTAATTTGTTATCACAATGAATTCCTCACGCGAGTAACTGACTGGTAACTGACACACCAGTTGTTATCGGGATTACGTTGTTTAAGCATTTGTCTTGTTATATCAATCTTGCTAGTCTTTAAGTAATTTTATATTCTGGTTATACTCGTACGTATAATCTGTGATATTTTGTATTAATTAATCAAGCTTCAAATTTGATGGAAGGTGTAATTACATTATAGTTATTTACAGTTGCTCCAATTTTGTTCAAAATATATAATTATAATGCTGTAATTACTAAATATATTCGTTAAGTGATTTCGGAATGTACCTTAATTGTAAACGTCAGACGTCAGTTAATGTAACGGATTGTATTCTGACGCGCTGACGAGGCAGGCGGGCAGGCGGGCAGGCGGGCAACTGGCAATAAATGTACGCTTTGGAATTATAATATTACGCTAACACTTGACTTCTTTGAATATTCTAAGCTAAATATTAGGACTAAGCGGCTGAGTTCCTCCAATAATGTAAATGTGACGGTGAATCTGAGTTGATCTATTAACCTCGCGCGGTGCTCGGCGCAAGTCACTAGACTAATGATCGAGGTTAGTTTTTCTTGGAGTAGGTACGGTCGTTTTCCCTCATTAGGTTGGAGTTACTAAAATGAATTTGCGGATTATTTGGGGTAGGACATATTTTATCTACCCATTACTTTAACAAGCCCGCAATGACTCCACGTTCTTCAAATTAAGTGTTCTCTTTTATTACACGAACATTTTTCACCCAAAACTCGGACGATGTATTTCCATCTCTTGCTTTGGAGGAAACTCGATGTAATGGAATTAAATAAAAAAGAAGGTTTAATAAACTTATTTTATCGAAATGCAGTTGTTTGCTGTATATTTGTGTAATCTTGTAAATCCTTATACGTATAAGAGTAATGGCAAAACTCTTTAAACGAAACAACATCTTAATTTGGAAGTTAACTTTAAATGGAAGCGGTTTAACTAGCATCCGTAAGTATAGTCACTATACACCTATATATAAATGAGTTATAATAGTAGTATAATTTATTACTATATACATTATATAGTTTTTAACATTCTGTGGATGTAGTTGTCAAATGAGTGTAATGTGGTAGTCGTTCAGTATTCTATTACAAATTTATTCAATTACTGAGTTAGTTGCGATTATTGCTAATGGGATGTTGAAAGTGGGTGCATCAATCATATTCTCATCCACTTTGTGTCAACTTCAAATTTCGATACTTGGGTGATTGATTGCCGGTTTACGCAGACTGCTCACGTCAAATCTAGGCATCAAGAAACTTTGAACCGAAAGTAAATTCGATTTATAAATCTTTTACAACCATTAACATATAAATCAACGTTTGTAAGTCGTAGACTTTGCTTTACGGAGTAAAAATAAAAAGGAACGAAGTGGTCTCCCGTCAGCATTCCCGGCGGCTAAGGCGACGACAGAAAATGAAGAAATAAGATTACTTCCAAGAGAAGAAATACTTAAAACAGAACGGTTCAAGAAATGTACGTTGTTAGTTGGTATATTTAAATCGTTAACTTCTTTCTTTAGCACTGAATCATAATGTATTTAAAATGAAGTATTTAATTATATTTGGTAATAAATAACGAATCAGTAGACGCTTACATTATGTTATATATTTATATGTATGTATTATGGATAGTTATGTTCCATTTTTGTGGTATCCAATACTAGACAGTAAATATCACAAAACCGTCAATTACGCATAAGACGAGCAGCGCAGAACGAGCAGCTCGTGTCTGCTCGGAAAAATGATCCTCTCATGAAATTTAATGTGAAAGTATCTTGAAACGAAGCCAAAAACCACGCCTGAATTATTTATGTCGTACTATTTTAATGGCATAAGCCTTGGTTCATTACAGTAAAAGTGTTTTTTAATTATATATGCTAACTCGGAATTACAACGCTGCCATTGAAGTTAAATATGATATAACTAAAAATCTTTCCCTGAAAAATCACCATTGAATAATTAAAAATCTTGTTTATTAGTAATTTAAAATTTAATTTTGTGATTAATTTGGCTCTAAGTATAAAATGAGACCAAAGTAAACAAAATTGTCAAAATCACTAAACATTTAAATGAAATAAACGATTATATTCCATAAAAACCTTAATACGTATTTTATCCATTCCTCTGTTGTAATAAAGTTAACACGTCATATAAGGTAAAGAGCCACTTCTCAAATGTTTTCAAAGCAATACATTGACCTATCAAGTTTATTTCATTATTATATACAGTAGTATAATAAGCTGGTAACTCTGGAAAAGTACCTTGGCTGTATGTAACTCGTTCGCGAGTCGCGCGGGCAAGTCTGCGATCAACAACATAAATCAATCGCCTACGGTTCGACGCCACTGTCCCCTTAAAGATGTCAACACAACTGGTAATAAAATAACTTTACATATGCGACTCGACCAGTCCTAAGGTTTGTGAATTATCTGAAAATATTTATATTTTTATCGACAATAATTATATTTGAAATAATAACTTCTACATAAACATGTTAGTATTCAAAAATTTCTCAAGGCAGGTAGAAATCGAACCTGACACTTCCAGATATGTGATCCCAGAGGTCGCAAAGATCTTTTTAACAAGTTAATTAATATTTTAGTTACAGATACTTTGTTATTAGTTGTATCTTATTGACAATACTTATTTTCTTAAATGACACTTGACATACGTTTCTTGCTAGTCTGCTTTCGATACCGGGACCTAATTTGAATGTTTTATTTAATAGTGTTAGTTAGTTTATCAAAATTAAAAAGGTTGAATGACAAGTTATTATTTTAAATTATCTTTTTGTCGCTTTTTCTATTATATATTTGTTTTTTCTTAATATTGTTTATTTTTTAACTCTTTCAAATTTCTATAAACGTGTATATTAATTTGAATGTGAATGGCAAAATATTTCCTATGGTGCTGCCAATGGTGCTGGGTAATTGGCATTCAATTATTGTGTTTTTGTCTGCAATAAAATTGTTTAAGTTTCATTTCATATAAATATGTTTTTTTTAATATAACATAATAAATTATTTTGTCATATTATATTTATTATTTTACTATACTTTTATATATATATATATATATATATTTAAATTTATAATATCTTTAAAGGTCTCTCCTACAGCAAATTACCTCTTGGTGTGTTTTTACGGCCGTAGTATTACTATTAGCTATTTTACACAGTTTGAAAGTATTCTTAAATAGTTAACACCATCCTACAGTCACATAGTAATAATAGATGATTTTAGCACATACTTGCTTAAAACCGACCACTGGTCCTCTCGTCTTAATTCTATCGTTTGTGCACCAAATTTTCACATTTTTCATTAATTCTTCACATTCTCATTTTTTTCAAATAGTAATCTTTCGCTCCTTGATTTATCTATTATTTCATCGCTTGACTATATTGAAAAACATCGATGTGCTTCTTATGAGTTTGCGTATCACAATCTTCTAAATCATCCATACTAAATTAAGCCTTCAAAGGCAAAATCCAGAATACTTTGTAGCGCATATTTGGTGAGATGGATTTGGCACGACAGAAGGAAGACGTCTCTAAGATTGACTGATTAGGTTAGGTTAGGTTAGAGGGTTAGAGGTCCGTCTGCGGCGGCGGGCTCGGGCCCCTTTCCTTCGGCCTCAGCCGTTGGAAAGTGGGTCTGGGCATTTCGGTGGGAGGGCACAGGCAGTCTTTTCCGGGGGACAGCCGCGGGTTCATTCCGGGTACTTCTCTGATTGCAGAGTTGACCTTGGGGTGGCCTCGTGGTTGCGGGTGTTTTAGGGGCGTTTAGGGCTTGGGGTTCTTCCTGTCGAGTCGCTCTCTAAGGAGCGGTTCGGCCGGTCGTTTCTCTTAGCAAAAGATGGTGCCCGGATTAACCTTCGTTGAGCGTGACACCACGGTCTTGCTCGACGATCGTAAGTCCCGGCTTGGTGGGTTCCCGACTTATGTCTCTTTCTTGCTGGACTCGGTTGACCACCGTGTTCGGCGGTAGAGGCCTTTCGGGTTCGAGGTCGGGCTCCCTTTTTGAGTGGTGGTCTTGCGCGGCGGCGGTCCGTTGGCAGTCCTCCCTGCCAGCCAGTCGGGTCGTGCTTGGCTATCCGCTCATGTGGGGTCCGAACGGTGGTCTTCTTTCGGGGAGATCACAGCCGAGGGCGCTGGGCCAGAACGTCGTCCTCAGGCGTCTTGGGGTTGAGCATAGACTCCCCCGGGCGTTTGAGTTCCGGACCGGGCCTGGCTAGAAGAGGGCTTCGGCCTCCTTCTTAAGGTGGGCTTGGGTGGGGGGGAGGGGACCCCCCCGCGATCTATCAAGCCTGCCGACTATGGAGGGGGCCTCTCGTTGCGGGGTGCCCTCTACGTGGTGTCCGTCGGGGCGCCGCGGTTGTATGCGCAAGCGTTCCCGCGGTGTCCCATCATGACGGCGACGGCAACCGTCTGGTTTAGTGAGTAGGAGTCTCACATACCCACCGCCTTCCTGCCCTGGAATGCGGTGGGACCCATGATGGGTTCCAGACGATAAAAAAAAAAACAAAAAAAAAAAAAGGGTAGAGGGTTAGAGGGCCATACGGCCCGTATTTAGGCAGTGGATAAATAGACGAAATGGTACTCTGTCCTTCCGATTAACACAGATCCTCTCAGGTCATAGCTGTTTTGGGGGTTATTTGTATAAGATTGCGGGTAGAGAGCCAACAGCGGCATGTCACCATTGTGACAATTGTCCTGACGAGTCAGCTCAGCATGTGCTCGAGACATGTCCCGAATGGGGAGAGGAGAGAGTGCAACTAAAAGCGATAATCGATTTGGACTTTTCGTTACCAGCTGTCGTTAGAGCTACGACCCGAAACCAGAATTCATGGGAAGCTGTCCGTTTATTTTGTGAGCGGGTCATGCAACAAAAAGAGGAAGCGGAGAGAATGAGGGAGGCGTACAGCACCTCGCACATCCGTCGACGTAGAATGGGATGCCGGAGGGATTCTTTTATTCGCCACCCTCCGCCATAACAGCAACTAGAGGGCAGTGGACTCGGGGGAGTCTACTGACCACTGATTCTAGCCCGAGTAGGCGTGGGCGTGTCCCTGCACGCCACTCTAACCTGTTTTTTGTCAGGGGAAGGACGACCATCTGTTTTCCACTGAAACGAGTAGAGGTCTAAAAAGACCGTATCGTCGCAGGGGTTGCGGAAGATTGCCTGATGGATGTTCCCGTAACCCCGGCATATGGCGACGAATAGGACACCGTGGGGTTTTAGCCGGTTAGAGTCCGGCATAAGCAGGTCGTCTCCCCCGAGACGGCAGGGTATTCGTCCTGGATGTCCGCACGTAAAAAAAAAAAAAGGTTAGAGGGTTTAAATGCAAACTGTGTCGATAAACAACTGGAAAGACGTAATACTTCACTCACAACTCTTTAAGATGTACATGCACCTCTACGTGCGGTTCGTGTTAAGTGTCTGCCTGCTCCTAGGCTTACACCAGAAATTAATCAGGAAAAGGAACTTAAAGCAAGATGAAGGTATGTGCACGACACCGGCGATAGCAAGTGAGAGAAATATGTTGCAATTCGGAATTAATGTAATAATTTGTGTGGAAATAAACAACGTCGCCGCATCTATAAATCGGTCATAGGAGAAAAATTTTCCGGAGTGTGACATGTTTTTTTTTCATTTAAAATTTTCTATTTTTTCAATAGATAATTGATATTCCAGGCTACTAATTAATATTGACATTTCTCAACTGCCTGCTTAAGTTTTTAATAATATAGATATCCGAAATAGCAACTCTGTTGTAACTCTAGGAGTCACAGTTGACAAGAATCTTCGATGGGGTCTTCAAGTAAACGAGGTCAAATGCGTCGTTGCGCAAATTACGCAATTTTCTTCCGATTCCTACTAAAATTGCCATTGCATAAAGTCTTCACTTATCAATCCTTGACTACGCCATCGTATGCTTTCTTGGCATCGTATGCTATCTTGAAATCAATAAGGTGCTTTAAATAAACTTGAGGGCCTACAGAATTTTTGTGCGAAATTCATGTTTGATCTTAGTAAATATGACCATGTTTCCCATTTTTGCGCTAAACATAAGTGGTTCCACATTCGTCTTCATAGGAACACTCGTATCCTAAATACTCACTATTACATTCTGTTCTATCCCGCAACTCATTAATACCTCAAAGAACTTATCGTTCTTTTAAATAAGTCACATTTCCTTTGCTCTGATGATAACTTTAAAAATTTCTTCCCACTTGTCCTCTTTTTACATAAATTCATTACCGGTTCAACCTGGTCGTCTATGGAGCTCTTTATCTTTAGTTAATATATTATTATTATTTCTGTTCTGGTAGTCTATGTATGCAAATACATGTATATATATATATATTATTTTAAGTATATATATATATATATATATATATATGTATATATATAATTTATAATATATTATTGTATGTATTATCATTTATAAATAGGTTATGTATGTTGTATTGTAGGTAAGTATATATGTGTGTGTATGTCACGATCTCTAATACAGTACCTATATCAACGCTTATATCTCATATCCTCTACCCAAAGGTTGCCTGGAAGTGATTCATCTTTAACAACAAGGTTGTTTTTTTGTTCTTTTTTTTTTCTATTTGTTTTTTTTTTCTTTTTTTCTGTATCTTGTTCTTGTACAATAAAAATTATCTTATCTTAGCTTATCAGACGTTATTTCAGATAATGAGTATTTCCCAAAAAGAGACTGCTCATTTTACGAAAATGATTTTGCTTTATTCAAAACAAATAGTTATTTAATAATTTCCTTTCCTACAAATATCGAAAAGTCAATGGCAAACAGTAGGACGAAAATGTTACGTAAACATCGGAGTATCTATGCTCTGGCCTGGGGTCGTCCTACTGAATAAATAACGCCCCAGCGAAAGCAAACTCAAACAAAAGTAAATTTATTCACCAAATACGACGATTAATACACGATCTCAGCACAGATTTATATTTCTCGGGGCTACAGCGTCTGTCAGCCGACATTGTTTGTGAACGATTTCGTTTTGTTATTTCAACTTGTGACAAGATTGTTGAATATATTTCATGAAACTAATTTCTTAGAGAAAATACTCTTAAAAAGTATTTTCTTATTTGGCAGTATCATATTAAATACACGGGTCGTAAATTCCTTTTCATAATTGCCTAGGAATTAAATAAAAAAAACTAGCTGTGCTCACGATTTTGTACGCGCGGGCTGTTTTTTAATAATAAGAGTGGCCTCAGTTACTTCTTAGAACACCAGATATTCGTTAGTGATAGTTCTGTTAAAATAGCTTCAGATGTTTCAGAGTCAAATAAACTCTCAGACAGACAGACAGTCAGTCGAGTTTGATTTTTTTGTGTAAATCCGTATATACCTTCATATGTATTTATTTTAAAAATGTTAATTTCGAATTACGAACACACACTTAAATTTTATTTATATTTATTAAATTATAAAACTACTTTGAACCATTGTATGAAATTAAATGGTTTATATTTAATCTTGTTAACTGTATACGTACGGATTCCGAAGCCCCATAGATGAAAATTGGTTTCGTCATCAGTTTCTAAAATCAATGTTCTTATACTTTTATAATCGGAACGATTTTATTACACCACAAACTTTGAAACAGAAAACAGAATGCCATTAAAAGTTATAAAGAATGACACAATACACGGAAATTTGCTACACAAACCCAGTCCTTTCAAAAATAGCTATGTTTTATTTGTTTCCAATGGACCGATCCTTTTGTTTTGAGTTTAGGTTTCAAAGTTGAGTGGAAATCGGTGGTACACATATTACGAATACGCCCGTATAACAGTCACAGAGCAAACATTACTAGCGATTCCCGATTCCCCGGATACCTCGACGCAAAAAAACGAACTTCATTATAAAGCTTCTACTATTATATTATTTTTGAGAGATAGCTTAATTTTTTTTGTGTTTTTTTTTATTACCAATAAGTTAATTCGTGTCGTGACAAGTCATAATTAGTAGTTAGTTTCCTAATGTATTATGTTAATAATGAGATTTTTAAAATGTAACAATCACATTAAGTCACAATAAAGAATGGAAACTTAGTGAAATAATAGGCTGCGCTTGTCATGAAGGGAAAATCAGCTTTGGAACGGAAATTGAAGTTCCGTGGCCCGAGGGCGCGGGCGGGCGCGGGCGGGCGCGGGCAAGCGCGGGCACGGTGCGGAAGCTAAGTCATTAAGTTCAATTCTAATACATGAGGTTATAACAATTATCTTATGCGTATTTTCATTTAGAGGGTAAAGCAGGAGAAGATTGTATCATAAATGTGAGTGATGTGGAGGAAACTTTATGAAATCATCAACAGCTTTTTCGGAAATAATTAAACGCCCCTCCTTTCGTGAACTGTTTTTAAACTGGGTTCTATTAAAAAAAACAGTATTGATGTAAAAAATAATACTATACTTCAAATAACAATTTAACTGTCGTTGCGACTATATTTATCTCAAAAATATTTTTATTAAAAAAAGTTTCAACAATGTTCAACGTAGGATGTCTTTCTCCTTCTATCTGTGATTAAGGCCATTAAGTGTTAAGTGAATGCGACAAAAATTATTAGTGGTTTATTTATACCCCCATGTTAAAAAAACCCGAAACCACAGTATATTAAATACAAAGTTAGTTCTGATTTCCTTTACGGCTACAACTTGAAATAATCTAAATATATTAAAGTCATAATTATCTACAAGCAAATAAATTACGACTGAATTATCCACAAGAAAATATTGCGAAAGTTGAAATCGTTTTTGTTTTATTACTTGACCCTAATTCAGGTATTTTATTTAAGTTGTGAACGTTAAAGCCTTTTATATTTCTAATCCTCTTATCGCTCGTGTTTGCTCCGTGACACCTAATATGAGCTGTAAATGCTCACGATTTTTCAAGCTTATACAACCAACAATCAGCGATTTATTTTCTTTATTACATGTTTTATGAAGGTGCGTGTTTTTATTCATACGTACCAAACGAAATAAATATCGTAATATATGTTTATATAAATAGTTTCTTCCCGTTTACGACTATCTTACGCCGGCCCTGTAGTTGTTGTAGAATAACAATCAATACTCGAAGGGTTGAAACCAAAACAATGGATCAAAGTAGCGTTGTTTATGACTTCCAAGAAAACGCATTGGTAGGATTACACGTACTGCACCCCTAAAATCAGAGCTGCCGATGTTTGTTTATTAATCTCGACTACTGTTTCAGTTAAAATCACCAGGTTTGATTTGTTTAAGATAAAACTTTGATTATTTATATTTTTTATATTTTAAATACATACAGAGGAAACATCTGGTGTGGTTGTTAAATGTATGTAAGTTGTCCTCGATAAAAATGGTCTTAACCAGAACAAATTCTTTCTAAGGCTAGGTTTTTCGGCCAAAATAGACCTAATTAAATAATAAAAAATACAATAATATGAGCAGGACTCTGCAATCTCTGTGATTGTCGCGCGATTACAGACGCAAGGCTTTTTTATTTTGTTCTTATTCACTAATGTAAAAAACACACAAAGAAAAACATTTTTAAAAACGATTTCAGTCATAGCTTAATTGGTAAAATGTTTTATTTATTTGAAACCGAAGCTGAATATTCAATTATAATTATTGAAATCATACAAATGAGTTGGAGAAAATACTCTTTGAAAATGTTATTTAACAAACTTATTCCTCAGTTGACTAAAAATATATTACATAATGGCAAACGCAAAAAGAGCTTTGTTGGTTTCAATTAGTATGAAATTACTTTAATAAGATTACTTTTACTTTGAAATGCTCTCGAGGAGACTTTCATTAAAGTAGAGAATGTAATTTATCCGTTCACGTGGAAAAATATTTTATTATATTTGACCTGTTTACTGTTTACTGGGTAAAATACGTGGATTTTTTGGTTTGTGCTTCTTAAGAGCTAACATTAATTATAAATTTCATATCCCTATACATTTAATTTCAATCTTATTTAATCCTTAGACTAGTTCAATTTACTGTTTCTGAATCTACCAATAACATTGTAGTGTAGATAACTATTTAGTTTCAACTTTATATTTCTTAGATTACTACTTTGTACTAACTTGAGTATAAAAATGATATCTTTCACTTTGCCAAATAAAGTAAACTAGTAAAAAAAATAATAAAAATAGTACTAAATGTTTCAATCATTTTTATTCCTAATTTAATTTAAAAGGAACTAATAAAACAACAACTCCAATTGAGGTAAGCTACATCAGTGGTTCCATACTTTAGCTCTGAGATATGTCACGGCGACGAGGTAGCTAACATTTCCAAAGTTGACTTTACGGTTGGTTTGTCAAAACAGATTTAGGCCGCATTTGACGGGCTTCTGAGACTTCCCGCAAACCGCTCTCGCCGTAATGCCCGATATTAAAAATTGTGTCATTCTGTGACTTAACTAGATTTTTACCAAAATATTTTGCCTACATTTATATACATGATACTTATTTTATGTTCATGTAGGTTATTTATTTAAATATTATAAATATAACGATTCTATTGTTAACCTGTTCAATTAATACATAAAAAAATTGTTTGCAATCTTTGCAAAAAATCTTGAATCACAAATTACACTTTCAATAATTCACGAATAAATAGACAATTCATATTGAATATAATTTGTTTCTTCAAGGTCTCGTCTTTATTTGTAAAGAATTTTACTATAAGTAAAAATCAGATATGACCTTGTTACTATTTAATATTTATATGAATAAATTACAAAATATAAGTAGCAAGAATAACATTGAATTTACTTAAAAATAACTGCTGAAAGCCACGCTATAATACCGACGTTACTTATTTTTATTTAGTTGTAATATATCCTTCCCCTTATATCATTATGTTCATCAATTACATGCTCCAAGAGATCTTTCAGCCTCGAGCAAATATCAGTAAGGTCTGAGCTTACGATTTCGGCAGGTAATTGACCTGACTTAACGTGCTAGTCGCTCGTCCTTCAGCTAAAAGTAGAAGGATATTTGAAAAATATGGTATCAATAAAGCACTCTACAAAAACACACATATAGGTATATAAAGAAAGGATCAATCCGTAATCTCAACTGGCGATGTCGAGACACGCTCCCGTGACTCTGATGCCACATTAAAGCCACATTACCTCTCCATTCAGTTATCATTTGCGACACTTTTTATCTTACTTTGATCATCTCGTTATGTTCTCTTAAAATTTGTTTATATTTCCCATTCACTAAATTTATCGTTAAAATTTAAAAATGTATATTTTATCACAAATAACATTAATTTATAATATTGTATTTAATATATCACTTTTAAATTCATGTTAAAAAAGATATGGCATTAGGTAAGAAACTAAGGCGCACATGATAGGCATCGGTAAGTAGCCGTGAGCGTGTACATTGCAGTTCATCTCGATATAAAATTACTCGAACATTATCTATATACGTCCCAAAAACAGTAAATAAATGAATATTAAACATTTAATCATATACAAAGCACACGTTTATGTAATCAATTACATGTAATGTTCTTAGACACACTCGACAGCCTGAGTATCTCAGTACAAAGCATAGGCTTAGAGAAAGCGATATTGGGCTCTACTAGTCAGGCAGCCGGCCCGGCCCTGCCACACACTAAACACATAAATCCGGCAACATCCGACAGCGTCAGACAAACCCCTTGAAACATAAGTTTCTAGAGTAAAATTAAGATACAGTATTATAACACATTATAATTTCTTATTATGTAGGTAATATATATGTTTAAAGTACTTTTAATTAAATATTAAAAGAAACATAGGAATATTGAAAATACAAAGCAAAGACCATAAGATATGCATAATAGCAGTATATAAAAACTGTTTTTGTGACAGATATTTACGGAAATAAATCCACTTAAAGTAGTTAAGGCTTAAATTTATCACAAATTATTTAACAATATATTAGGTACTGCTAAATCTTTCATAATATTTTGTAAAATTGCAGTTTTTTAGTTGAGATGATTGAGATACTTGCGAATCAGCAGTTTTTTAACTAGGTTCAAACTTCATAGAAATAATGATATTATTTGCTATTCCTGATAGGTTCAAATACAATTTCAAAGTGGTTTTTATATGAAGTTTTGGCCTTTTTAAAATTTACTTAGAGGTACGTCGGTAAGGCGAATTAAATTTATTTTATCATTTTTGTATTTTTACTTAGTTGTGTGAGTGTAGTTTTAAAGAAATTAACCAATAAAAAGCGGTATAATTCAGAATCTTTTTATAAGATAAAATCACTACAAATAACATCAAACATGAGAGACTCTCTTTTTTAGATGACATTAAATTCTTTTTAAGTAAATAAGATACATAAGAATGTTTTAGCTATTTGAAATACAAATGTTATACTGAATTAAATTTCCATATATTTTAACATTATTATATTTATCTGCATGAAGTTGTTTTCAGTAAAACGAGCCTACAGGGAAGACGACATGTACCTGAACGTTTTCAGTACTCTGTTTAATATGAATATAACTGTTTCGTTATTTAAAGTTGAAATAAACGTTTTAAAATTTCTTCTTAGTTTTTATCTCCTGTCACAAATATGACATTTTGTTTAATATAACAATTGTAAAATTTTATTCTTTAAAGTTTCTACACCGCATGTTCTATCACTCCAGCAGTCCACTCCACTCAATTCATATGTTAAACCACGACTCGACGTTGAAACATCGACAATAAGATTATATAATAAAAGTGCGTTGAATTGTTAAACCCACGTTTATTTGACGGCATTAGTATAATAAAGCTGTATTTACCTTATGACATGTTAAGACTCCGTCGGTGTGAACTGAAACGAGAAACAAAACGTTAATCGTGTGACTCAAATTGACCGCACTGACCAATTCTTGTCGGATAATAGGTCGCACCCACATGGGGATTATTGACTGATAATAAATGTCACATATTTCTTAATAAAGTAAAACGTCCGCTCAATTGAAATGACCCTTGGGCAGGTTTAAAGCAAACGAATCGTAATGGACGTCACCTGCTGCGATTGTTACTCGTACCGTTATCGATATACACAATGTCTGCGTACTATGGATGTGTATATGTAGGTTTAAATTTAATTGTAAGTACAGAGAAAATATAGCGAGAAATGATGTTAAAATGGAATGTAATATTAAAGTGAGACTTAAAAATTCATGTTATTAAAACGAACCACACATATTTCCGTTGTGATTAAAGAGGGCACACAGCATGAAAAGGCGATATATGTTATAATGAGGTAAAAAACTAAAAAACGTACATTTTGGACTTCATTAAATAAATACTCAAAAAAGTACGAAAACGAGAGAGAAAAACTTTAATTTCACTTAAGCACACACCGTGGAAGTATCTGCAGCTTTTTTAATGAACATTACTGAGGTGAAGGTGACGCCGTGACGGTAATGGGTTAAATAATTGAATTCGCAAAGCAACCCAAGTACGTACTCACTTATCATTCCAACGTAATTTGCTTTTTATTTATTAAAACATTTCATTCTTCCCGAGAGGAGCAGTCCTTAATTTACTTTATTACTATTAGTCCGTCCTCGTTAATTTACCTTATATATAAGGAATTTTAAAAAAACTTCTTACATAAGTTACAAAATGAAATAAAAATATACATGTGAAACAAAACTGTACTTGAGTACAAAAATTATTTGTCGAATTAAAGTTGTTATGAAACTTCAGAGCGTGTTGAAGTTTAAACCTCTTCAGAGTAGTAAATTCATTATGCAATTTAAAATGCTAATGGGCTGTCGTCTGGAAGGAGGGAGCAGATGAATAATGAAACATCTGATACGAATCTGGTATTTCGTATTGATTGAACCGATAGATCTGTATGTAAATTCTTTACCTGTTTTGGGATTACCATTTAAACTCGTAATATCATCCATCCGTATAGACAGGTAAGTAGAATAATTTAACATTGTAACATTCTTATTATATTGTAGTTGCATATATAATGCAGCTAGTTTATTTCGTATGTTTTTTACTTATTTACTTCTAAAAAAGGCCCTTGTCTATTATATTTTCCTTTACACTTAGTGGCATCGTAAAAACTGTACGAAGTTAAAATAATCGTTTGTGGTCGACAGTTTTAAAACTTCGCTAACGATAACTTTTATCTACCCAATGACATTACAATGGTCGGTGAAGATAAAGCTTTTTCCACTTTAAAGTTCCGATAAGGACTTTATAAAGATTTAGTCTCAATATTAATAACACCGAATAATATTTGAAATATTCTAATAATTCATAAAACTGTACTCAGTAATATGAATTTATTAATTAATATAATATTATGCAATTTGGTGCCAAATTTTATAGTTGGTGAAATATTATCCAACACATTTTCGAAAATACTAAATATTTTAGTAAATATTAAAATTAATATATTATTGGCGCAAGTTTTAAATAAAATATAATGAATAAAACGAGTAAACGGTTTGAGTATGACTGATGTTATCGGTTACCGGAGTTCATTAAACGAAGTCTACCATTAAAGGAACGTAATAGATAATTAATTCCGAATCTAAATTCAGGTCAGAGTAGAACAAAGCTCCATCCGCACAAAGCCTCGCCCACGCTGCGCGCGCGTCTCTAATCTTTAATTCAGATTATGTAAACGAATATGCATGATGGCCGCTATCGGCTCATTGATTGTAAATGGAATTAACCGATTAAAGATATTTATAATGCGAGCGGCGTCCGTCCATCATGTGTCAACTGTTAATGTTACTTTTAAACGGCCTCATTTTAAGTTCCAAGTTCATTCCATTTAATTTTAGTTAGCTGCTTAATTTCGCACTATCATACATTCATTATTTATCACTGACTGTTTTTAATATTTATCACTGATTGATAAACTCTCGAAAACCTATAAAACTTGTTGTATGTAATAAAATAAGCACATTGACATTGAAGGGTTTAAGTAGATTCATTTTGGACTGAATTTAATTCTCTGCTCTCATTTATCTTAAACAGCCGACCGTCAGCGGCAGGCGAGCACAAAGAGCTGACTACACGTGAATGTGGAGGGCGAGCACAATAGCTACCTAACAATGTCTTCGAAATGTTGGCTTTTTTACTATAGTAATGGATGGTCTATTACGACCCATCGAACCTCATTGTTAGATACTTCATGTACTGCGATGGTATGGGTCAAAAGGCACCACATATCGAGTAATGCTGAATTGAACATAAAATATATTCGGCTTTATGATGTACAATATTTATGATTATAATTTAGATAATTTTCAATTACGAATATAAGTTCAAAGAGTATCCATGAAATTTCTTGCCGGTATTTTGACAACTTTTCAAAAACTTTACCCTTGGAGCCGTGCGGCCGGATCTAACTTAAAATAAACGCAATATCGGGTTTCTCTAAATAAAAATGACTTTAAAACCCAGTTTACTACTCGGGTTGACAGTTACCCTCTAATACAGCCGCCATCGATTGTTATAATGAAAATCGATTTGTAATATTTTAATCATTAGACCCTCTCTTCAAAAGGTTATACGTTGTGTTTGGTGAATATTCCACCCCACTAGCTGAAACTAACAGACATTTTTCATTCAGAACTCAGGTAGAAGAGCGATATTCGGCCGACACCGCGCGTGACTCACTGCAGTACCGTCTGCTTTATTTCAATTGGTTCCCAAGGTAGGGATGATATAAATGTTATTGTTTTATTTCACCAAAATAAATACAGTTATTTAAAATCTTCGTTCTAAATAGAAAAAATATTTTGAACGGTATCTCTTAATAAAATTGTTAAAACTTAAAATTGTTATACTAGAATACAATTATTATTGTGAGAGGTTTAAATATTCAAATGTTTGCTGCTAAAGACGGACTGAGGAAACTTAATTAATTAGAGAAAGTCGTTAGAATTAACGACTTAATAAAAACTTTTTCATCGGAAAACTCATTCGTTCTTCGGCAAATTATTCTTGGTTTTTTAATTTACTTTTCGAAAAATTGTAATGAAAGAAAAACAACTAACGCTGTAAGATAAAATTATTTTACGTTCGTAACATCGTCTCCGGTTTATTTCTATAATATAACTACTTAAATAGTAATTAGCTTAGCTTAATTTGATTTCATATAAAATTACTACAACACTAACACGTAGACATTATAATTAATTATAATCAGGTTATAGTGAGGTGGTCACAATAAATCATGCATAAAATAATTATAATTTTCACTACCCTGACGAGTAATACCAGTAATGTTCTTCGTAGAGCCGTTTCAAGTCCTGTCTGTGTTGGTGAATTTATCATCATGTTTATATAAAAACTTACTTACTATGTGAAAGCAGGTTTGATAAACATTTTAAATTTAATTAAACGCTCAAACGGTCTAATTTTTTTATATACATTTTTAAACGGGTTTTATTTTAAGAGCTCGTATCTACCACCCGTCCACCGAGACTATCTAATTATCATTAATGAGTAAGGATTATATTAAGTGATACTATTATCTGCTTTATCCCTATCCCTTATCCGCCTAATTGCTCCGACACTGACGGGACAGTTTAATTATTCCCTTCGTGATATTATTATTAATATATATATAATTATTTTAATAAAATAATTCTTTTAACAAAAAAATAGTCATAATAAAACTTTCTTTGTAGGTTATATTCTGTATTAAAAGTATATATCTAACATTATACACACTTTAACCGTAGTATGTAAATCTACAAAGCCAAGGTTGCTAAATACCGGTAATTAAATACACATTTTTTGCATTGCGTGACAATAATAAAAAACATAACTTTTGGTCGAGCGGATTTATTAGTCGGCTAATGGTTCCCCAAATTGGAATTTTGCGTTTAATATATTTGTAAATAAGTTACGATTAAATGTTATTGAAAAGATGTGCAAAAAATAAATATAATATTCAATTTTGTTTAATATTCGAAGAACTGTAACAACGCAATAAACAATTTAAATCCAGATTATTTTACATTTACTTTTAATTTTGTTTAGAGTAAAAATAATAGTATATATACCTATAACAATTGAAAGACGACATTCTTAAAAAATATAATAGTACAATAGCTGTGTTCCGAGTGCATAAGTAAACAAATTCGTGAAAGCTCGCGGTATAAGGCCGTTTTAATCCGGGCGAATCGCGTGACGCGAAATATCGTCGCTTTATTTCAATTATCTGAGCGCAAAGCCGACAAAAATGGAAGTTTTCGTATATTCCAATTTTATTTCCTTTGTGTATTCGCCCTAATTTTGGAGGCATATATTCAAATATATAGAATTGTTACATTTCATTTCCTTCCTTGAAGTAGATAAGTCGCGATAAACCTTAATTCGATGTAGGCGTAGGAGTAAGTTACGAGGCTATTGCTGTGTTGGGAATAATTATTTATTTGAAAACTGTGATATATTTTGAGCTGCTTTGTTAGTAGTTCTTTTTTCGATACCAAATATAAAACAAATATTTTTCTTTGACCTTCGGAATAACTTATAAAGTATACGCTTTATTTTATAGAAATATAAAATGTTTTTACAGTTTATGAAATTGTAAGGTTTTACAATTTATAAGAGTAAAAACATAAATAAAACAGGAAATAATATAAAATCCTCATAATTACAACATTCGCTCCAAAGGATTCCTAGCTCTATATTTACTTTATGATTTTTGAATTGGTACTCGAATTCAAATCAACGTGGTATTGAAGCGCAAAGCAAAGTTGGTTCCTGCGTGGAGGCATTATGACCTCATTTCCAATATCCCCTTGCGATGTGAGGCCAATAATAAAGTCTGCCACTCCACCTTGGATGGCTCTTCAACCTTTCAACTGCTCCTGTGATGACGAAAAAGCGAATTATTCTTATTTCACACTACGCTAACCTTGTGTTCAAAGACGCCCCTTGATTCTCTTTGTTCCACGAAAACCAACTCTTCTATATATCAAGGTACCTTATTATTGGTCACGCAATGGTCGACTTAAATTGAATCATGAGACACTAAAATCTATAATTGTTTTTTAATGGTTTCTATCTTACGTAAATTTTATATAACTGACCCAAGAAAAGAAGGATGAATATTTGATGTGTTTTTATTAAAAAACTCAATTCAAGATGAATATTTCTATATTTTCATCGTTTACAACGCTTTTTTTTAAATAGGTACACTTTTTAGGACTACCTGTAATATAAAAATAAATCATTCAATTGTACGTCTATCAGTCTGTCTATGCGAGGGTCTGAGACTACTTACTCGCACTTATATTTTTTCGCTTTAAAAATTGTTAATTCGTATCTATATGCCTGTATATGTATTTTGGCTATAACGTACTTATATTCGTAGATTATTTGTTTAACAACAAATTTTAAGCGTTGATAAATAACTTCAAGACTCAATTATCACAATGCTTCCACTAAAACGTGCAAAGGGGAGATCGTCGGCAAAGAGTCGGACTTGGGAATGTTTTATATAAGTGTATGTAGAGACTCACACTCGTTTTTTTTCGTTTAAGTCTAATTAAGCTCTGAATTTCAAAGTAGATATCAAGTCGGTCCGTAATTATATCTTTTGGTGAAATAAATAACGAGGGCAGTAACAGTAAAATTGCCTCCAGTGTCTCGGTGCAGATATTTATTTCAAAATAAACATGTAATATTTAAGCAACAATATCAAATACCATAATAAATACGAATTATATACTCTTATATATTATATAATCCTTGTCATTAAAACACTTTGTTGTTTTGCGTTGTTTTTGTTTATTACTGGTCACGCGGGATGTCCTTGCACGATGACAATCATTTTATAAATAGTTAATTATGATACTCGTATATTAACTAGTAACATAATAGATTGATCAGTTTTTAAACAGAATTGTACAATGTTATCTTTTTAACTAACTTCTATAAAGTACTGTAAGTGTTAGAAAAATCTTCAATTTATGTAATTCAATTCTTCAACTTCAATTTTTTCTTTTCCTGACGTACAGTTAGGAAAAAAATATATACATAATAATGTTATTGTGCAGATTTTCACTGAATGCTTTTTTTCTAACTTCGATATGTGACAAATTTAGTAACAAAGGAACGTTAAGAACAATAAAAATATCTCAATAATTACACAAAAAAAATCCACTAATACCCGTAACACTTTTCAAAAATATTATAAATATTTGACAAGAAACTAAAAATACCACTTCTGAATAAGCCAACGCACCTCAAAAATAAAATTAGGGTTCAGCGATACTCTTCGGTTTCACGCGATGAATACCGCGATACGAACAAAACACTTCCTCGACGCGACTGGCTGCGTACCGACATTACGATCTACAAGAAGATGTTACGATAAGGTATTTTTAAAGAAACGCTTGAAGAAAAATAGAATTATTTGACATGTATCTCTTAATAACATAAAATAGGACGCTGTAGAGAATTACTGAATATTTAATATATTATGGAGGTACTAATTAAAATAATTTCCAAGCTATGAACATGAAGTCACAAATGCCGGGAAAAACATAGTTTTACATAATAATAGATATTTATATGAATAAAGCTACCACTATTAAATTTTTGTTACATCCCTCTTATTTATAATTCTTTCATTTAATAGTGATAAAAGTCATTAATTATCGCATATACGTATATTAATTAAAATTCTGAAGCTTTATTATCCGTTTTAAACTTTTAGGGAATGTAGAAGCCATTCCACTGTTTATCAAATAATATAAGACATTTGAATGGGGGAAAGCTTATTTGTCACCGTTTTCACATTTAATATTTACTTTATCCGCATGTCATTTACAGGGAGATTACGTAAAGTAAAAAATCGTTGCCTTCTCAGCCATCTTTCACTTAAACATATTCGTTTAGCCGGATTTGGGGCGATGATTAATGAGCCGTTCCTCCCAAACCTACCCCCGACTCGTGGATAAATAAACAAGATTTAGAACATAACTGGATTAACATTAATTGATGAATTGCCAAGGTGTGCATATGTGTTTGTTTCATGTAGAATTTATATATTTTTAAGTATCTATCTTTGAAAATATATTGAAATATGAAACTGTTTTGTTTTGGCCATTCTAAACCTTTATGGGAAATACAGTTTCGTTGCATATGTAAAATAACATAAGGTTAATATATAACCGTGGACAGCGGTTACAGCTACATGGTATACAGAACATGGACAAAGTACACCATCAAGTTGTTACATAATATTATATTAAAAGATACAGAGTTACTTTGCTGAGTGCACGCGAGTGGGGAAGACTTGTAAATATGTAATTCATGATTCAAGCTCTTTTATGCCAGGAGAGGTATCTCTTGTTGGAATGTTGAAAATATACCAAAATAATTAGATAAAGAAGCTTTTAGTAATAAATTGCACGTATACATGTCTATATAAATATTTTAAAATTTTACTCCGGTACAATTTCCTTTTTCTTTTAAACGCAATGTGTCGTTTTCTTTGTAATAACGATATTCTAGAATTGCTTGCCTGCTGAGGGAATAAAATACTCAAAATTATATTTAAACTATAAAGTTTTTTAGCTGAAGAAAGTTATACTAGGGTAAATCTTATTGGTAAGACATTATCAAAGTTTAAATTTTGATTTTTATTGCGATTTCTTTAAATACTTTTATATTATTCCTCGTTACCAGCTGTCAAATTCATAAATTTAATTTCCAAATGACTTATTAATGACCTTTACGAGTTTTGATTCAAAATCGAAATTATAACGAATTCTGTTTTGTACAACGAGAATTACGTTTCTTTATTTATTTTCATAACTTTAATAATAAATAAATGAAAATCTATGAAACTTATACTTTTACCAAAACGGTGATCCCGAACTTTAACAACGTAAACAACGTCAATTACTACGTTTTATATATTGTACCATTCAACAAAATATCAAATGATGGATGTGCACACACAGTGTAGGCTCGCGTGATCTCTAACCATACCTAAGCATTTGTTACCCAAATGCTTTCCTCGGCGGTTGTCAGTTTGCAAATTGAATACAATTTATCATGCAATACATAAGAGTATGGCCTTACATTTTTCATGAAATAATCTTACTTATTTACCGGACCGTGTATCGCTGCCACTACTGCCACGAAACGAATAATAAACATTTCTAAGCTTTTGTTTTTATGGAAATGAGAAAGGAAATAATATTTATTTGTATTTAATATTGTCTGAATATTAATATTGTTTGAAAATTAATACTTTATTACATTATATATTCCAAGATTTTGCCTTTAGCTTCGCTCGCGCTTAGTTCATTATTGGTTGATAAGTACTATTGGTTGATAAGTAGAACTTATCAGAGGGTAGACCCTCGCCTGCGGCTTTATCGGCATATTTCACATATTTTTCTCACCTCGCCCACAACGCGCCTTACCTCACTGATACTACAATTATAACACAATCTCACTCATACTATGGACATACAGAATAATCGATTTACAAATTATCTTTTCTAAATACTACAGAATTTACTGATTTCTAATATGGCCTAACATTTACGTCGTCATATTTTTTAAATTAATTTTTGTCAGTATAAATCTTTCTCAGTACAAATAAATTTTTGTCAAGATCAAACAATTTTAAAGTTCTAGAAAGAAATAATAATAGACAGACAGACGCACAGTTTGAAATGAAAAAATAATTGAATTCGAATCATCATGCATCACAAGACGAAACTGTATCACAAATTTTGAAAAGAAAACCGATTTACAATGCACAAACGGAACCCAAAGATTTATTTATAAGTATAGATATCTGAAGCTTTACAAACAAAATTCAGTTTTTTGTAGATCTATAGTTTTGTTCATGTTAATATATCAATGCGTGGAGGTAACAAATCGTAAAGGAAATTATTTAATATTGCTAAAATAAATTAAATTTAACGAAAACTAAAACCTAATCCTCAAATTATTATTATTATTATAATGAATTACCGACTACCGATTAGTAACACCGAAGTAATACATATGCTCTAACTCCTGTTAATTAAATTTATGCTATTATATTAATTTTGCAGTCCTTCGATATTCATCACGCCGAGCCTACGATAATTTGAAAATAACTTTGTGATTGAAATAGGAAAATGAATTTATTTCATTCATAATACAAATCGAAAGTAACTAAAAAGCAATAAGTCGGTGGAAGTATATAATTAACTAAAGTTTTATTGCTTAGATAAAAATTTGATTTGTTCGCATTCCATTTGAGTAATAATATCGTTCGATATCGAATGTCATTAGACATATTTATTGGCTGGAAGTGTTTTATATGACAGAGGGGTTTTAAATAAGAAGTCATTTCACAAGGGAGTAAGTTAATGGGCCATTAAACGAAGTCATAAATTTGAGTTAATCATGACTAATTGAAGTGGCATACGGCATAGTGGAACACGCATACGTCAGCCTCGGTTTAACTTATCTGGGTGGTCTCATAAAAATAGGTTTCAGCTCTTAAATTCCGGCGCAGAGGAAGGCGAAACAGAAATTAAGATACGGAAACTTTCAAAGCTAATACACATGGAGGCGGCGATTTACATTCCTGTCACAAAATGCATTTTATATTTTATGATAAGAACCTCTAAAGTGTTCTAAATGCAGGGTAATGTAATATAGAATACATATACGAGTACACATATATTACTTGTTGGTCCTAATTGAGTCAAATTCTATAACTATCTATGCAGATTCACTAAATCTAAACTAAATATAAAAGACGGTCCCAATCCATTATTAGACAGTTAATAACATTAATAATTTATTATCAGTTTAAAACTTACACGTTCGTATTTAACGCTTACACGGGAATTACAAGTACAATGAAAGCGTGGTATAATAGAATCACCAATCAAGTCGATCCCACCAAAAGGATCTCCATTTAAAACCCTTCATTAAACTTATCCGAGTTGGATCTAAGCCCGAATCCGTGTAACGTAATCGATTTAGAAACGAGAAGCCGCGAAGGACAAAGTGCGGTCACAAATTTACATATAAATTTAGGATTATTTTAATTTAAAGTGCATTTCGAAAGTTTATTTGCATATATACGAGGGGCCATTACCGTTTCTTTGTCGCGGTCGGCTAATGTGGCACTTCGGTGAGTTTACGCATTATCATTGTGTGGGGACGGGCCCGTCGTGAAACACTTCCAAGCTACACAAACACGGGAACCTCGTGTGTACCGACACTTAATCAAATTAAGCAATTTGTCAACGGTACACTACACCCATATTTACAAAAGCAAGTGTAGGGTCACGGCTGCCCAAATAAATAAAAAGATAATTGAGTTATAGATTACACGAATTAGTTAATTAGTAAAACAGTAAATAAATTAATTGGACACTAAACTAATAGTAATAAACATGCATGGAAATCTTCTCTCAAACTCATGCATCAAAGTTCAAGTTAATGTATTACTATCCTAACAGAGTAGACGAGATTTAGTGAATCAGTCATTCGGTATGAGTTATCTGTGATCCGATTTTAGGGGAATGAGAAATGCAAGCTGCGCCTAATATTTGTTCTTGTTGCTCTAATAGCTCGTAAATATTTCAGCGGGAGCGGACACACATGCGCTTGAGACAAATGGCCGCTTATAAAATATATGTTTGCCGTCACTTTGAACCTTTCCCATTCGTTACGTTTCCGACGACTGAAATAACAATACCGACCCGTTACCGACTCCGGAGTTTTTAACTCGAACGGAAACGTGAGCTTTGCATCAAATTTGTCACATGTTATACGATAACCGCCTTTAATACCTTCACCATTAGGTGTGCTTTGATAAGTCTTTAGGTAGCTTATTTTAAAATTAGATGTGAATAAACCCGTCAAACAGGTCACGAGTTCAAGTTTAAATTTGCCGAATATTTGACAAATGATCACGTCGGTAAATATATAATTTACGGAATAATGTATTCGTAATAACGCTGAATAAATTGTAAAAACATTATACCGAGAAGTTTATTTAGTACAACACTGTATCAATGAACTAAATCTTAGTATATTTTGGATAAAGACAATAACATAATATTAGTTAGAAGCTTGGCAAGGATAAGTTGGCGGCGTCACTGTCATTCTTCATTTACGAGGATTAACTCGAAGTATCATATTTCACCTCATCTATATAGAAACTTTCTATAAACCCTCGGATAATGGAATAATGTGAATAGATTATTCCTTTTCTTTAATCTAATTAACGATATTAAAAAATACTGTTGGCTTATCCAATAACTTCTATACTTTTAATAAACAATAATGATGTTTCATAGTATTATTCTATAATGATTAGATTGAACTCGGTTTAAAATCACCCTTCGTCTTCGTATCTCCTATACAAGCGAATCAGTAATATATTTATGAGTTTGCTTTAGTGTGTAGATTTTTTATATTTGACTTAATATTTATTGTCAGTTCAGCACGAAATAAGATATCCTAAGCCGTGTCTCAATAATCACCCGGAATAAGATAGTTTGTGCTCAATCATCAAAATAATCACTGGAGAAACCAGCTCCTTAGATAAGGTTTAAAAAACAGTATAAGGTTTATTCTTAAATAAAGCATTTTATTCTAGTCTAATAAGCTCCAGATTTGTCTCATTAGGTCCCGAGGGTCCACCGCAATCTCCGTTCCGTAATGTCATGCGGACCTTTGCGGGATTATTAGAGGTTTGTATATAATTACAGAGGAGTGTTGTAAACAATAAAAGCTCAAGGAGGTGAAATGGGACGAATCACGCCTCTCGGACTATGAGAAAAGTTGTACAGGGAATTAATCGTCAACTTCGCTCAGATAAAAGTTTGTTTGACATTTGACTGCGCGGTGATGCCCGCACTGCGATAACTTTGTATCATCGCCTCTAGCTTCTCTTGTCAATTAATCTACAGCGATAGTATCTAGTGAGGTATCATATCCTTATTATTTGAGTCCCGTTCTAACTTAATAATGAAGACTGAATTAAACATATTGAAAATACTAAAAGGATTCATTTTGTATCAGATTAAGTGTATCAGTTTTACCTTTTTTTCAATTAGAAAGGAAAGGTGAAACGGGATCACAAAATTTCATTTCGGCTACACAGTATTAGAGTCAAATTAAGTCGGACAGTGATGAATTCTCGCGTAATCATAACTTGTTACAGGCCATTATTAAACATTGTTTTTTTTTTCATATCACTATAAATTTATAATTTGCTAGAAGGTAGTTTCAAAACAGTGTACGATATAGAAACAGGTATTTTAACAAAGCGAATAAGATTCATAGATATTATAGATATATATATATAGATAGATATATTGATAACAGGATATGGTCTAATATTAATTTAATATAACCGAGTTGTGTCATTGATGCGAGAAGATTAATGGGTTCCCAAAATATTATTTTTCTTTCGGTTAGCTTAAATGAATAAAAAATATATATTTGAAATGTTAAAATTGGTCTAAAAAAGTGTTAAGATTTTAAAACAACAGACACAAAACAATCAATTTTTCATTTCAGATGTAGAATATATCCGAGGCATGTTATAAGCTCGGAAGTCGGAATACATATTATCAAGCGTTATTTCTGTACTAATTGGAGGCGGGTGTGGGTGTCTCGTGACAGACGACACGCTCGCTAAGGGCTTGAGATAAATTCATATGAAATCTCAAATGAGGACTAGAACCTTAAACTGTACAAGAATTTCTCTATGTTCTACATTCCTTTAGCACTTACAGTTTGATCCAAAGATATAATATAATAAAATTACCTGAAATAAAAAAAAACATTAATTAATTTATGCAATACATATAAAGTAAGTCCATAAATGATCTTAAATGTTCGCAAGTAACTTTGAAAGTAAGGAAGGCTGAACATAAAAACGGAGACAGATAAGCATAATGCGCGCTCGAGAGACTTTGTGATGTAACCTTTATTGTATCAACATTATAGGCCCGTACATTCTTCTCGCTGCCCCGAATTTAAAAAGCCGCGAGCCACAAAAAGCTCCACATATCTCAGTGTCAACTCTAACGAGAACTTCACTTACACGAACGATACAAAATTATAATAGTAAACGAGTAGGATCAAATGTCAATAATTAATTGCTTTATGTCGAATAAGGTACTGCATGTGCGTTAACTTTCTAAATGTGAATTACAATGCGTTGTTAGAATATAAATGCTTTTAGTACATAAGATAATACATAACAATGCAGACACAAAACGTTCTCAATATTATTCTATTCATTTATAGTATGCAATTATCATCGTAATATTATTTATTTATAACAAAGATCTCTGAGGTTCCGTATAGTTTTACTCTGATTACCCTCTGGTACACAGTACAGTTAGCAAACTTATCGTAATAGAACATCTCGATATCTGTAAAGAGGTTTATAATTGAAAACGATTTCATTTCGCCGGTGACTCACAACTAATAGAGGGCTAACAGTTTAAAATTAAACAAAAGTCATTTAAATATAAATATTACTTGAGACCAAAAACAAAAAGTATTTGCTTTTATGAAAAACAATACATTTTATTTAACACAGGTTTTAAGAAATTGATCTTTTGATGTTATCTAATTCTAAGAAACATCACACAACATTCCGCAGCAGAATGCCGTCATGTCCTCGAGTGATGTCCTCCTTTTAACGGTTATGTCCTTCCAAAATTCTTGTAAAAATTCCAGTGAAGTTTGCGAATTAATAGCTTTGATCTCATGATAAATATACAATTTAAACAACACGCTCACTAAACCTAATTAATATTATATCAGGTGAATTTAAAATTTGTATACTTTTTAATTAATTTACGTTGTCTCTCTTATTTCGTATTATTTAATAAAAATATGTAAATTTCTAATCGACGAATAAATGTCATTGAATTAATCCAAAATATAAACATAATTATTGACAACATAAGAAGTCAACGCAGTCAACAAATAAAGCCAAACAACCAAACAATTATTATTCAAAGATACCAAAGTTGTATAAACGTCTATGCTTCTTGCAATCTTTATTTTTATTAATTTCCTTCACATTTCTAATTTCAAATTTCTTCTATAGAAACCTATACATACTTCACTCGGTGTTATTTTACAAGAACATTTTCAACGAAACTATGTGTTCCTAACGTGTATTGTTGCTCGTTTTCTGTTATATATTGAATACAATTACTTTATTTTTTTGCGAATAAAATATTACCCCATAAGATATATTAAATGATTTCATTAATTATTATTTGTGATTCGTGATCCTGGCTATATAAAAAATCAAAATAACCGCTTTTACACATGTTATATCCAGTAGGTCATTAAGTAAGTCATTTAAGTAGTGTGCTTATTATAAGGCAACTACAGGTACTTATTAAAGGAACATGGACAATTATCTTGAGTAATTGCAAAGCCCTGCTGAATATTATCGCAAAGGCTCATGTTCCCCATAAATTAATTTGGTGTGTAATGAAAAAGCTATTTGAATCAAATCAAAACTGTTTAGGGACTTCAATATATATAATACGTTTGTATATATATATTATTATTATATATTATTATTATATTATATATTATTATTGTATATATAATATTGTTAGCGGTATTTAGTAATATAATTTAAAGTTATTATACTAACTTATTTATTTAAATATAATAAATAAGGTTAGACAACGGTTAGAAAATAATATTTTATGTTTGAAAAAAAACTTTAACACTAGCGATTGAAGCACTCTACTCGTGATAACAAGAAGGTCGGGATATTTGTAAAAATATGAATTGGACCAATACATTAAGCCACTTATCTTTTCTCTCTAATAACGAATGCTTACAAAGTAACCTCTCACGCTCACTTAATTGGTCGTGCCTAAGAGCCGGTCTTGAGGTCAAAAGGCTCTTGTCCACTAAAACAATTCTACCGAACCGTTATTTAGCTTAGCGAGAATTTATCTGGGTTATGATCCTTATTATCTGAGAGCAACGTATAGAGTGATCATTGAGATTTACGTTTATAAAATATTATTATTAGCTCAGTTTATACATAATTGAAAACTATTCAATAAGTAATGAATTCGAAGGGCGGAACCTCCGACGTTTAGGACGGTGTCGTGTTGGATTCATGTTCGAGTCCTACTCGTCCTGATCGTTGTGTAACTGTACATTTACATCAAAATGAACTTCATATATAACTGGTCCGTATTATACCCGTCAATAGGTAATAGTCGATATTTTAATGAACACAATATTGGTCTTATTATCTAAAATAGAAAACATTGTATTTATAATACAAGTCTTAATTTATTCCATTTACGTACATGGAGATAAAATATTTTTAAACAGATAGCAAAATAAGCAAAACGTTTCATATTAAAGTAAGAAACGTACAATAAGGGACAACAATAAGATGTCTCGCAGGTATTTCTGCGAAGTACTTTTATGAATACCGATAAAGGCATAACAGGACCGTTTAGAGGATTGCACAGACAGAGATGTAACACCAAAACAATATTTCTCAGACTTATTCCTAAAATAATTAAACCGTATCTCTCATTAACGACCTCTGTGCATATGAAAATAAGACTCTCACCGCTTTTTCGAATAGAAGTTTGGTGCGGTGGTGATGGTTAATTAACCGAGTATGCTCCGTAGGAATTAGTTGCTCAATTAGAATCACATTACGTGGAACAATTTGCCGCTAACCAGGCGGAGGGCGTCGATGCGCCCGGAATAACAAAATGGCCGATCAACTTTTGATATTTAAGATATTTAGAGGTTATTTTATATTTTATATATATTTTTTTTATTCAATACGTAGATCTCTGCTACAAGTTTTTCTGAAATAAAATATTTTTTATTATAGTTACATATTAAAGTTAATACAATCCTTTAACGAGCGGAACTAATTCTAAGAAAGACATTGTAATTGAAGATCAAAATAATAATTAATTTCATTTTCACTCAATAGCAACATTAAAAATAATCGATCCGTCATTGGTTCGTTAGCTGTACGGCTGTGCGGCTGTGCGGTACAATCAGTGGAACGCACCGGCGAGCCGTCCGGAGTCGTGAGACCACCCAACGATACCGCGAGGAGCAAATGAAATAAAACAACCATAAATAACTGTGCTCACGCATAATTGATCACAAATTAAAACTCGCGGCCGTCCGAAAACTTTAACGCCGGCGAGGCCGAAAGCAAAATTAGTACGAGTATTGCAGACTCAGTCTCGCGCTCGTGTAGACCGTATTTGCCTTCGCAAGCGTCAGGGTTGCCACTTATATATATTTTTTATTTGTTTTAATTAACTTAAATCATAAAAGATTTTATAACACAATTAAACTAAACAAATACTGTCCGTACACTTAACTAAAGTAACATCACACAATAAGTCACATAAGGACGTAAATTAAGTATGTCAATATTATTTTAGAAATGTAGTAATGATGTTATGTGAAAGAAGAAAAACATGTTCATTTAAGATTATGGTACAACAAGACGGTTATCATTCCTTCAAGTCGGTGCGTGTAGTGATGCATTGTTGTGTCTTACTTTAGTTATTTACAAACTGAGCACGTAATCAATAAGTAGATGAATCACTCTGCGCGTGTTTTTTTATAAACATTGCTAAAACTGAAGGACAAAGTTGTATCGCGTTTTCGCACACGCAGTCTTTAAGTATATTTTGACCAAAGTCATTATTTACAAATACATTGCACCATATGGAGTGTTGCATTTATTTGCGAAATCAAAAATACGCCTTATTTATTTATAGCATATACAGTAATAATCTACATACCTACTGTAGGTATATAATACATGTTTAAATTTTTCCTCAATGTTTCTAAATATTTATATACTGTAAGAGTTGTTTTTAAACATAACAAAATAAATATAAATCCTCCTATTTGCATGATAAGTCTACACCTAATAATGTACGGCCGCCGTAAGAGTTCAGTCTCTGTTCTATCAAGCCTCGACAGCAATCAATTAATTAAACTATCTCGTTTATTACATTCTACACGAACGAACGAACGAAGTTGAAAAGCATACCTATCTATTAAACCAAAAATAGTAACTATAATGATTATGACAACAAGGTAACAGCAAAATATAAATTTTACTAAGGTTTAACGAAATGCTAAAGGACACATTTTTTATACAACAATGGTTTGTGGTTGGAACAATATGACAACAGAACACGTGCGTAAGTCTTCTATTATGAAGTTTAACGATAAGTGTAATGTGATTAAACTGTAAGTATTTGCTGCTGTTTTAAACCCACGTTTCTTTATGCAATAGTCTTTGTATTCCGTTTTCATTTACGGCCACTTTGAAAATTTGATAACTGAGATGGATAAAAGAAGATTTTTTTAAGAGTATATAAAGACCTAGGGTTTTCATATATATCTTATAAATTAGAATATCAATACAGACATATTGCGAGACATCAAATGAAATCCTTTCGACAGCATATTAAGTTTTATTTATTGGTCACAAGTATAGTCATGCTACCGTATTATTCAAAAGCAGTCTGGCAAGTCTTCTGAATAATTTAACGGCTAGATTACTTGGATCATAAATACTCATTGTTTAAATCTGTCCTCCGTGACAATTATTTTAATTAGCATCCATCTTATAAAAACGTGTGTATTTCATATTTGGATAAACAATACAGATATGTTTAAAGTACCTACATATTTCTAAAATACCGAAGTCTTTATTCTAGCTAAGACTGAATACGTGCTTCGAAGCATCATTCGGGTGGTCAATACTAAATGTCTCAGCTGGATATAAGGATAGAATTAATGCAATTTGTGTCTCAAACAAAATCAATTACCACTTCGACACAAGTGCAACTAGTGAGGTGAGGTGAGGTGGTCCGCACGGCCCGTTGTTAGTGGACATTTTAATTCCTCTTCATTGAAATTCATTGAAAACTTCTTGAATACGTTAATCGATGGGTCTCGCCTTGCACCTGATATGAGTTTGAAAAAATCTACAATCGAGATTACAAACTTTTATTGTATGGAATAAAGCAATTCGACAGTTTCGTTTGGTCTGCTCCAAATAGACAAAAGAATCGATCGGATATCATTTATTCATAGCATCATAAATAATTGAACAAGTTTTGTAAATGGGAACTCTGTTGTTTTAAAGTGCACTTCAGATTTTGAAACAGAGTTGTATGTACTTTATAATATATATTAATAACTCGAAAATAGTAAATATTTAGTTAATTTAAAAATATAAAATACTCAAGTGGCAGAGGTAGGGGACGGTAAGCATAACAAGTATAAACTAAGAAACTGAGAAAATAAAGGCGACAAGCCTTCGCTTATCGTAACAAATTATATCGTATTTTTATCTCTTTTTTACATTTACTTGTGTCCTTGCGTTCGAGAAGTCCCATCTCATGCCTATCAAGTCTACAAATCAGAACTTTAGTACAATGAACTTACAATCGCAGGGGATTATAGTTTTTATTGCCATAGTAAAAATGGCTTATTTAGAACGAAACGTTTATATATGCAAGATGTTAAGATAAAAATTAAGAGGAACAAAGACCCTTAGAACGCTGTACCGTGAGATTGTTTTCCCGCGCGGCGGTAACGAGGCACTTACGGTGCGAGTTTGAGTCTCGTGCAGCTGTAGCGGTCACATCGACTTGTGCAATTGTGAAATGCAGATGAAGCAGGTGATTTTCTTATAACAATATTTTGAAATATGAATCTGAGTATGATCTATAAATAATATCTTGCTAGAACACCGAAATCAGTTTGTTTATTCCTTTGTTTTGTTTCTTTTTTACACGACTACTTTTATATGTCGATAAATAAACATATCTATATTCATCTGTGTTTTCTATTAATTAGGTAATTTATAATTTACTATAATAATCTATCATTACTTACTTTTACTTTTAATGTTACTTACTTTTAATGTTATGAAAAATACATCCTTGAAGTAATAAAAATTGTACCACTAAAACTTACTGCATATTTTTTTTCAATAAAAACAAAGACCGCAGTTAACTTCTATAAGTGCTTGAAAGTGTGGTCAAACAAGTTCGCCGCCGCCCCGCTCCGTGCTGAAGCATTTAGGTCACACTCTCTTTAGTAATCTACCTCATTTTATTTCGCTGCAATGCACAATTTTGTTGCATAAAAATATTAATTAACACACACTGACATTTACTAATCGTACAAGAAGCGTACATATATTATATTATTTTAACGTAACGTAGAGATAATTGAAAGTGGTAGCTGCAGATGTTAGTAACTGTTCGTTCGGATGCAGCGCTCCAGAAGGCGGCGCGGCCGCGGCGGAGGTTCGTTCTCATCCAAACTTCATTAAAATGGCCATTGTTCGGTCGTCACACTATTAGTTTTTGCCGGCTCCATTACAAAAACGATGAAGGATTACAAAGGCCCTCCACATTCGTTAGACCGAACTATAAAACCGGCTATTCGATGCACGAACACAGTAAATTGAATATTATCGCCGCACTGTGTCCTCTAACATAAACATACTCGTATATTCCCACATAAGTTTTATATATGACGTAAACGTATTCAGAATCAACAACAAAAAAATATAATTGCATTATATATATGGAGCGCAATAACATATATTTATAGTATATGTATTAGTATACTTATTGCTCTAACGATCCATTAATTCATAATGTATTATATTAATTCATCGATTGAATTACTGTTATAAAAATAATATCGGATATTAATTCTGCGTATCGCGGGGCCGGCGGCCTCGCTGATTATTCAAATATTATATAATCATAATTAAAATTGAATTAGAAGATAAAAACGATAAGCTTGTAATTATTAAATTTCCTTCATTATATTTTAAAGTACATAAAATTCCGTGAAAACTCATTCGGGATCGAGCTGCGAGTAATTTTAACGAGCTTTATTCTCTGCAACGAGCTAAATTTCTACTAAAGTAATGAATGTCAACTTAATTTAGTCGCCTAGTAGTTTACTAAAAGCAATTACGTTTTGCCCGTATTAGAAAAAATAAATACAGCCTTATTTAAGATAATAGAATATTTAAATGTATCGATTTATGTCGACTCCTCAAAGGGATCCTCCGATTAAATCACAATTACGCTTCCGAATCAAGGGAGCAATGTAAAACAGGTTGGACACGGAGTCTTCTAAGAATTATATGTTTAATGTTCGTGGGTACTTTTAGTGAGAGCTGGGCCCTTCCCGCCGCACCGCCGCCGTACTGCGCTCACGGTCGGAACCATTGCTCTCGTGGAACCGGTTCTGGTCAAGCAAAGGAAAATGTACTAAAAATATTCCTTATTTCAATGGGTATAAGAACCACGTCTAGGTCTTTATAAGCAAAGTGCCATAATAATCTACAAATGTGAAGATAACTTAATGTATTATGGTAATTTTTTACTGTTTAAATGAAGTCAAAGTTCAAAGAATGTTTACGTAAATACTAATTTATGGTTCATCTCATTACTACAACGATCTTTTTAAATAGCTACCAAAATATGAAAAACATAGATATTGTAAATAGAAATATATAGATATTACCAAAACCAATTTTCATATTCCAGTAAATTGTGTTTTTTTACAATTCGCTACTTTTACAAATATATTTTCCTTAATATCAATAAATATCGGAAACAAAATGGACACCGATCGTGTAATTAAAATAAATAAATTGAATGCATAGTTTTCTATTTGTAATGCACATATTTCAGACACCCCGCTGTGTGCGAGAGGTTCTTCACGTGAGACGGACTAATTTATTGATAAACAATGAAATTAAAATGTAATAAAACTAATAGGAGCGATAAAATGTACCTTAACAAAAAAAAGTAATTTGAAGGCAGTAGGTATCCATTACTTCTTCCAGCAAGTAGTAATCTACTATAATCAAGTATCTTTGTGCGCTAACTAGTTCGGAAAGCTTCATAAAATTTAGTTAGGAGTTGTTTCAAGTTGCGAACTAAAAGTCACGTATATCGTAAACTTATCCTCGGATCACGTTAAAAACAACAACATCGGTGTACTTAAAAAACATTTGTGTTTTTGTGAAACGAACACATTCGTAATAAGCCGACGGGACGGCGTCGTCCTAAAATGGCCGTTCCTCGCGTGACAGGTTGAAGAGGCGAGCGCTTCACTGTTTTTATCTCGTGTTTTTTTTATACAGCTGAAGGCAACCCACACTTAGGCGGCGTTAACCTGTAATCTAAATTCATTTCTCGATTCAACCCACCGGGCCTATCTGTGTTTTTATGATAGCTTCGAGGTCCGTTTGCAAGAATTTTATTTGTAACAAATTAGTCATTATTACTGTGACCGTCACCCAACAAAGTTTTTGCTATTCATTTTAGAGAAAACGAAGCAACTCGACAATGATTCTAAACGATTTTGCTTCTAACTGGGTTACGGCAACGGTTCGAAGAAATAGGAATTTATTTTATTCCACCTCGCGACCACCGATTGTCTCTATTACAAGACGGTAGACGGTTTATTAAATATGTATTAGACTGGAACTGTGTCGCACCGAGCAGACGATAGGACGTATGAATTATTTAAACAGTGATACCCATAAAGTATTCCCGTCATATCGCAGCTTTATTGAGTATACACAAGTAACAGGAGTTCGATAAGTACCTATTATAAATATAGAGAACAAGAAGTTCTTTTAAAATCATATTTCTACTTTTCATATAATGGGGTACGTAGAAATTTATATAAAATCAATACACATAATACGAATTATTTACTATTTTTATGAAAGTTGACTGCCAGCCGAATTCACGAAGATAAAATAGTTTTAGCTAAAGATGCTATAGCTATATACGAGTATAAGTTGGATTCGTAATTTTTTTTAAATCAAACAGAATCAAATAAGCCGATAGCTATACTTGTGTGAGGTGATTTCGGCATATAAAGGTGTATTCGGAAAGTTGTATGCGTGGTGACATCTATTACGCGCCATTACCACATTATTCCGTCAAGTGGAGTTCGACCTGACCGTGAGAATAACGAGCCGCTGTACTAAACAAATCTTCTATTACAGTTTTGACACAGTAATAGCTTAAAACGCAGTTTTGTGATGAAGTATAATACAAAATGTCAGATTCTAATTTACTATAAGTATATTCCTACAAAACGTAAAACAACTTTTATACACTGCAAAAAATGTTTTTTATAATAATGCTTTATATAAACACCGAGTTCGTAACACATCATTAAGTCTGTTATACACTAAAAACTCGCACCCGATCAGACGACCAAAGACAATTTGGAGAGTGTCCAGCAAAATGATATAATTGGTATTGGCGTTCAAAGCAGCCGTAATTTGTTTCTGCCGGCGTTCTCGTGGTAAATGAGAATACTCAAACATAATGGCAGTGTCAGCTAAACATTGCTTGCGTTTATTTTTTTTATAACTCCTCATAATAAAGGAAAATTATCTGTATATATCTCATAACATTGTATACGAAATAACTTAATCCATTAGTAAAATACGTATTAATACGTAGTAGATGCGACTTGAGTGCGGCAATAACAAAACCAAAAGTCACATAAATATAACAAGTTGTTAACAAAGAGACAAACGTAATATATAATATAAATATTCTAATACTCTGCCGAATATCAATAATTTACGATTGTATGCGAACTCTAGAGAAGATATAAATTTGTAACTTCTACAGTCGGATCATTTCGTGCAGTGCAGGTTTTGTATATTTATATACATATATTATAGATGCTGTGTGTATATTGTTTGGTGTTCTTTGTTTTTGTAAAGAAGCTTATACGACGGAAGTAAAGTAACTTAGACTCGCTACTGAATAGTTATACTAAAATATAATTTGATGCAAATTTTGTGTTCGGTAAACTACAAGTCTTCAACTCGAGAGTTGAAACAGTATTTACATAAGTGGTACACTATTTTAACATAACTTACTGATTATATTTTATATTAAATATATTATGAGCGATTACAATCAACTCAGTAGCATCCGGCGTCATGACTGTCACGACCTATCGTTTAATCAACTTATATCACTTAACAAACAAAATATAATTTCAGTTGAAATGTATCGCTAAGGTTAAAGCAACTATAATCGTCACACAGCTATTCAATATTAATATAATAATTCCATTTTAGGGTTGAAGTTGTAAAGATTAAAAAAGAAGGCAGTGCTTTATTATATAGTATTGAGTAGTTGTAATTATTGAAGGTACTATTTTTATACTCCAATATAGCCAAAGTAGACTATTTTTATGATTATACAAAGCATTGACGTGCTTTAGTTACAACAAAGAGGTAGTATAATTCTGATAAATTTATAATCACTATAAAACCGGTAAACGCTAATTTGAATGGTTGTTTAAATAAAGCTTATAAAAAGCGGCGAATGGCGGACCAATCGCGATCGGTAACTAGAGTAGGGCGGGGCTTCTCGTACTATAGCAGAAACAAAACCTCATACAATTTGCGATGGAGCGAAAAATAATTAACGCATTCAATTTTAACCAGTAAATTCCCCTTTGTTTGGGAAACCCTTTGACGGCACCGGCCCCGAGCCCCAAAACCGTACCAGATAAGGCATTGTCTGGACGATTAACCGATAGCTAACTGGAATTCATATCACACGTATTTAACATCTGTTAGGTGATTGTCAAAGCATTAGTAAAATATAATGTCCTAATTAATTAAGATGCAAATTGGTCGATGCATCTATTTGTAGCTACAATCGCTACTTGCCTCGTAATTACCACACCCATGCACTTTAAATTAATTTCCTAGAGCAGTGAACCGACGGACAGTGTTATTATGTTCTGATATCGCCGGCTGTTTATTACATGTGAAGCTAATGACGACAGCCGCTCGGATAAAGCGTCGTACATACGTGGAGAGACAAAATAATGCATTCGGTAATAGGTGTGTACATCAACCTTATCTCGAAGTAAGAGTAATCTGATTGACAATTAAATTATTTTTTTTAAATATTCACATTACTGTAAAAGAGTTAGATATATCTTGTATTAAAAAATACATATATATAATAATTGTACATATAAAAAAGTATGTTATATATTGTAAATAACACATCCTTTTAAGTTGGCTTCTTACAAACGAATTAAGTTAAATAAAAACAAATAAATTTCGTAAATGTAATAAAGCGAAAAATAATCCTCCAAACCTGCGGTAATTCCTTGTATAGCAAAATATATACTCAAAATGAGTTTTGTTTGTATGTTAAGCGTGGGTTCGCTGTGTGTATAATAAATAAAACAACTATACTTAAGTGTTACTAAATAATAATTTCTGGACGTTAACTACATATTTTGTAATTATTGTTTATCTCTTCATGTCATCATCATTGTAATTAACAAACATTTAAATAACATGATTAGAAAATATTTTTTACTAGAAAACATATATCATAAAAATAAGCATTTGTTGACAATTTCGATACGCGCATACACATTCCTAAATACGCACACACACACACACACACATATGAATACTCTAAAGTGCTATAACTCATAACCATACACAGATAGTCTATGACCATGAAAGTCTATTAAATGCACGACTAAGATGGCAGTGGGTTAACCAAACAACACATCCACGTTAGTCTAATATATCTCCAGGAGAGCAGCTGCTATATTTGTAAGCAGTTATTAAATATCAAAAGCAAAGGTAGTTCTCGATTGATAATAGCAGTGAGTGAGTGAGCGCGGAGTCGGTGTTTTCTCTTCGGAGCGCAGTTAATGCACTTCAGTGTAGCGTCGAGACTGAATGCTTTTTAATGGGCTGACTGCATATTAAATAAATTATAACTCGCACGCTCTCCATAAATAGTTTCTCAGCTTGTGCGTGGGCGTGGGCGGGTGACACTTGAAAAGATAATTAATTTACAATGGACAAAAAAATGTTTGCTTTTCCCTTAATTAATCTTACCGGCGAAACATTTATTATTTTTAAAGCACAATGCATGTTGTGTATTTTTACACAGAACACTCGACGTACATTATTATTATTAATCGCCACCCCACTGGCACACGGGATATTCAGATAACAGATAAAACATTTAGGGAACGGATAGATCATAAATAAAAAAATGAACGTCACTCCAATTTATTTTTACCATTGTTACAATGTTATCGCATCGCGTCATGTTAAATACTTTTAAGTTTTGGACGGTAACTGTATGTTAATATTCGATTCGAGTTGACGAAACACGTGTTGTCAGCGCCGCCATTGCGCCATTGTTACAGAGTGTGTTTGTATGAAACTGGCATGTTGAATCCATTAAGCGATAAAATCTTAAGGCTAATCATTAGTAGCATAGATAAGTATTGGATGATTGGACGATGTCTTTGGTTGTGGAATATTAAGTTTAATAATTATAATGTCCGCAATATAATGGGATATTTAAAACATATCAGGTGCAATGTTTAACATTTTACAAGTATCCAATTTTGATGAGCAATAAATATAAATATACTTAAAGATTCTAACCCCGTCCAAGTTATGAACACTAACTAGATTCATATTTAATTTTTTAATTTTTAATTCAATCCGATCTTTACATTACCAGTACCAGTACGATGGTTTTAGTTAGAACGCCATTTGAGGTTGATTTTAATCTCGATTGATTTTTAATTAAGTCCGTAAATACTAATTGCAGTAAATTTACTTAGACGAGTCCAAGAATAAATGATGATATCTTATTTAATACTTTATTTAAATGCTATATTCAGCTCAATTGTATTCCGGCTCGCTGTCGACCGCGAAGTTTCATTTCATGCAAAATTTCAACCTAACTTTGCCAAGTTCCTTCTTGTTGCACTAAGACTTATATATTTAAACATTTAAATAATTTATTCAGTAGCCAAGTTAGTGTCAGTTTAATAGTATTTAAACGATATATTAAGGCATATTCGAAAAGATCTGTTTACATATGTTTTATTGCAATTTTGATTTTTAAATACTATTAAAACGCATAGAGTTTTATTTAGTATTTTTATTCCAAATGTTTTAAGGATGATCATAAATATATAAGAGAAAATAATTAACTTTCCTTAATTTACTTGTATTTTTTTCACCCGTAAACAAATATCAGGCTACAAAATAGGGTGGGTGCCAACTTTATACGTGACATTTGACCCTTTCCGGCCCTTCGGGCCGGGAAGTTCCCTCGTTAATGTCTAACATTTGTATACATGAAGTGCAGTAAAGACTGCATACACTCGTAGCTTGATGTACTCGCACTGCGGCTGTAAGGTCGCTACACCACTGCATCGCGACTTGTGTGGAACACACCACAAGATATCTTCCCTTTACTTTTCGAAGGTTCATGTTGTCCGCTATCCTTAGTGTTCTCTAATGCTAGCATATTTAGTTAATTGGCGGTTGCAAAACCAAAAGGAGTCAGTAAGTATAACTCGGTCCGCTCGCAGCGGAAGGTGGGCTTAATTCGGATAAAATATTTTACATTCCCGGAATAAACTGTAGGAAATTGCATGTTTGCTGGAATATATTTGGCAAGTGTTACGCGCTCCGATAAGACCGAAGTGTTGATGTGAGCATAGAGTTAAGTAAGCCAGTTTATGTGACCCACTTTAAGGAAAACGTATTTCTGATTTTATATAAGCATTTTAGATAGATTTTGCCGTTGTAACGAATGATATAGCTAGACGTTATCTTAATACTGCGATTCAGGTCTAAATATTGGCACCAATCCAAACATTGGTAAAACCGCAAAATGATGAAATCGATGACTAACCGACGCCTATTTGGCATGCCAAACGGAAATCGAATGGTCAAACACAGAAAAAGAAGGAAGAAATCCACTCACGTAAAGGTACGGACGGACACGGACCGATGCGTCACGTAGGGTGTACTCTTTGCTCAAGTTCAATTTTGTTAAAACGGAAAGCTTAATGCATCTGATCTAACTTTTCTACGTTCAATTTGGCTTGGCATTTTGAAACCGAACTTTGTGCTGAAATGGAAGCTAGCGTTGAGTGCACTGCTTTCAAAACTGTTTTATTAAACATTGACAATTCAACGCTAATTCTTCTCAATGGCAATAATTGTGAAAGTTGCGTAATTAAATATTCGAGTTAAGCTTTTTATTTTAGTGACATCATTATTGGGTATTTTGGGTATTTTCAAATAGCCGAAATAGGTAATAGGTAATAAATATCACTTAAACGAACAATCTGTGCAAAAAATAGGCTAATAGCCATGGCTTTTAGTTATACACTTTTAGTTAGTTAGTTTAGTTATATAGTTATACTTATATTTTTTTGATATGTCACATTAATTTTTTTTTATTAATAGAATTTATTTGTTTTTCTTAAACTGTGTTAATTGTTGACTATTTAGTATTAGTAGGTATTCTTCATCAGTAATACAATTTACCAACATAATCATATTAAACCGCAGACTTCAAATAAATCAAATCAATATTTAGTTATTGCAATGGGCCTGGACGCTCATGAACGGGGCTACCATGACAAAGATATAATTCTCAACTAAATGGATAAAATAGCTATGGAATTTCCTAATAACAGTTCACCATATTCGTATTTTTTGTCGTTGCTGGGAACTCAGCGCCAGGATCTCATTATTAAAGACACATATAGTATAAGTAAGCATTTTTATGCGAAATCAGAGAAGCTTTATATTTTATATTTTTATATATCAAAATATTACCAAGACCGAGTGATGGCTCCGTTACTAATGCGTAAGTGATATAATAATATTCCATAAAATTAGTACATTATCTAAAATGGCAGTCGGTACCATAAAGTTAATTAGTGAGTTCTGCATAATTGGGTTACGTTGTACACGGGATAAAAGCCGGCGCGAATATTACGACACATTTAGGCAAGAGGCAACAGGTGGCCTCGCTCGGTAAGGAATATTAAAGGAAATAGCAACCATCTCGTGATAAACAAGCGGCGCTAGCTGCCAAAATGGCGGTTGAAAAATAAATATATTAAAGATGTCTTTATTAGTAAAGTCAATATTTTAATACGAATATTAATTTACCAGAATTTTCAATTAATTTTTATGATGAATAAAGAATTAAAATTTGGTAAAGAATACAGGCTTAAAATAAAATATAAATTGTATAGAAATATTATTAACTATTATAAAGAAGGTAAATCTTAAACTTTAAGATATTTTTAGAATATAGGTGTAAAAGTTGTAAAAGAAAATAATAATAAGTAATACAATAACACCAAACACAGTGCACTTAATATTCAAATCAAACGATGTTTGTATGTACATAATAAATATTACCTTAACAAAGCTGAATCGTGCTATTTATACTGGACTCAGTATTGTTATTCTAGGCGTGCCGGTGACAGCACCAGCAAAGCGATAGTTTATGTATGTCTGGGGCGGACACTTCGCTACTAATTGACGACCGCACGCCTCACTAGCCTCTATTTTTACTTTACTTGGAATATCGTGCCTCGACCGATATCAAAAAAAGATACATTCGTTATAATAATCTATTTTTATTATTACCATTAGTTTATTTCATTTCCACAATTAGTCAACACAGAGTTAATCTAAATTCTGAAGCTCGTGCACGATGTAATATATATTTATTCCATACAATTGCAACGTGTCCGGTCCGTGTGTGGTGAATAATTATTCCACAGTACCTACAGTCGTGTTCTCACTCACACACGCCCATTACATCGCCGTAATACTAAAAACATCAGCACATTTAATGAAATATTTATAAGATAAGTCTAAATATGAGTTTATTCAAATGTTTTATACAGAATGCTCGCGTCTGAGTGGATTTTAATACCTTTTTCATTTAAATGTACATATAACCATTTCTCCGGTTGATAAACTTTAAATTTAAAATGTAATTTCAGTTTAGCTTTAAGTGTAAATAAATAAGCATTAAGTACCGATCAATAAAGATCGAGCTACATGTGTATGTGCTCTTTTACAATCTGTCGTGACGCAAACTCCTTATCTCCCGACCCGACCGCCTGACCCGCATTCATCATAATACGCACCAAAAGCTGAACCTATGAAATAGCGTGAGTCACTTTGTTTATAATAAACGTTTATCAAATTACTCGGTAGTGTTCGGTGCGTTACGGCGATGCGAAACAAAGTTTACAAAGTAAGCAAAAGGCTTTCACAGTGCCTGCGTGTTTCCGTGTGTTTGCATCGGTAATTTGTTTGTTGGCGGCAGCGCAAGACCGAATACATTAATGGATCTCTCCAGTACACGCGAAGACATCAAACTTACCACTCAACAATTTATATTTATATGTTTCTCTTTATAAAACTAAATTGCATTTTTGCTGCCGTCTAGACTTATTCGATTAATTTAACAGTCTACTCAGTCCATTATGTGAAAAATATAGCTGTTGCGTCTAAGCAACTTTTACAAAGACTCCATTTCGGCCATTTCCCTCGTCGTAAAGATTGTAAAGATTTCTTAAGAAGAGATTACGGTCGAGTGAATATGATACGAATTGAGGATTCATTAAAATAAATTAGTGATACATATTTATAAATGAAACTGAGTTTCAGATAATTATTCTGAAGGTATTATTGTCACCGAGGGACAATTGTTCCTTATACATTAAAGATTTATATTTTATAAGCAATTTTAAAGATACTGTATTTGACATCGTTTTTTATAGGAACACTGACATTTTCTCATATAACTATTATAATACTGGTTCCATAATAGTTACATGAGTGATAATATACTATTTATAAGAGATCTAATATAAATAGTAAATTCCTCTATTGTCAGTTACTTAAACTTGTAGAGTACCCACTGCCCGGTGCTGGACGGCGGCGGAGTTTATCAACCGCAACATGAACTGTTCCGATCTGTTGAGCCAATACTGATGATATCAGGACGCACTATGTATTCTGAGATCGATCGAAATTGGGAGATGAGATTAGAGATCAACATTACAATATTATACACTTTCTTAATAAATGGTCCTTCGAGCAAAGATAAATATTCTTTTAAATATAGAATGAGTAGCACTAAAACGCTTAAGTAATTAAATTATATAATTTAATAATTAACAACAACAACAAAAAACAATAAAAATTAAGTTGTCCTGAATCAAAGCTAATATTAAACGCCGCAGCGGAGGCCGTCCTGATTTTGCAGCTCACTTAATTGACTTTTTTCACGTGAATTAACAATCGCTGTCAATATGCAAAATTCATTTAGCAACATGTGATTGTGAATGATTAAATTGGAATGGCTGCTATCAAACATAAATCTTTATCAAGTACGGAGCGTGTTTGTTATATTTGCGAGGTAAGCTGGGTTAATTGGCAGCGCATAGCGCACGCTACGGTTCGACGGTCTGCAGGCTCAGAGCATTTGCCATTGCATTTTAGACATTATTCAGAGGCAGCTTCATACATCTTAGACTCTGGTAATCCTTATCTGTGAACATAAATGATTCAACAGTAAAATGCCAAGATAATTAATTAAATTTCAGATAGTATTTTACACAGATGTTTAAAATATAATTTATTTCTATTGATAAATTAACATTAACTGACGCGGCACGCTGTGAAATAATAACAACGAAATAAATAAAAACAGTAAAATTATATGACTATAATTATATTATTGAAAGTTGTCTTTCATATTATAGAGACGTAAGTCTCTTTCAAAATAAAACAATTACTTTTGGTATGGTATATTTATTAATAATTATCATTGGATAATAATATTATTTATACTCTATTCATGGAGAATCATTAAAAATGAAGGGAATATTGCTGATTGTAAGCAGGCTTCAGATATCCGTTTAATTGGCACAACACAGCGCTAGCGTGTTGTAGAGATAAGCCAAGCCGGAGTACCGAGCTTTAAAAGTATTTTATTTACTCCACTGCCTTGATTTTTTAAAACAAATGTGTAAATATAGCGCAACTTATTAAGTCCTCTTCAAAATATATGACATTATTTGAACGAAATAACGTTCTTTACTAGTGTACTATAAATCAGTAATATTTTGTATAATTAATTATGAAATATCTTCTTTGCATAAATTATCTATGGAAAATTATATTCATATAACATTAGGTACGGTTATTCAGTTTACTGATGGCGGTAATATTATTTTTATTTGTATATTCTAAATAGGTCGGAATGAAAATGGAAGATAAAGTTCTTTATTAATTAGGGCCGAGCTGAAAATGTGGATTATTTACTAGCATCGTATTATTTCCATTTTTTAAAAAGTTTTTTCGTATAATAAGAAATGTATTACAACTTCTTTGAAGCAACTTAGAGACTACATTATAACTCACTCATATCTAAATAAAAGTTTATATTTGTATAATTTTGTATCCCCTATCCTTAAATACTTAGTTTTGCCATAAATATTATTACAAAAAAACAACAGCAAAAGTTATTGTTCGTAAAATTTATTACTATTACAGTATGTTTAATATGTACATAGTAGTTTAATACATTAATATAAAACCATTAAAAATAAATAAAGCTTATTCGAAGTGGTCTCCGTCGGCTGCAATACAGGCTTTAAGCGTTGAGACTAGTTATCAACAACAGCACGCACTCTTTCTATAGAAAAATCCATCATTGTGAATCGTAAGGATTGTGTTAGACCATTGACTACTGTATTGGACTCCAAATTATCATCCGTAAATCAATATTTTCAGCGTTCTCTCGTTGCGTGCCGCTAAAGCAGTTGTTTTGACTTTACCACCCTATTCTTTTTTGAATTATCAGTTAAGAAATGACCAGTGCGTGCGTCTCTTATAGGCTGCAAATTATAAAATAAAACCTTAAATTTTTTTCGGTTTTTAAACAATATTTTTGTTCGAATTCTTTCTTTTTAAGTATAAAAATTCAGTATAGTAGCTTCTGAATTTAAAACACTAAAACTATTTAAGTTCGGAAGAGTTTCTTAGAACTCGAAGTTAATATTTTTATATGTATCTTGTTTAGATGTCGACGGTACACTTAGTTAATAAACAAACCAACATTTATAAGGCTTTTAAATGTCCGCCGTAAACACTCCGTAACTAAGCAATAACGTTCCTACTGGTATACTATTACGGTACATTAGTATTCTTATTCAAACGCATCAAACACGCGCTGGGACGCCGTCGGAGACATCTTAACAATTAGTCGACGAAGAGGCCGCGACGTCCTATCGCAGGAACCTTTAAGTATTTATAAAGTAACATTTCAACCAATACTTACATATAGTATAATTAATGTTAATTCATTATTAATTTCCATTTTTTTCGGTTTTAGATATAATACTTGTTTAAGTTTAAGAAAGACTTGTTACAATAAATACTACAAAAAGTAACTATGTTCAAATAGGTTAAAGTTATCATTAAAATAAAATAAGAAAAAAGCAGCATCTGTCACTGTTATAAAAGGACAGAGAGCGGCATTAAATACCACTTCGAACACATTGTGATACAGCCAGGCATTCCGGTGGTCATTTAGTTCAATTTCTTGACAGTAACATAGTTTAATTAACTAAAAAACCGTAAAGAATAAGATAATAGTTTCATGATATTCGATTTATTTATTTGGAAAAAATACAATATTTAAAAGCTTAAAAATAAATATTACGCACCATCAATAAAGTTACCGCTGTCATTAAAGAAACGTAACATGAACTTAAGTAAAATAAAAATATTATGCAATCAAACAAATAAAAAATATATAAAATTAAATTTATAAATTTTAAATTTGAATTTAGTTAAAATATAGAATTTATATATAACTAAATATAAAAAAAATACAGAAATTTAGAAAACATGCACAAGTCAAAATTGTTATCAAAAATAATAACTTCATAATTAAAAAAAATCTAAATTAATAATAAATAAAAACATTACAACTCCATTACTTACTGATCGACCTCTATTGTACATCGCGGTACGAGCCGTAGACAAGTACACGATTCGGAAGTACTCTACACTCTCAGAAATAAAGAAACTAAAACTTTTATTTCCTACAGCGGAATTTTTAAATCTTCGAGGTCTGGTTAAAGTTTGAAATGCTCCAACTCTCATAAAATCCTTAAAAGATCCTATTCATGTGTCACGTGGAAATAATATACTGCGGCTGTAACGTGAAATTTTATTCCTTTCCTAAATATGCCATTGTAGTGGAAGTTGGAACGACATGCATAAATAAGTGAAAATAACTCCACGCCGATCGCCCGGAGCCGCGGAGCCGTACATACTGCAACGGACGTAGAGCTAATCTCAATTTATGTATTTCAAATATATAAACTAAGTTAATAGTATAAATTAATCAAATTACTTTAATAAACATACAATATATATACAATAATAAACGGATTGATACTTTAATATAAATTGTTTACTTATTTTATCAACATTTTTATTTTTTTAGAATCTAGTTAAGTCTAGTTTAGATCCTCAATATTACATTAACACATCACGGTTTATGTAAAAACTTTGTAATTTCGTAAACCATATACCTTTAAACATAAATACGGTAATTACTCAAGAAAGGCACAAGTTTCATAGTACATGGTACATGACCCAACAACAGCCGCTCACGGACGCTCACTAAATATGAGGATTCATGCCAAGTCATCCAACCCAAATAACATCATACATATACCATCTACGTTCAGTCTAAGATAATGCCCGAAACATCTTGAACAAACGTCCCGTTTAACATTTAAATACCTTGTTGGTAATTATAACCGACTCATTAATAATGATTTTAAAATAGTTACTGTTTTTAAATAACATTCCATATTTTTTTAAATATTACTTAAAATTAATACAATAAAAATCGGATACCTCCAAAGAAGATTAATTTTTTCCGGCAAATAAAAAACTTTAGTTCGTAATAATCACGTAGAAGATTGAGTTAGCTTTTTAGGTATCGATTTGTACTCGACTTCTGAAAATGGATTTAATAAAGAGCAAAAAAAAATGTAACGTAATCCCCACGGATTTCGTTTCTATAACCTTTGACGAAGGCCGTAACATAGCGGTCATGTTGTTTTAGATTTTTTAATTATTTTTATAATATAATCCCAGTATACAAAGAAAGATATTAAATAAACTCATAATAAAGCATCTTTATACCGAACAGTAAACCATTTCCAAATATACAATGGCGCCGACTTTTATAATTGAACACGAATTAAATACAAATCGACAAAACAAAATAACGAAAATCGATATTGAACCGAAATCTCTAGTTATAATATAAAATAATTGGAAAAGATTCCTCAATAGAATAGAAACGCTCAAGAACTGTAACAGAAAAAATTGTATATTCTAATATTTCTACTCTCTTTCAGTTCTTAAGATAAAGCAAAGCAAAAAATATTATTAAAATCTTTGTCACAATGCCAATATTAAATTCAGATAAATTTACTTGAAAAAAAACGGAGACTGATCCCGCCTAGAAGATGTTTATCGCATTAATATTATACGGCATTAAGATTACAATGGGTCGGCTCTACAGAGGTCCAATATAAGAAGCTCAGAGACCCTAGAAGCTTTGTTGTGAAAATAACATTATATTGAGAACGTACCTAGTCGGGAGCGCGGGACGCTATAAGCCATTGGCTCCAACGGACTTTATACTTTCATCATTCATATCTATTGTGCAAATATTGCAATTCAGTTAAAATATTTTTGCTGATTTTCTATTGTGCAGTCGATATATTTATCTTTACAGAGAATTAAAGATATATATCATTATTTTAAATGGAACACGTGTTTGTGAGAATATTTTAATTAATTTGTGTTTATAAAAGATATTTTAAATTAATTCTAGCAAATGAATACTCAAGATAATTAGAAATGGAGCCGTTGGACCGTACTAAGCTCTAATTAAGGTAACATTGACAATATCTAACGTACATTTGCGTACAATTCAATGTTCATATCGCACCATTTTCAATTAAACGTCCCCGGTGCTCCGGAGCTGTACTGACTAATATGGGCAGAATGTGCCCTAGGTATGGAAAGATCGAATTTATTGCTTCATAAGTCATGAGGGTTAAGTAATAATCGTCGACAATGGGCAATAAAGACTTTATAGGCAGTAAACTTCGATGTCGCGGCACATCGTTATAGTTCGGAAGTCAACGACACGTTTTCAAATTATCCGACGATGATAGTCTGATGCTAAATAATGCGTTTCATTTTAAATCTAAATAGTTAAAACATAACAACCTAAAATAGGATTCGATAGATTCTATATAATTTTTAAAATTTAAAATTAAATTCGGATATCAATAGTGCGTGTTACATATTAACAAAGACGACTGTCAAAATGTTCAACACTCCACAGTATTAAATGAAACTGAAATTGAAACAAAAATAAACAAAATATATAAAGTAATAACAATAGCATAGAACAGAATGTATATTGAATATTCAGTGAGTGTTTTGGTCCCGGTGCCGCCGCTGATATAAACGAGTCATTTAATTGTCTTGCTCCGTTATTTTTACTGAGAATTAAAAGCACCAATGGAGAGGAAAATGCAGTTATGATATCGTAAAATTATAATTATCCTAAAATTGTTTCATAGTTCAGTAATAAAGCTTAAAAGTAGCTGGATTAACGCTAATTATTGGGTATCATTAACAAAAATAATTTATAGAACCATTATTTGTTTTCTGGTTTAATTTAAGCCAGGATATAATATAATACACTGCTGTTGCACACACACAAACACACACATACACACGCACACACATACATACAGACTATGTTAAACCCATTATTAACTTATTGAAACAAGTTGGTTTTTTCTATTTTAAACTATGTTATTTTACTTTAATTTGAGAAATAAATTTATCGATAATCCCCTGTTTTTTAGTTATTTTTATATCTTACGTATTTATTTATTTTATCACAAAATCGTTGTACAATATTTTTGAATTTGTTTCTAAATTCAAATATTGTTTATAGTTATCTAATTTGATAATAATTTATCAACTGGAATGTTTAGAAAAGGTAAAATAAAAGATAATTTTTATAAAACCCAAAATTATTTATTCGGCCTGAACCGTTGCGTCGCTGGATGTGTTTGATCAATTCCATTAGCATCGTATTTAAATACGACATGGTTGTCAGTCACAAATAGAATTTTGTTTCACCGTGCTTTAATTCAATCGATTGAATAAATACCTCTGCTGTTTATCAAACTAAAATTAAGTAAATGTACACGCAGCTGATGAGAACGATATCCACCGGCACAGCATTTCAAATATCTCCTAATTAGTTATATATTGGATTATGGTGTCTTAATTGTGTTTTATTGATATTGTCATCTTGGAATCCATCTAAGATCTGAATATATTTTAGCTGTCTATTAGTGTTCGTCTCGACGTGACCCGCGATACGACTCTATGCCTATAATCTAATCGGCTTATACTAATAATGTTTATTTATGATAAGCTGAATTATTAACATGTGTGAGTCGTGGTCGTTTAAATATGCTAAAGTTTCTAGAATGTTATACAATGACAACATTATTATATTGTACACAAAAAAATTTCTAATCATTAGGTATATTCTTGTAAAAAGGAACATATAATATATGTTAAATATTTAATTCAATACTTTTTTATTTTAATTGAAAATATTTTTAATAACAGTTCTTTAAAACCTGTAAAAACCAAAGCATTTTTTATTAGGCAATTATAAGTTTCAGGACAGCCAGTTCTACCAGATACCATTACCAGGTAGATGAAGTTTAAATACCAAAAAATTTCCTGATAATTTATTTCAATCACATTATGATTTTTTTATTTTTTGTGTGTATCCGTAGCGTCTTCGTCACACCTGCCTTTTACTGGCGGTTATACAAGAATATTTATTTAAGCCACGAGGACGCGGACCGTCTCCTATCATAACACAATTGTTTTGACTGCGACCACTGCCCCCGGCGAGGTTATTATGTAAACTTAATGTACTCAAGCTTAAACAGGATTTCATAACAAAGAGTAATTATGCGCCCGGGGAAGTAAGAGTAAACTTTTCCACACACTATTATGTTTGCCGTGTTCGTTTCTTTAAATATTTTAGGTTAATACACAAATGTGTTTTGTTTTTGTATATTTTGTTAAAACCTCTTCTATGACGTAATGTTTGTGGATGTGAAATGTAAAACAGTGGGTGCGTAGCCAAGGTACGAGTAATACCAGTGATAACATTTTAAGCCGGCACGAGATTTTTTCCAAAGGGACACGTTCTGAATACTCAACGCGGTGACATACTCGTATCACCGAATCTATACAAATATCTGTAATGTTTGTTCACAAAAATCACACTCATGATTTAAAAACGTAGTTCTCATTCCCTGACACTTTCTCATGCTATTGATAGTCACCGCCCTTTATTGACCGACGCGGCTGGAATGTTACCCGGGCGGCTCAAACTTGAACGTTACAATGAGACGACATTCAATATTTTCATCCATATTTATTGAACGTCATCTCGTAATAACGTACAGTCGTCAATCGTTTACCAAATACATTATCGAATAGTATTCCAGGGTGTGAATTATATAAATAAAACTATGTGTCTGCTTGATTTAACACACAGTTGTTATAAATGAAGCTGGGTATTAAGATATGGCATAATTTGAACTGTAAAAGTCTCTTATCATAAATTTAGTAAGTGGAATTAATATAATAGGTACTATGTGACAATTCATCAGATTCAAAACGTGCCGACATGTTGTACTCGGCCACGTATGAAACATATATATTGTTTCACTTTACGTAAAACGATTATACTAAAAAAATGTAAAAGACAATAATTTTCAAAATAAAATAAATGATTGCGTTAAAAACTTTCTTGGCTAAAATAAGCTCTTTTACAGATTTTTAATATGTAGAGACAGTTCGAACGTAAAAAAGAGCAATTTGGTTTTATATTCTCAAAACATTGTTACAGAAGTCTCGGATGTCGCCCTCATTTTACTACCTATTCTGTTGTAACAAGACGTACAATCCTTCAGCATTCGGAACATATTTCTTCGGAAGGATCGTAAAGATTCGCTTACCTGCTTGTTTGTTGTGTTGAGAAGGGGCTGTTGGGTGAACCATTTTTTTATTCAATTTTACATGTGGGAATTTTAGTACGGCCCCAAAACGGCACGTTCTATCCACAGATGTGCCAAATTTGGTACCAATTTGGGAATGTGTCACTTTGTTATAACAACCTTTTTATAAGGCCGATTAGAAAACAATAAATCATTGTTTTTTGAATAGTGATGTTCATCGACAGTTATTATTTTATCGTTAAAACGCAACTGTATGTTTTCAATTACCACAACATGAGTGATGTATCCAGTGCTGCCCGTGCCCTCCGCGTGCGGACAAATTTATCGCTGCCAGCGATAGCCGGACAACTATTGAATTTATCGGAGTGTAGGCTCGATGCGTCAATATAATAATGCAAAGTCATTCAGTTTCCTCGTATAACCCCCGGCGGCTGAGCCCTCAGCTCCAATCATTTTAAATAAATATCTTTTCTCAAAAGATCCCTTTGCGGTGGCAGGTTATATATTTTCACAAAATTATAAGGAATAAATCAATGAGAAATGCCTACATAGAAAGATGAACATATTTTACGTTGAATTGAAAAATTAATTACAAAAGAGATTGAACATTTATAATCGTTTTGTTTTGTAGCAAAGCAAAATAAAATTTAATTTTCATTCGTAATCGACTAATAAGAAGTTACTAATGTTAGAATCAGCTGGAGCTCCGGCAAGAAATACTCCGGGTGGCGCCCAGCGGGACGCCGCAACAATGGCAACCGAATTAAAAGAAACCGTAAGCGGTTCGACTCGAGCCTCGCTAAATTTATTGCTTAAAGTTTTTATCCTTTGTTTCGCTAATGAGATTCGAATGTGCAACTGTTATTTGTAATGTAACAAGAAATTTTAAAAATATTCAATACTATTGATTTAAGATTTACGCAATTAACAAAATCATATTATCCTTTATTTACACAGAAATTGTAGGTATTATTTAACTCGGATCTCGAATAAAGGTCTCACAAAATGATTTCAGCGAGTGAGATGATTATATATAATCGCAAGCAAATAATCCCCGTAACCACGGGTAAAAGTATATTAAAATCTATTACATTGAAATAAAGTTCTTATTAAATTGAGAGACCGAAGCTTCGCCGGTGGTCTAATACGAGTTAACTTTAGTTTTGAAATAAGAACGAGAATGCAAATTTTTTCTTATGTTTATAGTCGGCACGGCAGTTAAAAACCTTTAATTAATTTAAATTAAATTAGACGGTGTAATCTTAAAGCGGATATGAGATTAAAAACATAAACAACTAGATTACATTACTTCCATTATATGTTATGAGAGGGAGTTATAAAGTTAATTAAAGACTACACTTATCATGCGATAACCTCTTAGGTTAATGATTGTAATTGTGCAAGTTGTGGGATATCGGACAGAACGCTTTTCAATCACTTGATAAAATGTTGCTCTACTTCAACGAGACAATAATAGTTACAAAATGAAATACCACGGGTGGAGTGATGCAATACAAAATAAGTGCCTCAAACTAGAACCATTGAATAAAACACCGCTCCTTTGAGGGCCTGACGAGGCTAAGTAGGAACAAAGGGACAATAGCGAAAAAGAACGGAGTATCGAAGCGTGGCATCCGACGCCTGTTTCGTTTAACGTGGGAATGACTGTTTATTATCATCAATATCAACCATGACCATAATAAAATATAATTCCGTGTAATAATTCAACTTAAAAGAAACAGTTATTACCTCGTCTTCATCTTTATGTCATCGTTTATTCTTAAATAATTCTAATTATGTTAATTAATTTAACGTACGAGTAACCGTATTTGGATTTTAACCCTATACTTAGTACAAACGGCGTATAATATAAATGTAAATATCAAGTTACATTCCACTCACATGAGCTACAACATACTTTCCCGGGAATGTCTCACAGCACTTGAGCGGAACATTTAATCAATCTCTCGGATATCCGAATAGATTTCCTAAATCCGACAGATCCAATATCAATAGGACTCCGGAGAGAACACATCCACATCTCCACAATTCTAAACAATAGTTCATCAACTATCTCGGGTCCGACGCGTCATTTCACGGCCCATCGGCGCCTGGTCTCTCTAGCACTTCGAGTTTCTTGTCCTAAATCCATTAACGACAACAACAATTCAACATTCTCAATTAATTATGATCATCATCATTATGCACTATGATCATCTCTTTCAATAACATATATATGACATTAACAAGAAGTATTTATAATAGTACTATTTAGGTTATCAGTTTGTATACTCCTAATAAAAACATAAAGTTACAAACGCTATTTGATTGCAGACATTAGATAAGGCGTCCAACAAAAGTAACAAGTAAGGAGATCTCATGCCAAATACAACCCCAAGGCGGAAGCTCCTCTCAAACAGGGAAAGCATGATTTATCGGCAAAAGTTGTACCATTACTCATCTCACCATTCGTTACTCCAATAAAAAGAACGTCTTCCGATAATTTATTAGAAGCCGTATGTTATTTTATTATGGGTGTCTATTTAAAAGTGTTCTTCGTCGTCGTTATTAAACCATAAATAACTAAGATATTATTGGAAATAAAAAGGAATGCATTAAATTAAACGGTGTATCGTGTGATCTATTCAACAGGTTATAAGCAACATTCTAAGCTAACATGCCTGTATCTAAATACATATTATGCAAAAATGTAAAAGTCATCCGTATTCTGGTCACCCTAAAATTAAATCATAAACAGATAATAAAAATAGAAGCGTGTATAATAAATAGTAAACAGTAATAAAAAGAAGCAATAAACAATTTGAATGATAAGGAAACGATAAATAAAAAATACATGGCATAAAACTAATTAAAATACATATACACAAAGCACTTTTTTGAACTTACCTCTGTCTTGTAATGTATTATTGTATTTGGTAGTAGAATAGTACTTTCAGTTTTGATAACTATCCATAAAAATACTATAAATGATTTAATTTAAACTCTACTGTTTCAAACTGAACTAACAACAATCGAGTTATAAATTCATTTAATATGAATCACACAAATCACGATATAATTTTACAATTACTTTACGTCACTAGTGTTATATTCACAGAAACTTTAAATAACTTCACATCACGTAATAATATTAAACACTGAACAAAAGCTTTGTTTATGTCAAATAATGACAAGTTCACGATTAGAACATTCAAAAGTTTATATATTTATATAAAACACCGCACTAGTACGATTAGCTGGATAACGTGTAATCACATCCACAAACCGGTTCGTACGGGAGCGAGAGCGCCGATGTCGCAGTCCGAACGTTCGTCCTCGTCGACTCCGCGAGGCGCTCTGCCTGCAGCGGAGAAACCGTGGCGGGCGAGGGGGTTACCAATAGACGAAAATGGCTTCACAAGTTAATTTTTTTCTCTTTCCTCCTTTAATATTCCGCATATGCCGTGCACGGGCGACGGTGCACGCGCATGCGCCCCAACCCCACAAACCATGTAGAGGGTTGTAGTAACGCGATGCACTTTACATAACTTGTTGGGCCGTTTATTGAAGCCACTGCTTAATACCCTTTCCATGTCGGCTTTGTGCATAGCTTCCTCCGACGCGTTCAGACACCAACTTAGAATATTAATCACTATTATAAGCACTTTAATTTACCTAAAATGGAAAACGTTCCATTAATCCAAATATTTGTTCACTTGTATCACCTATTATCAAAGTTTAAGTAATTGTTTGATGAGTACTAACTCCAACGAGATTGTCGAAAATCGTTATTAGAGATAGAATATTATATAAGCAATTTTACATGTAACCAAAATGCGATGATCACAGTCTACCTCACGTACCCTATGTCATACCGTCATTATGGTAATTTTTTTATTATAAGATATTTACAAATTCACACACCATATTTGGCTTAATATGTTAAGAATTTTTAAATACTGGTATTAATTCATGATTTTAATGTTTGACTGATATAACTTTAATATTACTTTAACTATTTACCGTTCCTATAAAAAATATTTCTGACGTGATTACGTACTTGCCTTTGAATAGAAGTGTCCAAATTTTAGAAAAAAAAAAACAAAATAAACATTTATGGATTATATATATAATATGTTCAAAAATCTATATAGAGAGCCGTAACCGACCGTCAAAGTCCTTCAATTTAGTTTGGAAGATTTATTAACTAATCTGATTTGAAGTTCATTCATTATTATTTTAAAAGTATACATATACATTATATGAAAATCCATTAGTATTACTTTTGCTTTATTGGCAAAGTTTTTCATTCCTACATATTTATCTACTTGCTTAGCTTTTAGAGCACTGTCTCTGCAGTCTTAAATTTGCATGCGGTTCCCAGGTGAGCTGTCAATGGTTGGCGCTGGCTCACCAAATGTTTTTGTCGTATTTCTGTATCGCTGCTTCCAGTTTTTTGCCGCGTTTGAATAACTTAACACGTCTTTTACTTTACATTTAAAATAAAAATATAATCGTTATTGCTAATTTCAAAACTGTTAGTTTCCAAACTCAAATTATTAATAACTTAAATATTAATAGACCAAACTTATATTTATCACAATAATTACCAGTTTATTTTTTCTGTCACACAAGAGAATCATATAATAATATCAATGTATTATCATGTAACTGATTGTAATGGATATTCTTTAATCAATTACGACTTTACATTCTATTTTGGCTAACTTATAAGTATAAGTTTAATGATCTGGTTTGTAGATAAATATAGACAAATTAAGACTGCAGTGATCCGTGTATGGTGTACGGTGTCGGTGCGTAATGTTTCCGGCTTTGAATCTGTTAACGGAGACCGCTGTAATAAACGTGTAGTACATCATTATAATATACGTAATACTGATAATACGGGTTACGCTAAATATGTTATTGTAAAATAAACATGTTGTTTGGCAAATTCTAGCTGGATCCACGCTTTCTCCAATATTTATTTTATATTATAAGAATTTTTATACTTATCATTGTCAAAGCTTCTCCGTGAACAGAAATACCATCGTGTATGTTTCGTTTCAATGGAATACAAAAATATTTTCTTAAATGCTTGAGACCTTATTTCGAGTGGAATGAGGGTTCACTCTTCAAGCTTTTTAGAAAATATAATATTATTTTAGCTTCACATATGACTTTATGCATACAATAGCATTTTGCCTTTTTACTTCAATAGCTTAAAAAAATCTTACTTTTTACAAAAATTAAACAGCTCTGTAAAATGTTATATTCCTCGAGACGGTAGATTAGGCTGTTACCTGATTGACTGTGTATTAGTTTATCGGTCTTTATCCTTTATACAAATTATTTTTATTAACTTTTTGTTCAGAATAGTAAAGAAAAGATATCACACAATTTTTATCTAGTTGTTCGTTGAGGTCGAGAATACTTACGAGATTTTAGATTCAATAGTTCACTGATCTAAGTCAGTGAGTTATCTTAACCAGTCAGTCCATCGGGAAACTGATTAACTTCAGAATATCAGAGATATCAGAGATAAACTATATATTTTAAGCATCAGAGCTATTTTTCAATACATCCATTCATGCAAACAGTGTTTGCTTTGGTCTACACAGAACACAATATTTAATATTGTGTTATTGTTTATATGGACGTATATATCATTACTATTATTTAATTTTTTTCTGAAAGTTTTCTAGTATAATTGGTTGGATTTAATAAAAGTAAACAAGAGTCGTATTAACTTTATTGTGAAATACATAATTTATTAACGCTACACAGGTATAAAAATTTATAATTTATTATATTTATTAAATACACTATTCTCTAAAGTGCTAAGTGTTTTAAAACATGAGACGCAATAATAAAGCAACCAATCATCAAAAAATAATTGAACTTTACAAAATCATAATTACAAAGCTCTCTGTAAACAATGTTGCCTGCACTCAGCTTTACAAATTATAAAGGCTTCTACAGACAGGCCTTATACAAAAGTTGGAATTGGGAAGTATTCGAAGTGCTAAAACAGTTTGATGTGCATTCATCGCGGTCGTGATTGTGGGATTGCGTGTGCCGACTTGATAACGAAGCTGAAAGTAAAATTTACTATGAAATATGGACACGTCTACCGTCCGGACATAGCTCGGTGAAACAGCTTGTTTACATAATACAGGCTTATGTTACGCAATGGACATAATTGTACGGTTCTGAAGATAAAATAAACGGCTGTATCATAAATTATCGTATAAAATTTTTTGCCTTATATATTTTATTAGAAACAATATAATTGTTATACAGATATCATTTCATAAAATCTTATTTTATATCCTGAGTTATTTTTTTCTCTTTTTTTGTATAAAAACAGTTAAATAGAATTCTAAATTAGTCCAAGAAATTGTGATGAAATCTTTGAGAAATATATAAATTATGTTTTGTTTTAGCGACTATTAAGAGCTTCATTGAATATGTAGGTATGTTATAACTTTTTATATGATTCTATAAATATTTGAAAATAAAAAAGTAGGTAATACTTACAATGGATATCCCTTATATTCTTACATTAAATAGCCAAGGATTTAACTCCCTCCGTGTTAAATTCCACGTAAATACGAAATGCCATTAAAAGCTGAATGTCCGCCCTTTTCGTCAAATTGCTTTATTTCACTCTTTGTTTTAACGATAAAAATCACCGTCACAAATTAACCAGCTAAACATGTTTTTTCTTATAATATTGGTTTTAGTTCATTAGTAATTAAACAATTTCTCATATTGTTTTTTTCTATATTGTTAAAGTTACTTTTAAAGTCTTTATCAAACAATTACCACAAAAAGTCACTGTAATTCTTAAGTGAAGATCGGTAGAAGAAATCAGACTTTCTCTCAAAACTATCACAAAGCGAGTGGCTTTTTTGCAGTTTCGCAACATAAAGCCTTTGTCATCCGGTCGATATTCATGAAATCTTCACTTGTGTTAGTCTTGCACATTTTTTATTTTAAAAAAGCAATATTTTATGTGAATTTTAAAGAAATAAAATACAGCAAGCGACCAATGCCCATCCGAGTCAAATCAAACTTTCAATTCGTGTCAAGGCCATTAACGCTACCTTATCCCTTCAGAGGCTGTAGCCAAACTTCAAACGCTAACAGTTCTGCCCAAATGTTTGGATATAAGCGATAGCATACCACACCGTAAAGCAAAATAGATAAATTTGCGATCCTATTCGACTAACCTTAATGCCACTCGTCTACGGTCTAGACCCGCGGTTCATCGGTGATAAGTCAAGTGTGAAATTAACGTAGCATTTCGCCTTTCTGTTACTCGTAATAGCTTTACATCGAAATTATAAAAGTTAACGTGTCATTCTATTCTATCAGACCCATTTATAAAATGTTGTCCTATAATTGATATAATTTTGTACATTGAACTGTGCAAACGTTGCATTGAAATCTGAATGTATAATTTAATAAGAAAATTGTATACAAATTTGCTTACTATCAGAATACCAAACTCATGAAAAAGTATACCATATAAGAAGTGATATTGTTCGTTTTCCCTACCCTTATAATGTACTATTTTTAGGACACCCTTGATAGTTACAACATTTAAACGTTAATATTTAACCGACTTTATGAAACAAGAAACGTAAACAAGTAAAAGTGCCACTAAACGAAATTGGAAATAATATGAAACGAACCACAACCCAGTGTTTTTCTAACAGCATTAATAAACAAAACAAATAAATAGCCAAAGTTTTCTACGGGTCTTGTTTTGACGACTTTACGAATTTTAGGTAGATATCAAATCACGCGATCCATTTGTGAACGAGACCCATTAATGCTTCGTGAATACTAGAACTCAATTTGATTTTCAGTTGCGGAAAACCCGAAAGAGTAATAAATAGATTGCCTATCGGTGGTGATGTTTTCACATTAGGCTATATTTTACCGACAAACGTTTCGATTTGTTGCATTCAACAGAATCATGAATAGCTATGATTGCCGGTTTGCATGTGTGGCTCTAATAGTTTATAGTAAAAACAACTACCGTTTTCTGGGAAAAAAATATATTAAATACGTTTAACAAATGGATAAATAAATGTACGGTATACTTTTATTTTTTTACCAATTAAGTTGTGGAAATATTTTTGTAAGTTCCAAAATATATTTTGGTAAAACTACATTCAAAGAAACGCAAGTTCCTCAGAATCCAATAGCTATCTACAGTTAGATAACTTTGATATTCATGATATTCAGACACAGCGGTTGCTCGGCGGAAGTTATTGAATCTTAAAACTATGAATAATTTTACATCTTGTGACATAGCAAAACTATTCGCAACATAAATCATATAAAGCAGCAGCTTCACTTATGCGATCAAATAAGTTCACACAACACAGAGAATAGTGTCACAGTTGGCTGCGAGCACGAATCGTTTGCCAAATACGTCGCAACAGAATACCGATACCAGCGAACTTTGTAAAGATTTAGTACTTGCATCCCGTCACACTCGTTTCTCTAAAATATGAACTAAATCTTATATACTTTTGAATAATATAATCCATTTTGGTGGTTTGATTTATGATACTGCAAGAATTATTACAAAAGCATTCGACGTTTATCAAAAATATATCCGTATTTATTTTTATATTTACTGCAGACTTTTATTACATAGATGGGATAATGTCACTTATGAAACTTTTTAAATTTATATTTGCATGACGCGACTGCCATTTCACTTCCACGAGCTGCGATGCGTAACAGACAAAAGTTAAAAACATACTTAGCTTCTGGCAAAAATATACTAAGAAATTTAATCCTTTTTAAATATATAATTTGATCGTGGCAGACCACTTCAACCTGAAGCCTCCTGCAACTATATCGCAATTTCCTTAGCTGCACAGCCAAGCGGACTCTAAAGACGACCAACTGTTTCAGGTTCGTGCGGCGGCTCGTTATTCTGCTACAAGATTTTTTAAATATTTTAATCCAAGCTATATTTTTAAAACGTCATTTTAACGTTTCGTTGATCAAGGGGTTTTATGATCAACGAAAAGGTATACTTTGTTTATAATTTAATGTTTTTAAATTATATATTTCTATTGAAAATGTATTTCAATATTAATAATAGAAAACGATAATTGTAACTATAGATTCTACATAAAATAAAATGTAATTTAAAAATATATTAGTGAAACGTAGTTACAAATCTCTTTTACTCCTTCTTTCTCGAACTAAACAAAAAGATTGCAAAACGTACATGTGTCGACAAGAGGAAATTCAATAAGAAGAGTTTTCCGTGATTTACGACCACTATTTTCTCGTTAGCAAGGCCGACACTCAAGGTGCGTCGCATACGTGATTTAACTATGAAACTCGATTTACTTGCAACTTGGACTTACAGTTTTATTGAGTTTTAAGCTTTTCAAATTGGAATGCTGCTTTGGTAACATTAATTTAAAAGAATTTAGTTTTACATTCTAAGGAGTTTGTTTATACATAGCCCAAAACAACAACCAAAAATTCCTGTTGAGAGTACGTAAAGGGTATAAATGTTTTTCTAAGAAAAAAACAACGTTTAAACCTTTTTTTTTATACTTTAAATGTTTTCAATAATAAAACGCTTTATTTATCTGTATATATAAATAAAATTAAAGAGCCTGTTTGTAATTCAAATTTAACAACTTTTTACTAAATGCATATCTTAATATATAAAACACAAAGACACTCACTGACTGACTCACTGACTCATTCATCGCACTACAGCCCAAACCGTAATACCTAGAAAGCTGAAATTTGGACACAAGACTTCTGATATATTGAATAGGTGCAATAAGAAAGGATTTTGCAAAGGTCCAAACCAGTCCAAAGTTACAGCTAAAAACTGCAAAAAATATAACGTTTGATAGGGGAGACCGGGGATGGTTGACCAACTTTCAGTTTAAAAGTTAATATTTTTATTGCTTTAATGATTATTTTTGTGAAAAGCAATTCCATTGATAGTGACACTATTCAGCTCTAGAAAGAAATTACAATAAGCTCGATACCTATTAAAACATAGTATATAGGCTCGATTTTATAGAACGGGAAAAACGAGTCAACCTACCCCGTGCCTGGGGCAGGTTGACTTGTCACTAGGGGTAAGTTGATCTAAGAAGTAATGAGTACCAAACTACGAAGGAACAAGATTTAAATACTAAAGTAAATGCAATCATCCCTTTTAAGAACATCTTCAACAACATTAAACACCGTTAAGAACCTATCGGTCCACCTCCAGTCTAAAATAGTCTTTGATAGTCCTTTGGTCTAAAATAGTCAAAATAGTATTTATAGTGAACACGTGGGAAAACGAAGAACGGAAGGACCATATTGCTGAGGCCGAGATAACAACTGCGACTGTTACCAGCGAAACCTCGGTCAGCAGTCGTCATTTTTCCCAATTTTTTGGTGCCAAGATGAGCTATTACTCTACCAGGAATGTGAACCGTTGTCAGTCCTGTTTCATCTACATTCCAAATATACCCAGGGCTTACATTTAAACGTAGGTAAACGGTTCTTAGGTAATCAAAGAACAACTGCATGTTGTTTTTGTTGAAAGAAGTGGCTCGAAATAAACTCGTAGCTTGAGGAGATCGAATAGAGAGAATAGGATGACGTTTAAGCAAACTCCCTACCCAATCTTTATCAGCAATCTGTTTTTTATCCCATGATTCAGGAATAGATTTTTTTTTTTTTGCAAATTCATATGCAAATTTTCGGAACTCGTAAGGCGTTAATCCATAATAAACATCAGCAGCTCCCTTATGGGCAATTTTCTGATGCATGCTCTTCCTTGTCACAGAATATTTGTCTATTTTTTATGTAGCCAACGCTTTCCAATTGAAATCTAGACAGTCCGGGAGTGCATTCTTTTGTTTTCATATTTACTACGTGGCGATATTTTATATGGCATAGCAAATTCTTTTGCTGGAATTGATACTTCGGCGAAAATAACTTGTCGACATACTCTCTCCAGTATGTCTTTACGTCGATTTGTCTTTCGTTTATAGATTCTCATCGTTCTAAACTGGAAATGTTAGGTGAAGAACAATAATTTTTATACCAATTTATGTCTAGTATATCCAAAATTGTATGGAGCAGGTTGACTAGATAGTCAACCAACCCCTTTATAAATGAGTCAACCAGCCCCAAACGACCTAGTAATTTTTAACTACGTGCCAAAACCTTAAAATGGTGTCGTAATTAAAAATAATAAGGAAGCATACAAAGTTCGGAAATCAAACATTCGTATTAAACAGTTTGACAAGCAATCAAAACAAAATGAAAAGAGTTATAACAAATAGAATTAAGGCAAAAATAGTTACTTAAGTGTCTTGTTTTTGAACAATAGGCTCTAGCTGACAAACGGTTTGGGTCTGCTCCGCGGTTTTTCTGATGATTGTGCGCGGGGGAATAATGGATACGCTCACCTAGTCGATCTTTGCAAAAAGTTTGCCTAACTCGCGTTTTTGACAATTAATCTACCTGCCCCTAAGTCAACCAGCCCCGGTCTCCCCTACCTCCTAGGTAGTGTAGAAATTCAAACAAAATGTTTGATCACTTTCGCCGTCCGTCGCGAAGCACGGGTAACCTGCTAGTAAAAGTATGTACGGTACTTACATAAAAAAAAATAACAGTCTATCTGTCTGTTTATTTCAGCTAAATTCTAAAACGGCAGAATCAATTTTAACAGGAGTCTCATTGGTGGAGAGTTGATGCTGTAAGGAGTAGCTTCTTCTTATTCTTCTTCTTTTTAGCCTATATACGCCCACTGCAAGGCCTCCCTTAAAGATTGCCAGGATAACCAGTCTTGTGTTGCCCGCATCCAGCGACTTCTTGAGACTTTGATTATGTCGTCGGTTGATCTAGTCCCCCAGTCCTACCAACAGTACGTCTACCGGCTCGTGGTCGCCTCTCGGCCCCATCTGCCGGCGGTTGCACAAGTGAAATGCCCCGCCCACTTCAGACGAGCAATTCTTGAAGCTATGTCGATGATCTTGGTTCTTCTGCGGATCTCCTCATTTCTTATTCAATCTCGCAGTGAAACTTCGAGCATAGCCCATTAGCCCTTAGCCATTGCTCTTTGGGTGACCTTAAGTCATCTTATACATCGCCCATCGTAAACGACCACGTCTCAGAGCCTTAAGTCATTACTGGTAATACACTTTGGTCAAAGATCTTCGTTTTCAGACATTACGGTATTTTGGACGTGAAGATATTTTGGAGCTTCCCGAACGCTGTCTATCCAAATTAGATTCGGAGAGTGATCTCTTTTTCGAAGTTGAACCTACCTAGCTGAACGGTTTGTCCGAAGTATATGTAACCGTCATGGTGGCATTTTCATACAAGCACTTCATCACTTGGATGTTTCGATAGTCGATTTAGAACTTTTTTAGAGTTTTCAGTACAAACCAGGGCTCGAAAGAATCGAATAATAACTAATAATCTATAAATGCCTTTTCATTTGGCATTATGCCCCATTATACTTCTCAATCTTCTGTATAACATGCCACAGTGTATGTATGTGGTCTATAGTGATAAAGCCTTTATAGGTACCGGCTTGTTCAGAAGAGTGGCAGTTATGAAATCTGGGTGCGAGATGATTCATTTTAACTCTCGAGAACGACTTGTAGACAGGGCTCAGAAGTGAGGTGGGTTTGTAATTCTTCAGCAAGGTATTATCACCTTTGTGAAAAACAGCAACACCACACTCCTGTTCCTGCCTGTGGCATCTTGCCGTCATAAAGGATTGTATTAAATATCTTCTGAAGATGTTTCAAAAATAGTCGTCTACCTGCCCTCAGAAGTTCACCCGTAATTCCATCTTTACCTTATTGTTCCTAAACTGAGGGCCAAATTAATCACGAACTGGCTGATATCCGAAAGATATTTGTTATAGCGTCGAGTCAATCTTGCTCGCGGGTCTTTGGCCTTATTGATAACAGGTTTGTTAATCGAAGAATATAATCGCCGTAAAACTGCTCAACCGCTCTCATCATTTTGGGTTGGGCCGATTCAATCCTGCCGCCATGGGTCTTAAGTTTAGTCTATATTACAATAGAAAACGCGAAAAGAATTTTTGATGTCAAATGCAATGATATAGAACAATATCAACATAGGATAAGATAAATTGCAGAGCAGAGCAAACATTGTAAAAAGTAAATCCAAGTTACTTCAGTGAGTCCAAATAATGGCGGATGAAAACGTATGTGACGTAATTTATGTGCAAAATTTTCTGGTAAAAACTTCTTTCGTTCGTTTCGACACGAGTTTTTCGAAGCCCTTCCCCTGTTTCCACCGATATCATAATAGGTTTGGATTTTATAAGTCTTACTTGTTTATATAACTTCATTCAAGTTACTTTTTATATAAGTTTTGAGTTTTAAATTGAGTTGATATTTTTTTTTGTTTCAACAACAAACAAAATTTCACCTGTATGCAACTTTTTGTTTGTTTTTTATAAGAAAAAGGGAATTATGAATTTATATAACTATATACCATAATGCTTTTATTTAAAATGAATATATCTTTCTTTTTCACCGTACATTACTGTTTAAGTTAAGTAACTCTATTTTGTCTTACCAAATATTTCTGTTGAAAAAAGACATTAATCGAAACATAATAACTTTTATATATTTATTTAACTTATAAAGTCAATAATAATACTATTTACAAACTATATAATTTTAATTCAAATATGTTTAGAAAAATATTTATTGTTTATTGTAAGCTTGACATCGTAAAGACTAATCGTGCATACTAAGCTTTACCGTCCTTCCGTCCTTGTCATCCTAGTCCTATCTATGTACAGACACATTACATAACACCGATATATGAATTATATATTCATAAAAGTTATTAAAATGTAATTACGATATTAAATCTTACTCACCGTAATTGACCGAATCTCTAGGCTCTAGAATTATTCTTGAAATATATTATAGTATATTCTTATTTTGTTTATGAAAAATATTAAAGAAAAAAAAGAAAATAGTAGAAATATTTTTGCAAGATAATATCACATCTTGCAAAAATATTTCTACTATATTTAACCGACCCTATATATTTCAGCAGAGCTAGAAGCACGTACTTCAATAAACCAATGTTACGATTTGAAGCAGTGATAATGGCAAGGACCTTCAAACTTGGTTCTTTTAGTTCATGAATAGTTAGTGCTTCACTAAAAACTTTCTTGGAATCGTCGACTCTTACTCCGGTTTCTACCTCGGATTATTAACTTTCTATTTCTTATTCTTCGGTCTTATAAAGTTTATTTTTAAAATTTAATCTTAAAATTATGTATTTTGCATATAATGTTCTTGTTTTCTTATATGTTATATTATGCTACTATATGAGACCTTACTAATGAAAATGGTTAAAATGAAGCACATTTACCAATTGATTTTCTTAAAGACACATATTACTTTGTCGTCCATATATCTACTATTATAAAAAAACTATTCTTGTTCTAGCATTCTGTAGCTAGAACTAGCCACGTGATTTAAGCAGGAGAATTAAGAACTTAATAGACAAATATTATTTTAGATATTTTTAACTTGATATTTATCAAAAATAAAAGTTATGTCTTAAATAGGAAAGACGTTGTTTTTTATACTTTTTATGCACAGATTTTATTTTTAAGAATAACGTGTAATTTTTAGTTCTCAGAGTCCCTGAAAGGGATTAAAAAAAAATCTACGGGATCCAAGAGAAAGACGATGGGAAAAAGCATTTATACGAAACATTTTTTTTTGTTTTCTTGCTTGATTTTGTTTTCTTACTTTTAACTGACGTCGTGATTTCTAAGTGACGAACGGAAACGGGGTTCTTTAAAGCTAAGTGTCGGATTATAGGTTCTCAGTCTTGGCATCACCATAATTGTTTGTCTCAATAAAGTTTTAGTTATTTCTGATCCTTTTTTTTTCAAATATAAAAAATAATATATATATATATATAATACAATGTATAATATAATATACAATATACATACATATATATTTATAATCCAGATGATGTACGAATTATTGTTTAGTCAATACAGTCCTTAGCACGATCAGTGTTATTTTAAATTCAAATTTCTCTCTGCAAGTTAGCATAAAGACGATGGCCATCGATAACCAGAGTCTATAAGTCTGTCGGTATCGCGCCAGATTCAAAATTAAGAAAGTAAACGAGAGTCGCCATTTTCTTTATATCTAAAAATTATGTCCAATAAAAATAAAGTAACAAGAAAAGTCGGAACTGAACTTAATAATATTTTAATGAAATAAAATAAAAACACTGATTGTCTTGAGAAAGAATGCTTTATAATTAAAAATGTTTAATTTACTGTAAGTGCTTGTTCTTCATAAATGTAAAAAATCTAACGAAACATTTGAAATTTCTTTTCACTGAAGTGGAAATTAAAAACTATTTTCCTATTCAGAAGTCCAAGCAACTAAATCACAAAGGTTTCCTTTCTTGCTAATGCCACTCGTTACAAGAGATAAACAATGTTGGAAATCTGTAGTCAAGTTGTCATATCTTAACATGGGTTGAATTTTTAAATAGGAACTCTGTGACATAAATATAATTTTAGAAAATATTTGTTCATTGACAATATAAAACAACACGAATAATGTAAAAAAAATGAATGATGTGAAAATGTCGGCCTACATTTTTACACAACATAACCAGCATTGTTACCTTTTTACAAAAATATATAAAAGATTTAGACCGATTTCATTGCAAATAAGTTTTCGCTGATAATATTTCTCAATATTTTTCTTTTTCTCAGAGATTTAGTATCTCATGAGTTAAATATTTGAAGAAGAATTATTCATTTTAAATTTTTGGTAAATCATTTATAACATACCGTGTTATTAAGTTACGTTTATATTTTAACTTAAATTAGTTAAAAATAATAATGTACGTCTACATACAAGGACAGCTAGTTTAATAAACTATTTTGCTGGTTGCGTTGTATCCACAAGCAAATCCAGTCCAAATAACTAAATATTTAATATTTAATAAAATTATTATATTGCTTATTATTAATGTAAAAGCTATAAAAAGTAAAACTATGGTTGTAATGAATATAAAAAAATATAATGTACTTTGAGAACAATCAAAGAAGAGAAATAAAACTTTATATCGTAATTTTGAATAGAATATAGATCTTTAATATGACCAATAAAGTTTGTACTGTAAAATAAAAATGTTCCTAGAAAAGTTCTATATGTTTTTTGTTGAAGCTCTTAGTCACAGTAACGTCTAGTGGATTAGGTTTAAGCTTTTATTTAGAACGTATTCATTACGCTGTACAAACTGCAGTCGTACATCCTCTGGGAAGTGAGATATATTATTACATAACACAAGCCTTTTAGATACAGCTGCGAGAAATAAATCTTCGTTCTTAAACTTAACAAGTGCTTGAACGAGGAAAAGCAACAACAAAGGAACAAATGTGAAAAAGTGTAATGCATTTGATTCAGTTAAGGAATGTTCGTACTCGGTTGAAAACTCCTTTGTGTTCACGTCAAATGATTAATGCGTTTTTCCCTTGCCTGGAACAGTCCCGTTTTTACTAATATGTATTACAATTTCCAGTTTCATTTAATTTTACGTTAATGAGGAGCTTCCGAAAATTATTTTGTTTAATTTTGTCAGTTGAACCTGTTCTATAATTATATAAATTGTTTTATTAACTGTCATTATTTAACAATTGAAGCTTATGAAGAAAGAACTATTTAAAGCAACAACTCAAAAAGTTCTGAGCCAGAAATCACATCAGATTTATTTAAAGTCATGTGACATATACAGCAATGAAGTATCCAAGTGAATTTTGCGAAGCTCTGTAATGGTAGAAGAAACCATACGTGACGTTATTCATGTACATTCGTAAAACTTTCCCACTTGATCCTTCGTACAAGTTTTTAAGAGTCTTGTTGTTAGGAATCATAATAGCTCTGGATGTTATAAGATCTACCTTTTTATTTAACTTTTGCGTTTAACCACTCTCTTGAGAGTTTACAGGCCTATTTAAATGGCATAATCATTATGAACTTAAGCTTTTGACGTCAAACTTTTTATTAAAAAATATATTTCTTTTTTTTTAAGAAACAACTTTTCCTACGTTTCTAATAAAATTGTTACTTACCTATTCGAATATATATTCTGTCAAAGTATTATACTTAACGATAAAATAACACAATGAATTTTTAAATATTTTTTTAAAACTTAATAAAAAATAATTAAATGTGTAAACATGTAAACTCTCCTTGTTACCAAATTTAAGTTTCTGTCAGAAAACCAATTTAGTACAACAAAAAGAAGCAAATGTGAATATAGAGATGTGAACTACAAAGGATTTCTCTAAAGAAAAATAAATGTTCATTCTCTGAGAATATCTTTTGAGCTTTCACAACTGACAAATGAATTCAATGTTGTCGTTTTATTATTAAACTTACAACATGAAAAAACACATAACATTCTTTAAAGAAACAAATGCTAATATCGCCCTTGACATTAGCCAAGAACATATTTAGGTATTGGAGAAATTGATTAGCGTGGGCGTTGGTCGATACTCTCAAGTAGATTCGATCAGTCAAAGTCAAAGTTAATTCCTTCTTAATGAGTGCGGATCGTAGGGCTGGCTGAGTAGTATGAGTAGCTTACGTTTCAGTTTTCGCGCTGGGGTCCATTTGCAGATGAATTAGTATGGTATTGATAACTATTAAAATTCATAGAGTATCGAGAATGTTTCGCTAATGAAAAAAAATATCACTGTAACTTATTTATAAAATATCATATTTATACTTACAGATCTTGTTTATATCTTAATGTTAAAAGTTAAAAGTATTATCATCAAACAGTAGACTAGTCGATGGCAGTTATTTGCTTTTCTCATTAAATGTAACAAAATTTATAAAAATGATTTTATTTAGTGTTATTTTTTTAATTTTTTTATTTCGGTTTGTTTCAGAAAAGTACGATAATGTTATTATATAACTTCACTAACACCACAACAAATTTAATCAGAATTAAGCTATTACTTCTTGGACGACTCGTGCTCATATAAACAAATAAATAGATAAAATTTAAACACCGTCGTTCGATTTTTTTAATATCATAAAAAAAATTCATTTTCAATATATGTAAAATTTTCACACTAATAATGGTAGTAAAATAGTTCCGATATAATAGAGTAAATTATGAGGGCGTATAAGTTATAGACAACGTAACGAGAACAAACAATAGGTCTGCGCACAGCGATAAGCTGCTTCCACGCCACATTGGAGCTCCTAACTAGAAACTCTTTTACTTACCCGAAGATAGAGGTTTTCCTCATTAATATTAACACAGCTTAGTTTTATGTACCAAAAAATTATAATGTTAACTTAAAATGACTTCACTATTACATACGTGATGTATTCCTTTATTTTTTTGTTACCAATCATCGATGTGTTTCTTATTGATATCTTATAGATTTGAACCCTACAAGGTTACAACAACAAAAAAACACGCAAACAGCGCGAGTACAATAATATACAAAAACCTTGTTATTTTTTTACTTTTATGAGCCATTTTTATTTAGCTAAATATTAATTTTATTCTTATTTTTTTTATTTATCCACTTAAGGATTTAGTAAAAATCAGATAAACATATATCTTCAGCCCATGAGATAGAATGAGGCAATGATGATGATCAATGTAGCAAAGCTTGCTTTTGGAGATTAAGCCGATACGATTTGTTTTTATAAAAATAAATTGAATAACATATAATACAAATACACTGACAAAAAGCATTACAATTACATTATATATATACATTAAAGTGATTTTAATAATTTTATTAGTTTTTATATCCAGTGTCAGTCCGACATTTAAGATGAAATTAATGATACCTTTTAAGATAAAATCTATCTAGAAGTTTAAGCAGTAGAGGCATATATACACATACACTTGTATACCATACGATATAGACACCTGCAGAAACGTTTTCATCTAACTCATAAAAATATTTATATTGCATTTTAATTACATTTTTGAAAGAAGCGTTTAAAATTTTGTAATTTAACTTGCGTCGGTATCCCGGTTGAAGAGCGATATTTAAATCGCTCTAGCGTAAACTGGCCGTATTTTTAGACTTTTACTTCAATATTACTGTTCTGCATTTCTTTATATATAAAGCCGAAACCTTCATTCTTGTTTTAAAATAAAAATATATAAGTAAAGATAAAAATAGATGTATGCATACATTTTTGGTGTTAAGGGTTAATATAATAACAATACCTTACAATCTATTCTCACAATCTGCAGTTGTAGGTATTGACTCAATATTGACAATGTAGATTCCCAGGTAACTCATTTGTTTTCTAAGATAATTATTTCATAGAGTTTAGTAGCTTACTATAGTATTTTAATATTATATAATTTTTTTGGTATCATTCATGCAACCGTTATTATTATAATGTGCCATCTACGAGAATAAACACAATCTCGATGTTGAGAATATCAAGGAATAAGGATATAATTAATTCTACATGTTCTGCAGCTTGTTTGTAATCATACTTCCGAGATATTGTCTATTAACATTCTGAATACAAATTAGTTCACACAGTATTACCTTATCAGAACGGTAATGAGCTCAGCTTGATGACACTAATGTCAATTGTTTGATATTATTTAGAAGGTCTTGTAAGTACCCAGCGTCGTATATTTACTTAGTCGCTAATTTCTTTCAAAACTTTTAAACAACTCAATATTAAATACAAAAAACAGTAAATTTATGTGAATATAAGTATTTATGTGAGTGAATATAAAATAATGATAATGAGTTAGGACAGATTGAATAAACGATTATAGTAACATAAAAAATTTTTTGAAATACCCAATGACCCCAATTGGTGTTCTGCTTGGAAAACAATACAATATTTCAAATATAATGTTTAACTTTCTTTTTGCCTTAAATCAGCCAGGTTTCAAGACACGGCAAGGCTTCTTGGCAGCGACGTTATCAGAATATTTCCGCCCTGCTTCTGAGGTAGCGCACGGTCCAGCGAATCATAAAAGACCTGTATTTTAACTTTTCGCTGGTTTGGTGATATAAAATTTACTATAGTCTTTAAGTTGGGTTGAGATAAAACTACAGTTTTATATGAATATTTAATATGTAATAGAATAGATCCCCACCTGTTAACTTATCGAAACCAAAAAACTTTGGTCTCGAAAATTTAAGTTTGGAAGACGATTCCCTTTGTAATGACAAAAAGATTACTAAGGGTTGATATGAAAGTCTCCTTTGAAGTATAAAGTAAAAATAATAATTATAAGTAAATTATTATATAATTTGTTAAGAAAAATAAACACTCAATTTCAGAGTGTCCTTAGATAATCCCCAAAAAAAATAATGTAAAAAGAAGTGAGTTATTTTGTGAAAAACAAATTAAGCCAAATCTAGTTAAAAATTGTTAAAAAACTTGACACTCAATGACTAAAAGATTGTTGTGTAACACTTGGGATTAGTAACAAAATAAAAGTATACGTTATTTTAGTTATAGATGTGGTGAAAATATCAGTGAGACGAAATTTCAATCGCATTTCCAAAACCCCATAGCGGTTACTCAGAAAATTAACTTTTGCCTCCCAAATGTTTGTCTAGAGAGCTTTCACATCAATTTATTTAGTTATTACATACATAAATTACTCGTTATTACAAAATTATGGTAGAAGTCCCTAGACTTTAGTTCTAAATCATTATATTATTATTTGGCGTTTGGGGGAAACGTAACGAAACGAGACGAAGATACCATCATATGTTATAAATACTATTATACTGTGTAGGTATTTCATTATTTTTGGACATTATACCAAATTGCTGAAATGTAACCCTTATGTAAGTGTAAGCTTTATACAAAGTTGAACTCATTAAGAAGGGATTAACGTTGACTTTGACAGATCGAATCCATTTGAGAGCATCGACGATCAGATGGAACGACGACAGCAATCAATTTGTCCAAATCCTATATTTCTATCGGAAATTTGTTCGAGTATTAATTTTTGTTATTAATGAAATACGATAAGTTTTTCAAGGTTTGTAAAAAGTAATTATTATTTCTTAGAAAATAATATATATATATATATATATAACGCTGGCATGGTTCATATTACGGGTTGCTAGATTTTCACCAAAATAAAATTAAAAAACGATTTAAAATTAAATTAAATTCATGTTTATTTAATAATTCAAAACACCTTCATTACGATGAGGAATTTTTCGTTCTCTATTTATTTAGAGATGTTTACGCTTTGATAACTCAATTCAAAAAATTGCAATGCAATATGTAACCTGATATTACTTTATTATATTATTAAATTAAATAATTTTTCTTGTCCTAATACATAGATACATAGCAAAGCTAATAGACAACAATTAAATTACTAGTGATATAAATAATGTAGAAGGATTAAAAAATTGAAGTCGTTGCTTTGACTTCGTGGCGGCGGCGGCACCACGCCTCGCTCCAGAGGTTGCTCACGGTTAGATGATTTCAAGAGTCGCTTGAGTTCAACCGTTCTTGTTCCAACGACATCTACGCTATAAAACCACGTTTCGTATAATTACGTAACCTAAACCTATATTTATAACAGTTCTGAAATATTTTTAAAAGTTAGAAGCAAATGTTCTCTGCAATATGTGCAAGTAATTAAAATTTCAGTATTTCATTTTAAACCGGCTCACGTGTTTTATGACATATAAGTAGAAGGTAACCTTCTTATTCCAGATTTCATGAATTTTATTTATTTTGCTATAATAAAATCCTCTACTCTCCTGTAAGAACATATTATGTATGGAGACAATTTCTATACTTATTCATTTTAACTAAATGTGTTCTTTATGTACCTATGATATTTATATACCAATAAAAACCAATTCCTTATACATCTTTTATTGCATTCATATATTTTAGCAAATAAATGATATCTACAGTATTTAAGGTATTAGTATTAAGAACTCTAACTCGACAATAATTAAAATAAATACAATATTTTCGAATATTGTAGCAATTACATTTTAGTACGTACCCTTGTTCGGAGCAAAGTTGGCACGAACAGAGCAGCTTAAAGAAGACGTCTGAAGATACCATCTAGTTAGTATTAATATTTATGAGAAGAAGAGGCAAGTAAAAGAGGTTTCCTCGTTAAGAGCTCTAATGCAACGTTGAAGTAGCTTATCGCAGAGCACAGCGACATTGTTTAGTTCCCACTTAAGTTGGCAGAGTTACGCTCGAATCTTGTGCTAATTCAAAACTAAATTGTTAATATACTGCTTGGGTGAATTAACGATATTGAATCCTAAGTACTACTATAAAATACGAGATTGCGAGTTTATTTATTTGTGCGATACAATTTCGTCTCTTAACTATTCACCGCTCATCGTGAAATACTATCAACACTATTTGTGGTAGCATTTATCCTGAAAAAAGTACTTTGATCTTGCTTTAGAAGAATGACCATTAGACGCCTGTCCGATAAACAACACCATTTCATCTATAAAATGCGAGAAAGGTGCTGGTAAATACTAGCCGTTTATAGATATTAGAAAAGCCCTATTTTGTCTTCTTGGGAATTTCATTCACAAAATTAACAAAGGTAGAAGAAAACCATGGCGTTGCTATAGCTCCAGACAATAAATCACGATAGGATTTTGAGGATAAAAGTCACCGCATCACAACATGTATTAGTTGTATAATATATGTTTCGCTGAACCCGAATCGGTGATACTGGGGCATTAGTAAATCACGCACTTTTTGAACACATTAAGACAGGATTACTTCAGACTTTGACAAATCGCACCCACTTAAGGCCATCGATCAGATGGGCTGGAGATATCAAACAATTTGTCCAATGTATAGAACGCTAATTAATAAAGTCAGCACAGGATTCATATTGCATAATACATTTTATAAACAAATGAATATTATACACTAAGTATAATACATATATTACTTAATGATTAATATATAAATTTTAAGCCCTGATTCTAATTTCTTTACAATTTTGCTATCAACATATAGTGCTATCGGGATAAAAAGACACATTATTGTAGTAAGACTTTTCTAAAATACAAGGGAATAGACATGGGTAGTGTCAATATTGAATTAGCCCGGCTGTGAGCTGAATAAAGTGCTACGAGAAATTGTACACGTCAGCTCGATAAGTACGAGTGTATACTTTTAACACTAATAGGATACCTAAATATATGTTTAAAATATCACGTACATTTTGATAATATTATAGAATGGGTTATCCTCTTTATTTTATTTAATCCTGATAGTTTTATAATAGCTCTTAACTCCTACCCAACAATAAACATGTACGAGTAATTCATATTTTTTAAAGTTCCTTCTCTCCCACTTCATCATTGTCGGGTGTAATTTATCTAGATATGTTTTTTACTAAGCCAGAGTGATAAATGCTAGAACATCAGACAGTAAAACCATCGAATCGAGTTCGCTCCCAATTAATTTATCTCTACAATCCACAATTCTCTACTATCTGTTAAGACGGAGGATTAGTCTGGATAAAACTGTTTAAACATTTTATCTTACTTGCAGTTTGTACGAGTACTAGATATATAGTAATATATATATATCTCCATACTTTAAGTGTATTTATTAAGCGTGAAGTCAAATTATTAACACTAAAAGAATTATAAATATTTTAATGTTTATTCCTTATGTATTAAAAGTAACTGACATAATATATTTGAAATATAATATCGGTACGAGTATAAAACTACGTTACGATTGTAAGGCGAGAAATGATCCTTAAGATTCTCTGATAAGTTTTTTGTGATATTCTTCGGTTGTGGTACAATGAAGTTCGTACATGACACGAGTGGAGGGGATATTGAAAGACCTTTTGTTAGATTGCAACAGAACGTGCGAGTACATAAGATAATGTTTCTTATGTAATAAAGCGCTTAACGATTCACGAGTAACACTTCCGCGGCATTTGATCTGCTATGGCCTCGTAAACGTAACGCTTGCTCTCCCCTGCTCCGACTGTTATATATACACCTATGATTTTCTACAGTATAAGTCTCACAATGTAAGTAGATCTAATATATTTGTCAAACTTTGTAAATAGATTGAAGAAGAAGTCGTATTGTTGTAACTTAAAATAAAAAAAGCAATTTTTATTTGAAAAAAATATGCTATATAATATATCATTTATATAGCATATTTAATTTATTAAGAATGTGAAAGGTTGTTTATAAAATAGTAAAACAGATATTCATAAATATCATCATATAAATGAAACGGAAAACCGTCTAGACAAATCTACCTTTCACACTGCGCTGGATGTCCCCAAAACTTCGTTGGCGCGGTACATAATAATAATTGTTATTTAAAATAAATATTTAATTGTTATTTAAAATAATTACTCCCTATAACATCAGCTATTAGCTAGTAAAATCGGTTTAGTCGTTTCAGAGATTATCTGGAACAAATAGACTGACATACATATTTTTTTATGTTAGTAATGAATATACGCATTTAATGAAAAGCCGTTAATTAGGAATTACACTCAACAAAAACTTGAATTTTAAGTATAAATTTTATGTATTTTGTTAGAAAAGTCAATAACAATTACGATCTTTTCATTCTATTTAAGCAATTACCAAATTAAAGGAACAAATTTTGGAGTTCATTCAACGTCTACCGATTATTCAAGAACGATATAAATGTAAAGCTCTCTCAGTCGATCGCAAACTTCCACTTCAAGCATTGTTTATTCAGTCCACATTGAATAATTTACTTTAAAATCATTAGTTTATATAAAATATGACATCTTTACAAATTCAAATTTAACGTGGTTCAGACTTCGTGTGAGTACTCGAGGCAAAGTTATTGTTACAAACGAATATAGTTATAATAATATAGAACAAACTTTTAAATCCAAATGTGTCTCATCATTTTGTAACAAATTCTTCGCCGACGATTCCGTCATTGTTTCCGCGACACAACGTTTTATGGTTACAGCGCACTAACGTAGCATTGCTTCAGCAGACGAGATAACGACGTTAGGTATCACATTGTTTGAATCGTTTTACATGTTACAGTACGAGCTATCGCACGACAACATGATAATAATGTTTATTTCCATCACTCAACCTAATGTAGAGACCATATTTACTTTTTATATATTTAGCGTTAATATAAATATGTAATAAAACATACGGTATTAAAAAAATGTATAGAAGTGTATTATGTTTTTTTTTAATTTGTATTAAATAAAAAATAAAAAATGAATGACTGCGAACAACACTTGAACCCGCGACCTCCAGGACACTGTCCCGATCATACGTTGTTTTCAAAGACTTCATGTAACTACATCAATACCTACATATACCTTCCACATCGATAAGGAAATACTTTTTAATGGAAATGCATTATTTACTTCAACAAATCAACAAACTTAAATTTATGGCGTAACTTTCTACGGTGTGCCGAGGAGACCGTAAATAACAAATTGATTTATTTGAATAACCTCAGAGTACATGTAATCGACGGGCGCTTTTAAAGTGTTTACTATCAGAAGAGTTACATGAGAGTACTTTAATATGTAATTACTACTGTACTTTGATATCACTTTTGTGCATTGTCTTGTATTACTGCAATAATATAATATTTATTACCATAAATAATTACAATAAGAAATGTTAGCAGTGATTTCCTTCGCAAGTATTCATTAATAATATTACAAATTAATTTCCGTGAAAACCTCATTGAAATCTTGAAAGGTTTCATTGAAAATGTCTTTTGCAGATACTTTTCGGTTTGAATCAAGTTTAAAATCTGACCTTTTTAAATAAGTTATTTCCAAAAAATATTACAGTTAATATTGTATATATTATTATTCATTTTGTGGTGAATCTTAAATTACTGATATTTTTTTTTGTAAATAAATATAATATTAATAATTGTTGTACAATATGTCAAACGTCTAAATCCTCTAAATTAAATAAGATTTTTTTAATATCTAACATAACAATAAGAGTGAGATAGCAATATCTATTAAATAAAAGATTTTTACAAAAGGCATTTAATACGAGATAAGAACTTGACGGAACCGGATAGTTCTTTATCAGTTACACCATTCGAACTACGCAATTGGTTTGGGTTTTATAGTAAATATAAATGTAAGGATTGTTTTTTGTCTTTTGAAATTTCGATGTCATAATACTTAGGATAGAGGGAATCAAAGAAAGTCACCAGCAAGAACTAGTGTTGTAATATATTGATTTTACTAAATTTATAGAACACTGAATTTATTGTAAAATTGTAAAAGACATTCTGATCAAGTTCTCGCTTTTCAACTACGAGTAGATAAACTCTCAAATGCGCGTTGTACGTGGTTTGGAAGAAAACGAAAGATTCGCTAACAGTTTGTCTTCGACTGAACAAAGTGAAAAGAACGGAGCTCTCGACGCGTTCTTCATTTCACGAGCGAACATTCATTTAAAGCAGGTGAAGAAGTTTTTCATTTCATACACAAATTACTTACATAATTCTTTTAAAAAATGTGTGTTGAAAACGGTAAAATAAATAAAATACATATTAATTATTAGTTATTTATTTTTTGTATATTACAAATAAACACTTTATAAAATAATGGCGGTTTATTATTTCCCATGTTATACAATTTGATTATCCTTTTATCTGGAAAAATAAATAAATCTATTGCTTAAGTAAGCCCGTGTAGAAGACGATATTCTGTAAGGTCGTATATCTGAACCGAAGCAATTTCACAGCAAAATGAGATTAAAGGAAGTTTTATTATCAACGATTTCTGAGGTTTGATAAAGCAGGACGCACGCGACGTGTCCATTTTGTTTTAATTTCCGTATATCATAAAGGTATGAATAAAGTTAATATAAATTGGCTTGTTAAAAATAATGAGCAATTTTTATTCTGTATGAGGCGCGTCATTCTCAGCTCACCTTCGAATTTCAATTTATTATCCCATCTGTGGGAATGGGCTCTTAATAAGCCAAAGTATTTAATATTATTTTTCAACGTCTAAGACAAAACCATCGTCATTTTCGTATATACGAGTACATAAATGGATTAGAGAGTTCTTCAACAAAATATTAACGTTTACTTTCCAATCCAATAGAAAACATGATTTGTGCAGATTTTTCAAAAATCTACCAAAAACATAAAACCAGGATAAATTTCAATAATCGCCATGACTTAACTCGAAAATCAATTTAGTTTATTTAATTAGTACAGAGTAAACAGGTCGATCGGTCGCTGTGAGTGCACATATCCATTCCGCGGCCGCCAGTAATGGACGCTTTCATCGCTCAGCCGGAGATAAATGTGACGAAGACACTTGCTATTTGCTTTTGAAGTTTCCTTCGCGTGCGAACACGACAATGCACTAAGGCAGCTTTAATAATTGAGTCTATCAATTTCACGTATGATCCATAATAATATGAATATTAATAGATTGATTTGGAGTCTGATATGTTTGACTAACATTATAATAATAAAGATGGGCTTTACCATAATTAAAACGAATTGACATTATTTTACAATTTTTAATAAGCCTAAAACGTTATTATATATTGAGATACTTTGTGTAAAATATCAAATTCGGTTATTTGTTAGCAACACCGAGCACGGCTTCTGAGATCAGTTACTTACTAGTGAACTAGAAACTTTAGAGTTGAGAACACAGAGTGTAATAAAAGCTTTTTTATATATTTAAGCACTTTGCACTTTCTTAACTAGTTTTTCTTGTTTGACTGAGGAGAACACTTAATGAAATTGTTCTAAAATGCTTTATTTTGCAGACTTTTTTAAATGTGATGTAGATAATTGTGTCTAAATCACAGCTAAATCTATCAAGATTTAGAAGCTTGGGTAATAGTTTAAAATAGAAACTAAATATTTGCGACCCGATACGACCGACAAATAATTTTTGATTACGTAATAATTATTATTTAATAACAGAATTTGATACAATATCATATTATAGGTATGTATAATAATTCTTCTTACATTTTAATTAAGTTATATTAATTTAGCTGTGATTTGGAAATGATTGTGATCCAGAAATATGATCTTATATTAATAGATCGTTTAGGGCCATAACATAAACACTTTAGCTCCTCAAGCAGTACCATCTCTACGATCAAGATAGCATTTGATAATTACAGAGAGTAATTTGTATTTGTAATTATCTGCGGTAATGTTTCTCCGTAGCAATTATCTAACTTGCTCTAAATAATTCACATAAAACTCGCATTAGAACTTGCTAGAGGCAACTTTGAACTTAATAGAGATTCCAGATTGTTTATCGCTAACATCGGAGCTTCAATAAATTAGTTCGCTTTAAAATAGTGTCTTAAAGTTTTGTAGAACTAGATCTCGCGCACTAAAATTTTATCTTGTTTCAAGTGTATCCTAAAGTTTGAATGATTTATACGTACTCGACGTTGAGAGCAAATATATTACTTGATATTAGAAGAACGACCTCTACAATTAACATTACAATCTAAACGTATAAAGACATCAACCAAAGTTTTAAGAGTATTCGATCTATTTTTATGTATGTTATATAACAAAAAGTTCCAAACCAAGCTCACAAAATGAATGGCTAAACCAACATTTAAATGGCAATAAAGATTGTTAAGAGTTTCAAAGCGACCTGAATAAAAATGAACCTTGAACGGAAGAACGAATGAACGAATGAACGAACGTATGCTGCAAATAGAGTAATATAAGGAATCAATGGAACATCAATTTGATAATAGAAGCAGCGAAGTTGCCACGACTGAAGCACGTCGGGAAATAAATTTTAAATCGTGTTAGAGTTTTTATCCATTGCATGTTGTTGGTTTTACTATTCTGACGTTATCTTTTGTCACCACGTCCTCGTTTCTTTTAACAATATTCATCTTAAACATTTGAAAGTAATCGAAATTATACACTACGTTTCTTTTTTTTGTAAAATACATTAGAAATAATGATATTTTATTATAAAACTACTCTAAAAAGACACAATCTATAATAAGATTAAAAGAACGTGCTACATATATATATTTGTTATAGTTACAATGTAAATTTACTAAGATATACGTTATTAAACGTGATCCAGTTACGTATACTTAAAGATATAGAATACCTTCAATGTTTTTGGTAGCATTTCACTAAACTAATAAAATCGCATTTACAATGGAAACACGCAACTAGTTCACATAACACGAGCGATGTTAGTTAAACGGAAAATATTTCTATATCGCCCATGGGTGTGAAACATCGAGGCTCACGTGATTTTCTGCGCTTTTTCCGCCTCCGGCAGAGATTTGAAATGTTATTTTATTTACAAATCGAATCACACAAATACAAGTTGAAATTAAATTGTACAAAGAGTTTTGTAATTTATATACTCGTATATTGTTTAACGATAAATTAAATTATAAAATATAAACGGTGCAGTACTAGTGCGGTATTACGAATATACTCGTCTAAAAAGAAAGTTCGTTTTTAAAATTACTTCTACATGACTGACATAAGCATACGTTAATAACCAGTTTGTATATCTTTCCTGTACATAAATAAGTTCATTATATTATTTCATAATTTATTTAATCGACTCGTGCTGATGACGTAACAGTAGGTAATCGAGTTGTTACAGTTGGTACGCGGTATGCGTTTGAACGCTACGTAATGTAGGTTGAATATTGGTGGTGTATTTTTGTGCCTAAAGATTGAAATGACTCGTTTAAATTAATTAAACCACACAACCTTTATACTTATTCCACAACATCAAAGATTGTCGATGTAAGGATTGAAATGTCAATATTATAACTCAAACACGAATACTCCTATTTTAATTGGTGATCGGTAATCCGGGTATTTATTACTAGCCGATTATTGGACTGAAATATCAATTAAAACAAAAATGTTTCATTGAAGGAACTCTGTAAGGATACAAAGTAAACTCCTATTATCTAAGTATAAAGGCGAGTCATTTGAAGTCGATGTTTACGATGCTTTAGTTTATTTCGCCTCAAACGCGGGTTGAGTTTGCTCTCTAGGCACAGCCAGGTCGCGCTCACAAAACATCCGATGGAGGTACAGTGTGCCGTAATTTCCCCCAAGTGGGGCGTCCTAGACGCAGCAATCAAGCTTCCCCCACATCCTCAAAATAACATTAGACTCTATCGAGTCTTGGTTCATCGAGTTTTTGACATTTTAGCTCTTATAATGAAGTACGCGAGGGTTGTTGTTAATATTAAAATATTTTGTGTTTATTTCGAAGCTTAATTAGGTTGAATGGCTGGAGTTGAGCTTTATAATTAGTGCGTCATTTAATTAAAGCAATGGTTGTAAAAATAATGCGATTACAGTTAATTTATGAGAGTTTTACGCTTAAAGATCTTTTGATGTATTTAAAGTATTTTAATGGTAAATAAATATATCACTCATTTCTTTACACATAATCTAAACATATGTATTGTGTCTTATAATATAATCAAGCCTATTGTAATAATAAAGAAAGAGAACGCTTTTTAGCATAAATGACATAAATATTTTTTAGTCTTCTCACTTAGATCAGCAAAAAACGATAACGGAAAAGAAAACAAAAGGAAAAATATATATTTTGTTCGAACGCGCTGAATCACCGGAAGCGACTGTCACTGTTTCCGATTTAGAAAACAATATCAAACTGACTATGGTTTTCCTTTTTACCTCATAATAATATCCGTATAATATTATTTACACAAGGTTGTTCTCTCGTATCAATACATTTGCGACTAAATTACTACCCGGTATGTGATACTTAGTTTTATTTGCGAATAATTAAAACTCATTTTATTCTTGAGGTTCAAACTTAAAGAAGACACATTGAAAGAAGCGTCTAATGAAATTAGTTTTTGTCAGCATAAAGTTCCGTCCTCGCCGCCGCGCCGGCTCACATTTGAATCGCGGCGCTCCGAAGTCGACGCACGTCTCGGACTGAATCAATTTCGCGTCGACTTGCTCCGCTCGCAGCGCTGCGCTCCCGTTACTCCCCACGTATTTGATGTACATAATCAAAATAATCACTATCATTTATACTCAATTGTACTAAGAATAGAAACAATGTTTAATTTCAAAGTTATAAAGTAAATTCGCTTATACAAAGCTTATCTTATAATATATTATTTTTCGCGACATGAAAAATAACACATTTAAAATCGTAATCAAATTATTACTATTCTACATTTATTAAAATGACTATAAATATTTGATCTTAACACTTTCACTTATTTTGTATGAAGACATAAATAAAACAAATTAATAAAAGAAAATTTAAATATGCAGCCTTCAGTGCAGCCTGTCTTCACAAGAGAACATAATAAAGGGTGGCCGGGGTGCACTCGCCGCCGTAACAGGGCAATAAATTTCAAATAGTAGTACTATCTTGTGAAATATAAGCGTTATTTACTTAATCTGAAGATATTTGCAAACACCTTTCCTTCCTTAAAGCTGCTGATCTGTTTAGCTTGAAAATTGCGGGAGGTATAGAATTTTATAACAGGAAATTGAAAGTTATTGCTGCAATTTATGCTAACTATTTTATTATAAAATATAATCATATTTTTCTAAGAATCGTAAGGTATGATTACAACATTAAAATGTTATGATGAATATTATGATAATGGGGGGAAATGGAGGTACGTGTTTACATCACCGATTAATGACCTAATATAACTTATTAATGCGCGTATTATGTTAATTAAATAATATTTACAATACAATTTAAAAGTCATAAGTACCGAGCAAACGAACAAAGAATTCATGCGTGTATACATTGAAACAATGGGCGCATCGCAAACCTCCAGTTACGGGACCAGTAATATGCCGCTTTTCAGAAATTAAGAACAAAATTAAATTTCTTAAAAGTTTTAGTAAAGATATTTTAGTAATATTTTGGAGAGATATGGTTTGTTCCGACTAACTTTGAGCTTATGCTAAAAATTATATCGATCTGATTTGTTTAAACAATTAATTACTACTGACAACTTCGTCGACGTCTCTCGCTCTTCAGGGCAAATCATCAGGGCTTAGAGATGAAGATGTCCCTGACGATTTCAAACATATAAATCCAAACATTTTCCAAGCTTATAATTCAAATGGAATTTAATTAAAATTACTTCAATTCTGTTACATTGCAATTATTAGCAAAATAGGTGTTTATATTTTACTTAATATAAAATGTCACCACAAACCGTCCAATAACTTTTGGACGATACACGAACAAGTAAACTGACTGAAAGATAAACAAACAAAGTATTTAAAATCTGTTGTTTACAGTTCTGTGTTACGTACTGTAAAGTAGCAGTTGGTTCTTGCAAAAAATATTTAATGTAAATATTTTTGCGAGACACCATTTTGTTAGATATTTGTAGATATGTTAATTCCGGACAATTGATTGAGTGTACGGCAAAGGCACTGTTTGTAATTTCGTTTGTTTCTGTCCCAAACTTGTCCTTCTTTTTATTGTTTTAAAGTAACGTCTATTCAGTATACAATTCTCTTTCTGAGAATGGTAGACTTATTCATTGTATACCACAAAGCTAAAACTTTTATATATAACTTATTGGATAAATATATTACCTCTTCTATTTGTCATTATAAATATATATAAAGAAAAATATATTAAACTGTATAGTTTAATATATTATATGTATATAAGAGGTCTCGTCGTTCGATGTCGATGTCGAGGATGTTCTCTAATCTATAACAATAACATAATCTCTAATTATAAAATCCGCCCATTTCTTAGTCTTAATTAAAAATATACTTTGTAAACTAAACTAAACAAGGAATATCGGAACGATATTAATAATATTAGTAAAAACTAAACTAAACTAAACTCAAATAATAAACATACTAAAGTCTACTATTAACTAAATCCAAAAAAACGTCATTTTAGGCGCCACTGTAAGTCAAACATGACAGGTCCCCTAGAGCGTGCATGCACACGCCATGCATCGCGCGTAGAGTCACTTAAGTAAAATTAGCTCCTTCTGAAAGCGAAAGGCAACACTATTGGGTGTTTTGTGCCTCCGATTCTCCCCCGTTTGACGTCCCTAGATTAAAAGTGAGGGAGTAGACTTGTAGATTTTCCGATACTCTTTGTTCTCAGTCTATCTGAATGTTAGATGTGTATTCTCACTTGCAAATTCTCTTTCCATTTGCGCACTCGAGTATGTCACTTACCTAAACAAGACGCACGCCTCGTGCGGGTAATTATCGGCTTTACGACTACTGGCTAAAAGAAAATTAGACTTGAGTAGAAAACTCCGTTATGTTATGAATATCGTGTATATTCAGGATTTATTTTCCAATTATTGCAAAAATGCACTTTACGTAATGAGGATTTTTTATATGATTGAACCTAACAATATATTGAGATAGAATATCTTCTTATTACATTGTTAACTTTTATATATCAATTAATTTTCCTTCTTAATCCAATGCACCAATTTTAATATTAAAATAAATACTATATATTTTTTACTTCATCATTTGAAACATAATTATAAATAAAAAGCAGTAACTCAACGTTTAACGACTAAAGGAAAAAATACAAAAATGGATGTACCTGTGACCTGGATATCGCAGTCTAGATTTAATGCTCTTTTTAAAATAGGAACGGGAACGCGTTACACGCATGTGTGGTTTCAACCATTCGCCTGAAACTGATTTAATGCATCGACTAACAACTAACATTGTGGGCCTGGAACGCAATAAGAATTGATGGCAGTTTAAGGAAAATTTTATATATATTGTCATTTTTTGTTCAAATAATATATATACGGATGTGATACTACAATTAAGTATAAAGTCTACTACCACTCGTCTGATTTTAATGACATGCTTCCATTAAATGATAGTCACCATTTCATTGGACCTAGTGGTATGTACCTTATACGATACCTGTGACTCAAAAAGACAAAAGTAACTGTTTTATGTGATAATGTATACACTTCTTCAACAAACTCCCACAAAACGTTTAAGTATTAACCGACAACAAAGAAGTAAGTAATACTAGGGGCGCCAACAAACCCTCAATTTCGACTCGTTGCGCTCGCGAAATCTCGGGTGCCTTTTTGTATATTGAGCGAAGCGAGCCCAGTGTATTGACTCATCGCTTCAATGGGATATCATGATATTAAAAGAAATATATATATTTTGAGGATATTTTTTATATATTTTTTCTTTAAACCATCACCTAATTAATGTATGTCTTTTTGGTCAAGTAGTTTTCGAGCCAATTCGTGACAAAGAATGTAAAAGTCTCCAGTGAAACGCTCCGCCCACTTCGTTCACTAAGTAATAAATGTCTGCCTATTAACACATATTCCAATATTTCCGAATAAAGCTCGATACACCGAGCGAGCGATGGAGCGATTATTATTTTAAGACGTATTATAAACGTGATTCTTTGAATAGGGCTTTAAAAGCTTTTTTTAATAACACGATACAAGCCGGCAAATATTTGCGCTCAGCTGTTGTCAAGTCCGAGGCAAATAAGCTGCGGAGATAGTAGCATTGACAATGAAAATACATTTTTATAAAGAACTTCATTTTATTTTGATACATTTCATTTTGCTGACGTAAAAGTTTTTACCTTCGTTATTAATATGAGAATATTATTTGTATCAGTGAAATAATGAAATAACCAATCAGAATTTTATTATGAATTACTCAGTAATTTGAGTATTTCCAGTTTTTATTCGATCTGTCGGTATGTAGATGACTTAGTGATTATTATTATTAAATACATAATAATTAAAATGAATGGCGTTAAGCACTAAAATAATGTAATACCTCGTTCTACATTACAACGGAAAAGTACTGAAAATGCATTGATTTTCAGTACTTTTCCGGAACACTTCCAATAAGCCGACGTATTGTTATTAAATGTGTTTCGGATATTCAACTATTAATTTTGTTTCCCGACTCCAACTGCAGGTCAAAGTGAATAAACATTATCCAGAAAACACAACTACACGTCGTTAGACCAAAATGTGAATTGATTTCCGCACCACCCTCTCCAGACCACTTGAATCTAGATGTCTTCATTATGTCGCTGTTAATTGGTTTACATTTTAACTAACTGCGACGCACTCCAGGAACTCCACGCCAGGAGCAAGGGGGATAGTGCTCGTACGCCGTATAGTTTTGGTATCTATACTATGTATTTATTAAACAAAGTATTCATCGTTCAAAATTATTTAAAATATTTTGTAAATGAGAAATAAAACAACCTCAACCTCATATATTGTATCCAATAACCATGTTGCTGAAGCGATCTTAATCGCGCCCCGTTTTGTCTCATCCTACCGCAGTCGCGATTTGTTAAACCGTTAATTAAACGTTACAATCTTAATATATAAATAAGCAATCAATTCTGAATATTAATTTTAAATCCACTTTTTATACATATTAATTTGTATTATGTTGAATAGATCTCGTATTTCTCTTTCACAGAATTCATTAAATGAGTCGAGAGAAAATGAAAATTAATTAATGTATTTTTAAATCCTTTCTTACTAGTTTCTTTCACCAATGATCTGAATTTAACGCTTTTAATTAAATCTATGTAGTTTTCATATTGCCCTGTAATATAACATTTGTAATATTTTCTAAATTTTTATTTAATCAAACAAAGAATGTCGTCAAGTAAACTTTAGAAGGTTTGTTCTGAAATCTAATATCTCCGACGTTAATAATTGTGGGAGTGTGTACGGCGTACCTACAATAATAAATGTAAGGAGCGGTTGGGAATATCTGGTACAGTCGGAACACATCTGCTGCCAAATCAATTTATCGCAACGACGTGACGAACAGGAAGAACTGCGGGGAACGGGAATCACTTTATTATATTTTAGGAACATTTTTTTAATATTAAGACAATATATTCTCTATTGCTTTTCAATATTAATTAATTTGTCAGCTAATTAGTTTATTTCACAAGGTTTTGAAACTCTTTATATCTAACTTTTTATTTTACAGTTATAAATTGTATTATTGAATTTAGTAATCTTTTGTATTTCGTAGTGTATTTAAATTAAAAGTAATGTAGAATCGTCAGAAGTATATGCTAGCTACGCTTGCATAATAAACCATAAATTAATATTAATATTATTAATATTAATATTGTATTATAATTGAATATATTATATATATTTATGTGTATAATAAGACACTGCCTAGAGTATTTAAGTAGTCCTCATTCTCTCTGCTCTGCTCTGTTTCCGGAAATCAAAGTAATTATAACGTAATTGACGGATGTTGTGTTATTAATTGTGCGATAGCTGCCGCGGTCGCTGAACGATGTTAATATAGTTCAATGTATTCAGAATAAGTTGTTAAATTTAAATTATAATTTTAGACACCATAAAATAACTATAACTTTGGCGATGCATTTCATGTTTTTGTTTCTGAAAATTCACCCGTGAAGTATAATAAGTTGCTTAATTAATTAAATTTAATTTCTCAAGTATACTCACTCGCTTCAATCAAATGATTTAAGTGATGTTATATAAATAAAAGTATTTAAACCAATTAAGAAAGTTATGAATGTGAATTACACTTATAACGAGGCGGCGAGACAATGAAGTCGATCATGTACCATGACATGTAATAGCATGAAGTTAAACGGCTTTACCTTCGTATTATCATACAAACGAGTAAAATCCCTTCAACCGCAATCTCGGCTACATCGGCCTCGGAAACAATAGATGTCTTCCTGAACGAATGACTTAACACCGCACTCGCTTTCATAAGCTTTACGTGAACCACGGGCGCGCTGGCGGTACAAATTAAATATACTTGTGCATTATTTTAATATATGTTACAGTGTATTTATAACTACAACAATACCTAGACTTTTGTGATTAGGACTAATAGTCAAAGACAAGAAATGATAGTAGCAATACTATCTAACAAGAATATTCAATCGAAATTCTCTTATGATACAGAACTCGAATGTTTCTTATAGCATTTTCGTTTTTTCGTAACTGTGCTTTTGTGAAAAAACATTTTTGAAAAATCAACGTGGTAAAAAAAATTAAATAATAAAGTGTTTCGTCTTCATAAATTTCACATAGAAAATTGATGTTTTGCGAAAACCTATTGAATTTGAATATTGAAGTGTTGCTCTTTATTTTTAGTTACGTCATTTCGCTTTATACAATGAGTGAATCGAGTTATCCTATATCCTACTCTTTCATTGTCTTATGTCTTGTCCCTTATGGCGACATCTGGTGGCGAGTTTCGTGGACGACAGTGGCTGATACCTATATAATTTGCCATATAGTCCTTGTACAAATATAAATAAAAAATCTTAAACTCAAAACAACATAATAGTAACCTTATTATATGTTAGCTGGCAATCACACCCGTCATCATACTCGTACCTACCTAGCTCTGTAATTTTCCAGTCTCAATTGTATTAATTTAACAACAATGAGATGTTACAGTAAAATGTTTTTTATTGTCACAATTTTTAACGTCTTTCTGCCATTTAATAATATTCCAAATTAAGAATAACAGCTCGATATATTTTTTAATTCAATCTCATTTTATTCTTAAAATAAAAACTGAAAACATTTTCATTCACTTCACATTCTTTTAAAACTGTTTATTATTGAAAAAAAGGCTTAACGCATTTACACTCAGATATTTTAACGAGCATGGTATTCAGTGATGCCCTCAGCGGGACGGCGGGACGGCGGTACTCGCAGGGACGGTTGCTTTCATTATTTTTTACCAGTTGGTACAGCGACTAAACGCGTGTTTATTTTATTTGATTTTTTAACCATTACGTAATTATTGTTCTTTAATATACGTAAACTTAAGGTGATTATTAAAAGGGATTGTGGTGGATATTAAGGCGGGCGACTGTTTCAATATATTATAATAATATGTACGTTTTTTATTTATTGCTCTTGACAGTTCATGCATATTAAATTTTCATTATTTACGTTTTAACCTATACCTTATATTATGAAGTCATAATACATAACCGTCTGGGTATTGTTATTTTATTTATAACTATTTTGCTCCCGGTTTCGTCCTCATCGCTTTGAACCATAAAATAAATCCAACTATTCCCCAACGCAAGCCGATTAAGTTAAGCAACACCATTTCTTCAGATAAAATTCACAAATATAGATTTTGGAATGAAAACTTATTTTTAATATATTAATAATTAATTCCGGTTAATCATTATTATAATATAATATAAAATTACCTTACATTTATATAACCGCAGCGCCGTCTAAAAAAAATAGCAAATATGCGGATCAAATTCTTTGCTTCCCGGCAGCATCAGCAACTCGGCAGTAACATCCGACCAGGTTCTGAAAAGTCGAAACAAACAAGATCATTGAATATATATTATTAACAGCTATTAATTATCAAACACAGTGAACAGTCCGGCCCCAACTATTCAAATGTTTCATATTCTACTATTTTGATTGATTGACGATTGATGTATAAATTATATGTAATTTCGGTTAAAGTCAAAATATAATTAAATTTAATTTAAACTTAAGAGAAAAAGAAGTAAGGAAAGAAATCTATTGACTAGTTGTACCTTATATATACAAATATATATACAGATACGGACTCAGCGCTGGGTCAATTGAGTCACAAAAAAAACTGAAATAGGGTAGACTGGGTACGGTTGAAACAATTTAGCCTTAATCGGTTGTAATTTTGTTGTTTATAAACCACGTGACAAGTATAATACATAAAATTGAAATATGAAGTTTTGGGTGCGGTATGGCTTTACCATTATAGTTCTCGGATAACTATTTAAAAAAATATATGAAGTTAAAAAAATATTTCGATTTGTCTCAACCGTCCCCATGCTAGGAGCGCACAGTATTTCGCCTAGAACATGCTAGGTGGACAATATTCATGTTATCATTTCCAGGTAATCTTAATTACAAAACGTAAACCACATCCCTAAACTCCAATTCCGAGAATCTGTTGTTTGTCACATGTTTAACTGATGAGTCATAGGGGTCAGAAGGCAGGTAATGAGTTTAATGCAACCTTTCCAATCAATCAGTTGCAATTTAGCGACACTTTCGTGCACGTCTCATAGTGGATTATAGTAATATTGTGAGTGTTTGTGATGGATATTAATACTGAGGGTAAGTCCTATTTTTTAATAAGTATTTATTTAAAACAAAATCTATTGAAATGTATTTTTAGTGTAATTTTAACATACATTACATATTTTAGCGTATATTTTTTCAAAAAAAAAAACTTTGACAGAGCTAAATTTACAGACATTCACCTCTATCCGGGCTAATTCTTAGATATATCATAGGAATAACTTTATTCTATATAAAAATACACATATTATTTAGCACACTTGAGTACAACATGTTTTTTTCTTTTTTTTTCAGAACACGTTTACTCCATTTCAAGGATAGACTTTTTCGAAGAATGGTTGAAACACACGAAGAATGAAAAAAATTCGCGTGTATATGTCTACCTTTCTTCAAAATTTCACTTTGATGACATTACTGAAAGTAGCCGAAAAGAAATAAATTTGAAAATATCCAACTTTTCAAATAAGATTGGTACCAAATGGTTGGCTTCAGGAAAGTCGAAGGAGCGTTTTTTAATTAAAAACAAGACGTGGCTGGATGAAGCAGACATACAGTTCACCGCGAGTTCTTCTGCGTCACAACCTTCGACATCGAGTGGGGCTGTGACGCCTGCAGACCTCCTGAAGACCTCGCAAAGATTTCGAAGAATCATCGTTTAAGACGAAGAAACGTCGCGTTGTGGATCTCGTAGAATCGCGAAGTGTCAGTGAATTAGTGACTGCTGCCGAAACTGCTGTGCGTTCAACAGGCCAAAGAAAAATTGCCAACGCGATTAGAGACATTAGTGAGAACCCAGATAATATTAAGAAGTCTAAAAATACCAGTTCTGTTATTCCTAGGCAGTTAAGTAGTGACGAAGCCTTAGCTTACTATATAGATTCTAAATCAACAACGCATGCATACAAACAAACAAGAAAGTGGTCCATGAAGGCAGGACATAATGTATTTCATATCATATCATATATATCATATTTTAGTTTAAGAAAATCCAAACAGGCCTGTCACCCTGCAGAGGAGCACATTGCTATAACAGAAACTCGTGCTGAAATAAATTTGCAAGCCTTATTAAATAAAACAGTGGAACGTCTAATATTAGCACAGAATGAAGTTATCAGCAGTGTCCTCCCAACAAGTTCATCGTTTACACTTGTTAGTAAATGGGGATGTGATGGAAGTTCTGGGCACACACACACATACAAACAGAGATTTGAAAACACTGAAGATACGGACGAGTTTCTTTTTGTATTTTCTTTGGTTCCCCTTAAGTTATATGATGGGTCCAAAATTATTTGGCAAAATCCTCGGCCTTCATCAATAATGTATTGTCGCCCAATCAAATTTATATTTGCTAAAGAAACGAACGACTTCACGTTAGCGGAGACAAACAGATTGTTGGAAGAAGTTAACGATCTTCTTCCAACACTTATCAAATTTGATGATTCTCAAATCTCTGTGAAACACGAACTTTTACTGACAATGACAGACGGAAAAGTATGCAACGCATTAACAGAAACTCGTTCATCTCAAAAGTGTTTCATCTGTGGCGCCACCCCCAAAACAATAAACGATGATCCCGCGAAGTTCAACAGCAATCAAGAACATTTTGGCTTTGGTTTATCTACACTTCATGCTTGGATTCGTTGCTTTGAATGCCTTTTACATTTTTTTTTTTTTTTTTTTATACCCTCTGGGTTAGTGCTTGACTACATTCCACCTGATGGAAAGTGGAAATGTAGTCATAGATGGTAAGGCGCATTAACCCAGTAACCTATTCACTCTTTTCTTGAAGACACCCACATCGTATTGGGACGGAAATACCGACGCAGGCAAGCTGTTCCAGTCCTTCGCTGTACGAACTAAAAAAGACGAAGCAAAGCGCTTTGTTCGGACAGGGGGAATGTCCACAACGTAAGGATGGATATCTGCCGTGCGTCGGAACGTCCTGTGATGGAAGGGGGATGGAGGAATTAAATCATGTAATTCCTGCGCACACTCACCAAAATGTATCCTATAGAATACTGAGAGGCTAGCAATTCTACGCCTGTGTTCAAGGCTGTGGAGGTTGGCTTCAACCAATTCAGGGTCGCCTATAAGCCTCTTTGCTCGCCTCTCAATTGAGTCCAGAACCGCAAGATGAGACTTAGCGGCACCAGCGAATATATGCCCACAGTACTCCACACACGACCGGATCTGTGCTTTGTATAATACAAGTAGCTGTCCCGGTGTAAAGTACTGACGGACCTTCGCAAGAACGGCAAGCTTTCCTGCAGCTGCTCTTGCTCTGGACTCAATACACCGACCAAAGTTGAGGTTAGAGGAAATCTCTAAGCCTAACAACTGAAGCCGGTCACTGTATTCCAAAGATACACTCTGGAAAGTAGGAGCCAAGGTGAAAGGGCTCCTTTTGGCGGTGAACAGACACGTCTGCGTTTTGGTGGCGTTGAATTTGACAAGATTGGCTTTGCCCCATGCGGAGACTGCCTGAAGTTTGTCATTCAAACGTTGCACCACGGCTTCTCTTTCAGACTGTACTTGATCTCTACTAGCCCGACTACTCGGCAGGTATCTTTCTACAACTGTGCTGTCGTCTGCATACCCATAGATACCGGGTTTCAGCAGATCGTTAATGTGCAGCTACAAGTTGAATATAAAGAAATGGCAGGCTAGAAGCGACGAAGACAAAGCAGATATCAAAGTTCGTTCCGAAGAAATCAAGTTGAAATTTAAGAACGAGATGGGGCTTATTGTTGATAAACCAAAGCCAGGATTTGGTTCTTCAAATGATGGAAACACAGCCCGTCGCTTTTTTAAGAATGCTGAGATGAGTGCTCACATCACAGGGTTAGATGTTACAATTATCAAACAATTTGATGTTATTTTGAGGACATTGTCTTCTGGATTCGAAATAAACTTAGCGGAATTCAATAAATTTTGTCTCGAAACCAGAAGACATTATCTTAGTCTCTATTCGTGGTACTGTATGCCTGCTACTGTACATAAAATATTAATTCACAGTACAGAGGTCATCAAAGCAGCATTGCTTCCGATTAGGCAGCTTTCCGAAGAGGCTCAGGAAGCACGTAACAAAGATTGCCGCAGATTTAGGGAGTACAACACCCGCAAGTGCTCGCGTGTTGCCACGAATAGAGACTTACTGTCTATGTTAGTTATAACATCTGATCCTTTGATCAATAGCCTTCGAGAGATTCCCCGAAAAAAACCGGAAAAAATATGTACAGAAGTTTTAAAGTTAATTGTAAGCCCTAGCATAGTAGAATCAAGGCCGGAATCGTCATCATATTGTCGCACAATGCCACAAAATGATGAAGATTACACTATAAAAGATTCATCAGAAGACTCTGATGATGATTATTAGGTTAATTTAGTATTTTTAATTTTATTTTTGTTGTTTGTATAATATTTTTGAATATATTTTCTGTTTTTATACCAATTTTTCGTTTTTTATTACAAAAACATGACTACCTATATGTAAAATAGTAAAAGCCTTGTTATATAACATAAAATAATTTTGTCCACCTAGCATGTTCTACACGAAACACTGTGGAGCGGTTGAAACAGCGATTGGGGTCAGTTGAAACATATACAAATAATAAAACAAGTACTAACAAAACATTTTTTATTAATCACTAATACTAATTTTTCGAATAATTATGCCAACCTATGGCAATATTGATCAGTCTTGGAGATTTTAATTCTTCTAAAATATTAATCAGCCTTTGACAAGTAGTAACATTTAAAGATATTACAAATTAACGATAATAATCACAGAATAAACTTAACGAAAGCAAACGAACTAAATAAAAGATAATTATAAAATGACTGAAACAATAATATCTAAATAAAAAGTCTGGACAAACCAAAACAACTCTTTTTTAAATCAACAACACTTCTTAATCAAATAAACATTGAGAATTTACTTAGAAAACATTAAGCTTAGATGTTAATCAGAGTCTTCAGAGTCGCAATTGTGGCAAATGTAGCTAACACCACCTTCTGTGCATTGTTCATGAGCCCACTGTTTACATGAGGTAAATTGAATCCACTTTTCTCTGGATTTGCTCTCTGAATATGGTGTTAAGCAAACAACACAGTAGCATTCTTCGTCTTCTCATTCTTTCGATGTCAATTCCTGCTGCGTACTTTTTTTATTCGTTTTAATTTATTTTTTTTACCTCTTCTATCGTCTAATCTTTTCTTAACTTGCTTTGCTTTGGTCCGTATTAATTTTGCTTCATGCTTTTTTCTAATCTCTTCTTTCTTTGGTGTATCCGTACAAATAGCTGATTTTCTAGTTTTCCCCCCTTTATTACGTTTCCTTGGGGGTGCTTTTTGTAATGGCCTTACTACCTTCGGGCTAAAAATGACATGATCATTAGTAGTTTGTGCACTTGTGAATTTTTTTGACTAATACCGATGCTGCCAAGTCTAGGTGGTGTATTTATAGTTTTTTCAGGTTCATGACCTTGTTGAATTATTGGAACTGGTGAATTACAGAGAGCTTGTTGTTCAACTCGTTCTTCCAGACACTGTGATTCATTAGTTAAAAGAGAAGGCGATAATGGTGGTGTTTCATCTTCAGTTGGACATATAAGTACAACTGCAGATTCAATAGTATTTTCTGTATTGAGTCTCTCTATTCTTTCAATTGTATTTTCTGGATTAGGTCTATCTGTTACAAATGCAGGAGCAAAAGCAATGTCAGTAAACAGATTCCGGTTATAGGGGTAAATGCCCGTTTTACGAAAGCCGGCTTGAATGTTGGAAGATGTCATAGCGAGAGGCATAGCAGAAGCTACAATCCCCGGTATATCATGTATTGACATGGTTTTTCCTGGATGGCTTCTGATCCATGAATCACATTTAGAATTTAAAGCGTTCTTTAAAGGGCCATATGCAGAACGATCAAGTGGCTGGAGCTTGTGAGAACAATGAGGAGGAAAGGATAATAAGACAATTCCATTGTTCTTGCAATAGTCTAATGTGTTTATATGAACATGTGAGGAGTGGTTATCTAGCATGAGTAACACTTTGTGTGACAGAGAACATCTAGAATGCTTTTAAAGTGTTTCAGAAAATGCAAAAATGATTCATCTTGCATCCAAACTGAGCAATTTGCGGTTCCAGTAGATCCTATTGGTCCATCTCTAACAAAATGATCTCGATATCGCACTCTTGGAAATACGAAAAATGGTGGGAAAACATTTCCAATGGCGTTTACTGCAAAAGTTACTGTCACTAAAGTACCTCTTTCAGTTGAGGTTATCGAACCAACTTGACGAGCACCACGTCTAGCTATAACTCTATCAGGCTTTTGTATGGTGGTTTCCAGTTCACCAGTTTCATCAGTGTTATATATGTCTTGAGACTCAAATTTATAGCGGTCCATGACAATCGACAAATTATCATAGAAGACGCCTACGTTATTTTTTTTTTTTTTTTTTTTTTTTTTTTATATGTAAGAGGAGGGCAAACGAGCTGGCGGGTCACGGATGGACGTGTTCACCGCCGCCCATGAACTCTTGCAACATCCGAGGATTTACAAGAGTGTTGCCGGCCTTGTAGGTAGGAATAAACGCCTTTTTTGAAGGTACCCATGCCGTACCGATCTGGAAATACCGCCGAAGGGAGTTCGTTCCACATTCGAGTGGTACGTGGAAAAAATGTCCTTGAGAACCGCACAGTGGAGGATCGCCACGCATCCAGGTGGTAAGGATGGTATTGGAGGCGATGGCGCGCTGTGCGGTGATGAAATTCGGCGGCAGGCATCAGATCGAATAGTTCTTCAGAACACTCCCCGTTGTAAATGCGGTAGAAGACGCACAAAGAAGCCACGTCTCTACGCAATGCCAAAGAGTCCAGCCGTTCGCAGAACACCGGGTCCCCGACAATTCGGACGGCTCTCCGTTGTACGCGGTCAAATGGTAGAAGCTGATATTGGGGTGATCCGGACCAGAGATGAGAACAGTACTCCATGTGTGGCCGGACCTGCGCCTTATAGAGCGCAAGTCTTTGGCCAGGATTGAAATACTGCCTCGCTCTATTGATCACTCCCAATTTCATCGAGGCCAACTTGGCCTTGCTCTCCAGATGACCATGGAACTGACAGTCGCTCGAAATGCCAAGACCCAGTATTCTGATACTTGGCGAGGCAATGAGGGGAGTGCTCTCGAAGAGCGGTGATACGACAAATGGGGTTTTCTTAATGGTAAACGCGCAAACCTGTGTCTTTAGGGGATTGAACTGAACGTGGTTCAATCAAACCAAGGCCGCGATCTGCCACCAAGTGGTACCACAGAGCTTGGTACAAATAGTTCCATGCCCTGTAGTATCACATCAGCTACAGCCGCAGCGCAGTCACTAGGATCATCGGAAGGGAAACAAATCGGCCCCCATGGGTAGGATGAAAAAAAGTACCGCATTCCATCCCAATCCGCTGACTTGTAGTGCCAAACGCGTCGAGTCGCAGGTGTTGTGCGAGCCGACCGTTGAATGGGCACTACACTCCGTATCAGACAGTGATCAGAGGAACCTAAGGGAGCCTCGACAGTGATCTGGTACTTTTCTGGATGTGTAGTCAGCAGAAGATCCAACAAAGAGGGCGTGTGGCTGTCCACGTCCGGTAGACGAGTGTGCGTCTTTACCAGCTGGGACAGACCATTTGCCAGAGCAAAGTCAAACACAGATCTCCCCGCGTAGTCGGTGGCACGTGACCCTAGCCAATCGGCATGGTGCGCATTAAAGTCCCCTAGGACTACGACTTCGGCGGAGGGAGTCTGTGAAAGCAGATCGTCAATCTTCGCCTGAACATGGCCCAAGAGTTGATCCGTTTCTGCATTACCACTATGGGACCTGTAGAGGCACGCGTAGACTCTGACATGGGCGTCCATGTCCACGCGCAGCCAGAGTACAGACAGGTCCCGACCTACAAAAACCTGAAGGCGACGGTAGCAGATATCCTCCCTTACGAACACAGATACCCCGGCGTGTGGTATAAAATGGTGTTCTAGTTTATACCCGGGGTATGACAGGTACGCTGTGTCGCTAGGTTGAGATATCTGCGTCTCCGTCAGAAACAACAAGGCCGGCTGCGCCGTCTCTAGATGATAGTGGACGGCGTTCAAGTTGGAATGAAGTCCCCGGATGTTGCAAAAGTCCACATTTAGAGTGGGTCGGGGTGCCGCTGCGTTGACTCGTCGTTTGCCCTCATAAAACACAAAAGGCGATACTTTGCCCGCCCCAGATACGACGGGCAGCCCGAGCAAAATCCGTGAATCATTTCCCTTCTTCATTCATCTTCTCATAAACATCCGAAACCATTCCTCTCCAGCCATTCCACAGTCGTCCCAAGTTCGAGGTCGTGATAAATTATACTTAACGGTAAGTTCGTAAGCTAATTTTCTCACCTCTTTCTTAGATAGTCCAAAATATATATTAGCACATCGAATCAAATATTTTGAAAGTTCTCGCTCCTGATCTATATTAAAAACACGATTATGTGCTTTATACCCCATACCTTCGTCGTCTTTGCCAGTCGCATCTCGCTTTCGAATGTATCTTAACAGGGAACAGTGGTTCATACCATGCTTATTGGCCACTTTTCGTAGTGAATCTCCAGCTTTTACCTCCTCATATGCATTACTATACACTATTACTGCTCAATAAGTCAATTTCCCCTCTGGAAGTCTTCTTCACCCGAACTATCGGCATCTACAAAAAAATAAACATCAATATATTTTCTGTTTCAACCGTACCCACAATGTTTCAACCGTCCCCAACCCCACTTTTGATAAAATATGTTTCATAGCAACGACAATTGTAATAACACATTAGGTACAAATAGTCAGTCCCTTGTTCTACAAGCACCATAGTATTCTCAAACACCCACTCAATACATTCACTTAAAAAGAAAAGATAATTTAAATATTTATGTAAAAATAAAATACTTACTTTTTGGTGATTAAAAACAATATGGCGTCTTACACAGAACAACAGCGTGCGGGAAGCGGCGCGGCACTGAATTCGTATTTGGATCTGTCGTCCACTTCGTTTTCCCCTTGGACCCCTCACTCCCCGTTTAACCGTTTACAAGATATTTACTCTGTTTCAACCGTCCTTTGTTTCAAACGTACCCAGTCTACCCTACTTATATTGATTAATATCCATAATATTAATATTGCCCCCTTGTTTGTCAGTACAAGAAGAATGCAGTCAAACAATTGATATTCAAATATTCATTTACAGTTTAGAACAATTATATGAAGTGGTACATCACCAGATAGCTTCTTTAGATAGAGGATCATTAAAAGGCAGATCTCACATGCAGTTACAACCGACCCGAAGTTACACGTATACGTGGTAAAGATTTATTATAAAAATAAAACCTCCGGTGATGAACAATGCACAGGGTAATCACGTCGTAATCTATTCAAATAATAACAAATTGTAATAGCTTGTGGAGAAAAAAGGCCTCACAAGCAATACTATAGCCTATGTCGACTCCAATTGTCGAAACAGAACAACTACTGAAATTATGCCCCGTAAAGTATTAAAGAAAGTTATGAAACTGAAGAACACCTAATTTATAGTGATTATTCAAATAATTTACCATATGTCACTCAAATGATTTTTTAAACTGGCCGGGCAATGCCGGCAATACGATTTATGGTTAATCCATAATATTTAATCAACCCTGCAATAATACACATGTATGATTAAAAAAATCAATTTATTAAGATCACTTATTTCAACCACATTCACTGGAGGCTAATTAAAAAAGAAATATCGGAAGTGCTTCCGGTAGAAAGGTCATGACGTTGAAATTTACACAAAAAATACGCGAATACTCGTACCACGCAGAACGTCAAATTAAATGTGGGTAAATTATTCATTATTAGAAATGAAAATAATTCGTTTAGTAATATTAAACTAAGGAATTGAATGTAAATAAGCATTATTAGTTGACAACATTTTAATATAATCTAATATATCAATAAGACAACATAGACAGCATCTAAACTTCTAAAACGTCAGGTAATTTTAAATAATGTACACCAGTACGTTATTAATTTTTATAAGTTATGACATAGGAATAACAATGAAACTAAATAATAAAATAGTATGATATTTTGAGGAAACCAAAGAATCTTCAAGCTGGCAACATGTAATTTGTAAAATAGTACGAAATGTCACAGACTAATAAATAATGTTAGTCTTTTTAATTTTCTGTCAACAGATAATTAATCAACCTAATCACAGACTAACATCATAAAAATTGGAATTTGTGACTAAGTATTAAAATTTCTACAGAGATGAAATTTGTAATGTAAACACAATGATTGCAACTATTTTCAGCATAATACTGTCTTCCATGTCATTTATAATAAATGCGACCTACCTTTACAAAGCCCTGATAACATTTTGGACTATACCTTGTAATATCACGAGTGAGGCAATTAAAGCTCACATGAGTATAAATCATTTCGGTCGTTCCCCGGGGCCCGTGAGATGACTCCACAACGACGTTAAATTGCATCCTTGTTCCACGAAGCAGTAATTTATAAAATTGTCACCGGAGTCTTGGAGAAATAAATGTGTTATAGAACAAATAGTACAAAATATTATATAGCTTTTATTACAGTTGGAGTTTATACTGTTCTTGATTTTTTATCAACTTAAAATGTTTTAGACAAATATTTAGGAACAGATCTATTTATTTTTCGTTGCCCACTAACTAGTGTGTAATTGCTAAATTTGTTTATTTTCTGCTAGTTACTTTGTTTTTGAAGTATTATTTATTACACACGTTAATTTTAGGTTGGGTGTAGTCTTTGTCGTTCAGACTACTAAGGCTCGTTGTCGTGAAGGGTGTAGCGTAGCAAAGATACATTTGTCATTCTATTCGACAGGCATTGAAGTCATATTTCCAGATCCTCTAGGTCTTAATTCCCTAACTCATCGTTGCCAAATTCCTCAGTTGTAGAAGATATTTTTTATATCCCTCCCTTGTAATGTACACAGGGAATAATCATTTCATAACAAAACAAAAAAAAGTTTAAAAACTATTAGAATTTTGTAACAAAACGGAAAATTAAAAAATAAATATAAAAAATATCCTGTTTTATAAAAAAAAAAAATACTATTTCAACTTTCCTCGCTCATCAACCCTAATTACATATGACGAATGAAACTAAATTCACACGCGAAAAAGCTCTAACAAAATAGTATCATATAAGTATCAGTATAAATTTATATACATCATTTCTTTTCTTGTCAAATTGATAATAAGAAAATTTATTAGTATAATAGCAAAAAAGCATCTTCCAATAATTTAAACAATATAACATTACAGCGGTTCTTGACGTGAGTGGGATCGCTATTGATCGTATCAGAGTGTACTGGGCCGTGGTCACACGAACGTACTGAAGAACGCATTTAAGGGGATTTACTTTGGACATTGACAAATTACCATCAATCGAGCGGACGGACGGATAGACAGCGGAGCCGTTATAAATTGATTTCTAAACATTTTATCGCATGTTTTAGTATTTTCGAGATTGCTATTTTTTATTCTATATGATATAAAAATCTTACTAGTTTTCTTGTCTGTTTTCCTATTTTTTATTATTATAAATATTTCTTTATAATTACACTTTATGAACCTATTTTTTATATTTCTAACATAAGAGCCTATTTTTATATTTATTATTGTGCAAATATCATAAGCTAAGCTGTGCAATGCATAAATTTGAGTGCAACGCGTATTAACGAAATAAATCATAGATTTCCCCATGAATTACAACGAAGTTTTTCATTATATTATCATATCAATAAGTTTAACTTATATTATAAATATGTACATACTTTATTATTAACGATGGGACAGAAATCTATTCTCTATACAATTTATAAGATATAATCGATAATAGTGCTAGTGTAAATGCCTCAGACGTCTTCTATCGGATTAAATGGCTCGATTCACGATACCAATTTATTGTAAAGGTCACAGACCAAGAAGCTAATTTACTACGATCTTTTAACATATTTACTTAAAAAAATGTTTAGAATGTTTTTTTTAGAGCGCAGCGAGCGAACCGAGCGTACCTTTTTACTGGAGACTTTTCACATTCTTTTCACATAGGCTCAAAAACTACTTGACGGAAAATTATGACATTTTGCAATCAAAAAGACACACATTAGGTAATGGTTATGGTAAAAATAAAAATTTTAAAAATGTCATGTCGTTGAGGAATAATCGTCAAAAAACTGATATCCCATTGAAGTCAATGGGAAACGATGAGTTATTACACTGCGCTCGCTTCGCTCACTATGCAAACGGCACCTGAGATTTCGCGAGCGCAGCGAGTCGAAATTGAGGGTCTGTTAGCGCCCCTAGTAGTGTTGATAAATCTTTTTATTAAAGTAATGCAAACGTGATGGCAAGTGGCGCTGTCACTCATGGACATTTGGTATATCGGAGTTTTATAATTTATAAGAAATGTGAAATTATAAAGTACAAGGTGTCTCAAAAGACAGTTCACATTTGTTTTGGTTATGGAGTGAACGAGGGTGCAGGAGGTGTGTCCATCGGTATCCTGGTTCTTGGGAATTTAGTCGTTTCTCGGGAGTTGACCTTGCGTTGTGCGTACGCTAGTTTTATAAAATCGGTACTTTGTAGATGAAAGGGAACGCACAGCTACGGTGGTCTAGGAGAGTTGGTGTCCACGTAGTCCCGATTTGATACCTATGGACTTTTTCCTATGGCGTTTTGTAAAATCTAAAGTTTACGCCAATAAACTGACTGGCACAATTAGTAAAAAATATCCGTCACGAAATGGCAGCAGTGACGGAGAATACTTGCCGAGTGCATCATGTTCAATTTTAGTGCTCGATTAAATGAATGCCGTAAACGCAACGATTTACTGTTAAAAAACCGTATTTTAATGTATAGTAAACATTTTTTCAATAACCAAACAAAAAGAAAACTGTATTTTGATATATAATAAACATTTTTTCAATAAACAAACAAAAAAACTGTATTTTAAAATATAATATAAATTTTTTCAATAACCAAACACAAAAAACTGTATTTTAATATATAATAAACATTTTTTCAAAAACCAAACAAAAAAAAACGGTATTTCATTATTATAATAAACATTTTTTCAATATTCTTTTTTTTACATTTTTTTCTATGTGAACTCTCTTTTGAGACACCTTGTATATTAGTAAATTCGGAGGGACGAAATGAGCACCAGATTGTTCACTTTCTAAAGTACTTTATTTTATACCAAACTTCTGTTGAAGGGTAATACTACTCTGGTCGAGCCAGCCCGTAAACGAGCTACAGTCAAGTCTTTATAGCTACGCTCTATCAATCGATTTTTTTTAGTTAAATTTATTTCAAAAATTAATAAATTTAAATTGCTGTAATAATGTTTTTGTTTTTAATTGAAATCCTATTATTTAATTTTTTTTTAATTTAAAATATTGTTTTTCATTTTAGCGTACATCAGTTAATCTTATTAAAGAGGAAACTGAGATTAATTTAGAATATTTATTTCATATAAAATTGTTCTTATTAATTTTAATTATTGTTATTTTCTACCAAAATTATTACGAAACGGATATGCAAATGTTCGTGGTATATCTTGAACCACAAATTTAGTATACATACATAGTTTAATTTAGTAACATATTAAGTAATACATTTGTGAATTTATTAAGTTAAATTCAAAATTACATAAATCATCTAGAGATTTGTTGGGTAACCTGTAGAATGAAAGAGATACTTTCGTAGAGCGGTGAAATCTTAGCAGAGCAACCACACGTTTTGCAGCGGTGGGCGGAATTCTACAAGGAGACGTATGAATGTGAGGACGCCTCGGCCTTGAGTAAGCCAACAAAATACTGAATCTGGATGTAGCCGATGGTGAAATCAGTTTGGAAGAAGTGGAGAGCGCGACTCGAAGCCTAAAATGTGGTAAGGCTGCAAGAGCGGATGAAGTTACTGCCGAGATGATCAAATATGGTGGGCTACGAGTCTTGGACTTGTTCTGGTTTTTGTGTAATTTATGCTGGAAATCAGGGGAGGTCCCAGACGATTGGCGAGGTGCAGTCATCGTACCTTTGTACAAAGGCAAAGGTTCACAGATAGACTGTGCAAGCTATACGGCTATCAGTTTGATTAGCTTGGGCGGCAAAGTTTATGCTAAAATATTAGCGAGAAGAATGCAAGGGAGATCTGAAAGGCTGTTGTGGGAGGCCCAAGGAAGTTTTATACCTGGAAGAGGGTGTATAGATCAGATCTTTTCCCTCCGTATGATCACGGAAAAGTTTTTGGCCCTAAGCCAAAAGGTTTTCTGTGCTTTTGTAGATTTGGAAAAGGCGTTTCACAGGGTTGTGAGAAAGAAATTATGGGAGATACTGTCCCGATACAATGTGAGTAGACCGTTGCTACAGGCTGTAAAGTCTCTTTACAGAGATCAAGATTAAGAGAGTCTCAAAAATCGCATTATCTTATCAGATCCTAATTAAAAATTGTTTGTAGTTAATTGTAGCGTATGGTCACTATTATTAGAATAATTATTTTTTATTAGTAGACAATTGTAACTAACGACCGGCCGGCCGCCTTTTGTTTTGCTGGACGCCAGCGTACATCTATCGACTGGCTGGCCGTCTATTGTGTTTACGATCTCCCCATACGCAAAGGTTCCTCCGCGAGTTCGGAGCGGGTACGGAGCGTTAGTCAGGTTCGATGCACCCAGTTTTCAACTCGAATTCTCATGTATTTACGTGGTTACGTTTACTAACTAGTTTTATATCTCATCTACTTGTTTCTATTGTTCTTCCGCTCACTCCTTCTATACTTTTTTTTAGTAATTGTGATTTTTGTGTGTTATTGTGCAAAAAAAACAATATCTGTAGAAATAACTGTGTTTCGCTTTACTATTACTAGCGTGAAGATTCCCAATAACCAAGATAGGATAAGGGAAGTAATGGCCCACCAATTCTTCAATTTCTGTAAGAAAACCTTCAAATTCTGAAACTGAACGGTTGGGTGAAAAATAAACCCCGATGACTACAACTTCACCAATCATTGCGGCTACATGACATAGTCCCTTTATTATTCTAGTTAGTGGCTGCATATTATTTACACTCTGAAAATATAGCAACCAAACCGTCAAGATCGCCAGTCCATTTTTTTGTAGATGGAATAAAATAGGGTTCTGCGACTACTGCTATTTGTATAGACCACTGCGCTATGCTCTAGAGTAACAAGTCCTGAGCTGTAGCACAGTGGTTGATATTGCTTTGGAGAATTTCGAGGGCCATTATCACTTCTTCCATAGGAACAATCACATCTCCATACATACCGGTTGTTGATAAGGGGTGAACGGAAGGTGTCTGGTTATTTGTACCTGCGACAGTACTCCCTGAGTGAGATCTTTTTGATTGGTTAACAGAGCAGATCTTGCTACCAATTTTATGATCCGACGACATTTTGTGACTTTCACATACCACACAATGCGGAGGCGCTGAGCAAGTGTTAGCCTCGTGGCCTGGCCTTCCGCAGCGAAAGGATAATTCACTACGGTCAAACTCCGCTAAGTAGCGAGCTTTTATATGACCAACTTCAAGACATTGATAACAAAGCCTTATAAGAGGTTCTAGTAATTTCACTCGTACCAACACCCAACCAACAAGAATTCTACTACTTTCTGCATTTTTTTTGCAGCCATGACTGGACAGCGCACCCATAAAGTGAACATGCCTGCAAAATCTTGTCTTATTTGTCCAGTCTTAGTTTGAGCTTCTGAGCATTCTCCAGCCTTAGCAATAGCTGTAGTTACCTCTTCTGCGGATACGGAGTCATCTAACTCCATAATTCGTAGTTCAGCACATTTGACAGGTCTAGAAACTCTGGGGAGCCATCGCTGGGAACCTCCTCGTGTGCCCGTCCGCTACCAATGTTGCTCGGATTCGTCCGGCAGGACTGGAAGCGGTACGTGCCGGTGCTCCCTGGGGGATGGTTAATCCGGTCTTTCGGGATCGGTTTAGCCATCTGCTACTGCCCAGCGCGGAGGAGGTCGGCTATGGGGTTTGTGCCCGATACAGAGCCGACAGTAGGGTTTTTTTTTGTTTCGTTTTGTTTTTATTTCTTCGTTTTTCCTTTGTTTGGTTTTGTTTAATTCTTTGTTTGTGTTCGCTCTGTTTCCTTTTCTGTCCTTCTGTTTATTTCCCTTTCTTTTTTTTTTTGCCTGCCGAGGGGTTATGTAATGGCGAGGGCGCCTCGGGGATTTTACCCCTTAAAGAAAACAAAATGAAAAAGGCGACTCTTAAAAATAAACTACTCCGGGAGGGTACCGGTGGCTGCTCTGCAGGCCGGGAATCCCTCACGGAAGCCTCGGCTTCTGTCTTCCCCTCGTATTCCGGGGGGGAAAAGACCGCTCGATTCTTACGACGACTCAGGCTTGTGTTTCATTGGATTTGGATTTCACTCATGGACTGGATGACGATTTGGCTGCGGAAGAGACGGCCCCGTTGGTCGCCTCTCCCGTAAATGACCCTGGCGCGTTTAAGGATATTGAATTGGTACGCAAAATGGCACCGCCCTCTAGGGGCACAAGAGCATCTACTCGTCGGGCGAATGAAATGCCGCGTTTGTTGAGTGACGCGTCCGATTACGACTCGGAGCGAGGTGTTGCAGTTTCTAAGTGTAACACTGCTCGTCGTGGACGTATCACCTACAGTATCCGCGGTGGTGGGCTCGCACGGGCTAAAGCCGATTTGCGAGCCCACGCCTATGAGGCCGAGGAGGACGCCTTCGAGAAGGAGTTGGGGGCGCAGGCCTTTCGATCGGCAGCACCGTCCCCAGCTGGTTACGTCTCTTGTTCGGGAGATGAAATCCCACAGGAGGGGAGTGGCAGATCCGATCCAGAGGCCTTGGCGGCAGAGCAGTGGCGAGCGTTGGCTGGGAAGTCAGCGGCTTCAATTATTGAGGTAACGCGCAAGTCCGGCCACCTTCAGGGCGGAATGATCAAAATTCTGAAGGAGGCTTCGCGGGACCTGCTGGAGGTAGTGGAGACGCTGGTCGGCCGCACTGCGGTGGACGAGACCAGATGACTGCGGGCCGACAACTCACGCCTGCACCGGTAGGTGGAGAACCTCCGGGCTGAGCTCAAAGCCTACAGGCGTGAGATTGCCGATATGCGGTCTGCAGCGAATCCTGTTGCTCCCGTTGCAGTGCCCTCCACGAAGGAGGACTATTTGGAGGAATTGAGGCGCTCGATTATTTCCTCAGTGGGCGTTATGATTAACGCCCGCTTCGAAGGTATTGAAGAGCGCCTCCTTCCTGAAAGGATCCTTCGCCCACCCCTCGCCGTGGACAAGAGAAAGGAAGCGTCCGCCGCCGTGAAACGGGACGCCCCTTACTCAGCACTGGCGAGCCCGTCCGTCCCACCGTCAAAGCCTGCCCGCCGGGAACCTTCCCAAACCGCTCCAGGCCGAGCGATACTGTCTCTTCCACCGTCCCTGGCCGCCGCTCCAGAAGCCTGGACTATTGGTGGTGCGCCGAGCTAGGAAGAAGAAGCAGCCGCAACAGTCTGCGGCGGTATCTTTGATAGCCCCCACGGTCCAACCGCCGAAACCCAATCCCTCTCAACAGAGGAGGGAAAAGAAAGAAAGAAGGGGGAAAAACAAGGCGGGTGCTTTTCAGGGCGCTGAGAAAGCGAAGCCCAAGCTGCCGCCTGAAAGATCGCCTGCAGTTATAATTAAATTGCAGAAGGAGGTGGCAGCTAAAGGAGTCACATACGCGTCCGTCCTCGAGCGCGCAGCCGATAAAGTGAACCTCGGCGAGATCGGGCTCGAGGGCGGCCTTAGGATCCGTTGGTTAGTCACAGGGGCTCGTCTTTTGGAGCTACCTCAGGCGGCTCCAGAAAAGGCGGCTAAATTGGCTACCGAATTGCGTGCGGCACTACATGGGGTGGCAGAAATCGTCCGGCCCATCAAACGGGTCACAATTAAGATCAAAGGGCTGGATGGCTCTGCTACAAGAGAGAAGGTTGGAAATGCCATTTGCAGCATCAGCCAATGACCTAACGAATCCATCCTTGTTGGTGAAATTCGTTGGGGCTACGGGAGCATGGGGGTGGCTTTTGCCCACTGCCCCGCTGACGGGGCAAAGGCCGTTTTGGATAAGGGTGAAGCTCGGCCGGGGTCGAGCTCCTTGAGCAGAGGCCAATGCGGTGCTTCGGGTGTCAGGAACACACGCGAGCAGTCTGCCCATCCGGGGTGGACCGCAGCACCGTGTGTTTCCGGTGCGGCATAGCGGGCCACACTCGCGATGGCTGCACCGGAGTGCTTAGGTGCGCAGTCTGCCCGGACCTTGGGCTCCAAGCGGGGCACGAACTGGGGAGCCGATCCTGTAAGGCTCCTCGTAGGAGGGGTAAGGCAGCTGGTCCCCACCCAGCTGCCCAAGCGGAGGGCTCCTGCAGGCGCCAGTTGAAGCTATGTCGTCATGAATAGACGGCGACATGGCTTCCTGCAGGCGAACCTGAACCACTCCGCCAGGGCCCAGGATCTTTTCATCCAGGCCATGGCGGAGTGGGACATCAGTGTAGCGGTGGCCTGCGAGCCCTACTATGTCCCCCCTATTTCCAACTGGGCGGGGGACACTAGCGGTTCCGTGGCTGTGGTTGCGGGTTCTGGCCCCGGTCCCCCTTTCTCCACCCCAGAGACTGGCCCGGGTTTGGTCTTGGCGCGATGGGGGGAATACGTCGTCATCGGCGCATACTTCTCTCCCAATCGCCGACTGGCGGAGTTCGAGACTTTCCTCGACTCCATCCCTCCATCCATTGGAAGACAGGCGTCGGGGAAGCTCATCTTCCTCGGCGACCTGAACGCCAAATCTGTGGCCTGGGGGAACCACGCCACGGACGCTAGAGGTAGGGCCGTCCAGGTCTGGTCACTCCTCTCCGGTCCGTCCCTCCTCAATAGAGGGACCGATGCGACCTGCGTGCAACAGCAAGGGAGTTCCGTGGTGGACGTTTCGTTCGCCACCCCAGCTGTCGCTAGCATGGTCCTCGACTGGAGAGTCGAGACGGAGGTGGAGACTCTATCGGACCATCTTTACGTCCGATTTGACCTCTCCACTGCCCGACCGATCCTGGCCAGGCCACCGCCGGAGGGGAGGCGCTTTTCTCGTTGGGCAATCAAATGAGGAGACCGACGTGGAGGAAAGGGCTGGCTGCATGCGCGAAGCACTTTCACGGGTTTGCGATGCGGCCATGCCGAGGGTGAGGTCTAGGCCCCGACGCAGAGCAGTGTACTGGTGGTCACCCGAAATTGCCGAACTTTGGGCGGCCTGTTGCAGGGCTCGGAGGGCTTTCGTCCGGTGTCGCCGTCGTCACGCCTTGACCCGGTCATGGAGTCCCTTCAGCCGAATTTCCTCAAGCGGTTGGTGGGGGACTTATTCCCGGAGTCCACCGGCCACTCACCTCCCGTGATGGCCCCCCCTTCTCCTAATGGAGGGGTGGGTTCTGTCCCAGACATCATGGAGGCCGAGCTGGAGATCGCGCTGAATCTGAATCTGCTGAGGGCAGGTTGTGCCTGTTGCGGAAGGACGGTCGTTCTGCTGACTCCCCTTCTGCATACAGGCCACTCGTGCTGCTAGACGAGACGGGTAAACTCTTCGAGAGAATCCTTTCTGCACGTCTCGTCCGGCACTTCGAAGAGGTGGGTTCTGATCTCTCAGAGGCTCAGTTCGGCTTCAAGGCGGGTCATTCAACGATCGACGCCCTGGGAGCTCTGAGAGACCTGACGCAGGAAGCTGACCGCGGGGGGGACGTCGTCCTAGCGGTTTCGCTTGACGTCGCCAACGCCTTCAACAGTCTACCGTTGGTTGGATTGGACATTGGCTGAGGCGCTCCGGTTCCATGGAGTGCCTCCCTATCTCCGTAGACTGTTGGGGGCCTACCTGCAGGACAGGGAGGTCCTATGGGAAGGCGGCGACCGGCGGGTCTACCAACGTAGCGTATGCCGTGGCGTTCCACAGGGGTCCGTGTTGGGACCGGTTTTGTGGAACCTCGGCTACCACTGGCTGCTCCGCTGTCCTCTCCTGAACCGGATGAGGGTGTTGTATTACGCGGATAACACCCTCGTCACCTGCAGGGGAAGGAACTTTGCGGAGGCAGCCCATCTGGCTACCGTCAGGGCTACGTTGGTAGCGGATCGAATAGGGCTGTTGGGATTGGAGGTCTCCGTCACAAAGACGGAGGCCATACTGTTCCACGGCCCTCGCCGAGGTCCCCCTCGTCGGGCGTCCATCTCCGTCCAGGGTTCGGAGGTGGTGGTGAAGACCCAGATGAAGTATCTGGGTCTCACACCGGACGGCAGATGGAAGTTCGGGGCTCATTTCTCCCTTCTGGCTCCGAAGTTGGTATCCACCGCAGCTGCCTTGGGGAGGCTTCTGCCTAACGTTGGTGGGCCGCAGGCTCCGTGCCGGCGTCTATATGCCGGCATCGTGAGGAGCATGGCCTTGTACGGTGCCCCAATTTGGTCGGGAGTTCTTACCGCCGACTCCAAGACCCTCTTGCGGAGAACGCAGAGGATCCTTGCGGTAAGGGTGATTCGGGGGTATCGTACGGTGTCGTACACTGCAGTTACACTTTTGGCGAGAGATCCGCCTTGGGAGCTACAGGCGGAAGTGCTCGCCTGGGTGTATTGGCACCGGGCAGATGCCACGGCTAGGGGGTAAGGCCCGAGGCGGCTCGGGTCAGGGCTCTAGCTCACCGAGCCCTGATTCGACGGTGAGAGAGGGACCTAGGGTCCCCTGCCGCCGGACTGACGACTGTGGGGGCGATCCGTCCCCTCCTCGATCGTTGGATCAACCGGCGGCATGGAACTCTTACGTTCCGTCTTGTGCAGGTGCTCACTGGGCATGGGTGCTTCGGGGAGTATCTGCACAAGATTGCACGAAGGGAGGCGACCCCATCCTGCCACCACTGTGACGAGGCCGTAGACACGGCTCGTCACACCTTGGCGGAATGCGCAGCCTGGGACCACCAGCCTACTGATCTGGTGGCCGTGGTGGGCGGGGACCTCTCGCTGCCGCGACTTATGGGCACAATGATCGGCAGCGAGAGGTGTTGGGTCACAATGGCCTCCTTCTGCGAGCAGGTCATCGCCGCGTAGGAGGCTGCGGAGCGGGTCAGAGAGCAGGCCTCCACCGCTGACCCACTCCGTATGGGAAGGCTGGGAAGAAGGAGGCGGGAGTACGCCCGCCGCTTTCTTCCCCAGCTGTAGTGCCTTGGTAGGAGGGGAGGGTGACTTCTCTCACCTTTTACAGGCCTACGTCGTGAGGGTGCTCTAAGTTCGGAGCACCCTTACACGGGGGGTTACCACCGGGGCGTCACGGTGAGTGCGCAAGCGATCCCGTGGCGTCCCGTTAAGGCGTTGAGGGCAACCTTAACGGGCGTCGGCGGGTATCCTTAACGGATTTTTCAAAGGATTGAAAAAAAAAAAAAAAGATCTAGAAACAAAAACGTCTTCTGTATTAAGGACATCTCCAAGCTTCTTAGCTATCTCGTCCGCTTTTTATCGGCTACCTAATCCTGGAATTTAAAATATCCTGGCTCCAGTTGCTGCTTTTTTAATATAGAAAGACGAGACCCCTATATCAGAAAAGTTGACGATTTTTGGGTCTCGAAGTATCGAGGCATAAGATACACCCCTTATTTCCGCTTCTGGTTGCACTCTTAGCATAATTGCTGCAGATCGAGGAGGTTGCAGCTTTTGCTTCTTTTCCTTTTTGGTCTTGGCCTTGGAAATATTTTTACCATCATGAGGCTGACCTTGTATTGAACGACAATTGGTAACTTCTATCCAAAGTTCATCTACAGAATTGGGCGCCGAAGATATTGCGCGAGACTGGGTCTGCAGTGAAGAAGATTTAGCCTTGCTATTTTCTTTACTCTTCCTATTTAAGTTCTTCTTTTTCGACTGTGTAACAAATTTCTTCACGGAGTCAGATGGTTCAGATGCCTGCACTGGTATGACTATGGTAATTGATGACGAAGGCATCAAGCGACCCTTACTCAGATCCGCAGCAAGAGGTGGACGTATACGCTTTGTCTGGCAGGAGGCTATCTTCCATAGCCTCCTGCCAGACAAAGCGAGATATTGCGAGAGAGCTCTTCTATATCCAGCGCTGGACGCTGGGTTGGAGGAGATACTTCTGGCATTGTTTTAGACGGCATCTTTCTTTTTCAGCTCTCAATAAAACAAACTTTTTCTTCAACTCCTCCAATTCCGTCTGTAAGCAAGTGGTGACTATAAGCATCTTTCTGTTCTCTTCAGAGAGATTTCTCTCAACGAGACTATCTATTGCGATCCTTATTGCAGCGACCGCATTCTTGATTTCACGTTGACAGGTGTCCTTTAGGTTCTTGGATTTATTAGCAACGTTAAGGACTATGTCAAGGTTATTCACAACATGTTCTCCTAATGCTTGAGAATCCTCGTTTTCAACATTGGGAAGGAAGACATTTGAAGTCTTTTTCTTAGAAACCATTCTACTCTTACCTTGAGTTTTTTTTTCCTTTATCTAAAGCAGCTTCTTCTGCTTGGAGTCTGAGGTACTCCTTTCTAGTATTTTCCAGACCCACACTATGGACTCCATTAGTAAACCATCCTCTCCCTCTCTTTGCCATTGCCGTAGTAATAACCACATTTTCTCCGCTTAACCCACTACCTGAGTCTGATTGACTTCTCTCATGAGAGCAGGGTCGTTTGCGACGCAACGACGATGGTATCGGGGACTCCCTTAAACCCATCGTCACTAAACTGGAGTCTGATTTCAATTCTAACATAAGACTGCGCAGCCGCCAAGCAGCTGGTACTCTCTTGGGGTAATTCATTCTTTCGATTCGCCATTTAAATAATCGTAAATGTTCCTTTTTTAAGGGCTTAGGCCCCCTTGTGATATTTTCGCGACGGGGTTTCCTCCCGCCATACATCTCTTGACGAGGCATCAAAACTTGGGATTAGGATAATTTCGTAATGAGGTTGTCTTCCTCAAGGCTTAACTGTGTGATTAAATACGCCTTGCGACTCTCTAGTTGTTATTAAGAACCACAACATCATGCCCCACAAACGCAGGGTATCATCTTTAGCCATTGTGTCACTCAAATAGTCCACTCTGCTAGTCAGAAAAGTACCAGGAGGTATCAAAATGGTAAGCCACTCGCGGCAGCTTACAAACCTTCCACCTCGTCCCACAAACTTGTAGGACAATGAACATTGTACCGATTACTTCGGTCACAATACAAAACTACTCCGCAACTCATTACTGAGCATTTGCTACCACCAACCTGGTTAATCTCCAACAAGGAGATCACCTCTCACTCCCCCTCTCAGCCAAGAGGTCTCTCCATATTTCACTCTGGTAATCAGAGAAGTACCACAAGTGACTCCTAGGCTGAGTACCCCCTGCCGGTCTATCTGCAGACTAATCCGGATGGGTACTGCCGAGCACTCGAGGACAAATCCGGCTTATTCCCAACCTACCTCATAACCTAAGGTAGGTCACAACAACAACAATAACCACCACTACACTACAGTAAGTATAGTAATTATATCTAATGGATTCAGTTTTCCTAAATCGTGATTGATAAGAATGAAGATATGGGCGTTAACGTAAAAGAACATACAGAATATTAGTTTTTTACTTTTTAAAATTACAAAAAACAATTGCGTGTGTTACGCAAAAAAGGTTGTGTCACAAGTTATGATCCAAAACTTTTTCGTTCGATAAATTTAAAGTGATTAGAGAGATGAGAAAGTAAGACATAGATAAAAAGCAAATTGCACGTTTCACATCAAATTGCAAAGTCTACAGCTCACAAAGGTCCTAGATTGTTTCAGTTTTGAACATAACAGAAAAATACATAGTACCAACTTTGAGATTTTTTTTGTTTCATTTAATTTTGTTTTATGCGTTCTTAGGATATTTTTAAATTTACGAAAATTATGCATTTTTTTCTGTTTTATATATTTTTTAATATTATATAATAAATAATCGTGAAAAGTTAATTCTTTATATATAACTCGCAGCCATATTTCGATTCTCATTTCGAGGTGCCCCTGAAATATAATTACAAATACTAAAAAAAAGACTAAAATAGTATTAACGATCCTTGATAATAATAGCCTGTCTGTCAAAAACCTATTGTTGTGGACAGATTCGTAATCCCCATTACAGCCTTTGATTTATAGACACGTCATATGTGCCTTTATAGTAATAAAAAATTTGCTCTTTGGTCAAGAGAATCTTATCTTTTTCGTCTTCAAAAATGTTTTTTGAATACTCAAAAGGATTTTTATTAAAGTCTACTTCATGTTTTGCCCGGTCAAAGCTACTTTTCTACTTCTATTTTTCATACTATAATTATATTTGTTTTGCAATGTTCCACTTTAGCTTTCAATTTAACTACTCCTTTTTCCAAAACGTTGTTTTTAAGAGATTGCTTTAGCAATAAGACCGCCTTTGGTACTCTCATAATGTAGCTTTTAATCTGTCTGTCTGTCTCTCTCTCTCTCTCTCCGTCCGTCTACGAGGGGAGGTCCAAAAGTTCGTGGAATGGAGAGGATGCAGCGGGGGTAGGGGCGCTCTCTTGATACGAATACGAATCGGAGACTCATCATTAGAATAAATACCGAGCTTCAACCCGATTGCGTCATTCGTTTACGAACAGTCGCCTGCTGAACAAGTCAATCCGGAAGAAAACTGAAATTATGGAGAAAATTGAACACCACGCTGTGATAAAATTCCTTACCAAGCAGGGAAAGAACGCTCAAACCATTTTGAATGAAATGGGAGTCGTATATAGGGAACAGTGCCCTAGTAAATCAATGATTTACAAGTGGCATGGTCTTTATAAAAATGGTCGAGAGTCAATTGAAGACGACCCCCGCTCGGGAAGGCCAGTTGAGGCCACCGCATCGGATACCGTTGAAAAAGTGGAGAAAATTGTACTAGAGGATGCCCGTTTGAAGAAAAAACAATTATCTGCATTAGTTGGAGTATCAGATACCACCATTTTGCGAATCCTACATGATCACCTGGGTATGACAAAAGTCAGTGCAAAATGGGTACCGAGAATGCTCACGCCGTTTCAGAAAGAGCAGCGTATCGATGCGTCAAAGTATTTTTTGGAGTTGTGTGGAGATAAACTTGCACAGATTTTGGACCAAATTGTTACGGGAGATGAAACATGGATTCATCACTGATTCATGGTTCATGGTTCGGTTTGAGCTTGAGTCCAAACAAGAGTCCATGTAATGGCATAAAAAGGGGACACAACCGCCAAAGAAATTCAAGGTGACGGAGTCGGCTGGAAAGATGATGGCTACTGTTTTTTGGGATTGTGAGGGGATAATCTTGATTGATCACAAAGAAAAGGGAAGGACTATAACCGGAGAATAATACGCAACCATATTAGAAAAATAAAAGGATGCCATTAAGGAAAAGCGGCGAGGAAAATTGACAAAGGGTGTGTTGCTCTTGCAAGACAACGCGCCGGTTCACAAGAGCAGAATTGCAATGGCAGCTCTGCACACGCATGAGTTCGATTCAATAGTTCACCCAACCTACAGTTCAGGTCTGGTCCCAAGTGACTTTTTTTTATTCCCCAATTTAAAAATTTAAAAACGACAATGAGATAAGGGAGGCAATTTCGGCTCATTTTGACGGAAAAGATGAAACATTTTTTTTTTTTTTTTTTTTTTTTTTTTTTTATTTTATGGAATAGGAGGGCAAACGAGCTGGCGGGTCACAGATGATTTGTGATCACCGCCGCCCATGAACTCTTGCAACATCCGAGGATTTACAGGAGCGTTGCCGGCCTTGAAGGTGGGAGTAAACGCCTTTTTTGAAGGTACCCATGTCGTACCGATCTGGAAATACCGCCGAAGGGAGTTCGTTCCACATTCGAGTGGTACGAGGAAAAAATGTACTTGAGAACCGCACAGTGGTGGATCGCCACGCATCCAGGTGGTAGGGATGGTATTGGAGGCGATGGCGCGCTGTGCGGTGATGGAATTCGGCGGTAGGCATCAGATCGAATAGCTCTTCGGAACACTCCCCGTGGTAAATGCGGTAGAAGACGCACAGAGATGCAACGTCTCTACGCAATGCCAAAGAGTCCAGCCGTTCACAGAGCACCGGGTCCCCGACAATCCGAACGGCTCTCCGTTGTACGCGGTCAAATGGTAGAAGCTGATATTGGGGTGATCCGGACCAGAGATGAGAACAGTACTCCATGTGTGGCCGGACTTGCGCTTTGTAGAGCGCAAGTCTTTGGCCAGGATTGAAGTACTGCCTTGCTCTATTGATCACGCCCAATTTCATCGAGGCCAACTTGGCCTTGCTCTCCAGATGACCACGAAACCGACAGTCACTCGAAATGTCGAGACCCAGTATTCTGATACTTGGCGAGGCAATAAGGGGAGTGCTCTCGAATAGCGGTGATACGACAAATGGGGTTTTTTTAGTGGTAAACGCGCAAACCTGTGTCTTCTGGGGATTGAACTGAACGTGGTTCAGTTCCCCCCACTCAGAAACTATCCCTAAGGAAGTCTCTATAGAAGACACAAGTTTCTTTCGGCACTCGTCGACGTTTTCCCGAGAGAGACCTGCACGGCCGGAATATACCGCATCCCCAGTACTGTCATCCGCATAACAATGTATGTTGGAGATATCCAACATATCATTGATGTGCAGGAGGAACAGAGTTGGGGATAGCACGCAGCCTTGGGGTACACCAGCGTTCACGGGTTTGGGGTCCGAGCAAAAACCGTCGAGAACGACCTGTATGCTCCGCCCAGTGAGGAAGCTGGTGATCCACTTGCATAAACTCTCGGGAAGCCCATAGGAAGGTAGCTTCGAAAGAAGCCCCTTGTGCCATACACGATCGAAGGCTTTCGCCATATCCAGACTAACTGCCAGGCCCTCTCCCTTGCTTTCAATTACAGCTGCCCAACGGTGCGTAAGATATAAAAGAAGATCACCAGCCGATCGACCATGGCGAAAGCCATATTGCCGGTCATTGACCAACTGGTGATCCTCGAGGAAGGTTAGGAGCTGCTTATTGATGATACTCTCCATTACTTTGGAGAGTAGAGAGGTAATGGCGATAGGTCTGTAGTTAGCTGGGTCCGAGCTATCACCTTTTTTAGGGATCGGATGGACAAAGGCACGCTTCCATGAGACCGGGACTACGCCTTTAAGGTAGGAGTACCGAAATAGACGCGTTAGCACTGGTGTCAACTCAGGGGCACATGTTCGTAGCACAACTGAAGAGATACCATCTGGCCCACTCGACTTATGAACTTCCAAGGAAAGGAGGGCTTTTCGGATGAGTTTTTGCCGAAAAACTATTTCCGGCATTAAGCTCGGGCACCGCGGGATGATAGGCGGTGTCTTCCCCTGGTCGTCCAAAGTCGAGTTTGAGGCAAAAAGAGTGCCCAAGAGATCGGCTTTCTCTTTTGCCGTGTAGGCCAGAGAGTCGTTCCCAGTGTGCAATGGCGGTAGGGATGACTGACAAAAGTTTCCCAGCGTGGCTTTAGACAGCGCCCAGAACTTGCGCGTGCCAGGCGGGTACTTTGCCAGCTGATCCCCAATTTTGACGACATGCTTGAACTTTGCTCTAGCAATTTTCCGTTTGAAGAATCTGGAGGCACGATTATATTTCCTCTTCAGAACTCTAGAGTTCGGATCCTTAGTGACTAACGCATTAACCCAAGCTTGATAAGCCTGCCGTTTGCCAGCTGCTGCAGCCCTGACAGACGCATCAAACCAAGGCCGCGATCTACCACCAAGTGGTACCACAGAGCTTGGTACAAATAGTTCCATGCCCTGAAGTACCACATCAGCTACAGCCGCAGCGCAGTCACTAGGATCATTGGAAGAGTAACAAATCGGCCCCCATGGGTAGGATGCAAAAAAGGACCGCATTCCATCCCAATCCGCTGACTTGTAGTGCCAAACGCGTCGAGTCGCAGGTCTTGTGCGAGCTGGGCGTTCAATGGGCACTACACTCCGTACCAAGCAATGATCAGAGGACCCTAAGGGAACCTCGACAGTGACTTGGTACTTTCCGGGATGTGTAGTCAGCAGAAGATCCAACAAAGAGGGCATATGGCTGTCCACGTCCGGTAGACGAGTGTGCGTCTTTACCAGCTGGGACAGACCATTTGCCAGAGCAAAGTCTAACACAGATCTCCCCGCGCAGTCGGTGGCACGTGACCCTAGCCAATCGGCATGGTGCGCATTGAAGTCCCCGAGGACTACGACTTCGGCGGAGGGAATCTGTGAAAGCAGATCGTCAATCTTCGCCTGAACATGGCCCAAGAGTTGAACCGTTTCTGCATTACCACTATGGGACCTGTAGAGGCACGCGTAGACTCTGACATGGTCGTCCATGTCCACGCGTAGCCAGAGTACAGACAGGTCCCGACCTTCAAAAACCTGAAGGCGACGGTAGCAGATATCCTCCCTTACGAACACAGATACCCCGGCGTGTGGTATAAAATGGTGTTCTAGTTTATACCCGGGGTATGACAGGTACGCTGTGTCGCTAGGTTGAGATATCTGCGTCTCCGTCAGAAACAACAAGGCCGGCTGCGCCGTCTCTAGGTGATAGTGCACGGCGTTCAAGTTGGAATGAAGTCCCCGGATGTTGCAAAAGTCCACATTTAGAGTGGGTCGGGGTGCCGCTGCGTTGACTCGTCGTTTGCCCTCATAAAACACAAAAGGCGATACTTTGCCCGCCCCAGATACGACGGGCAGCCCGAGCAAAATCCGAGAATCATTTCCCCGATTTTGCTCGGGGAGGGGGTCCCCGGCTTCATCAAAGCCGGTACCCTCCTGGGGTATTTTTCTTTTCGGTATCGCTTTCATGTTTGGCGGGGGGGGGGGGGGGGGGGGGTTGGGCTTCCGGATTCTCTCACTCACCGACGGAACATAACCAAATGAGTTTGATTACTAAACGTCGGTCTTCTGTGAGAGGGTGGTCCTTCCCCGGTCGAGCCAGCCCAATACGAGCTGCAGTCAGTTAACTGCAGCTAGGCTCTACCACCTAAGACACATATTTTTATAGTGATTTAGAAAAATTAATTCATAGGTCTAATAAATGTATTGAGCTTAAAGGTGATTATATTGATAAGGAAAAATAGTTTAGTTGTTTTATTTAGATCCCTTTCATTCCTCGAACTTTTGGATCTCCCCTCGTATCTATCTATCTATTTTGGTCTCGTTTAGCATTTATTTAAATATTTGTAAAAATTTATTTTTCCTCAGTAATTTAATATCAGGGGATAGTAGAGCTTATTTAAGTTAATATTATATATATTAACTTAAATAATTCCTATTATTTAATATTTTTTTTCTCTCTTTTCTCCAGCAATATTTTTAACTGTCTTATTCACATACTTTGCGGGTTCAGTATTAATAATAGGACAAATTTTAAAGATTATACCACCAATTCTTGAATATTACTAGTAAATATGTTTTATACTCATAGTAGCGGTAACTAATAATTAGGTATAAAACTGCTAAAAATCGTTGTTTTAGTTTTAAATTTATTTATATTTGATATGTATATTACATTTAACTTAATTAAGAGTATGTCCGATGTTCGGCTCCGTGGAATTGAATTACGAGTAATGGTGATATTGTGTAAACGTTTTATTTATGTATATTTTGTACAGTATGTGTCTTGTAGTAAATATGATTTAACAATGAAATAATATTAAAAGTAAATGTAGAGGAAGTCAGAAAACTGAAATACGCAAACCCTAATCCTGTAATACCCGTCAGGACTGATGTCGGGAACTACAACAAAACCTTTCACAAACATCCATTGAGATACTAACTGTGTGTTCATGTCCATTTGCAAATCTAATTGATTGTAAAATACTAAACTAGAATGAAAATATAACATCTTATAAATGTACATTTATCTTTTTAGTTTATCATATATATATATATATTTGAAAAGATGAACTATGATTACGTTGTATTGGTCATACATACTTAATATAATTTAATAAATCCAGAAAACTATTTAGATTTTGACGCATACACGTTAAAAAATATCTGTTCAAATTTAAATGATGGGACGGTTGCCTTGTTCTGTTGGCTGATACAAGTTTTATTAGTCAAGCAATTATATAAAACCTTTGCCATTGCTGAGAAAAACCTCATTTAATATATGAAAAAACATGTAACGGAAAATAACCTTGCATTATTCCGCTTAGCGAATTTTATATCACATACGTTATTCAAATTTCTTTCCGAGACATGATACGGACAAGTTCATAATACGACTTTATCAGACACCACTCTCGGTGAGATCTAAACAACAATTTATCTTACGAGTGAGTTAACATATCATTCACCTTTATAAATTATTAAATGGAACGTTATGTATAATATAATATATTGCTGAGAAAGCAATTTTATTAGTACTGAAACAAATATTAAAATACAATACATACAATATCTGCAACATAGTCTTTAAGTGTAAATTCAAATATTTAATAATTGTTTAGGTATTTCTTTTTAGTTTTAATATTAAATTTAGCAATATGTTATTAATTTTAGTATTGTTTATAAAAATATGTAAACATATTTTACACATATATATATATTTAAGTTATTTTTTAATCAGATGTTTGGGTTTGATCTATCACGGTAGTATGAAATTAATGTACTAAGTTATGGCTAATATGGAGGAGGCACAACGTCCAATTAATTGGCTGTTAATAATATTATGTCAGGTGAAATAATATATATAATGTACTGAAATTAATGCACATATTTATTTCATGATGTCAATATATGTGTATTTGGTAGAAAGAGTGTGAGTGCAACACACTCAACAATATATTAATTATTTTACGAAAATTCTAAATTTAAAACTCCTCATTCGAGAATTTAATACATTTTGTCTTATAATAATTAAGTGTCATCACGTGTACAACAAACACGAGGTGTGAAGTCATCAGAGTGAAAGTCTTTCTTTGGTGTAATTTGTATAATATATCAGAAACCATCTAAGTCAGCACCAGGTCCGGATTGTATCCCTTATATAGTTTATAAAAAATGTCCGTCGATCCATAAACATCCATTGAATATATTCGGTAAAATCTGGTCAAAAGGACAAAAACCGGTAACATTCATAAATGCTCTTTTTGTCCTCATTCAAAAAAGCAACAATGTCCGAGACTTTGGATTGATCCTAGGGACACTAGAACGATAGCTCTAACAAATACAATAATATTTTTTTCTTTTTTACAAACAAAAATGACGCAATTCATGATAAATAATAAATATTTCAGGCCTAATCACCAGAAAGGGTTTTTGCCTGGCATCTCTCGATGCCTCGAATATAACACATTACTATCGGAAAGCCTTAAAGATGCCAGAACTAGTGAAAGACAAATAACGGTATGTTGGATAGACTTAGAGAACGCTTTCGGGTCGGTACGACATGAATTGATGATATTGGCGCTAAGGTGGTATAACTTTCCAACGTCAGTTAGTGACATGATTGCATAATATTATTCAAAAGTAAAATTTTCCATAATCACAAATGAAAATCATTCCAAACCATTAAATTACAACATAGGTTTATTTCAAGGTTGTTGTATTTCTCCAATTATATTTAACAAAGTCATCAATATTTTAATAGATAAATTAATTAAAAACGAAACGAAATAACTAGCATTTGCAGACGACCTCGCGTTACTGACGCGTAATCCAAAACAATGTCAGCTACTTTTAAATGTTGTGGAGGATTTCTGTGTTCGGACGAAAGGGTTGAGGACAAAACCAAATAAATGCTACAGTCTATGTCTGGGTAGGCGGAACACCAGATATAACTCTTACGATCCGGGTCTTATAATAGGCGGTAAGTGCGTTACTACGATTACCGACGCTGCTCCGTTCAAATTCTTAGGTAAAAATATCGATTACCAAGGGCGCACTCCATCGTTAGATATGATAGTCGATAGCTTTTTGAATGATTTAAAAAAGGTAGACAATCAACTAATACCTACCATCAAAAAGGCTTGGATATATGATAATTATTTAACATCACGTCTAAATTGGCCTTTCCTCGTTTACGATATCAATAAGACCCTTTTGTTGAAGTTAGATGCAAGCGTCATAAGGACATTGAAGTCATGGCTCGGGTTAGCACATCCAGCGGACTCTTCTACCTTGTTTAGAGACCGACACAATTTTGGTTTAAAATTAAAGAAACCATCGGAACTCTATAAACACCTAAGAGTGATCAAAAGACATCATATCATCTCAAAATCGACTGATGATACTATAACGTCTCTCCCAAAAGATAAAATTGCCGCAGAGCTACAGTCACGGCTTCAATTCCATAAACAATTTATGATAGGTGCTCAAACAAATAAAGCAGGACTAGGATCAATTAGGAAAGAACAAGACTTAGAAAAAACATGCGTGCGTACAAAGTACACATGTCAGAAGTGAAACTTCTTTGGCGAACTAATTTATAAATCTTGTTTATATTTATACAAATCTAAAACTTTAAATTTCCAACATTAAGAGGAAGGGAAAAAGGAAGATAGGTTAGGAATTTAATTGTCATTAAAATAAAAAAAGTGTTGAAAATTAATGTAAATTATAAATTTAATTTTTTCAATTTATTTCTTCAATATTCTGCCTCACTATAGCTCTCTCCCACCTCACACTCCATAGCACTATGCGTGATACGACGTTCGCTCTGTCTCACTTTTTCTCTCAATCTTTCTCACTCGCTTGCTCCCTACTTTCACTCCACGGCTAGCTGCTCATGCTACGTTCGCCCTGTCTTACTCTCTCTCAATCGGTCTCGATCACTCTCTCTCTCTTTTCCGACACTTCCGTTGCATAACGGCGTGACGTTTCATCTGTAAAAATTTTACCCTCATGCGCCTAAAGAAGTTTCACTTCAATAATAAAAGCGTCTATTCGGCAAGATAAAACAATAATTACTGGTTGCACGCGATGAGCCTAGAATTGCAAAATGAATGGGAGACCATAGGAGATTTTTGTATTCCACTAGCTTTGAGATGGCGCACCCTGTTTCATGGTTGGTCCCCAGCATTATTAAAATTTTATCTTAATGCATTCCAAATAACTCTCCCAGATCAAAGTAACTTCGTAAGATGTAAAGTAAAGTAAAGGGGCCCCTTAAACTTACACCTGGGTCGCAAGTCCCAGGCATTGTTTGAGCTCCTCTTCTTGCAACGCGATGGGCCCGGCACCTGCACGGTGAATCCATGGATTGCTAAGAAGCTTAGTCTCTTGTAATAATTGTGAGAATACTGGCTTAAAGTATTATTAAAAATATACAATGAACCTTATAAATTTATCAATTAATTAGCTTCCAAAGCTAATGGTAATTTGTCGTAAATATCTGATTGTCTCGAGGGTACTGGTTTATTAAGTTTCGTCACTTGAGTCGCTGGAAACTCTTTCAAGTGTTTCGTGATAACTTTCCTACAACCCGAAAGAAATTTGAAATAATATTAAAAAGTATCGTCTTGTAAATAACACAATATTCTATTAAAAGAGAAATATAATTATCATTACATTTTAATTACCAACATTAGTCGTTTTAGAAATATTCATTTGTCATAAATAAAAAAATATAATTTTCAAAGTCAATATATAGTTATATTAATTGCGCTAACAGATTTGAGTCAATGGAAGAATAGTATCCGATCATCATACAGTCTCAAACAAGGCGGTGTCCAGTATTTAATTATTTAGTTATTTTATCGGATACCCATAACTTCAATATTTATTTTTTGTATGTTATATATGTTTTTGTTATAAATAAATATTGTTTGAAATAAAGAAAATGTTATAAAAATAAAGCTGAGTGAGCTGAGGATTAGTGATCACGCTCAGTTCATCGACGTCTTCGAAACGCCTCGACGTGCTGATGGCACGTCATCAAGCCCTCATTAAGTTACAAACAACGATGTAGCTCTAAATGTCGATGTAACTATCAAAGATGCTACTAACAGTTATTACATTTTCATTCTGCAATAGTTACATTTTATTTAGACTGTCATAGAAGGTAATATCCACACAGATTGTAGGAAGAATCGTTAAAGTTATACGACAAAACATAACGAATGACCTCAATATTTTCAATGGTTTCTTTTATTGACCACATGGCTCATATATACTGTACTATACGGAGACTGTTGTTCTATAGAGCCTAATTTATAAGTAGCGTTTTTTGATACGGATTAGTGAATACAGTGTGGTGAGATCGAGTATCGTATTGTGTATCGGATGACTTAATCTACCTTAATCCTGTCAATATTGTTAGTAACATATCCTTTAATGTCAATAAGAAATAAATTGAAATAAACATCATTTCGAGGGAATCCTCGGGGCTCCAGTAGATTTAATAACGTGATAGTGACATCAAAAATCGTGGTTGGTGAGCGGTCAGATTATAATTATAATCAGATGTCATATAATTATGTACAAATGATTATATACCTATTACTGTTCAGTATATCAAACATTATGAACCTCAATTATAAATTCTGTAGTTATTCACTGTACAGTAATATAAACAGGCACAATTGGATAAAATTTACTATACATATTAGTTAATAGCAAAACTAAATTATCCACCGCATTCAAAACTACGCTAATTTCACCGATTATAGTCATAAATTTGACACAAAGTAGACTTTGTTTTATCTAGAGACATTATCCTAAGATGTTTTATAGATTCAAACCAGTCCAGAATTTCCTTTTGATCTTCAAAAGGAAATTCTTATTGTGATCAAACAGAAAAAATTAATACCTTAATACCAGAACATCTTCTACACTAGTTAGTAGTTTAAATGATCTTCCCAACATATAAAACAGTAGTTTTATTAGAATTATTTTATTAAAATTATACTACCAACATATACCTTTTAAATGGCTATAGCATCTAAAAACGGTATTGATTTTTTTATATCTTAATTAAGAAATATTAATTAAAAATTGTTCAGGAGCAAACAATTTATAGACTATAATATTACAAAGTCCCTATCCCGTTTAACCATTCATATTAATTAGGAAATAATGGATAGGTTAGTAGATAACTATCTGTCTATCTGTCCGATTAACTTTAAAATTTTACATAGTTACTTCTTTTGAGACGTAGACGTCCACTAAGAACGGATTTCACGGAATTCCTATCCCAACGGATTTCAACTTTTTGCATTTCGCCAAGTTTTGATCATGTAGGAGCTATTCACTTAACGCTTCCGGTTACCATAGCAATGGTTACCATACCAATGCCATATACCATAGCCACAGTTACTGCGACAACGGTTACTATTGCAATGATTACCATGGCAACGAGAGTTTAAATGTGGGTGCAAAAAGTTGGAATTAAAAAAAAAATAATTAAAAATTAAGGACGTAAAAATAAAATTGCAGACGAAATTGAACTTGATATATTTGAAAAATATGTAGGGGATATATTGTAAAAGTATGCAATATTAAATGTATATAAGGGAGGTGCGAAGAACGCGCCATACTGACACACTGACACACTCAGTTATGATACTCGTAGTTCAGAAGATATAGATTATTGTCTCATCCACAAACAAAGTTGGATAACAAAATTAGTTATAATACAACCGTTTTATTGTCGGAGATCTGGCGAAACAGTTCGGAAGAGACACCATTAAATAAAGAAAGGATTTCACTTTATGTTGCTAAAAACGTATAAACTTTATTCCCTTACGATTTGCCAATTGATTATTGATTATCGTGTATCTATCATTCTGACAGTCTGATTATTATATTGTTATCTTATTTATAATGTAGTCGTTTAGGCTTCATAAGGTGTCTTAAAATATATATTGTTTTAAAATAACTTCGCTGCAAATTTTTGTTTACAAGCAAAATAAATACTCGTTGTTATATATTTGTATAACAAATAATTTATACACCATTTTGGGTATAATAGTTGCCACAACCCCAATTCATAGTTGCAGCTAATAGAAAGGTCTCTACTATTTGCTGTATTTAGAAATGGTCTCTAGAGAGACCTAGCTATCATCGACTATACCACAATAGGAAGACGTAAAGATAAGCATTTAGTTTTTCCCTTTTAACTTTTTTAATTCCTTTCTAAAAAGTATAAGCTCTTTTTATAGTAAAAAGAAAGAGGTAGTGCGTTGTAAATGATTATATTAACTTCTGATACAATCGGGTCTTCGAGAAAAGAACACTATAGCCGTGTCTTACCGCTCGGCTTGGTGGGGCCCATTCGTCCCCAGAACTGGTTGTCGTTTGTTTATAAAGTAGAATATAAATAAATTACATTTTGAATAATTATTTGCATATCAGTAATATTGTACTAAAAGAAATTACTATCTTAAATTTATTATACTCGTATATTTACATTTTGCCACCTTAATAAACTTTAAAGTGGAACAATATGATCTATTAATGTTGTTCCATGAGCCAGCGCCCGCAATATTGCCTTAGGCCTTAATTAAAGGTCTAAAGTCATGGATACTCAATTAATTCCATAATAAATATTAAAGTAGCAGATAATTAGTATATTCATAATGAACTATATTCGTAGGTCCGATTTAGTTTTCTTTACCAAAAATAGTTTGTTTTTTCGATAACGTTACAGTTTAACGACTGCCTTAGGCCTTAATTAAAGGTCTAAAGTCATGGATACTCAATTAATTCCATAATAAATATTAAAGTAGCAGATAATTAGTATATTCATAATGAACTATATTCGTAGGTCCGATTTAGTTTTCTTTACCAAAAATAGTTTGTTTTTTCGATAACGTTACAGTTTAACGACTAAATGAATTAATGGATTTCGATGAAAAGCTACAAGTATACGTACATCCAAGAGATATATTTTTTAAAATTTTGTTTTTTTTCTTATACCAAAAAGTCGCAAACTAACTGACATTCAACCTGGTCGTAAATGGGCTGTCGCCCGTGGCTTTCAAACATTTACGTATTATTCGAGTCGTTGAAAAGAAAATTAGTTACTCATTTATAAATCGAAAAGTAAAATAAACTTGTAGTTTTAGCAAATCGACTTGTCTCAACAGTAATTAATTAACAGGGTAAGCAGACTTCAGTCTTTTTAAAGGAAGAACGGCCCTGAATAAATAAGTTTTACGAATACTTCCGTGTGCTTCGATCGTAGCGATAACTGTACATTTATTTCCAGCTATTTATTAAATGCAATTAATTTGAGAAGATTATTACTTAGAATTACTAACATCGGTTACATTAATGAAACAAATAAATTAATTTCCGATGTTATTATTATATATAAGCAAAGATGTTTTCTCAAACAGACAGACTGTAGTTAACATCAACTACATTAAATATATGGACCAATAAGAACAGACAATCATACTGACAAATAAAATATTTACTGTCCAATTAATAATAATTCAGCCGTTAATTTAGAGCACCACTAACCAGCACCTGTGTTATATTATCTATTACCAACTGACATATAAGGTTGTTTATGAATGTTGGATCCGTATAATCAAGTTAATTACAATTTAAGTATAAAATATATTCTCTATGCAATCTTACAGATTGTAGAAAGTCCTAAAGTCATATCGAATGCAATACCTAAAATAATAACTGGAATTATTGGTAATTCCTCTGCCACGTTTAGGAAACGAGACGACATACCTTTTACTTAGCAACTTACTTTTAGGCCCTTGTATTTTAATTAAGGAAATTGATTAAAACAAAATATATATTGTTAACTACTAAACAGATTTTTTCCCTACCTAACTAATAGAAACGTATAAGTACTAAAATAAAAGTGCAAATACATTTTTAATTCCTCCATATAATAATGTAGGAAATACATTTTAAATAAATTAAAAATAACACACTTCCTAGTACACAACCTTATGGAATAGATTAAGTAATTGTTGCTTCTGTCGATTTCACTTGCTCCAAGGTGTCATTACTTTTATTTTTATTTATGTATGTGTACTGCAAAGTCCTTCGTTAAATCAAGCTGTTATAAAAAATATTCTCGTATGAATGTATGCAGAATATATGCCTGTATGCAGACACGAATATATCTGCATCATTTTACTCCCCAAATCCGTATCCAAATATGCCATTTGGTAAAATAATGTATCTAAAGCAGCCAACTGTGTCACCACCACAGCTCACGCCAACTTTGACCGCAAAAACTCATAAATTTTACACATAGTAATATTACGACACCAACAAAGAATATAACTTTTATTAAATATATTTGAAACGCAGTTCAAAAGCTACTAATTATTTAAATTAATTTAAAAATACCACATTGAGGACTGAACAAGCGGCAGATTAAAATTCAAAGGTAACTAACTAATGACAAAGATATTTTCTTTCACATCAGTTTCTTTGCCTCAGGGCAAAAATTTTAAAAGCTACTCGTACATTACTGTAAAGGCTATTTTAGTGATATTTAAGAGACATTCGTATGAACTGCAAAAGCTCAGTTCAGTCTTGAACCAGCATTAAACAGAACAATATTAGAATATTTCATATAATTTGTCATTTATAAAACCACATTAACTATGTTTTAAAGTTTCGCCGTTAATGTTGAATAGTCTATATTTCCTTCCGGTATTTCAGAATAATAGTAATACGAACGGTTTGATATAATGTGAATTCTGATTGGAAGCCACATAAAAAGTTTTATAAATTATTCCGAGCTCAAAGCACTATAGAATGTCATTGACAATTAGAAGCTTAATAATACTTTAAAAATTTCATTGTATACTTTCTTTAGGCATCCATTTTACTTCATTTATTCTTATTAATGGTTTGTTTTTAATGATACTTAAATTGTATTTGAAAAAAGAAGTTAAGTTATACAAAAGATCTAGTAGTAGTTAGTATGAGATTTATATAAGGATATCTACTTGGATTAAATTTCATTACAGAAGAACTATTAAATAGTGACGTTAATGAAGGACTAGACGTAAACTTACATAATACTTAATTTCTTTTTATACTGTTAAAGTCAGTCTTTGGTCATCGGTTTTATCCTACAGATGGAAGTAAAGTGTCCACACATCTAAATAAACTTTAGCAAAATAGTTTATTTTAGCTAAGGATTACTTATTTAAATAATTAGTTCATAATAAAAATTAATTTAATTTTTTATTGTTTTGCACACAAGGAAAACAGTATCCCTTGTTCCAATCACAAGAAATAAGATAGCCTTTCCAGTAACATACCAAGAACGTTAAACAGAACTGGAGATTTTGAACAAAATGCTATCGAAGAGAAATTTATCTTGATTTTGAGACAAACTAGAAACTTTTGCAACATTTTAATACTTTTTGATTCCTTTGGGTTTAGGCATTTTGAAAAACATGTTTTAATCATATTTTAAGTTCTGAGTTGCCGTTTCCAACTTCAGCGTTTGCTGTACTCCACATCACAAACTACTTCAGACTCAAATGATTAAAAAAAATAGTACACAATTATTTAAAATTACTTATTTCCTATAACTAGGTTCGAACTTTGACTCTGACACGTACTAACTACTACTACATTTGCGTCAAAAAATCGATAACTAACTCTCAAAATCTTTTGAAAATAAATGAACGGCTTTTAAAGGTAAATTACGTAAAAGTTTATGATATGGTTTTAATTAATGTTTTTGTTATTTATTTTAGAAGAAAGATACGTTTAAGCAATGGCAGGAAGTACCGGATGATAATGAAAGTATGAAAGAGGAGATGAAAATGTTATATAAAAGATGTAAGAAGAGAGCGAAAGTAGCTGTAGCCATTGCCAGAGCTGAGGTGCAAGAGTTATATAGGTCGCTAGAGTTTCCTGCAGGTCAAAAGGAACTCTACCGGATAACAAAGCGTAGGGAGAAGAATGCTAGAGATGTCATACATGTAAAATGCATAAAAAATGATACTGGAAGGGTGTTGATGAGAGATGAGGATATAAAAAAGAGATGGAAGGTATATTTTGAAACATTAATGAATGAAGAAAATGATTGGAGTGAAGCTTTGAAAAACCAGCCGGTAAATAAAGGATTAGTGAAAGAAGTGACCGATGATAAAGTGAAAGCGGCTGTGCAAGGTATGAAGAATGGAAAAGCTGTAGGGTCGGATGCGATACCAGTGGAAGTATGGAAGGTTTTAAATGAATATGGGTATAAGTAGCTGGCTTTATTTTTCAATAAGTTGTTGTATGAAGAAATGATCCCTGATGAATGGTGCAATAGTGACCTAGTGCCCATTTATAAAAATAAAGGTGACATACAAGACTGCAACAGTTATCGGGGTATAAAGCTCATGTCACATACTATGAAAGTATGGGAGAAAGTGATAGAGAAAAGAATGCGAGACGAGAGTGATGTTTCGGAGAACCAGTTCGGTTTTATGCCCGGTCGGGGTACGACGGATGCTGTATTCGCTCTACGTCAGTTGAGTGAGAAATACAGACGAGCCCATAAGAACTTGCACATAGTGTTCGTTGATCTCGAGAAGGCATACGACCGGGTTCCCCGTAATCTGATATGGTGGGCTTTGAAAGAGAAGGGTTTACCTGGGAAGTATGTGGAGTTGGTTCGTGCAATGTACAGTGGATCTAGTACACAAGTCCGGTCGGCCGCTGGAAACACCGACGAAGTTCAATGTGGCAGTAGGTCTGCATCAAGGGTCGGCTCTGAGTCCGTACCTCTTCTTGTTGATAATGGATGCTCTGACATCGGACATACAGGAAGCCCTGGTGCATGCTATTTGCTGACGATATTGTTCTTGTCGGCGAGGATGGAATTGAGATGCAGAGTAGACTGGTAAAATGGCAACAAAAGCTGGAGAGCGTTGGCCTGAAAGTGAGCAGAACAAAATCAGAACACATGTTCTACGATTTCGGCGGTGTCTCCGGTTTTGTTCCTATTTTGTTCGACGGAGTACCGTTACCAGTCCGCTCAGAGTTTCGCTATCTTGGTTCTCTGATTCAAAGCGATGTCAATATTGACCGGGACGTAAAGCACAGAATCAACACGGGATGGATGAAATGGCGACAGGTCACTGGGACGACATGTGATGCCCGAATTCCCCTTAAACTAAAGGGGAGAATTTATAAAAACATCATTAGACCTGTCGTTATGTATAGATCTGAGTGCTAGGCGATGAAGGTGATGGATGAAAAGCGTTTGCATGTAACGGAGATGCGAATGTTAAGATGGATGTGTGGGGTGACAAGAAGGGATAGAATAAGAAATGAGTATATTAGGGAAAGCTTAGGTGTAGCGCCAGTGAAAGAAAAAATTAGAGGTAGCCGTCTGTTATGGTATGGGCATGTTATGAGGAGGGATGAAAGGCACGTGACCAAAAGAGTGCTAGGTATGGTAGTGGAGGGATGGACAGGTAGAGGACGGCCGAAGAAAAGATGGATGGATTGCGTGAAAGACGATATGGAGAAGAAGGTAGTGTGCACAGAGATGACGAGTAACAGGAGAGTATGGAAGGAAAAAACATACTGTGCCGACCCCAAAATGGGATAAGGGCAGGAAGATGATGATTTTATTCGTTACATATAAAATTACAGTAAGGAAAGACCTGAATTATAGATTTACTATAGGTCAGTTACAAATGACTGATTTACCAGCATCTCCAAGATAGGGTTAGGGTAATAGCATTTTTTAATGTGAGTACTCCTCAAGACGGTAATTTGCTAATCATAATAAAATTATATTGCCATCGGTATAAACAAATGGACCAAGAGATTAACTTTTGTTTGTAGTTTGCTATATTATATATATATACCCGTTCAATGAAACGAAGCTTCTTAGCATTCCATGGATTCACCGTGCGGGTGCCGGGTCCATCGCGTTGCAGGAAAAGGAGCGCAAACAATGCCTGGGACTTGCGACCCAGGTGTAGGTTTAAGGGGCCCCTTTAGTATGCGCATACACGCTCACCTTCACTGTTCACGCTCCTCTCCCTACCTAACCAAATATCGTAAGAACCTACTAAATCTGCCTTTGAAATACGTTCCAGAAATGAACTGATGATCGTTCTAGAAAGTTCGAGATCCTTAAATAAATTGTAGAGAGATTTTACTGTTATACCTCTCGCTCCTACTTCTACAGCGTACAAATTAACTATAAATTTATTCCTGATCAGTTCGTTACACAGTTCGTAATACTTGTTAAGCTTAAATGTATGATCTTTGGGTATGTTTGTTTCCCAGGGTACAGTAAGCTCCACAAGTATAACGCGCCTTAGTTGTTTTGAATACAGGAATAAGTCCGGCCTAGATGACGAAACACAAACATCCCCGGGGATTTTGTATTGCCTTTCATACGTGTCCATCATGAGAGTCAAATCAGGAGACGCGTCCAAGATGGAATAAGGTTTTAATTTAGATTTTTTGTGGTTAAAAGCGCCGAACGCGATACAAAAGTACCTTTGAAAGTATTTTGTAATTTTTTCTGTAAAACTTGTTATAATAAGTGTTATTTATATTTAATAAGTGCTATTTATATTTTTTTAAAACAGTCGGTGCTTATATTGGTTATGTTTAATAAGAGAAACATAAAAATCAACGCTAACAGACTTTTCCAGGTATAGATTCTTTGACATTTGCAATATTCCAGTTTATTTCGTTGTCTTGCGTGCAACAGTGCCGAAATATCTGAAAACATATGAAAAGAAATCCATGGTAAATATCTTCTAAAAACCTTAATCTGATAGTTAAGTAAGTAACTATTTTGGGATAATAATAAATAATAATAATAATAAATTTATTTTTTATTCCATAACAAGCTAATAATAACATAAAGTATTAAATAGTAGGGTACAAGATAGTTTTTCAGCAAACATTATTAGATTACCTGCTTTAAGATAAAATTTGTATTGCAGGTAATAAATTAATTTAAAAACACCCCAAGTATACAATAAAGTCATAAGTAACATTTGTATCGACACAGTCCCCGTACATTAAGTTACAGCACAAAATTTATGTAATAGCCTTTAATGTAGGTTCAATTAATTAACTAGAATAATATGAAAGCTTATACTAATAACATTAAAAACCTAAAATAGAAAATATATAAATAAATACTTCATTAAATTAATAATTATTTAACAAAATTAATAAAAATAACTAAAAAATATTATTCAATTAATCAATTAAACAAAAAATAATGACTATATACTGTATAACAAATAATAGATAAATTATATTAGAATATGTATATTGAGATTACTTCTGAATTATTAACAGATTTTCAATTTCCTGATAATCGAGCCCTTTTAGCCAGCCATGAAGCGCCAAACGGCAGTCATGCCGGTTTAACCTGTGTACGCCAATATGTATATTTATTTTATTATATAAAAAGGCTGATAGAAAATATGCATGATGCTTTGCAGATTCAGTACGACATTTTACTTGTTCAAGTATCCGATTTAGTAGCTTTGATTGTATAACGGTTTTAATGAATGGAGTAGTAGTATGCTGTTTAAGGGTAATGATGTATATATATATAACTGTCTAATAGAGAGCACATCACACTTTTCATAAAGTGACTTTGTAGGATAACGATAAGAACTAAAACTCATTGTTTTCAGGAGAGATCTTTGTACTCGTTCAAGACTTATCATAAATGACTTACATGCACCACCCCAGACCGAAATGCAGTACGTAAAGAGAGGTTGGGCGAGTGCTAAATAAGTTTCTCGTAGAATTTTGAAGTTTGCTGCGTGTCTTAACTTGCTAAAAGTCCAAACCAATTTCCTAGCTCGTGCACAAACTGTTTTTATGTGTGGGAGCCAACCAAGTTTAGAGTCTATTTCAACTCCCAAATATTTAACGCAACTAGGTCTGGTCATGTTAGGACATTTACATGGGTTATGGTTGATAAATAAGTCACAGATATGGGCTCTAAGGTTAATATTATTATATGTGTTAGGAAAAGAAAATGGCACAAAATAGGTTTTAGATAAATTAAGTGTTTAACCATTTCATAATTTTATGTATTCCGATTTCAGCGTATCTTGTGACCTCGTCCCAATAATCGCCAACAAAAATAAGCGCAGTGTCATCTGCATATGCAAAGATTTTTCCATTTTGTAATACTTCATTACAAAGATTATTGACATATATCAGAAAGAGACTGGGGCCCAGGATACTTCCTTGGGGGACTCCAGATAAGATAAGTAATTTCCAATTTTAATCTGTTGAGTTCTATCCAGAAGGTAGTCCTTAAAGATTTTAAATGCATCTCCTCTTATGCCAATACTTTCCAATTTTTGTAAAAGGATGGGAACAGAAACAGTATCAAAAGCCTTGGCAAAATCTAAAAAGATTCCTAGACACTTCTTGTCCCTGTCCAGATGAAAGACAATATGTTCAGTTAGCTTAGATACCGCATCTGTGGCACCTTTACCTAATCTGAAACCAAATTGATTACTAGACAATATTCTATTAGTTTCTAAGAAATTAGTGAGTCGTGAATTTAGTATCCTTTCAAACACCTTAGACAAAGATGAAAGAACAGAAATAGGTCTGTAGTTAGATATACAGGTTCTAGATCCACTCTTGTATATCGGAGAAATAATACTTTTAATATTTCTTTGATAAAATAAAACTCTTATTAAGCTGTATTCCTTCCGCCGCATAAAATTTAAATAAATAAGTAATTTCGATATTCATTTCTAAATCTTTCTTATTTTTCTACGAATTAATAAGAGGATTGGTACAAGCACTATTCAAATTAATAATAAATATTTTTTTATAGATGTTTAATAAAAAACAAACAAAATTTTAAATTAGAAATCTTTAAATCGATCCACCTCTTGTAATAGCAATTCATCAAAGTCCGTGTGTGATCCTCTCCTCAATGAGTCCGGAGCCGCTGACACGATGCATCATCGATCACTCGGACTACTGCATGTGTAATGTTTCTTTTTAATCCAATCAAGATAAACGTTTTAATTTTTCGTTATATTATTCTTGTTTTAAAGAAAACAATTATTCTTATGAATTTCTACCTAATGCTAATAGGTTTATATGGAAAAAATATTAAGAATTACTCGATTGGTCTACCTAGATAATATATATATATATATATATATATACTAAGCCCTAAATTATCAGAAGATCCAGTGTACTTTGCTTCCCTCAAAGATAAAGGAATAATAAGAAAGGAAAACAAAACTTAGACTTCTGTTGTCGTTTCTTTTGGTTTCCTTAGGAAACACAGCTTATACAGGCTGGGCCAAAAATTTTTGCAAATAGCAACACTTGATTTCTCCAAAACCGTGAGAGCAAGGGGCGCGCGGGTGGCGGGGAATTGTGCGTCGTTTAATGCAATTTTAGTCACGATGGAGCGCTTCACGGGACAACAGCGTGCTTTTTGCGTAAAACAATTATACAAAAACAACGATTCCTACGTTACTGTACGACGCCTCTTTAGAGTTGAATACGGATCACAACGTGTAAGTGTGTCCAAATGTGACTTTACCGGTGGTCAAAGAAATGTTTCCTAACAAATTGATTTCTCGCAGAGGTGATATCCCATATCCTCCCAGAAGCCCGGACCTTACACCTTGCGATTTTTTCTTGTGGGGATATCTGAAGAGTCGAGTATACCTTAATAAACCGACGACCATATCCCAATTAAAAGAAAACATCCAAGAGGAGATAGCCGCGATTCCTCGCAGCATGTGTCAACGAGTTTTCCAAAGTTTACGTAGTCGATTGCAGGACTGCCAACTACGAGACGGAGCACATCTCGACAATGTCATTTTTAAAAAATAAATTTTAATAAATGATAATTACGTTAAATAAATCATAAACAAAATAACATTTGTACTTTTATTTCTAGACATGTTTCAAAAGTACAAAAATTTTTGGCCCACCCTGTATATAGCCGATTTTATGTTTACACCGATCTAGAGAGAGAAGTTGAACCGAATCGAGCTAGCTGGTGTGACCTGCAGTTAATAGGAAACATCTAGATTTTACTACTGTAACAAACAGGCAGATGTGAAAAATTTTTACTAATATCTTTATAGCGGTTGTGCTTAAATTTAAAAACACAGGGTGATTTTTATTTGTTGTTTAGTAATTTATTATACTTCAGAAAAATAGTTGACCGACTGCCCAAACTCGGGTATTTCAAAAAGAAGTAAGCTCAAGATAAACTGATTTTTCATAAATAAATTTCAGGTATTTAATTCTCAAATATTAAAGTAGGCGATGAAAGATAGTAAAAGATAGTGAAAGATAGAAGAAGTAGGCGATGCTGTATAAAATATTTTGGAGTTTCAGTGAGTATTTCGAGTCGGCATAACACTGAAGCATTCTCGAGTGCAATATAGCTTTCACATACCGCTGTGTCTCAAAGTAAATGACGTAAAGAAGGATTCGTTTTCTGTTAGTTAACTTTGAACATTTAAAGTTTGTTTAGTTTGAGGAAGGAAAATATTTACAAAACTTATTTCCGAATTAATAATCTGAGGTACGGCTAACAAGTCAGTGGCTGTATAGTTGCCTAGAAACTAAGAAACTTTTGGAGTTAGATAACAAATTGCTTACAGACTCCTACATCTTGTCTCCCCTGAATACAATGGTGGCAAATCATTTGTAAGGGTTAAAATTAAAATGCCGGTTACGTGTTATTGAGCATTTAAAATAATTAAAATAGTTTTATTTACATTATTATTTGAACTTTTCTTGGGTATCGAGTATATTAATTAGATAGGAAAACCATCTAAATTGTATTTTGTAGTTGATAAATATATTTTCTCCTAAATAATTTTACTAATTAAAAACAAGGGCCCGAAAACTGGAACTGAAGTAAGTTGCTTTGTGATATACTTTGACTTCGTGAGAGTCGCTGTGTTTTACCACAATTTACCGACAATTTCAGATATCACTTTAGTTATAGCATGCATTCGATATAATTTGTATAAAAATTCTACCAAATCATAGTCAACTTGATTATATACATATATCCAACATTCGTAAATAACGTCAGATAATAAATAATAGATAATATAACACAGGAATGGTCGTCGATGATCTAAATTAGCGGTGAAGTATTATTAATTAAACGGTGAATGTTTGATTTGTCAGTATGTTTGTCTGTGTTCTTTGGTCCATCAGAAGTCCATGAGAAACATGTTAATTGTCTTATATCTACATATGAAAAAAAATATTCGGTAATTAGAAGTTCCAACATTTAATATTTCATTTATAAACCAGATGTAAATAGTTAATCATGAATTATTAATCATTTGGAAATAGACGTAGAAATATCGCATCGATCGCAGCAATCGAAAATAATTTATCTACTCAGGGTCGCTCTTGCTTTCAAAAGACGAGTCTTCTTCTTACGCTCTTAAGTAATTAATTTACAAATCAGTTCATTTACTGGAGCTAAAAGGTTTTTACTTTTCGTTTTATAAATGGGCAAGTAATTTTTTTTTTCATTGTCACGAATAATGCATACATATTTGACATTCATACATATATATATATATATATATATATATATATATATATATATATATAGCATGTTTCATCAAAATCAAATCAGCCTCTGGTTTGTCTTTGAAATATTACGTTAAAAAAATTAAGAATTAGACATAAATAAAACAAAATTGTAACTAAAACTATATCTAACATGGTAAGTGTATATTGGCTGTTTCTACAATATTATTGAAATGCAAATATTCTAGAATTAGAATTAAAATCAATATAGGGAATTACCTAACTTTATTTAATTTTTGTAATGTTATTTGATTGGGATTTTATGGATAACTTTGTAATCCTTTCTGGGTGTGAGAGACCGCTTAGCAGCGGTCTCTTACCTCATTTGGAGTTTTATTATTAATATTAACTGTAATAGATTACAAGTGATAAATTAAAAACATGAGATAATATACTCGTAAGTACAGGGTGGGGCAGAGAAACTTGCTGATTTGAACGAGATGCCGTGTGGCGTCAGATGCACGGATCGGGGTGGGGTTGGTCGCATTCGGTAGGCGTGGTCCTAAAGTTTCGTCCGGTATTTTGTTAGTTGCCGCCATGCGTTGGTCAAAGCAAGAACGTGCGTTTGCTGTAGAGGCCTTTTTGTCTAACGGTCGGTCGATTGTGAGAGCCCAACGCGCCTTCCGTCAACGATTTAATCTTCCCCCTGCGGCTCCCGTTCCTGGTCGGCAATCGATTATTCTTTGGTTGAATGCTTTGAGAGAGACGGGAAGTGTCCAGAAAAAGAGGGGTTTCGAGAAGCGTCAGGACGCCAGAAAACATCGAGGCGGTAAGAGATTCCATTTTGCAATCTCCTCGGCGTTCTGCACGAAAACATGCTGCTGCTCTGGGGATTTCGAACCGTACAGTGAGAAGAATTCTTCATGACGACCTCCGCTTCCATCCCTATAAGATGGCTGTAGTCCAAGAGCTCACAGCACGTGATTTAACATCTCGCCAAACTGCATGTCAAGTGCTCCTTGGAAATGTGCCTCATGACGCCGTCGTTTTTTTCACTGATGAGGCTCATTTTCACATTTCTGGATGTGTAAATAAGCAGAATATGCGATACTGGAACGATACCAATCCCAGGGAGCTTAATGAGAAACCGCTTCATTGCTCATGAGTCACAGTTTGGTGTGCGATTTCCATAGTTGGGATCATTGGACCTTACTTTTTTGAGGAAGATAACAGAACCGTCACAGTGACTTCAGCTCGCTATTCTCAAATGATTCAAGAATTTTTCCTACCAAAACTGGATGAGTTGGACCTGGGTGACGTGTGGTTCCAGCAGGATGGAGCGACACCCACACAGCCCGTTGTTCAAGGAACATTTTGAGGGAACACTTCCCGGACCGTCTCATATCCTTAAGAGGCGATTTACCCTGGCCAGCACGCTCGCCAGATTTGGCACCCTGCGATTTTTTTTTATGGGGGTACCTTAAATCCCTCGTTTACAACGATCGTCCGAGGACCTTGGCCCACTTGAAAAACAATATTCGACGAGCTGTTGCCGACATTCCCGTCGATATGCTTCAGAGAGTGGAGAGAAATTTTAAAACTCGATTAGCTCAGTGTATTGAGAACGAAGGCCGTCACTTGAGGGATGTAATCTTCAAAACTGTGCAAAACATAACTTTAATGCATTCCTGTCAACTGAAAAACAAAATTAAACTTCTATCTCTAATACTCTTTTTTTTATTCACCACTCAAATCAGCAAGTTTATCTGCCCCACCCTGTATATAAAACGCAGCCGGTGGGTTCTTTTCGTTGGCTTCTCTCAGGTCTGTTATAATAATTTATCAGAACCGATTGTACCTTTGACTATAGAAATGTTTAATAAAGCAGTAAGAAAAGAAAGAACGTGCCATCTGTAAATCTTTATTTAATATTGAGTTCATTTCATACACTGTGAAGCATATACCAAGTAAACTTACTGGTTGATTTCCACTTCACATAATAACATAACAAATAAATATTTTATTTAGATCACTAACCTATTTTTTTGCATCCTCAGTCCGAGAAATTGAATTCTTTGTTAATGACCCACGGCAACAGCTGCAACTACCAATTATTTTGGTTTCCAGAACTACCAGAATTACCAATTCGACTCCGGACATAGATATTTAATTATTATATGGTCATCTATCTGCCAATATTAAATGAATTGGGAAATAAGCAGTGACTACAAATATATTTACCAGAATGAACCTAAAAGAATGAAAATTTAAAAAATTCAATAACAAGTATGTTAAGGATTTTACGTTAATAGTCACACCTTTTTGCTATTCATTTATCTTCATATATTATATATGAGAAGAAACTTGGGATTTTTTTTTTGTATTTTTCATGCTTATTAAAATAATTGATACTCATTTTATACATTTTTGACAACATAAGGTAAAACCCCATTTCTATTTGATGGCGTCGCCGTTGAACTCTCCCGAGAGACCTCTGACAATATAACGGTTGTATTGCAACAGTTTTTTTCTTACTTTGTCTGTGGATCAGAGATAAAAGTTTAATATTTTCCAGATAATACTACTACAATATTAATATGAAGCATTGATGATCATTATTCACCCTTTTCGCCAGACCACTTGAATGTAGGAAACGATTTACGTGATGTCGCTATAAATTGGTTTAAATTCAACAAACTAGAGAAGTTTCTACAGCAGATGAATTATTCGATGTTTGTGATGAAACCCTTACTTTATAATCAAAATAAATTTAAACATTCGAAATACAGTTTTCTCCTTTGACGTTCATTAATTGTCATCGAGATTGTTTTTAGAAATAAACATAAATATTATATAAAACTATTTGTAAAGTATTTAATTAGTAGTAATCGTTGTAATTTTCCTTGTTCTCCATCTCTTTTACGTCAGCTGTTGAGTTCCGTACAGTGAGGTACCAACCCGTTCACAATTGCCTAATTCATTTAAAATGCTACATGTCAAAGACGTGACAAACTATAATACTTTAGACATAGTCATACAACTATGGAGTTTATTATGGCTTTAAAGCATTATTTAAAGTATTTTGTTTAATGAAACTTGGTCAAAATGAAAATCTATCAAAACTTTAAAAAAATTTAAAGTTAATTCTTTAGAACGATTATATTCCTAGTGTTATTTGAATTAAATTGTTACTATAAAATTACTGTTATGTAATCTGAGCGGAAAACTTGTACTTCCTGGTGCACTCGATAGATGGCGATGTTGAAAGACCGCGTCTTTTGAATCAGTTCTATTTTTTCATCACAATTCGAAGTTATTTAAATCTTTTATATGACTCTCTGACATATATAAAATTTCATATTAAATTGGGAAAATTACTGTATGGTCAAACAACTCTAATCTGTGTCAAATTTATATGTGGTCAAATTGCCGGAATTTTAATAGCGTTGGTTAATTACTTTTGCAATTTACATAAATTTGGAATCCATTGAGCGTGAGAGTTTTTTTATACATATTCAATATGCCAAATCATATTGGACTGAGCACAGATATCCGTGCCAACTTAAAACCAAAATCACGGCTAATAACAACTACATACATATACCTCACATTGACGTAGCTTATGACAGTTATAGGTTTGTAATGATTGATATAATATATATATAATAGAACAAGTGAATGAAGTGGTATATTTGGGAAGTATGTTTAGCAGAGACGGAAGATACGAAATGGATGTGGAAAGACGTATTGCTGCCGGTAACAGAGTTAACGGTGCTTTGGCTGCATTGTTAAGACGCCGAAACGTCAGCATATCTGCACGTTTGGCTGTACACAATGCAGTTTTGCTACCGACGCTGTTATACGGCAGCCAAACGTGGGTAACGCAGAAGAAGAATGTAAGAAAGATGAATGCTGTGGAGATGCGATCTCTTCGCCGAATTTGCGGAGTCAGTTTAGCTGACCGAATCCGCAATGAAGAGATCCACAGAATGGCAGGTACTAGCGAAAATGTCGCAGTGAGAATAAAGAAGAACGTGCTGAGGTAGTTTGGGCACGTTGAACGAATGAGTGATGAAAGAATGGTAAAAAAGATTTATAAAGGAAAAGTGAGCGGTAAGAGAGACAGGGGGAGGCCTCGAGTGACCTTCGAAAACACAGTAGCTATGATACTGGAGGAAGGTCACGTAAAAAGCATGAGTACCCCCCGGAGGGCATGTATGAAGAGGTTAATGTCTGTGGTCAAGGCGAAAGAGGTATGCAGGGACCGTAGCGTTTGGCGCTCCGTCGTCTCTGGTTACCCCGCAAGGGACGTAGCGTGAAGGTAAGTAAGTAAGATATAATATACATAATAATCCAATCACTCATCTACATGTAGCATTCATACGACTTGCAATAGCTTTAACTACCATTGCTGTTGACGTTCAGTGTATATATCTAGTATTAATAGGACTAAGGTAAAATGAGTCAAACGATGTACAACACGACACTCGAACTTATTTTAGTACTTGTATATTCAGTGACCCGTATTAAATAAATCCTGCTTAAGAGATTAGATTCTATAGTAAAATAAAAGTCTCTATTACGACCCATATAGTCGGTGAAAGAAACCATTAAAATTCTTGAGGCCATTCGTTACACATTGTCGTGTAACTTAACGATACTTCGTACAATCTGTGGCGATATTAGCTTTGACCTTATGCTTCTATAATATTTTAATGGTATAGAATTTTATAGTTTAATAGTGTAATAAAAATAAATATTGTTTATTATTACAAAATCAAAATATAACAATTGTTGAGTGTATTTTAATTACACTATCACCACCTACACCTATGAGTTAATTGTGACTTAATCAGAGATCGTCGTCACGTTGAGGTGTCACAAAAACATTCACATTCATATTAAACAGATTAAAGAAATATTAAGATGATATGACATTTGAACTTGTTACTGGTATTTCTTTAGTAGTAACATGCCATGTTATTTACTAGAATGTTATTAAATAATTATATTAAAAATACCTAGAGGGTGCAAACTTACAAGTTTTACTAAAGGTAAGGTAAAAAGTGATCACGAAATCCCTTAAAAGAGTTTCTAGTGACGGAAGTAGCGCTCAACTTAATTAAAATAGTTTCGTTGAGAATATAAAACGTCTACGACAAAGTAACATAAGCTGTGAATGCAAATTGCTTTATAATGTTAAAAATGTATTAAATCTATAAAATTCACTACTAGAAATAAAAACGCAACGTAATATAACAAAAGGTAATATTACAATTGTATTTCGTCTCTGAGTACTTCCTTTTATATAAAGAAATTAAAAGAATAGAAAAATAATCTATTTATAAGCCTAGTCTTCTATATATATAAGCGATTTACCACTCACTGACTCATCACGAAATGTCCAACTATCTGTCCGATTAACTTAAAATTTTACATAGTTACTTCTGTGTGTCGTAGACTTCAACTAAGAACGAATTTTATGGAATTTCTGTCCAAACGGATCTCTCTGGTTTCCTTGGTAACCGTTGTCATCGTATCCGTTGTTAAGGTAACCGTTGTCATGGTAGTTGTGACTATGGTAACCATTGTTAATGTAACCGTTGCTATAGTAACTCTCACTTCCATCTATGTACAAATTCATCATGAAACCTCTATTGCTATAAGGCCGATTAACTTGAAATTTGGTAGGTATATTCCTTCTGCAGTATAGAAGTCAGCTAAGAACTTTATAAACTTTCACCCAAAACTGGGGTTGCGGGGGCGTTAAGTGCATAGCTCCTACAGGTTTAAAAGTTGGCCAGATTATTATTCTTGCTATCTCGAACCCAACCAAGAATGAATCTTTCTAGTGCTCTCGTAAAAAGTAATATAAAGTTCAGTATAAAAAGTGAAAAAACAAGTGATTCGTTAAGGACAACAACAACAAGAACTAAAAAAGTGCAATCACAGTTTAAACTCAATGTGTAAAACATTGAGTAAAAACTTATCTAATCACAGTGGAAAACTTAATCGTAAACATACCCTCAAAAGTAATTTGATAACTTTTGTTTCAACATCAAGGCTACAACCTAAGAAAACAGTAACTAGTGTTGTCATTACAAATTAATTATTTATGACAGCTCGGCAGTGGTGACACCATATAGAAAAGAAAATAAAACGTTCCATTCCACTCAGTCCAATAACGTTTTGTTACTGCACCAATAAAATTAAACGCATAATATGTCGGAAGAAATGTCAATTTCAATGTTATACAGACATGATGAAACAAGACATGGAGAAGCAAGCAAACCTAATCACTGCTAATACAGAAAAGATTATGCTGTCAATTGATGAGAAACTAATACCATTATTAGATGAAAACAAAAATCTTAAGAAGGAAATTGATGTATTCAACCAGAAAATTAATACTTTAGAGGAAATGAATAAAAAGAACAACATCGTAATACACGGGTTGAAAGAAACAAACACTAATTACTTGCAATTATACAATAATATCAAGGAACTACTCCAGAAAATAGATGTAAACATAGAAAACTTTGATATCAACAGAATGTATAGAATTGGGAAAAAGACAACAGAAAAAGTAAGACCAGCGTTGATCTCTTTTACAACCTTTAACAATAAAATCGAAGTAGTGAGAAACAAGAAAAAAACTACTGAGAACACTTTTATAACTGAGGATTATTCCAAGGAAACACTACAGAATCGTAAAGAATTACTACCACAAATTAAGGAGGAAAGGGAAAAGAGAAACGAGGCCTCCATAAGAAATAACAAACTTATTGTAAAACCCAAAGAAAACGAGAAAAGAAAAAGGGAAACTCAACATTTCCCAGTACAGGACCACAACAACAAGAGGAGGCGAAAACTATAATAGCTCCAGCTAAACTCCACAGAACAGACCCATTCGCATATATGCGTGCCAGATCGCACTCCTTAACGGAAAAAAACATCTCTAATCTATAGGAATCAGCAGACACCAGTAATCAAGAAAAAATAAACAAGGAAAAAAGCAAAGTTAAAAAGAACGACATAAAAACTGAAGTAAACAACAAAAAAAAGAAGCAAGAAATACATACAAGCAAAAGGAGTTGTCAATCACGACATCGAATGATATTTCTATTATAGAAGTAAATTTACATTTATAGAACCACCCATCTTTTCGACTGTTAACAACGGGACAGTGATTAACGCTCAAAATTGTAAAAAATATTTTTAATTATAATATTTTGTAATAATAATAATTTAATAATAATGTTAAATGTGAATGTTAAATCATGAAATATAACATATCGATATAAAAAGTTGAACAAATATCAGTGTATAAATTATGTACAATATAAAGTCGACCGCCGAACGCCGAGCGAGCGCGTCGTCTTTGCGGGATGACGTACCGTTGTAGCACTAAGGAGCTGAGCAGACATTTTTAATTTAAATTATATAGGTTATAAATATAATAAATTGCATTGGCCTAACATAAAATTTAGTGACATATAAAATATAGAATAATATATCGTAGAATTTAAAATTGTATTTTTAATTTCAGGTACTGCTTAATAGTAACGGGCGATAGCAGTCTTTGTTACTACGAGCGGCTACGAGTGTGTACCTCGGACAGACGCAGACACGAAACTCCGTTACTTACAACCGCTGGAAGGATTTAGGAAGGATTACAGAGTGCAGGGAAAAATAGGTTTAACAACAGCTTTCCTATGCTGGATTTCGAGTATCAGTTACTTAAACATTTTTATAATTTATTTAGTATAAATATGTATATTGTTCCCATACTATCTATACATTTGTATTTTATGTTTCTGGAATAACAAAAGTAAAACATAAACTTAAGAGTAATCCGGTCTCCAATGAGACACGCATAAAATATATAATTATAATAATAATATAAATATTAATAACAATAATTCAGAACCTAATCCTTAGCTCAGTAAATAATGCTGATCTTAAACAGTAGAAAGATTACATTTTCATTTACTAAATATGTTGTTATTGCACCAGAAGCTTTTATCATAAACTAACTTAGTTGGTTTCCTCTTGGAGAATTATTGTATCTTTGATACAATTTTAAGCTAAACGAACGATTTAAATCCCATTCTCACCGCGAGTCTTTTGACCCTCTCTGGTTTTAATTTCAGGTACAATCTCTTTGGAGAAAAATGCTTTTACATAAAATAATAATAATCAATGGAACTATTCTGAAGCCGTATAATTAGTATTTACAATATTTTTTTTAATATATTAATTTTGAATTCGCTTATCCATTGATAGAATAATTAAAAACTTTCGACACAGTAACCACAGGGATTGATTCCTTATCGACTTGTTCTGTTTCTCTGAAGGTCAGAACGCTTTCAATATAATTATGACATCTCAGTCGAAGTAATAGGTCTAGGTCTAGTTAAACTGGGACAATAGTCACAATGATGTTTTGTACTGTATTTATAATATAACTAATTAATGATGAAAACAAAATGATATAAAACATGTTAACGTTGATTTCAAGAATTTAAAAAATATTGTTCAGTGGTTGTAAGAATAAACCAACAAAACCAATATAATACAGTATTTGTAATATATCAAAAGCAATGAAGCCGAGGTCGTCCGTTCGCTAAGATCACATTACAATATGGATCCCCGTAATGCATTATGTGAAAAGATACGGAAAACGTATTCTACTTCAACAAATTAAACTTTATAGCATTGTAAAGCAACAATAAAATATTTTTAAAGTTGTCTCATTAGTTATTGTATTAGTGTAAGTCTGTTAATTGCGTTCCTTGTAAAACCTTTTATTGGGTTGTTTAAAGCACTATAAATTAAGGACGGTCGTATTTTTAGATTTGAAAATCTTACATACATCGAGCCTTGCATGTAATGTAGGTATCTGTCAGCGCAGCGCCAGTGCACTGGTGGTATTCAGTGTCCATTTTCACAATAAAAATACATCCCAGTATTTCTTTGTTTATTTTCGTACAATAGCCGACACAGAACTGTCCCACTTAACAGAACTCAACTATTTTTACATACACGAACACAACCAATTTAACGGAAGAAGCCACTGCCACATCCGTTATGCAAATAATTTAGATGACGTTGTAATACATAGTTCAATGTTCTTAATTAATATTATAAAACAATTACATAACTTTTATTCATTTATTTTATACAAATTACAATTAATTTAATAACGAATTTTCATGTTTTACTACATTCGTCAACAGATGGCTACACAAATAGGATGCAACTCAAAGTAAGTTTAATTAATTAAAGCAATGACATTAGAGTCCCAGTACTTGTATTAATCTAAATGAATTTTATTTTGAATATTTACTCAAAGTTACGATAAATAAAAAAATATATTAAATATTAAATATTATCACAGTAATGAAACCATAAACACATGTCTATTATAAGATGTGAGACTTTGATAAATAACTTGCGATTACAAACAATCAGTTAAATATCAATATATTCGTACTCATAAACGGCGTAAGCTATCTGAAGACAACGATTCAAATATCTTTTCTCAAAGTTTGCTCTAACTTAATAAATACATGATGATTGAGAGCAAAGTATTTGTTCTGTGAAGTTATTTTTTGAATATAACCCTAATTTGAAGTTACTTAATTGTAAAACTCAAACTCTTAAAGGATACGTGTAAGAGATTTATTAAAACAATTTATTGTTTTTTAATTAAACATTTTAAGATTTATATAAATTTGTGCTGTTTTTATTTCTTACATAAATAATATAGCATTTAATTTTAATTTCCCCAATTGCTTTCTGTTTTTTATATTTTAGTCAGATAGAAAAGTATGGAAAGTTAGTTGTTAAAAAGGAACATTTGAAATACATAAAGTCAGAATAGAGTAAGTGACATCGATGTTCAAAGTTTGTTGAAGTTAAGAGAAAATTAAGAGAAGCAACCGCGTTCATCTTCAAAGAGACTGGAACTCGCTTCAGTCGTCACTAATTAATTTTGAAATAAGTCGATTAATTTGATGAACACTCACTTTATAAAGGATATTAAATGGAGTTTAAGATTCATATTCCATTTTACTTTTTATGCTTCTGCATTTGAGTGATCTTTGATATCGCACTATATGATTTAAATCCCACGTAGATCTTAAATTAAGGGTTGGAGTTCAATTCAGGTAAAAGGAATAAGCCACACAATATAACACTGCAGTTTGATTTTAAGTGCTCTGCTCTTAATAAGTTTTCTTTGAGATAAAATCAGCTTTGATTACAAAAACCAAATAAATAATACAAATTGTACGCCTGTATTTTTAAATTAATAGTTTAGTTTAAGATGTACTCATAGTTTAAAAATAATATATTTATTAAGTCCAGCGAAGCTATGTTCAGGAATACTAATCGATATTATTTAGATATTATTCGTTGGATTAATTGGTTAAAATATAACAATGAAAGAACAGCCCTGATAAACTTCAGCTAACCTACCAAGGTATGCAGGTCTGTAGCAGGGGAGAAACGCGTGGTAATTTATCACTTGTATTCTTTGGAAAATTATAGATTTCTGCCAAAATAAAATAATTTATTTAATCATAAATTATTCGTAATATTAGATAAAGATATGATCATAAAATAATTTCGATTTGTTCAATTGTAATTAAAGATGTTAATGATTATTTACCTTCATTTCTATATTATTCTTTTCCATCTTTGTTTCTCGATATTTCCTATATTTGAGTTTACTCCGTGTTATGGCATGCCCGAGTGACAAAATATCTGAAAACAAAAAGAAATCCGCGGTACATATCCTATAAAAATACAAATTACTAATATAGTTGAACTGTAGCATATATTTAATTATTATAACAATGTCCAATTTTTAGCTACTTTTCTGACTTAATGAATATTAGTATGTATAAGACAGAAGAAGTAGCAAAAATTTGCATATAGTTATTCTGTATAATAAACTATAAGGTGACCATATTTATAACAATGTTCCTATTTTGTAATTATAACATACATTAGGTAAAGTTTTCACTTTTCCTGTTTCATTTATAAAATCAGTCTTATCAAGTTGTTTTCTTCTCTTGCGTAAGATGTTTAAATCATTTAAATATTAACATTTTTATTGGGATTTTAAGGATATTAAAAAAAATATTTCTAAATCCATTTTTACGTTTTCACAATTTACGAACAAAAACTATTAAATGGTAGGATACCTTCAGGCACTGATAAATATAATATTTCTTAAGAACTTATAGACGTTGTAGTTAAGAATCAAACAATTTTCAGCTCAGAAAACTTTTGTGATCCAAATTGTATAAGGAGCAATTCATCAAAGTCCATCTGTAATCCTCCTCCCTCAACGAATTCAAAGCCACTGGAACGATGCATCGACGATCTACTATAATACTTATTTTATTTTAATCCTATCAACATAAAATTTAAATTTTACCTTACTAAAGAATAATAGCAGACCAAAAAAAATAAGATTCTTTTTTTAAAGTAAATACAAATTCTTATCAATTTATTCAATTTATAACTTTACCAGAATGGTACTACAATATTCTTATCAATTTATAACTTTACCAGAATATTTGGCAGGAATTGATCTAACATCTGCTAGTTTGAATAGTTTAGGATGTTTTGCTTCTCTTGAAAAGAAAGATAAAAGATCGCCAAGAAGTGAAGGCAATAACTTTGGACAATTATTTGTTATAACTCACTCTACGAAACACAGATCATATATATATATATATATATACCAACAAGACAAGTTGGAACCCTGGTTGAGCTACCTGGTATAACTTGGACTCAATAGGCAAGATAAAATTTTAACAAACAGAGGGGACAGAATTTACTAAAATAAAAGAAAAATGCGGCTATGTTTCAATTTAGAAACACAAAAAGATTGTTTCTTATTATTTAGTTATTTATTATATTTTAGAAAAACAATTATTCACGTTTAGCCCAATACACATTTGACTATGAAATGTTTGAAGTGAAGATAACTGCTGTGTAAAATATGTTGGTAAAAATTTTGATAAAAATAACTCTCTGAAATGTTCTCGAAAGCAACGTATTTTTTAAATACAGCTGTGTTTCAAAGTAAATGGTGTAAAGAGGATTCCATTTCTGTTAGTTACCTTTCAGTTCACTTTCAGTAATTGAAATAGCAGTTTATTTAACTTGAAGAAGAAAAAGATGAAAACTTATGGAACGGAGTGTAGTGCCCATTCAACGTCCGGCTCGCACAAGACCTACGATACTACATCTTTGGCACTACAAGTCAGCGGATTGGAATAGAATGCCGTCGTTATTTGCATTCTACTCGGGCCGGTAACTGGTTTATTTTCCTTCCGAAGATCTCTGTGACTGCGCTGCGACTGTAGCTGATGTGATGCTACGGGGCATGGTGGATACTTCGGATCACTTGGCAAGGATTGACTTACTATCCTGGCACGCGCAAACTCAAAATTTTTCAAATAAGGACACTCTGGGCAACATTTGCCAACCGTGTCTACCACCATTGTACATAGGGAATGACTCTCTGGCCGACACAGCAAAAGAAAAATCCGATGTCTTGGATACTACGAACATGTGCCCTTGAGTTGACTCTAGTGCTAACGCGTCTATTTCCACTCCTGTCTTAAAGGCGTAGTCCCGGTCTCATAAAAGTGTGCCTTGTCCATTCCTTCCCTAAAAAGGTGATAGCTCGGATCCACTAACTACAGATTTATCGCCATTATCTTTCTTCTCTCCGAAATAATGAAGAATATCTTTAAACGACATCTCCTAATGTAAATGATGATAGTCATTTGATCAATGAGCTTCAATTAGACTTTCAACATGGTCGAACGGCTGGTGATCTTCTGTTATATCTAACGCACCGTTGGGCAGCGGTTATTGAAAGCAAGGGAGAGGGTCTGGCAGCTAGTCTGGATATATATAGGCAGAAACCTTCGATGGGGTATGGCACAAGAGACATTTTCCGAAGATTCTTTCCTGTGACCTTTCCGAGAGATTATGCAAATAGATGTTAGATATTTCCAACATACATTGTTATGCACACGACAGCATTGGGGATCAGTATATTCCGGCCGTGCTTTCTCTAGATCTCTCTTGGGAAAACGTTGACGAGTTTCGAAAGAAACTTGTGTCTTCTATAAAAAACCTTCCAGGGGAAGGCCTCAGAGTGGGATGAATTGAACCAAGTTCAGGTCAATCCTCTAAAGACAAAAGTTTACTTGTTTACCACTACGAAAATCCCATTCGTATCACTGCTCTTCAAGAGCATCCCCCCCCCCAATGTGTCGCCATATATCAAAATACTGGGTCTCGACATTTCGAATTGTCAGTTGCGTAGTCATCTGGAGAGCAAACACTTGAGAGTGATCGATAGAGCGAAGCAGTATTTCAGGTCTGACCAAAGATTTATCTATAAGGCGCAGATCCGACCACATATAGAGTATTGTTTTCATCTCTGGTCTGGATCACCCCAATTACAGCTTTCTAGCGTTTGACCTCGAACAACGGGGAGACATTCAGATTTTCGGGAACCCTGTGCTCTCCGAATGGCTGGACTCTTCAGTATTGCATAGAGACTTTGGTACAGTTTTTTGTGCCGTCACAAGAGGTTGATGTCTGTGGCCGAGGCAAAAGAGGTATGCAGGGACCATAGCGTTTGGCGCTCCGTCGTCTCTGGCTACCCCGCAAGGGATATGGCGGAAAGATAAATAAATAAATAAATACATTTTGCGCCGCTAAACATATTTCTGATTTCTTTAACTGGATAAAAAAATATGGATTTGTGTTCTATTTTAATAAATGTTACGTAATACCGTTTGAGTCTGCAGTGGTATGTACTACAGATGATGCGGTTGGCAACGGTAAGTCAGTTTATAAAATAATTGCAATATTATTAAAGAATGCTATTCAAAATGCTTAAAACCAAAGAAATCATAAAGTATCATAATGTTGCAAATCATTCTTATTTGTCGCAAAATTTCACTTGATTTTAATGTTTTCTTCATAACTTCATAAAATTTTATTGTTTCTGCAAAAGCCTCAGTAGTAATTTTGTCTACAATTTTCTGGGTGGGTGGAAACACAGTGAGTTATTTCTTGTGATTGGTATTGACATTTCACAACGAGTACCTACTGTTTCCTTCTGTTCAAAATCAACCAATATTTTAAATTATATTCATTATTAACAAATTATTTCAAACTATTCCTTGTCTAATGGAAACTTATGTAAATCAAATTCATTTAGATGTGGCGACAGTTTACTTTCAAAGATATTAATAGTTAAATAAGTTAATTTCTAGTCATTCATTAATGTCATATAACTTAACTGTTTTTGGACATACAATTTATATATTAATGAAATAAACCTTTATTTTTATTTTACTTTATTGGTTCGTTACTTTAATGATAATTATTAATTTCTCGTTAAACCATCCAATAATTTGAATTAACAGTAATAAAGAACAAATGGAGGAAAACCGATATTCAAAGGAAAAGTGCAATGAAATTTTTAAGATGTTAATGACGTGCTAAGTGTCAATTGCACTCCCATAGAGCTTTGAGCTCGATATATCTAAAAAAAAACGTGTTAGTGGTTTCTTTATTATTTTATAATATTATTACTCTGAAATTTTAATAAGTATTACAGCTTATTTGAAATCAACGACAAAAGGCTAAAAACTTCAATACAAAATAATTCTATGTCGCAATTAAAACTAGGAACTGTTTAGAGCTGGCTCAACACTCAATTGCGCTTTTGCAGTTCATACGAATGTCTCTTAGATTACACTGAAGTAGCCTCCAGAGTAATCTATCGTTTAAATACAGCCACGTGGCAAAGAAAGCCTTGGAAGGAAAAATATTTACTGTTTGTTAGTTTTACCTTTGTATTTTAAACTGCTGTTTTTTACACTTATTTATAAGTTTAAGCAGATAACTGGTGGCTTTCAACTGCTTTTCAAATATATACTTATTAAAGTTACATTCTCTGTTGGTATCACAGTATTATTTTGTATAAAATTTATGAATTTTTGCGGTCAAAGTTGGCATGAGCTGTGGCGGTGACACAGTTGGCTGCTTTGGATACATTATTTTACTAAATGGTATATTTCGAAGCTATTTAGGGAGTAACATGATGCAGACATAGTCGTGTCTGCATATATTCATATATACTGGGCATATTCATACGAGATTTTTTTTTATAAAAGCTTAATTTAAGTAAGGACATTAATGTATATACTGTGTGCATTCCCGACTCTTCGATCGAAAAACTTGGAGGTAGATAATAAATTAATTGACTTATTGACAGACGTCTACATCTCGTCTTCCCGTGAATACGATTGCTGCACTGCATTTGAAACGTCTAGTTAAAACTAAATGGTCGGTTAAATTTTGTTAAGCGTTTTAAATCCGTAAAGTAGTTTAAGGCAATATTGCAACACTTGCTCTCTAGAACAATATGATCAATATCACTTTAAAATTTAACTATGTGTCAACGTGTAAATGTATTATTAATTGAACATGGTAAATGTTTTGGTGTTACTATAATACTAGTGAAATGCAAATATTTATTTAAAGGTCAACTTAAGTATTTTTACAAACAAACAAAGCGAGTCCTGGGTATGGAAGGGCCCCATCAAGTCAAGCAAAAGGCACGGCCATACTACCCTTTCCTGGAAACCAGTCGGTTCACTTTCAAACACCTGAATTTTGAAAAATTTTCGATTTAGGGTGTTCAGGAACTTAACAGGATAGAACAAAATATGTTTTATGGATGTGATCTGAATTATAATTTTATTTTTCTTTAAACTTTTTTTAGAGTGAGAATAAAATTCAATGTCTAAAATTATTTAATTTAATTTCAGTTTTATGAGGATTTTTAAGACAATTTTGCAATCAAGAAATACTTCCAGGCTAAGCCATTTCAAGTTTTATTATTTACTAGCAGGTTACCCGTGCTTCGCAACGGGAATAAACAAAAAAAAAATTACTTTCGTGAGTATTGAAACCATGACCCTACCCTTCACCATCCCATCCCATCATGACTCGCTATCAGTGCAAGAAAGCCTTGAGTTTGATAAATACAGAGTTTCATTCCTATCGGGTTATAGGTACACTCTTGTTTCTCACATCGCAGCATGTTGAGAATAAACGATGAATGATTCAATAAGTGACTGTCTTTGGGCTTTATGTATTAAGATAGGCGTGCTTCACGACGACGGCGAAAGTGATCAAATATTTTGTTTGAATTTCCACACCACCTAGGAGGTATCAAACGGGCAAGATATATTTTTTTTCAGTTTTTTAGCTGTTACTTTGGAACGGTTAGGACCTTTGCAAAATCCTTTCTTATTGCACCTATTCAATATGTCACGAGTCTTGTGTCAAAATTTCAGCTTTCTAGGTGTTACGGTTTGGGCTGTAGAGCGATGAATGAATCAGTGAGTGAGTGTCTTTGTGCTTTATGTATTAAGATATGCGTGCTTCGCGATGACGGTGAAAGTGATTAAACATTTTGTTTGAATTTCCACACCACCTAGGAGGTATCAAACAGTCCCGTTATATTTCTTGCAGTTTTTAAGCTGTAACTTTGGAACGGTTTGGACCTTTGCAAAATCCTTTCTTATTGCACCTATTCAATATGTCAGGAGTCTTGTGTCCAAATTTCAGCTTTCTAGGTGTTACGGTTTAGGCTGTAGAGCGATGAATGAGTCAGTGAGTGAGTGTCTTTGTGCTTTATGTATTAAGATATGCGTGCTTCGTGACGACGGCGAAAGTGATCAAACATTTTGTTTGAATTTCCACACCACCTAGGAGGTATCAAACAGTCCCGTTATATTTCTTGCAGTTTTTAAGCTGTAACTTTAGGGTAGACTTGCGGCCCGATCGCCTGTCGGGAAGTGAGCGTGCCCTACAGCTCCGGCACCAGCTGGAAACTGGTAGTTAGCCTCTCTGACGATCTCAGCAAGTTATTGCTAGTGTGAGAAATCACACGGGAAGTGAGCGTGCCGTACAGCTCCGGCACCAGCTAGGAAACTGGTAGTTGGCCTCTCTGACGATCTCAGCAAGTTATTGCTAGTGTGAGAAATCACACGGGAAGTGAGCGTGCCGTACAGCTCCGGGACCTTTCATGGAGAAAAGGTAGCAGGGTGGTCGCGATTGGACTTATCTATGACCGATAGCCTTGCGAGCTTATTAGGCTTAATAGTGCCGTTGTCGGATGACTTCGGGGGTCAGATCTGCCGTAACAAGGATCCATGTGACCGGGGTAAACCTGGACCACATGTAAAGCGGCTCAACCTTTATAACCAGAGGGTTGGTGGGGTTGAGATGCTATAAACATAATCATTAGGGCAGAAGGAGGCGAAGGAGGCGAGGGCGACTATGTAACTTTGGAACGGTTTGGACCTTTGCAAAATCCTTTCTTATTGCACCTATTCAATATGTCAGGAGCCTTGTGTCCAAATTTCAGCTTTCTAAGTATTACGGTTTGGGCTGTAGAGCGATGAATGAGTCAGTGAGTGAGTGTCTTTGCGCTTTATGTATTAAGATATAACTATTTATTTATTTATTTATTTATTTAGCTTCACGCCATATCCCTTGCGGGGTAGCCAGAGACGACCGAGCGCCAAACGCTACGATCCCTGCATACCTCTTTCGCCTCGGCCACAGACATCAACCTCTTCATGCATGCCCTCCGAGGGGTCCTCGTGCTTTTGACGTGACCTTCCTCCAGTATCATAGCTATTGTTTTTTCGAAGGTCACTCGAGGCCTTCCCCTGTCTCTCTTTCCGCTCACTTTTCCTTTATAAAACTTTTTTACCATTCTTTCATCACTCATTCGTTCGACGTGCCCAAACCACCTGAGCACGTTCTTCTTCATTCTCACCGTAACGTCTTCGTAAGTACCTGCCATTCTGTGGATTCGGTCAGCTAAACTGACTCCGCATATTCGGCGAAGAGATCGCATCTCCACAGCATTCATCTTTCTTACATTCTTTTTCTGTGTTACCCACGTTTGGCTGCCGTATAACAGCGTCGGTAGCAAAACCGCATTGTGTACAGCCAAACGGGCAGCTATGCTGATGTTTCGCCGTCTCAACAATGCAGCCAAAGCACCGTTGACACTGTTGCCGGCAGCAATACGCCTTTCCACATCCATTTCGTATTTTCCGTCTCTGCTAAACATACTGCCCAAATATACCACTTCATTCACTTGGTCTATTATCTTACCATTCACGTTGATCTTACATTGTGTCCTTTCTTCATTTCTTTCAAATATCAGAACCTTCGTCTTATCTACATTCAAGTTTAGACCATTATTTTCACAACCATCTTTCAGAGTGGTGACCAATGCCTGCAAATCGCATTCTGATGTTACAATGAGCACTGCATCATCTGCATATAGCAAGCAATTGACCTTAAGGTCACCTATTTTCACTCTCATGTCACTGTCTTGCACGCGTTGAAGACAACTATCCAAATACAAATTGAACAACCAAGCTGACATAACGCAACCTTGCTTAACACCCGATTGGATGTCAAACCAGGGTGACATGTCAGCTCCTACTCGCACACAGGCTGAGTTATCTCTGTAAAGAGACTTTACAACCTGTAACAAGGGTCTGCTCACAATCCTTTCAAACGCCTTTTCCAAATCCACAAAAGCACAGAAAACCTTTTGGTTTAGGGCCAAAAACTTTTCCGTGATCATGCGGAGGGAAAAGATCTAATCTATACACCCTCTTCCAGGTCTAAACCCTCCTTGGGCCTCCCACAACAGCCTTTTACATCTCCCTTGCATTCATCTCGCAATATTTTAGCATAAACTTTACCGCCCAAGCTAATCAAACTGATAGCCCTATAGCTTGCACAGTCTATCTGTGAACCTTTGCCTTTATACAAAGGTACGATGACTGCATTTCGCCAATCGTCTGGGACCTCTCCCGATTTCCAGCATAAATTGCACAAAAACCAGAAAAAGTCCCAGACGCGTGGCCCACCATATTTGATCATCTCGGCAGTAACTTCATCTGCTCCCGCAGCCTTACCACATTTCAGACTTCGAATCACGCACTCTACTTCTTCACTGATTTCACCATCGGCTACATCTTGACCCAGCATTACGCTGGTAGTCAAGACCGAGACGTCCTCACGTTCATACATCTCCTTGTAGAATTCCGCCCACCGCTGCAAAACGTGTGCTTGCTGAGTTAAAATTCCACCGCTCTTCGAAAGCACCCCTTTCATTCTACAGGTTACCGAACAACACCGGGAACCACTAACTTCTCGCCAGAAAAGCTTCGTGTTTTCCCGAAAGTTGTTCGTCAACCTTTCATCCCTTTCTCTCTCAGAATTTTCACGCTTCATCTTTATAAGTGCTTTCGTTTTGTGCTTTTGCAGTTTATGCTCTCTTTTTCTTATCTCTCTTATACTTTTATCCTTACCAGAGGCTTTATACTCCAGCCATGCTTTCTTCTTTAACTCTACAGCATCTTTCACTTGATTATCCTACCATTCATCACGCTTTTTACAAAAACCTCTTTTCCTTTTACCACATACTTCTGTCGCTACTTTCACCATACCATTCCTAAGGTTCTGCCAGCATACTTCAACACTTTTATTTCCAGAATCACAGCTTTCAAGCTTCTTGGAAACCCTTTTTTGATATTCCTCTCTGATCGTTGGATCTTAAAGCTTCTAGCTTCATATGCGATAATTCGACGCCAAGTTTGGACACGTCGTGCGGCTGCGCCAACCTGCAAACAAACCTCTTATTCTAGCAACGACTAGATAATGATCCGTTCCCAGATCAGCACCATAATAGATCAGATTTATATAAGTGATAATTTAAAAATATCACATAATATATATTTATAAGTATATAAAACGCAGCTCGCTGGGTTTTCTCTCGCCGGCTTTTCTAAGGTCTGTGACCATTAATTTATAGAAACCGGTGGTAGCTTTGACAATAAAAAATGTCTCACAAAGCACTAGAAAAAGACTTGCTGTCTATACGGATTTAAACATATGCATGTTCATTTAATAACGAACTCATTGAAGAGTGCAGCTCGAAGATAAAGTCAGAGTATTTAGTGGATATAAAGCAAGACATATACATAAATTACAAACTAAACCGGTATCTCCGAAAACGTAACCGCAGACAGTCGTATCTATCTTTCGCCTCCTCCCCTAGCAAAGAATATCTTTTTGCGAAATAGAAAATATAATAATATTACTTACCTTTAATGTTAAATATTAGTATGATGCAATATCCATCATGGTCCAATTTATTATTTAAGAAATTAATATATGTATTTGTAACATATGGCCTCTCTTATTTTTATAAGAAGGACTAATCCTTTTTTTAAAATAAAAAGCTAGAAAAAGTTTAAAGATGATTATCTTAACGTGTTGTAGTCAATGAAAGCTAGAGTAAGTGTGAAAGTAGTAAAAAAGCAAATAGTAGAATGCTTTCTATGCGCTGTAACCGTGCCTTGGTTCGTTGTTATTTTATAAAATTTAAAATAAGTATTTCATTATTTTCTTCCCACAAGTGGTATATTCAATACATTATTGTTGTACTATTAAATAACAACGAGGGCTTCAATTCAATTAGCTTCTCCAATTAGTTGGCACTTTAAGAAAATAGATGGGAGCTATTGAAGAGTATGATTTCGAAACAATGAGCAGCAGTGAAGATATTATAAAACGATATATATTTGAAGAAATATTACAGAGTACATGAGATTACATTATAACGAAATTGAAAATATGTATGCATTTACCTGTATTTTCATAATTATAAACATTTATCTTGTTCAAATAAAATACATTTTACAGTAGTCCTTACACGGATTGGTCCAAGTGATATAATGTCACCTTTTTACAGACTATCGGCTTCGAGTACTACATTTGCTCGAGTGCGAGGCATATAACAAATAGATAGCCTGATTGACTGGCACCAAATGACTAATAGTCAATTGTAAAATAGAAAGGTATAGAATTATATTTTCAATAATTAAAAAAGAAGTGAAGTTAGATAAACCTCTTTAAACATGTTACTATTAAACATTATTAGTTCCACTTAATAGAGTATGTTTTTTTACAGTATTGTTTGCTCTTATTTAAATTGTTAAGACAAGCAATTTAAAGCGAATTCCTATCTTTATTTGATGGCGTCTTCTCCGAACTGTTTTCTAGATCTTGACAATAAAACGGTTGTATGGTTAGTTGAATTATACTAATTTTGTTTGAGGGATCATATCTTTTTATCAGAGATAAAACCTAAACATTTTCCAGACAATAATCTATATCTTCTGAACTATCCTAGTTTCTGTTAACCGATTCGACTCATATTAATTTTATCCCATTTACGTAATTATCTATTAACCTGTTCATAATTTCCTAGTTAATATAAATGGTCATACGAGATAGGGACAATCATTTATTCATTTTCGAGTTTTTTGTTATTTAAAACGTTTATATTGCTAGTATAATTTTAAAAAAGAATCTTAATCGAACATACCACTACGTACTTACTATCACATATGTACGTACTACACGTATGTTGAGAAGATAATTTTGACTATTATTTTATTCTGTTCCGTTCCTGTTCTTGATTTTAAACTATAAAAGGTTTTTTCATATTAACTTATTTTCGTCCATTATTATATGATTAAACAATTCTACTCTGTATCTAACTTATAACGCATTCAGTCATATTGGCAAGATTTTGAAGGCGTTTCATAATTTAGTTTCTCAAATTACTTATAAATATAATAAATTTGGATCCGATTGCGCGTGTTTGTGTTTCTGTGTTAATTTCGGGAAAGCGTACTTCATTGAGCACAGACATCAAGACATCAGTGTGAACAAGTAGTAGTTTTTGAATTACGGCGAATAATTATAGAATATATTTATGATGTGCATGATATTTAATTTACTGAACAATTTACAACCATTATATGACTATTGACGATATTAGATCGAATGGAGCCCTGAGGTATCACTTGAGATGCGTCAATCTCTAATACTGAGTTTCATCTTTTTGTAATATCTTATGTAAGGAGACCTGTGTGTTTAGACCTCAGTGTGTTTTAAATTTTATTTCAAACCAGCCTAATGGCTAGTTTAGAAGATGTCTTAACAAAATTTATTTAGGATCACCTAAATAAATTTTGTTATGACATTTTGTGACTATCTAACAAGAACGCTTTAATTCTCAAATTAATAGTTATATAACATCTCTATAAAACAGGCCTTGCTAGTGTTTCGGCTCTGACACTTTTATGAGGACTATAAGTCGTAAGTAAAAACTTTCTTTTAATTTAGTATAAAAAAGATGCTAATAACGTATTATTATAATTTAAAATTTAGTTATTGAAAACTTGTAAGGTTCTTATATTTGTACTCATATATATTGGACAGATTTATCTAATATGTAAGTTAATATTTGCTACTTGAAAATAAAGATTAAATGATCAGCTATCCGGATGTTAAATGTCATAATAACAACTAGGAACTCGCATTTCTGATGAAATTGAATAGTGTGCGATTGAAATCGCTACAATCTTGAGGTCGGTCGTTAAACATTGTCGTATAACTGAAACGATTATTTTTACAACATGTGGAGATATTAATTCTAACTTAGCTTCTATGCAATTTTAAATAAAATTATTATAAAATCAAAATGTAATAACTGTTAGCTGTAGCTTTAATAACCCTACCAACACCTACAACTGTATGGTTGATTATAACTTAACTCTATCGTTGAGGGCTTGATGTGACGTCGAGGCGTTACAAAGACGTCGTTCAATTAAGCGCGCAACATTTAGCGGGTCTCATTGTCGACTACAACCCCGCGCAGCTCGTTCAGTACACGTAGTTCGTTTTGACAGTTCCAAAAGTATGATAGATATCGAGGATTCTTGAAACTATGAGTTTACGGTATGGCTGGTAGTTTGAGTTAAAGGTTATTCAACGTCTGTGTGATATCGACCATCGAGCACCTCGATCATTCCACCTTCATAGATTTTATTTCCTTGTTACATGTAAGGCAAATAAGAGAGACAAATATATACCTTCTATTTTAATAGTATAATACGACAATTAACATATTATATTTGGTGAAATAGATAAATAATATTATGATAATGTTATGTTATATTAGAATAAACTTTCTTTGAACTATTTTTTTAAAAAAAAGGAAAATGATTAATTAAGGTGACACAAAATGTATTCCTGCTTGGTTCCCGGCCATAACTGTCATCACTATATCAATTTTTATTAATAATACATTTCAGTGTGTATCTAAATTTGCTTATTATATTCTCTTGAGTCTCATTTTAATTAAATTATATAATACATCATGCATAGTACTAAATATAGACGATTTACAAAAACATCTTTGATAAATAAAGTAAACTTTTTGCAATTCTTCAATCTCATTACACACTTTATCACACACACATCACTAACCTGTGGAAGAAATCAAGTTGTCATTATAAGATTACGCGTTGGATATACGAATCATTTTAACAACCAAACCGAAAAAAAATAATGTAAATGTGGTTCTGATCTCACTGTTAAACTTTTCTCAAAAACTTCTCAAAAAATCGGAGATGTAATTAATACAAAAACTGATAAAAATATAATACTAATAATAATTAAGCAGATAATATTTGTGAACATTTACGTAACATAACCGTACAAATTACTAAGTTGTGATAAGTTAAAAGAAATATAATAATTTCAATTACAATATTCTTAAATAATGATCGTCTAATTATCGAAGAAATGCTTTTTAACGCAAACTGAAGACGTATGTATGTTTTTTACTTGTGTAGATACAATAATATACATATTATATTTTATACAAAATAATATTATAACAGCTAAATAGTTAAATGCTCCGTCTTCGATGAGACTGTACGATGGTCGGATGCTATTCCTCCATTGACTCGAGGACGTTAACGCGTTATGAACATAAGTGTATAAGACAATATTTACTAAAGTGTTGCTTTTATAAATAAAATACATTTAATATTAACATATTTTGCGTCAAATTAATATTTCTAAAACGACTAATGGTGATATTTAAAATGTAATGACTATTTTGTTTATCTTGTAATAATAAATAAAATTGTCATTATATTTTAATACTATTTCGATCTCGTTATATTATTATATAATAATATTTATATTTTGAAAAGGGTGACTGCTTTCAAGTTTCTTTCGGGTCGTAGGAAAGCTATCACGAAACACTTAAAAGAGTTTCCAGCGACTGAAGTGACGACTTAACTACACCTCTACCCTCGAGACTATCAGATATTTACGACAAATTACCATTAGGTTTGAAGGTAAATTCATTGATAAATAATAAAATACACTAGATAATAAATGAATGATAAGTTATGTCGTATATTTTTTAATAATACTTTAAGTCCATTCGCTGGTATTGCCACAATTATTACAATTTGTTATATTATACAAATTACCCCAAAGAAAGACTTCCACTCAGATGACTTCACACCTAGTGTTTGTTGGTCAAGTGATGCCCACATCACTGACAACGTGATGACACTTAATTATTATAAGACAAAATGTTTATTTTAAATTACTATCTCAAATGAGGAGATTTAAATTTAAAATTTTCGTAAAAAACTGAATACGCACACACACTCTTACAACCAAATACACATTCACATCATGAAATAAATATATCCATTTATTTCAGTATGCGTAAACTGAAAAAATCTGTGCATTACATGCATGTGTATGGATGAGCGAACACCGGTGTACTGTCAGTGTGTGTTGTTTAGTATTGAATTATTTCAGGTGAAACAATATTATCAACATTCAATTAGTTTGACGTTGTGCCTCCTTCATTTTAGCCATCACTCAGTATTTTAATTTCGTACTAACATAAAAGATCAAACTCAAATATCTGACTCTGAACAACAATACAACAGACGATACTAAAATCAATAACACAAGTTATCTTTACTAATATTAAAACGAGATTAGAAAAATCTTAGCTATTTTTAACCATTTGAATCTTCAGTAAAAGCCAATGTTGGAGATATTTTACTTTTGGTATGTCCTTAAGTGAAATTAAACTTTCTTAGGAATATATTATACATAACGTTACATTTATTTATTTATTTATTTATTTATTTATTTATTTGGGAAACATACAATTATAATAGCACCTATACAATAAAAAAAAATTACAAAATGTTTAACATGAATCAATTAAGTTTCCACAGAAAATAAATGAATTTAATAATCTATAAAGGTGAATGATATGTTAACTCACTCGTAAGATAAATTGTTGTTTAAATCTCACCGAGAGTGGTGTCTGATAAAGTCGTATTATGAACTTGTCCGTATCATGTCTCGGAAAGAAATTTGAATAACGTACGAGTATGTGATATAAAATTCGCTAAGCGGAATAATGCAAGGTTATTTTCCGTTACTTGTTTTTTCTTTTAATATATGAAATGAGGCTATTTCTTAGCAATGGCACGTGTTTTATATAATTGTTTGACTAATATACGAGCAAAAGCCAACAAACGGTACAAGCGGCCCGAGCCATAATTAAAATTTTGAACACGAACATGTATCTGGGCAAAATAAAGCTCCTGAATTTACGAAATTAAATAATTAATAAACAACCAAACCACAGTTTGTCTTTTCAAGTTTATATTTCGATATAAAATCAAATTAAATTCTTTACATCAAAATTTCTAAGACAATATATTTTCTTCCTCATTTTATATTGAAATAATATCTCAATGGATGTTTTCGAAAGCTGCAAACTTATTAACAGAGTTCTATTGTATTAATTACAGCATCTACAACCATAAAATTTAAAGGACAAAAATTTGCAATAATATAATGTAAAGCTTATAGCATAATATAAACTACTAGCAGATTCCCGCCCTCTTCGCTGGGCACACTATTAATTTGGATGTAAACTTAGACTTCTTGTTTTTGATGCAATGTTTAATTTCTATTTTATATTTAGACTAATTATTTTAAATAGAGAAATATAATGCCAGACAGCGAATACACAGATTTCCACATCACCTATAAAGTAATGTGTATTGGGACGCGTTCCCGCTATGTAATGTGGCGGACGGGATCCCCGGTAAGCCTACATCACGAAAAAATTGACAGCGTATAACTAAGGAACAATTTTGAAAAGGTTTTTTTTAAATAATACTTGTTTATTTATTTATCAAATATATCAAATTAAATTTCGTATTCATTTATATTTTTACAGCCTTGATTTTTTATTTATGACCATTTGAAATTTTCAAATTTAAACTTTTTGCATCCCTCCTCATCTTTACATCATAAATTCTGGTTGCCATGGTAAACGTTGGTATGATAACCATTGTCATAGTATCCGTTGTCATCTTAACCATTGCTATGGTAACCGTTGTCATAGACTCCTACAGGTTTAAAACTTGGCAAAATGCAAAAAGTTAAAATCCGTTCTTAGTGGACGTCTACGTCACAAAAGAAGTAACCATGTAAAATTTTAAGTAAGAATCGATCGAAGATTTTGTGATGAGTGGTAAACCGCTTATATATATATATATATATATATATATATATATATATATATATATAAGCGATTTCTGATCTTTTGTATATGTAGGTATATATAGATTATCAATGACATGACAACTGTATCATTACATTAAGTTGGTTGTAATTGTACTTAATATACGATTAGAACGATTTAAAATAACTTTATTATCACTAGGATACTTACAATATCGATTACAATTAAACTTAATTTATATTTACTCACTCCCAAAGGATTGAAATCACCTAGTAATATGTTTTTTTTTTCATAAAATATGTGTTAATATATACGAAATACTCTTATTTCCTTATTGACAAAATTCATCTTCAATTATGAGTTTATATTTAATGTTATTATTATTATCAATATATATGAATCAAAGAGTCCAGACAGTTTACGTAAATAATTCTAAATCGTCTGGTTCTCACCTAAAGATGGGTGTTCCACAAGGATCTATTCTGGGCCCCTTTTTGTTTTTACTTTATATTAATGACTTGCCCTTTTTTGTTAAGGGTCTGTGTGACATTGTACTCTTTGCTGATGACACCTCGCTTATTTTTAAAGTTGAGCGTGATAGGATTAATTATGACGAAGTAAACAGTACTTTATCACGAGTCCTGCATTGGTTCGAAATTAATAATTTAGTGTTAAATGCCAAGAAAACTAAATGCGTAGAGTTTACACTTCCTAATGTAAAAAGTAAAAATTGTAACTTGCTCCTTAACAATGAAGTGTTAGAATTGATTGACTCAACAAAATTCTTAGGTATAACATTAGATAAAAAGCTCCAGTGGAACCCCCATCTCTCAACACTCGCAGCCAAACTCAGCTCCGCCGTCTTTGCAATTAGAAAAAGTAGACAATTAACGGACATTAATACGGCTCGACTTGTTTATTTTAGTTATTTTCACAGTATTTTATCTAACGGTATTTGATTATGGGACAGTGCTGTCGAAATTAATTCTATATTTATTTTACAAAAAAGAGCTGTGCGGGCTATTTATAACTTAAAAGCTAGAGATTCTCTGAGAGATGTTTTTAAAGAAATAGGTATTCTTACAGTCGCTTCCCAATACATATTTAATAACATATTATATATACGTCAAAATTTAAATAGTTATATAAAAAACAGTGACAGACACGCGATAAATACGAGAAATAAAAACAAACTCGTAGAAATAAAAAGAAACAATATGAATTTATTAGCTTTATTACATTTAGTGCTAATAGGGTGGTTGTAAATTTACAGCAATGTTCTGTTAGCACATTTGGCTCCTCAGTCCAATACCAGCTGGAGACTGCAGCCTCAAATGAGGCACTCATAAATATATATGTTTCCAATTTTATAATGAGAATCTACAGTAGAACTGTTTTTTTTTTAATAATCAGGCCTCCGGTTGTTGGAATAAAAGCATGTTTCTTTTTGGTTTCTGAAATAGTTACTGCACAATAAAATCTGGGCACAACCGTTCTTTCAAGTTGAATATCGTTCTGTTAACATCATTTATTTAAAAAAATTAAAATATCTGCTATAAGATTCACATTTTATCAAGTAATCCACCTCTGTTGGTAGTTTACGGCTACCACCTTGCGTATTCGGAGAAGATGAGATACTAAACTGATCTACAAGTGCTGTTGTTTTTATTTATTTATTATCACTCAATATCAAAATGAGCTAAGTTTTATTTTATAATTTGCGAGTGGTAATATCCGCCAAGGCGAATATTTGTTACCGGTATATCACCAGTGGATATACGTTCATCAATGAGGGACCTTTGATTAATAACTCGAGCATTTCAATAACAAGTGAACTGAAGATAAACAATTTTTTAATAAAAAAAAACCTTTTAAATACAAAATTTTCAAAATTAGTTGTTGAAGAAATTGTCCTATAAAATATTTTGGTTTTTCTGTGAGGATTTCGAGTCGGCTTGCGCTTGTTAAAATGCGCTTGCGCTCGTTAAAATGCCTCTCTGAAGTGTCCTCGAATGTAATGTAGCTTTTAAAGTCTCAATATAAATGATGTAAGGCAAGATTCCTCTTCTGTTCCACATCGCAGTACAGTAGATGGTACGTGTCAGAGGCCAAACAGCACCAGGTGAAATCTTTAAATAAACATTTTCACTTTACTTGTTAAAAACATTGACATAATTTTATTTTGTTACTAATAAGATTTTCTTTTTTCTTTGCCATTATGGTAAGATAAGAAACGCATAAGTTATTGCGAAAAAGTAAATTCATTATAGTTACATAAAAAAAAGTTTTTTTTTTATTTTTGGTTTCTTTGGCTGTTGGTCTCTTAGATTATTTGAATACTAAAAATGTAGTCGAAATCTTCTACGAAATTTGATACAGGTTATTGCCCGGATCAACATATTGTACCTGGATAATGTTTAAACTTTGACTGAGAACACAATAAGTATTTGTCTTAATGTGGCATGGTGATATACCTACTGCTGCGTCCTTCGTCAAACTATTTCCTTTTTAACTCAAAAAGTATAAAATATGGATTTGTGTTCTATTTTAATAAAAAGTTTGTGTCTGCAGTGGTATGTGCTGCAGACGATGCGGTTGGCATTGGTTAATTAGTTTATAAAGTAATTGCAATATTATTAAAGAATTCTCTTCAAAACATTTAAAACCAACAAAATCAAAAAGTATCAAGATGTTACAAAAAAATCAACTTTGTTGCAAAATCAAGTGAAATTTAATTCAGATATCATTTTGTTCAAAAATCGAAGTAGTCGTTCTGTTTAAACTTTCTTGGAGGGTCACAGGACGGACACACTGTCTTATTTCTTGTGATTGATATATTAGTAGGACGGATACTGTTTTCCTTTCCTGCAATATCGAAGAACGAAACTGATGACCAAGTTAACAGTATAAAAAGAAATTAAGTATTATGTAAGTTTACATCTAGTCCTTCATTAACGTCACTATTTAATAGTTCTTCTGTAATGAAATTTAATCCAAGTATATATCCTTATATAAATCTCATACTAACTACTACTAGATCTTTTGTATAACTTAATTCTTTTTTGAAATAAAATTTAAGTATTAATGAAAATAAGCCTCTGTATTGTGTCAATGAAGTGCTATTATATATTTTCAATTATATTCTTGTAGTGATTTGAGCTCGGAATACCTAACCGAACACTTTGTGGTTTCAAGTCATCATTCCAAGTGTCCTAAAAGGTTCATAACATTACATTACTCATAAATTCTAGAAGGCAATATGACATGAACGGCAAAAAAATTTAAACTTTAAAACAAAGTTTATAATAAAATATATCAATTATTCTAATATTATTCTGTTTATCATCATGGGATTGAACTAATTGTTCTCGAACTAGGTTTCGCAATTAAAACTAGTAGCTGTTCAGAGCTGGTCAACAAAGAATTGCGCTCTTGCAGTTCATACGAATGTCTCTTAGATTTCACTGAAGTAACCTCCAGAGTAATGTTACATTACTCAAATATCGTCAAGAAATGATCTTTTGCTGTTAGTTAGTTGGCTATCTTTAAATTTTAAAATACTGCTTTCGTCTCTCCAAATATATTTTTTTTTATTTAAGTAAATAACTGACAGCTTTTCAACTGCGTTTGAAATACATTTTTAAATTCAATAAATGTTATACTCTTTGTTGGCATCATAATATTATTATTTGACAAATTAATTAATTTTGCGGTCAAAATTAACGTGTGCTGTGGTGGTGACACAGTTGGCTGTTTAAGTTTCATTATTTTACCAAATAGCATATTTGGATACAATTTAGTGAATATTATGATGTAAATAAACACTTTTGACAGATAGACACTTCGACTTACTGACAGATACCTACATCTCGTCTTAACGTGAATACGGTTTCTGCAAATTATTTCTAACTTCCGGTTTAAATTAGAGTATCGGTTACATAACATAATGTATTTTTATTGTTAATTATTGCAAAAATCTTTTAAAAAAATTATTGTTTATTGGTCAGTTAAAAACTGGTTTTACATGTTTCGTTGAGTACTTATACCAGTATATTAGTTAGGCTCTTCAATATTTTATTCAATTAAAATATATACAAGGGCCTCAAGGCTAAAACTGCAGTAAGTTGCTTTGTGAAAGCAATGGTATCGCCGTCATTTTTCCTATACTTGTCAAAGGAATTACCAATAATTCCAGGTATTATTTTAGGTATAGCATCCAAATGATTCTGCAATCTGTAAGCTTGTATAAAGAATATATTATGTATTCAAATTGTAATGAACTTGGTTATATAGATCCAAAATTTAAAAGTAACGTTATACATCGCTGGTAATAGATAATACAACACAGGTTGTTGTCATTTGTCATTGGTGCTTTAAATTAAGTATTAAAAATCGATAGGTAAATGTTTTGTTTGTCGGTATGATTGTCTGTTGTCATTGGTCCATCGATATATTCAATGTAGTTGTTGTCAGGTAAATGTATAGTCTGTCTGTTTGAGAAAACACTAATGGGAAACATCTTGTTTTATATTTACTAAAAATAAGAGATATGTAAATTAGAAGATGAAACATTTATTTGTTTAATTTATATACCCAATGTTAGTAGTTCTAAGTAATACTAATCGTAAATTATTTACGTCTATTTTAAAGCTGGAAATAAACGTAGGGTTATCGCTACGATCGAAGTCCACCGAAATGAAAATAATTTACCCAGGGTCGTTCTTTCTTTAAAAAGACTAAAGTGTACTTACATTTTACATTAGTAGTTAAATTAAATCAAGCTGATTTATTGAAACTAAAAGGTTTCCAGAGATTGTAGACTCAGGTACTGCTTTGGTCGATGAGTTTTTTTACTATGTATTTAATACAAATTTAAATAATAATAAAAATTTCATGTTTTTCGTAAAAACTTGACGGAATGGAGATTGTGACATATTTTAATGTTTTTAAAAACATTTATGAAGATTGTTCGGAGGGTCCACTGGCGATAAATCACTGACAATCAGGTTGAATGTACACTTTTTTCCATTGTGTTAAATAAAAGAAAAGTCAACATGTTAAAAATATATGTGTTCATCGCTTGGATTTACATGAAGCGTGTTTAATCGAAATCCAATCAGTTTAGTCTTAAAAAAAGATACGTTAGTCTTAAAAATATAAAAGTATTAGGCCTAAGTAAACAAAATCGAAAATCAAATCTGTCAATATATTTTATTTTACCGTATCAATATTCTAATTACCTGCTACTTTAAAAATTATTAATAATTTAATTGAATTACGACTTTCCCTGTGCGTTTAGACTTATAATAAAGGTCTACGGTAATATTGCAATTACTCACTTCAGCAATATGATCATTATCACCTTAAAGTTTACTGAAGTAGCAACATATAAATATATTAAGATAAATTTGACATGTTAAACGTTCTGCTGTTACTATAATATTAGTGACATGCAAATTTTTACAAATAAACAAAGCGAGTCCTGGGTATGAAAGGGCTCCCAGAAAATCAAGCAAAAGGCACGGCCATGCTATCCTTTCCTGGAAGCCATTAAAACCCCTCTAATTTTGATTAAATTTACTTGAATGGTAAATTTAATCAAAATTTGAGTTTTTAAGAACTTTATCCTCAAAAATATAATATTTAATAAACACATATTTAACAGTATGATTTCCAAGGAGGTTTGACGTCAGACAGGCAGCCGACCGTAAATTAAAACCAAGTCTTTTAAAGGTATGGCAATACCGGTGCTACACAAGAGGCAAGGCCGGAAAGAAAGAGAAATTGCCGACGGAGAAAGTTTGTTGAAGAGAAAACGAATAAATGTAGCATGTTTACAAGAAACGAAATGGAAGGAATCAAAAGCTAGAGAAATTGATGAAGGATACAAGTTTTATTATTATGGGCATGAAGGAAAAGACGTGGTGTTGGAATTGTGCTTGTTGAGAGAATAAAAGAGTGTGTGACGGGGGTGAAGAGGGTGAGTGATAGAATCATTGCTGCGAAAATGTTTTTCGAAGGTTAATCTTTAATGTATTAGGTGTATATGCTCTTCAAACTGGGCGTGATAATAGTATGAAAGAGAAGTTTTGGAAAGATTTTGGTTTTGTGATGATGGATGTTCTAGACAATAAGCAGATATACGTGAGAAGGTGATTTTAATGGGCATGATGGTTATGAAAGAGTACATGGTGGTTGGGGTTTTGGTCACCGTAGTGATGAGGGTGAGGCCTTTCTGGACGCCGCTTTAGCCTTCGACTTAGCTATATCCAATACTTGGTTCGAAAAGAGAACACTTAATCACATTACCACTACATACAAAAGTAGCCGCTATATGACTTTCTTGATTTCATTAATTTTAGATATAATTCCGGCAGAAAGTAAAATATTGCTGGCAGTAACATCGTCTATGATCGCTGCTACATTATTGTGCTAAAATTTTTTGCTGAATAGGGTTGTTAATACATCAAGCGGTAAGTTGTAAATTTGTAACAATGTGCCGTCGCTATCGGATGGCACATTTGGCACCTCAACTGCACCCGGGGCGGGCGGTCGCTTGCCAGCGCTTGTTCCGTAGCTATTGTCCTACCATCGTTACCACGGCTTTATAATTATGTTAATGTCCCATTTAATAAGGAGGGTAAGCAAAAACTTTAGTTAGTTATGTTATAGCAGGATATTACATTGTTCGCACGGGTGGTAACCGCCGGGGCGGCACGGTGAGTGCTAACGGGATCCCGTGTCGTCCCACTAAGGCGTTGAGGGCAACCGTTGGGTTTTTTAGTGGGTAGCCTTAAAAATGGCGGCGTCTTCTATGCCGTCGGGTAGTCCCACATAACCCCCCGGTCATCACCTTCCAAACCGGCTGGTATCCATAACGGATTTTTCCAAAGAAAAAAAAAATTACATTGTTAAAAGTGAATGAATTTAACGTTATTCTGACAAAAATAAATTGTTTCCCATTCCCGCTGAACATGTTCTCGTTCAGGATAAGATAAGATGTTGTCTTTCCGTCGATCTGCAGAGGTCTTCGCTCCATAAGACTTGTTCAATGAATTTAATCTTTGAGATCGTAATGTCATTTTACAATTTAAAAATATCTTAATGATACAACACTTTAAAAAAATGTTTGTATAATAACTTACTTTTATGAATGTAGCCCTTCCTATGGGCTTCCCGAGAGTTTACGCAAGTAGATCATCAGCTTTCTTACTGGGCGGAGCATACTGGACTCGTTCTCAACGGTTTTTACTCAGACTCTAAACCCGCGAACGCTTGTGTTCCCCAAGGCTGCATGCTATCCTAACTTCTGTGTCTCCTGCACATCAAGGGATTGTTGGATATTTCCTACATACATTGTTATACGAATGGTAGTATTGGGGATGCGGTATATTCCAGCTATCCAGGACTTCCGGGAAAACGAGGACAAGTAGCAAAAGAAACTTGTGTCTTCTAGTCTTGCTTTTACCCGTATTGTACTCCAACTCTTAATTTTTGTGGACATGGAATTAAAAATAAAAAGAACGATAGCAAAAAAATATTTTAAAACGGAATATGAATCAAAAACTCCCTTTAACAATATTTAAAAAGTAAAAAGTGGCTTATTTCAAAATTAATTAGTGAGGTCGAGTCTCTTTGAAAGATGAACGCGGTTGCTTCTCTTAATTTTACTTCAACAAATTTTGATAATCGATGTCTTAATAGGTATTAATTATATTGGTGCATTGTTATATGTATATAGGTTTATACCATGGCTCACAAGCAAGTTGAGCAACCAACTTAGTTATAATACAACCGTTCTATTGGCAGTGTTCCCGCGGGACCCTGACCCCACACCATCAAATAGAAACAGAGTTATTGTACATTGTATAGTTTATTATAAACTTCTTTAATTGTGTTTTAATTTAAATTATTTCACATTTTTTTTCATAAATCAATACGAAAATACGTTTAATTGTAACGAGAAGAAAAAAATCATGTAACTCTTTTAAAAATATTAAAATTAAACAAATAAATAATAAATTTTAATAAAACTCTATATCCTTTAAAAGTTTGAGTTTTTACAATGAAATAACTTGAAATCAGAGTTGTATTATCAAAAAATAACTTTGCTGAACAACTACTTTATTCGCAATTATCATGTATTTATTAAGTACAGTAAACTTGAAGAGACGATAATTAAATCGTTGTATTACATTTACTTACATTTACATTCAGATAACTTAAACCGTTTATGAGTGTGAATATATTGATATTTAAATAGTTATTTGTAATCGTAAAGTTATTTATCAAACGAATATTTTATAATGGACATGTGTTGATGGTTTCACTAGTTTGAACGTATTTAATATTTAATTTATTCTTTATCGATCACTTGAGTAAACACTCAAACTAAAACCCATTTGGATTAATAGAAGTACTCGGACTCTAATATCATTGCTTTGATTAATATATTAAAATTAAACTTATGAGTTGCATCCTATTAGTGTCGCCATCTGTTGACGAATGTAGTAATAACACATGAAGGTTCTTTATTAAATTACTAGCTGATTCCCGCCCGTTTCACTGGGCACACTAATTATTTTAATATGAACTTAGACTTCTCGTGTAATTTCTATTTTATATTTAGTGTAAATTTTTAAAATTTTGAATAAAAAAGACTGCATATAACGGAGGACAAATTTTGAAGATTTAAAAAAAATATATTTTGATTTATTTTTTTAAATATATCAACTTTTTGCAACCCCCCCTCCCCCTACCTCAACCAAACTCTGGTTGCCAATGTAACCGTTGTCATAATATCCGTTGTCATCGTAACAGTTGCTATTGTAACCGTTGTCACAGTATCCGTTGTCAAGGTAACCGTTGTCATGGAAGCTGTGGCTATGGTAAACATTGGTGTGGTAACTGTTCTTATAGTAACTCTTACTTTCATCTATGTACACACTCATCATAAAACCTCTGTAGCTTTAAGGCCAATTGACTTGAAATTTGTTAAAATTCGTCGGGATAGGAATTCCGTAAAATTCGTTCTTAGTGGACGTCTACGTCACAAAAGAAGTAACTATATAAAATTTTAAGTTAATCAGACAGATAGTTTCGGAGATTTCGTTATGAGTCTGTGAGCGGTAAATCGCATATATATATATATATATATATATATATATATAGAATAGATACGTTTTTAATTTGTATAAAATAAATGAATTAGAGTATGTTATTATTTTATAACATTAATTAAGAACAGTGAACTATTTGTTATAATGTAATATAAATTATTTGCCATAACTGATATGGCAGTTCCTACAACCGTTAGTTAGTTATGTTTATGTATATAAAATAGTTGAGTTCTGTAAAGTGGGACAGTTCTGTGTCGGCTATTGTACGAAAATAAACAAAGAAATACTGGGATGTATTTTTATTGTCAAAATGGACACTGAATACCACCAGTGCACTGGCGCTGCGCTGACAGATACCTACATTACATGCAAGGCTCGATGTATGTAAGATTTTCAAATCTAAAAATACGACCGTCCTTAATTTATAGTGCTTTAAACAACCCAATAAAAGGTTTTACAAGGAACGCAATTAACAGACTTACACTAATACAATAACTAATGAGACTTAACTTTAAAAATATTTTATTGTTGCTTTACAGTGCTATAAATTTTAATTTGTTGAAGTAGAAAACATTATCCGTATATTTTCACATAATGCATTACGGGAATCCATATTGTAATGTGATCTTAGCGAACGGACGACCTCGGCTTCATTGCTTTTGATATATTACAAATACTGTATTATATTGGTTTTGTTGGTTTATTCTTACAACCACTAAACAATATTTTTTAAATTTTTGAAATCAACGTTAACATGTTTTATATCATTTTGTTTTCATCATTAATTAGTTATATTATATATACAGTACAAAACATCATTGTGACTATTGTCCCAGTTTAACTAGACCTAGACATATTACTTCGACTGAGATGACATAATTATATTGAAAGCGTTCTGACCTTCAGAGAAACAGAATAAGTCAATAAGAAATCAATCCCTGTGGTTACTGTGTCAAAAGTTTTTAATTATTCTATCAATGAATAAACGAATTCAAAATTAATATGTTAACAAAAATCATTTTTTTGTAAATAGTAATTTTATGGCTTCGGAATAGTTCCATTATTTATTATTTTATGTAAAAGCATTTTTCTCCAAAAAGATTGCACCTGAAATTAAAACCAGAGGGGGTCAACAGACTCGCGGTGAGAATGGGATTTAAATCGTTCGTTTAGTTTAAAATTGTATTAAAGATACAATAATTCTCCAAGAGGAAACCAACTAAGTTAGTTTATGATAAAAGCTTCTGCTGAAATAACAACATATTTAGTAAATGAAAATGTAACCTTTCTATTGTTTTATATCAGCATTATTTACTGGGCTAAGGCTTAGGTTCTGAATTATTGTTATGAATATTTATATAATTATAATCATATATTTTATGCGTGTCTCATTGGAGTTTATGTTTTACTTTGGTTATTCCAGAAATATAAAATACGAATTGATAGATAGTATGGGAACAATATACATATGTATACTAAATAAATTATAAAAATGTTTAAGTAACTGATATTCGAAATCCAACATAGGAAAGCTGTTGTTAAACCTATCTTTCTCTGCACTCTACAATCCTTCCAGCAGTTGTAGCTAAGGGAGTTTCGTGTCTGCGTCTGTCCGTCGGTCTATCATATTATATTTAAAATTATATTCACTGTCCCGCTGTTAACAATCGAAAAGGTGGGTAGTACTGAAAATGTATTTCTTTTTTGTTATTGTTAACGTCAGTTTTTATATCGTTATCTCTTATTTGTTTTTTTTATTGTTACCGTTTTTTTATTTTTATTTATTTTTTCTTGTTATTATTATTTGTTTTCATTTGACTTTTTTTTATAATACATTAGGGTGTGGCACGAAATAAAGGTTTAGATTGTTTTGATAAATTGAATTTAGTTATATAACTTAAAAAGCAGTACACCCACAAACCTTACACAGCTACATTGAGCGATAAATTTGGCTAGGCGATGACATGGTGTCCCCAAAATCACTTTTAAATATTTTATAAGGAAGAAAGATTATATTTGAGTAATATAAAATTTTAAAATATATTCTTTCTTCAAGATACTTTTAAATTTTTTATTACAATCTACATTATTTCACGAGAATTTAAAAGTTATTGAACAAGTATAATGTGGCGAGGGTCTCTGCAGTTTGACTGGATTATCCTGAGATAAAACATCTGCAATAGGAATACGAAAGAAATTATTTTTGTCAGAATATCATGAAGTTCTTTCAATCTTTACAATATAATATCCTGCTATAACATAAAGTATTTACGAGGTCCCTATTACATGGGACATTAACATAGTTATAAAGCTTTGGTTCGTTGGACGATAGCAGCGGATCAAGGGCTGGCAAGCGACCGCCCGCCCCAGGCGCGGTTGAGTGGCCAAATATGCCATCCGATAGCGACAGAACATTAATGCAAAGTTACAACCGACCGTCTAGCAATTAATGTAATAACTAGGCAGTACTCCGCTAACGAATTTTTATTCTTTACCTGTAACGTCGGTCACACAAGAGTGAAATCTTTTTTAAATACATATCTCTTATAAAAACTACAACAAACGCAAGATGGTTTCGTTCCTTTAGGAGTGAGTAAATAATAGGTAAGTTTCAATGGTGATTTAAATGTTAATATCGGAGTGATAATAAAGTTATTTTCTATCGTTTCAGCTGTAGAGTACAATTGCAACCTACTTAATAGGGTCAGAGGAAGAGGCTTGCTCCCTGACCCGCTCCGCAGCCTCCTTCGCGGCGATAACGTGCTCGCAGAAGGAGGCCATAGCGGCCCAACACCTCTCGCTGCCGACCATCGCGCCAACAAGGCGCGGCAACGAGAGGTCCCTGCCAACCACGGCCACCAGCTCAGCACGCTGATGACCCCAGGCTGCGCACTCCTCCACGGTGTGACGAGCCGTGTCGACAGACTCGTCACAGTGGTGGCAAGACGGGGCCGCCTCCCTTCTTGCAATCTTGTGTAGGTACTCACCGAAGCAACCGTGCCCTGTGAGTACCTGCACAAGACGGAATGTCAGAGTTCCATGTCGCCGGCTGATCCAACGATCCAAGTGGGGGCGAACTGCCCCCACTGTCGTCAGACCGGCGGCAGGGGACTCTAAGCCCCTCGTCCACCGTCGAATCAGGGGTCGGTGAGCTGAAACCCTGATTCGACCTGCCTCGGACCTTACCCCCGTGGTCCTGGCTTCCGCCCGGTGCCAATACACCCCGGCGAGCACCTCCGCCTGCAGCTCCCAAGGCGGATCGCTCGCCAGGAGTGTGGCCGCAGTGTACGACACTGTACGATACCCCCTGATCATCCTCACCGCTAAGACCCTCTGCGTCCTTCGCAGGAGGGTCTTGGAATCCTCGGTGAGGGACCCCGACCATATGGGGGCACCGTACAGCACCATACTTCTCACAATGCCGGCATAAAGTCGCCGGCATGAATCCTGCGGCCCACCGACGTTGGGCAGAAGCCTTCATAAGGCAGCCGCGGTGGACAGTAACTTCGGGACCAGAAGGGAGAAATGAGCCCCGAAGTTCCATCTTCCGTCCAGGGTGAGACCCAGATATTTTAGCTGGGCCTTCAACACCACCTCCTCACCCTGGACGGAGATGGACGCCCGGCGAGGGGGACCCCGGCGAGGGCCGTGGATGAGGATGGCCTCCGTTTTGGATACGGAGACCTCCAATCCCAACAGCCCTATGCGGTCCGCAACCAGCGTAGCGCCGACTGTTGCCAGACGGGCCGCCTCCGCATAAGTCCCTCCCCTGCATGTGACGAGGGTGTCATCAGCGTAACACAACACCCTCATCCGCGACAGGAGAGGACAGCGGACCAGCCAGTCGTACCCGAGGTTCATCATAGGGAGGCACTCCATGGAGCCGGATTGCCTCAACCAAAGTCTCAAACGGAAGACTGTTGAAGGCATTGGCGACGTCCAGCGATACCGCCAGGACCACGTCCCCCTCGCGAGTTGCCTCTTGGGTCAGGTCTCTCAGAGCCCTCAGGGCGTCGATCGTCGATCGACCCGCCCTGAAGCCGAACTGAGCATCCGAGAGACCCGACCCCACCTCCTCGAGGTGTTGGACGAGACGGGCAGAGAGAATTCTCTCGAAGAGTTTGCCCGTCTCGTCCAGCAGCACGATTGGCCTGTATGCAGAAGGGGAGTCGGCAGAACGACCCTCCTTCCGCAACAGGCACAACCTGCCCTCTTTCCAGGCCTTCGAAAACTGTCCAGTGCGCAAACAAAGGTTGAACAGTTCCCGAAGCCTGCCCCCCAGGTATTCCAGGGCGAGGAATAGAACTCGCCCCGGAATACCGTCCGGCCCCGGCGCAGTACTGCGGGCTCGTAGACGACTCAAGGCGACCTCCAGCTCGGACTCTGTGATGTCCGGGACAGAACCCACCCCCCCTATGGAAGAAGGGGGGGCCATCACAGGAGGCGAGTGGCCGGTGGATTCCGGGAATAGGTCCCCCACCAGCCGCTCGAGGAAATCCGGCTGAAGGGACTCCATGACCGGGGCGCAAGCGGCGCGGAGTTTGTTCCGCGCCACCCGATACGGGCGCCCCCATGGGTCCCTATCGAGACCTGCCAGGATCTCCTCCCGAGCCAGGTCCTTCGCCTTCCGAATCGCCAGCCGCAGAGTCGACTTCGCTTCGCGATAACGACTCCGCAGCTGGGCCTTCAGGTCCGGGTCGAAGCCGTGACGACGGTGACACCGGACGAAGGCCCGCCGAGCCCTGCAACAGGCCGTCCAAAGTTCGGCTATTTCGGACGACCACCAGTACACTGCCCTGCGCCGGGGCCGAGACCCCACCCGCGGCATGGCCGCATCGCAGACCCGTGATAGGGCCTCGCGCATGCGGCCAGCCAGCACTTCCACGTCGGTTTCCTCATTGGGCGGATCGGGATAGGCCCAGCCCTGAACAATGGCTGCCTCCGTGGCCATTTCCCGATCCAAACGTTTGATTGCCCAACGAGGGAAGCGACTCCCCCCCGCGGTGGCCTGGCCTGGTCCGGCCGGGAGGCAGAGATCTCAAATCGGACGTAGAGATGGTCCGAAAGAGTCTCCACCTCCGTCTCGACTCTCCAGTCGACGGCCGTGCGTGTAACAGCTGGGGTGGCGAACGAAACGTCCACCACGGAACTCCCTTGCTGTCGCACGCAGGTCGCATCGGTCCCTCTTTTGAGACGGGACAGACCGGAGAGGAGCGACCAGACCTGGACGGCCCTACCCCTAGCGTCCGTGGCGTGGTTCCCCCAGGCCGCGGATTTGGCGTTCAGGTCGCCGAGGAAGATGAGCTTCCCCGACGCCTTTCTGCCAATCGCCGCACTGACGGAGTCGAGGAAAGTCTCGAACTCCGCCAGTCGACGATTGGGGGAGAAGTTTTTTTTTTTTTTTTTTTTTTTTTTTTTTTTTTTTTTTTTTTTTAGTTTATTATAAAAAAATTTGATACATAAAACAAATATACACATAATTTCTTGCCAAACTCGAGAGTTTGACGGCAAGAAGCGCTCATTAAATACTTAAACTAACAGTATACACTACTACTACACAAACATTATCATTTACAATAAACTTAGAACAATAAAAAAATAAACAATATTTAAAAAAAAAAACCCTTATAACAATTACATTTTTCTACCCTTCCTCGTCTGGAGGCCAACCGGTGTCGGCTGGACCGTCTTTTGAGCCGCGGATGACTGGGCCAACGAAACAGGGAACACAGTCCTGGGGCCTCTCTTAGAACCCCGCCGCACCACAGAGGACCAAGCCTCGGTGATGGCGGGGGCAGGCGCCGGCGTTGAGACAGCCGGCGTTCTGGCCGACACCGGACCCCCAGCAGGTCTCGCCGCACCAGGTTGGCGAGGGGCAATAGGGGCTGCCACACTCGCCCTGCGATCTGCCGCCAGCGGCGGGCGCATCATCCTCTCGGGGAGGAGGCGCTCCTCGATGTTGGCAAATCTGGCATTGACCATATTGCCAACAGAGGAAACGATGGAGCGCCTCAGTTCCTCCACAAAATCCGCGTCGCGGGAGGGAGCTTCAGGGGCGGCCTTAGCCGCTGCCGACTTCATCTCGGCAAATTCGCGGCGGTGGGCCTTTAACTCCGTTTTAAGGCCTTCGACCTCCTTTACTAGGCGCGCATTAGTGGCCCTTAGCCGGTGGGTCTCGTCCACCTCGGTGCGGCTCAGGAGGGTGTCGACAACCTCAAGGAGGTCCCTGGATGCCTCCTTGAGAGCCTTCACCATCGTCCCCTTGAGGTTGCCCGACTTCCGGCTAATCTCTAAGATGGAAGCGGCACACTTCCCTGCTAGAGCCCGAAGCTCGTCGGGCCCCAACACCTCTGGGTCAGGCCTCGGAGCAACACCCCGAGAAGTTTCCTCCTCCGAACATACTAAGGTTTCGGAGGATGAAGCAGTCTTACGGAAAGCCCGCGAACCTAGTGCCCTCTCAAACTCCCCGTCCTCCGCTTCGAGGGCAAGGGCCCGTAAGTCACCCTTCGCCCGAGCAAGCCCTGTCCCACGTATGCTCGCAGCGGAACGACCACGACGAGCGGTGTTGCATTTACCTGCAACACCCAGCTCAAAATCGCTGTCGGTCGCGTCGCTGGGAGAATCTACGACCCCGCTAAGGGGCGCTTGCGCGTGCCTGTGACCTCGTGGTCGGACATGATGTCCGAGCCACAGAGGTCTCAGCGAAAAGAAACAAGCCTTAAAAAAGGCTACAAAGCACGATAAGGAAAGACACACACGTAAGGAGAGAAAAGCACGAAAACAACAACAAAACCACGGAAAACGTACAACAAAAACAACCATCGGGGCCCTGATAAGGGCCTTTTACAACACCGAAGGAAACAACACAGCAAAACAACGAAACAAAACCACTTAGCATCAAAAACCACGAAAACATCCAAAAACCCAACCTAACCTCAATTATTTTTCAGTCGTACTACAACCTAAGTCATGTCCCGCTAATATCTCGATTGTTAACTATCAAATGGGCCATCTAGTGGCGTTGAATTGAACTATTTGGTAACCCATGGATACATAAATAAGCTTAGTAGCCGGCTGCGGGAAGCAAAAATAATTAAGTAAGTTTTTTTACACTGTTTTCATTAAAATTTATGTCTCATTTGTAACTTTTCTATAGCAAGAATATGATGTTATGTTTTTTTTTTTGTAAAAACATGTGTTTTAACACTTTTTAGACGATCATTTAAGTGTATTAATATTTAAGTACTTATTACGTTTCGTCAATTTTTTTAATTAAAACTTGGAACTCCGTTGCTTTAGTTGTACCTTTGCGAATTACTTACTCGTACCGGTACCACTCAGATAGTAAACAAAATATTTGGTAAACTATTTATCATTTTATCAGGTAATAAATATGGCGAAGAAAAGTATAATGCTTGGAAATAAGAGGACATGAACGAAGCTCTGGATAAAACATGAAATAGAGAAATTGGCTTTAATATAGACGATTTAATAATCCGATGCCTACCCTGCGGCGGCATTCAAAAGGACTAAATAAAGCCAAAAAATTCGAAAGACCTAACTATATGAAATTATTAGCACAGCATTTTGGGTCGACCTCGAAGAATTCGGTCTGCCCATTCATTTGTCCCCTACTTTCGAATTTTGGAAAAAATTCTTCACAGGAGGTCTTCTTATGACCCCCTGAGTCCGAAATGACCATTCGTCAAAAAGTTTATATATATATATATATATATATATATATATATATATATATATGCGTGCGTGCGTCCAGATTCGACTTTTGTCAGCACGATAGCGGCCGCAGTTTCGCTCGGATCGCTTTCAAACTTTGCACAAAAATCAACCATCCAAAAATAAAGGTCAAGTTCGTTAACCAGAGAAATCCGGACACAGGGAGCGCTAGGGCCTCACTTTTTCTGATTTCAGTTTTTCGACCATAACTTTTTCCCTATACAAAGAAGATCAATCGAGTTCATATTATATGATGTCTTTGATGAATACCTATAACTAATGTAGATAAACCGAAAACCTAACTTCAATAACTTAGGGGTGAGGGTAAAAAACCGAAAATTTTTGGAAAAAAATTCATAACTTTTTTCTGATAAACATTCTCACATCACAAGTATTTTGAATAGAAAGGTTATTTTTTACTTTAAATTTAAGTATCAGAAGTTTTTCCCGTAAAAGGTACCGTTTTCAAGAAAAAAAATAAAAACCACTTTTAGCTTGAAAATTTAAGGTAGGTAAAACCGCGTCAACTTTTTTCTGGTAACATTCCCTCGTCTCAAATATTTTTAATAGAAAGGTTATTTTTTACTCTAAATTTAAGTACCAAAAGTATTTCCAAAAAAGATACCTTTTCCGAGAAAAAAATTAAAACCGCTTTTTGCTTGAAAATGTTTGATGTAAACAACGGCATCATGTATTATTCTTAGGTAGTGAGTTATATTTTAAACGAATTACACACGAGGTCTACCCACTCGTGTCTCCCTGCGGGCACGGATTTTTATTACTTTAAGTCTATGTTTCTATGAACTAATGACTACTGAGTTCAGGAAACAGGCCTTCGAGCTTGCCGAAAAAATTCAATTGCATCATGGTGTTAATAAAGAAAAGTAAACAGCAGGCAAAAAGTGGTTTTACAGTTTTATGAAAGAGCATCCTGATTAATTCTTGCGTGTTCCAGAACCAACATCAATGACCTGAAGTATAGGGTTCAATAAAAAACTCGTTTATGACTTCTCTTATGACTGACAAGTATGAAAACATACTGGATAAATACAAATTTGCTGCACATCATCTATAAAATATAGTTAAATCTGCACTATCTACCGTTCATGAGCCTTCCTAAGTTCTTGCCGAAATGCGTAAACACCAAGTAGGTGCAATCACTAATGGAGAAAGGGGCTGACCACAATTTTCGTATGTGCGATGACTGCAGCAGCATTCTAACCACCAATGTTGATATTTAAGCGCCGTAGACTAAATGATGCCCAAAAACAGCATTTAGTTATTCAAAGAATAATTGAATACCATCAGAATTTTTCTTAATTGTCTGCGACATTTTTTCAAGTGCACAAGGTTAGAAAAAAACGAAACCGAAAACAAATATTGTTTCTGCTAGACAGTCATAGTACACATAGCAAAAATCTAGGCGCAAATCAGATAGTTTCCAACAATGGCATAATAACGCTTTATATAAAGGGAAGTACTCATAGACGAAATATAATTGTTACGTTACGTTATATTACGTTTTTATGTCTAATAGTAAATTTTATAGATTTAATATATTTTTAACATTATAAAGCTATTTGTATTAACAGTTAATGTTACTTTGTCGTAGACGTTTAATTCCTAAGGGAACAGTTTTAATTAAGTAGTGCGCTGCTTCCGTCACTAGAAACTCTCTCTTTTAAGGGATTTCGTGGTAACTTTCTCAACTTCTTGGTAATGGTAGCCTAAAACTTGTAAGTATTCACCCGCTAGGTATTTTAACTATTATATAATTATTTAATAACATTCTAGTAAATAACATGGCATGTTACTACTAAAGAAATACCAATTACAAGTTAAATATTTAATTAGTTTTATACAAAAGCGCAATACGCGCTATATTATCATCTTATTAATTTCCTAATGATGTTAATAAATATTATCCTCGACTTTGGAGTGTCTATTTACAAAACTGAACGAGCCGAGTATGACGAGAAGCGACAGCAGTAACCGCAAACCCTTGGCAACCTTGAACGATGCTTTTGTTCCACCTCAACGTGACGACGAGCTCTCATTAAGTCACAATTAACTCATAGGTGTAGGTGGTGATAACAATTGTTATATTTTGATTTTGTAATAATAAACAATATTTATTTTTTATTACACTATTAAACTATAAAATTCTATACCATTAAAATATTATAGAAGCATAAGGTCAAAGCTAATATCGCCACAGATTGTACGAAGTATCGTTAAGTTACACGACAATGTGTAACGAATGGCCTCAAGAATTTTAATGGTTTCTTTCACCGACTATATGGGTCGTAACAGAGACTTTTATTTTACTATAGAATCTAATCTCTTAAGCAGGATTTATTTAATACGGGTCACTGAATATACAAGTACTAAAATAAGTTCGAGTGTCGTGTTGTATATCGTTTGACTCATTTTACCTTAGTCCTATTAATACTAGATATATACACTGAACGTCAACAGAAATGGTAGTTAAAGCTATTGTAATAATATAAGACGTCAAGTCTCCAGGAGCTTATGATAATCTTATCTACTTTATAAAGTGCAATATATGATTCAAGAGAATATATTCTATCTCTATCTCTCTTTAGAGATGTCTTTTTAGCAATAGATATATATATTTTATAATACAAACACTTAACAATTAACTCTAAACAAAATTTGGTGAGGATACAATGACGTATGTATAATATATTGTCCGCATAAAAAATCAGTTCAAATTTGAATATTGCGTAAATTGCAAAAGTAATTAACCAAAGCTATTAAAATTCTGCCAATTTGACCACATATAAATTTGACACAGATTAGAATTGTTTGACCATACAGTAATATTCCCAATTTAATATGAAATTTTATATATATCAGAGTGTCATATAAAAAAAATAAATTCGAATTATGATGAAATGGTAAAAAATAACAGTGATTCAAAAGACGCGGTCTTTCGTCATCGCCATCTATCGAGTGCACCAGGAAGTACAAGTTTCCGCTCAAATTACATAACAGTAATTTTATAGTAACAATTTAATTAAAATAACAATAGGAATATAATCGTTCTAAACAATTAACTTTAAAATCCTTAGACGTTTTGATAGATTTTCATTTTGACACCGTTTCATTAAACAAAATACTTTAAATCCTTACAGCCATAATAAACTCCATAGTTGTATGACGTCTAAAGTATCATAGTCTGTCACGTCTTTGACATGTAGCATTTTAAATGAATTAGGCAATTGTGCGTTCACAATTTCCTAATTCATTTAGACGTCCAACCAGACCATCACAACCAACCAGAGGTTGGTACGTCACTTTATGGAACTCAACAGCTGACGTAAGAGGGATAGAGAACAAGAAAAATTACAACGATTACCACTAATTTAATACTTTACAAATAGTTTTATATAATATTTATGTATATTTCTAAAAACAATCTCCATGACAATAATGAACTGTCAAAGGAGAAAACTGTAATTCGAATGTGTAAATAGTATTTTTGTAATTTATTTTGGTTATAAAGTAAGGGTTTCATCACAAACATCGAATAATTCATCTGCTGTAGAAACTTCTCTAGTTTGTTGAATTTAAACCAATTTATAGCGACATCACGTAAATCGTTTCCTACATTCAAGTGGTCTGGCGAAAAGGGTGAATAATGATCATCAATGCTTCATATTAATATTGTAGTAGTATTATCTGGAAAATATTAAACTTTTATCTCTGATCCACAGACAAAGTAAGAAAAAAGCTGTTGCAATACAACCGTTATATAGTCAGAAGTCTCGAGAAGTATAGGAGAGTTCGACGGCGACGCCATCAAATAGAAATGGGATTTCACCTTATGTCGTGAAAAATGTATAAAATGAGTATCAATTATTTTAATAAGCATGAAAAATACAAAAAAAAAACATTTTCCAAATTTTCTTCTCATATAATATATGAAGATAAATGAATAGCAAAAACGTGTGACTATTAACGTAAAATCCTTAACATACTTACTCCCTGGGGAAGGTCTCAATTGGTCTGAAGGTCACACATGGCGTACTGTTCTCATCTATGGTCCGGATCACCTCAACCTCAATATCAGCTTCTACCATTTGACCGCGTACAACGAAGAGTCGTTCGGATTGTCGGGGATCCGGTGCTCTGCAGAAGGCTGGACTTTTTGGCATTGCTTAGAGACGTGGCTTCTTTATGCGTCTTCTACCGCATTTACAACGGTTAGTGTTCCAAAGAGATATTCGATCTGATGCCAGCTCTGCCGAATTTCATCACCGCACAGCTCGCCATCGCCTCGTTTACCATCCATACCACCTGGATGCGTGACGATCTTCCACTGTGCGGTTTTCGAAGTCTTTTCCCACGTACCACTCGAATATGGATCGAACTTCCTTCTGCATCATTTCCAGATCGATACGACATGATACCTTAAAAAAAGGCACGTATTCCTACCTCCAAGGCCGGCAAAGCTCTTATGGATCCTCGGATTTTGCAAGAGTTCATGGGCGGCAGTGATCACATATTAACGGCGACCCGCAAGCTCGCTTGCCCTCCTATAATAAAAAAAAAACAAAAAAAATAATATTTTCTAAGATTTTCACAAAAATTACTCATTTAAATAAAACTATTTTATTTATTTAAAACGCTTAATAACATGCATGTAACCGGAATTTTAATTTTAACCGTTGCAAATTATTTGCAGCCATCGTATTCACGAAGACGAGATGTAGGTGACTGTCATTAAGACAATTTAATATATATATGCAATATTTATATATATTTATACAGCATATTAAAACCCTTCGTTACATCAAGTTGTCATAAAAATTATTCTTGTATAAATAAACACGGAACATATAAATATATATATATATTATATTACACAGTTGGCTGCTTTAGTTACATTATTTTACCAAATGACTAGGTATATTGTATCCAAATATGTCATTTGGTAAAATAATGTAACTAAAGCAGCCAACTGTGTCACCACCACAACCCTCACCAACTTTGACCACAAAAACTCATAAATTCATCACACAATAATATTGTGACACCAACAAAAAATATAACTTTTATTAAATATATTTGAAACGCAGTTGAAAGCTAACTGCTTTAATTTAAAAATAACTAATTGAAGACTGAACAAGCAGCAGATTAAAATTTAAAGACGACTAACTAACGGCAAAGATATTTTCTTTCACGTCATTTTATTAAGCACGGAGCGGTATTTAGTTTCATTACTCTGGAGTCTTTTTCAGTGTACTCTAGAAGACATTCGTATGAACTGTAAGAGCGCAATTCAGTGTTGAGCAGCTCTGAACTGCTACTAGTTTTGTTCACGAAACCAAGATCGCGAACAATTTGTTCAACCCTCTGACGATAAAAAGAATAATATTAGAAAATTTAATATATTTCATTATTAATTTTTTTTACCATAATCATTGTTTTAAAATTTAAACAATCTATATTGCCTTTTAGAATTTCTGAATAATATTATGAACGGTTCAATATACTTGAAACCCCATACATTGTTTTGTTACGTATTCTGAGCTCAAATCACTACGAGAATGCAATTGACAATTGCATTTCATTAATACTTTAAAAATTTCATTACACTTTTTCTTCAGGCATTCTTCATTTGTTCCTTCCTTTGTTCCTTCATTTGTTCTTAATAAAAGATTATTTTTATTGATACAAATTATATTTCAAAAAAAGACTCGAGTTATACAAAATATATAGTTTAGGAGATTAATATAAGGATTTACTTCGATCAAAATACATTACAGAAGAAGACAAATTATACTGGTCAATCTTTGGACATCGGTCGTACAGTTGAAAGCAAGTAAAGAAAGTTTAAATAAGTAGTTAATAATGAAAATAATTTTTAATTTTAGTATTTTTGCATAAAAGGAAAATAGCATTCGTTGTACTAATATACCAATCACAAGAAATAAGTCAGTGTTTCCGGTGACCCACGCAGTAAGTTATAAACAGAATTACCCCTGATGCTTTTAAACAAAACGCTATTAAGGAGAATTTCACTTGATTTTCCGATAAAGTTGAAAATTTACATTATCATACTCCTTGATTTCTTAGGTTTTAACTGACTGTGACCCGAACGTTTAGGTTATATACCTATGAATTCTTATAATCGTACACAAATCTACATTTTTAATTTTTTTATTTTTAATGTAAAAAATACTAATATATTATTAGTATTTTTTGGTAGCAAAGAAATTTACTTCAAAACTCACTTTTTTAGTCATAATCTATAGCGAATTTTACCTAGCACTGTTTGCCCTCTGACGTACCATCTACTGCACTACGAAGCGTTTATAATTTATTAATCTGAGCAATACATGGTTACCCACCGACTTGTTAGCTGTACTTAGATTACTAATTCGGAAAAACACCTGGAAATAAATGAACGACTTTGAAACGTGTAATAGATTGATTATGTTTGATTGTTAAGTTCCACAAGATATCTTAGACCTTCCATTTCTTAGTTTTAAATCTAAAATCAAAAGTTTATTGTTAAATAAAGCTTATTACAACGTTCAAGAGTTTTTAGTGGATCGAAATATGTGGAACTTAAGTTGTTGAATCATTTGCAGGATTTATATTATAATGTACATCACCTATTGTTATATTTCTTTTGAAAAGAGCAACTGTTGAGTTTCTGGCCGGCTCTTCTCAACAGAGCAGCTTTCAGAGCCGGTGGTAGTTCACTTACGGATTGACTACACTAACCTTTTTTGTATTGTAGTAATTGACGATTCAAAAGTGCGTGTAAATGCCTACTTGAATAAAGATATTTTGAATTTGAAAAATTTGAATTTGTTACGTATAAAGTTTTAGATATATTTTTATTTATTTATTTTTAATTTACTTGTTAGGGGTAATATCATCCATTTTTCAATGTGAGTGCTCTTCAAGACGGAATTTTGGAAATCATAATGAAATTACTTTGTATTTATTAAACAGTAATAAACATAATTTCTGTTTCATTGAATCTCTGCTATATTACATATAAAGAATAATTATATAATATCATATTTTAAACTACGTTTTATAAATTTCTTCCTTCTTCAAACTAAACAAACTTCAAATGTTCAACGTTAACTAACAGAAAGCAAATCCTTCTTTACATCATTTACTTTGAGACACAGCGGTATATGGAAGCTACATTGACTCGAGGATACATCAGAGAGCCATTTTTACCAGCAAAGCGCAATTCAGTGTTAAGCCGACCCGCAATCCTCACCTAAGCCACAAAATATTTTACTTTAACGTTTGAGAGTTTATAACTCAAAGTCTTTTATTAAAATTCAGTTCATCTTGAGCTTACTTCTTTTTGAAATGCTCGAGTTGGAGCAATGAGTGTCCTGTTAAAAGGACGTATTTATTGACATGATAGTTCTATTATTGGGTTGTTTCTAATATAAGTATGTTTATCATCTATGAATATTCATATGTATTATCATTTGATCCCTATCCCTTAAGTTTGTCTGTAAGAGATCGCTTTAAGCAATAAGACCGCCTTTGTACGGTTTATACTTCTGTTTGTGTTTAATTGTTTATTCTTGTTATTTTTTTAACGGATTCAACTTTTCTCTCCAGATCGATGTAAACTAGCTAGTGACGTAAGAAATACAGCTACTATTCAAGTTTAAAACTGTTTCATTGACCTACTCTATACTGGAACTTCTGGTAATTTAGCGCTTATTATATATATTTTTTGTTTGGGTAGATCAATCTATATGTAATCCCAAATATTTGTTTTTTATATGATCGTATCTGCAGTAGGTATACATTTATAAAAGTTAATGTCTTTAAAACAAGAATAATATTTTGTTCTGTACTGATTAATAAGATTTCTTAAACTAACAAAATTAAAAAAATAACAATAATACATCCCAGAGGCTCCGGACTCATTGAGGAGAGGATCACAGACGGACATTGATGAATTGCTCCTTACAGGAGTTGGATCAATTTAAAGTTTTCTGATTTAAAATTTGTTTGTTTTAGTATTAAATATACTTACATAAATAGGTCATTAATTTTTTAAATTTACAAGTACTATTTTTAATTTAATTTGAATAGGGCTTGTACCTATCTTCTTATTTATTGATACTTGTTTTTTGTATTGTGAGATTGTCATGTACAATGAATATAGAAATGATAGTCGAAATGTCCTTAGAAATCCAACAATAAAAAAAATTACGGAACGCGCAAGAATGCACTTCAGTAGGAGTCCGATATCATTTAAAAAGTGAAAACTTTACGTTATATTATAATTCCAAAGTAGAAGCATTATAGTGTGAACATCTTTTAGTTAGTTACTAATATAGGTATTAGAAATAACAAGTGTAAGTGTATTCTTAGACACTGACGATGAATCAAAAGACGTAACAAAAATTCTCAAATCATTATAACAGTTCAATACTTAATCGCAAGTTGCAGATCTATCCAATGAATACATACTTTGTAAAAAAACAGTGGCAGAATGGCTTCTTTCTCTAAAATATGAAGAAGTGGAGTTACTTTTGCGTTTTATAAGTTGATTTTTACACCCTCACTTATATACACATACACACATACACTCACACTCAAAAACACAAACACACACTCACATATATATTGCACCTATAGAATGTTGAAATGTTTAATTAATAATGTAGTTTTGTAATATTTAACGAATAATTTAGTTTACTGTAATTTTATTGTTATGGAAGAGCAGAGTCTTCTGGCACAGGGATAAAGTAATTATCCTTAAAAGAAGATTTCTACTTCATTTGTGTATTGATGATTATTTGAAGTGAAATAAATTAATATTATTATTATCATATAAGATTTTATGATACTAACTTTATTATAAAAAATATATATTTTTTACAAGATATATATTTTTTTTGTTTTCAGATATTTCTTCTTCAATCAATGGAAATGTTATCTTCAACAGAACACTTTAACGGAGTAGCCTCAAGTATTCGAAATGTTGATAAAATAACGATGGGTAAAGAAATCATAAAGAAATTTAAAATATTATAATTAGAATGCATTTTTAATTATAAGAAATAAATCTAAATTCATTTCATGATCCTGTTTATTGTTATAACTAAATGTAAGTAATATAACTACTACTACTACACACTACAACTACTACTACTACACTACTCAACTGTCCATTACTTAAATCCGAAATAAAACTAGAAATTTTACTATCACGTTTCTGTTCAGGATGAAGCCGTCCCGTTAGTTACCCGAAGTTACCCGTCAATTCTGTCAACTCAATACGCTTTTGATCTAATTTTACACCATTAACACATTCAATTGGTAAATGATTACGGGATAAAAAGTCAGTGTGTGCCATTTATTTTCCCTTATTATAAGAAAAATCAAAACATTGTAAATAGACCCACCATCTATGAACGCGTGGAGTTAACTTAATTTTATTACTAAACCGATAAGGCCGCCTTTGTACAACTAGATTTTGATCAATTAATTTAATTTCGAGTTCACCTGTCGTTACACGAGTTTTTGTCATTATTGTTATAAAATAATCCGAATATCGAGTCAATAATTTTACAATTGTTTGTTATTGTGTATGGGAATATCAGTATCGATAGTACTAAACGATAAGACCGCCTTCGTTTTAAGCGATAAGACCGCCTTTGCACGGTTTATATTTTTGTTTTTGTTTTTGTTTTGTCTATTCTTGTTATTTTTTTTATATTATACAGTGCAATAAAGTGTTAAATAAATAAAAATAAATAAACTCTGACTTAGACGATAAGTCACTACTATTTATTGCAATATCGAAACTAGAACTAAATGTGGGTACTTCAATATTGTTCACATATTTTTTTAGAAATCGTGAATTGAGTCGCCGTCATATTTACGCTAAAGCCTAGTTGTAAAATCTCGCGTTCTATTAGAATTTGTGTACGTAAATACTCATCGGGCAAAACGTAATAATAATTCAATACTGTGATCACTAATTTCGACAATACATAAAATCTGAATAGTTCTAACTATACTTGTGTTACTAATGCCTCTCAGTGTTACAATGTTGTGTATGCGATTACCTAACAGTTTCGCCGATACACTTTCCTTTACAATTGAGCCACTCAGCACCGGAATCAAATTGGTAAGTAAAACACTGACCTTGTTGTTTTAATATTCCCGTCGGAAGATCGACGATACAGACGTCAACACATCACTCGTTTTGCTTGGTTCCTTGGACGTCGCTCGCGGTGGTAGAACGCGTAGAGATGTGTCCAGTCTTGCCACACTTGAAGCAGACGATTGATCTTGACGCCGTCTGTCGTTGCGGACTGGATCGTGCCATCGGGGTTTTCTGGGGCTTCATAGATTTCGGTTTTCCTTCCCTTGCACGATGACAACAGTCAGACACCTTGTGGTTGGGTTTCCCACACAGGAAGCATGTTATTGACGAAGGTATCTTTATTCGTTTGCTATCAGAAGCCTTGAACGGAGAAGGACTGTCCGCCAAGCACAGGTCTGACGTCGCGCACCAGGATTGCGCCTCTGTTTTGGGTTTGTCAGGGTCAAACTCGGGGAGGGTCACGTGATACTTTATAACGTTGTGGATTGTTCAAAGCTTTAACCAACGCCTTTATTGTTGCATTTTGCATCTCGAAGAGTAGGCGCGCCAGTTTGAATTATCGCCGTTAACTTCGTTCCGCTGCTGTTCAGATTCCACTTCTGATATCGGATCAGGATGCCGATCAGATGGAAAATCTTGGCTCTTGTCCATGATTAAGAACTGAAACGTAGAACAGTTTCTAGGCAGGTGTTGTTCGCACGGTGTCTTCAGATTGAATGTGTCTTCGTTCGATGTTGTCTCCACCACCAAACCTACGCCATCTTGCTCGTGCGAACTTCAGTCTAGACTCTGTCAAAGTGCAGTAACGTTACGTCCTTCCGTCACTTGCAATCCCGTACTAATGACCGTTCCGACATATTATTGTTTTTCAAAGAATACAATTGACTACCATAGGTTGTCTTCCGGTGTGCGAAAAATCTGGGATTGATTTTAAATATACTTATCTTATTAGGTACTCGTATAATGGCATAGTTGAAGCTTATTAAGGTTGTTTTGATATTAACAAGTCAATCTTACTACCTACTGAATTAAAAAAATAATATAATAATACGAAATATATGACGAGGTACTTTCTGAATAATAAAGCAAGATATAACAATGCTTTTTGTTTCTATTCTGTTTTCGATCAGTATTGCCAAATAAAACTTCGCTACAGTCAAAAGACTCAATAAAAATTCTCTAGCATAAACAAAAAATTTAAATAATAACATATTAATTTTACTTAATAAAGATTTGCATTAACGACCAGTTTGATTTGAAGAGTCAGTGTATATTGAACATAATTTTAAAACAATACCTTCCTATATATCGATATAAGAGGATTATATAAAACAGACTGAAACAGACTCTGACACAAAATTATACATAAAGGAAATACCAGTTGTTTGTAAAATTAACATGAGATGAACTTATTATACAACATTTACTTTATATCCGACTATATCTTTAGACCAAAAGTATACGGTTTAAAACAGCTTGTTCGTTTATATATTATATTAGATACTTTAAATTTTTGACCATTCCTACGGTTCGTATTACTTAATCCATTTTTTGTTAAAAAGTTGAAGACGAGCCGAACACTTACAATCAAATTAATATTGTGTGGCTTCTTGCTTTTATCTGAATAGAACTCCAACTCTTAATTTTTAGTGGACACGGAAATAGAATTATATAGAGTAATAGCAAAGACTAGTCTGATGTTAAAAAGCAAAAAAAATAAAACGGAATATGAATCGAGAACTCCATTTAACAATTTTATTTAAAAAATACAAAGTGGCTTATTTCAAAATTAATTAGTGACGACTGAAACGAGGTCCAATCTCTTTGAAAGATGAACGCGGTTTCTTCTATTAATTTGTCTTCAACAAACTTTGATAATCGATATCACTTACTCTATATTCTCAGTTTAAGTGTACAATTTTTTTTTATCAAGTTACATTCCACAGAGTACTAGAGAGACTGCCTACCATTTAATGTATCGAAAGCACGTGAGGAATTAAAATGGAATAGTATATTTTTGATGCAAGAAATCAAAATAAATTTCAAAAATTTATACGCATCGAAGATATGAAAAAAGGACCTTCGCATCCTTCATCTTGTGTCTTAATAGGTGTTAATTATATTGATGTTATAGTGTTTTGTTATAAGTTATAAAATGTACTATTGTTATGGAAAATATGATAGGTTTATACCATGGCTCACAAACAAAATGAGCAACAAACTTAGTTATAATAAATACAACCGTTCTATTGGCAGTGTTCCCGCGGGACCCTGACCCCACACCATCAAATAGAAACAGAGTTGTTGTCAAATGTACAGTTCTTATAAGCTTATTTTATTGTGCATTTAATTTGAATTTTGTGTCACATTTCCTTGTTATAAATTAATGCGACATGCATTTAACCATAACGAGAAATATAGCTCTTTTAAAAATATTAAAATCAAAAAATAGATAATAAATTTTAATAAAAATCTATATGCTTATTATTGAGTTTCACAAGCAGATAACTTGAATTTAGGGTTATATTCAAGACAACTTTACAGAACAATAATTTACTATCACATTACAACTATTTCTTAAGTTAGAGCACACTTGAAGGAGAGAATAGTCGAATCGTTGCCTTAATATTTAATTATTTGTCCCATAATACCTTACCCTATTTATGAGTACTATTCAAATTAAAAGTAAATAATATTTTATTTTAATAACAAAATATTAAACAAAAATATTTCATTGAGATATTTTTAAATTTTAAAGTATATTATGATTTAAATCGTTTCACCAGAGGATGAAACTCATTAAACAAGGGGCGGAGGTGTCTAGAGATTGACTGCATTTTATCCTGAAAATATGTTTGCCAGAATATCATGAAGTTTTTTCAATCTCAGCAATATAATGTCCTGTTATAACATAACTAAAGTATTTACCTGGTCCTTATTGAACGGGGCAATACACGATAGATGAGGTCTCCAACACATCGCCATCTATCGCGTACACCAATTGCTTAGTTCAAATAATATTAACAATATAATCCGCAGAAAGAATTAAAAAGTCTGTCCTCCACCTTAAGCTTGACCACCTCTCGTTAAACAAAATAATGTAATGTTAAACTCTATTGTGAGCAAGTTAGTACTTAAATTTACAGACCTCAAAGACCTACACAGAAAACAAGGGCAATTATAACATTCACTAAATAAATCCTTTTAAATTTTAAAATCTTTTAAAAAAATCTAATAATAATGTCGATAATGTATAATGTTATAATATTATACACTCTTATATTGTATATATATAGTTTTTATTATTATCTCGCAAAATATATTCTTTGTTAGGAAACGCGACGTCAGATACGACTGTCTGCGGTATCGTACTCATACACCCCCATTAACTCTGCAGTTTCCATATGTCTTGATTCACTGCCATTAGATACTTTATCTTTAAAGCGCACATTAATGAATGCTTATTTTAATAACGATACAGATAGTTAGTCCTTTCTTTTTGTGCCTTATAAAAAAAAACCGTATCTTAAAAATTTATGACACGGACATGAGCAAAGCCGGCGAAAAAACAATGCAGCGGGCGAATCTATGTTTATATCAAATTTATAATTATCACCTATGATTTATTACAATTCATATGAATAACACTTAAAATGACTGAGCAACGATCTGTTATACGCTGGAAGTTTTTCTTGATCCGTCAAATCAAATTTTAACATGTTATATAAAATTATCTATAATGTTAAATTAAATGTACGTATACATGTTGCATGTTGCTGCCTAATTAATAACTCTTCAAAGTGATATTGATCATATGGTTAGTGAGCAAGTGTTGCAATATTGTCTTAAGCCCTAGTTAATTGCCTGGCGCCTGGGACACGTCATTTAATTAAATTCCTTAATATTTATGAAAATATCAGGTCATTAGTATATTCATACTATAAAATGAACTCTATTCATAGTTTCGATATATTTTTTAATTTATCCATAACACGTATACTTATTTTATTTTAAAACAATTTAAATACTAAGCGACTGAAGGGATTTCGATCAAATATGCTACATGAATATGTACATCCAAGGAACGAACATTTACATATATATTGTTTTATTTTTACTTTTGATACTATATTTACACTTTGACATTGATTTGTAAACGAGCAGACATTCAACCTGATCGTCAGTGATGTGATTCACCGTCCGGAAAATCCTACAAAATGCTAACCTTGTGTAGATTGATACTATACATTGATACTTTGCCAGAGTCGCCATTTGGTTGAAATTGTTATTGTTCAGCTTATTTTAATACACATACTATGAAAATTCATCGAATGACAGGATCCGAACGTGCAACCACTGAAAAACTTGATAAATACCAAAAATCCATACTGCGATTTTAAAAAATATTTGTTACGCATTAATAAATGGAATCTTAAAATAAACTTCGGTTTTAAAACTAATTAGTTAAGAGTATGAAACGAACTTTCGCCTTCTTGAAGAAAGAACAAACTTAGGGCTATGTAAAAGTAAATAATTTGTGGATATTTTTACTCAGGAATACTAATGAATAAAAAATAAAACGTTTTATGATTTCTTGAATCTTAGTACTATACAATGCCTCACCTGCACTAATCGAGGTGAACGAATTGAGGGGGGATCTGATATATACCGCAAAAGACCTCTCGTGTCGAATAGGGGAAGTAAGACCACTCTCGCCAGATCTATTGTACTATTTGAGATCAAAAAAATCCGTGCCCGCAGGGAGACACGCGTGGGTAGACCTCGTGTGTAACTCTTTTAAAATACAACTCACTACCTAAGAATAACACATGATGCCGTTGTTTACATCAAAAATTTTCAAGCAAAAATCGGTTTTTATTTTTTTCTCGGAAAAGGTATCTTTTTTGGAAATACTTTTGGTACTTAAATTGAGAGTAAAAAAATAACCTTTCTATTAAAAGTATTTGCGAGGAGGGAACGCTTAGCAGAAAAAAGTTGCCGTGGTTTTACCTACCTTAAATCTTCAAGCTAAAAGTGGTTTTCATTTTTTTTCTCGGAAACGGTACCTTTTACGGAAAAATTTTTGGTACCTAAATTTAGAGTAAAAAATTACCTTTCTATTAAAAATACTTGATGTAAGAATGTTTACCAGAAAAAAGTTATGAATTTTTTTCCAAAAATTTTCGGTTTTTTTACCTCCACCCCTAAGTTATTGAAGTTAGGTTTTCGGTTTATCTACATTAGTTATAGGTATTCATCAAAGACATCATATAATATGAACGCGATTGATCTTCTTTTTGTAGGGAAAAAGTTATTGTCGAAAAACTGAAATCAAAAAAAGTGAAACCCTAGCGCACCTTGTGGCCGGAATTTTCTGGTTAACGAACTTGACCTTCATTTTTGGATGGTTGATTTTGTTCAAAGTTTGAAAGCGATCCGAGCGAAACTGCGGCCGCTATCGTGCTAACAAAAGTCGAATCTGGACGCACGCACGCATATATATATATATATATATATATAAACTTTTTGACCAATGGCCATTTCGGACTCAGGGGGTCATAAGAAGACCTCCTGTGAAGAAATTTTTCCAAAATTCGAAAGTCGGGTACAAATGAATGGGCAGACCGAATTCTTCGAGGTCTACCCAAAATGTACAAGTTCCATGGTCTTATATAGTAGCGTTGTGAATCCATACCAGTGATCACTTGTGTACGTCAAATGGAAGTGACAGGAGGGCCTATTTTGGTATCGTATGTATTAAAATAAGCCCTTCTGAAAAGACACTTTCCAACTTAAAATAAGGCTACGAGGGTTCCAAACGCGCCCTGGTCTGAAATTTATTTTTTTTATTGTGATCACTGTTTCACAAACGTCAATATATTTAGTGAGCAATGTACGAACGACTGGAACCGTCGCAATCAATTCGATAAGCCGTCATAATAATAATTAATAATAAGAAAAGGGAAATTCGATCTAACTTAGTTAACAGTTGATTTGTATACTTATACTAAAAAGATTAGTTCGAATAAAATACATAATTCAGTATTCTTCAATTGGTAAGATACAAAGTTTTAAAGTCTTTTCTTCTTTAGGTCTTTTTAATACTGACGACTTTGTGCGCAGCGTGACAACAAGTCGTCTTCTTTAATTAACACGATATCTCCTATGCTACGTTCTGGTACTTGTACTGACCATTTATAGCGACTCATAAGATTTGACAGGTACTCAGTGGATCAACGTCTCCTAAACAATTGTAGCATACGTTGATCGAAACCAACCGAACGAAACGAACGAACGTTATTAATTCACCAATTAAAATATGACCTGGTGTTAAGGACATTGGGTCACCAGGATCTGCTGTGTTAATTATCGTCCACCTGTGTTAGACGGGTGCCAGTTACATAAGCGTCGATTCCCCTATGACACGCTTAAAGTGGAATTTACTGGATTTCACTTCCGCTTCCCACAAACCGCCAAAATTGGGTCCATGAGGGGGAATGAAATGCCATTCTGTTCCTATTGCTTCTAAATGTCGAGTCATTTCAAACTGCAATGAAGAAAAATGGTGCAGTTCTTTGAAAGCACCCACAAAGCTGGTACCATTATCACTCCATAACTTTGAGCAATGACCTCGCCGTGAGACAAACCGTCTAAAAGCTGCTACAATTGCCTGAGTGGTCATGTCACTCACTACTTCGTGGTGAAGAGCACGAGTAAACATGCACACAAATAAACATATATACCTCTTATAGGATCTATGTCCACGACCTTTGGTGGTTCACACCACTGTGTAAAAAGGGTCTTTCAGGTGTACAGCAAACTGATGGCAACGAACCCATTAATTGGTTTTTGCTATCAGCTCTCTGTCTAACACAAATTACACATTTAAGGGCATGATGCTTTACAAGGTTCCGAACTCCAATGATCCAATAAGGTGATCTCAAACAATTGATCATAAGTTGTTAAGTTGCGGCCCACCATGCATTGTTTTATTACGAGTATGAGCATCGGCCACAATTAAATTGGTCATATGAGAGTTCTTGGGCAATATAATTGGGTGCTTATTTATAACTTAGATAAAGTAGAGTATTCAAATTCAAGTATCTTAACGGCAAACGGATCCTACTCGTTTTTATTAGTTTATAAGAAATATCATAGTGCCATTTACCAAGGTCACGACCAAAAGGTATTATCAAAATAAACTTTACAACATTACATATAAACTTATAATTGAAGATGAGTTTTATTAATGTGGAAATAAAACTATACCGTATATTTAAATACAATTCCCTTATAAGAAAACATCAACAAAATTGCAAGGTAATTTCAATTCTTTGGCAGTGACTAAACATTAGGTAAATTTAATTGTAATTGAAATTGTAAGTGTCCTGGTGATTTTCAATCGTTTTAATTGTGCATTATAGTACTATTAAAAGCTAACAAATAGGATTATGTCAAAGCGGTTGGCAATACTTGATATTATGCTATAATCTTTACAGCATATTATTACAATTTTCTTACAATTTTAGTCGTAGTTGCTGTAATTAAAACTACAAAACTATTAAAAAGCTGTTGCTGTACAATTATTAATTAAATTTATAAATTTATTTCTTGATTATTTAAGAATGCAAATAAACGTTCATTAAGAATAAGTCCCAATTTAAACAGAATTGTAATAAACTACAGCTACTCGTACGTGCTTTTAGGTGAATTGAACTGCGAATAACTGTGATATTCTGGACGAGTGATAAACATTATACCAACAACTTTTTAGTACCGTTCAATACAACTTTGAAATTTGATTCATGTTATGTTTATTATAGCATTTAAATTTATATAAAATTATTCTGACAAAGCTTTATAAAAACGGGATAAAAAGGTATAATTTTTTTTAAGACAAACATCTTTAAAATCGTTATGATTTGATATTCGATGTAACGAATAGATGGGTTACGAAACACATAAATGTATAGAAAAAAATGCGATAAAGGGCATATTGCCCACTGCTGTTATGGTGCCATCTATTGCTCAATCTTTAAACTAAATTGAAGCGTGTATTGAAGTTATTATTTTTTTAAACTTACGATAGACCGTATTGACACTTGTAAAATGAAATCGTTTTTAATTTAGGTAACTTTTGTAATATAATTTTTCTTGAATATTTTTCACTAAAGATGTGCCGAAACATTGTTATTCCACTTCAAATACTTGAAATGCTTTGTAAAAATTAAACGGTTGTACCCACTTTATTATATAATATATCAGAATTAACCGCGGCCTAACCTGGATGCAGCAGCTCTCCGGGTGAGCCGCCAGCGGGGCGAAGGATTTTGCTGTAGGTCTTTGTGGCTCTTCATTGTAACAGATTTTATAGACATCGAACAAAATTATATTACTTTTGAAGTTTATATAGATGTTTTTGATGTTTTTAATGTTAAATACCGTTTTCCAAGCGGGAGGTAACAACTAAACACTGTAACCGTTGAAATTCGGCCGACGGCTGATGAAAAAAAGAAACTATAAATTCTATTACAATATAAAATTGGAAAGGCGGACTGCGATTCGTTTGTATGGCGACTTATAATAATTAAAAAATCGAAAAATAATATTGTATTTTTACCTTTACACTGAACCAAGTGTACTCAGAAACTTATATTGAGTGTGGATTAAGAGTGCAATACGTCGTTAACTGTGAAGTCGAACGATTAATAAAAGTTAAGGCCTAAATTCGTTTAAATATTGACGCATACTTTATTTTTCTATATTTTAACATGAATGTATGTATATATTTTTTTCAAAGTCAAATAATTGACGTTAGTATAAATTCAATTTACTTATTTGGCTTATACTTGGCTGAAACTTACGATTTATCAAAGAGATCTAACAAAATACTGTAGCAAATAAAGAATCGATAAAAAAGAAAATTTGGAATTGTTAGAAAAAAGTGAAATACAGTCAATAAACAATATCATAATTATATTCAAAAATTTTATAAAATTTAATGATTAGTAAATAGTTAGTTCTAATAGTTTTATAAAACATTTTAAGTTTAAAATCTTAGTTTTTACCACAGAACTAATTAAATATACTTGATATTTAAACAGTGTATAGATGATACAGCCACGAGTAAGACTCTGATAACATGTTCGTTAATGAGTAAACCGTTTTAAAATAATGTTATAAATAATCATTTAACATCTTGTATTTTTTCTTTATTCTTCTTTGGCTTTTGTAATAAAAGTCATCTCCTTAAAAAGCGCTCTTTTTATAATTTAAAGTGAACGTAAAGGAGGGACATCAGGGTCGAAATAATGTTATGTATTAATAAATATATTCCACAACCATAGTAAATTAATATTAATAAATAATTAATATTATAATTTGTAATGTTTAATCTCATAGATTTAACGTATATTTTGCAATAGTTGACAATTTGTCTTCTAACCCAACGTTACTTTATCAGAGGTACTCGTATTTAAATTTCAAGGGAACAGGTTTAATTAAGTCGATCGCTGCTTCTGTCACTGAACACTCTTTTAAGTGATTTCGTGATAACTTTTCTACAGCCTTAAGCTAAACTTTTAAGAAGTCACTGTTTCGGTATTGTTAATATAATTATTTAATGATGCTCTAGTAAGTAACATAGGTTAATACTAAAGAAATACCAATTAGACGTTTAAATATCAATAAGTTTCATATAAAAAACATTATACTCAGTAGGATCCAAGTTTACGTAAATTGTAATTTTAAGTTAGCCAAAGCCATCGAAACTCCGCCAATTCGACCACAAGTACTCATTAATTTGACACAGATTAGAATTGTTTAACCATACAGTAAATTCATTTTTGTGTCATATATAAAAAAAAATATAAGTTCCTATTGCGATGAAACGGTAAAATACAAAAGACGAGGTCTTTAACACATCGCCATCTGTTGACTACACCAATTAGTTCAAATAATACTAACAGTATAATGCTCTCAGTAAACGCTTTATTTCTTTGTAAAAATACAAAAATTAATTTTGTATGTTTTATAAAATTATCTTTTTTTTTATTTGATAAACATTTACATGTTGCTACCTAATATCGCTTTGAAGTGATATGATCACATTGTTCCAGTGAGCAAGTGTTGCAATATTGTCTTAAGCCTTAATTAATTGCCTGCCGCCTGACATACGTCATTCAATTAAATTCATTAATAATTATGAAAACAGCAGGTCACTAGAATATTCATACAATAAAAGGAACTTTTTTTTATTTATTCATTTTACATATACTTAGTTTGTTTGAAAACATTTCAAAGATGAAGCAACTAAAGGGATTTCGATCAAATATACTTCATGAATATGTACACCCAAGGGACGAACATATACATATATACTAGGGGCGCCAACAAACCCTCAATTTCGACTCGCAGTGCTCGCGAAATCTCGGGTGCCGTTTGCATATTGAGCGAAGCGAACCCAGTGTATTGACTTATTGTTTCCCATAGACTTCAATGGGATAACAGTTTTTTGACATGAAATGAAAAAAAAAAAATTTTTTTTGGGGACATTTTTCAAATTTATGTTTTTTTAAAACCATCACCTAATGTGTGTCGTTTTGATTGCAGTTTCATAATTTTCCGTCAAGTAGTTTTCGAGCCAATTCGTGACAAAGAATGTAAAAAGTCTCCAGTAAAACGCTCCGCTCACTTCGTTCGCTTCGCTCAATAAAATATGAAAATTGATCGAGTGACAGGATCCCAACCTGTAACCTCAGGAAAACTTGATAAATACCAAAAATCCATGTGACAGTAATGGCATTAAAAAAAATATCTGTTAGCCATTTATAAATGGAAAAGTGAAATAAACTTCGGTTTTTTAACTAATCAATAAAGAAAGTGAAGCGAACTTTCGTCTTCTTGAAGAAAGAAGAAACTTAGGGCTATATAAAAGTAAATAATTTTTAGATATTTTTAATTACGAATATTAATGAATAAAAAATAAAACGTTCATGATTTCTTAAATCTTTAATACACTAGTAATAGTGTACTAAACTAGGTCACGCAAGCGGGGTCGTGAGCTGAGCTAACTTTTGCTTTGTGCACGACGGGCCATTTATAAGTATAAGGAACTCCTGCTTCTTTTAAATCGGTTCTTGAATATTTAGAACAGGAAACGTATGCCAATTTTTCTAATTCTTTATTGAATTGACGCTTATTTGCTGCGATATTAGGAAGCGTGATATGTGTGGCTGCACTATCTCGATACTGTTGTGAACGGACAGAAGTTGCTGTGTATCGCGATATGCCACTTACACGCCGTCTGCCTCTTCCTCTGCCTCGTCCACTTTCCATTTTAGGATAATGGGATGATATAATAAGATTGAGCAATAATTAAATGGAAGCTTGATGAAACTCGATGAAATGTATAGCGAGTGGATATAAAATATTAAATTGGAATAGCAAAAAGAAAAATAAAAGTGAAAGAAAATATTTGGACGGAACCTTGCCTGTTCGAAGCCTCACACGCAACTGAAGCGTTCGTTCAGTTGTTCCTTCTATTTTGCTATTCTTTTAACTTGAGGCGCGCGCCGGTATGAGACGTTCCATATGATAAGTCTATGGACAATTTTCTGGTGAATTGAAACATTTTTCTGTAATTCGAAAACTTACCATTCTTTTAGCGTACTTCGAGCTCAATGTGAACTGCATTCTGACGAATTTATAGTCAGTTTTGCTATGTATAAGAGTAGTTACAAACTTTCTTAAATTTCAATCCACTCCTAACTCATGCATCGAGCAGGCGCGCGCTGGTGAGTCACTAATCGAACTAAATTAGTTCTGTTAATTGTTCAAGATCTGTCGATCGAAATTATTCGAAATTTTGCAAAGTCATAAAGCAATGTGGTATCAAACACCATGCCGAGTTCGAAACTGTGGTATGCGTAGTTTCTGAGCTAGCACGTAAATTGTCCTAAACTGAATTAGTAAATTATACTGAATTTAGAATTACGATAAAAAAATAATTAAATATATGCTTAGCGCCTTACGCTTGCAATCGTTGTGGCGAGTTTCGTTAACGTAGCTCGAATAGTTTTTAAGAACAGTGAGTTCGCAATTTTTGCGATCTGACCAGTAAAGAGCTTCGCTTCGCTCAGCTCAATTACATCATTAATATCGACTACAATATGTAACCCATGAGAACACGACAACCATGACACTGACAATGACAAATTAAACATTCACCATTCAGTTAATTCATTTATTTATTCATTCGTACATTTAGAGCACTAAGACGTTTCAAAGTGAAAATATTTTACAATTTTAGAGTTTAGTATCTGAAAATTATTTTATTAAAACTCGGTTTATCTTGAAATGACTATTTTTTGAATGGCCAGAGTTGGTGCAATCAAAGTGCTCTCTCTGATAAATAAACGTATATATTGATATGATACTACTTCATTTAACATTTGATAAATACTCAAATGTTCTATAAGACGACTTAGGAAAAAATACTTGTAAGTTCGTGACAGAGCTCCAATTCTACCGGTATAAGTATAATGTCTATTTACTAAAAACTAAGTAGCTGTACTAATCACAGCTGTGTCTAATCATTTCGCCGTCACTTCTTATGTCTTCTTTATCTGGTTCTTAAACTGAAGCAAAGCTTAATAATTATATAATAATTAAATAATTTAATAACTTACTTATTTACTTATCTTCAAGCCATATCCCTTGCGAGGTAGCCAGGGACGACAGAACGCCAAACACTACGGTCCCTGCATAACTCTTTCGCCTCGACTACAGACATTAACCTCCTCATACATGCCTTCCGGAGTTCCTCATGCTTTTTACGTGACCTTTCTCTAGTATCGTGCTACTAATTTTCCGAAGGTCACTCCCCCTTTCTCTCTTACCGCTCACTTTTCCGTTATAAATCTTTTTTACAATTCTTTCATCACTCCTTCGTTTGACGTGCCCAAACCACCTGAGCACGTTCTTCTTCATTCTCATTGTGACTTCTTCGCTAGTACCTGCCATTCTGTGGATCTCTTCATTGCGGATTCGGTCAGCTAGACTGACTTCGCATATTCTGCGAAGAGATCGCATTTCCACAGCATTCATCTTTCTTACATTCTTCTTCTATGTTACCCACGTTTGGCTGCCGTATAACATCGTAGGTAGCAAAACCGCATTGTGCACAGCCAAACGTGCAGCTATGCTGATGTTTCGCCGTCTCAACAATGCAGCCAAAGCACCGTTGACTCTTTTACCGGTAGCAATACGCCTTTCCACATCCATTTCGTATCTTCCGTCCCTGCTAAACATACTGCCCAAATATACCACTTCATTAACTTGTTCTATTATCGTGCCATTTACGTTAATCTTACATTCTGTTCTTCCTTCATTACTTTTAAATATCAGAACGTTCGTCTTATTTGCATTCAGGTTGAAATCATTATTCTTACACCCATCTTTCAGAGTGGTGACCAATGCCTAGAAATCGCATTGTGATGATGCAATGAGCACTGCATCATCTGTATATAACAAGCAATTGACCTTAAAGTCACCTACTTTCACTCCCATGTCACTGTCTTTCACACCTTGGAGACAACTATCCAAATACAAATTGAACAACCAAGCTGACATAGCGCAACCTTGCTTAACCTCCGATTGGATGTCAAACCAGGGCGACATGTCAGCTCCTACTCGCACACAGGTTGAGTGATCTCTGTAAAGAGACTTTACAGCCTGTAGCAAGGGTCCGCTCACATTGTATCGGGGCAGTATCTCCCATAATTTCTTTCTCACAACCCTATCAAACGCCTTTTCCTGATGCACAAAAACACAAAAAACCTTTTGGTTTAGGACCAACAACTTTCCCGTGATCATGCGGAGGGAAAAGATCTGATCTATACACCCTCTTCCAGGTCTAAAACCTCCTTGGGCCTCCCACAACAGCCTTTCAGATCTCTCTTGCATTCTTCTTACTAATATTTTAGCATAAACTTTACCGCCCAAGCTAATCAAACTGATAGCCCTATAGCCCTTTGCCTTTATACAAAGGCCCGATGACTGCAAGTCGCCAATTGTCTGGGACCTCTACTGATTTCCAGCATAAAATGCACAAAAACCAGAACCAAAAACCAGAACAAGTCCAAGACGCGTGGCGCACTATGTTTGATCATCTCAGAAGTAACTTCATCTGCTCCCGCAGCCTTACCACATTTCAGGCTTCGAATCGCGCGCTCTACTTCTTCTAAACTGATTTCACCGTCGCCTACATCCGGACTCAGCATTTCGCTGGTACTCAAGGCCGAGGCGTCCTCACATTCATACGTCTCCTTGTAGAATTCCCCCCACCGCTGCAAAACGTGTGCTTGCTCGGTTAAAATTTCACCACTCTTCGAAAGCACCCCTTTTATTCTACAGGTTATCGAACAACCCAGGAAATTACTAACTTCTCACCAGAAAAGCTTCGTGTTTTCACGTTTTCGTAACCACTTCGCGCGGTTCCAACCCATCCATTAATATCTCTACATACAACTTTTCATTACCTCTGACACTACTTAGAACATCCCTGACACTCTCCCAAAACTCCTCAAGCTCGCTCACTGGAGCTGAGGATACTGGCGCATACACGGCTAACAAGAATACTCTTGTTATCCCCACCTAAAAGCAAACCCAAAGAAGCCTTGGGTTGATGGCCTTGTATTCTACCATTGCATTAACCATTTGAAAGGACGACAACACGTCTACACCTTGGCAACCTCGCTCACCATCTGGAAACCCGGCCCAGAAAGCGACCCGGTTGCCAGGCAAATCGGTCCTATCATTGCCTTTTCGCTTGGTCTCAGACACACAAATAACATCCAGACCTTTGTCACCCATCACATCTAATAATTCATTCATCTTCTATTCCATTCCTCCTCTTACACTCCACGTAGCTATTTGTAACTACGTCCTCTACCTCCCGCCGTTCGGAACATGGCGTATTGGTTGGCGGTCCCCAACTGCATTTGTTCATGTTGTTATTAAATAACAACAACCACAATAAATTAAAAATATTTTCAATAAATTAAGTAATAACAATTACAAATAATGAAATAATAATTACAAAAACTTTAATAATAATATTACAATAAATTAAATTAAATAACAATTATAAAAAAAATTAATAATATTTTTTTTTTATAATAATTAAAAATAATAATGAAAGTTTAAAAACGCCAGATATAAAAGTAAAAACAGGGAACAGCTTGGGGCTCTGTTGGAAGTGTTGTGAGTGCAGTTGTCCGGCTTGTAGGCCAGCAGTGAGACGTTACCCTCGGAGTCCGCGCGTTCGTCCAAGCGGATCGACATACCGGCCACGCTGTTAAATGGCGTAGTCAGAAGTCAGTCATCTGAGAGACTTTTGATACCTCTGTTGGCATGATTAGGTACTAGATAGCTGGACAATTGTAAGTTTCGAGCAATTTCCTAGATGGCTTTGTTTTATTGATTAGATATGCAAAGTCATTCGATGATTTTATTCTTATGATTATTTTGTATTTTTGTACGTTTTACGCTCAAATATCTTAACTATCGTATTTAGACATCTATTTTTTGTTTGAAGTCCACTGTTATAAATGCAGTACAGGAATTCTCACTTTTGGTCACTCGATTAGTCACTCATTAATAATTTTCAATTAAATATTCAGGAAGCTATAGTTTTCAGTCTTCAGCTTAGTACAAGATTACGAGTGACACAAATTAAGGCAACAGCTGCAGGAGGGGTGATGGAGTGAGGCAGACGTGGAGCTCAGAGCTGCCATAGGACAAAATTATTTTCTTCTTTTGAGTGCATTTGTAAAAAGTAGGTTTTTAATATTTTAAAAAAAATTAATTATTTTCTACTTTTTAGACTTTTTTTATGCTTGAATATTGCATTGCCATCGACTTCTGAGCGATCCTAGAAAATTCAGCGCTCTAGCTAGCTGGAAAGTGGGTGAAATTTCGATTGCAAGATTTGATCGCCACAAACAGACAGACGTGACGAAGACGAGCTAAGTAAAACGTGGTAATATCATGATAGAAAAAATAAAAAAGTTATATAATCAATGCGTTAGACATATTTATAACGTTCAACACAGTCTTCATCACAAGTCTGTTACCAAAATTTTATATATTTTACAAAATAATTTCGTGCTGTTGATGTGGAAAATTTTAGAAGTTTATATTATGACACATAAACAAGTTGAGCTACAAACTTAGTTACAATACAACCGTTCTATTAGCAGTGTTCCCGCGAGATCCTGACCCCACACCATCAAATAGAAATGAGCTGTTGCCAAGTGTATAATTAATAGCTTATCAACATGTTTTTTTGCCATTTCTATATTTAAATCAATAAAAAGATATTATAATGTGAGTGAGGCTCGTATTTTAGTTTATTTCATGTAAACATGTTACAATTAAAAAGTTTTATTAAAAATTATTAAATTATTTTAATGTCTCTTAAATACATTGTAAAAGTTAAGTTTTTATAGGGCTATAAATAGTTTGTAGTTTAGGCTACATTCTGTTCGTTGTCCTCGTTACCTTACAATTGAATAGAAACAGCTTTACAAAGTACATACTCTTAATTACTTTCGCCTTTCTTCTATTTATTTAATTAAGTGCAAACTTAAAGAAGATGGTGATTTAATCTTTGGCTTTACATCTTAAAAATCTTATGTAAAATAAAATTAATAAAATGCACAAAATTTCATACATTTAATAAAATTAAATATAAATTAAATTCAAAACACATAATCATATTAAATTAAAATCATAAAATTCTATTTAATAAAAGATATTAAATAAAATAATATTCATAAAAATCATCGTTCAAATTACAATATTTCTTTTATAATAATACACATACACATAAGTCAACGCTATACTCCTACAGTCAGTATACGCTTCGCTTCGATGCTACGTGTGCACCATCCCAGGACCTCCAGAGGGGCCATCTAGCTTTACGCAAATGTGCTTAGGAGGCTGTTGGAGCTGTTTAGTAACCTTGTCATTGCGGACGCTTCCGCTTACTATTATCGCATAGAAGTCGTCTACACGAGCCTCAGCAAACATTGCTGATGCACAGCAGTATCGAGGCTTTCTCAACAAAACCCTAAGCACATTGTTGTAATGAACACGCAAAGCACTATATGTCTGCCGAGTATAGTTCTCCCATAGGCTGCACGTGCAAAAGGACTGGCAATGGGCTTTAAATAATATTAATTTTACCTGTGTCGAACACCGTGTAAACCTACGGGCCAACACATTGCCTCTAACCGACAGAGCCCTATGCTCCCGCTCAATATCACTATCATCACCCAGGCGTTCATACACAATATGACCAAGGTATTTGAATTCAGATACTAGCTTCAGAGAAGTTCCACACAGATATATTTTAGGAATAAAATTTACCCGTTTGTTTATACGTCGAAAAATTAAAATTTCGCTTTTTTAAATGATTTTATTTAACTTGACATGTATCGGATTTTGATCCGATACATATCAAGTAAAAGCGTGGCGCGTTACATAATTTTTTCGAATGATATGAAATTTAACAAAGAGAAACTTAAGAATTAATTAAGTATTTGTATCAAATATGATATGATGATGTAACGCGCCACGCTTTTATTTAACGATTTATCTGAAAAATATTTTGTACAATTTTTTTGTAAATAATTTTTTGCATCAATTTTTTTGATATTTTTTAAAAAAAATATTTGTTACTTTTTAGTTCTTTTTTTACAAAGTTAAATAAAAGCATTTTTAAAAAAAAATTTTTTTCATTATATATTTTTTGTTAATTTTTTTGTTAATTTTTTTGTAAATTATTTTGTAAATTTTTTTAAAATATTTTTTTGTAATTTTTTATTTAGCGTTATACCTCAGTCTATTCTCCTTAGCATATTCCTCACAGATTTTTATCAGTCTTCGAAGATCTCTGACCGACGGGCTCAACAGAACCATATCGTCTGCGTAACTAAAATGGTTCATCATTACACCATCTATTGAAAAACCGACGCCTGCTACGCTAAGCCTCTCTATCAGCCCGTTTATGTAAAGATTGTACAACCTGGGCGACGTCAGGCCCCTCTGTCTTACTCCACACCCTAATTTATATGGTTCACTAAGTGTCTTAAACTGTTATCCCTTTCAAGCTTCTACCATAAAATTTTATAGGATATACGAAGTCAAATGCCTTAGACAGACCCAAAAAACACGCAAACACATGGGCATTTCTATCCGTGTAGTACCTTACAGCTTGCCTGAGACACAATATTGCACTCTCAGTTGACAGCTCTGATTTAAAACCAAACTGCGCATCGTGTATGTTAATTGTTTTGCTAAGTTGAGTATCAAGCAAGCCGTCAACCACTTTGGAAATGATGGTAGCAAGAGATATCGGTCTGTAGTTGGTTCTGTCCGCCGCATCCCCCGCCCTGTTCTTGATTATAGGCACAACTACTGTACTTGTCATCGAGTACGGCAGAAACCCGTGGCTTATACAAATATTGTAGAACAAAACTAGGACTCTAGGAAGGTGCACACCAGCGTGTCGCAGATGTTCAACACTAAGGCTATCATTTCTATGCGACTTTCCACGCTTCATACTCATTATTGTATCTACTATTTCGCTAGACGTGAAACGTAGAAAGCTTTCCCCGGTATTTATGATATCCCCCCTGCCAGCCTCAGCGAAATTGATTTCACAGGGATCCAGTATAAATCGTGCCTTAAACATATTTGCAATGTTACGGTAACCGCTCACTCATACTACTTCAGCCGGAATACTCGACCTTGTATGCAGTCTGTTTGTTTGTTGCCAGAATTTTCCAAAATGTTTGTTTCTGTATGACGTAGCCAGTATGTCCATTTTAATCTGTTCTGCATTGTCGTGGCACCATTTAAATTTGTTTTTAAAGACCCTACGAGAGTCCCTCATGTTATTATAGATAGTTCCATGTGTTGGTCGTCCTGTCCATATCCATGACATGAAACAATACCAAGCCCTGGCATGAAGCGGCGCCACGTGTTTATTCCACCCCGTAATGGATTGTTTTTTTTTGTGCGTCGCAACTTTATAACCATATATCGCTGTATCCCTTAATATACCTACAATATTGTCATACATATTTTTGAGAAGTACTTAGTGTTCCAAATTATTACATACATTACATAAATTATTACAACATTCAATTATCTCATTAGGAAAATCAATTAATTTTAATTTATTATTACAATAATCAGTACATAAGTGAATCTGCTCACTATCTCTCTGACCCCAGATTACTTTATTACTATCTGTAGATGCAGTAGGCAGCAACCGCGACCGATCTAGACCAAACCTGCAGTTGATCTCCAGAGGATAGTGATCAGACCACGTCACACCTTTCTTAATAATAATAATATCGATATATTCTCTAGCCGAACGAGTAACAATGCAATGATCTAACCAACGTGTACAGCCTTGGCTGTCACTCTTATATGTGTAAACAATATTACAACATGACAATAATTCATAATCAACACATAACCATTTTTTATCTTTGCAAAAGAGATACATTTCATTAAAAAATAATTCACCAGAATGCGCATTAAAGTCACCCAAAATAAAAGCCATTCCAATACCGGTGTCTTCAATTATAGCATTCATTTCACTCATACAGTCTGTGAAATCTGTAAAATTTTCAGAATAGTCCAAAGGCATATACACAGAAAAGTATAGTACAGATTGCTCACCAAACTGACACTTAATAGCGCACAACCTCACACTGTTACAATTAACACAACAGCGCGACACCTTCGTGTGGACGGCCGCGTAACATGCCAACCTCCGTATCCACCGCCGACGTACTCGTAGACTCAAACTCATCGTGCACAGTGCTGAGGTATGCCAGGTCATGTGGCTTGAGCCAGTTCTCCTGCAACGCCACCACATCCGCTGAACTGCACAAACTTCTCACGCTATCCAATGATCTCTTTGGGGATTTACAGTTAAAACTCACCAACTTTAAATTTTAATTTTTTTGCCTATAATATATATTGTTCTATAATTTAGGTCGTTTGCTCACAATCAATTGCAGCCTTTTTATTGTGTCTAAATAAAATATATTTTCTAAAATATGTACCTTCCGGCCACAACTCGTTATTTTTAAATAAGGACAGTTTACTACCCGGTATATAAAACTTAAAAGATGTGTATTCCTTTGATTTTATTGTATTAATTTTTTCAGGTTTTATAGTTATTTTAGTTTTTTCATAAACATAACCCGCAACGCCTTTCTTATTATTTTCATTTGACACATTGTAGATAAATAACGGGATCATGCTATTAACTGCTTTTAATTTTATTTCCGCATTTACGTTGGCATACCTTTAAAACGGGACGTCTTCCTTCGCTTTACAAAACGAACCCAATCACCTTCGTTGTCATTATGAACTTCAGCGGATATGTCATTCGGCACACAATTAACATTGCATGACGTCACCTTCTCAAACGTACGAGTTCGCGTCTTTGAATTATTATTGAATGCACTGGAAGTGTTGTCGCGGTGTATCAGCTGTTGCGTAGGAGCTGTGTTGAGTGGGACAGAGATAGCTTGTCCACTGTTTATTGTTGCAGTTACAGGGCTTGCGCGTGATGGAGACGGGTGATCAAATAGTCGGCTTCCCTCATTTATGTTCAGAAAAAAATATTCTTCTACACCGGTCAATAGCCCCATCGGACCGCTAGCGTAATCCTGCAAACAGAAACCACCTCTATTTTTATTTACATTAGCTTCAGACTCTCTTGGTTGCATGCATAATGTACTTTCTTTGTTCTTCAAATATTCATTTAGATCTTCTTTCTTGACGTATTTATCCTGTCTGTCGAGTAGTGTATGAACTTGATTTTGTAGTATGATGATATCTCCCAAAACACGTGTTGCATCAACATGATCAAAAGTTATAGGTGGTAACTTGTGCAGATTTTTTGCAACAAATGTGGGATGTCATCTGGTTCTGCACTCCATAATACTCCAAAAATATCTTCTATATTTTTCTGTTTTCTATCTTCTATCTTCTATAATTATACTGCCAAAATAGGACAACTAGTTATTTACAAGTTAGATTTGATATACTATATATTTTATATGTAATCATTATCATATGAAGGTTGATATAAACCCAACATTTGTTTTACAGTAGACAGAGCTCTCCGTTAAATTCAGATCCTGTGCACTAGGAATTATTTACGAGTTAACTTCAAGCAAACTAATATACTTACGGTCGTTGGTAAACTTTAAAAAAATTAAATCTTAAATATGTAGATAAGAATACTGAATAGGGTATTAAGCATATAAGTGATATATATAGTACTAACCGTTGCCGACGGCTTCGTCTGTCCCAATGATTTAACGGCTCAAATCATAAGCCATCTATTATGACTTATAATATATGTTAAGATAATAAGAAAATGTGGAACTCTCACCGCCATCTATTGGAAACTTTGAGAACTTAAAAATTATAATCATTTAATAACTCACTAACCAACTATCTGTTAACGATTACAAGTCGATTCCAAGAGTCCTTTGGGCTTTATTAGAGCTGTGACGTGGAGAGTTATATCAAATTCATAGTGTTATGCATAAATTGTAACATGCTCCTAAGTCGAAGCCGTAATCGACCGTCAAGCGTTAAATGTATGAATTAGTATGAAAGTTATAAATGTATAGTAAAACTTTTAAAAGTAAACAAAGTCCCATTTCACAAGCTCTCAGGTAACTAACAATAGAGGAATCCTCGTCTTTATCCCATTTATTTCAAAACACAGTGGTTTTTAAAAGCTTCTTTGCACTCTAACATACTATAGTTACAAAAAATCAGTGAGTTATTTTTAAAAACAGAAAAACCTAATGCAGTGTCAAGCTGACTCTCAATCCTCATCGAAACTCCGAAATATTTTACAGATCATTTTTCTTTATCGACCGCCTTAGTGTTTGAAGGGTTGGCACTGAAGGGTTTTTTTTTAATCTTGCTTATTTAAGAAATGACGTAGTTAATGTAATAGAAGTGCTCTGGTGAAGTCACGTATATATTGAAATGATATTTTTACATTATATATTAAATAAATACACAAGTGTTTCACAAATGAATGCATGGATTAGAAGTAAATAACTTTTTTCTGAAATATTGTTAATTACTACCAAGCGATAACACAAAATCATTTTGTTTTTTTTTAAATTGTAGCTGAATAGCTGCAGTCTTATTGGTATGTATAAGTCTATGCCCCGCCTACTCATCCGATACTACAGTATATTTATCCTGCTGAGTGCATATCGATCAGTCAGACAGGTTAGGTTCGGTTAGACCGACTGCTGTGTAGATCGATATAGACTAGCTGGTGACGTAAAAAATACAACTACATAAATATGAAAGCTGCATATAATTTCTACTTGTTTTCAGAAGTTGAATCAAACTCGAAATCAATAAATAATCCAAGCCATTCGTCCCTACTTATGGTCTGTTCTTTATCATCTTCCTCAAAGGAGGTCAAAAACCATTAGGTTTTTAAATTTGTAGATGTAACCGTTGACTTAGCTTTAACTGGAACTTATGATAAATTGGTCCTTATTAGAATGTTGGAAATAATACTAAAGTCAGGTTTATCTCGGAAGTCCAATCGATATGTTATCCAAAATAAAAAAAAATTAATATTAAACAATCTGCATTTGTTATAAATTCATAAATATTTCCCTTTTCATTAGTAACCTTAAACTTTTTGACGGTTTAAATTTTTTAATAATAGAAAAATAAAAAGTGTTCTCGATAGGATTAAAATGATACAAGTATTACACATGCAGTAGTCCGAGTGATCGATGATGCATCGTGTCAGCGGCTCCGGACTCACTGAGGAGAGGATCACACACGGACTTTGATGAATTGCTATTACAAGAAGTGGATCAATTTAAAGTTTGCTGATCTCAAACTTGTATGCTTTTTTGTCAAAATGTCTATAAATTGTTAAGTGCTATTATTTTATGTCAGGCATTTATATATTTTTATTCATATACTGTGTAAATTTATTAATGAATGGGCCTTATAATATTTTAATGCCTTTAAAAATAAAAAAAATAATTAATATCCAAAATTTAATAAAGGCGACAATGTTTTACCTTCATTAAAAATGTCGGAAACAAAAACTATAAGACCATTATAACAATTGATTATTAACCTGTAAGAGCTACACATAAAATGACACCGGTTACCATAGCAACAGTTACCATACCAATGTTTACCATAGTCACGGTTACCATGACAACGGTTACCTTGACAACGGATTCTATGACAATGGTTACTATTGCAACCAGAATTTAGATGAGGTTGGGGGGAAGGTGCAAAGGGTTGAAATTTGAAAATTTAAAATTGTCATTATAAAAAATCAGAACAATACCTCACAGGTGATGTGGAAATCTTTGTGTTCACAGACTGGCATTATATTTTTTTTATTTAAAATTAAAAAAAATACTCTAAATATAAAATTGAAATTAAGCAATTTGTCAATACAAGAAGTCTAAGTTCACATTCAAATTAATAGTGTGCCCGGGAATCAGCTAGTGTTTTTATAAAGAAATGGAAGACATTTCCGTCTTAACGTATAGTTGGCAGTTTATATTTCTTAAAGTTATTAAAACTTATTAAGAGCAGTTTACTTAAAATCAAAGTGAAGGTTAATAGCGTATGACTTCTTATTTTTTCTAATTTACCTTCAACTAACCTGTAAGTCCTGGTCCACGTAGAATTCAAATTGTCTGTTGCAAGGCAAAGATTATTTAATGATTCATTAAACTAACAATGTCAGATGTTGAAAAACAAAACTTAAAACTAAATATTAATATAAATAGATTATGATTTCATCTTTTCATTTAACATCATTTAAAAGTAAGTGGTACGATGAATTGACTTATTTCAAAATTAATTAGTGACGACTGAAGCGAGATCCAGTCTCTTTGAACGATAGACGCGGTTTCTTCTATTAAAATTACTTCGACAAACTTTGAAAACGACGTCACTTTCTGACTTTATATAGACTATATGTTTAAAATGTTCGTGTTTAATGAGTGGTTTATGTACATGTTATTCGGTACTCAGTGCCTACACAGTACTTATATAATGATTAAATTAAATATATTGAAAGCTATTGGGTTTAAAAATATATATTTCATAAAATAAATTAAATTAAAATATAATATTAAATCGAGGGCAAAATTGACAAGACATAATATACGCTTCAACCATAATAAGGATATCCTTATGATAATGACAAGGTTTATCATCCTCTTCGTCACATTGTTTAAGCTTTACCTTTAATCTATATATATATATATATATATATATATATATATATATTGTCTTCGCAACCTTACAATTGAATAGAAAACAACTTCTCAGACCCAGTACTCTTAATTAGTTCGCCTTTCATTTATTTATCTAGTGAAGTGCAAACTTAAGGGAGACGTTAATATAATTGTTGCTTTAACATTTATTTAAAATAGTTTACCCAAAAACTAACACAACTAATGAATTTTACGTTAGCTTTAACAATGAGTTTAATTATCATAGTACAAATTAGGGAGTGTCGGATATTCATATTTAAAATTAGGTTTATGTAAAATCCATGTCAGTCCTTAATTCGTTCTGATTTGTGCGAGACAACAAGAGGAAGTATATAAACTATGGTTTCACAACAGAGAGCGATCCGCGCCATTTACAACCTGTGCCCAGGCGTTCTTTGTGACTTTATACTTACGGCCGCTGGTTCCGCCTCACCGATCTGCCGGCTCAAATCATGAGCAATCTATCATAACGTAAAAGATAAGATAAGGTTTTAAAATTTAGAGATATTCTGAAGCAATACGTATAATATCGATTTTCTATATTTTCCAAATATGATATAGAGGTATTTTTGGAAATTTCAGAAGTTCCTATAAAAAAAGCTAACTCTGGTTTTTTTATATGGACACTTAGTACAGGTTACACAATAAAATAAATATTTTTTACTTGAGTACATGTCAAAAAGAGGTCTGTTAAATAAAATTAATTACAATCCAGTTCTTAGTCTTACTAGTTAAATAATTATATTAATGAAGAAAAGTACATGTAATGTAATCCAACACAGTCCTAAACTATTCCGTTTGCCGAAATGTGTATAAAAAACACGTTAATTACGTATTTTTGAGACGGAATTGGTACAGCGTCATCTGACTCATACGCGTCATCCCTCCTGTTACACGAGTATCGGTGAGATCTAACACAATAATATATTTTACGTGTGATAACATATCAGCCACCTTTATAGACCTTGAAATGTAATACCATGTAATGAAAGTATTTTAATTGTGTCATAATTTAGACTGACTATGATTGATTAAAAAGTGCAACACCAGCAACTATGTCGTTAACGGCAACGTCGGACGACTAATTGAGCTGAGCGTAAGCAAAGCTCTTAACTGTTTGGGAGGTCTTTTTTTGTGTTTAGTTGTCTCCAAAATACGACGAGATAATTAGTTTAAAATTTTATCATGTATGTAAGAGCCGAACGCGGATGTTATAGCGAAAACAGATTGAAAAAATGTTTACTCATTCAAAAGTTATAAAGAAAAGAAGAAAGGAGAGGACTCAGCTCAACACCCGCCGCGCACGGTTGGCGGATCCTAGTAATAGGTTAGGGTTTTCTAAATTCGTTCTAATATACCATAGCTCTATGTTATTATGTATATGTATGTATGAGACCGCCGCAACCGCCGCACGGTGCAGACGTCTAGACCGTTGCCGATCGTAGGAAGAAAAATAAGTGTAGTAAAGAGAGGAATCGCTTAATGTGTTTCTAAGTTTACGATTGGCAGTGTTTGTTTTATGCTATCGGTCAGCAGTGCATGATAAGGAGGTCGCGCAAAAAACAGTGGGTCAGTTTATGGACCACGGCACTCCTGGTAAATAAGAAGAAGTGCTTCTCAGACAAAAAAAAACGCATCTTCAAGCCTTCAAGTGACTAGCCGTGGATTTGGAAAGATATGAAACTTTGATAACGTTTTGAAGATCATAGAATCAGAATTGGAAAAGCATTGAAATTTTTCACCGCGAAAACGAAAGCTTACAGACTTATTACAAAGATGGAGATTACATGCGCTTAACAAATATTAAAAGAAGTACAATAAGATCAAGAAAGTTTTAAAGTTTTAAGTAATTTAAGTAATAATTGCATCTTATCTGCGTTATTTTTTAACAATCATAATTGAAGATAGATAGATATATAGACATATTTATTCCAGGACTGTAGATTTTTCAGATATATAAGACTAAAGTATATTATTTTGTTGTATTTTCTAAGATTTAGCCAGTGTTTGCAATATAAGCGTACAAAAATATTTTTTTTTTGGTAACTGACCATTACTCATAAACTTGTAAGGCCTACAAAGTCGTGATCGTTTTTCTCTGAATTTAGATGTACTATTGTGGTGATTTTATTACATCTTTAAAATCAACTATTTAGCTCGAAATAGGGGACACTTGAGTCTAACAAAAAATTTCACTTTAAAGTTTAATGTTCCATAAACGAATCCTTATCTGAAAAATTGATATTTTGCAAACAAACTAATTTTTTTATCAGTCCTATCTAAAAGTACCCAACATCACGAAGTACTGGAAAAAAAAATACCTCCCTGCTATGTGCGTGTAGAGAAGCCACCCTAACTAAACATCCGCATTTGTTAAAAAAATAAGAATTGCTAATGACTTCGAACAAATAATCTCATTTCATTTTTTCTTTTATTTTTAAAATCATCTTTTGCCACAAATATAAATTAATATACTTAAATAGGATATGGGTTATTTAAGGTGTCTAATACTGTTATAGAATGCTTATGAACAGTCTTTTATTTTAATAGTTCTGTTTTATTAGTAATAAAAATGAAGTCCCTGGATAAGAGATTATTATTTTTTTATTAACATGAAATAATGGTAAATATTAATAATGTGTTTTACAAACCTATAATTTTTTTTGCATTACAATTTCTCTTCAAACCTTAATTTGTCATAGACATCAAATAGTCTCAAGGGAGCAGTCCTAATTGAGATGAATGTTACTTCCGTCATCTTTAAGTGGTTTCGTTACAAATTTACTACAACGTTAAGCCAAACTTGTAAGTAGTAGTTTCATCTAGTAACCAACAAATTATTTTATTCACTTTCTAAATCTCACAATTTGTCTTTTCATAAGTAACATTTGACGTTTTAATGTTTAATTAATTTATTAAGTGCTACACTCGCCAAGTATTTATAGTGTAATTCGTTTCTTTATGATGTTTATTATTATTCATTATTCTCAAATGTATATGTATATGTATGTGTACGTGTACGTGTACGTGTACGTGTATGTGTATATGTATACCGTTCCTTGAAATAGAGTAAATGTTATTATATTCAGATTTTTAATGTCAAATCAAGCAGTTACTTCTAACTCACTGTTACAAAATGATTACTATGTTTATAGGAACTTAACGTCAGAAGTAATATCACATTGTGCAAAAAATCGTTAAAGTTATACGACAATGTACAGCGAACGACCTCAAAGTTTTAATGGTTTCTTTTATCGGCTGTATGGGGCATAGACTTTTATTTAATTATAGAATCTTTTAAGTAGTATTAATTTAATACGAATCACGAAAATTACAAGTATTATAATGAGATCGAGAGTCGTATCGTGTACCGTATGACTTACTCTACCTTAACCTTAAAATTATTGTTACATAGTAACATATACACCTAATTCTGTTTTTACACGGTGTTTTTTTACACGGTTTTGATATAACAAGGTTTGAATATAAAATATTTTTAAATTTTTTACACGATTTTATTCCATTTAGCACGATTTAAAAATTTTTGTGCTTAATTTTTTTTTTGTCAAATTTAATTTTTGTGAAATATGTTCATATCACAAATTTAGGGGATTACCTTTTTGTGCATACAAGCAAATTTACTGATCACACACACAATTGCTCTGATCAGTAAATTTGCTTGTATGTAAATTGCTGATCAGTAAATTTCAATAAATATTTTGTGAATTCTCAATGCAATCAGACGTGTTTGGTAAAAAAAAAAATTATTGGCAAATTTGTTTTTCCAACGTTACATTTAATTTAAAAATATTGTATATTTATTCAGTTATTTATATTTTTTAATTTTGTTTAATATTTTATGTATCCCTAAAAGAAAATGTCAAATACAAAACTAAAACGTAAAGCAATTTCTTTAGAAACCAAAATTGAAATTTTCGATCGCCTTCAAAATGGAGAAGGCTCAACATTTCTTGGCAAAATGTTCGGTTTAAAAGAAGACACAATAAAAACTATAAAAAAAAAATTAAATTAGGCAATCGGTGATTTCTGGAACGAAACTATCTTTTAAGTCTTCATCATACACTAAAGATGCTACTAAAGTAAATACCTCGTTCGACAGGGTCGATCGTGTTAGGTAGATTGCCGTCGGTCGGATCGACAAAGAAAAACTAGCCAGCAGTATTCTACTGGTCATAAAGAGTCTTATGACGGGTCACTCTGCATATAATGGGTGAGCGGGAAACCACCCATCACTCCTATTTCCTAAACAGGGCGCCGCATCAAAAAACTTTTCGGACAAAAAAGTTTCCTCTTTTAATTTGTTAATTTTCTAAGATTTTTCCGACACTAAAATTTTGCCTCCTTCTGTGACTTTTTTCGGTTCTTAACTTTCAACCGCCCCAGCCCCCCAACCCCCCGACCGATTTCCCCCGTTCAAGAACTTAACCTTCATTTTGTCCTTAAGAATGTGTATGCCGAGTTTGAAAATCTTCCGTCAATATTTGCGACCTGTAGCGTGTCCCAAAGGTTTGCACTTTCACCCCCCCTCCCAGTCCCCCCTTTCACTTTTTCCAAAAAAACGAGATGCTGCGTTTGTCTAACTAATTTATCCTATCGACCTGTGAAGTCAGATTTTGCCTACGATGAATTTGGACTGATGGATCATATATACATATATATATAGAGGGATATATAAATTTTTTTTTTCGACGGATTCTCAATCTCCAGTTCATAAACGGCGTAGCGCCCCTACTCTGGGGTCTGGGTCCCGTCATCGCATCGATTGCAATAGGTAGATTCATCTATGGAATCTACCTAAAAGCATGGGTGACAACTACAGTTTTCATTATTTTGTACCAGAAACTTGAAAATATATGAATAAAAAGGCTTAGAATTTAAAGATCTTCCGTTGGTAGACAATGCACCCGGGCATCCTCAGTTGGAACACGAAAATGTACAGTTTTTGTTCCTGTCACCGAATACCACATCCCTCATCCAACGACTGGACCAAGAAATTATCGCAACATTTAAAACTTACTACATCAAAAGAACATTCCAGTACATTTTGGACACTTTGGATAAGGATAAAACTCTTACAGTAATTGATGCTTGGAAGAAGTTTTCTATTAAAGATTGCGTTAAACGTGCTGCTTTAGCATTATCAGATTTACGACCATCAACCTTAAACGAATGTTGGAGAGCAATTTGGCAAGAACGTGTAAAAAGTAAAAATCCTGTGGGTCCTAATACAAAAGAATATCCCAATATAATTGATTTGGCACACGCAGTTGGTGGGGAGCGTTTTGATGACTTGGTATTCGATGACATCGATGAACTGATGATTGATTTTATTGATTGATATTGATTATTGATTGAAAGTTCTTAGCGAAGAGGAAATATTACATTTTGCCTCACAGAATGCTGATTCTATAGAAAGCAGTGATAGTGAAGAACCTGTAAAATTAACTGCAAATTTAATTCAAGAAGGACTTCAACTTGCAAATAATTTATTTGACACCATTTCATCACAAATAATGCCAATGTCGAAAGAGCTGGACAATTCCAACGTGAGCTGAATTCTTGTATGGCTCGTTACAAAGAATTATACAAAGAGGTAGCAAGAATTGGCGAACAACGGCTCATAACAGAGTTCATTGTTAAAAATGTAGATGCTGAACGAGCAAGAGAAAGTCCAGTTCAAAATTATTCCAGCGTTGATAGTGATTGTATACGCGTTCGAAGCAAGCGAATGCGAGTAACTGATGATGACAGCAACTTAATTTATGTTCCTGTATTTTAGATTGTCACTTTTTATTTTTTTACCTTAAAAATCGAATAACCTATTCTTTTCGTTAACAACATAGCTGTTTAACATAATTATTTTTAGTTCCTGAACTTGCCATATAATTAATTCATATTAAATTTAAGATTAGAGTGCATATATTTTTATCTTTTATAACTATGCTTGTAAATTTAAACATTGTATATGTGATGTAATTAAATAAACATGAATACTTGTTCTTAAAATGTGTTTTTCACTAATTTTAATAGGTTTTAGAGATTAAGAACCAATCACCCATTTTTATTATTTATTATTTAATTCTTTATTGCACAATATAAAATAGTGTACAAAAGGCGGGCTTAATGCTAATAGGCATTCTCTACCAGCCAACCTTAGGATGTGAAAGAGAAGAAGTCCGTAGGCGTGCAAAAGAAACAAAAATAAAATACAAATAAAAAGTGTTGATAATATCAATATGGAAATATAATATAATAAATGATATAAGTTATATATAATTATGTATATTTTTAAAAGATTGGATGTGTTATTCTTTGGTAAAATAAAAATCTTTCAACTGACGTTTGAAGGACTCTCGAGACCGGGCTTTTCTAAGAGACTCAGGTAATTCATTCCACAGTCGAACTGCAGTAACAGCAAACGAGTTGGACACAAAACCAGACCGATGAAGAGGAGTACTGAGCAATAAATTGCTAGAAGAGCGGAGTGATCTGTCATGTGAATCAGATAAGAAAGAGAATTTGCATTTAAGATACGAAGGAGTGGAAGGATTAAACAAAAGAGAATATAGTAGACACAGGATTCTGACATTCCTGCGAGAGCGAATAGGCAACCAATTTAATTTGGATCTAAAATTCGAAACATGATCGAACTTACGCAGGCCGAAAATGAAACGAATGCAGGTATTAAGTAAACGTTCAAGCTTATTAAGTAGATCTTCGTTGGCGTCCAAATAGCACACATCTGCATAATCGATAATAGGCAGTAACAATACGTTCACTGCCTGTAATTTCGCATTGAAAGGGAGAAATTTCTTAAGCCGTAACAAGGGGTGAAGTGTTTTATAAAACTTTCTTGATAGTTCTCTAACATGGACATTCCAACTAAGAGAATTATCTAAAAATATTCCTAAATTTTTGACGTTAGATGTGAACGGTATTATACTATTATTATAAATAACATTTGGTAAGGAATTAAAGTCAATCTTTGCCAGTTGGCGTGTGCTACCTATAGTGATTGCTTGACATTTACAAGGATTGACTTCAATACCATAATTTTTAGACCAAAGTGATAGGCTGTCCAGAGCGGTATTAAGTGAGGATATTGCGGATGCGATTGAATTTACTCCAGTCTGTATATAAAGTTGTAAGTCATCAGCGTAGAGATGATATTTACAGTTAAAATTAGAAGTAATAGAGTTGATAAAAATAGAAAACAGTAAAGGAGACAAAATACCGCCTTGAGGGACGCCAGCAACCACCTCGCACCAATCGGAAAGGCCCTCATCAGTGCGAATTGCCTGCTTGCGTCCTCGAAGATAAGAGGAAAACCACTTGTCAACAGAGACCGAAGCATTACACTTGGACAGCAACGATAGTAGGAGGTCATAATCTACAGCATTAAATGCATTACTGAAATCAATCAGCACAAGAATGGTCACAAGTTGATTTTCCATGCCATGTCTAATGTCTTCAGTAACACTCAATAAAGCGGTAGTTGTACTATGCCCAATGCGGAAACCTGATTGCAACGGGTCAAAGAGATTGTATTTATTAAGAAATTGGGAAAGTTGGGAATGAACAACAGATTCAATGACTTTAGATAAAAATGGGAGTATTGAAATAGGACGATAGTGGGTTGGTAAAGAAGGGTTGGAGACCTTTGGAAGTGGGAGAATAAGAGCCTTACGCCATAGATCAGGGTAAGTAGCAGAGGATAAGGAGAAGTTTATGAGGTAGGTGATAGGATATATGATGGAGTCTATAATGAACATTATCATTATACGATTGATTCCGTCACAACCGGTAGCCTTAGATGTAATAGCTAATAAATATTTCCTTACTTCGGTCTCGTTGACAGGTGAGAAGTTAAAAATTGGAATGTCGGGTTTAGGCAAACAATGGATAACTGAAATTGTATCAGCTTTAATTTTGGGATCAAGTACAGCGACGGAAGAAAAATGTTGATTGAGATGATTCAAGTTAGGAAAAGAGCAATTTAAAAGATTTTGAGATTTACCAATACCTAGGGTTTTAAGAAATTTTAAAGTTTCTGACACAGATGCACAAGATTTTTCGTGGATATAGCGGCGTTTAAGGTTACGACATAATTGATTACACCGGTTCCTAGCAGCCTTATATACAGTCCAGTTTAATTCGGAGCGGTCAGCTTTGAATCTTCGAAACGCATGGTCCCTCTTTGCCATAGCTTTTTTAACATCGTTATTGAACCATGGTGCAGAACGATGGCTCAGTTTTACTTTTCGAAGAGGGGCGTGTTGATCAAAAAGAGCTAAAATTTGTTTGTTAAAAAATGTAACCTTTTCATCGATGGTTCCTAAATCTTCTATTGCTGCCCATTCAATTATAGAAGCGTCTGAAATAATAGCGGGTCTATCAATATTGTTAAAGTTTCTGAGCATCAAGTAATTAGTTTTGTTTTTAGGCACTTTTGCCCTGTAAGAAATAAATATTAAATCATGGTGCGAAAAACCTGGAGCTTGTAATTGGCCAAATTTACATATATGTTTAGTGTCCAAGCAGATAATAAGGTCTAAAAGACTTGATGACGTGGTAGTATGGTGTGTTGGACTAAGATTTAAAATTTCTAAGTTAAGGGAGTCCACTAGGTGTTTTGTATACGATCAATGTTTTGTATACGATCAATGTTTTTTTTACACGGTTTTTTTCTGGAACCAATCTACCGTGTAAAAACAGAATTAGGTGTACTTTAAAATCATCAGTAACGTTATACAAGTAGCTACAAATACCGATATCTGTAAAAAATTAATGTCTGATTTTGATAACTGCTGATCTTGTTTGCATTTCCAAGTAGAACATATATTTCAGGGTCGATTTGTAAACTGTAATCGGACATTGACATATAAACGAGCACATATATTAGAAATAGCTATCAATTTAAATAATTATTTCTTAATAATACTTTATCAACTCAAACACCTTTTCATATTATGAAACAAAAGAAAATAAATAAAAATACAATGAGGTCCGCGTTGTCGTAATTCATTTTATCCTCTTTAAAGACTCTTCTTTGAATCTTGTTCCTACGAGTCAAATCTATTAATCTGTAAATGTTGCGGAATGTTTAGATTCATATTTATTTAAAATGAGACGAAGCTTCTAAGAATTCCATGGATTCACCGTGCGGGTGCCGGGCTCATCGCGTTCCAAGAAGAGGAGCGCAAAACAACGCTTGGGACTTGCGACCCAGGTGTAGCTTTAAGGGGACCCTTTACTATGCGCATACACTCTCACCTTCACAGTTCACGCTCCTCTCCCTACCTAACCAAATATTTTGTTATGTTATGAAACTATATTAGACATAAATTTATCAATATAAAATATTGGAATATAAAACACATCACATATAACATATGCTATTATTATTGGTCGTGATTCAAAACCAACCCCCTTGGTTCACGCGGATATGTGCTCAATGTAATGTTCTCCCGTATTAAATACATTTACAAATACAAACATCCTCAATTGGATACAAATACTAAATAGTGTTATGTATAAAAGATTTAAATCAGTTTCTATTGTGATGAAATTGTAAATTATAACACATTGATTCAAAAGCGAAGGTCTTTAATAACCATCTATCGCGTACAAAAATTTTCCACTCCGCATACAGCACTTAAATAGCCAAATTATAAGAGCAACATAATCGGTTTGAAGAATTGAAATAAATTAGTATTTTATTTTTGTTTCATCACAAACATCAAATAAATCATCCGCTCTAGAATAGTTCTCAATTTGTTAAATTTAAACCAATTTATAGCGACATCATGAAATTCGTTTTCCTGATTCAAGCGCTCGTTAGAAAGGGTGAACAGTCATAAATTTTTCATATTAATATTATAGTGGTGGTGGTTTATTTCCTGGAAAATATTAAAGTTTTATATCTCATCCACAAACAATGTTGAACAAAATTAGTTACAATACAACCGTTTTATTGTTAGAGGTCTCTCGGGATAGTTCGGAAGAGACGCAATCAAATAGAAATGGGATTTCACTTTATGTTGTCAAAAATGTATAAAGTTTGTCTGAATTATTTGATAAACATGAACAGTATTGAAGATCTGTTACACCAGACTTCTATTCATATATTATTTAGACAAATAGCTAATAGTTGGAACTGATAACATATGAATAAATATTGAATATATTATATGTGTATAATTATAGATAACGGTAAAGTAATAAAACTCTACAGAATCCAATTCTACAGCCCTGGTAGTGTTGGTAATACTGGAAACAAAAAAAAATCATCGCAATTATTACTGTGGGTCATAATCAAAGTATTTAACAATTCTGTGAAGACGGAAAACCCCTTCCCGAGTAAAATCGGGGGGATGATGTTCGGATTTTGCTCTTGCAGCCCGTCGTATCTGGCATTAGCCAAGTATCGCGGTTTATGTTTACTGGCAAGCGACGAGACAACACAGTGGCACCCCGCTAGCTCTAGATGTAGACTTCTGCAACATCCGGAAACTTCACTCCAACCTAAACAAAATCTATTAACATCTAGAGACGGCACGGCCGGCTTTGTTTGTTTGATGGAGACGCAGATATCTCAACCTAGCGACACAGCGTACCTATCATACCCGGGTATAAATTTGAACTTTATTTTATTCCATACGTCGATATCTGTATTCTTAAGAGGATACCTGTTGCCATCGCTTTCACATTTTTTGAAGGTCGGGACCTGTCTGCCCCTAGAAATGGTTGGTCATGTTCGGACATGACCATCGTTTCTACGAGTGCCTCTACGGGTCTACGCAGAAACCGATCAACTCTTGGGCCATGTCCAAGCGAAGACGACCTGCTTTCACAGACTCCTTCCGATGTCGTAGCCCTCGGGGACTTTAAAGCTTACAATGCTTATTTGCTAGGGTAACGTGTCACTGACTACGCAAGGAGTTTGCCCCAATCGGTTAAGTTGCGACGAGTTAGACGAGTGTGCTCGTCTACCGAACGTGGATAGCCTAGGGTCCTCTGATCACCGCTGGGACGGTGTGTAATGCTGATGCAACGTGTCACCACAAAACCTGCGACCCGACGCTTTTGGCACTACAAGTTAGCGGAATGGAATGGAAGGCGTTTCTTTATTGGATTAAGATTGTTTTGTATTCGCGTCTGAGCGTCGTATCGTGGGGTAGGTGAGAATAATTTTTTATTCACCACCGGTACTCCGCGCTCGCGCCATAGTTGAGTCCCTCTGGCCGTCCCAGTGGGAGTGCGTTTTTGGTCATCCTTTTAATCGCGATATTAGCAGCGTCGGATAGTGTAAATATTATTAATTATTTAGCGATTGTGTGTCGCGAGGTTTATCTTGACCTTCACGCCTCGTGACTTCGGATTATGTTAGTTTTCTATACGTTTAGAGTCGCGAGTGCAAATACGCCGCGTGTTGAACTTTGTTCCCGTCCGTCAAAGAGTTTGCGGCGCGCTGCCCAATTAATAATTTACAGTTAGGTTTAGTTATTCCATTTAGTAAACATTATACACTACATCTACACATACATAGCCGAGCCACAATAGAACCAGGTCCGTATACTTTGTGAAAAAAGATGCTTTACGATTTCTTGAATCTATAGTGGTTGATTATTTGATACTATAAATATCTTAACGAGACGAATACTGTTCAGTTACATTATTAATATCGATTACATTAAATAACTCGACGGACCAATAAGAACACGATAATTACATACACTCACAAATGGAATGTTTAGCATACAATCAAGTTGATTTTATGATTTTTTTATCTTTATAATCAATTAACAGGAAAATTTTAATAAAAGCTTATAAACAGATTGTAAAAATTGTTATTAAAGTAATACGAAAACATATTTAGGTAAATAACCTCAACCAGTTTAATGGTGTCCTTTATTGTCAATTTATGTGTAATGGCAGCTTTCACAGCTATAGAGCCCACAGTTTATATAGTCGGTATTCGGGCCACTGATAAAGTCTTAAAATCCTTTTGAATGAATGCTATAACTAAAGTAATATTTGGGATTATCGTTAGTGCCTCCTTCGAGTCTTCTCTTCGAGTCTCTTTGAGGGTATAAAATGGCCCTATTATTAATTTGATGAAGCAACTTAGGCCAGTTTTAGGCCTTTGTATTTTAATCGATGCAACCGTTTATGATAAATTATCTTGTCAACTAAAAATACAAAGTTATTTGTTTTCCTACGTACTCAAACTCAAAGAAAAGTGAAAATTGGTGAATGCACCTATATTATTTGCACGATTTGAAAGAGTTTTCTCACACAGTAAGTTTTATAAAACCTTCCCTTCTTAAAACTTAACCCATTAAAGGTCAAATGAAAACTACAAATATTATTTTCGATTTTTTGTTATTTTTATATTAAAGTAAGTAAAAAAGAAAATATTAATTTAAAAAAATATGAAAAATTTTGTTTTTCACGAAAATATAGGGGTGTACTCAATTGAGTACACTGACCGCCTAAGTATGAAAATTATCCAACCACGCTTTTTTAACACAAAGTGTTTTCAGGCATTTCTTACATTGCCAAAGCACTCTAGAACTGCAAACTACACACCGCAGCTGTTTATTAATTTTGTTGGGATAATGTCCAACTCCATCTTGACGTAGGCCTTCGACAATTTATGCAGCTTGCCTTGATTTTCTTTGTTCAACCTGTCGTCGTCGACCAATGTGACGTCGTCCAATATGACGTTGGAACATGAGCTGATCCATAGGATTATTATTGTACATTACATGTAAGTGCCGGGCATCAGAAACAGCCATATCTATCATATATGTAAATATAACCCACCACCACCTATTGTTCCGTGAACACCAATTCTATATAATAAGACAGACTGGTCAAGTTCATCAACATCTCCCATATTTTTATTATAAGTTTAGAACAAACGTGGTATGTCTTCATCTAACGAACAGTACATTGGTTCTCGAGGTAGCTTATGGTAGCCAGAAATTATCAAAATCCCAAAAGATAATTGTCATGTCAGTGGAATCTAGCTGTAACTCGTATCTATTGTTTTGGTTAGCATATCGTTTGCTATTAGATATTATCATATCCATTACGTTTTCAAGTATTTGTACAGGGTTGAGGCCCTTTAGTTGTTCATCAATAGCACTTTTCTTATCAGAGACTTCAGTTGAACTCTGAAAAGTCAAAGAATATGAAGGGGTACATTTGCACCAGTTTGATTTCGGATTCAAAGAAGATTGGCGGGTAGCATCATCACTGACACTGTACGTAGATTCCTCGCTACCATTATCCTCTCGATACCTAATTATCTCAATAGTACCAGGTACTTTTTGCGGTATGGGACACGCCGCCATATCCTCGTCGGCACCCTCCTTTTCATCAGTCAATCTACTTGAATCAGGTGGTATGATAGCCAGGTCAGGTTCATTATCTTCAATATCCTGTAACACACCTTCGATAGCTTCCTGAAGCCTATGGTAACTATTTTGAGATGTAAATCGCTGTTTCTTCATTGCAAAGTATCTGAAAGAAAAAACTGTTATTTTAGTTACGTATGTTGTCAGTGTACTCAACTGAGTACAGTTACATTTAAAAGATTCTAGTTTTATTTTAGTAATATGTAATTAATTTAATAGTTTCTAATATATTTCCTTTACATCTAATCTAGCGAAATAAATCGAAATAACACACTTAGAAGCACTAATTACTTTAAAAAATCTAAAATAATGTACTTACCTCGATGACGTTTCCGTAACACAACTTTAACCGACACTTTTAAAATAAAAATGTCGCACTATTCACTTATAATTTATGAATACACTTAAAGGACCTTACAATTAAGTAAAATAATGAAGTACCCCACGCACACTTAAGAGTTCTGGAAGATATGCCTAAAAATATAGCTGTACTCAAATGAGTACGGTGACTTCTAATGGGTTAATACACAGTGATTTCAAAAACTCAAAGGCAACTATCAAAAAACGGAATCCGTATCTTCACACCGTGTTCTTTGAGTCAGCCGTATTTAAAAACTAAATTGCACTAGAGGGCACCTTATTTTTTGAAAATCAGAGAGGTATTTTCAGCAACAGCAAAGTGCACTTCAGTGTCATACAACTTGAAATCCTCACCGAAACTCTAAAATATTTTACCTTAACGTTTGAGAGTTTAGTATCTGAAAGTTTTTTATTAAAATTCAGTTTATCTTGAGCTTAGTTTTATTTAACTGCCCGAATTGGTGTAATCAAAGTACCCCGATAAATAAACGTATATATTGATATGATATTACTACATTTCAAATCAAATGAATACTCAGGAGTTCTATAAAACACATTAAGAACAAATACTTTTTTTTTCTTAATTAACCCATTTTACTGTATCTAAATGTTTGTTAATTATTGTATTTTTTTTTCTTTATTGTATATACGTGTTTAATTATTGGAGTGATGTTAACACCTATAATTAAGACAACGCTTAGCTTGTATGATATCTTGTATTTTATTGTAACTGTCTGTTGTGGGCGTCTGTGTTGTTGGTGTTACATAAATAAATAAATAAATAATAAATAAATAAATACTTGTAAGTAAGTTGACAAGTTGACAGACCTCCAACTTTATCGGTATTAGTAATATGTATGTCCTATCTATTTACTATGTAGGTAACTCAGTCAGGGTCCTAACTTCTTTGGTAGAGGTCTCAGGGTTCTAACTTCTGATCGATATTAACTAGCTAGAGACGTAATCGTAAAAAACAAATATAAATGCCGCAGCATTAATTACAGCTGTGTCTCAAGCTAAAACAATCAATTTATCTTTGTATCTTTGTTTTCCAACCACTCTGAAGTCCGACTTTTTTATATTAACCCGTCTGCATGAAATATAGTCATAAAAATTAAAATTATTATTTCTTTTGAAACGAAAATACTATCCGAACTGCTCATATATCTAATAAAGAAAATTTAAAATGTAATCTTTATCGATATAGATTGAAATGAAATAAGTATTACAGATATAGTAGACCAGGTGATCGATGATGCATCATGCCAACGGCTCAGGGCTCATTGAGGGAGAGGATTATCATAAGTGCAAATGTGTAAGCAGAAGAGGCGGGGAAAAATCGAAGATAGTTATAACAATTGAATATTGTATTATTATTATTATTATACTCGTATATATAATATTTATTTTTATGGTAGTTTATTGTAGAGTATTTAATGTTTTAGAGGACATTTACCATGTATTGCTTTATTATTGTAATTGCAGCATTCTTGCACGTAATAATTACAAAAAATACTGTTATAAAGAGACGAAATGAGCTTGATGACCTCAACGAACCTTAAGATAAAACTTACCTATTTTTTCAAAAGGAATTACATCAGGGGACTTTATACTTTATGCTGAAATTATTTTATTATAGTTTTAAATTATAAATTTAATTATCTCTTATCTCAGATTTTAAATATTAACGCCATGATTGTCATTGACCCTTGACGAATTCAGTTAGAATAAACTACACCTACTTAGTGTTCATTAAACTTCAATTACAGCCATGTTAATTAATATCAATACTAATAAAAAAATTAAAAATAGTACATTCTAATTATTTTGCAAAAAAAATCGCTGTGAACAAAATATCTGAAAGTATTTTAAAACTATAATATATTTTAAACATTTAAACAAATTGGTGTTTGTTAAATGAAATCCTATCGATTTTATCCAAAAACTAAATCCCAAAATTCTTACTGCTATATAAATCTCTGTCTGCGTACATATATTTCGTATATCTGATAATGTAATGAAAGTCGCAGGGGAGGTCAACTCAGTTGAATACGCAAATCCTAATCCTGTAACGCGTGTCAGGACTGGGGGCAAGTCAAAAACATCGACTGAGATACTAATTCTATTTGGCTCCACTCGCTAACTTATTTAATGATAAAACACTAAATCAGAAGTGAAATGTAAGTGTATTTTATAGATCCAGCGACATAGTTCTTGGGTGACATATTAGTGACAATTGTATGATAAAAGTGGAAATGCTGAGAAAAGGCCTCACTTCGTAATACAAAATGAGTACATATAATTTAGCTTAACTGTCATGTTTTACGTAGCTATACCTCAAACTTGTTTTTATTTTATACTTTCTAGTTTAGTCCTTGACTACATTCTACCTGATGGAAAGTGGAAAGAAGTGAAAATGTAGTCATAGGTGGTAAGGCGCATTAACCTAGCAACCTATTCACTCTTATCTTGAAGCCACCCACATTGTATTGGGATGGAAATACCGAGGCAGGCTGGCTGTTCCAGTCCTTCGCTGTACGAACCAAAAGAAACGAAACAAAACGCTTCATTCGGACAGGGGAAATGTCCACAAAGTAAGGATGGATATCTGCCGTGCGTCGGAACGTCCTGTGGTGGGGGGGTGGAATTAAATCGTATAATTCCAGCGCACACTCACCAAAATGTACCCTTAACAATACTGAGAGGCTAGGAATTCTACGCTTGTGTTCAAGGTTGTGGAAGTTGGCTTCAACCAATTCAGGGTCACCTATAAGCCTCTTTGGTCGCCTCTCAATTGAGTTCAGAACCGCAAGATGAGACTTTGCGGCACCAGCGAATATATGCCCACAGTACTCCACACACGACCAGATCCGTGTTTTGTATAATACAAGTAGCTGCCCCGGTGTAAAGTACTGACGGACCTCCGCAAGAACGGCAAGCTTTCCTGCAACTACTCTTGCTCTGGACTCAATACACCGGCCAAAATTGAGGTTCGAGGAAATCTCTAGGCCTAACAACTGAAGCCGGTCACTGTATTCCAAAGATAAACTCTTGAAAGTAGGAGCCAAGGTGAAAGGGCTCCTTTTGACAAGATTGGCATTGCTCCATGCGGAGACAGCCTGAAGTTTGTCATTCAAACGTTGCACCATGGCTTCTCTTTCAGACTATACTTGACCTCTACTAGCCCGACTACTCGGCAGGTATCTTACCACAACCGTATTGTCGTCCGCATACCCATAGATCTTCTACCCGGGCTTCCGCAGATCGTTAATGTGCAGCAGAATGAGAGTTGCAGAAAGAATGGACCCATGAGGCACTCCGGCATTTATTGTCAAGGGTTCCGAGGAACACCCGTCGACAACTACTCGGAGAGATCTTTGGTTCAGAAAGTCCATTACGCAGCCGATCAGACCAGGAGATATACCGTACGCTGAAAGCTTGCTTATAAGGCTCGCATGTCAGACCCTCTCAAATGTCTTCGAGGTGTCCAGATAGACGGCGACGGCTTCTCCGTTCTTCTAGATGGCCTCGCCTAAAATGTGCGTAGCGTACACTAGAATGTCCTCAGTGGACCTATTTCGGCAAAACCCGGACTGTCGGTCACTGAGGAGATCATTACCTTCAAGGTACGCTAGAAGGCGCGAGTTCAATACACGCTCCATAATCTTGCAGAGTATGGAGGTGATTGAAATAGGTCTATAATTGGCAGGATTGGCACGGCTGCCTTTTTTTGGCACTATTTCTACACTAGTCTTGAAAGGGGGCGATACAGACGTGTCAATACAGGAGACAACTCAGCTGCGCAAGTCTTGAGTAGAATAACTGGTATACCATCAGGACCATTAGCTTTATTACAATAAAATGAAAAAACGCTCTCCATACATCTTTGTTTGTGATGCGGATTTCGGGCATTGAAATACCGCAGTGAGGAAGATGTGCTGGAGAAGCATTGCCAGTGTCTAGATGTGAATTATCAGCGAACAGAGAAGCAAATACATTCGCTTTCTCTGTAGTTGTATGGGCCAGAAATCTATCTGGCTTCAGCAGAGCAGGCAGTAAGGGTTGGCAGAAGTACGACTCGATCGCTTTAGCAAGAAACCAGAAAGCTCAACTGCCAGTAGGTCTGACAGTGAGCCTTTCACCATTCTTAGAGATACGATCGCGAAGAGCCTTCCGTAATTCCTTTTTATAGGACATGGCAGCTTCGTTAAAGACTCTTCTTCTTTAAACTTACATCCGGAGCTTTGCGGCTTCAAGCATCAGCCGAAATGAGGTAAGCCGAATGTATTTGGTCTTCAGCATAACCACATTCGGCATTAAACCATGGGCGAGTTTTGCCACCGATGGGTACGTCAGCAAAAGGAATAAAATAATCCATTGGCTGATGTACCATATCGGTTATAGCGTTCGCGCAACTCGACGGATCCAAAAAAGAGAAGCAGACCTGCCGCCAAGGATAAGACGCAAAGAAGTGCCGCATCTCATCCCAATATGCTGACTTGTATTTCCATACTCGCCTAACACCATGTGGTTCGAAAGCTGGTGGGAAATATGTAAACACAGATTTCACCAAACAGTGATCGGAGGTTCCCGAGAAGGAGGTGACCCCTACTCGATACCTGTCCGGATCAAAAGATCCAGGCTATTGACTGTATTGCCTACTACAGCATAGTCGGTCTTCTGGAACACAAACAGTCAGTGCAGAGCCATATCAGCAACCTTACCGAGATACTCAAATAATCTAGTTGTCTCCTGATCACCGCTATGCGAAGGGTAGACACAGGAATACAGGAATTTTTCGTTTCCTATGTCTACTAAAATCCATAGGAAAGAAAAAATGGGGTCTTCAAAGTGACGGACACGCAGGATACAGAGGTCGTTCTGTGTGTACACACAGACCCCGGCGTACACTTGAGCGAAAGTTGTGCTCTAACGAGTAACCGGGATGATCCAGGTACGCAGGGTTCAAAGGAAATTGTATTTGCGCTGTGAAAACTTGTTATTTTCATTGAACTTTTTCATTCAAAAAAAAAAAGAAAAGAGTAAATAGGATGAGAAATGGCAGTTGAACGAGGCGGTACGTATCAAACCCGGCGCCAAAATTAATGATGTCATGCCACTGGGAGGCTAGTCTGGAGACTGCGGGGACGCCCGAACCCCCCCAGGGATCGTCATCGGGCCTCCTCATCTGGTCACCAACCAGCACGATGGAGCCACCCTAGGATTTTACGCAGCTGGCGGGGCAGCCTTTCGTGGGTGGCTGACCCTCTAATTGGTCCCCCAACTGTCTAACTTGACACATGTTAGACTCTAAAGTGTAACGCCGTGCAGTGCAATATATTACTAGGTGACCAGTTGCATATTTGTCGTAATTTATGAAAGTACTATATCGGTAATAACATCGATGTCTGTGAAGCCGAGCAAATAATACAAGTGTGTGGTTTTTCCAGCTCGTTATAATATTGTTGCGAAGCTAAAAGTTATTATGTATTATTTTTGACTACATTTTTATTTATTTATTTATTAATATATTTTCCACTTTGAATCCATACCAGTGATCACTTGTGTACGTCAAATGGAAGTGACATGAGGGCCTGTTTTGATATCGTATGTATTAAAATAAGCCCTTCTGAAAAGACTTTTTCCAACTTAAAATAAGGCTACGAGGGTCCCAAAGGCGCCTTGGTCTGAGAAGAACCACACAACAAACTCAGCCGGATTTTTTTTTTTTATTGTAATCATTGTTTCACAAACGTCAATATATTTAGTGAACAATGTACGAACGACTGCAACCATCGATTCGCCATGGAATTCGATAAGCCGTCATAATAATAATAAATAATAAGAAAATTGAAATCCGTGGCTAGCAATACAACCAGTCACCGCAAGCAGCACCCGTTTTAACAATAATATAATATTTTCGAAGTAAAATGTTTTGGTCTGACCCGTATCGAAATGAGGAATATATGTAAGAAAACTGATTGTAACTCAAAAAAATAGAGACATATTATTCTTCATTTGTCAAAAGAAAGAAGCATGGCCTTAATGCTGGATTTTTTTTCATTATATTAGAGGACGACAAAAGAGCGGGCGGGTCATAGATGAGACGTGATCATCGCCGCCCACGAACTGTTGCAACATCCAAGGAGTCGCAAGATGCCACATGATGTCTTTATAACAAATTATATCTTCATGAAAATCAATCTTTATAAAAATAGGTATGTATAATATATACTAATTGACACACACAATTTAATTATTTTAATATATGTTTTGTTATTAATGCCTCCTTTGCATTATAAAGCAATTCTCGACAAATCCAATGTTACTTTGTCGTAGACATATTGTAGTCTCAAGGGAACTGTTTTAATTAGGTCGAGCGCTACTTCCGTCACTGCAAACTTTTTATAGTGATTTTGTGATAACTTTCCTAAAACCTTAATCAAAACTTGTAAGCAGACACTCTTTGGGTATTTTTAATAAAATTATTTATTTTAACTACTAGTTTGTTGATTATATAACTTTGTAATAGATTATTTACTGTTATTATTTTAGTTCGTATAAGTTTTCAAATCTCACATTTGCCTTCTGATCTTTAAATAGTTTTATTTAAAAAACCACTGTCTCAAAATATTGTCTCAGTTCTCATAACTGTAATTGTATGAGTTAAGTCAGAAGAGGAACCAAAAACTATCAGATTATTATAAATATTGAATATTAGCATTTAGTTTTATGGTTTTACAATAGAACAGTAAACGCCATTATTAACCTAGAAAATAATTTCCTACACCTATATGAAAAAAAAAATCTAACAAATAAAGGAATTAAATAATTAAAACTTAAAAACTCACTGTTGTTAAACTGAAGTTGCTTGCCGCTAAGGTCCTATTGCCGCTTTTCACAGGTTGGTTGGTACGAGTACCTGTGAGCGGCAACAGCGCACGTCAACTGCGGCACTAACACTGACGGAAGTAATAGTTACATATTCATATTACAATAAAATAACTTAAATCCAATATTCACTAATTCATTATTCTATCTTCAAAACCTATCACTCAGTAATTGCAAAGTAATAACTTGTCCAATTTTAACGTGACCACTGTTAGTTATAATATTAAGTCACATCGTCCGGTAATGTTTATTCGAGCTTTTGCAAATAAATCACCATCACTGGAAATATTTCTCATTTAAAAACAAACACTAACGGCCAAAATTTAAAAGAAAACAACTATTATGAAACATCAAAAAACAAGTAGAAAATATTAAAGTTTAGTTGTAAAAAGACTCGATTGCATTAAACCATTCGCCAGCGCCGAGTCGCTCTCGCGGACACTAGTACGTAATGTGCGGCGACAAGACACTAAGTGACCTTCGTTTCGCACATTGTTTACGTCGATACAGTTAAAGACAAACATATAACTATCTAATTAAAACCGATATTTATTAAAAGTGTTTTTATTACCTGTAAATTATAACCAGTGCATTAAAAATTCCTGGTATTGTTTTGAAATGCTAATAACAATAGCGTTAATAGAAAAAAAATCAATGAATTAAGTCTCTCTTCCAAAAAAATATTAAATTTCGAAAAATACTAAATAATTCTTTCGTGTAATTTAAACTCTAGGTATTTATTGCAATAATAATATTTACCCTAATAAATTTAATTTGTTTAATCTTTCTTGTATTTATTCTTAAACAATTAGTTAAATCTATTTTGTACTATAACGGGCGCCATGGCACCGACGCATTTCAAGGACGAGAGGAGCTGAACTCTGAAGTTATTGAATTGACACTTTAATAAATTAGTATTTATGATTGTCTTATTCTGTATATATATATATTTAAGGATTTGTTAATGGACAAATTATTGTTCTCATATCTTTCCTCAGTCCAAAATTTAATCGTTTAAATAAGGGAATTATTTAATTATTACTATCACTTCTTAATCAATCCAAACTAAAATACTTACAAATCAAAAATAATAAAGTCGCATCACACATTTTGGACGGTCTTTGAAATCCTTTGAACTGCGAAGTGAATATAATTGAAATATTATTTTGCCTTGAATAATTATATTTTAAGTTATTATTGTCATTTGTTTTTTAATTTATATGCCTTTAAAATTATTTATCAGATAATAATTATTTTTTTTAATTTAAAAAGTGATCCAAACCCATTCTCATTATCCTATTATTATTGTTACGAAAGCCGATACAGCGATAAACAAAAACAAAGAAACTTGGTACATTTTATATTGAAGTGAAGCGTAAGAGGTATGTTTGTCGTTTTCGCCATTTTGTGAATTATAATACTGAGTGGGAGACTATACTGTTTCAATTATCATTGAGTAGTAAAAATGTATTAATTGTAATTAATGTGATGCAACGCATACAACGCATTGCTAAGGGTGATCAAATATTCACGGCGGTCTTTTTAATTACCAGTATTGCGTTTGTATTGAAACCATAACATAATAACAGGATATAAAGCTATCTAGATAATGCATAACGTTACCAGACGTCCCGTTTTAGACGGGACTGTCCCTTTTTATAACTACGAATCCCGGTGTGCCCAAAATGTACTGGGGGACGCAATATAGTCCTTCAGTATATATGGGAGACGTAATATTTATATAATATTCCCGTACCATTAATCAAGAAAAAAAGTTATATTTTAAGCCATAAAGAAGAAATTCCTTAATTTACTTGTTTTGTATTATATTTGTGTTGTAGTTTGCCAAACTTGCGTGTAATACTTTTATTAATTACTATTCGATTCCTGAGTTGAACGTCTAGAAAAACGAAAATAATATCAAATTATTTTCTTAATTACTTTAAATTGCCTAATAAAAAGTTTAAATTCTACAAGAAGATATTTTATTAAAGAAAAAACTTTTACATAAAAAAATTAAGAGTATTGTGAGAAGTGGTTTCCTTAGTGTTTTTAACGTTTTTGCTGCGTTTGGATGATTTTAATTTAATATACAATTATGATGTAACTAAAATGTTCAGAACCACAGGAAAAATACAGTATAATACGAACCTGGCTGAATTAATAACTACTTTGGTTATATATATATATATATATATATATATATATATATATATATATATATTATGAGATGACATAATTACAAATTACGCATAGATTTATAGAGTAATTTAGTTATATAAATGAGTGAAACGTAGGTATATAAAATGACAACGACAACAGACAAAAAAACTACCTTTTGTAAAAATATAAATTCTAGCCCTTCTGTCATCTCATCAAAATGTATATCGAACTTACACTCCAGTGCACCTTACTGTTTTTTTTGTCATATATTTATTAATACAGGAACTACTACAAAAATCTCCAATATACAAGTAAGTACATTAGAACTACACAACCACGTAGTGAAGTTGACTAAACTAACGTCGCGGTGGGCGCGAGAAGCGAACTGTGAAAATAATGGCCTGCCAGCAACGAGTCGTGCCCACCGGAGCACTGTGCTCACGAGCACCGAAGGCGTCGGTGCTATTATTGCGATTGAATTGAGAATCAGTTTCGAATACATCAATAGAGATGCAAATAGTTGTAGTTTAATTATTTTAAACCAATTAATGAATTGGTAATAAAATATATTAAATACTTATGTATATGTTATTAATGCAATTACTATTTATTTATTCAAAATAAAGGTTAAATATAGGAAGCCGTGTAACTAAAGATATTAAATTATACAAAATATGTTTTTTTTTACAAATTATATCTTTATATTCTAAAAATGTGAGTACACTCAATTTCAGGATCGCACCAAAAGTAAGTTTCCAAGATAATAAAAATAGGGAGTAGTGTGAAGAAAATACTTTTCACGATTATTATTTATTTATTATTTATAAGAAAATATTTATTTAATAAATAAAATGCACAACGCCCTGAACTTGAACAAATTCATTTATTTTATTCTGTCCTATACACTTTCACATTGAAGTTATCAAGGCGGAGTGGGTCGTTAGTAATACTATAACAAATTATTGTGTTTGTGGATTGAATAAAAACAATAATGTTATACTCAGAAAGCTCATACTCAATAAAACCTCAGTCGCTGTGCGGAGACCATATAAATAAGACTTCTTCAATAAAATCATCTTTTTGTGAATAAATTTAGATAGTAATGTATGGTTAACATTTTGAACTAACTCTAAGGTTGAACCCTTTGAAGATTACTATGATATAAACTCTTTTTAATGTAATGAATACTATTAAACGTTAAATTGTAGAAGCACCAAATCATTACCCCCCAGCCAAACTTACCACCCAATACAGTAGTGTAATCTGCGGGGAGTACTGCCTTTAAGAACAGGTTGCCTATCTGTTAAATTACTTAACTCCTTTTGGAAGAGTAAAGTCAATTCAATTACATGTATCAAAATTATTATATAATAATAGAAGTATGAAATAAACATCGAGTCATAAGACCAAGGCATGAATATATACAATAATAATAATAAAAATCTAAGCTCAGTAAAGTCGGTTACGTGGTCTCTCATTTAAAACGGTTATATTTTCATTTAAAAATTTTTTGTTATTACAGCTGCAGCTTCTATAGAAAACTAACTTAGTTGGTTTCCTCCTGGAGTATTCTTATCTATAAATGCTAACCAAAACAAAATATTAGACTTAAAACAAAATTAAGCAAAACAAAACAAATAAAATAGCATTCTTAGCGCGAGGTTAATGTCTTTTGACTTTTTTCTGATTTTAATTTACGAAACTATTGTGAAGCAATAAAAATACTATCTATAAATAAATAGCTATTTTTAAACAAAAATCAAATATGATAGTTTTCAATAAATACATAACGACTGCATTCAGATACAATGGCTCGAGTAGACTAGGGACCCCAGCTGAATAGAACTTCCCCCGTAACCCATAAAATGTAAAATTAATTATAAAAACCAACGTATTTTTTTCAACAAAAATGGAACTCATCTAAGGTTTAAAGATGAGCTGATAACCAGATTTAATGATAACCAGATGCGCGTTATTCACTGTAATAAGATTTTCTATTATTAGTATAAATGTTATAAATATTTACGTCTTATTTGAGGCAAGATTAACAAATGTTTATTTTTATCAATATATAGGTATTAAAATATAAATGATAGCTGGAATTTGAATTAACGATTCCAAAAGGATCCTAACTTAACCTAACAAATGGTAGCTATATATTTTCTAAAAGCATCTACAGATCTGACATTGCTGGTTTGGGTGATAAATCCTGTTGGACAATTAAGTATTATTTTATTTGGGTAAGAAATGTTATATTTGAGTAATACAGTATTTTAAAAATGTTCTTCCGTGAAATTGTCTTACAATTTATTAGGACCTACATCGTTTCACGAGAAAATTATTTATTAAAAAGTCTTATTAATAGGCGGAAGTTTCTGATGTACGACTCAGGTTTTATCCTGAGAGACAACTTACGCAGTTGCAATAAGAATCGAATTAAATTGTCTGCACACCATTGGGTTCCTTTAACCTTTACAAATGCATTATCGTGTTATAATATAACTAATGACTCTCTCCGACTAACGTGTTTTGCACGATGTCCTTAATAAATAGGACACTAATACAATTATAAAGCCGTGGTAACTACGGGACGATAGCGATGGAACAAAGGCTGGCAAGCGACGCTGGTCTCGGTCGCGACGGACTTGCCAAATGTGCCATCCGATAACGAGAAACCATTGCTGCACATTTACAACTACCCTATAAGCACTAAATAAAATAACATCAGGTTGATATTTTTTATTAAATCTAATAGACTACAGCTACATGCTTTTATTTCTTTATTTATTTAAATAATTGCGACTATGAATAAATACCAGTGATCACTTGTGTACGTCAAATGGAAGAGGCAGGAGGGCCTATTTTTACATTAGGATTACAAATGATCCCTGGTCAGAGAAGAACCAAACAACAAACTCAGCTTGGTTTATTTTTCTTATTGCGATCACTGTTTCATAAACATCAATATAGTGAGCAATGTACGAAGACCTAGAACCATTGCAATCAAATTGACAGGCTTTGCTAATGATTAGTTAATAATAAGAAAAAGATATCCTTGGCCAGCAAGACGACAAGTCACCGCAGACAGCACCGGATCACAAGCATAACGCAAGGGTTAGTCATCACCCACTTTAATATATTTGAGGGAAGAGGGCAACCCGTTCCCACCGCCACCGTAAGTAATTACTTCTAAGGGAGCGGTGTGATGCAGCTAGTACATCTAACAAACACGTAATAAACAGCGTCAGAAAAAATTGTCAGAAAAAGTTTACTTTTTAATCGTTAAAACACAATTCTTCCCAGACCAAACCATCGTTAATGTATTCCTTTACACTTAATAACTTTTCTTCATCAAAAACCTTCTCATTAACATTTTGAATTTATTTAGTGACAAATTTAAGGCTTTACGAGGGAGTTATTGTAAAAACGTATATTAAATTATAAGGAGTTACCTATTTTATAGAACCTAGTGACGGGCATAGCCAGTCTATTTTTATTTGTAGTATTAATCTTGTGTACATCAGAATTTTTATTGATTATCGAAATATTTTTGTGTACATATATCTAATTTTCAAAAATACATTTATTGATTGTACACAGTCATAATTTTTAATTCTTTTATTTATTTTTAATGACTTTAAAGACCTCATATTGTATATCGCTCGAACAGACCACTTCTGCAATACAAAGGTAGCATCCATATTTGATGCGTGTATATCCATAATAGCGTATAACCACTATTATTATTACTATTATTACTACTATTAGAGTAATTAATTTTTATTAGAGGATCATATTTTACTCTATTGCATTGTATATTTAAATAGTTTTTAATAATAGTAATAATATAATAAGCTTTTTTTTCAGATTATAAATCCCTATAAAAGTGTGTGTTAGTAACAATATACTTAATTTCGAAACAGGGTTAGTGACATCTAAATTATTTAAAATAACAATCAAAAACAAAATCATCATTAAAATTAAAATCAAAGTTGACAACAAAAATTAAAAATTAAATCAAATCAAACCAAATTAAAATCAAATTCAAAAATTAAATTACAAAAATAAATTAATTGCAAAACATACACACATAAGAAAAATCAAATTAATCAAAAAAACATTCATTCCTAGAATTCATTTTTGACTTTGTCACATTGATCATTTTGTAAATGATTTAAAGATTCTAATTATTTAGCTGTTCGGTTAGACGGTATAACGTGCATGAAGGTCCAATGTCTAAGTATGGATCCATCGAAACGGTTCGCCACTGTACGCAGGACGCTGTTTGTGCTCCCACGTATCCGTCTCCACAGCGATGCCACACGCTTACGCATTATTGCCAGAAAACCGTCTATACGTTCTCCCGCAAACATACCCGAGGCACTGCAGTAACACGGGAGCCCCAAGAGAGCCCTAAGCGCATTATTATACTGGACACGCAGGACGCTGTAGGCTTTCTTTGTGTAATTAATTCACAAGCTGCAAGTGTCCTGAATAACGTTATTTTAACTTAGTTTGTGCACTTTGCGAACCTTCGGATCAGCATGTTACTTCTAACCACCAGCGCTCTACGCTCCCGCTCCAGGTCTATGTCATCGCACTGATCAGCAGTGACCCAGGGCCCAAGTACTTAAATTTTGAAACGATTTTAAGCGATATGCCACTTATGGCTATCGGTGGTGTTGTAGGGTACCATTTATTGTCTTTTTTTATGTTAGAGGAGGGCAAACAAGCTTGCGGGTCATCGTTGGTATTTGCTGTAGTTGGTATGTATCACCGCCGCCCATGAACTCTTGCAACATCCGAGGATTCAAAAGAGCGTTGCCGGCCTTGGAAATAGGAATATATGCCTTTTTTGAAGGTACCCATGTCGTATCGATCTGGAAATATCGCCGAAGGAAGTTCGTTCCACAACCGAGTGGAACATGGGAAAAAAGTTCTTGTAAACCGCACAGTGGAAGATCGGCACGCATCCAGGTGGTATGGATGGTAAAGGAGACGATGGCGAGCTGTGCTGTGGTAAAATTCGGAGGTAGGCATCAGATCGAATAGTTCTTCGGAACACTCCCCGTTGTAAATGCGGTAGAAGACGCAAAGAGAAGCCACGTCTCTACGCAATGCCAAAGAGTCCAGCCGTTCGCAGAGCACTGGGTCCCCGATAATCCGAACGGCTCTCCGTTGTACGCGGTCAAATGGCAGAAGCTGATATTGGGGTGATCCGGACCAGAAATGAGAACAGTAGTCCATGTCTGGCCGGACCTGCGGACCTTATAGAGCGCAAGTCTTTGGCCAGGTTTGAAATACTGCCTCGCTCTATTGATCACTCCCAATTTCATCGAGGCCAACTTGGCCTTGCTCTCCAGATGACCACGAAACTGACAATCGCTCGAAATGTCGAGACCCAGTATTCTGATACTTGGCTAGGCAATAAGAGGAGTGCTCTCGAAGAGCAGTGATACGACAAATGGGGTTTTCTTAGTGGTAAACGCGCAAACCTGTGTCTTTAGGGGATTGAACTGAACGTGGTTAAGTTCACCCCACTCAGAAACCATCCCCAGGGAGGTCTCTGTTGAAGACACAAGTTTCTTTCGGCACTCGTCGACGTTTTCCCGAGAGAGACCTGCACGACCGGAATATACCGCATCCCCAGTGCTGTCATCTGCATAACAATGTATGTTGGAAATATCCAACATATCATTGATATGCAGGAGGAACAGAGTTGGGGGTAGCAGCCTTAGGGTAAACCAGCGTTCACGGGCTTGGGGTTCGAGCAAAAACCGTCGAGAACGACCTGTATGCTCCGCCCAGTGAGAAAACTGGTGATCCTGGAGGTACGTTAGGAGCTGTCGGTTGATAATAATCTTGGATAATTATTTTGGAGAGTAGGGAGGTAATGATGATAGGTCTGTAGTTAGCTGGGTCCGAGCTATCACCCTTTTTAGGGATCGGATGGACAAGGGCACACTTCTATGAGACCGGGACTACGCCTTTAAGGTAGGAGTACCGAAATAGACGCGTTAGCACTGGAGTCAACTCAGGGGCACACGTTCGTAGCACTAATGGAGAAATGCCATCCGGCCCACTCGAGTTATGAACGTCCAAGGAAAATAGAGACTGCCTGATAGTTTTTTGCCGAAAAATTATTTCCGGCATTCAACTCTAACACCGCGGGATGACAGGCGGTGTCTTTCCTTGGTCGTCCAAAGTCGAGTTGGAGGCGAAAAGAGTGCCCAAGAGATCGGCTTTCTCTTTTGCCGTGTAGGACAGAGAGTCGTTCTCCATGTGCAACGGCGGTAGAGACGGCTGGCTAAAGTTGCCCAGAGTGGTCTTGGAAAGCGCCCAGAATTTGCGCGTACCAGGCAGGTACTTTGCCAGCTGATCCCCAATTTTGACGACATGCTTGAACTAGGCTCTAGCGATTTGCCGTTTGAAGAATCTGGAGGCACGGTTGTATTTCCTCTTCAGAACTCTAGAGTTCGGATCCTTAGTGACTAACACATTAGCCCAAGCTTGATAAGCCTGCCGTCTGCCAGCTGCTGCAGCCCTGACAGACGCTTCAAACCAAGGGCGCGATCTACCACCAAGTGGTACCACAGAGCTTGGTACAAATAGTTCCATGCCCTGAAGTATCACATCAGCTACAGCCGCAGCGCAGTCACTAGGATCATTGGAAGGGAAACAAATCGGCCCCCATGGGTAGGATGCAAAAAAGGACCGCATTCCATCAAAATCCGCTGACTTGTAGTGCCAAACGCGTCGAGTCGCAGGTCTTGTGCGAGCAGGACGTTGAATGGGCACTACACTCCGTACCAGACAGTGATCAGAAGAACCTAAGGGAGCCTCGACAGTGATTACTTACATTCAGGATGTGTAGTCAGCAGAAGATTCAACAAAGAGGGCGTGTGGCTCTCCACGTCCGATAGACGAATGTGCGTCTTTACCAGCGGGGACAGACCATTTGCCAGAGCACAGTCAAACACAGATCTCCCCGCGTAGTCGTGGTGGTGGTGGTGGCGTAGTCTTGGTGGCACGCGACCCTAACCAATCGGCATGGTGCGCATTGAAGTCCCCGAGGACTAAGACTTCGGCGGAGGGAGTCTGTGAAAGCAGATCGTCAATCTTCGCCTGAACATGACCCAAGCGTTGATCCGTTTCTGCATTACCACTATGGGACCTGTAGAGGCACGCGTAGACTCTGAAATGGTCGTCCATGTCCACGCGCAGCCGGAGTACAGACAGGTCCCGACCTTCAAAAACCTGAAGGCGACGGTAGCAGATATCCTCCCTTATAAACACAGATACCCCGGCGTGTGGTATAAAATGATGTTCTAGTTTATACCCGGGGTATGATAGGTACGCTGTGTCGCTAGGTTGACATATCTGCGTCTCCGTCAAAAACAACAAGGCCGGCTGCGCCGTCTCAAGAAGGTAGTGGACGGCGTTTAGGGTCGAGTGAAACCCCCGGATGTTGCAAATGTCCACATTTAGAGTGGAGCGGGATGCCGCTGTTTGCCGTCGTTTGCCCTCAGAAAACACAAACTGCGATACTTTGCCCGCCCCAGATACGACGGGCAGCCCGAGCAAAATCCGAGGATCATTTCCCCGATTTTACTCGGGGAGGGGGTCCCCAGCTTCATCAAAACCGGTACCCTCCTGGGGTATACTTTGTGGAGGTATTGCTATCATGTTTGGCAGGAGGGGGGGGGGTTGGGCTTCCGGCTTCTTTCACTCACCAAATGAATTTGGTTACTACAAGTCGGTCTTCTGTGAGAGGGTGGTCCTTCCCCGCAATACAAGTAATTCGCTCTTTTCGGCATTGTACTTGAGGTCATAAGCTTCTGTATATACTCGTATTTTAGTTAAGGTGAAATTTTATTGTAATTTACATTATTATTACTTGACAACTATAGCTAACGACCGTCTATTATTATCGCTGGAGGCGGGCGCACCTGTGTCGACCAGCTGGCCGTCTATTGTTTCCGCTGGTCGCGGGCGCACATCATTCGAGCGGCTGCCGTCTATTGTGTCGCCGGTCTTCCACCAGCTATGGTTGTCCCGCGAGCTGGTCAGATCCAATTCGTCAGTCAGGGTCGAAGCGCCCAGCTATCAACTCGTATTCTCACTTAATCACGTGACTACGTTCACTAATCAGTTTTCTCATGTTTTAATTCATATCCTCCTATATAACATAGAAGGAGTGTCTATATTTTAATTCTATTTTATTTAGGAAAGTATATAAGGGTAGTATATAAGGCTAGTACATAAGGAAAGTATATAAAGCTAGTATATAAGGCAAGTGCATAAGGCTAAAACATAAGAAAAGTATGTAAGGATTGTATATAAAGGATGGTACATAAAAAAAGTAAATCTTTTCGACAAATCACAGATATGAGGGTCCCATTGCAATTTTACATCTACGTATATGGCAATTCCCAAAAATCTTTAGAATTTACCTTATCCAGTCCCTTATTGTTTAACTGTACATTGGTTTTGACATTTTTCACATTGGATAAGGTAAATTTAATTCTATTAATTAAATTTACCTTTTTCTTTTGTTCAGTAAAAAATTATTGGCGATTAACCTGTAGGGGATATATTGTGCAAGTAAGTAATATGAAATCTAAATAAGTGAGGTGTGACGAACGCACCACACTCACTCACACTCAGTAACACTCCGTGACACTGGAGTCACACGCAGTCAGAAACAATCGTGCAATGTGATTAGGTGTGAATAAACGTATGTCAAGCAACGTCGATGTTTCACTAAATCACGATCACGTAATCATGACCCACACACCTAAAATACCCTCACACCTTCGCACCACCATTAATAAAATAAAAAAACAGTTTACAACATTACAGAGGGCAGTGTCTACATCGTAAATGACTGAAGACTGTCTATTACTTTTGAAAGTAAGAGAAGTATCATCAGCTAACAATATTAGCAGTCTTGTCCCTTGTACTCGTATATTCAGCCTTGTGGCACGCCCATTTTGACAAGTGAACCATGAGAACGCTTTCCATTTACATCTACTTTTTGAATTCTCTCATTAAAATTGGATCTCATCGAATCAAGGACCTTATTTTTAATTCCATGACTATATAATTTACTAATTAGAATTTCATGCTGCACACAATGATTCGCTTTTAATAAATCACAGAAAATATTAAGGGCATCTTGTGATCCCTCCCAGGCTTTGAAAATATTCAGCAATAAATCAAAACCTGCATCTGTTGCTGATTGACCAATAGTGAAACCAAGTTGTTGGTTTATGCAAAATGTATTTTTGTTTAAATATGTAACTAGTTGAGTGAGAATATTTTTTAAGGATCTTAATAAATGTGAGTAATACTGAAATAGGTCTATATTAATATTGTTTTTTTTTATTAAAATTAATATCACGTTGATTTACATAGTCCGCAAGTTATGTCAGTGATGTTGCGGTAGACGTGTTTAAAGATTTAGTGGTAACCGAATATCTCTAAAAAAGTGTCAAAAGCTGTTGCAACCTCAAGGTCAGAACTGACATATTTACCGTTTAAATTTAATTTGAAGTCGCTGCTCTGAGATTTAGCTTATCCAGTTACCTCATTAGTTATTTTCCAAGCAATATAAAGTACTTCAGGTGAATTGAACTGCGAATAATTGTGATATAAATAGTGTAGATTGTTCTAAGTTAGTTTTATATTAATGCATTCTGATACATATCTACGTTATTATTTTAGTTTATGTTATTAATTTAGTGCTTTTAACTAAATTTTTTAGATATACATACACATGTTAGTTCAGACTCAAGTATTTGGGTTGGGCTGGCTAATCTTACGTACCAATAAATATATTTTACATTCCACTTGAATTTTATTTCAATATTTATTATTTATTTATTTATTTACCTTCACGCCATATCCCTTGCGGGGTAGCCAGAGACGACGGAGCGCCAAACGCTACGGTCCCTGCATACCTCTTTCGCCTCGACAACAGACATTAAGCTCTTCATACATGCCCTCCTGGAGGTCCTCATGCTTTTTACGTGACCTTCCTCCAGTAGCATAGCTACTGTGTTTTCGAAGGTCACTCGAGGCCTCCCCCTATCTCTCTTACCGCTCAATTTTTCTTTATAATTCTTTTTTACCATTCTTTCATCACTCATTCGTTCGACGTGCCCAAACCACCTGAGCACGTTCTTCTTCATTCTCACTACGACATTTTCGCTAGTACCTGCCATTCTGTGGATTTCTTCTATGCAGATTCGGTCAGCTAAACTGACTCCGCAAATTTGGCGAAGAGATCGCATCTCCACAGCATTCATCCTTCTTGCGCAACCTTGCTTAACACCCGATTGGATCTCAAACCAGGGCGACATGTCTGCTCCTACTCGCACACAGGCTGAGTGATCTCTGTAAAGAGACTTTACAGCCTGTAGAAAAGGTCCGCTCACATTGTATCTGGGCAGTATCTCCCATAATTTCTTTCTCACAACCCTGTCAAACGTCAACCCTTTTGGTTTAGGGCCAAAAACTTTTCCGTGATCATGCGGAGGGAAAAGATCTGACCTATACACCCTCTTCCAGGTCTAAAACCTCCTTGAGCCTCCCACAACAGCCTTTCAGATCTCTCTTGCATTCCTCTCGCTAATATTTTAGTATAAACTTTACCGCCCAAGCTAATCAAACTGATAGCCCTATAGCTTGCACAATCTTTCTGTGAAACTTTGCCTTTATACAAAGGTACGATGACTGCACCCCGCCAATATCTGGGACCTCCCCCGATTTCCAGCATAAGTTGCACAAAAACCAGAACAAGTCCAAAACGCGTGGCCCACCATATTTGATCATCTCGGCAGTAACTTCATCTGCTCCCGCAGCCTTACCACTTTTCAGGCTTCGAATCGCGCTCTCCACTTCTTCTAAACTGATTTCACCATCGGCTACATCCGGACTCAGCGTTTCGCTGGTACTCAAGACCGAGGCGTCCACACATTCATACGTCTCCTAGTAGAATTGCGCCCACCGCTGCAAAACATCTGCTTGCTTTGTTAAAATTTCGCCGCTCTTCGAAAGCACCCCTTTTATTCTACAGGTTACCGAACAACCCCGGGAATCACTAACTTCTCGCCAGAAAAGTTTCGTGTTTTCTCGGAAGTTGTTCGTCAACATTTTATCCCTTTCTCTCTCAGAATTTTTACGCTTCATCTTTATAAGTGCTTTCGTTTTGTGCTTTTGCAGCTTGTACTCTCTTTTTCTTATTTCTCTCATACTTTTATCCTTACGCGAGGCCTTATAATCCAGCCATGCTTTCTTCTTTAACTCCACAGCATCTTTCATTTCATCATCCCACCATTTATGGCGTTTTTACTAAAACCTCTTTTCTTTTTACCACATACCTCTATCACTACTTTCACCATACCATTCCTAAGGTTCTGCCAGCATACTTCAGCATTTTCATTTCCAGAATCACAGCTTTCGAGCTTCTTGGAAACCCTTTCTTGATATTTCTCACTGATAGGTGGATCTTGAAGCTACCAGCTTCTTGTGCGATAATTCGACTCCAAGCCAGGACACGATGTGCTGCTGCGCCAACCTGCAAACAGACCTCTTATTCTAGCAACGACTAGATAATGGTCCGTTCCCAGATCAGCACCCCTAAACACTCGCGTGTCCATAACTTAGCTTCGAATACGCTGATCCACTAGGAATAAATCAATCATACTTTTCTTATTCTTTCTTCCGCTCGCTCCCATGTGTAAATGTGAATTTGTTTGTGATCAAACATTGTGTTTGCCACAAACAATTTTCTCTCCTTACAGATTTCCTAAATAAGCTTTCCAGCCTCATTTACTCTCTTATCACGGTACTTGCCTAGCACGCTTTCGTAACCACTTCGCGCGGTTCCAACCCATCCATTAACATCCCCACATACTATCAAATTTCATTACTTCTGACACTACTTAGAACATCCCTGAAACTCTCCCAAAACTCCTCGAGTTCGCTCACTCGAGCTGAGGATACTGGCGCGTAAACGGCTAACAAGAATAGTCTTGTTATCCCCAGCTTAAAGCAAACCCAAAGAAGCCTCAGTTTGATAGTCTTGTATTCTACCATTGCATTAACCATTCGAGAGGACAACAACACACCTACACCTTGGCAACCTCGCTCACCCTCTGGAGTCCCAGCCCAGAAAACGAGCCGGTTGCCAGGCAAATCGGTCGTATCATTGCCTTTTGGCTTGGTCTCAGACACACAAATAACACCCAGATCTTTGTCATCTATCACATTTAATAATTCATTCATCTTCTGTTCCATTCCTTCTCATACATTCACGTAGTTAGTTGTAGCTCCGGTCTCCATCTCCCGCCGTTCGGAAGATGGCGTGTTGGTTGGAGGTCCCCAACACCGCAATTCAATTCATATTCATATTTCAATTATTTAATATAATTATTTATTAATATAAATATTATTTAATATATCGTAGACATCTGATAGTCTCAAGGAAACAGTTTTAATTAAGCGGAGCGCGACTTTTAAGGGATTTATTAGCTGATAACTTTCCTAAAGCCTTAAGCAAAACTTGTAAATAACGCAGTATGCTATTACTTGAGAAATAAAATTCTAAGTCACACAATTTGTCTTTTTATAAATATCAATTTAACGTTTTAATATTCAGTTAGTTTTAGTTAATGTAGACCTAATGTTTTATCTATTTCTTTGTAATGTTTATAAATGTACATAAATATAACGTGCTTTGAAATAGAGTAAATGTTATAACAATAAAGCTGATCGACCTGTACGCGGCGATAACCGCAAAGCGTTAACAAGCTTGTTTGTAATCACTAAGTTATAAGCTGCGGTATATTTATAAGTGGTGGTACATTTATATTTATAGGAAATTAGAGTATTAATAGTTAATTTGAAAATAGTGTTAAATAATTATTTTAAACCACTTTTGTAGAAGCTTACCATCGGAACTAACATCATCATAGATTGAGCACAAAATTGTTCAAGTTACACGACAATGTACTACGAATTACTTCATGAGGTGTGTCATGACCTCATGAAGTTAATACATGACACTAATTTTATAATGACAAATAGTCAAATAATACTAGCTACATTTATTGTGTGTGTAAAATGAAGGTTTCACCACCGTCGTCGATTAAATAATCTGATGTAAAAAGATCCCCAGTTTGTTAAATTTAAACCAATTTATATCGACATCACGTAAATCGTTTTCTACATTCAAGTGGTCTGGGGAAAGGGTGAATAATGATCATCAATGTTTCATATTAATATTGGAGTAGTGTTATCTGGAAAATATTAAAGTTTTAACTCTCACCCACATGCGATGTTCAACAAAATTAATTACAACAATACAACCTTTTTATTGTCAGAGGTCTCTCGGGATAGTTCGGAGGAGACGCCATGAAATAAAAGCGAGATTTCACTTTATGTTCTTTTCTAATTTTAAAATTTGACAGAAAGATAACAATATTATATTATTATTATTATTATTATTATTATATTATCATCTTTCTCCAGAATCGAATTATGCAGCTCTTACAGTGCTGGTAATATTAGAAACTAAAACGTTTGGTCACTGCAACTATTATTGTTGGTCATAATCAAAGTGTTGAACAATTCGGGCAACAAAAATGAATAGGTTATATGTTTATGTTGAACGATATTATTGTACAAACATTGTAGGTAGCGGTAAGTAGTAAATAATAATTTTGATTTTCATCAACGTCTTTATATATGCTTCACATGATACGTAATATAGTACATTAATCTGGTGGAATATAAAAGAAGAGCACTATTCGGATTGAGGCAGACATGTATAGGCTTCATTTAAATATTTTTTATTTAAACCAAATTGTTTTTTATAATAATATAAATCTAAACGTAATACATTTATATTATCTATTTAATAATGCCCTCTACTATACTCCATATTGTTTGTTTTAATATATGTATATAGCTTTATAATATCTGCGCCACCGTCTATTGTTTACAAACCAAATACTCTTTATTACTCGCCTCCCATCTATTTACTCAAGTAAGTGCAAACTAAATGGAGAAGCTAATTGAATTGAACTCCCCGTTGTTATTTATTTGTATAACAATTACTTTACATACCATTTGTTGTAAGAAAATATTGACATAGTTAAAATCAAAATCAAAATCAAAAATCTTTATTGAAAATAAGTTTCATACAAAACATTTTTTCATTGTCAAAGCTACCACCAGCTCGGAAAATTATTTCCACAGACCTGAGAAGAGCTGGCGACAGAAACTCAGCGGGATTGTCATGATTTGTTTTTTTTTTTTTTCTTAAATTCCAAATAACATAAATACATTACACAATATTAAATAAATAATCTTGAAGCAGCCTGGCAGCGATCGCTTCATACCCACGGTGCATTATCCTCTAAGTATTCAGATACATTGTAATATCCTTTTGCACACAAACGTTCCTTAGCTATTCTCTTAAATTTGTTAAATGGTAATACTTGAACGTTTGCTGGGACTTTGTTGTAAAACTGTATACATTGCCCCATGAAAGATTTACTCACTTTTTTAAGTCGAGTAACAGGTAGCGCGAGCTTGTGTTTGTTCCTGGTATTTATAGTGTGTATATCACTATGCTTAATAAAATTGTCAGTATTTTTATGTACATATTTAAGATTTTCAAAAATATACTGACTGGCGACCGTAAGTACATTAATTTGCTTAAACTTATTTCTTAAAGAATCTCTAGGGCCCAGATTGTAAATTGCACGGACAGCTCTTTTTTGTATAACGAAAATGGTATTTATATCAGTAGCACTACCCCACAGTAGGATACCATAAGACATTATGCTATGAAAATAACTATAATACACTAACTTAGCAGTAGTCTCGTCAGTTAGGGATCTAATTTTTTTAACAGCGTACGCGGCAGAGCTGAGTTTACTAGCCAATCCAGCTATATGAGGGCCCCATTGTAGCTTAGCATCAACAGTGATTCCTAGAAAAACTGTGGATTCCACCACTTCCATCGCTTCCTCATTTAAAAGTACATTAGTTTGCACCTGTTTAATATTAGAAGTTGAAAATCTAAGAAGTTTAGTTTTATTACTAATAGTAATAAAACTAAACTTCAGCAACAGGTTGTTAACACTAAACCAATGCACTATTCGAGAGAGAGCCTTGTTTACATCGTCAAATAAAATAGAACACAAAATAAAACTTCAAGACGCGAAACAGTTGCGACATATAGAAAGGTTTTATATTTATAGTATTACATTGCCTTAAACAGACACAAAAATAAATTTTTTGTTTTAATTACTTTAAAATCCCTTCTAGTTTTATTAACAACAAAAGAGTAATTAGTTCTTCTTATAAAAATAAGAAAAAAGTTGCTCCATTAACTTGCTTAACACTAAATAATATTTAAAAAAACGTTTTCATGATGTTATGATGTAGCAAAATATATTCTTCACTAGGAGCCTGTTTTCGTCATTTTAGTGCAAGGAGGCGAGGCGTCAGATAAATACAACTGTCTGCTGTTCCGCTGTCAGAGATACCCGTATACTTTGATGTTCAAATGTAAATAATAAAGTGAAGAAATTATTATGAATATGAAGGAATGAGATTTAAAACAATTTGTAGAGGGCGGATTGCCTGAATTACGCCATTCATGTCCTGTCATTAAAATATGAGGTACTATATATGGATACAAATTTTTGAATTTCACTCATAAGTCTTATATAGAATTTTGAGGCAGATTATTCCTAGGTGGTAAAAGGAAAACGTTACTACGTTGGTTGTAATCAGGTGGTGGTGCGCTAAACATTCGCTGTGTTCTTGTACATAGGATATTATACTGGCGTTGGTTACGAGGAAAATAAATTTGAAAGGCTGTGGTATTTGTGTATAACGTTGTGTATAAGGGGCTGACATATTAGATAGCGTTGAAAATTTTAAAGGCGAGGATATTAAAATGTTGTTGTAAATATGATACTTTTAATTCTTCTTGAACATAATAAAGGTCTTTTGAGAATGTTTCGGGGGGCAAGCAAAGAATTCGTGACCCTACCATTAAATTCCGGTTTGATCCTAAGATACTCGTATATGTCTACCATATTTAAACATATAGCACTTAAATTAGAAAAAAATGTTATCTAAGTTTCTATTAATATCTAAAATACGATAGCGGGCCTATGGCGACGCAAACAATGTCTACAAGCTCTAGGATAATAAATTTTGGAAAGGATTTATAACTCTGATAAGAGCAACACGAGAATGGCTCACACATTTCTCTTCGTGAATCAATGTTTGGTTTCGTCTCCAGGTGCTGCAACTGGTGCGTATGTTCAGGTTCCTAGCTATGAACTTACAGGCTATATGTTAGTGTCCTACCGACTGCAAACTAAACTAGTATTTAAATCAAGTCGGAGAAAAGTGGGTGAGATGTGTTCGATATAGACGAACATAATGATCACCAAAGATGTTGGTGTGTGTGTGGTGATCTTTATTAGTTATATAATTCTGTGGAGCATTATAGTTAGCTTTTATATTTGAGTTACTACAAATGTTTTTTTTTTTGTTAAAAGAAAATTAAATTTGATGTCTACTTTATTCACAAAATATGAATCGTTATCAAAGTAAATGATTTTGTCATCAATATAACTTTATTAACATCCTCTAACTTTTAAAATATTTTATTTGGTTTTGTAATTTAAGAGACAATTTAAAATATTAAATTCGAGACGAAGATAAATGCAAGAAACTTAAGGCTGGATTGATAGGAAATAATAAATTATTGTGGTAAGTGATGCTATTAACAGTAAACCAAAGCATTTTGTATCTGAATTATTTGGAAAATATGACACTTATTTTTCATAAAACTCAGATACAAGACATGGTTTATTAAGGCATAAAAGAAACTATTCCTATTAGTTAACTATTTTAGAAAATGTTGGATAAATTACTTTTTGTATCGTTTTTTACATTCCTATTATATCATGGTAACATCAAATTATTTAATATGTTATATTAATTCTATTTATATGTCCCCCACCTAATTGAGATTTAAAGTGAGACTGATCATATTATTGCATTGTGCCAGCCAGCGCAATATTGCCTTGAGCGTTAATTAAATGTCGAAGTACCTGGAATACTGGTAATTTAATTAAATCCTTAATATTTATGAAATTACCAGGTAATTAGTATATTTATACTATAAAATGAACTATATTCATAGTTTTTCAATTTTAAATTAAAATATGTACATATCTATATAAATATATATATATCCAAAAGAGAAACATATATATATATATATATATATATATATATATATATATTGTGACTTTTATTTTATTCGACAGACAAGCACACGTTAATACTAATCCTCGGTGACCTATCGTCCGTAGACATTCGGATAAATCCTAACAAATGTTTTTAACCTTGTGCGATGACATAAAAATACGCCACAATCTCTTTTCAGTCGCAGTTGTCATGAGAAACATGTCTAGTTATTAAAAAAACTTATTAATAAATATGTTAAGTAGACACTATGAATATAAATGTCAACGACTCAGACAGGACTCGTACCTGCAACCTAAAACTCTAGAAAACTTGAAATCAATTCCAAATATGTATATAAAAATAAAACAAACTTTTAGTTTCAAGGTCATATCCATATTAAATGCTTTGCCCTGATCCACATAGCCGATAAAAGAAACCATTAAAACTCTTGAGGTCATTTGTTATACATTGTCGTATAACTTGTATGATGCTTCGTACAAACTGTAATAATTTAATAACAGTATATTATACAGCATACAATACTATGTATTTGTTTTAACTCAAAAAATCTAAATATTGTTGGATACTGTTAAGAGTAACTCTAATTGACTCATCGCCATCTACCAATATTTCGTTTATTATAACTTAGTGATTGCTTGATGTCACGTGGAGGCGTTACAAAGACGTCGTTCAAATAAGCGTTAACGCTTAGCGGTTATCGCCGTACTCAGCCCGTTCAGCTTTATTGGTATAACATTTACTGTATTTCATTTCGTTATAAATATTTATTAAACACGAGATTAATATTTACAAACATCATTAAGAAACTAATAAGACAGTATTCTTGGAGTGTAGTTTTTTTAAATAAAACTAATTAAACATTAAAACGTAGAATTGGTATTTATAAATAGACGAATTGTGAGATTTAGAAGCTTTCTTCAGTAATATAGTCTTATTTACAAGGAAGTGTTATCGCCAGTACTTTCGGAGGGTATTTGTAACATTCTCGATACTTGATGCGTGAAGTTTGCCATGATTAATTGTTAAAGAGGGTAGCTATTACGAAACTTGCCTCTAGACGGTATATAAGTCACTCGCTGGTCAGTTGAGCTCATTTTCGTATCGTGGAACTGCTAGTATCAAGAAGTGAAGTCGCTAGTGATTAGTGAATAGCGACTATAGTGGTTAATAGATTATACCGCGTGAAGTAGTCTTCTAATATCAGAAGTGGTTGTGAAACATTGCCCACCGCCATGCCTCAGTGAAAAAGGAAAACCCATAGACAATCTCGAAGAGCATCAACATGAAGTTCAAATACCGATTCAGTACCTCGACAAGTAGCAGCTCTGATGAGTATCACAAACGAAATAAATACGTCATAAATCACATCACAGGCTGATTGGTTACTTTCCGTACAACTACAAGATCCAAGCATTTGTAGTATTCGAGATATCTTACAATCAGGAGAGGCCGAGGCAAACTTTTGGGGAATAAAATTTACAGACGAACAGAATATGGTAGACGCTGGCTCGTGTCTAGACAATGTATATGATATGCAAGGAGCAGAACAAAGTACCAGGCCATATAATAGCACAACATGTATTGAAAACATGAAACCATGGATACAACTAGGAAATAATGATTTGTAATCCAGATGTTATCAAAGGTTGATTAAAGGACGTCAATATGGTGGTGCAGTAGATATCCGTTGTGAACACTACTGTACCGGTAATGTGGTGATACACGTTTAGAGTGGCCTCAGGCATCTCTATTCTAAACCATGATTTACAAGTGACTTAAGACCTTCCGAAATAATGATTTGTAATCCGGATGTTATCAAAGATTGATTAAAGATTGTCAATATGGTGCTGCAGTAGATATCCGTTGTGAACACTACTGTACCGGTAATGTGGTGATACACGTTTAGAGTGGCCTCAGGCATCTCTATTCTAAACCATGGTTCTGCAGTAGATATCCGTTGTGAACACTACTGTACCGGTAATGTGGTGATAAACGTTTAGAGTGGCCTCAGGCATCTCTATTCTAAACCATGGTTCTGCAGTAGATATCCGTTGTGAACACTACTATATTGGTAATGTGGTGAATGTCTAATGTATTTGCTTCGAACATAGGATGTCAATATGATGCTGCAGAAGTGACTTAAGACCTTTCAAGGTTTAATGATCTTAATTACCGCACAGACACATAGAGACATCTTATGACACATATTATTTTTATACATTCTCTCTGAATCCAATTTTAACATTCGGAAAAGAATAATTGTTATATAATCGTGAATTATTTACTAAGTGTTATTATTAATTATTACAGTTCTCAGCAATAACATCAGACTAAGACGTAATTCGAGGGCGAATACGTTGCAGGAAGGCCGGATGTTATCGCCAGTACTTTCGGAGGGTATTTGTAACATTCTCGATACTTGATGCGTGAAGTTTGCCATGATTAATTGTTAAAGAGGGTAGCACCGCTATTACGAAACTTGCCTCTAGACGGTATATAAGTCACTCGCTGGTCAGTTGAGCTCATTTTCGTATCGTGGAACTGCTAGTATCAAGAAGTGAAGTCGCTAGTGATTAGTGAATAGCGACTATAGTGGTTAATAGATTATACCGCGTGAAGTAGTCTTCTAATAGAAGGTTGTAGGAAATCTATCACGAAATCACTTAAAAGTGATATAAGTAGCGCTCAACTTCATTAAGACTGTTCCCTTGGAACATTCAATGTCTTAGGTTTGAAAACAAATTACTTTAATATGAAAAAAAAACAATATTACAAATAAAATTCAATAGGATTGTTAAGCATATTTATTCATACATAACATAATAATAATAATAATAATAATAATCATTATAATTCAGGACCAGCCCATATAGTGGTAGTAACAATATAATTCCTAAAAACTGGTGTTAGTACAATTACAAATTTAATTATAAAATTATCACATATGTTTAACATTTAATTTCAATCATTATTTTCACTTAAATATCAATTATATATGTCGATATCAAACATTCTTATAAATAAAATCAAGTTATAATGTCAAAATAATTAATAAACAATAAAATAAAAAAAAAGTCATTCTTGCCCTGTTACTATACGCATCATTTTGTTTTTGATCGGACAGTCAGTACGTAAGGCAATCATCTTGAACGGAGCATCGAGCGAATCGACGGGGTATCATATTCCCTCCGACCGCCAGTGCTCTGCGCTCCCGCTCCAGATCCGCGTCGTCGGTCAAATTTTGTGTCACAATGTGACCGAGATATTTAAAACTAGTTACTCGCTGCAATTCTTCACGGTACACTCTAATAGGTGGAACACAGACCGGCGCGGGTCCACGTAGTTTTCCCTTGAAAAGGAGTTTATTTTTTTTTGTAGTATACGAAAGTCCGTGTTCCACCGCATATGAAACACATACATCTAACTAACATCTTGCGAATAGACCCTAATGTCGGCCCCAGCAGCACCATATCATCGGCGTAGCTTACATTATTGACACAAACGTTATCAATGTGACAACCAATATGAGTGCTGCTGAGCCCAGCAATGAGATCATTTATGTAAAGGTTAAATACTAAAGGAGAGGTTAGTCCACCTTGCCTGACACCGCATTCCATACCGTATGGCTCGGACAAAGCTCCATCCCATCTCACCTGGTTACGCTGACAGCGGTACCATTCTTGTAAAAAGAGTACTATTTCCGCCAGGACACCAGCCCCGCTCAACTTGCCCCAAAGCTTATCGTATAGGACTGTGTCAAAAACTTTCGACAAGTCCAGAGAACGCGCGTAAACCGGCGTTTTCCTATCCGTATAGTACTGTGCGGCTTGTTTAAGACATAATATGGCACTTTCCGTGGAAAGCCCTCTCTTAAAACCAAACTGGGCATCGTGCAATTTTATATGTTTCATTACAATGTCATTAAGCAGGCCATCCAGCACCTTGGCCATTATATTCGCAGTGAGATGGGACGGTAGTTATTCCGATCTGATATGGCCCCATGTTCTGTTCTTAATAATGAGAACTACAACCGTTTTAGTTATTAAAGATTATAAAACTAGGACAAGACTCGTGGCAAGTGGACCCCAGCATTCTTGAAGTGCGCTATACTAAGACTTTCAAATCCAGGGAATTTACCTCTACTCATAGTCTTAATTATATGAGAAACATCCTTCTCAGAAAAATTAACTTAGTCTCAGCACCGGGCGTCCGAAATATACCAGTCTTATGCCGCGATGTCGCTCTAAAATGATCACTAAATATGTTGGCAATCATATGTTTATCGCTAATACCATTTACACTCACAGGACACAAGCCAGGCTTCCGGATCAAATTTCCCGTTTCTTTCCAGAACTGTAGGAAATTGTAAGCCGAACGATGAGATGCGAGGACATCCATTTTAATTTGATCTTGTCTGTCCTGGCACCACCTCAGCTTACGTTTACACAATTTGTTACTATCTTTGTGTCCTCTTGATGAAATAATGGAATAAAGCACTTATCAACGGACGTGATTAATATTACAAACAAAAAAAAAACAAATATGAAAAATACCACATTTTTATAAGGTTCTTTATTTGTGGAGTTGTATTATTTTTTCTCCAGTACATCATGGTGTGAGGTATCGTTAAATAGGTCTCTAAAAACATACAAATTCGTAGGTTTGTGAAATATCTGTTTTCGATCAATTGATTCGTTTGTGAAATCTTAGGCTTTAAAGTGCAATTTTTATTAGACTCAACTGTCTCCATGTCACCTAAATTATTGATTTTGAAGGTGTAATAAAATTCATTACAGTAGTGCATATAACAATGTAAAGGGAAACTTATCACGACTAAGTAGGTCTTACAAGTTTACGAGTAATAGTCGGTGAATTGAAAATATATATTTTAGTGCGATTATATTGCAAACGCTGGCTAAAACTTAGAACAAATATCTAAATAATGTACTATATAATTGTGAATATATTGATCTACACAAAGTCTGCAAGTGTATATGTCTATATATCTATCCATCCAGCACGGGCAACTACGGAATCCTATATTGCGCGTGGCAAAACATTCGCGTGGCTGGTTTAATATTTTTATACACAATAATGTATTTTATTAAGACAATTAATTGTTTTATTATACTATACCCACCACACCCACAGAAGATAATAATAATAATAATAATATTCTTTATGCACATCCTCAAAAAGTAATACATGTTCATAGTAACAGCAAGAAGAAAAGAGACAAAAAAAGTACAAGAGGCGACCTTATCGCTAATAAGTGATCTCTTCCAGGTAACCCCAATGTCATAGGAGTTACAATAAATAAAGACGGAAGAGGTGTACAGCTGTCAAAATAATATGAATACAACATATAAACAATACATAACATAAGACAATATCATAAATATTAAATATATATTTAATATTTATTCTCTCGGGTACTCTTTTTTTTTTTGTACCATCTGGGTTAGTGCTTGACTACATACTGTACTGTATAATACAAGTAGCTGTCCCGGTGTAAAGGTACTGACGGACCTTCGCAAGAAGGGCAAGCTTTCCTGCAGCTGCTCTTGCTCTGGACTCAATACACCGACCAAAGTTGAGGTTCGAGGAAATCTCTAAGCCTAACAACTAAAGCCGGTCACTGTATTCCAAAGATACACTCTGGAAAGTAGGAGCCAAGGTGAAAGGGCTCCTTTTGGCGGTGAACAGACACGTCTTGGTGGCGTTGAATTTGACAAGATTGGCTTTGCCCCATGCGGAGACGTCAAACGTTGCACCATGGCTTCTCTTTCAGACTGTACTTGATCTCTACTAGCTCGACTACTCGGCAGGTATCTTTCTACAACTGTGCTGTCGTCTGCATACCCATAGATACCGGACTTCAGCAGATCGTTAATGTGCAGCAAAAAGAGAGTTGCAGAAAGAACGGACCCCTGAGGCACTCCGGCATTTATTGTCAAGGGTTCCGAGGAACACCCGTCGACAACTACTCGGAGAGATCTTTGGTTCAGAAAGTCCGTTACCCAGCCGATCAGACAAGGAGATATGCCGTATGTTGAAAGCTTGCTTATAAGGCTCGCATGCCAGACCATGTCAAATGCCTTCGAGACGTCAAGAGAGACGGCGACCGCTTCTCCGTTCTTCTCGATGGCCTCGCCTAAAATGTGCGTAGCGTAGAAGGTCCCCAGAGGACCTATTTTGGCGAAACCCGTACTGTCGGTCACTGAGGAGATCGTTACCTTCAAGGTACGCTAAAAGGCGCGAGTTCAATACACGCTCCATAATCTTGCAGAGTATGGAGATGATTGAAATCGATCTATAATTGGCAGGATCGGCACGACTGCCTTCTTTGGGCACAGGTTGCACGTTAGCAAGCTTCCAAGATTTCGGCACTATTCCAGATTTGAAAGAGAGATGATACAGACGTGTCAATACAGGAGACAACTCAGCTGCGCATGTCTTGAGCAGAATGGCTAGTATACCATCAAGACCACTGGCTTTATTCACAACAAGACGACACAATGCTCTCCATACCTCTTTGTTAGTTATGCGGATTTCAGGCATCGAAATACCGCAGTGAGGAAGATGTGCTGGAGAAGCATTGCCAGTGTCTAGATGTGAATTATCAGCGAACAGAGAAGCAAATACATTCGCTTTCTCTGTCGCTGTATGGGCCAGAGATCCATCCGGCTTCAACAGAGCAGGTAGTGAGGGTTGGCAGAAGTTCGACTCGATCGCTTTGGCAAGAGACCAGAAAGCTCGACTGCCAGTAGGTCTGACAGAGAGCTTTTCGCCACTCTTAGCGATACGATCGCGACGAGCCTTCCGTAATGCCTTTTTATAGGACTTGGTTAAAGGCTCTCTTCTTGAAACTTACATCCGGAGCTTTGCAGCTTCGAGCATCAGCCCAAATTAGGTATGCCGAATGTTTTCGGTCTTCAGCATGACTACATTCGGCATTAAACCATGGGCGAGCTTTGCCACCGATGGGTACGTCAGCAAAAGGAATGAAGTACTCCATTGCCTGATGGAACACATCGGTTATAGCATCCGCGCAACTCGACGGATTCAAAGAAGAGAAGCAGACCTGCCGCCAAGGATAAGATGCAAAGAAGTCTTTTCGCCTCCAACTCAACTTTGGACGACCAGGGGAAGACACCGCCTATCATCCAGCACTGTGAAAGCTCAATGCCGGAAGTAGTTTTTCGGCAAAAAACTATCAGGCAGACTCTATTTTCCTTGGACGTTCATAAGTCGAGTGGGCCGGATGGCATTTCTCCATTGGTGATACGAACGTGTGCCCCTGAGTTGACTCCAGTGCTAACGCGTCTATTTCGGCACTCCTACCTTAAAAGCGTAGTCCCGGTCTCATGGAAGTGTGCCCTTGTTCATCCGATCCCTAAAAAAGGTGATAGCTCGGACCCAGCTAACTACAAAACTATCGCCATTACCTCCCTTCTCTCCAAAATAACGGAGATTATCATAAACCGACAAGTCCTAACGTACCTCGAGGATCACCAGTTGATCAATGACCAGCAGTATAGCTTTCGCCATGGTCGATCAGCTGGTGATCTTCTGTTATACCTTACTCACCGTTGGGCAACGGTTATTGAAAGCAAGGGAGAGGGTCTGGCAGATAGTCCGGATATGGCAAAAGCCTTCTATCGTGTATGGCACAAGGGGCTTCTTTCGAAGCTACCTTTCTATGGGCTTCCCGAGAGCTTATGCAAGTGGATCACAAGCTTCCTCTCTGGGCGGAGAATACAGGTCGTTCTCGACGGTTTTTGCTCGGACCCCAAGCCCGTGAACGCTGGTGTACCCCAAGGCTGCGTGCTATCTCCATCTCTGTTCCTCCTGCACATCAATGATATGTTGGATATTTCCAACATACATTGTTATGTGGATGACAGTACTGGGGATGCGGTATATTCCGGTCGTGCAGGTCTCTCTCGGGAAAACGTCGATGAGTGCCGAAAGAAACTTGTGTCTTCAATAGAGACCTCCCTGGGGAAGGTCTCTCAAACCTGAGAAATAATCAAAGTATTATTGAGCTTTATCGCCACTTTCAAGGACGCAACTAAGATTGAAGAATTGAATGTCTTAAAAAATCTACAAATATTGAGCGAGTGTATATGTATATGTTACTAACTAATCATCATAGGTACTACAGAACACTACACCCAATTTCCCGGTTTTATATATATTGTTGATATCTTTATAAGCTGTCTACAATATATATATGCTAATATGTTATCAGGCTCCTAAGATTTCTCCGTAGTTTCAGCCATACTTTTACATATATAATCAATCCTATACTCATAATAAAAAGAACTAGTCAAAATATATAACTGAAAAAAACATATGTTTATTATTTTTAGATTATTTTAGTATAGTATAGTATATTTTATTTATAAGTGATTTTATTTTATTAATTTTTGTTTGTTCTTACTCATTGTTTGATTTTTTCTGTTAACATTGTCGGTTGACTGGTAGATAATGCCTAGATAGCATTAAGTCCGCCAGTTGTACCATGTCTTGTGCAATGAAATAATATAAAATATTCATATTAATATATAGGAAAGAAATACTAAAAACATTATAACATAGAGCTATGCTATATCAGAAAGAACTTTTGCTGATTTGATTGCTGGTGTTGCACTTTTAATAAATCATAGTCAGTCTAAATTACGACACAATTAAACTGCTTTCATTACATTTCGAGGTCTATAAAGGTGAATTATAGGTTCAATAACTCTAACACAATAATAAATATATTATTGTGTTAGATCTCACCGATATTCGTATAACAAAAGAATAATTTGTTCCCATTTTGTCATAAAAACATGAATAACGTATGTGAAATACATTTCATCAAACATATCGACAAAGGAACAATCACAATTATTATTATATACAAAGCAAAAAAAATGTCTTCTTAATAAAAAACAAAACATTGTAATTGTTATCGCCAGTACTTTTCGGAGGGTACTCGTATTTTTAACATTCTCAATACTTGGTGCGTGGAGTTTGGTATGATTAATTGTTAAAGAGGGTAGCACCGCTATTAAGAAACTTGCCTCAAGACGGTATATAAGTCACTCGCCGGTCAGTAGGGCTCATTCGTAACGTTGGAACTGCTAGCATCAAGAAGTGAAGTCACTAGTGATTAGTGATTAGCGAATATAGTGGTTAATAGATTTTACCGTTGGAATAAGTCTTCTAATATAATCATTTGTTTCTTAGGATTAAGATAATTATTAGCTAAGAGCATGACACCATAACTTCAATAATTAAAAAAAGAACAAATACGCTTTAGATTGGGCTTCTAGGGTTAAAATATGGAAATCGGAAAAACTACTTATGTATATTAGTTTCTGTTGAATATATTAATTTTATACTGTTAAATTTTTATAGCATGGACGATATAAATAAATGTATGTAATCTCAATTCAACACATATGTACATGTAACATTAATTTGCATGCGAATTATTTTCTTTTTGTAACTAAACATATAAAATGTTTTTCATATGTAAATCGTTTTCCATACATGTGATAAAATTATTATCTTATCTCGTAACTCTTAAACAACATTGTACATGTTGTTGCAAGTACTATAATAATTTGTCAAACAAACTATTTTTTTTTTAATTTTTGTTATAAATAACTTAGTAGTTTCTGGGACACATACTTACCAACGTTGAGGTGGAAATCTCTTTAATGTGGTAATTTTTCTTATAAATGTTATTCACTCCGCCTTCAAATAATTTGTGTATGTATTGGCAGACAACGAAGTTATAAAAAATATATTTATTTATTAAAAATACAAGTTTACTGTCTTAAATCTACTACAATACTGAATTAAAATATTATAATTAAATCTAACAAACAATATTAACAGACAATAATAAATGATGACTCAGGAGACTCATGCATTCAACTTAAGCGGGAATCACTGCTTATGCTGTGATAACTCCTCCGTCCTTCAGAGAGAAGCTGATCTCACAGCTTCCACTAGTGTTCTCACTAGTTGGTGTCGCCTTCGGATGTTCATTTATCTTGGTAGCTACTATATATTGATACAGCTCCATGATGCTGTGCTGATCAGGAACAAATACAGGATGATAGTCGTCCAGCTCGGAGTTGCCATAAGTGTGGGCCAGTCTGTGACGTCATCCTCACTGATATGTTGAGCTCGGTCCAGAACTTTGTGTATGTTGTCCAATTCTAGGTCTTCTATTTTCAGCTTATACTTTACAGTTTCCACGGGTTCAATCTGGTTTAATGGCAGTGGTATGACTTCATCTATGCTTGTCGTTGTCGTGTGAGTCTTTAAGGTTATGTTAATGACGTCAGCACGACAATCTTCGGTGAGTGTTAGGAGATGAATTCCCGAAGTGCGTCTGTACGAGATTTTGGTTCCACATTGAACTCGTACTATTTCTTCTTTTCTAAGGATAACCAGCCAAGTATTGTCTCGTGTCTTCTGTATTTTGTCCTCTGTTAATATCATTTAAGCGCGGGTGCAATTGGCGTCCTTATGTTGAACGAGGTTTATGATACAATATTGCGATGTTCTAATATGCTTGGTGTTCATTATCTCACAGAGATGAGCGCTCTCGGTTAGTTGTTTGCAACTATCTTCCAGTTATACGTACTCGTCGCTTCCAAGTGCCGGGTATTTGGATTTTGGGTTTATAGTAAAATATTTTGTATCAGGAATGGAATAAAGGTGGATAAGGTCATATATGTTTGGGTCGGTATTAGGGATTTCTAATATGAATGTTAACGAGTGTTCCGTACTGTAAGCTTTAACTTTAATTGACCTTTCTAATATTCTTATATTATTTAAATTTTATATCTACAACTGGTACTAGGTTAAACTTAGTTTTAAGATGTCTTAATTCTAACACCAAACTTTGGGGCTACTTGGGTGCATAACACCTAATTGGGAAAATGTTATAGCATCTTCTAAAATCATTAACTTATCTAAAATTATCTGTAGACTAAAATCTATTTGAACATAAATATCTAAATAATGCAAGTTATAATCTAACGCATCATAGACTTTTGTCATGTTTTCTATATATGAAACTAAATTTCTCTGATTATCGTTAATCTTATCCAATTGATTGTCAAATTCTTTTACTGTGTTTTCTGCAATAATTAATGTCTTTTTCTCCGTATTTTGGATAGAAGTAATTTTATTTCTTATAGCTGAAATTTCAGATTCAAATTTCAAAGCATCTTGATAATCTAAATTACCAGTTATCGATTTTACAACTGAACCTAAACCGTCGATAAGGCCACGTTTACGCCTAATGTCCCGGGATCCCATAAGCGAAATTTTTCTATGTACTAAAGACAAATTGTATTCTATTTGATTACGACAACAATTTTGAATACGTTCTGAATGCGTAGTAGACGTTTCGGAAGCTTTAACTTTGTATTCTAATTATTTTGCCTATGGTCGTATGAAAACGCTCTATAGGTGAATTCGAGTTCGGGTTGTATGAGGTTGTGAAATGTATGTTTATGTCATGTAGAGCGCATATTTATTTAATAACCTCATTGTTAAACTTATTATCAGAGTCTGTCGTTATTTTGTGGGGAAGTCCTAAAACAGAGATTACTTGTAACAATGCTTCAGCTACATGTATGCTACTTGATGCATTTAATGGAACTGCTTGTGCGAATTTAGAAAATTTATCTATAATGGTGAGAAAAGTACCTCCGCCAGTTGAATATAAATCCATGAATAAATGTTCCACAGGTTTACAGGGTGTTTCAGTAAGCGCTAAAGGGGGTCTCAAGGGGTTGCGTTCATACTTGGCTTTAAGACAAGTATTACATCGACTTATGTATCCTTGAATCGTGAGTAGCATATTGGGCCAATGATAGTTTCTGTGCAATTGTTTGTGTGTTTCCTGAAGACCACGGTGTACTGTCTTTCCTTCATTATATTTTTTAATTAGTTCTAATTGTTCGGCTTGGTTTTCAACTAATATGACGCGCGTAGTACATTTAACGAATTTTAGACCTCTATCATTAAACACCGTTATATAGACTCTACAGAATGCTAGGTATAATTCGTCGTTATAAAAGTAACAGTGAAAAATGCGATTGGCTATTGTGTGGTCCCTGAGGAATCTAATTATTTCTTCCTCGGTATAGTTAATGGGAATAAGTACATCTTTAAGGACTGTATGTTGATTAGTTGACCTGTTATCTACTCTGTACGTGGAGCCTGGAGTTGATCTTATATGAAATTGCTTTAGTTGTCTGTCAATAGCGTCAGATAATATGGGAATGCTGTAGTTTTCATTGTCAGGCTGAGTGTGATTTGTGCTAACTAACTGTTGTTCGTCTATTGTAACCACTGTCATATTGTTGGATTCGGTATTTTCAGGGGATTGTGAATTAGTCTGTCGGTCAGTGTCTATGTTCAAGTTTTGGTTGCTAGGGCCTGCATCCTGACTCTCTTTATTCTTCGTAGGAGCCTGATTAAACATTCGATTAATTATATCGTCGTCCTCGTTATGCTCGAAATTAACCGCTAGCGAATCTATACTGTGATGGAATATCTTAGCTCGAGATAACGCATCTGCATTCGTATTATGTCGTCCTTTCTTATGCACAATTTTAAATTCATACTCGGTTAACTTTAACCTCCAACGCGTTAGTTTTGAATTAGGATCTTTGAGCGACATCAGCCATGTTAGAGACCAGTGGTCTGTATAAATAGTGAATTTACGGCCATATAAATAAGGTCGGAAATATTTTATGGCCCCTACTATCGCTAAAAGCTCCTTTTCAATGGTGGAATATCGCGACTCGGATTCTGATAAAGTTCGCGACGCGTACGCTACAGGTTTTTCGGACATTTTCTTGGGACAAAACCGCGCCTAAGGCATAGTCAGATGCGTCTGTTGTTATTATAAACGGCTTGTCAAAATCGAGGTACTGCAATATCGGATCGTTAGTTAATATTTGCTTACATTTATGGAACGATTCTAAAAACTCTTTTGAGTGAATAACTTTACCGCCTTTCCTTAAGCATAACGACATGAGTTTAGTTAACTTTGCAAAATCTTTAATCAATTTTCGGTAGTATCCTACGAGACCTCAAAATAACTTCATTTGTTTCTGATTTTGAGGCAAGGGGAAATCAAGTACGGCTTTTATTTTATCTCTATTGGGTTTAAGTCCTTCGTCTGTGAGTTCATGTCCAAGAAAGTTAACCTGTTTCTGAAGAAATTGAGATTTGTCGAGTTTTACTTTAAGATTGTGTGTTTTAAACTTTTCGACCACTTGACGTTATCTCTCTACTTGTTCTTGTAGTGACGTACTGATGATTATGACGTCATCAAGGTATGTGTAAATATTAGGTAAGCCTCTAAGGATATGATCCATTAAACGTTGAAAAGTGAACGGTGCGTTCTTTAAACCAAATGGCATACGTAAAAATTCATAATGACCTATCTCCGTCGTGAATGCGATTTTCTCTACGTCTTCCGGGTTCATTTCCACCTGGTGGTAGCCACTTGCAAGGTCAAAGGTCTTAAAATACTATGCACGTCCTAGTCTGTCAAGTATGTCATGAATGTTCGGTAATGGGTACTTGTCTTCAACGATCCTATCGTTCAAACGTCTGTAATCAATTACAAGTCTCCATTCGACATTTCCCGATGCGTCCGGTTTTTCGGGTACTATATGAACAGGACACGACCAAGGGGATATACTTTCTCTAATGATACCCTGCTTAAGTAAGTTATCAACTTGTTTACGAATTTCAGTGCGATGTTTTGGAGACTGTCTGTAACTACGAACATATATTGGTGTATCGTTTGATAATCTTAACTGATGTTTAACCGCGTGAGTAAATGTTAATGGTATATTTTCAGAACGAAATATTTCACGGTAATTATAGCAAAGCTTAGTTATTTCGCGCTTTTCCTCCTCGTTCATATGACTTGTACGAATTTTATTTAAATTGTCACACAGTTCTTTATTGATGTCAATATTCATATTTAATGAGTTAAAATCTACATTATTGCTATTAGTCTCACAGTCTCTAGTTGTATTCTGATTTTATTGGGGATATGTTTATTTTCGTTAGTATAATTTATAACAGTAGTTTTAAATAAACCACAGACTTGAGAAGGGCTGGCGACAGAAAAATATATTTTTAATAAATCATAAGTATTTCAGCTTCCTTAATACCCTCTGAGCATGTGCATGTACAGAAATATATAGCATTAGTAGTAGAATATATTACATGAACTCAATATAATGTTCTTTTTCTCTATTTATATATTTATATATTTGACTCTTTTTTTCATTTGATTATTTCAGAAAAACGAGCGGATGGATTGTATTGAAATTGAGCATGAGTAATGGTGATATGAAAACACAAAGTGGATTTGTTTTAAAGGTATGGTATAACATGGTATGGGCATGGTATATGCAACAAAATATCTATCTCTGTCAATATACCAGCACAGGAAAGATCGAAAATTATAGGTGACCTATCCTTGGAGTAAGAAGTCGTGGGCAAGGCAGAGGAAAGCCGATATCGTTGGCAACGGCTTGTCAGAACTAAAATATGATTTCAGTATTATCAAAGAATGTTTAAGTGTTTTAAACTGAAGAAATCAAAAAGTATTATTATATCGTAAAAATTACAACATTTTCAAAATCAAGCAAAATATAATTTCTCCTTGATAGCATTTTGTTGAATTGTTCGATCACATAGAATCACAAACTGTATGTAGGTAAATAGAAAATAATCACAAATAATCACAAACTGTATGTGAGTTACGGAACCCTAATCCTACGAATAAACATAGTGAGAGGCCAAATAATTTTAATTTCTCCTGCAATGCAATGGGAGAAGAGAGGGAGCGGGGGGTAAACTTTGCAGTTTTTGCTGTAACTTTGGAACGGTTTGGACCTTTGCAAAATCCTTTCTTATTGAACCTATTCAATACGTCAAGAGTCTTGTGTCCAAATTTCAGCTCTCTAGGTATTACGGTTTGGGCTGTAGAGTTATTAATGAGTCAGTGAGTCACTGAGTGTCTTTGTGTTTTATAAATTAAGATTATCTTTTTCATAACTATTATTTTTTCAATTTAATTATTAATAGAAGTAACACTAAATTATTTCTTTAAATCATTGATTGTTTTCTTTCTGATCTAAATAAACGGAAGAAAAGAAGAAATGGAGGAAAACCGAAGCGTATGATAAAAGTGGAAAGAAATTGTTTGGCTGGTAAAGACATGCTGAGTGTCAACTGCATTCACATAGTGTTCCGAGCTCGGAGATTTGTACAAAATTCTCTGTACCTTCGAAACAGTAGTCAAAGTTTATTAAAATGTATAATATTGTAACTGAAATGTTAAAAGACAATACAAGTCATTTTGAATCAATAGCAAAAGATGTAAAGGCTAAAAAAATATATATATGATAAAAATATAAATAATTTAATATATTAAATATTCTAATACTATTGTGTTTATCATCCCGAGGAGGAACAAAATATTCTTGAAATTAGTTTCGCTATCAAAACTAGTAGCTTTTCAGAGCTGCTCAACACTGAATTGCAATTTTGTAGTTATACCAATGTCTTCTAGAGTACACTGAAGTAGCCTCCAGAGTAATATAGCTTTAAACACCACCCTGCGGCAATGAAAATGTCGTGAAAGAAAAGATCTTTGTCATTAATTAGTTTTACCTCTGAGGTTTAAACTGCGGCTGGTTCAGTCTTCAATGTGGTATTTTTCAATTCAAGCAAATAATTGGTGACTTTTAACTGCGTTTCAAATAAATTTAATAAAAGTTATATTCTCTGTTGGTGTCGTAATATTATTATGTGAAAAAATTATGAGTTTTTGCGGTCAAAAATGGCGAGGGCTGTGGTGGTGACACAGTTGACTGCTTTAGTTACATTATTTTACCAAATGGTATAGTTGGATACAATTTAGGGAGTATTATTATGATGCAGACTCGAGTATACGAGACAATTTTTATGGCAGTTTTGAAATTCAAATTTCTTTAATGTACAGCCAATAAGTTTCAGCGGAGGAATATGTACCAGCCGATGCTATTAACTGTTTCAAGCCATCTAAACGTGGTGTTGAATGTGAATTTATATTTATGATTATTAGTACCTGTACATTTTGTAACAATTACAGTTACAAAATGTACAGGTCCATTAATCATTTAATATAATACATTGTAATTGTACATTAATAAATGTACATTCAGTCAGAGATATATCTAACTCTAACGTAACTCGTGGTCTGATAGGCTGCGGAGGGTAACATACTTTGAGTATTTTTTTGTTTTAATTTTTTTTCTCTATTGAAAAGCGAAACAAATTTGTATTTTGGAAATGATTTTTCACATCTGTTCACATCAATTAATATACTATTAAAATCAAATCAAATAACGATTTATATAAATAAATTGTTTTTCAACATTTCATTTGGTATTTTGTTATAGAACGTACATTCAATCCAACAAATGAATGTTGATTTTTGGGAAGGCGTGAGAGGGGTACTATAAAATTATTTCTATTTCTATTTAGCTTATTGTGCTTTCTGCTATTTTTAATATGACTGGATGTTTTGTCTTACAAACATAATACTATTTTACTATACTAGTATATAAATTGAGAAGGTGCTGTTAAAATATCTATTTCTCTAAATTTTGCACCATCATTTTTAAATTGTAGATAGAGCGTAATTAGTAAAATAAATATAGTTTCAATGTCAGCAGCCTTACCTCGAAGTAGAATCCCATAAGACAGAACACTATAAAAGTAGGTGAAATAAATAAGTCCAACTGTTTCTACATCAGTGAGTTTGTTTATCTTCCTCACAGCAAAAGCAGCATAGCTAAGTTTACTAGAAAGGTTCGATATGTGTGTACTCCATTGAAGCTCAGTGTACAATGTTACGCCTAAAAATACAGTGGTATCTTCCACATGTATTTTTCAAACGAATTTCACACATTTCAAACAAATTTGAAACATTTATTTTTTTTACATTTATAGTAAGGTTACTTGTATTTTTTATTTTTATTTTATGCATATAAATCAGGTTAAATGATTTACTTGGTCCTCCTTTTATAATTGCCAATAGTTGCTAATCACTATTTTATTTGTTAATACTTATACTTTTATTTTCAATGTATTATAAAATTCTGAATTTGTAAGTCCAAATAGTTCCTTAAAAGACAGTGCGATCTGTCACACTGAACACACTTATTGTCAGTTGCAAAATAATCGTTTATTAATTATTATATTATTTTTTTTATCTACCGTCAAAAGTGAAGTGAAATGAGTGAGCGTAGTAAGGGGTTTTGAAGAAATGAATATTAATGATATGAATAATATAGATATGGAGGAAGATGAAGAATTACATAATTTAAGTAAAGAACCAATTAACAGTCCAATTATGTCTCCAATTCTAAGAGCCGAGAAACGCTATAGAAAAGAAGAGGAACGAGATACAGTAAGACAAGAATTGGAGAATGACGGATTTATTACAGTTGAGAAAAGGTCGAAACGTTCTGCTCCTAGTTATTCAAATAACAAAGAGGACACACATGAGATTTGTATTACATCTAAAGAAAAAATACCCAAGCAAATTAGTCTAGCAAAGTTTTTTCAGTCTTTGAATATACCTAATATATTAAAAATTAAATACAAGAGCCCTTATAAAGTCTTAGTTCAATTAGGAACAAAACATGATGCTGAAAGGCTCTTAAATCATACAAAATTGGATGAAATGGGATATAGGTGTCAATCAACTTTGGAAGCTAATTTATCCTACGGCATAGTAAGGAATATTGACTTAGAACTTCAAGAGCAAGAAATAGCAACCTTTTTGGAATCTGAATACATTTTAATATCTGTTAGAAGATTAAAGAGGCTAGGAAATGATGGTAAATGGGTTGATAGTGAAACAGTACGGCTTTGCTTTAAAAGTGCAAGTATTCCACCATTTGTTTATGGATATGGCTGTAGGTTTAAAGTAGAACCATATATTTTTCCTGTGTCACAGTGCTCAAGATGTTGGAAATTTGGTCATTTGATAAGAACGTGCCCTTCTAATAAAATTATATGTCCAAAATGCGGAAATAATCACGCAAATTGCGAGACTAATAATTTTACGTGTGTTAACTGCAAAAGATCTCACATGGCCTTAGATAAGTCCTGTTCGGTCTTCTTGAAAGAAAAACAGATTAGAAATATAATGAGCAAGGAAGGATATACTTACAGAAAAGCTTTAAATTATTACCTTCAGTCAGAAAAAGAAAAGAATATTATATTTGATAGCCTTCAAGCTGAAAATACATACATACACATACTGTACAAGAAACTTTATCGTATAAGGACGCTCTTTGTAGTGTGGATAAAATACAAAAGGTAAATATTAGGACTGTTAAACGAAGGCCAATTTCAAACAGGGAAATAAATAACAAGCAAGGCAATAGAAAAGAAAAAAATGTTAAAACTAAGACGAAAACAAAGACTGATTTTAAAGAAAGCACTAATATAAATTATGACAGTTTTGAAACAGAATCAGAAGAAGAAGGTCAACAGGACCATTTAGAAGAGAGGAACGGACAGAGTTTAAAAAAAAATTCTTTCTCATTCAAAAGGTTTTTACTAAAATTGAAAAATACTGTTTTGGATGATATCCCTATTCAAGAAAAAATCATAAAAATAGTGAAAAGTATTTTAAAAGAATTAACATCAACCTTGTTACAGTGCTTTGGAGGAGAAAATTTGATGAAAAATATGTTTAGTAGTCTATTTGATGGATAAAGATTTTAAGGTAAATATACTCCAATGGAACGCACAAAGTTTGAAACCAAAAAAAATAGAATTAGAACATGTACTTAATAGGGAAAACATTCATATAGCTTTTATTAGTGAAACATGGCTAAAGCCCGAGTCGCATTTAAAATTTAGTGGATTTAACGTCTTTAGACAGGATAGGCCTGACGCGTATGGAGGAGTTGCAATAATTTTACATAAATCTTTTAAAGCACACTTACATGTTAATAACTTTAGCAATAATGGTATAGAAATAGTACATTTAAAACTGTTTAACTGTAAACACTTAAAGAATATTGTTTCTATCTATTGTCCTACATCAGTTCACACAACAATAACGGATTGGGATTGTATATTTTCGAAATTTTCTAAATCATCTATAGTAGCAGGGGATTTTAATGGACATCACACTAATTGGTCTAATAGGAGTGATAGTCGTGGAGCTCACCTCTTTGAATCACCTATAGAGAATAAACTTATATCACTTAACAAATGTAGTCCAACGCGTGTAAAACTAGTGAATAACTTGTTACAAGAGTCCTCACCAGATATTACATTTGTGTCCACAAATATAGCTATATACTTTAACTGGACAGTACTAAACGACAATTTAGGTAGTGATCATTTGATTATTAAATGTTCTTTAAAATACAAGGACAAACCAATGTTTGTATCTAAACGAAATTTTAAATTAGCGGATTGGAGAGGTTACCGAAATTTTCTTTAAAAATCTCTCACCAAAATAATAGATATAAATAATGTACAGGAAATATATAATATTTTTATAGAAAAGGTAAATGAAGCGGCCGATGAATTTATACCTAAATACAATTTTTGTACCAATCATAATCAAAATTTTACACCAAAAAGGTATTGGAATGCAAACATATCTAAGCTTATAGCAGAAAGACGTCTTTCTTTAAAAGAATTAAGACGAAATCCCATACCTCAAAATTTAAAATTGTTTGAAGATAAATTGTTAGAAGTGCAGCAAAAAATTAGGCAGGCTAATTGTAATGATTGGCATTATTTTTGTAGCTCAGTTGATGAGAACACCAATGAGTCTGAGATATGGAAAAAAATGCAGTGGATGAAAGGAATACACGCAAGTCCAAATTATGCCTCAGATAAACAATGTAAAGACCTACTCTGTGATTTAGCCCCTGATTCCGTAACGGTTCGAAAACCCCTATTATTATCAAACAATGTTATCCTAGAAACTAACTTTAGTATGCACGAATTAAATAACTGTATTAAAACAACAGATCCTTCCCCAGGGTCAGATGGGGTAACATATTCTATGATTTATAACCTTCCAAATATTTTCAAAAATATTTTACTTAATATTTACAACAGCATTTTTGAAACAGGCAACATCCCTATACAATGGCGTAAAATTAAAGTCGTGCCAATTCCTAAAATAGGAAATTCAACTAAACTTCGACCTATTTCACTTATGTCATGTATCTGTAAGATTTTTCATTTATTACTAGCTAAACGAATAGAATGGTACATAGAGAATAAAAATATATTACCACAAAGTACAACCGGATTTAGAAGAGGGCAATCTAGCCTTGATAGTTTAATTAAATTAATTACACAAATCCAGATTGGATTTTCTGAAAATATACCAACATTAGCTGTTTTTCTTGATATAACAGATGCTTATAATAATATTTTAGTAGATAACATGGTTAAAATACTTGACAATCTGGGGCTGGGAAGTAGAATATGTACGTATTTTTTGAACTTTTTAAGCGAACGACATTTACAGATTAATGATTTGAATAATAGGTTAATTTCCATTCGATGGTCAAATAAAGGTCTAGTGCAGGGCGACCCTATTTCCCCTTTACTTTTTAACATAGCAACTCACAAACCCTGGGTTTAGAGATTTCATGCAGTAAAACCAATTATTGTTTATTTAGTAGGGGTCAGAAAAAGTACCCAGTCTCACTTTCAAATAATAATACAATTATTAAAGAATCAAATAATATTCGTTACCTAGGCATATGGCTAGATCGATCGCTATTGTGGAATAGACATATAAATGAGGTGTGTCAAAAATCAGCTAAATTATTGAATTTGTTTAAAGTACTAGCCGGGCCATCGTGGGGCGTTCATCAAAAACATCTACGGCGATTGTATTTATCTCTGATCCGAAGTAGAATAGATTATGGGTGTTGTTTATATGATAATAGTGCAAAGACTCATCTTAATAAGCTAGATAGGATACAAAACCAAGCCTTAAGAATTATCGGGGGTTTTATTAAAACCACGCCGATTCACGTTATGGAATGTGAGTTATGTGTTCCATCATTGTATATAAGGCGATATTATTTAGGAATCAAATTTTGTTTCAAAATGTTGACTTGTTCAAAAAATTTTACTTTAAATTATTTAAATAAATTATTTTCAAGCTACCAAACACAATCGTATTGGCGACACAAGAACAGGCCATTAATGCCGATAATATATGAAGAAATAAAAGAAGAAAGAATATTTTCATCAAATCCTTTGCAAATGTTTACTTTAAGCACCTGGATATCAAATATTAATTTAAGTGATGTGATTGAAATTGATCTATTAAGTGTTAAAAAATCAAAACAACAATATGAGGTTAATTTACTGAGGAATAATATTTTACAAGAGTTAAGTTATAAATATAGTGATTGGAAAAAAATATATACGGATGGGTCTATATCTGAAAATAATGTGGGTTCCGCCTTTTATGTAAATAATTTTAGAGGTACTGATAATATGTGTCATATAACATCAGAAGTATGTATTATGTCGGCGGAATTGTATGCAATTTCGGAGGCTATATCTTACGCAGAGACTTCAGACGGTACAAGAACTGTTATTTTTACCGATAGCAAAAGCGCCTTGCAGCATTTGGCTCGGTGCGCCTCTGGCGTAAGAGGTGTTCCGATAGCCTATGCTGTTTTGGCCAAAATATATAACTTAAAGCGAAAAGATAAAAGCCTTAAGTTGCAGTGGATTCCGGCGCATATTGGATTACGTGGAAATGAGGAGGCTGACCGTTTAGCTAAAAGTGCAGTCAAAAATAGTACTAAAGTATACTTAAGGACCTAGTTATTCCGAATTGATAGTTAAATATAAAAACAAAATTTTTGATATGTGGAAAGAGTATTTTAATGAACGTTCCAAAGAAAAAGGTATTTGGTACAAGACTTTGCAGTGTCAGCCACCTCGTGGTCCCTGGTTTAATACTATTAATATGAATAGATCATTAACAAAAATAGCACACAGACTACGTTCTGGACACCTACCATTAAAAATTTTTTTTGTTTTTAATGAACAAAACTGACTCCACTAACTGTGAAGTGTGTGGAAAGGTGGAGGACGTCTATCATCTATTAATTGAATGTCATCGCAATGCAAACTTAAGAAAGAAAATTGTTAACGATCTTAGATTAAATTGTTTAGATGTTGGTATGTATCACGGTATTCTGTCGTCACCGACTTCATTGGAGGCACAGATAGTGTATAAATTTGTATTTAACAGTTTATTTTGTTTGTAAATATTAGAATAAGATACGATAGGGCTGACATGTTTTAAGAAACAAAAGCCCTTAAATAAAAACAGAAACAAAAAAAAAAAAAAAAAATAGTTCCTTGTAATTTTCATCAGGACTCCCTTTACAAACATTTATACAAGATATCTTTAACTTTATAATATCTATAAACTTGAACATATTGAAGTTAATTATGAGCATATATATTTAAGTATTGCTTATTATTCTGTAAATACATCTATCTACATTTTAATTGCATCAAAAAAGATATTACCTATACATACAAGTCGTCATTCTAGTAAGTTCATTAAAGATGTTAGATTAAAAGATTTAAATATGTTTAATAACTTGATATTGTTTGTTGACCTGGATAGAATAGCAACATTAAAGTCGCCACATACAAGCAATTTTTTACTAGATATACGCAAACGTGTCATAACTTCTTCCATTACAACCTCAAACAAATTTAGATCAACTAAAGCGGATCGGTATACGCAAACAATTACGTGTTGGTCCTCCTCTACGCAAGATAATTCAAAAGACCAACAGTAACTTATCACTACTTTAAAGTAGTGTTGCTATGAGTTAGTATTAAAGAACCGACGTATTATGCTGGTCTTTTTTCGTCATGCACTGGAAACAACCAGTGTTCTGTGATACACAATATATATTATTGTTTTATAAAAAGTTCCATCTCAAAGTCTTTTCCAGATAAACCTTGTATATTTTGATGTACAATATTTACTTTACTATGTTTATCCGCTGTCTTCTTAACTAGTATAAATGATGTACATTATTATGGGTTTCCATTGGAGAAATAATTGTGTTAGTAAAATTATATTATTAGTATTCAATGGATTTAGTTATATAATCATTCCAAACCATTAAATTACAACATAGGTTTATTTCAAGGTTGTTGTATTTCTCCAATTATATTTAACATAATCACCAATATTTTAATAGACAAATTAATTAAAAACGAAAAGAAATGGGGTTATCGGTTTAAGTTTAACAATAAATACACAAAATCCATACTAGCATTTGCAGATGATCTCGCAATACTGACACGTAATCCAAAACAATGTCAGCTACTTTTAAATGTTGTGGAATATTTCTGTGCTTGGACGGACGGATTGAGGACAAAACCCAACAAATGCTACAGTCTATGTCTGGGTAGGCGGAACACCAGATATACCTCTTACGATGCGGGTCTTATAATATATAATAGTCGGTAAGTGCGTTACTACTATTACCGACGCAGCTCCGTTCAAACTCTTAGGCAAAAAAATCGATTACCAAGGCCGCACTCCATGCTTAGATATAATAGTCGATAGCTTTTTGAATGATCTTAAAAAGGTAGACAATCAGCCAATAAGTAATATCAAAAAGGCTTGGATATATGATAATTATTTAACACCACGTTTAAATTGGCCTTTCCTCGTTTACGGTATTAATAAGACCCTTTTGTTAAAGTTAGATGCAAGCGTCATAAGGACATTCAAGTCATGGCTCGGGTTAGCGCATCCAGCGGACTCTTCTACCTTATTTAGAGACCGACACAATTTTGGGTTAAAATTAAAGAAACCATCGGAACTCTATAAACACCTAAGAGTGACCAAAAGACATATCATCTCAAAGTCGAATGATGATACTGTAACATCTCTCCCAAAAAATAAAATTGCCGCAGAGCTGGAGTCACGACTTCAATTCCATAAACAATTTATGATAGGTGCTCAAACAAATAAAGCAGGGCTAGGATCAAGTAGGAAAGAACAAGACATAGAAATAATAAAATCCTTTATTCGGCACGATAAAAATGATAATTACCGGTTGCACGCGATGAGCCTAGAATTGCAAAACGATTGGGTGATTTTTGTGAGATTTTTGTATTCCATTAGCTTTACGATGGCGTACCCTGCTTCATGATTGGTTCCCAGCATTATTAAAATTTTATCTTAATGCATTCCAAATGACTCGCCCAGATCAAAGTAACTTAGGGAGATGGGGCAAAGCCACCGAAAAATCTTGCAACATCTGTGGGGAGGCAGTAGGAACCGCGAAACACTTGCCAGTAGGGTGTAGGGTACTTCTAAATAGAAGTAAATACTCGCGTCGCCACGATAAAGTATTAGAAATCGTATGAGAAGCGGTTAATCTCTCTGTAGCAAGAGCGCAGAAGGGTATAACAACCACCAAAATATCAGTAGAGTTTGTAAAGGCAGATTCGTCCAAAAAACGTAAACTAAAACCTTATTCCATATTGGACGCGTCTCCTGATTGGACTCTCATGATGGACACGTATGAAAGGCAATACAAAATCCCCGGGGATGTTTGTGTTTCGTCATCTAGGCCGGACTTGTTCGTGTACTCAAAACAACTAAGGCGCGTTATACTTGTGAAGCTTACTGTACCCTGGGAAACAAACATACCCAAAGATCATACATTTACAGACACATTGTCGTATCACTTTAATGACAATCTGCTGGTAAGCTTCTATTAAAATTATATTTGTACCTGGTTATATAGATCCAACATTCATAAACAACCTTATATATCACTTGGTAATATATAATATAACATGGGATGGTTAGTGGTCTAAATTATCGCCTAAAATATAATTAATTATATGGTAAATGTTTAATTAGTTAGTATACCTATCGCATTCTGTTTGGTCTATATTTAATGTAGTTAATATCAATGATGTAACTATTCAGTACCCGTCTATTTCTACCATTTTTTCTAAAACCACCCACGAGAAACATTTCAATTGTCATCACAAAGAAATAAAAAACATTCAAAAATGAGAAGTTATAACCTACGTGTAAGTATTCGTAATACAAATCACAAATTATTTAAATTTATTAAAGAACTAGAAGCAAACCTAGAAACAAACGTAGTTATCGCTACGATCAAAACAAACAAACAAATAACCGCGTTTGAAAACATCTTTTGGATTTTTTCTGTGTTTAATTAAAAATACAACTACCGTTGGCGAAACTATGAAACGTTTCTAGATTTTGCCCGTTTTTAGAACGGACCATTAGACTAGTAATAAACAATAGCTCATTGTGTTTTCTTATTTTCTTATTATTATCTTATTATTTATCTTATTTTTATTATCTATCTTATTATAAAATATTTTGGGATATTAAAATGGAGAGGAGTGTGAAAAGCACCGAATGCGATTCGATTATTTTTATGCATTGCATGCAATCAGCATTACATAAAGTAGGCAAGGAGCCAAACACAATTTGTAAATCCTTCATAGTCTTGATAATCGTCAAATGTATGTGTACCGGGCTATTGATAGGTATAATGAAACCTCCTGTGTTTGTGACAGAAAAAAGATCTAGTCCAAGTAGTGTTCATATAAAAAAATTACTTATTAAAATAACTTTTTAATTTGTAATAAAATATTTTAATTGTAAATGTTTACGACAGATAAATTAATATATACTTTTCATGACATTAAAAGGTATTTTATTTTATTTCATATTTCTATATTATGTTATAGAAATATGAAACAAAATATAATTGACAAAGCATAGTTGACGAAAGTTTTTAACGAGCAATACATTTGGGAACAGCCCACTTCTATTTAATGGTGAGAAGTCACGCTCCCGCGGGAACACTAGCAATAGTCCGGTTATATTATAAGTAAGTTTTGTTGTCCGAATTATTTGTGGGTAATGGTATAAACTCACACATTATCCAAAACAACAATCACAACAACAAAACTACTTTATAACATAAAACAGATCATATTCAATATATATATATAACATTGTGATAACACGGAGTCACACACACTACATTCAGAATCTAGGGCCAGTGACATCTATCTTTACAATATATTTATAATTGTTTAAAATTTTACTTGTTTCAACATCTGATAATGATGTTTGAAGGAATAATTAAATAAATCTATTTACTATTACACTGTATAATTTGAATTCCATGTAAAACATAAATAAAAGATTGTTAAGAATTCAATTTACGTAATATCTACAAACCACAGCCTAATAAACTTCACTTTGAAACGAATTACTTAAGTATAAGTAGATTTGTTTAGAGATTCAAAAAAGGCGTCTACTCCTACCTACAAGGCAGGCAACACTCTTATAAATCCTCGGATGTTGCAAGAGTTCATGGGCGGCGGTGATCACAAGTCATCTGTGACCCGCCAGCTCGTTTGCTCTCATCTTCCATAAAAAAAAAAGAGATTTTTTGCTTGTTGTATTTGTTTTCCGATATTTGAGTAAATCCCGTATCATGGCACGCAGGAGCGCTGAAACATCGGAATACTAAAGAAATAAATAGTAAATAAACATAATAAATAATTAATAAATTAAAAACATTAAACACTATCAAATAAACGGCCACGAAATTAAAATTAACATTAAATTGTTATAACGCTTTTTGTCCACTTTTCGCACCACTTGTTAATCAGAGACTTGCACTTAATTACTTCTATCTGTGCATTAAGAGATAAAAATAATTTATACACTGTGATTATTTCATTTGATTTTTAATGAATTAAGATTGATCTTCATGTTTTCACAATATAATATCACAGACCAATTAATACAATAAAACACACATAAAATACTAAAACTTATCAACTTGTAGATGTTTTAACAAAACTGATACAAGTTCCTGATCAGCAAACTATAAAGCGATCCAACTCGTGTACGGATCAATTAATCAAAGTAGTGTGTGATCCTCTCCTCAACGAGTCCGGAGCCGCTGGGACGTCCCAGCAGGGTTTTAATGCTGTCAACATTAAATTAAATCTTTCCTTATTAAGAAATAAGAGAAGTCCAGAAAAAGTAACATTCTTGTTTTTAAAGAAATAATCATTCTTTTTTAAATATTATTTTAAATTACATATCGATTCGGCTAATTAGATTAACATCAAATTACTATTAGTCCAAATATTTTAATAAGGACCAAATTTCCAATCAAAGTTCAGTTTCAGTAAACGGTAAATGAACAGTTACGTTTGCTATTCTGTCTGTTCATGAAGGTGTAGATATAGGTTATTGAATTGCACTTATCTTACTTACCTGTGAGCGTGTGAAATAGCAGTTTATTTAGTTTGAAGGAAGATAGGATGTACAAAGCTTAGTGTTAGAGAACCTTTTGATTTCATGCTTTATATACATGTATAGTTGTTACTTATAGCAAATAAATTCAATAAAACAGAAATCTATTAGTCTATTAGTTGTGAGTTATTACAATATAATTTCCTTATGATTAATTATCATTATAACGTTTGGTTTATACCAAGCTGGTACACCAACGAACTTTCATCAAAGATACCGTCTAAATGAAAATACAATCCAAATCCAAAAATAGATGCTATTATCTCAACTTATCTCGGAATTGTTTATAAAAAATAGTGTCTTGTTAGCATACTAAATTTAATCAGTAATCTAGAACAGACGTGACTTTCATTATATGTGTAATGATTAACCTCAAAATAAATTAACAAACTAATACAGTAATTAGACACAAGTGAATAAAATTATTATATCTATAACAGTTCCTTTAAAAGTCGTCTATTTATTTGCTTTGGTTATTCAGAGTCAGTAATCTGAGGTGCGAGTAGCAACTCGGTGGCTCACGATTTATTGTCCCAGATGAATAAGTAACAAGCGCTGCTGGTGCACCGGCGGTACGTGTCAGAGCGAACCACGCCACTGGAATATGTAATTATTGCAGCTAACCCGAGATATCCTTTTTAATTCATTTGTTAAAAACATTGTAATAAGTTTATTTTATTACTTACATATAACATTCTTTACTTTCTCTCAACATTATGGTATAATAAGAAGCAGTAGTAAACAAATTATTTTAATCTTTTATATGTCACCAATTCCTTTATGAAATATTGCTTTAATTTTGAAAATTACTGTGTGGTTAATCAATTTAGTTCTGTGTCAAAATAATGCGGTCAAATTGGAGGACTTTTGACAGTGTTGGATAATTTAGTTTTGCAATTTACATAAATTTGGATTCAACTGAGCGTGTTTGTATTTCTGTATGTATTCAGTCCGGGAATCATATTACATTGAGCATCGATATCCGTGAGAACGAAAAGATGTGATTTAAAGCCCATGACGAATAGTTACAGTATTCACTTTCAATCTTTACACTTATTATTTTATAATTACTACATATAAGAACAAATGTAAATGTAGTTAATACTACAAATGTGATAATTTGAAGTGTATCGTAATGTCACTATCACAGGTACATATAGCGAGCGTGACATCGGTGTGCGGTTGTTGCTGTCGCCTGTCTGCCTGTAACATTTTAATACACATTTTAATGATATTCATAACTATTGCTTTTCTATTATAACTAAACAAACATTTTAACGCCTACTTGATATTTCTTCTGTATATTCTGGAAGTAATAATATGCCGTGTTATTTATTATAATATCATTAAACAATTATACGAGTATTAAATAAAGTTATGGCAAAGTTACTTAAAAGAATTTTCAGTGATGGAAGTAGCGTTCAACTTAATTAACTGTTCTTTTGAGACTAGCCAACGTCTACGACAAATTAACGGTAGTTTTAGATATCGATTGCTTTAAAATCCAAAGTAGTAAAATAAAATTAAATGTAAGAAATTTACTATAACTAATAAAATGTTATAGAACTGTTGCACGGATAGCAATCTATTGTTTCGACGCTACCGTCCTATAGATACCAATACACTTTATTTATGCGAGAGTTGTGAGATGCTATAACTTTATCTTGTATTTGTAAATATTAAAACAGCTTAATATTATTCTAACAAATATAATTCGTTAGTCAGTGCTGAACCAACTGTGGATGGTGTCTATCAGAATTATACCTCAGTGGATCTTCAGAGACCTCCGCCTTATAAGTAAAACTTTGTCAATAAATGTCGTCTCTTCGTACAATGATTTAGATCAACATTTACAATTTAAAAATATCTTAAAGGAAGCACATTTAGAATATTGTGTTACTTAATATAATATTTTCTTTTTTTTACACTACTTTTAAGTTTATTAAACAATGTTTAAAGAACACCATGTCTTCGCCTAACAAAATTTACCACTCAATATAGAAGTATGAATCATTGAGTGTACTGCCTTTTAAGAAAATATATAACTACCAACTGTTAGGTTAGTTAAGGTACGTTTGAAATCTTAAAGCCCTATATATCTATTTATGGTATAACAAGATTTTAAAATAAAGTTACGGTTATCCAGTCTCATATAAGCCAGACATAAATATATAATTATAATAACAATATAAATATTTAAAAAAACTTTAGTAATACAAAACCTAAGTCGTAGTCCAGTGATCTGATGAAGACTGATCTGGTATCTTTCTTAAACAGTAGTTATAATTTCATATAAACAAACATGTTATATCTGCTAAAGTCTCATTAAAAATAAATTCAGTCGGTTTCCTCCTGCGGAATTCTTGTATCTTCTATCAAAGTAATAACGAAGGGGTTAAAACAAATTTAAACCAAACAAACAAATTAAATCCCATTATCACCGCCAGTTAATGTCTTTTGACTGTTCTCTGGTTTTAATTTCCGGTGAAATGTCTTCGGGGAAACAGTGAAATGCGCATTTGTGTTTATTTAAAATAATAATTAATGTAACTCTTCCGAAGCCGTAAAAGTAATATTTATAAAAAGCTGTTTTTCATAAAGAATGTCAAACAAGTGCAACGTCAAAATAATTGCATTAATTGTATGATAATATAAATAACTATTACAAAAATATATTACAACTAATTGTGTCTTATTCATGATATATTTAATAGTGATTCTCAATTAATCGTAATAATACCAATGAGACTGTTGATCGTGAGCTAAGAGTGTGTCGCTGGTGTACGTCGCGATACTCGCAGATACTCATTACTTTCACAGTAGGCAGTAGGCATGTTACTCTCGCGGTCGCGGCAACGTTGGTTTAATTGACTTTACACACGTTTTCCTTGTCGCAGGATACCTTTATTAAAATATTAGTATTTATAAGATTTTTATCACTTTTGAAAATTATTATCCATTGGATTCTTAAAAATGTTACTTCGCTTACTTATTGATAGAATAATTGAAAACTTACTATTGACACAGTTTCCACTGGGATTGATTCCTCATCGACTAGTTCTGTTTCTCTGAAGGTCAGAACGCTTTCAATATAATTATGACACCTTGGTCGAAGTAATAAGTCTAGTTCTGGTTAACTGAGACAATGGTCCTAATAATTATTTGTACTGTATAAATAATATATCTAAGTAATGATTTAAGCAAAATGATATGAAACATGTAAACAATGACTTCATGAGTTTGAAAAAATATTGTTTTGTGATTGTAAGAATAACTCAACATATACCAATATAACACAGTATTTTAAAGAAAATTCTTTAACAAAATTCAATGTTACGGCATTGTAAAGGAACGAATATTTTTTATTAGGTTTATTAGTTACTGTAACTGTATAAGTACGTAATAGTCTAGTAGTAAATGAGACTTTTAAATCCATTAACAGATAAATATAAATAAAGTCTAGGCATCAAATTAAGGAAGGTCGGATTTTCAGATTTGAAAATATTCTGCGATATGCTGGGATTATAATATTCAGAGTATATTTTCACAATGAAAATACACTATTTATTTCTGTCCGATAGTGACAACACGACTGCCTCACTTCACAGAGAGCAACTAGTTTGTATAACATTTTATATAATAAGCAAACACAATTAATTTAACGATTGTAGCAACTGCCGCTTACCTTATAACTAATAATTTAGATTAGTTAGTTATAAAATAGATATAGTAATTCAATGTTCGTAATTAATATTATAAAGAATTTTAAAAAACTCTAAACAACTTATTTTACAAAAAATATAATTAATTTAATAATCATACTTCTTGTTTTACTACATTCGTCAACAGATGTCAACAAAAAAGAAATGCAAAGAAAAGCATTATCTAATTTGAAGTAATTAAATTAGAGTCCGAAAAATTATACTAGTCTTACTTGGTTTATTTGAACGTTTACGCAGTTTATTTATTTATTTATTTAAACCACCTGAGCACGTTCTTCTTCATTCTCACTGTAACATCTTCAAGTTTCTTAGCTTGCATTAAATGTTAATTTTAATTTATATTCTTACTATAAATCAATATGAAAATATCAGATTCATACATTAATTTAACGCTCTAAGAATCTTAAACTTAAAATTAATTATTAATTAAAAAAATACAACTTTTGAAAGGATGAGTTTTATTCACTTTACTTTCAATATAATCTGAAATTTGGGCTACATTTTCTAGATTGTTTGATTCCTTACCTTCCGAATAAAAAATAACTTTACAGACAAACTACTCTTAGTAATTCTCTTTTCTCATCTATTTAATTGCAAACTTACAAGAGACGCTAATTGAAGTGTTGATTTAATTAATTAAATAATTAATCTGAAGTAAGTTTGAAAAATGGTTAAAGATTAATTTATAACCTTTGAGATATCCATAATACTTTTAATAACACGGATTTGAACATTTAAAAAGAAGTTGTTCATGCTTCAATCTTATTACATTATGATTTGTCAAGGTAGAGGTGGAATACATTATCTGTGCCTTTTCACAAATCAATAATCTTGGAATTGCGTTCTTAACATTTTGTTGTTGTATATTAATTATACAATTCAAACTATCAGTGGAATTGGTATATTTGTGTCAGTTCCACCGGATCAACACATGTTACTCAAACAAAAGTTCCATAATTATATTGTAAACTTAAGGATTTTCAGTGAAAATAAACTCTTTACAAATAACAAACAAACAAGTTTTTAATTATTATGTCAAATTAATATATATTTGAGGATGGCGTGAATGACATTGTTGAGAAGTCGAAAACCTGAAAACGTTAAGTCTGTGTATTTCAAAACTATTTACTACACTGAGAAAATTGCATATATTTTTTAATTCTTGGGTCTTGGAACAACAATGATAACAGCTACATTTGTAATGAAGTCAGAGGTTCCTAAGTGTTACTCGATAAGACAAAGAATTCTAACACACGAGTGTCAAACGATTTACATATTCATACGAAACAAATTAAAACTGCAGAAAATAATACGTATGCAAATGACTGTTATATATATATATGCGTGTGTTGAAGTAAGATTAGGTTGGTTCGTTGCATTATGCCTTTCATACTAAAGAACTGCAATAGTTATTTTATTAATACATTAATTGCAACAAAATATCGGACGAAAAATTTAAATAGTTTGTTTACTGCAACATAAATTAACATACTGATATAATATTAGATCAGGCTAGCGTTAGTTAAATAAATCGAAATAATGTATTCTGAGAGGTTACATGACAGTAGTACACATTTAAATATACATAATATTTTTTTTCGGTTTCCCACAAGCCGTCTTCCCCTGAACGCGATTGCTGCAAAGCATTTAAAATGTCAACTTAAAATTTAAGTGTAACCAGTATTACCGAGTTAAATTCCTAAAATAGTTTTAATAATGAATTCAAATATAAGTTCATTAAGAATACTCAGTAAGGACGTGGTGAAGTCAGCTGAATGAAGGTTGTGGCAGGCGCGAGAGAAACGAACTGTGTAAACAATGTCCTGTGTAAACCCACTGATGCAGTTTCTGCTCCCAATCATTACCGATCGTCTTGCGGTATTGATGTAATATTTTTATAATTGTTCAAAATAATTGTTTTGGGTATTTGTTTATAAAACAGCCAGTTTTAAATAGCACTTTAAGTGTTTCAGAATCGTTCTGTAAGTTATAGCTTCATATAAAAGAAAATGGCTGAATATTTCCCCAAAGAAATTTCAAATTAATTTATAATAGAGAAAATTACTTGTGGAGAGAATGGAACCCATTTCGTTTGTCTGCTTGTTTCAAACCTTATATTTTGTATTGATAAAAATCTTCAGTAATGACTTCTCTAGGATAAAACAAACTCAGTTTGTTTATGTTAAATGCTTAGGCCACAATAATTTCTTAACCAATAATAAAAATATTTACGTAAATGAAAATGTGAAAATTTTGCTATTCGAGAGAAATACCAGATAAACTGTTATATTTTATATATTTACGGTAGATTACTAAATATATATTTTTTCTTTTTATCACTCCGTAAGTATAAAAAGAAATTGATAGATGAAATATGAATTTGTTATTCCAAAAGAACCTTAACTAATCCAAGGGATGATAGTTACCTATTTTCATAAAAGCTGTAAACCCATACTGACCTTACACTATTAGATTGTAGTAGATTGTTGTAGAATTTGACTGACCTAAGACATAGTGCTTCTAAAATCATCCTTCAGGAGCATGCTCATGTATTATTCAAAGAGCAGAAGTCTCAGTGCTTGAGTGAGATTATATCCTAAGAGATAATACCCATGGTTGCAATGGGAATCGGATAAATTTATCGGAATAACATTGACTTTGTTTAATCTTTACAAACACAATATCTTGTTATAATAATCGTTTTTATCTAATGAGACATCAATAGAATTATGAAGTTGTCCTAACTACCGGTTAATACAGCCTTGGATCAAGAGCTGGCAAACGATGCTATCCCCCGGCGCTTGCCAAATGTGGCGTCCGATAGAGAAAGAATATTGCTGCAAATTTACAATCAACATATTAGCACTAAATCTAACATCGACCTGATTCCGCTAAACAATCTTATCTTTTTCTTCAATATCGGTCACACGAAAATAAAACATTCTTCCGAGGTTATTATTCTTTTGGCGACCAAAAGGGTAATCCTGATATTATGAGGATTTACGAGTACATAAATGTTTCTCAGCAGAAAGGCTATTGGGATATCGTAAATTTAAGTTATTATGGGATCGTTACTCCAAGTAAATCTAGCGTGTAAATTTAAAATTATTAATAAAACTCTTAAGCGATTAATATTGTAAATGGCTTTTCAAAAGTATCTTCTTAACACGTATGTACGTCTTAAGGACAAAGACACAGTTTAGAAGTAGTTATTAAGACACTGTTAGAATAAATACCATGCTAAGGTATCATGGTATTGATTTCTTGCTACAGTAACAATTAATAAGTTATTAGTGCATGTTGCCTCTGTAAAGTTATTTTAATTTGTGTAAAAGTTATTGAAATTTGCTGTAAATGTAATTAGTCGTTTTTAATTCCAAATCCTTAATTTCAATAACTTTTAAACAAAGTAATAATTGTTATTTGTCTGTAACCATACAATAATAATATTTACAATGAAGAATGATAACATGTTGTCTGGAGAAACCGGTTGAGTGCAATTATGTAAAAGAAGTTTAATGTAACTAAAATAAAAGAACATATTGCTGCATAAGCTTAATTATGCTGAAGAGTTGTCAAGAATGCGCTTTCTACGTTAACTGAAACGGGGACAAAGTTCAGCAGAAAAACTATTTCATTTCTCGAAGAATCAGACACGGACACTGAACAATGTAATTACATTTTTCATTCTATTTTCGTCTGAGACGGTCTCTTTCTTCCAGGTCTTGACTTTTTTTTAAGACTTCTGAAATTTTATTTATAGGAATTAATTTTAACATAGGAATAGAAAACAATAATTAAAAAATACAAATTACTCCAAAAAAAAATTTTTACCAAAACATTGAGACGAGAATTGTTTTGGTCGCAGCGAACATTGCAATGAAAATCAATTAATTTCAAAAGTTATGATTTAGAAATACAATTTAAAATTACAATTAATTAACATTAAAGAAAAGGTAATTCCAAGTCAGCGATTGACTTGATACGAGTAATGGTCGTAGTGACAGTCGCTTCTGGCCCGTTTCCCACCGATCGCGATCGCTGCAACGCGGACGGTGTCGTCTTCGTTTCACATGAAGGTGCTGCGTCAGTATTTTAATATACTGCACTTGGTACTGGACTTGGTATATAATATATGAATTTGCCCTGGCTATGCTTGCGTAACACGAGCACTCTAATAATTGTACAACCTAACAGGTAAGCAAATTGAAGTAAATAAATAAAACATCCTCGAATTTCTTGGTATTATGAAAAGATAAAAGCTCATACTAATTACATCCCCTAAATGAGCACGTAACGTACAGCCTTTGTGGCATTTTTCGCATTAAATGAGACAACCGCCTACGACTTTCGCCCTAACGCATCTGAACAGTGCCGTGACAAGGGCTGCTCAGTATGCAGCAATGCACTCTGCGAGTTCGCTGCTCCACAAACTAGTTTGAGTACAATTATAATTTTTTTTTATATAAATATTTATAAAAATCACAATTTGAATACTAATTTGTTAGGACATTTTAGTTCATAATTCACTATAATTCAGTGTTATAAATTTCCAAATGGAAAGACGACAATAACCAAAGAAATAAACTACTCTGTACCGAAATGTAATGTTTCAAAATAAATTTTATCGTATACTCAGGCTTAAAAATATTTTAATAAAATGTTTGAAGACGTCTAATTACCTAAAAACAAAGGCTTTTCTACGTACGTTACAGTGTTCAAAAGGAAGAATTCCACAAAAAAAATCTTCCTCATCTATTATAGTAAATCACTGCAGCTGATATCAAATTGTGAGTTTAAACATAAATAACAAACTGATATTAATGACGGCACAAAGGCGCGCTCGTAGTTTAGTGTATTCATTTGTGAGGTCAAAATGTTGCCGAGTAGCATCCTCGTGGTAAAGTGAGCGCTTGCTTCCACTTGCTGCGACGTAAGCATCATTACCGATGTCATCTCCCTTTGTAATATAATGCGTGTTCATACAAAACAATACGGAACCATTTCATATTTTCTCCTCAAAAGTTAATCTTTCTGTTTAATAGTAAACCGAATTTTAAAATAAATTGTCATATTTTTTTGTTTTTTAAAGGTTAGAAGATGTCAATTATAAAAAAACAGTTTCTTTTAATTAAAATATAACTCTAAAAAGTATATAGTTGTTATGGTATTTCTTATTTATTATTAATTTTTGCTTTAATGAACAAACGAAACAAAGAGATTATATAAAAATATAATTAACAACTTTTTTAGAAATATATATTGTAGTTAAGAGTTTTCTTGTTATGTATGTATACTACGTACATACTTCCGTACATGATATTCTTAAACTTAATTGTTGTCTGTGACAGCATATAAAATGTTTTGTCAAATATCTAGAAAAAAGTCGAAATTATTGCTGGTTTTATATTTAATAGACGTCTCAATTCCAGTTCCAATTTAAAAAAAACAATAGGGATGTACGCCTCAAAAAGTAATTAGCATAAGATATCGAATATACAAGATTTTTAAGATACAGGCGAATTATATAATAATTGGAAAAATATTTACTTTAAGCTTTTACACTGTATTTTAATGGTTTGTGTCGGTAGACGCCCATCTGCACATACGAGTAGGTTTTGGAAGCAGTTGACTACAGAAAGCACTCGCATTGTGTTTTGCACCGGTGCTTAGGGGATATGAATGTTTTGGTTGGTGGAACTTCGAAAGCCATGCATTGACGTAAAAATAGTGCGAGAGTGTTGACCGTTGATATTTTTAAAGGGGAAAGTCTTAAAAATTGTAGTGCTATATGCTATGGTTTCTATTCGCAATTGAGTTGTCTTACATAATCGTCCTATCGTATTTATAACCTTATTGGGGTATTCATAAACTATTACAACGACTTTAAAAAAATGAACAGGTGTTAGTCAAGCTCGCTAGGCGTTGTTTGGTCAGAAAAAATTTGCTATAAGTAAATTTTCTTAATTTTTTCAAGTAGTACAACACTAAGTAAAACACTACACTTTTTAGGTGTACATTATAAACATTATCAATTAGCACGAGCATTAAAAGATAAGAATTATAATTTTATGTTCGCTGTAACTAGTTATAATTGTATAATGTTCTCAACTTCACCCAAAATTTATGTATATTCTGAATTATAAAAGACGATTAAATTAGTGTCTTAAAGTTGGTGATACGGATAATTAATAGATATAGATAAAGTGAGACGTGTTCCACTAATTTAACGTGGTCCAGAATGCTAACAGCCTGCGAGTGAGTTTATCGGGAAGGCACGTGTGCAGAATGATATAATAATATTATTTTATTTTAAGACAAGTTATTTATTTTAGTTAGACTTTTCCTCAAATAAATAAATCATTTTTATAATTAGTTTAAAAATGTAAAATTTCTTTAATTTCAATAGCTCCTACTACAAGTTAACATTGTGTACTTACGTGTCTAAATCAACAAAGACGATAAAATATGTCTATTTTAGGTAGATTCCATAGATGAATCTACCTATTGCAATCGATGCGATGACGGGACCCAGACCCCAGAGTAGGGGCGCTACGCCGTTTATGAACTGGAGATTGAGAATCCGTCGAAAAAAAAAAATTTATATATCCCTCTATATATATATGTATATATGATCCATCAGTCCAAATTCATCGTAGGCGAAATCTGACTTCACAGGTCGATAGGATAAATTAGTAGGACAAACGTACCATCACGTTTTTTTGGAAAAAGTGAAAGGGGGGGCTGGGAGGAGGGGTGAAAGTGCAAACCTTTGGGACACGCTACAGGTCGCAAATATTGACTTAGGATTTTCAAACTCGACATACACATTCTTAAGGACAAAATGAAGGTTAAGTTCTTGAACGGGGGAAATCGGTCGGGGGGTTGGAGGGCTGGGAGGGTTGAAAGTTAAAAACCGAAAAAAGTCACAGAAGAAGGCGAAATTTTGTTGTCGGAAAAATCTTAAAAAATTAACAAATTAAAAGAGGAAACTTTTTTGTCCGAAAAGTTTTTTGATGCAACCCCCCGTTTAGGAAATAGGGGTGGGGGGTGGTTCCCCGCTCACCAAATATATGCAGAGTGACCCGTTATAAGACTCGTAATGACCAGTAGAATATTGCTGGCTAGTTTTTCTTTGTCGATCCGACCGACGGGAATCTACCTAACACGATCGACCATGTCGAACGAGGTATTTTATAATTTGACTCTCTAGACCATATGCGTTTACAGTTTTATAGAATATTGGGAAATAAAAAAGAGGCGAAAGAGGTATGCAGGACCGTAGCGTTTGGCGCTCCGTCGTCTCTGGCTACCCCGCAAGGGATATGGCGTGAAGATAAATAAATATAATAATATCGACAATAAATTGAAGTTAAAACAGTAAAATGTTTAGAAAATTCCTTTAATTAGCTCTAATAGCCTTTGTTAGCTTTTATTAAAATATTTCTTAAATATAAAGAAGTAAGCTAACCTTAGATTAAAATTCAATTAGCCTTCGTTTATTTAAAAAAAATATATAATAATAAAAATACATTTTATCCATTTTTTTAAATTTAATTGTAAATGAAATAGTGACAGGTTGACACAAATTGCAAACTACTTCTAAAATCATAATAAAAATGTTTTAACATATACCATAACAATTATAACACTTACATAATTGTAAAATGCAAAGGTGATCTGAATTATTAGCACGCCTAATAGTAATGAGGTCTGTAAGGTTAGCGCTGGATTAATTTGAATCTCAGTATTGATGTAAAATTAAGTTTGTATTGTGTTATAATAGACTGTAAAAGCATTTACGGCCAATTTCATGGCGCATCCGTCTCAATTTACTTCCCCGAGTTCCATTTGTAGAAACTTCGTCTCCATTTATCCTAACACAATAACCTCCGAGCTTTGTAGTTGTCATCTCTCCTACGGACGAGCAATATACAACTTACTCGTATATGACGATGACTCCTTTATGGATAGAGATCATTTTAGAGTTAACGGTTTAACATTATTTCAATTATTATATTTGACTAATAACAATTGACTTATTTTGTGTCGAGCCTCTTTTATTTTATACATTACATGGATATGTATCGCATTATTCCTCCTGAACAAGAATATATCGTTTTCTATATCGTGTTCTTATCACTACTATGAGACGATGAACATTTACTATATCAAGTCTTTTATCGCCCCCGTACCAATAATTATTATTTGGTGTTATTTTTATTTAGAACAAGTTTTTACTATGACTTCGTCTGTTAAACAGTAGTTCAAAACTACTTATCGATTTCGAGGATGAAATTTTTTTAATCTTTTGCATTATTATCGAAGGGATTATTAACAAAGTTGAGAATATAGTAGAGTGATTTTAGCCATTATCAAACATAGAACTTCAAAAATCGTGTATTGTGTAGATATATATAAAAATGAAAAATTCTTAAAAAACGAGATGAACTTACAGATTACGTGATGTATCCCTGTTTTCCTCGTATAATAATAACTTTACCAAATAGTTCATGGTTTGTTATTGCAGTACGTGAAGCGGCGCATAACAAGAAAGGCAACACACTGTTCTTTGTATTTCCTTCCACGTCTACTCCAAATAACAAGGGTCCTGTTTTCGATTTGACTATTGCGGGCACTTTAAGGAAATATGAATAATTTAAACATGTTCTGCTGTAAAGTGGATATGGTGTTATACATTTTAAACATCCTAATAATTATTAATTTTTTTTTATAAAAGTAGTTAATTATTGCTTGACTGTAGTTTTCTTAAAATAAAATTAATAACAAACTATATTTTAGTTTTTGATTTCACACACTTTATATAAAATAGATAGTCTCTTATATTTTTTACTATCCCCCGGGAACATTACTTATTTCGGGGTGTAAGGTAAAAGTAATAAATGTTAAATACAATAAAAAAAAATTATATTGTAACAATAATTACGACAAGACTTAGTATATATACATACTTAATCGTTCAATTATAATAAAAATAATAATCAGTATGGTTAAAAAGTATATGTTAATTAATGCCATATTGTATCTTATGAATAATAAAAGTATTTTTAAAATTAGGTTATCTAAAATATTATTCAAATTATTGTAATACGAGAATAATGATATCATTTTGTCTTCATTAAAGGTATAAAAGTGCAAGTGTTAACTGTATCTCTAGTTAGTTAACGAGTGCAGAATAAGTAGGTGTCAACTTACAGAGTGGTTTGGAACAAACGCGTCGTGAGCCACAGAGGACAACGAGTGCAGGTCGGGTTACAGGACTTACTTGTACTTGTTACAATTAAATTACTTTTTGTGTGTTGTTTACTTTAACATTGACAATGTGCTATGAGTTAACTAGTTTTATAAAAGTATTAAATAAGCAGAAATATAAATATATGTATAATTTTATATCCGTCATTCAATTTCAATCAGTCTGGGTCCTACTTATATTAGTAAATGTTTCGTATGGAAAATATTTTTATAAGTATTTGACAAACAGGTTGACTAACTAAAAAGTTCCTTTACATAGTTGGGTCATGAATGCGGATGCTGCGAAGTATCCAAACTGTGAGTTGAAATTAAATTAAAACGATAATCCAACATTCACAAACAAAATACCTAAAATTGTTTTAATCTCATTTTATTTAATAATAAGAAGGACTTGTTTAAAATGACTTGAATAATATTTCATAAAACAATTTGCCTTAAAATGTAAGTAATATGTGTTTTGTTCATTATTTATAATTGCCCGAACATTTAAAAAGTTGCAGCCTTTTTTTAACTCAACCATTAGTTTAATAATTGAACAGTATTTTTTAAAGATTTATTTTTAGATTAAAGAGATGTTATCTACAAGACTTACTGTGCCAGTACCGAAGATAGAAGACCGGGAATTTAAAAAGCCTTTGCTCTGCGGTCCCGGTCCTTGTGACGTTTGGCCCTCAGTAGCGAAGGCCCTCACGAAACCTGTAGTATCACCATGGTGTGATGAATTTAATAACGTAAATATTTTATCATAAATGAATATACAATATCAGATTAACTCTATACAGTTTTATTATAGAAAGTATCAACAAATAGACAAACAAACACATATGGACAGGATTTAAATTTTCCACTATCTTAAAAAGGAATAAAAACATAACATACATAACTGTTTTTATTTATGTTTTTAATTAGGAACCACTTGTCAAACTTTGGATATTTACGAAACTTCAATACCATTTTTTTTAGATCATGGCAGACATTAAGGAAGGTCTGAAATATATTTTCCAAACACAAAGCAATCTAGTATTAGCAGTCAGTGGTTCTGGTCACTCCGGTATGGAGACAGTAATATCTAACCTAGTTGGACCCAAGGAAACCATGCTGATCGCTTCCAGAGGCGTATGGAAAGATCGGGCCTTGGAGATGGCAACTAGATATGGTAAGTTCATTGCTCTTGATAATTTTTTAAAATAATTTAAGAAATGTAATCCTAATAATGTAATCCTTGAAGGCATCAATGCTGTCGAACTTTGTATTCCTTTCGACACTACCTTCACTTTCGAGCGAATTGAAGAGGAGCTGAAGAAGTTCAAGCCTGCAGCCCTGTTCGTTATTCAAGGAGATTCCTCAACAGGAACTCTTCAAAATATGGAAGGGCTGGGCCATTTGTGCCATAAGTAAGTATAAGAAAAAGAAAATGACAGTATGCATTTAAAAAAACAGTTTTTTTTTATATTTATAAATATTTGTACCATAAAATGTTTTGAAGCAGCAATCATCATGCCTATTTGACGTATGTATTCGTTATTGTAAACAAATTTGTGTGTAAAATTGTTTTATATATTTGTTATCTACAACAAATTAACAAATTAAATCTCTATCTAATACCAAATTGTCGAATTTGTTAATCTTTATGATTAAATTAATAATAGATCTCGTCACAGAAAACAGTTTAATATAACCGATATTCTCTCATACAAAACCCTACCACGACTTAATCACGATATACAAAATATAAAATAAACATTATTGTACTGTAGATGTATACTGTGTTGGTCTTATACAGAAATAATAAAAATTCTAATAAAGCGAGAAGACCACTATTTATCTGTCCAGTTCTTACTTGCTTCTTATTAGTTGCAAGATTGAATTTTGACTTAGTTATTATTATATTAGTTATTATAATAGAGCGATCAATTTAAAATGTTGTTTTAATATTTAACAAAATACAAAATTATAATTAGAAAATATATTATTTGACGAGTTCAATGTAACGACACACAGATACGGAGCTCTGCTTATAGTGGACGCAGTAGTAACTATAGGCGGAGTACCGTTTTTGATGGACGAATGGGGCGTGGATGCAGTGTATACGTCCTCGCAGAAAGCTCTCAGCGGTCCTGCTGGAATATCACCCATTGCCTTCAGCGCAAGGGCCGAGTAAGTTATATCACCTACAGTATAAGTTAATAATATTTGTTGACGGAGTTTGGTTACGATTTACAAATACTTTTATTAACATTTTTACAAACAAAAAATGTTATCTAACTATTTTTAGAGAGGTAATAAATAACAGAAAGCATCAGCCGCCATTTTACTTCGACGTCAAGCTGTTGGCGCTGCAGTGGAACTGCCACGGAAACACTCGGACGTTAGTACAATCTTGATCTCTTATCTGAATGTTAGAAGTCAGTCCTAGAATATTTATTTTGCACTTCTGTTTATTTTATGTGAAATTAATTAATTTCACACGCAGTGATAGAATTTGTAAAGATTTGATAAATAAGTATAAATATTGTGTAAAAACAATGTAGAATAGATTGTTAATTATAAAATTGATTACAATTTAATCTCATAATGAAAACATACCTTTGTATATTAATTCAATACTCGTAATAAACTACAGCTATCACCACACCATGTCTCCTCCATTGATATGGGCGCTTCGTTGTTGCTTGGAAGAAATCTGCAATCGAACGCTTCCTCTGTGTTGGGAAAATCACACAGAGATTGCTTTATACTTCCACAAACGATTGGAAGAACACGGTTTTAAACTACTTATTCCTAAGAGCGAAGATCGCTTGGCAACAGCTACCACAGTACAACTACCGGCAGGTTACGACTATTCGGAATTTTGTAAATATATAAGAGAAACGTAAGTATGTATGATACTTGTGTGCATTATCAGACTTCATTACATGTGTATTAAAGTATATACATGCATATATATCTAACCGGTTTAAGTTGTGCTCTCACATAGTAGTAAAAGATTATAGAAACAATCACGGGAAAATAATATCCTATATATTGTCTCAAATATTACGTTAACTTCACAGTGAGTTTTGTTAAATTAATAATTTAGATTATTTCATGTTTACAGGAAAGAGCATATCGATAACTCACGAACATAAAAAAGAGCTTTGGCCCTATTATTATGTAACGATTTGGAAATTAATACAAATTAATTTGTAGCCAAAAACAATCATGAATGCAGTATTTTGATACTTTCCTTGACTTTTTGTATTTTCATCATGCCCAGGAAAGGACAGTGTCTGTTACTTTATAATGGTAACTACAAAGTCGACATATCTACTGAAACAAGCTAATGAAACACCTTGAATTGTGCCCGTTACTCTGCCAACTCAATAGAATTTCCTTTACTTTGACGATCGTCTATTAAGAAAAGCAATCTAAATTTACTGCCATAATTTGAAAGAGAATTTGTTTTAAAGATGAAAAGTACTATAATACGCTTTTGTTTTTTCTATTTGTTTTTAGCCACAACATTCTAATTTCGGGAGGTTTGGGTCCAACATTGGGCAAGGCTGTACGAATTGGTATCATGGGAGTCAATTGTACCAAAGAGGTCGCGGACGCTGTTACCGATGCCATGGAAGACGCATTGAAAGCTCTCAAGAAAAAATAACCTTAACTTGCGCAGTTTGTATTGGTGTATGATTTTGTTTGTTTACAGTACCATATACTGCATGCACGAACTTTTCACTTACTAAGTTCCATCCACATCCACATTTAGTTTATTATTATTATTATTACATTACAGTTTATTTTTATATAGTAAAAAGACAAAAACTGATTTGAATTGTTAAATAATATTGATAATTATTGTACTATTCCACTATCTTTTACGACCTGTCATATATGTATATAAATTTAATAAATAATGGTATATGAAGAGATTTTAATAAAAGTGACGTTTTCTTTCTAACCGCGATTCAATTGTATTATACATCTTTGTATATGAAATGTGTATTCTTATTAACACTTTACTTAATTGGATCACTTACAACAACTGCATTTATCTTTCTCTCGGGTTCTCATTGTGAATGAGACAACGATATTCTAATGCAAGTACATATAAAAGTAAAAGAGCTACTTGATTTAGGTCCAGAGGCAGAGGAATGGTTAAACGTAGAAGTTTGCCTCCAAGGTATTCTTTTTATTATTCTTACCTTAAAGATAGCAAAATATGAAATATAACAATGAATACTTATCAAATATAAAATACACGAATCCAGACACTAAAAATTTTTTCATACATGTAGCAATTATTATATATAGTTACGTTAACTTATAAATTTCCTATAAAAAATATAAATATGTCTTCCGTTGAAATGCATTTCAATTTTTTTTTTTTTTTTTTTTTTTTTTTCATTTATTTAAAATATATAATGATTACATACATACATCATACAAAATAAATTGCCACAAAAACCTCTCAGAAGTTATCTGGGCAAGTGATTGTTCGCAAGAAAAGTATTAATTTTAAGTACAGTACATTAATAGTAGTTTATCTTATGTAATAGATTTTAGTTTGCATTAAAGTTAATTTATTTTAAATTTTTAATCTATAGTATATATTTTATCATACAACAGTGTTTTCATTCATTAAAGTACGGTTGATTTAAGTAGTATTTTTTGAGCGCATTGAAATATTCGTTGTTTTTACATTTATAACGTTTTTGTAAACAATCTGGTACGTTATTTAAAATGTTTGGTATAAGAGTTTTTAACATTCTTGTACCATATGTATTGTTAGTCTTAGGTACACAAAAATTATCCATATATTCAATAGCTCTAAGATTATTAGGTCTTGTTTTTTCTGTAAGAAAAGAAGAATCGTTAACTTCGCTTAATATTTTGTAGCAGAATTTGTCATAAATGTTCATGATATTACAATACTTAAATAAATCTTTATCGTCATATTTCAATCTGCTCAGGATCTGCCTGGGAACCAATAATTTTAATATTCTTAGCTGAATTTTATAAATTTCTTTGAGATAAGTTTTGTAGGTTCGTCCATAACTACTTAACCCATAATTGATAACTGAATCTGCTAGAGCCATATATATTAACCTTTTAGTGCTAAAAGGCAACTTATGTTTTAGTACAAATAATTGGCTGAGAGTAGACCGTAATTTTGAGCATACATGTTCTATATGGGGTTTCCAGTTAAAACGGTTATCAATTATAAGACCAATATACATATGTTGACTAACCAGTTCTATTTGCGGGCAAGAGCCGTTACAAATAATATTGTGCAAACACTGATGAGTATGAGCAATGACAGTTGGTGAAGTAGAAGCTTCATTTTGCGATGAGTGAATATGTATTGCTTTAGTTTTCTGATGGTTTATTACTAGACCCATGTCATGTGCCCATTTACATAATAAAGTAAAGTTATTTTGCATAATATTTTGAGCAACTTTAGGATCTTTATGAGCCACCAACAGACATGTATCATCAGCAAATTGATAAATTGAACCAGTAGTAATTAAGTTACACATATCGTTAACATATAATAGGTACTCTGTAGGACCGTTTATTGATCCTTGGGCTGTGCCTTTAGAAGTTGGAATCATGTCGCTGTACGAGTCTGCTATTTTAACTGTTGTGTATCTATTGTTGTGGTAATCCTTTATTAACCTTAAAAGTGGACCTTGAATGCCATTTCTCGTTAATTTTTCGTATAGTATGTTATAATTTAGCATATCAAAGGCTCTGCTGAAATCAATGAATAAAGCCAATACGTGAAGTTTATTATTGAGTGAGTCATTAATTTCGTCCGTAAATTTACGTAATAATTGTGTTGTGCTTTTATTTTTCTGGAATCCAAATTGTTTTTTATTTATTATGTTATGCGATATCAGAAAGTGATTAATTTGGTTGTTAATGAATTTTTCTAATATTTTATTTAAAGATGAGAGTAGATTTATGGGTCGGTAGTTGGTATAATCGGTTCGGGAACCTTTTTTAAATATTGGTCTTATGACCCCTATCTTTAGGGAATCGGGGTAGATACCCGTTTTTATACAACTATTTACCAAGTGAGTGATAATAGGAGTTAAGTTATTTGATAAAAATTTAATTTCTTTCATAAAAATATTATCATATCCCGGACTCTTTTTATCATTCATATCCTTAATGATTCGTTTAAGTCTTTCATTAGTAGCTGGTTTGAACCTAATTGACCTAACGGGTGTAAATTCGTACTTTGTGGCATCAAGCATCGGAATGTGACAATAAGTAATGTTACTTTGGGTAATTTTATCAAAAGATTCGGCAAAGTTCGTTGTTAAAATGGGTGGAGCTAGTTTAAAATGTTTAATTAATGTGTCATCTATACTATTTACAATCCGTCCAGTTAGACTATTAATTATTTCCCATGTTTTTCGTGTGTTGCTAAAGTTATTAGTAATTTGGTTCAAAATATATTTGTTTTTAATATATTGCGAGTACCTATTAGTTTTGTTACGATATATATTATAAAAAAGTCTTTTCTCGACATTATGTCGATCTTTGAGCCATATAATATACAGCTCGTCTCTTTTTTTACACATTTTAGTTAGCCGTTGGTTCGCCCATTTACACAACTTTCTCTTCTTATTAACAGAACATTTCACGGTATATTTGCACAAATTATAAGCGTTATCAAATTTGCTATGGATAAAATTAAGGATATCATTAGGATTGTTATAATCAAGACATTCTGACCAATCAATTTTTGACAACATTGATTTTAATTTTCTATAATTTATTTTAATTATTGTACACATTTTAGAGCAGCACGAGTCATCAGTAGTACTAAGCGCTCCAGTGAACGCGCATCCGATTATACAGTGATCCGCTGGTGAGATATTAACTACCGAGCTTATAATGTCGTAATTATTTTTATGCACATTTCTAACGAATACGTGGTCTATGCAAGATCGGGTTATTTTATCACCATATTTTTCTATCCGCGTATATTGATGTGATCCACACTGAAGGCCCAGATTACTTAAGGAATTTAAATAGTGCTTCGTAGTTACACTACTTTTTTTTAAGTCTAAGTTTGTATCTCCCATGACAATATAATTATTATTCGTAGGGTATGTATTAACGATGTTGCAAAGTTCACGTATAAATCTATCTTTATTACTATCCGGCGGCCTGTACACCGCACTGAGGCCAATTTGAAAGCCTTTGTTGATTACTATCTCACCAGTGATACATTCGAATTCTTTCACACATATAGATTTCTGTATAAAAGTAATTGATTTATGAATATATAATAATAAACCCCCGCCCTTTCTTTTAGTTCGTAAATTAGTAATTAAGTCATAGTTTTCAAGGTTGTACATTAATGCAGTATCACTCTTAATATTTGCTTCGGAAATGATTATAACATGTATTATTTGTATGCAGTTATATACAATATATTCTAATTGAGCAAAATTGTTTCTTATGGAACGTATATTGACATGAAAGAAAAATAATGAATTACTAGAGTTATTTATGTTGAAAACAAAATCATTCCATGTGTTACAATTTATTTCAATTAAGCTTTGATCTGTATCATCCATTAATATTTAAAATAAGATAGATAGATAGTTTAACTATACCGTTCATTTTTATTTATTTATTGTGAAATACTTAGAGTATCTTTTATTTTTAATAAGTCCTGAAGAGAAGTTAGAACAATTATTTTCGCACTTTCATTTTTACGTAACAGCACTGAACCGTTTTTGCACCAGATAAATTTAAAGTGACTTTTCAATTCCTCTTTAGTTCTCCATAGCAGGTAGGCTGTAGCTGCGGTCAGAGACTCCCGTAGGTATATTCGATTATTGCTTATCATGCCGAGGCTAGTGGAATCTAGTTTTGAAGATTTAGATGCTTGTAACCATTGGTCACGAATGCCTTCACGCAGAGTTACAATAATGGCCGAATATTCATTTTTATTGGTTGATGTAGTCCGTTTCTTTTTCTTCCTATATGCTGATATAATATTTTCTGGGTTTTGTTGAATAGCCACCGCGAGCGTCTTTACTATATCGTTTGTATTTTCTTTATCTTGCTCCTCAACACCACAAATTTCTAGCTGATTTGATAGTAGTTTTTGATCTAGTTGGTTGGTTTTATTTTGAAGCACATCGTATTTTAGTGTTAGATTTTTATAGTTATTTTTCAGTTCTATACATTGATTGTCCAGAACTTTCATATTTTTTTCATACATTTTGATTTTGCGTTCATACTCATCAATTTTATCTGAATAATACTCCAGAGTGCTATGTAACTCTTGTTTGATGATTTATTTAACTTCTTGTCTTATTATGCGAAGAGTTTCATGCGTCTGGCTAGAAGCAGTTGACCAGACATTGTTTTCGGAGTCGGTACAATTCCCTTCTCCGTCTTCATCCGGTGTGATGCACGAGGGGCGCCGACGTTTGGAACCCTCCATGCAACTTTTACATTTCCAGTCCACAGATTCTGCAGTCGATAAGAAATTTAAGTGTTCATTTGATATGGTCGCACACTCTGCATGGAACCATTTATTACACTTCCCACACTGTAATCCAGGGGACTTTTTACTTTACCATTTTTAATTTTAAATGAGGGTAGACGTAAAATTAACCACTAAGTGCACGCGCACGTCGTTCGAGTAACTGCGAGCGAATGAAGAAGTTTCATAAAGTTAAACTTAAATTAACCATAACTAGGAACCACCCACCGTGCGCGGCGGGTGTTGAACTGAGCCTCTCTCCTTTTTTCTTTTCTTGATAACTTTTGAATGGCTAAAGATTTTTTCAATCTGTTTTCGCTATAACATCCGCGTTCGGCTCAAACATACATGAGAAAATTTTTAGCTAATTATCTCGTCGTCTTCTGGAGACAACTAAACACAAAAAAAAGTCTCCCAAACGGTTAAGAGCTTCGCTTACGCTCAGCTCAATAATTCTTTAAGTTTTTAATATTATTTTAATTTGATGTTTACTCTTTAAAAATTTTGTATTTTAATATGATGTTAGATGTTTTAGTTGAATATATAAAATATAACATTTGAACAATATAAAAAATAACAATATTATATTTTGACGACGAGCTTCATTCTCGAAGTTGTCGACGAATATGTCTACCTGGGACAAAAAGTCCGATTGGGCAGGTCCAACTTCGAGGGAGAGGTCAATCGACGAATCCAACTAGGATGGGCAGCGTTCGGGAACTTAAGGAGCGTATTTTCGTCCGGAATACCGCAGTGCCTTAAGTCGAAAGTCTTCGACCAGTGTGTGTTACCAGCGATGACCTATGGAACCGAGACGTGGCCTCTAACAAAGGGACTCTTAGAGAGGCTTAAAGTCACTCAGCGTGCGATGGAGAGGGCTATGCTGGGAATTTCGCTGCGAGATAGAGTCAGAAACGAGGAGATTCGCAGACGAACAAAAGTAAGCGACATAGCCCAACGGATTTGTAAGCTGAAGTGGCAATGGGCTGGGCATATAGCCCGCTCAAGTGACGGCCGATGGGGAAAAAGGGTCCTTGAGTGGAGGCCACTTACTGGCAAGCGAAGTAGAGGACGACCGCCAACTAGGTGGACAGACGACATAAAAAGAGCAGCTGGAAACCAATGGATGCGGGCCGCTTTGGACCGATCGCGGTGGAAGTCAATGGGGAAGGCTTACGTCCAGCAGTGGACGCACGACAGCTGATAATGATGATGATGATGATGATCAATGAAAATAATTTGAAGTTTTTATTTATTACGCACTTTATGTAACGAAAACATTATTCACTTAAACTGTATGTATTATTAAAATAACAAATTATATATGTAATAGTAATATTGTGTGTGTGGATGAAGCTTTGTTGTAATTAAACAGTGAATCCTTGTAGATTAGATTAACCTGTTTTCTGTTACAGACCATTATCAAACAAGATTACCAGGTAACTGTCACTATTTTTTTGGGAATTCAATAATCAATAATTTCAAGAAAAGAACCGAGAACCACATCCATCATTCCTTTTAACTATAGAATATAGTAACTTATTTTACATTTTTCACAATTAAATTGAACTCACCCAAAGCATCTTTTTGTATCTTCATGTTATAAAATAATCTAAATCATTAATTTTAAAAACTCACCGTAAATACAACAAAACACGACGCGACACGACAGACACGTTACATTACAAAGAGTATTTTTTTACTGTGGTATCAGCTATCACTACTAAGGGAAGGCACAATTGAAACTGGCAAGAGATATAAAACGTTTTCAAACATTTTAAAATATATTTGACTAAGTACTTACGTTTCTGATATATATCTACAACATATACTCCTCCCTCCAAAGTCGGCAACGGTCTCGCGATTCCCCGGATCTTGTAGGAGGTCGTGGGCGGCGGTGAATACCTGTCATCGGTGACCCGCACGCGCTCCTCCTCCTCTTACACAAAAAAAAGATCTGAATAGTTATAACCTTCTGTATATTGACAGTTGTTATGAAGCGATTTTTGCTAATTAATTAAAATAATTCGTTAGATGAAAATATTTTATAATAACAAAATTTAATAATACGCGAATAGACAAATTTTGTAAAAATCTAAAAAAAAATTGCGTAGGATAATTAAACTATTTATTTCAATTGAATTACTCCAATAAAAGATTAGTATATTCAACCAATGGTACCGAACCTGCTCAAGAATTATCTTTCACGAGAAAAACGCATTACTTTAAGCCAATATGGCTTAAATATGATGGCACGAATTTTACGGAGTTCATGACTTCATCGGCGTGATAAAAAATAATATTACTTAGCGGATATTGCCAAGGAACACTCAGACACCTCAAGTATTTAGAGTAAATATAAACTTGTCATGAGGACCGAAATTATTATTAATGCAGAAATTTGATATTGCGGTTATGAAGCTTTTACCTTAGCAGAATTGGTGGTTTTTTTTATATTCTTCGCCGAACATTACGTTATTTTTTAATTAAAGCTCCTTACTCTACGGGAGTTAATGTCCCATAGGACTTTTCTCTGCTTTTAATTTCCGGAAAGTTAGATTGAAGAAATAGTTTAGTGGATAATTGATATAGGCCATGAATAATAGAAAATATTAAATCTATTGAAAAGTGTAAATAACTTTAAATTATGTCCCATTTTCATGAATGTATGTTTTTATGTGTTGTCATAAGGAATTAATTATCAATATAATGTTTATTTATGAATTATTAGTTAACAGGTAAGAAGTATATGTATGATAGATTTTTTTAATTTCAATGTTCGCTAGTCTTAATTTATGATTATTGTTTTAGAAAAACATACTTTGTTGTTATGATGATATATATGAATAATTTTTAATAGTATTACTGATTCCTAATCTAACTACCAAAATTTTCAATTCTATCGAACAACTTCCAGACGAGACATTTCTCAATCGAAGCGAGCAAAGAGTGCATTAGCCGGTGTAAGTCGCATTACTGGCAGGCCATTATTTTCACAGTTCGTTTCTCTCGCGGCCACCGCAATTTTCATTTAGTTGAGTTCACTGCGTTATAGGGAATGTAATTACACTAAATCGTTTTTATGTCTGGATTATTCCTAAATCTTAAAGGTCGGTAAAAGAATTGTGTTATCATATTTTCTATTCTAATTATAACTGAATTAAATCTAAATAACTATGTAATAAAATAAAAGTAAAAAAAATCCCAAGGATGTTGACTAGAAACAACAAACTGATCATAACTCTTATATTTTTTATAATTTATAATTGCTTAGCGTAAAAAGGACAAAATAAGCCGTTATTCTTTTCATTCTTTTTTTTATATAGAATAGAAACGAAGCTTCTAAGCATTCCATGGATTCACCGTGCGGGTGCCGGGCCCATCGCGTTGCAAGAAGAGGAGCGCAAACAATACCTGGGACTAGGGACCCAGGTGTAGGTTTAAGGGACCCCTTTACTATCCGCATACACGCTCACCTTCACAGTTCACGCTCCTCTCCCTACCTAACCAAATATCGTAAGAACCTACTAAAGTTGCCTTTGAAATACGTTCCAGAAATGTACTGATGATCGTTCTAGAAAGGCCGAGATCCTTAAATAAGTTGTAGAGAGATTTTGCTGTTATACCTCTCGCTCCTACTTCTACAGCGTACAAATTAACTATAAATTTATTCCTGATCAGTTCGTTACATAGTTCGTAATACTTGTTAAGCTTAAATGTATGATCTTTGGGTATGTTTGTTTTCCAGGGTACAGTAAGCTCCACAAGTATAACGCGCCTTAGTTGTTTTGAGTACAGGAATAAGTCCGGCCTAGATGACGAAACACAAACATCCCCGGGGATTTTGTATTGCCTTTCACACGTGTCCATCATGAGAGTCCAATCCAATCGTGGCGACGCGAGTATTTACCTCTATTTAAAAGTACCCTACACCCTACTAGCAAGTGTTTCGCGGTTCTTACTGCCTTCCCACAGATGATGCAAAATTTTTCGGTGGCTTTGCCCCATCTTATTAAGTTACTTTGATCTGGGAGAGTCATTTGGAATGCATTAAGATAAAATTTTAATAATGCTGGGGACCAATCATGAAGCAGGTGCGCCATCCCAAAGCTACTAGAATACAAAAATCTCCTATGGTCACCCATTCATTTTGCAATTCTAGGCTCATCGCGTGCAACCGGTAATTATCGTTTTCATCTTGCCGAATAAACGATTTTATTATTTCTATGTCTTGTTCTTTCCTACTTGATCCTAGCTCTGCTTTATTTGTTTGAGCACCTATCATAAATTGTTTATAGAATTGTAGTCGTGACTCTAGCTCTGCGGCAATTTTATATTTTGGGAGAGACGTTATAGTATCATCATTCGATTTTGAGATGATATGTCTTTTGGTCACTCTTAGGTGTTTATAGAGTTCCGATGGTTTCTTTAATTTTAACCCAAAATTATGTCGGTCTCTAAATAAGGCCGAAGAGTCCGCTGAATGCGCTAACCCGAGCCATGACTTCAATGTCCTTATGATGCTTGCATCTAACTTCAACAAAAGGGTCTTATTGATATCGTAAACGAGGAAAGGCCAATTTAGACGTGATGTTAAATAATTCTCGTATATCCTAGCCTTTTTGATGTTACTTATTGGTTGATTGTCTATCTTTTTCAGATCATTCAAAAAGCTATCGACTATTGTATCTAACGATCCATCGTTAGATACTCGTACAATAGTCGATAGCACTCCATACAATAGTCGATCGCACTCCAGTGCGCCCTTGGTAATCGATTTTTTTTACCTAAGAATTTGAACGGAGCTGCGTCAGTAATCGTAGTAACGCACTTACCATCTATTATTAGACCCGGATCGTAAGAGTATATTTGGTGTTCCGCCTACCCAGACATAGAGTGTTTCTTTTTTTTTTTCTTTTTTTTTTAAAGACCATAGACATTTGTCCATGCCTTTCATTGTGATTTTAAACAATTTTATTACGATTTTAATTGCGATGGTAACTTCGCAGGAAATTGTACACCTGCACAAGTTTTCGAAAGCTATTTTAGAAATTGATAATAATAATAAATAAAGTAAATAGTAGAGTAGTAGTAAGCTAGGTTATTAAGTTCACTAGCTTTTTCATAGCCTCGGAGTCACGGTGAGAAATTGCCATCTTGAGGTTGTACTCTACAAAGACTGTAGCATGTATTTGGTTTTGTCCTCAATCCGTCCGTCCAAGCACAAAAATCCTCCACAACATTTAAAAGTAGGTGACATTGTTTTGGATTACGTGTCAGTATCGCAAGATCATCTGCAAATGCTAGTATGGATTCTGTGTATTTATTGTTAAACTTAAAACGAATAACCCCATTTCTTTTCGTTTTTAATTAATTTACCTATTATAATATTGATGATTATGTTAAATATTATTGGAGAAATAAAACAACATTGAAATAAACGTATGTTGTAATTTAATGGTTTGGAATGTTTTTCATTTGTAATTATGGAAAATTTTAATTTTGAATAATATGATGCAATCGTGTTACTAACTAACGTTGGAAAGTTATACCACCCTAGCGCGAACATCATCAGTTCATGTCGTACCAACCCGAAAGCTGAAATATTTTAATAACTGCAATATCATTTTACCGTCAATATATAACAAAATTTGTAATCATATTATTTATCAAAGATTAAGACAATTGTCATAATGATGTACTTGTTATTGATAATATTGATAATACGAGTGTGAGATGACGATTTAAGACAAAGAAATAAATAATTTGATCTCACCAATAATAAACACATATAGAAATACAATAAAAATTGGTTATTAACACTTTTGGCTGTAGAACCTCCAGATGCTGGGCATTAATTAGTACTTTTTTTTGTACAAACTTAGTAAAAGTGGCAATTTGATAAATGGTAAATTCATATGGTACTGATTAATTATATAAGTGTAGTTATTTATTATATTGAGCTTCTAAAGTGGATTTATTTTCAGTACTTCAATAACAAAATATTTATAATAGCACGCTCACAGCTTTGTCCTCGTGTGATACTAGTATGGTAATTGATCTACCACGCGATGGTGATCCATGGGATCCCAATATCGATATTGATCCAAATAAAGTTGTATTTATTTTGTTTTATATTTTTTTCGTTTTATCTGTTTAATATTTCTAGTTTAGGACCAATTATAGTTTGTGTTTACACTTCATTTGCCCTTTAATCTATTGAATGCCACATGATCCACTCAAGGCATATTACACAGGCACAGAAAAAAAAAAAAAAGTCATGAACCAGATGGGAGACCCCATTATTCTTAGGTTTTTGGGATTGCTGAAACCGAATATGACAATAAAAACTAATTTTAAATGCCAGTTTTCCCGCTAGCACCCCCTTACTACCTCTTAAGGGGTGAAAATTGAAATTTTTGTATGAAATCAAGATAGATGTCTATTTCTACGTTTTTTGGGATGCTAAAACCGAAAATGATAATTAAAAATAAATTCATGACCACTATCACCCCCTACCACCCCTTACGGGGGTGAAAATTTAAATTTTTCTATAAAGTCAAGATAGATATGTATTTCTACGTTTTTTGGGATGCTGAAATCGAAAATGATAACTAAAAATAAATTCATGACCACTATCTCCCCCTACCATCCTTTACAGGGGGTGAAAATTTCAATTTTTCTATAAAATCACGATAGATGTGTATTTCTACGTTTTTTAGGATGCTGGAACCGAAAATGACAACCAAAAGTGAATTTGATACCTCTTTTACTCAATACCACCCCCTAAGAATCCCTAATGGGGGGTTTCAATTTTGTATAAAATCAAGATATATGAAGAAATTTTAACGATTTACAGTAAGTGACATGTTTATCAAACTAGTTTGAGGTTACTCTCTCTCTCGCTCTTATATTAGAAATTCAAATGCTTTATCGATCAGAAGTATCTGATATATATTCATGATTTAATTCTACTCTAATCCTGATGGAACCTTGCATCTTGCTCCTCACTGTAGTCTCCTAAATTGTCAGGAAAATAGTCCCTTCTATTTTGGAGGCATAGAATTAAGTTCAGCATCTTTTAGTCTCCTAAATTTTCAGGAAAATAGTAACAATTCTATTTCGGAGGCATAGAATTAGGTTCAGCATCTTTTAAGCGTTTTACAACACTGCCGGATGGATAACAGTATAAGTAGTATTAAATAGAAAGTAAAAAAAAAAACAAAAAGTGAAAAAACTTGTGAAGAATAGGACAAAAATCATGATTCAGTCTTAAGGGTTGGTGAGGGGTGTTAATGGGTGATAGAGGTCTTAAATTTTATTTTTAGTAATCATTTTCGGTTCCAGCATCCTAAAAAACGTAGAAATACACATCTATCTTGATTTTATAGAAAAATTTAAATTTTCACCCCCTGTAAGGGGTGGTAAGGGGGTAATAGTGGTCATGAATTTATTTTTAGTTATCATTTTCGGTTCCAGCATCCCAAAAAACGTAGAAATATACATCTGTCTTGATTTTATAGAAAAATTGAAATTTTCACCCCCTATAAGGGATGGTAGGGGGAGATAGTGGTCATGAATTTATTTTTAGTTATCATTTTCGGTTTCAGCATCCCAAAAAACGTAGAAATACACATCTATCTTGACTTTATAGAAAAATTTAAATTTTCACCCCCCGTAAGGGGTGGTAGGGGGTGATAGTGGTCATGAATTTATTTTTAATTATCATTTTAGGTTTTAGCATCCCAAAAAACGTAGAAATAGACATCTATCTTGATTTTATACAAAAATTTCAATTTTCACCCCTTAAGAGGTAGTAAGGGGGTGCTAGCGGGAAAACTGGCATTTAAAATTAGTTTTTATTGTCATATTCGGTTTCAGCGATCCCAAAAACCTAAGAATAATGGGGTCTCCCCTCTGGTTCATGACTTTTTTTTTTTGTGTGCCTGTGTTATTAATGAGAGTTAATTGCGAATTAAAATCAACGACTTTACTTTCTGGGCCGAATAACCATTATTTGTTTTTCAACAGTAAGCTGAGAGTGTAAGCTGCACGGCTGCAAATATTCGACGGAAATAGGAAACCAGGTATAATTTATTTATTTATATATCTTACATGTTATATTGTAAACAGTAGTGGAAAAACTTTTGGGTGATAGAGTATTTTGTATATTTCAAATCGCCGCAATGTTCTTTATGAAAATGAACTTGTATTCAGGTGACCAAAGATTTTGCTACATACAATATACAACGATTTAAAAAATTTAATAACAAAATTAAATCATGGGAACAATGAGTAGTTTATCATTATAATAATGTTATTATTGGTTATTTTATTCTTTTGTTATTAATTATTTACTTAGCAGTTAATATAAGACTTGAAAGGTGGTTATGATACAATAAAATGAGTGATATGGTAAGACGAGAAGGGCGAAATAATGGCAATCTTTTAGTACTGAATATAATGTTGTGTTTCGTAAGCACTGCAATTATATGAAACGGTTACACACCAAAACTCTACTGACTTTACTTATTGTTCTATGTTATTTCTACTGTGTGGCTTTGGTCCGGAACACTGACAACGGATGGATTGTTATGTAACAAGGTTGTTTTGAAACTAATTTGATGGTTCACACAACAACATTTCTTGATATGATTATTTTTTTAATTACTTGTAGATGTTAAAGATTAATAAAATTTATTTAAAAATAAATAAATCTATATTTTTCTGACATTATTCTGACATTAACAACTGCGTTTAAAACGATAATTAATAATTTGATTAAATTGACTTTTCCTAATATAACGTTATTTATTTTAACTAAATCATATATTTTATTTTATTTTACATACAGCATCTGGTTCCAACATCACTACACATTTAATAATATTTAAAAATAGCTGTATTTTTTAAAGTCTCAGAAGTAATATAGCTTATGAAAGAGGGAAAAGATAAGGATTAAGAGCCTTTGAGTTTTATCTGTCACTAAAGTGAAGACCCGTCGAGAATTGCCTTGGACACTCTTTTAGGTAAGTATTAATTTGAAATTTGTTAAAGTATGGCATCTTTTACACCATGGCTTCATTATTAGTAGTGATCCGACTACGTAAGTTAAGGAGAATTTGGACATTGTGTATATTTGATACTCACAAAATAATAGAAGCTAGCAACATTTATTACATATTCTTAGCATAAATATTTTCTTCAATGGCATCGAAATGTTATATATAAATTTGTACTATAATATAATTAATTACTTTTCTGTAAATGTGTTAAAAACGTTTATATTTTACGATTTAATAATAAGCGTACAGCTAGCAGTTCGTATTAGGTATAAAGGCAAAGATTAGGGTTTAAATCGGAACAAGAGTCATAATTCCGACATAAATGGTCTTTAAACGAAACCATTAAAATTCTTGAAGTCACACGCTTAGATACTTTGTGTTATTTCTTTTACAATGCTTTGAACAATGTGCTACTTATATTGAAGTTAACGCTCAGATTTATAGAAGCGATATAAACTTTAGGATTAATTTAAAAACATGTGGTTATTGCTCATGGATGAGAGATAGGTCTAGACATATTTAAATTTTTTTTTTTAAATAAAATACCTAACTATTAACTCGTGAGTGGTAATAAGTGTTCTAAGGCTTTGTGATTTGTTTAAGTAACATAATAAATACCTATTTTTTTTTATTTTAAGAATATAGTAACAGCAATTTTTTAATATCTATTATTACAACTTAATAAATAAATAAATGGTGATTTAGTAATTTAGAGCATTCTTTTGTTACACATACCATTACAAGGAACAGTTGGAAAGTAATAAAGGAACGTAAGAATTAAAAATATAACCCATTTTAAACTGAATCAGAATAGTTTTATTGTCTAAAGTACAATTATATTCATTAGGAATTATTAAATAAGTTTATTATATCAGAATAATTTATACTATTCAAATTAACTCATTAATGCGACAACAGTATTTTAAATTACAATACCATAAAAGAATAAACAAAATGAGACCCATAATAAAATATTAACCTCATTTGAACTCATTGATAACGTTTGGTTAAATGAACAAAACAATTGTTTTGTTCATTATATGTGATTAATATTATTACATTGGAGACTTCTTGAGAGCCTTTAATGCATCTTCCATGGCATCAGCGATTGCGTCAGCTACAATTCTTGTAGAATTGACCCCCATGATACCAATTCGTAAAGCTTTACCCACCGTCGGTCCCGAACCCACATATATCAGAATGTTGTGACTGAAAATAAATTACACTTATTACTATATAAATAATAAAATGATAAGTAAAAAAAAAAATCAAAGAAAACTAATTGGCAATTTTAGAAGTATATTTTGGTTGTAAACAAGAAACAAAGCCCAACGTATATTATATTATTAATCGTTTAATATCAATCGGTACTCAAAATACAACTGAACTGGATTGAAAGAAAACGTTGAAATTTTTATATAAAAATATAAGTAAAAAAAACATAAAAGAAATTAAAAATAGTCAAATTCGATAAAATATAATAGTAAATCATGTAAGTACTTACGTATCTCTTATATATTTACAAAATTCTGCATGATCGTATCCTTTTGGTATCACCACTGTGGTAGCCGTTGGCAAGCGATCTTCCACCTTAGGGACAAGTAATTTAAAACCATACTCCTCGAGTCGCTTATGGAAGTGTACAGTGGCGGTTTTATGTTGTTCCCATAACACAGGGAGTGTGCGATTGCAGATTTCTTGTAAACAGCAACGTAGAACCCACATCAAAGGAGCACACATCGTGTGGTGATACCTGTCAGATATACGAGCATTACACTTGAACTTAAAACCAAATCTTGTGTAAAAGTAAAGAAGGCAAAGGTTATCTTTGAATTTTGGTATACCTTCAAAATATTATCAGATGTTTTTTATATTGTACACTTAATAAACAAGTACTAGTTGTAGTCTTCTAAGTTCTTAAGGACACATTCCGAACATTCAGGTAAGTGATCGAGATTGTACTAACGCTCGAGTATTTCCGTAGCAGTTCCACTGCAGCGACAACAGCTTCATGTCGAAGTAAAATGGTGGCTGGTGATTTCTGCTATTCAGTTTCTCCCTAGGAAAACAGTTACAACATGTTAAAGAATGAACGTGGTAGCAATGTTAATTTAACAACAATTTATTAAAATAAAAATAAAAATGAAGAATTTTGCACCACGGGCTAAACTCAAACCTGCAATCTATCCTGAAATCCGTCCCTGTCCGCTAACTGAGCTGATAGTAGAGGTGTTACAACTTACTCGGCCCTTGCGCTGAAGGCAACCGGTGATATCCCAGCAGGTCCGCTGAGTGCTTTTTGTGTAGAGGCGTACACTGCATCGACGCCCCATTCGTCCATAAAAAACCGTACTCCGCCTATAGATACCACTGTATCTACTATGAGCAGGGTTCCATATCTATGTATTTTGGATAATAACAAAGGACATTTGAATATTTTTTTAAGGATATAGAAGATAATAGTAATAGACGTTTGTAAAAGTATTCTTTCATTTATTAAAGTTCTAGTATAAAATTTTTTGCTATTAAATGTATAAAGCATGTGTTTGAAACTAATATAGGATTTTAAAGTCTAATATAATTAAAAAAATATTTATCAAATACATAGTAACAAACATTTGTTTTAATTGTGTAGTTTATACTTACTTATGGCATATATTTCCTAACCCCTCTAGATTTTGAACAGTTCCCGTTGAAGCATCCCCGTGAGTAATAAAAAGAGCTGTCGGCTTCAACTTCTGTAATTCGGTTTCAATCTGCGCGAAACTGAATGTAGTGTTGAAAGGAATACGAAGCTGTACTGCGTTTATTCCTATAAGGATAAATAAACTGTTATACCGTTCCAGGATATATATATTTCATTTGTACGTCCTGTACTTTTGAATGTGAAACAAAGATTAATTTATAAATTATAAATATTTCTTCTCACTTTTAATAGCTTGATTAATTAACTCAAACATATTTGTGTCAAATTAGAAGTCTTACTTTTTAAGAATATTTCACTCACCATATCTCGTCGCCATGTTAAAGGCTCTCTCATCCCAAAGGCCTCTGGAAGCGATCAGCATGGTTTCCTTGGGTCCAACAAGGTTACATATGACTGTTTCCATACCGGAGTGACCAGAACCACTGATTGCTAATACCAGATTGCTTTGTGTTTGGAAAAGATATTTTAGGCCTGCTCGTATATCATCAATGATCTAAAAATATTATTAATTAGTTCGCATAATTATCAAAGGTTATGGAATGATTTTGACTTATCACAAATAAATAATATGAAATGAATAGCTTTAGGTTTACTGCTTACATTGCAACATAATAATTAAAAATGTCATATATTTGTTCATGTAAACCATTAATCAGTGCGGGGTAAATGCAGTTACTGATTCAATTTATTTCAAAGTGGACGTTTACTCTATTGATAATACAACTTTGTCCAGCCATTCATCAAGATAAAAATAACCTTTATTGAATGCTACATTTACGTTCTACATTCGTTACGTAACGAAATAATTCATATTTTGTTTCAAAATTATTTAATCTTATTTCATAAAAGTGACATATTCAAAGTCGTTTGAAACAAAAAAATATACCTAAGAATATTTACTTACTACTACTACAATATACGCATTACTAACTGATCTGTTTTGTTGCATTTTCTTAGAACTAACTAGCTAACGTATTTAATGATAAGTAGAACTACTCACATTGTAATATTCTTCGCAGAATGGTGACACTGTAGGCCTGGTGAGAGCCTCTGCTACTGATGGCCACATATCACATGGTCCGGGACCGCAGAGGAGCGGCTTTTTAACTTCTCGATCTTCTATCTTTGGCGCTGGTACAGTTATTTTGGAAGATAACATTCTGCTACTGTAAAAAATAAATATTTTTTTAAACCCAATTTAAAAATGCTGTAACTTTATTTGACAATTCTTAGGGCCAACCCACATACATTCATTTAATACATTGAATACATCGGAATGATCTAATCATGCAATTGTATTTCGGCAAGGTACTCTCCTAACTGCAACGCGCGATACAGCAAGTCAGGACTGAATTGGTATATCACGCGTCCGAACAGATATTTAATCGCCACTACTGGAGTAAAGTACACGTTCTGTTTTCCGTTAATAAAACTGTCCGTGGTTTATGGGCTCCTATTTAAAATTAAACAAAGCAAAAAAATATGTCTCTTAAGATAGCCTCATTATTTAAATAAGACTGCATATAAAATATTATCTTATGTCTTAATTAAGTTTCGCTTGGCTCCTAGTCTTATCAGAAATAAGTATTCATAAGATCCCTTTTTATCCCAGTAGTACTGTTGAAAATTTTATTACATTATTTTATAGAGTTGTAGTAAAAAATAAAATAAGTTCCGTGAAGATATATTTATGTGTTTGTGCCACATATTGATGACGAAAAAAGATGAAGGCTGTTTTCCTAAGAAGGTTAATATTAAAATTTAGTGCTAAAATGTTGGTAGTAAATTTGCAGCAATGTTCTGTTGCTGTCGCTATGACACATTTGGGACAGCCCGTTGCGCCTGGAGATAGTTATCGCGATTTAAAAATTGCTTCATATCCCATTGTATAAGTACGATGTTTGCGTCGCAATATTATTATATACTGTACCCATAAGTCAGTGATAATATTATAACATGACATGAGAGGTCATGTTTGTTGGGGCAAGGGCGATAAGGTTGGTACGAGATTGAAAGAGGAAAATCGAACTCAATATTGCTCCGACAAATTGATTCGATTCCCATCGCAACTGTAGATGTTGTCCCGCAGGATAGAACGGGTAAGAAAGAGGGTCGATCCGCGGAGACCTTCACTCGTAAATAAGACATTGTCAATGAATACATTCATCGCAGTTATTCGTGTGAAAGGAAGTTGATTGTAAAGTAATGATAACATGTTTTACCATTACAATTATAATCTAAAAATATATTATTATCGGTAACATTTTATTGTTCTTAAGAGTATTATGTACTATATTTATATATATATATATATATATATATATATATATATATACATAAACAGGTCAGCGGGTAAGTCTGTACATATAAGATATTGTCAAATATAAAAACGCAATTGGTCTTGATTTAAGTAACAGTCACTGTCTTTTCATTTTTTGATATTGTTATTTTTCTATGAGTTTGTACACTTGAGTAATATTGAGTAAAATTGAGTAATAGACGGTCTTTTATGATATTCGGGGTAATGTTAGTTAATAATGGAGTTTTTTTTTCTAATTTTCTCAATAATACTGAGATATTCGTTTGGTCTGTAATCAAATAGATCTAAAAATTAGATACTAAACTGTCATCGATGAAGATGGCTTACTATTTCAGTCTAAGTCAGAGGAAAATGTATAAAATAAATATATATATATATATATATATATATATATATATATATATATATATTATATAAATGCTTCAAATCGGTTCTAATCTGTTTTGGACGAATTAATATTTATATATACATATATAACTTTCAATGTATTTCATTACTTCTGTATGTATTAAATATTTAATCATTATTTTTATACGTATCTTGTTTTTTTACAACTCGTAATTATAATATACGTATAAAACATACTTACGGCTTTTAAAATTATCCTCTAAAATAATCCAAGACTAGACACTTCTAACGCTTGAGACGCGAGTTTGAAAACAACTTGTTATGACATAAACCATCTATTTATATCATAATTATAAATCTTATTTTACATCACATGTGTGATAATATTATATTATGTTATATTTTGTTTGTATCAATAAGTTAAATATTAATTTAATTAATTCGTACCTTGTAAAGTCAAACATGTGTAAGTAATCACCATCTTGTACACATATTCACACTTCGTTTATTTCAAACCAATATTAAGTTTTGGTTACTTTTCTGAAACACTTATCGAACATTTTGCTAGTGACTCGGGACTGAATATCATTTACTATACTTATAGAGAGATCGATCAATTAATAATGACATATAATAAATATGCAAAATAAACAATAAGTATAGGTATTAGGGTACTAATATAAGAGCACTCATTTCTAATACTAAGTGCTATTGGATCAAAACAAAGCAGGTTAGTTCTATTTAAATCTGTACAAGCAGGAATCGAACTCAAGACTTTGGAGTATCCTTACAAGTTCGTTAATATTTTTTTCCCTATTACATATGCTAGCAACATTTTACTAGTCCCTCACCTTTAATGCTGTAGCATTGCTATTTTATTGTGATATGATATACATTCCAATCACATACATGAGCGTGGATCGTATTAATAATAATGTCTAGTAGTCGGTCGTGATACAATTGACCATGCCTCAACAACTATTCATCTGTACGTTTACCCCATAAAACCCCATTGAAAACCTGAGCACTAACTGTTGTGCTTTTATACGAAATGAGATCCAAGTTACAATCAATTATAAGGGGGAAATGATCACACCAATGCACGTCGTATTCCACTTGTAACTTAACTACAGTAGACAACGCTGCATTAGAGACCACGCAATGGTCTAACCATCTCACACAACCGTGGGCCTCACTAATAAAAGTATAAGTGTCATCAGTTGTCATGAGATCAAGTTCTATATAGGTACACTTCTGATCTTCAATAAATTGTTACAAAAAAGTTAATTAGGGTGCGCATTGAAGTCACCTAATACGTAATCTACGGAACAGTCATTATTCTCTTCAACAATAGCACTGATTGAACTTAAGCACTGGGTGAAATTCGGCAATTTATTTATGACATAAAGTTCATCACAATTAAGGAAAATAAAAGCATGTGAAATGAATACAGAGTAGCAAACTATATTCCCTTAGTAAGCTTGATAATATTGAAGAAATTTTAAGAGTGCACTTTTCTTTTCATGTCAACTGAAACGAGGACAAAATTCAGCAAAAACTTAATTCATTTCTTTAAAATGAGAAATGAGAAACTGAACAATCTAATTACTATTTTCTTTTTAGGTTAGGGCTGTGAATAGCGAATACTATTATTAAAGTAGACATTTGTTGAAATGTGTTATATAATCTAATCGAATGACTTCCAAATATAACTTTTTTTTAAATATATTTAATCTATTACCTTATGCTCAATTATCAAATGTGCCATATGTCGACACAAAATGATTACAGGAAAAAATCTAAATTTTAAAAGTAATAGAAAAAACAACTTCATAAGTAAATTATTTTGACAATGATTAGTTAAAGTAAGTAACAAGTGACATCAAGTATCATTTTAATTTTTTCATAACTAAATTAATAGAAGATACTAGAAAGATTGTTTATCCTTCAAGGAAAAGGTTCTGAAAATAGTAAACATTGTATTAATAGAAGACATTTATTTAAATATAATTTTTTTAACTTAGTGTCCAGTGTACTAAAATACTATAACATATGCAACAAAATTTCAACTCATCACATTCTCACAGAAGATCGACATAGTAACCGAGAATCTAGATGCCGAACCCCATTCCCCCCCCTCCCCGCCAAAGATGAATGCGATGCCTCTACAAAATAAACTTCAGGAGGATACTGGCTTTAGTGAAGCACTCCACTCTTTGTTTGATCTTCTGCTGACTACACATCCAGTAAAGTACAAGGTGACTGCGCGGTCCCTCTATAGTCCTCTAGTCTTTGCCAGGTACGGAGTATAGTGTCCATTCATCGTCCGGCTCCCACAAAACCAGCCATCTGATGCGTATGGCCCTCCGTCTCAGATTCACAAGTCAGTAGATTAGAATTGAATGGGGTCCTTTTCTGATCCTACGCATGGGTGCCGGTTTGTTTCCCTTCCATTGATTCCAGCGTTTCTTCATCTGACAAGGAACCTGGCATCCGCAAATTCTTGGGACTCTCCAAAGCCACCCTGGGTAACTTTGGCCAGCCATCCCTATCAAAGTTGCACACGGGGAGTAACTCTGTCCCATACGATATCTGGTCCATAATATTACTAATTCTTAATCTATCGAACTATCAAATACGTTGGTACCCAATTTTCAATACCAACGTATCCGACGACACATTTCTCAATCGAAGAGAGCAAAGAGTGCATTAATCGATGTAAATCGCATTACTGACAGGCCATTATTTTCATAGTTCGTTTCTCTCGCGGCCACCGCAATATTCATTCAGTTGACTTCACCGCGTTATTGGGAGTATTTAATGTAATTACACCAAACCAATTTTAGTGTCTGGATTACTAATAAATCTTAAAGGTCGGCAAATCGATCGTGTTATCATATTTTCTATTCTATATATAACTAAAAAAAATCTTAATAACTAACTAATAAAATAACTAAAGAGGCCTAGTCAACAATTAACAATTTCGGTACAGTATTAGTAGTAGGTAGTTCGGTACGGTAGTTTAAGGTCAGTTTTCATTTCTTTTTAAAGAAAACTAAATTACTTTTGGAAAAACTATTGGAAGATCTGGCCGGTACTCCCTGGAAGACGGTTAATTTGGTCCTTCGAAATCGCGTTAGCCGTCTGCTAATATCCAGCGATGAATTGTCAGCCATGAGGTGCCCGTGTCTGGCTCAAGGCTGACGGGGTTTCTACGTCACGCTTCGGTCCCCTTTGGGATCGTTGACGTTAGCGTCGTTGAGGTAGCGGTTAAGACGAAGTGGCATTTCCTGCGCCGCCTCCCCATGAGGAGAAGTCGATACGGTCTCGCCAGCCGGATCCTCCAACCGTGGGGAATTTCAAGCGGTTGCGGATTTGCGTGCCTCTTCGGGCCCTCTATGTTGGGGTGTTGGGATGTGCATGGTAGTCGGGGTTTCGGGGACAGTCACGAGTACTTCCTCAGGTATCCAACATCGGCGGGTAGTATCCTCTGACTGTTAGGTGGGGAGTTGCTGAGAGTAATTGGCCGGGATTCTCGCTCCGGTTGCAGTGTTGGGGCGCACTCGACAACGGGGGTTCGGAGGCAGTCGTAGATGCTTTCTGGGGGCACCCAACGTAGCGTGCTGGTATTCCACGACTGTCGCGGGTGGTGGCCGCCGACGGCGTCGTCGGGTTTGGGCCACTTTCGGAGCCTGAGCTCGAACGGGATGAACTGGATCGGGACTCCTTGATTCTAAGTGCGGCTTGCTGTCGCCTCAGTGAAAAAGGTTGTCCAGATCTGGCTTGCTCGGCTTGGGTGACGAGTACCACAAAGAGGAGAGGTTTCGGGGAGACGTAGAACTAGATTTATCTAGACATGGGGTCAAAAATGATTTTTAAATTTTTACTCCTGGTTGTTAGTTAGTAGGTCTCCCTAAAATTTAACAACGGAATTCAAATCGTGGGGTCCCAAAGGGGCAAGGGTATACAAAGTTTTTTTCTATTTATAAACTTTGTAAAGGTAATAATTTCGCCAGTAGTAAGAATAAACTTTTATTGTACTCAAAGATAATTTTACTGATATTATTACTAAAACAGTTAGCTATAATTATTGTTTTACTATGATATGATGCTTAGAGGAAGTTTGAGTATGGAAGCTTTGAAGATGATAGAAGGTTTGAGTAAAGCGGTAAACGTAAGGATATGACATAAACTCTTTTTACTATCAAAATGCTGGGTCTTCAGATATTCAACCTGGAATTCTTTATTACAGTACAAGGTGTTAATTACTATGACATACTAATTCGAAAAAACGGAGATCTTTTTAATACTAATCATGGTGGTGCATACCTAGAAACCGCATGATGTTGTAATCGTAATTGTCATGATTATTAAAAAAAAAAATTAATAAAATTGAGGTAAACTTTCGTAACTTATAAAAGCTCGATGCCATATCATGCCAAGTGGTACAACATTTTATTTTGGTATTTCAGATTGTAATAAGAATAAAAAATTACAAGAGATGGAAGAAAGGTAGTGGTTGTTATCTTAATACGAAGTTCCCACAGCGCCTACAAATCAAGATAACAAGCGAAGATAAGACAGGAGTAGAGAAAAATATTTACACTACACTCCCAAATGAACTCGAAATACAACAAATTCTTGCCCTAATTCTTTTGCAAGTTTTTTTTATATAACCCCTTTATAATGTACACCAGAGAAAAGTATTAGATAATATTTTGTCTTTATTGTTTTTTTGTGTATTTGATGTTATAAGCGATGTCTTATTTTTCTAAATTCTATATATAATTTTTGGTATGTTAATTACATGACTCATAACTATATAATGTACCTACATAAACACCTAGTTGCCTTAATAAAGACTAAAGATTACATATTTGTAATATGTCTATCTGTCTGTATTTTTCTATCTACATTTGCTTTACATGCATCATATTAATATACTATATCGTGAAAATTTGTTTTTCATTTCATTTTGGAAGGGTTCAATTTTGAAGTATGATTATAGTAAATATTGAGTTTGAAGTATTATGTATTTACACATTAACTATTTGGCAGAGATCGATGACTCTTACAGAAAAAACAAATCAAATAAATAAACATTACTTATATTTATATATTTACATTTTTAGTCGCGTGTTTTTTTATATAATTATCATATCTTAAAAAACCTGAATGGAAACGCGATACTTTGAAAACAACAAATAAACATAACAATTGATCTTACGATCTGTGTAACCGTTTTATTTCATTTCTAAAGTTGGCTAACAAAGTCATATTATGCTTTTAAGTTTTAATTAAATAAAGATATTAAAATGAATCCCAAAAGTTCCTAAGTTTGAAGAGACAAAAAATTAAGAATAAATGTACGTTTCTTTTAAAGCTTTACGGAAACAATGCTGGGAAAAAATATTATGAAGTGATATTTTTTAATTACTTTATATGAGTGGAGAGAAAAATTTAATCATATTTTCTTACAGTCCTTACAAAACCTCTACTATCTTTACTCTTTCTTCGATATCATTTCTTCACTCACAACGGATGGATTGTACTGAAACTTGTTTATTTTGAAACTTCTTTGATGGTTCACACAACGTCTTGATATGTTAATAAATCCTTAATTTTTTTTTTAACTTCTAGATGTTTCAGGGTCAAATTAAAGTTAATATGAGTTATTTAAAAGAAAATATATTAATTATTTTATATTTTGGTTAAGTTTACTTTACTTAATACAACGTTATTTATTCAAATTTAGACATATATATATTTATCAAAGATACATCATCTGGTTCAAACCTGACTACCCGTTTCTCTAAAATAATAAAAATGCCTATATTTTTTAAACATTTGAAAAGTAACGTATCTTTTGAAAGAGTGAAAAGACGAGGATTAAGCCTTTGAGTTTTGCCTTTTAGCTAAAATCAAGACCCCTGAACAGATTGCGTGAATACTCACTCGTATACTCGTAACTAAGAATATTAATATTTCTATTTTGTAAATTATTACAATTGTTTATAGTATTAACTGATTAAATAACTGATTCATTAATAGTAATGTTTCAACAGCGTGATTTTAATAGCAATTTGAATATTATGTCTAAAATAATAATAGAAACTAAAACAATAAGTACATTTAGGTTCTTAATATAAGTAATTCGGGTGTGACATCGAAAGCTTTTTCATAATCTAGCACTATAATGTAGAGAAGAAAGAAATGTAGGTTAGAAGAAATCCGACTAGTATATAATTACTCTTCTGTGAATTTGTAAATGTTTTAGAGAACGTTTAAACAAAACCGTTTTAAATTTGGTGTACGGCTCGTATTAAGTATAAGATTACATAGAAGATTAGGATCTACATCGGAACTGTAAATAAACGATCTAGAAAAGAAACCATTAAAATTCTGGAGGTCTCCAGTTCTTTTACAATGCTTTGAAAAGTGTGATATTTTTATTGAAGGTTTCGCTAAACTTTAGAAAAGTAATATAAACTTTATAATTAATTCAAAAATATTTGAATCTATTAATGACAGAGATGAAATAGATCTAGATATACTTATGCAGTCCTATATAAACGTAATTAGTGCTTAGTCGTGGGCTACGTTGAGAGTTCTTATACCTTTGTGACATATTTCATCTACATAATAAATACCTATATTATTTTTTATGTTATAATATAATTTAATACAGCCTATCATTTATTATACATAGTCTTTATAAAGTACTACTTCTTCATTTTATTGAAACAGAGGATGTTACGGTTATACGTATTAGATTGTTTTGATGTTTTGATTTTTTATATATCATTAATAGAGACGAAGCTTCTTAGCATTCCATGGATTCACCGTGCGGGTGCCGGGCCCATCGCGTTGCAAGAAGTAGAGCGCAAATAATGCCTGGGACTTGCGACCCAGGTGTAGGTTTAAGGTGCCCCTTTCCTATGCGCATACACGCTCACCTTCACTGTTCACGCTGCTCTCCTTTCCTAACCAAATATCGTAAAAAATTACTAAAGCTGTCTTTGAAATACGTTCCAGAAATGAACTGATGATCGTTCTAGACAGGCCGAGATCCTTAAATAAATTGTAGAGAGATTTTACTGTAATACCTCTCGTTCTTACTTCTACAGCGTACAAAATAACTATAAATTTATTCCTGATCAGTTCGTTACATAATTCGTAAAACTTGTTAAGCTTAAATGTGTGATCTTTGGGTATGTTTGTTTCCTAGGGTACAGTAAGCTCCGCAAGTATAACGCGTTTCAGTTGTTTTGAGTACAGGAATAAGTCCGGCCTAGATGACGAAACACAAACATCCCCGGGAATTTTGTATTGCCTTTCATACGTGTCCATCATGAGAGTCCAATCAAGAGACGCGTCTAAGATGGAATGAGGTTTTAGTTTTGATTTTTTGGACGAACCTGCCTTTACGAACTCCACTGCTATTTTGGTGGTTGTTATACCCTTCTGCGCTCTTGCTACAGAAAGACTAACCGCTTCTCGTATGATTTCTAATACTTTATCATGGCGACGCGAGTATTTACCTCGTTTTAAAAGTACCCTACACCCTACTAGCAAGTGTTTCGCGGTTCCTACTGCCTCCCCACAGATGTTGCAAGATTTTTCGGTGGCTTTGCCCCATCTTACTAAGTTACTTTGATCTGGAAGAGTCATTTGGAATGCGTTAAGATAAAATTTTAATAATGCTGGGGACCAATCATGAAGCAGGGTGCGCCATCTCAAAGCTAGTGGAATACAAAAATCTCCCATGGTCACCCATTCACTTTGCAATTCTAAGCTCATCGCGTGCAACCGGTAATTATCGTTTTCATCTTGCCGAATAAAGGATTTTATTATTCCTATGTCTTGATCTTTCCTACCTGATCCTAGCCCTGCTTTTTTTCATTGAGCACCTATCATAAAATGCTTATGGAATTGAAGTCGTGACTCTAGCTCTGCGGCAATTTTATCTTTTGGGAGAGATCATTTTAGTATCATCATTGGATTTTGAGATGATATATCTTTTGGTCCCTCTTAGGTGTTTATAGAGTTCCGATGGTTTCTTTAATTTTAACCCAAAATTATGTCGGTCTCTAAATAAGGCCGAAGAGTCCGCTGAATACGCTAACCCGAGCCATGACTTCAATTTCCTTATGACGCTTGCATCTAACTTCAACAAAAGGGTCGTATGGATATCGTAAAAGAGGAAAGACCAATTTAGACGTGGTGTTAAATAATTCTCGTATATCGAAGCCGTTTTGATGTTACTTATTGGTTGATTGTCTATCTGTTTTAGATCATTCAAAAAACTATCGACTTATTATTTTATTATTTTTAATTATTAAAACTTCATTGCACAAAAAAAATGGTACAACTGACGGTCTTAAAACACTTATAAATGAAATATACTATACTATACTGAAATAAAGAATAATAAATACAACACAATTATCTTATCGCTATAAAATAAACTAAATACGAAAGTGTAAATAAATACAGATACTCAAATTTAATAGTCAGGTTGTAGATGAACAATAAATATTCAATGCGTTCTCTCATGAAGATATTCGCAAATGCGCTTCTTAAATATTTGTTGGTTGGGAGCACGACGAAATGTATCAGGAAGGCTATTCCACAATTTAATGGCGTGTTTTGTAAAGGAATTAGACAAAAAACCAGTATGGTGCGAAGGGATACATAAACTTAAGTTCGATGATGAACGGAGATGAAAGTTATGAGTTGTCCTCAGTTGTTGAAATTTGGACTTCAAGTACAGAGGAGAGAATGAATCATTTAAAATAGAAAATAACTGACAGAGAGTTCTTGAAATTCTTCTTTTACGGATGGGAAGCCAGTCCAACTTAGAACGATATTCAGATATGTGGTCATTTACGTAAGTAAAAAATAAAACGAATGCAATTATTGACGAGACGGTCCAATTTATTTAGATTGGCTTCAGAGGTATTAGAGTAATATACATCAGCGTAGTCAATAAGTGGAAAAATAAGGGACTGCACCAATAGAGTTTTAGTTCGAATGGGTAAAATGTTTTTGTGCCGATAAAGTGAACGTAACGAGTACGTAACTTTTCTACATAACTCAGTTATATGGACACTCCAACTAAGCGTATTATCAATATGAAGGCCGAGATTTTTTACAGTTGCGTGAGTGGTAATCTAACAGTATTATAAGTCACTGGTGTTAGTGAAATGAGAGAATACCACCTTGCGGGACACCGGATACCAAGATGCACCACTCTGACAAAATTTTGTCAATGCAGACGGCCTGCTGGCGATCCCGAAGATAAGAGGAGAACCAGTTCAGTTCCTTGGAAGAAATATTAAAATGTCTTAAAAGAGCGAGAAGTATGTCATGATTAACTGCCTTAAAAGCTTTAGGAAAATCAATTAAAACTAAAACAGTTAATTGAGAGTGCTCCATAGCTTCTCGGACATCTTCAGTAACTTTGAGAAGAGCTGTAGAAGTGTTGTGACCAGGACGAAAGCCGGACTGAAAGCTACTTAAAAGATTGTTCTTTAAAATGTAGTCAAAAAATTGTTTGTGAAGATTGCTTCAAGGATTTTGGATAGGTAGGGTAATTTAGATATGGGACGAAAATCATTGCAAGCAGTGGGATTAGAAACTTTTGGAAGAGGAAGGACATGGGCGCTCCGCCAAAGTTTAGGAAAGTACCTATTGGATAAGGAAGTATTAATGATATGAGTCAGAGTGGGTAGGATAAAATCAAGTAATGTGACAGTCATACGCCGGCTGATATCGTCCTCGCCAACAGCATTTGATTTAATTGACAGCAAAACTCTTTTAATTTCTTCCTCGGAGACTAAACAAAAAGAAAATGAGACATTAGTAAGATTTGGCAGGGAAAATATATATGAAATGGTTTTGAATTTAATATTATTGTTAAGAGTAGAAACTTTAGAATAATGACGATTTAATTCATCACATTAAAATGAGTTTAGACCAGTGGAACTATTAGATGGCACTGCACCTAGAGTCTCAAGAAACTTCCATGTCTCTGCCGAGGACGATAATGATAATTTATTATGGATATGGAGCCGTTTGGCTGCTCCTACCATCTGATTGCAACGATTTCTTAAAATTTTGTTAAGATGACAACAGTTATTCGAATTTAGGTGAAGTGCTAATTTAGTAGAAAGTTCTTCGCTCAAAAATAAGATAGAAGTATCAGTCGAATTTAGAGAGAGAAACGAACCAGTGCTACAAGCAGAGTAATAAGACTCACTACCAGACATTATATCTATATACGTATAATTCAATATATAATATAAAACGATAAACTATTTGTATAGTATAAATAAATAACTTAATATATATAAAACAATATTATATGTATGTCGTAGAAAAATATAAAAAATTATATATAAATAATGAAACGTAAAGTATACTACTGTATATTATAAAACTAAATACAAAATCTACACAACCTGCCATGGAAATGTAGTTTTATAAACTTTGGCAGACAAAAATAGTGTTTGCACAAGCATTGCATCACCTTCAATATGTTACATACAAAAGAAGAAAAAAAAAAACAAACTAAACATTAAAGTAGACTGAATAAAAAAATAAGTTCATGGCCAAAAATATCTAGAGTAAATTATTAATAATAAAAGTAATAAATTGATGTATTGAGTAATGACTATCGTATCTAACGATGGAATGCGCACTTGGTAATCGATTTTTTTACCTAAGAATTTGAGCGGAGCTGCGTCGGTAATCGTAGTAACGCCCTTACCGCCTATTATTAGACCCGGATCGTAAGATGTATATCTGGTGTTCCGCCTACCCAGACATAGACTGTAGCATTTATATGGTTTTGTCCTCAATCCGTCCGTCCAAGGACAGAAATCCTCCACAACATTTAAAAGTAGCAGATATTGTTTTGGATTACGTGTCAGTATCGCGAGATCATCTGCAAACGCTAGTATGGATTCTGTGTATTTATTATATTCATATTAAATATATATGTACGTAATACAACATGACGCCATCGCATCAGTTACATTTCTTGTAAAATTCAATTCCCTGATACTAATTCTTAAAGCTTTACCCACCGTCGGTCTCGAGCTCACATTTATCAGGATGTTGTGACTGAAAAATAATGATTTAGCAATATTTTGAGTAATAAAAAGTGCTGTCGGCTTCAACTTCTGTAATTCAGTTTCAATCTGCGCGAAACTGAATGTAGTGTTGAAAGGAATACGAAGCTGTACTGCGTTAATTCCTATAAGGATAAAGAAACTATTATACTGTTCCAGGATATATGTATTGTATTTGTAAGTCCTGGAAGGGCTTTTGAATGTGAAACAAAGATTAATTTATAAATATTTATAGCTTAATTAATTAGCTCTGAGTGATTTTTATGTCAATTTGAAGTCTCACTTTTTAAGAATATTTAACTTAGCATATCTTGTCGCCATGTTTAAGGCTCTCTCTTCCGAAAGGCCTCTGGAAGCGATCAGCTAGGCCAAGGCAAATCCTTGGTCCAACAAGGTTACATATGACTGTCTCCACTGATTGCTAATACCAGATTGCTTTGTGTTTGAAAAAGATATTTTAGTTCGTAAATATTTTAAGAGGTTTAAAAATAATAAAATATCTAAGAATATTCACTCATTACTACTATAATATACACACCACTAACTAATTACTCATATTTTAATATTCATCACAGACTGTGTGAAACCATAGGCCCGGTGATAGCCTCTGCAACTGATGGCCATGGTGATTGAACTGGATTTTGACTCGCTACTTTCATTACTGGTAACGGAGTCTTCGGCTGCTGTATCACTCCTCCACCAGCAATTTAAACGCCACAAATGGAGTATTACATTAGCCGCTAGCATTCTGATTAGCCGCTACCAAAAGTATCATGTGTGCTATGATTCAAAGATAGTCTCATTATTTACATAAGATTGTATCTAAAATATTATGGTCTTATTAGAAATAAGTAAATTGATTCATATGATCACTGTTTTATCTAGCAAGATAATACCAGACAGTAAAACCGATTATTTTTATGGTATTACATCGTTTTGAAGATTTGTATTAAAAAAGGAAACAAAAATAAGATGCGTGAAATATATATTTAAGTCCTTGCGCCTATTAAGGACGAAAAATGGTGTATTTTATCTGAATAGGGTTAATATTAAGGTTTGGTGTTTTTTAGAATAAGTTGGTTGTAAATTTGCAGTAATGTTTTGTGGCAATCGGATAGCATATTTGGCAAGTCCGTCGCGCCTTGGGCTAACGTCGTTTTTCCGTTTTTGTTCCGACATTATCGCCTGGAAGTTACCGCAATTTTACAATAGTTTTATGTCCCATTTGATTAGTACGCATTATACTGATTTCATCACAATATAATTGCATACTAATCCCATAAGCCAGTAATAATATTATAACATGACATGAGAGGTCATGTTTGTTGGGACAAGGGCGATAAGGTTGGTACGAGATTGAAAGAGGAAAATCGAACTCAATATTGCTCTGACAAATTGATTCGATTCCCTTCGCAACTGTGGATGTTATCCCGAAGGATAGAGCGGGTAAGAAAGAGGGTCGATCCGCGGAGACCTTCACTCGTAAATAAGACATTGTCAATGAACACATTCATCGCAGTTATTCGTGTGAAAGGAAGTTGATTGTAAAGTATTGGTAACATGTATTAACAGTGCTATCTATAAATGTATCTTTATTTATACAATAATATTTTTATTTAAAAGAGTATAATAAACCATATATTTTTTAGGTATGCATATACAAGCCCGCAGATAGTTCATTGCAGATTTATGTTATTTTTGTTTGTATATCAGGTTGTACACACGAAAAATACTAGACGTATGTTGACGATATTAGGGTGGTGTTAGTTAATCGGTGTTAATAAATCGAGATAGAATTTTTTTTTATAATAGAATAATAAAAGTAGGTATTAGTTACATTTCTGAAACACTTGTCGAATATCTAGTGACTCAAGATTGAATATCACTTCTTAGGCTTAGAGATGTCTAGATTATCAATTATAAGATATCTATGCGAAATAACCCCTACATAGTATCACTGTATTAATATAAGAGCACTCATTTCTAATACTATTAAGTGCCACTGGCTCAAAATAAAGGAGGTTAGTTCTATTGAAATCTATACAAGTAGGATTCGAACTCAAGATTTCAAAGTACTTCCCAGTTCGTTTCGTCTTATCCAAAATACTAAAGTTAAACTAATCTAAAAACGATATTCTATAGTGCTAGTGATATAGTGATAGTGCTTTTTGAGGATATTATTATATTTAATATTATTGTTATTCCTTAAAGTAAAAACTCTAATCGATGTTTTGCCCTATTCTGAGCACCGAGACAAAACTGTTTTTCTGGGTTTGGTGGGTAAAGAATATATATAAATAAGAACATAACTTCTAAAGTACTTCTGAGGTGTAACACACTCGTAAATACTATTAATTAAATATCAGATAGTTCATTAGAACATGTTTAGATCGGTATTTTCCTATACTTACATATAAAAAGAAACATGCAATTAAACGTTAAATAGAAAGAGTAAATGCAAATTCAGTAGGCAATTTCTTCTCGATTTCACCAAAAACATCTTCAGGGGAGATTCCATATTATAAGGGAATAAAAAAAGAAAGAAAGAAAGAAAGGAAGAGAAGTTTAGAGATGCATCAGTCGATGTAAGCCGCATTACTCGAAGGCTATTATTTTCACAGATCGTTGTATCCGTGGCTCAGCGCCAGACACTTTCGATAAGTTCTTTTAATGTATTAACATCGAAGACGTTTTAGTAAATTATATATAAATGTTTATTATTAAGCATTGTAGTAATTAAAATTTTTAAATTAAACTTAATCTCCTGCAGCTAGACAAAGTACAGATGTAGGTATTCGAATTGTCTCATACGCCTTGATAGTACATATTAATGGTAATTAAATTTGTAACATTGTTTGTTTGTTTACCTAAATAATTATTTTTATCTTAATTATTCAAATTGCTTGCTTGTTGTTTTTTCCACTTCATCGAGATATAAAAGAAATTCATATAATATAAAAATGTAAAACTTTTAATAAGACAAAAACTTCATGCATTCAATAAATCTTTATCTGGTTAAGTTTTAAACAACAGCAATTCGGGTATTTCCCGGAGATGAATATTATATCTGTAACATTCCAAATAACTAAAGTTCTGTCTACGTAAATTTTGAGTTGTATGTCTCGAAGTTATGAAATGAAGGTTACAATTTGCATAATGTACAAGAATTAAAGAACTTATTTCCTAAAATGATTTAACTCTTAAATATCGACATATTCATATATAAAAAATAGGTAAAAAAACAATATTTATGTATTTTTACACATTTGTTTATTATATATTCAAGGCTGCATACTAATAACTTTTTATTAAATATAATAATAATAATTATTATTATTATTGTTTAGCAGGAATTAACATGACTTGTCTATAGTAAGCACGTACAAGGTTACAAGTAAAGGCTATTGGAATCATTATTTCAGTCGTTAAATTTAACTACTTTAAGAATTACTTTAAGTTTCTTAGGTATTAGAGAGAAAAAGACGGCAATACAATTATTCACTTAAGAATTTATCATCCTTCAGAAATGTTATGTACCGAATTAATTACATTACTTGTTTTTACATTCGGATAAAATAATACAAACTAAAGGCACACAATTCAAACAAATGTGACTATATTTACATAATAACACTGTGAATCTGTTCTGCTCGTAAGTAAATATAACATAAGTCACTATTATGACGTCATATCTCTTTATATTCACCGAAAATAATTGTGACTTTATAGTACTTCTTAAGATGAATTAACTTTTTATTTGTTTAAAAGTTCTAGTCAAAAATGTGAGCAAATTTATGATTTTAGTTTCCATCCAAAAAACTTACGTATTACTGACTGCAGTTAAAAAAAATATTAACCATGTTGAATTTTATTTCTCAGAGACGTCAGAAATAAAATTGGGTTTTATTTATATTGTAATTACTCATTATTATCTTCGTACACAAAAAAACTGCAGTTTTCTCTCCAAGGCCACAGAGCCAATAAAATATAACCATCCTCCTCCTAATCGCATACATGCTTCGTTACTATTTCGAGTACATTGACTTCTGTATTAAAACTCCAAGTTTAATTTCTTTAAAATTAAATTATTTAACTTTCAAGAGAAATCGAAATCAGGTCAAACAAGGGGGTGTAAGAAAATTTAGATTCTTAAATAAATTACTATGTACCTGGTATTTATATATCATAGTTCATAAATTGGTATGAAGTATGCCATATTATATATATATATTATGTAATTTATTATTTATATTTACATTATGCTGAATATTTTGCCTTCTTCACTTGTTATACTAATATTTATAGATGGAATTATGTAACCATAATTTTATGTAGATGGTAGAATCGGGACGGCCCCTCTCCGTGACCCAGCGACTTGTTCGCATACTCATATATATCTACACAGATTCACACGCACTCAGCGACACTAGTTCAAACAATACAATAAGCGCGTTTGAATTTTTCTTACGCGAAATTATCATAACTTTAATCGTCCGTGTCAATTACTTTTCATTTAGTTTATTTAATTTTATTTTAAATAACAAGCCACACTATCTGAATATTCTTAATATACAAAATAAGTAAACTTAATAATGGAATTACATTTCAGTACCTGTCATTAGTGACTTTATAAATTATATTTAATTCAATACTTTTGAAACTACAGTGTGTTCTGTTAGTTAACTAATATGGCAAAGATACAAAAGAAAATTATAAATTATAAAACTCCATATTTTAGTAAAATTTTTTTTTTTTTTTTACATTCATGAGATCTTTAAACAGTTTTACTTAAAAATATGCAACTTTTTGCCGATCGTAGTAAATATTATTATTATTCATTATTGTAGCTCATAGAAATTTGTGTAAAACTTATCTAATTTCTTACGTGTCTAAGGTATAATATTTAAACAAATATGGGTACTATGTTTCAAGTCTTAATAAGATATATAATTAAACTCGAATAGGAAAATGCATAACTGTGTTCATCACGGTACTTCAGTAGAACGCATTGCACGCTTTGATTTATGTTTAATAAAAGTTTTACTACGAGTACCTTCAGCACCTTTTTCTTGAACGACGAAAAATCGTTCCAGATGCTTACAAACAAAATACTTCATATTGCTTTCTTCCATTTATATAGTTAAGAGAAAATTAAACAGAGACGCTAATTGATTCGTTGTCACTAATCTTTGTAAATATAATGTATATTTTGGGTAGACCTCGAAGAATTCGGTCTGCCCATTCATTTGTCCCCTACTTTCGAATTTTGGAAAAATTTCTTCACAGGAGGTCTTCTTATGACCGCCTGAGTCCGAAATGACCATTGGTCAAAAAGTTTATATATATATATATATATATATATATATATATATCTATATATATATGCGTGCGTGCGTCCAGATTCGACTTTTGTCAGCACGATAGCGGCCGCAGTTTCGCTCGGATCGCTTTCAAACTTTGCACAAAAATCAACCATCCAAAAATGAAGATCAAGTTCGTTAACCAGAGAAATCCGGTCACAGGGGGCGCTAGGGCCTCACTTTTTCTGATTTCAGTTTTTCGACCATAACTTTGTCCCTTTACAAAGGAGATCAATCGCGTTCATATTATATGATGTCTTTGATAAATACCTATAACTAATGTAAATAAACCGAAAACCTAACTTCAATAACTTAGGGGTGGGGGTAAAAAAACCGAAAATTCATAACTTCACTTCATAACTAAAAAAAAATCATAACTGTTTTCTGGTAAACATTCTTGCATCACAAGTATTTTTAATAGAAAGGTTATTTTTTACTCTAAATTTAGGTACCAAAAGTTTTTCCGTAAAAGGTACCGTTTCCGAGAAAAAAAATAAAAACCACTTTTAGCTTGTAAATTTTAGGTAGGTAAAACAACGACAACTTTTTTCTGGTAAATATTCCCTCTTCGCAAATATTTTTAATAGAAAGGTTATTTTTTACTCTAAATTTAAGTACCAAAAGTATTTCCAAAAAAGATACCTTTCCGTGAAAAAAAATTAAAACCGCTTTTTGCTTGAAAATTTTTGATGTAAACAACGGCATCATGTATTATTCTTAGGTAGTGAGTTATATTTTAAATGAGTTTAGAGTACACACGAGGTCTACCCACGCGTGTCCCCCTGCGGGCACGGATTTTTTTAGTTAATAGATGTTTCGTAAAGATATGTTCGTTCGAGTATCAATTTATCTTTTTGTCTCGGTTAAATGTTCAATTTTGTATTAATATATTTTTGTCCAATCAAAAAAATATTTTATATTTATTTTAAAGAAGCATTGTGAATTTAAAATTAGCAATTGAACATAAAATATTATTTTCAGTTAAGTTGTGTAAATATGATAAACATAGTATATAAAAAAGGAAGTAATGAGATTGTTCATGTTTCATTTTAAAGAAATTAAACCTTTTGTCCTCGATTCATTTACATAATAAAAGAGCACTTCTAAAATTTATTTAACATTATTAATCTTACGAAGTAAATATTTTGCTACTTTGCTACTTTTTACTTAATTGAGATGAAGAGTAAAAAAAAACATTCTGTTCTTTTTAGTAGACATAGATATAAAACTAAAACTCTAAGACGACTAGACTACTATGGATTCTATATATATATATATATATATATATATATATATATATATATATATATATATATATATATATATATATATGTATAGACTCTATATATATATACTCTACATACTCAGATATTTAACCCAGAAATTTGGTCATAATGTCGTTTTGTGCTCAAAAATTATGTTTCCATCCATTGATTGTAAACCAACATCCGTAACTTCAGTGGTTTATTTCATGTAAAAACTACAGACATACATACTCAGACCAGATAATAAGAGATTTAAACCAGAAATAATAATAATAACATTAAGTTTTACTACATTTACGAGTACCGTGAATGTGTAATCTATGATTTGTTTACTCGTTATCCAAATAAAACTACGACTCAGCTTAAAAAAAATTATTGTTTGTCAACAAACAATATATTTTTTTTGGATGTTGCAATTTACTGTTGAATTGTTGCATGATTTTTTTATATTATTTATTACTTAATACAATTTAACCTCCACAAATATAATTTTAACTCGCCGTCCCTACCGCAAAATTGTGAAATGAAAAAAAAGTGAAATTGTAAAAGTTCAGTCAAAATTTTGTCCTGACTTAAAATTCAGTGACTAGTTTATTTCACAGTTATTATTAGTTGTTTTAAAGCTGTTTGCTTTGCGAGCATATAGCCAGTTATGGTCCGAATTGGACATTCCGTGATGAGCGCAAAACAAAGCTTAAGTGAATTGTTTAACGGCACTGGCTCGGTCTTTGTGGACCAGAGCGATGGCCAGAGTCATTTCATTATCCAATTGTAAGCGCACTATTTCAAAGCAGTGTTTTCTACCGGAAATAGTTTTTCGGCAGAAAACTATTAGGCAGTCTCTATTTTACTTGGACGTTCATAAGTCGAGTGGGCTGGATGGCATTTCTCCATTGGTGCTACGAACGTGTGCCCCTGAGTTGACTCCAGTGCTAACGCGTCTATTTCGGTACTCCTACCTTAAAGGCGTAGTCCCGGTCTCTTTGAAGCGTGCCCTTGTCCATCCGATCCCTAAAAAAGGTGATAGCTCGGACCCAGGTAACTACAGACCTATCGCCATTACCTCTCTACTCTCCAAAGTAATGGAGAGCATTATCAATAAACAGCTCCTAACCTACCTTGACGATCACCAGTTGGTCAAAGACCGGCAATATGGCTTTCGCCATGGTCGATCGGCTGGTGATCTTCTGTTATATCTTACGCACCGTTGGGCAGCTGTTATTGAAAGCAAGGGAGAGGGTCTGGCAGTTAGTCTGGATATGGTGAAAGCCTTCGATCGTGTATGGCACAAGGGGCTTCTTTCGAAGCTACCTTCCTATGGGCTTCCCGAGAGTTTGTGCAAGTGGATCAACAGCTTCCTCACTGGGTGGAGCATACAGGTCGTTCTCGACGGTTTTTGCTCGGACCCCAAGCCCGTGAACGCTGGTGTACCCCAAGGCTGCGTGCAACTCTGTTCCTCCTGCACATCAATGATATGTTGGATATCTCCAACATACATTGTTATGCGGATGACAGCACTGGGGATGCGGTATATTCCGGCCGTGCAGGTCTCTCTCGGGAAAACGTCGACGAGTGCCGAAAGAAACTTGTATCTTCTATAGAGATTTCCTTGGGGATGGTCTCTGAGTGGGGTGAACTCAACCACGTTCAGTTTAATCCCCTTAAGAATCCCCGCGTTTACCACTAAGAAAACCCCATTTGTCGTATCACCGCTCTTCGACACCACCCCCCTCATTGCCTCGCCAAGTATCAGAATACTGGGTCTCGACATTTCGAGCGATTGTCAGTTTCGTGGTCATCTGGAGAGCAAGGCCAAGGCAAGTTGGCCTCGAAGAAATTGGGAGTGATTAATAGAGCGAGGCAGTATTTCAAACCTGGCCAAAGACTTGCGCTCTATAAGGCGCAGGTCCGGCCACACATGGAGTACTGTTCTCATCTCTGGTCCCGATCACCCCAATATCAGCTTCTACCATTTGACCGCGTACAACGGAGAGCCGCTCGGATTGTCAGGGACCCGGTACTCTGCCAACGGCTGGACTCTTTGGCATTGCGTAGAGACGTGGCTTCTTTGTGCGTCTTCTACCGCATTTACAACGGGGAGTGTTCCGAAGAACTTTTCGATCTGATGCCTGCCGCCGAAATCATCACCGCACAGCGCGCCATCGACTTCTTTACCATCCCTACCACCTGGATGCGTGGCGATCCTCCACTGTGCGGTTCTCAAGGACCTTTTTTCCACGTTCCACTCGCTTGTGGAACGAACTCCCTTCGGCGGTATTTCCAGATCGGTACGACATGGGTACCTTCAAAAAAGGCGTCTACTCCTACCTACAAGGCCGGCAACACTCTTGTAAATCCTCGGATGTTGCAAGAGTTCATGGGCGGCGGTGATCACAAGTCATCTGTGACCCGCCAGCTCGTTTGCCCTCCTCTTAAACAAAAAAAAAACAAAAAAAAAAAAGAAATAGTGAGTTTTCACTGTACATTATTAGTATGCTATTTGACCTGGCCGTCGGTAGATTGTATAGTGAAAGGGCTACGTCCGTGTCATAATTTGACGTGCGATCTGACCGCTCTTCAAAAGTTAGTGTCCACTAGGATGGCCATACCTATATTGAACCTATTAATGTTGTTATATTACCATTTTTTATATCTTAATGAATGCAGTGACTTGGCAAAGTTTTGATAGTTTTTCCTTGGCTTAGACAATAAAACCTAATTGTATACAAAATAAGTTCTCTAGCGGAAACGGGAAGTACCTACTACGTCTCTTTTTATGATCGATGAGTCAATGAATCAGTGACAAAATTAAAGAACTGACTTGCAATCATTCCTAAAGTACTAGCTCAAATAAAATATATTTTGGAAATATATCTAGCTATATAATACCCCCTTTGTCACTGAAAGTTGAACTTTCTACATTTCTTACAAAGAAGTATGAAAATGGTCCAAATCGCTTTGAGAAAGGGATAACACCGCCGTGCCCTTTGCTTTGACTTGTCGAAGGCTCTTAAGTGACACCAGATAATTTTATTATTGGAAATATACTTACCTAGTAGCTATTCATTACATTATAAAGCTATAGCATGTCATAATAAAGGTAATATGAAAGATATCAGGTAGATGCTAATAATAATGTCCTTTGGCTGCATTGTTGATACGGCGAAACATCAGCATAGCTGCACGTTTGGCTGTACACAATGCGGTATTGCTACCGACGCTGTTATACGGCAGCCAAACGTGGGTAACACAGAAAAAGAATGTAAGAAAGATGAATGCTGTGGAGATGGGATCTCTTCGCAGAATATGCGGAGTCAATTTAGCTGATCGAATCCGCCATGAAGAGATCCACAGAATGGCAGGTACTAGCGAAGATGTCACGGTGAGAATGAAGAAGAACGTGCTCAGGTGGTTTGGGCACGTCGAACGAATGAGTGATGAAAGAATGGTAAAAAAATATTTATATAGGAAAAGTGAGCGGTAAGAGAGAAAGGGGGAGGCCTCGAGTGACCTTCGAAAACACAGTATCTATGATACTGGAGGAAGGTCACGTAAAAAGTATGAGGACCCCCCGGAGGGTATGTATGAAGAGGTTGATGTCTGTGGCCGAGGCGAAAGAGGTATGCAGGAACCGTAGCGTTTGGCGCTCCGTCTTCTCTGGCTACCCAGCAAGGGATATGGCGTGAAGCTAAATAAATGAATAAATAAATAAATAAATAGAGATATGATATTATGTGATGTATCACAATACGATTCGTGCGATGCTTTTTCCTGGCTAATAAATTCAAAATTACTTGTAATTTACGACTTTATACGTTTCGCAAACAACAACAAAAAAATAATAATTATGACAAATGTTGTGCTCGCTTTAATTCACAATCATTGATGAAGGTTGATTTATTTAACTTTTGTTTATGAATGTTAAGGACTGAAGACGTTTGGCAGTGCAATATATTTGTCCATGAACTGTTCGTCGTCTCCATGAAATTATATTTACTGAATAAAATAAAAACAAGCGGTTGATTAAAATTATTTATCAAAAATCTCTTCCGAATTTCAATTAAATTATTATATAATAATCAATATTTTAACATTTTCATGAGTACTACAGGTGAAAAAAATTAATTTAATAAATGTTAAATAATTTAAATTTAACATAAATTTGGAATGTCTTTGATAAATCTTGTATTGATTTATATTATCATAAAAAATTATTAATGTACCATATTACTAACAACAAATTGTACTCTTAAATATACAATAATTGACTTGAACATCATTTATTATTCACTAGTGATAAGAGAAACGTACTGAAAAACAATAAAGTGTTTTTAGTTTACTTATATTATGTACTAAGAAGATTCAAAGTACGTGATTAATAAATCAAATAATAATTTAAATATTATAATACTTCAAATAATAATTTGAACTACTTACTTACGAGTCATTGACAAAGACTATTAACGTTCTCATAATTTAGTCACGTTACGTTACGTGTAGTAACGTTGTCATAACCTACATAAACCTACACAGATTACGAAAAATAATTTATATTATGGAAATAAAAAAACATGGCTTAATATAGTTACTACTACATAACAATTTATTTAGGAACTCAAATTTTCTTAATTTGTCGTCGGATTGCTTCGATCGCGTATTGCAAAAGAGACTTCGTTCGAACCTTCGTTCCTATGGACTTCCCGAGAGTTCATGTAAGCTGATTGCTGGCTTTCAGATCGTTCTCGACGGTATTTGCTCAGACTTCAGGTAAACTGTTAACGCCGGTGTACAAAAAGGTGGCGTGCTATCTCCAAGTCTGTTCCTTCTGCACTTCAATAATATGCTGGATAATTACATCGCTCTTCGTTATGCAGATGACAGTACTGAGGATGTTGTAAACAATTAAAGGGGGAAGTGATTATATGTTTGTAGCATTATATTTGACAGAAACCTGCTTGAAGACAAACTTTTGAATAGAAAACTTTTTTTTTCTAAATAAAAATTTTAAAATGAACATAATGGAAATGGAATCCAATATTTGAAATTTAACTAGCTAATTAATTAAATACGACACATTTAATTTTATCTTCAACTGTGGTAATACGTAAGCTATATATATATATATGCTCGTGAACGGGTGCTGCTTGCGGTGACTGGTTGTGTAGCAGGCCTATTTTTATTTTTTATTATTATTATCATTATTATTTTTTTTTTTTGCTATTATTATAATATTTTTTTTTTTTTCATTATATTGCGACGGTTCTAGTTGTTCCAAAATAGCTTTTAAGATTGACATTTGTGAAACAGTGATCACAATGTAAAAAAAAATATATCCGGCTGAGTTTGTTGTGTGCTTCTTCTCAGACTAGGACGCGTTTGGAACCCTCATAGCTTTAACATTAAGTTGGAAAGTGCTTTTAAAGAAGGGCTTATTACGATAAATCTGGTATCGAAATAGGCCCTCCTGACACTTCCATTTTGAAGTACATAAGTGATCACTGATAATGATTCAAAGTGGAAAAGATATAAATAAAATAAAATAAATAAAATAAGTATTTTGGAAACTAATATCATAAATTTGCTCACATTTTGAACTAGAACTTTTAAAACAAATAAAAAGTTAACTCATCTTCACAAGTACAATAAAGTCACAATTATTTTCGGTGAATATAAAGAGATATGACGTCATAATAGTGACTTATGTTATATTTACTTGCGAGCAGAACAGATTCACAGTGTTATTATGTAAATATAGTCACAACATTTGTTTTAATTATGTAGCTTTAGTTTGTATAATTTCATCTGAATGTGCTACGCGACCGTTAGCCAGGGCAAATCCCTATAATAAGAGCCAAGACCATTCCCGCGATAAAAGTGCTGAATATTAAATACGGACGCAGCGCTTCATGTTCAATGAAGACAACACGCTCTCGGTGAGAAACGAGCTAGGAACTACTGGCACTACAGGCATTCTTGAATCAATCACCTACTTGGAATCACCTTTCTTTAGTTTAAATTAAATATATATATTATTTGTAACCTCGTAATATAATTTTATAACATAAATTGATAACAAAACATAGTAAATGTACAATTAAATAGTTTCAATTCGCTACACAACATTTCTGAAGGACGGTAATTTTCAAAAAGAATAATCCTATTGCTTTAATGTCTAATATAATTTAATTAATTATTAATGTTTATATTATTTAAGCCTGGCCTTCATTTCCAACCTTGTACTTATTTACTATACAGATATACTACACAATATTGTACATGTATGATACGATAAATTAATTATTATTTATATATATTATTATTATATTTACTCTGACTATCTGAATATGTTTACAAATAAAAAGTAAAATAATTTTAGAAAATTAGTTCTTTAATCCGTGTGCATTATGCAAATATTAACCTCCATCGCACAGCTTTCAGAGATAACTCATTGAAGTAGACGGAACTTCAGTTACTTGGAATGTGACAAATGTAATATCCATCTCCGGGAAACACCCTAATTGTTGTAGTTTAAAACTTTTTTTCTTAATTTTTTTTAAATTTTTCTGTAAATTGAAGAATGTATTAAAAGTTTTACATTTTCTATAATATAAGTTTCTTTTATTTCTACTAAAAGAAATTCTATTTAATAATTCGGTGATGTACAATAAAAAAACAATTATTAATTTTTTCAGTTACAATTTATGATTTTGGTACACAACCAAAAACTGTTATCAAATTAGTTAAATACCATTAAAATTTCATTTCAAGGTTTATAAGACCATACGAATATTTATACCCTAAATATGTCTATCAGATTATTTTCATTTCAATTAAATTTTTTATATACTACACTGCTCACAAATATACGTATATATATATATATACGTAACATCTACTAGAAGTCTCCGAAAAATCTCGGTAAGAAATGAAAAAAAGAACCTGTGAAAAAAGACAAATAAATTTAAAATTAATAAAAATAGAATGAATGAAGAAATGTTTATTAGTATTTATTTGTATACTGTACTATGAATACTGTATTTATTAGTATTTATGGGTATGTGAAAGCTCGACTATATATTATAAATGTTAGTTAAGGAAAAAGTGAAATAGTGCTGGCAGCAGTAGAATGGAAAATCATACGTGCATTAAAATCATATTTCAAAGTAAATTCAATTAGATAATCCATCAGAGATCAGCAAACGGTAAAGAAAGAAAATGAATACTTAAAATTTAAGGATACATCGAGAAACAAACGCTTTGCTATTAATTACAATCACTAACTTGTGTTACACTGCTCGCAAATCTGTTGTATTATAGAAAAAAATCTGATTCAGGAAGGACATCGAGAAAGAAGACAAAGTCATAGTGCTCTAGTTCTTTTAAGACGTAAAAAATTATATTATATTACGCATCGATCAAGTCAGCGAGTTACTAATCTATCGATAATTTAAGCCAATACTTTAATAGATTTTTAAAAAACTTAATTCCTGTTCCATAAAAATATAAATCTCACATATTTTAGTCAATAATTTTTGTTTATAATAATATAAATTGAATTATACAACATCATTTGCATTTTTATTTTGCTTTTGCACAAGCGAAATGTTTTTTAAATAAACACTTAATAGCTTATCAATTTCATAAATGATTAATGTTTTCAAAGAACTTTAAGACGGTAGTTCCAAAGTCTGGAGTTCGATCTGTACTTGCTATTTGTATAAGAGGGACTAATCTCCCATCTCGATCCAACGGCACTTAAGAGTATTAAAAATGACTTCTTTTATTTTATACCAGTTACACCTTTACGTGTTTATTTCATAGATATTACTTATTATAGTTGATGTATTTACTAATCTATGTATAGGATATAGGCAGTAGTGTTTCTGAAATTTAAGCCAAAACAGTTATTATCTTAGCATTTGTTTCATATAAACGAAGTATGTATATGTACATAAAATTGTAATAACTTACACATTTTATACCTTATAAAGTCTCTGTAATCGATAATTAATAAATATTATAAATGTCTATCAAAGCGGGTGTTAGCTAGCTCAGAGTGACGAAAGCACCCATAGTGCTGAAAGTCTAACTCTGTATATATACGCGCAATATCGATTTTTTTATACACGAGACCTTCTGGTATGAGTGTGGTATTTTTAGAAAGCCCTTGGCCCATAGACCCAGAAAATGCATTTACACTTAGCAATATACCTACCGCCTCACCTCTACGGCCGTTTGAAAAATGAGACTAAAATTTAGTTTTTGGCTCCGCACCAGTATAAAATCACTTATTTCCACCTTGAAAAAGATTTTCCTAAAGGTCCTCGTCGAGACCTTTTCAACAAGCCCAAAAACGCCAAAATCCGACCACCGGTTGATGTGATATGACATTTTGAAAATTTTGACTGGCGCCTCCATCGATGATTACTTTGTCTGTGTGTGGGTATATTCGTAGTTTCAACTGATTTTGTTCAAACTTTCAGGGATTGAAGTACATCAAAAACTAAGACTTTTTTGTTCTACGACATTTCGATTAGGCCGCCATGTTGGCCGTGGCCAGCCCTCGAAAGGCCAAAAATGGCCATTTTTCGTACAGGGACTGTGGCCAAACCAGTTGACGTATATTGACAAATTGGGCATCATTGGAAAGGTCTCAAGCTTATCTTTTGAATAATGTCCATTTTAATGGCAAAAACATTTGTTGGCGTGACATTTTTGGTCAAAAGGCAAAAAATGGCCAACTGGCCGGGGACAGATCGGCCATTTTCTCGAAAACAGCGCCAACGATTTTTTCGAAAATTTCCTCATTTGTAGCCCCAAATTAGAGCTAAAATTTGGTATATAGCACATATCTGGGAAAACTCGTAATTTTGAGATATGGCCCTGAGAAGTTCAAAAAATCATGAAAAATGACCAAAAATGGCCAAAAAATGACTTTTAAAGCCAGAATCGTACTCACAACACGGTTAAAATTCAATGCTAGTTGCACAGTGAATAAACTCACTAACGCATTGCCGTCTGTAACAATAAAACAAAATTTACAGAAAAAAATCCGAATACTGAAGAAATTCTGTTTTGAAGCAATGAATTAAAAAAATAAATGGAAACTGAAAAAATCAAATGAAAAAAAAATCGGGCACCTGTGGGAATCGAACTCGAGGTCTCGTCTTTGTCATTACAACGCTCATCCTCTGAGCCAAAACACTCTCATTTTGTCAGAGGCAACTATTCCAAATAATAATAATAATAAATCAATTTATTTCAGATAATTCATCCATAAGTGTTAGTAACATTTTAACTTAAGTAACTAATGTTATAATAGTACTCGTAGTTAGTATTCAACTTAACAATCTCAAATTATACAGAAAAATAAAATTAATAAAATGCACAAAATTCATAAAATTATTAAAATTAAATATAAATTCAATTCAAATAAATATAAATTCAATTCGAATCAAATATAATTAAAATCATAAAATACTATTAAAGAAATAAAATAAAATAAAATTCATGGAAATCATCGTTCTAATTATTTATTTTTTTTTAATTCTACAAATAACTCAACGCTATACTCCTACAGTCAGTATACGCTACGCTTCGATGCTACGTGTACACTATCCCAGGACCTCCAGAGGGGAGCGTCTAGCTTTAACGCCAATATGCTGAGAAGACTGTTGGAGCTGTTCAGTAATCTTGTCATTGCGGACGCGGTCCGCTTTCGTATTACCGCATAGAAGTCGTCTACACGAGCCTCCGCAAACATTGCCGATGCACTGCAATATCGAGGCTTCCTCAACAAAGCCCTCAGCACATTGTTGTACTGAACACGCAGTGCGCTATATGTCCGCCGCGTATAGTTCTCCCATAGGCTGCACGTGTAAAAGGACTGGCAATAGGCTTTAAATAATATTAATTTTACCTCTGTCGAACACCGTGCAAATCTACGGGCCAACATATTGCCTCTAACCGACAGAGCCCTGCGCTCCCGCTCGATATCACTATCATCACCCAGGCGTTCATTCACAATATGACCAAGGTATTTAAATTCAGATACTAGTTTCAGAGAAGTTCCACACAGATGTATTTTATATCAACTCCGGTCTTAAACTGCTATCCTTTTCAAGCTTCTGCCATAAAATTTTATAGGATACGAGGATACGAGGATACGAGATACAAATGCCTTCAACAGATCCAAAAAACACGCAAACACATGGGTCTTTCTATCCGTGTAGTACCTTACAGCTTGCTTGAGACACAATACTGCGCTCTCAGTTGACAGCTCTGATCTAAAACCGAACTGCGCATCGTGTATGTTAATTGTTCTGCTAAGTTGAGTATCAAGCAAGCCGTCACGCACTTTGGCTATGATGGTAGCAAGAGATATCGGTCTGTAGTTGGTTCTGTCCGCCGCATCCCCCGCCCTATTCTTGATTATAGGCACGACTATTGTCCTTGTCATCGAGTCCGGCAGAAAGCCGTGGCTTATACAAATATTGTACAACAAAACTAGGACTCTAGGAAAGTGCACACCAGCGTGTCGCAGATGCTCAACACTCAGGCCATCATGTCCAGGCGACTTTCCACGCTTCATACCCATTATTGTATCTACTACTTCGCTAGACGTGAAACGTACAAAGCTTTCCCCATTATTTATAATATCCCCCCTGCCAGCCTCGGCGAAATTGAACTCACAGGGATCCACTGTAAATTGTGTTTTAAACATATTTGCTATGTTACGGCAACCGCTCACTCCCCTACTTCAGCCGGAATATTCGATCTTGTATTCAGTTTGTCTGTTTGTTGCCAGAATTTTCCAAAATGTTTGTTTCTATATGACGTAGCCAGTATGTCCATTTTAATCTGTTCTGAATTGTCTTGGCACCATTTAAGTTTGTTTTTAAAGGCCCTACGAGAGTCCCTCATGTCATTATAGATAGTTCCATGTGTTGGTCAAATAAATGAGTATATATTTGCATGAAAAATAATCGCACAGCATTTTGTTTCCAATCCTTTTACAAAACGATTGATATCAAAACAAAAACTTCTCAACGAAGTAAATACCGAGTGACGAAAGCGAATCCACTGACAAAACTCCTGATATAAATTTTGCGACGAAAAAAACCACGAACATTTTTATTCACAAACGTAAACAAACACAAAAAATGTGAATGTGTTCGGAACGTTGCCAACTTGCCTTGATCAATCTAATAAAATAAAATCAAAAATGCAATTTGTGCAACGTTTCGAGCACATTCACATTTTTTGTGTTTGTTTACGTTTGTGAATAAAAATGTTCGTGGTTTTTTTCGTCGCAAAATTTATATCAGGAGTTTTGTCAGTGGATTCGCTTTCGTCACTCGGTATTTACTTCGTTGAGAAGTTTTTGTTTTGATACACAATACCGGATAGAAAAGAATGCTTTTAATTGAGGATAAATTAAATAAATAATTTAATTATTGATCCACGCAAAATATAACCTTGAAATAAATGATGTATAACAGAATTTATGATTATGATATAAATAGACGGGTTCTACATCACAATGAGTTGTTTCCAAACTCGTTTCTTAAGCATTAGTAGTGTTTAGTCTTGTGTTATCGTAGAAAATAATTTAAAAGCAGTATCTATTATGTATATTGTTTTATTATTATGGTTTATTTATTTATTTATTTATTTATTTAAATTCTTTATTGCACAACAAGGTACAAAGGGTGGGCTTAACGCTAAAGCATTTTCTACCAGCCAACCCAAAACGTGCAAGAAAATACGTACGAAGGCGGAGTGCCAAAAAAAAAAAAAAAAAAAAAGAAAACTATACAAACTAGATATCGATATATAGATATAATATATAAACTGTATACATACATAAACATACATAAACATACATAAATACTAACATACATACATACAAAGCTACAAATATATAAATAAATAAGTTTTATACATATACTTAGATATACTCAGATGGGAAAATAAAAGATTATAAACTGTTGAGGTAGAACTGTTTCACCTGTCTCTTGAAAGAGTTTCGTGAAGGTGCCTTACGAATGTTTTCAGGCAATTGGTTCCAGAGTCGGACAGCAACAACAGAGAAGGAGTCAGACATGAAACTAGTATGATGAGTGGGAACAGTAAGGAGTTGGTTTTCACTCGAGCGCAGAGGCCTATCGTGGGCATGCGTACGAAGTAGGAATTTATTTTGAAGATATTTGGGATAAGAGGGATTGTAAAGGATAGAGTATAAGGTGCAAAGAATTCTCATGTACCTACGTTCGCGAATCGGTAGCCAGTTTAATTGCGAGCGATAACGCGAAACGTGGTCAAACTTTCGAAGGTTGAAAATAAATCTTATGGCAGTATTTAACATGCGATCAAGCTTGTTGAGCAACTCTTCGTTTAAATTTACGTAGCAAACATCACCGTAGTCAATTATCGGCAACAGTAGACTGTTGGCAAGCTGTATTTTTGTTTTAATCTGAAGAAAATGTTTGAGGCGCATTAATGAATGTAAACTAGCATAAAATTTCCGAGACACTTCTTTTATTTGACAGCTCCAGCCAAGACAACGATCCATCGTTAGGCCAAGATTTTTAACGTTGTTACAAAACGGTATAGAAATATTGTTAAGTTTTAATTTAGAAGAACAGTCATTAATTTTGGCTAGTTGCTGTCGGCTACCAATTATAATCGCCTGACATTTGGAAGCATTTATAGATGTGCCAAATCGATCGGCCCATGAAGATATGCGCATAAGGTCAGAATTAATAGAAGAAATAGTTTGATCGAAATTTGCGATAGTAGTGTGTTGATACAGCTGCAAGTCGTCGGCGTAAAGGTGGTAGTGTGAATGAATAAAGGAAGTAATAGAATTGATAAATGTCGAAAACAGTAAGGGAGATAATATTCCGCCTTGAGGAACGCCAGTAGTGATGTCACACCAGTCAGATTGCTTCTGTCCAAAGCGTACAGACTGCTTGCGCCCTCGAAGATAGGAAGAAAACCATTGTAGGGCAGAGTCTGAGATATTTGTTCGGGAGAGAAGAGCGAGGAGAAGATCATGGTCAACAGTATTGAAGGCATTACTAAAGTCAATGAGAACTAATACAGTCACATGCTTATTATCCATGGCTTCGCGGATGTCTTCGGTAACTTTAAGTAGGGCAGTTGTCGTACTATGACCAGCTCTAAACCCTGATTGGTATGTATTAAAAATATCGTGTTTAGTGAAATGAGAGGAGATCTGGTGATAAACAATAGATTCGGCAACTTTGGAAAGGAATGGGAGTATAGAAATAGGGCGGAAATGAGATGGCAGGTGAGGATTTGATGTTTTAGGAAGTGGAATGATAAATGCCTTACGCCAAGTATCGGGAAATGTGTTACAGGATAAAGAAAAATTAATAATATGAGTAATTATGTCTAAAAGAGAATTTAAAATAAGAACTATCATAGGACGACTGATTTCGTCACATCCTATAGCTTTGGAGGAAATAGAAAGAATTCTCCTTTTTACCTCAGATCTGTCTACAGGTGAAAGGTGAAACTTTTTTAAAGGAAAAATCGGCAAGCTGAATATATCGGCCAGGGTACGGGATTTAATCGAAAGGTCCATATTAGAAGAAGAAGAAAAATTATCTTTTAAAGAATTGATGTCGATGTTGAGATTAGATTCGGTAGAGTTTCTTTTGGCCAACCCCAACGACTTCAGAAAATTATATGTTGCCGAAGAAGATAATGAACTAATACGATCAATGATATAATGGCGTTTTAAATTCCTACATAACCTGTTACACCGATTTCTTGCAGCTTTATATATGGACCAATTAACTGCGTTACGATTGTTTTTGTATTTACGAAAGGCTTTGTCCCTTTTTAATCTAGCTTTACGAAAGTCATCATTAAACCACTGAGTGCTGTGATGTTTTAATTTGACGTTATGTAAAGGTGCGTGTTTATCAAATAAATCAAGGACTTCCTTACAGAAATATTTCACCTTATCATCTACTGTCTCCAAAACCGTTAAATCAGTCCAGTTGATTTTTGAGGCATCCAACTCCAGTCTATTTAAATCAAGTCCAGTAAAATTTCTGATTAATAAGGTCTTGGGTTTGGGTTTGGGAACCTTGATCGAATAGGAGACAAAGATAAGGTCATGGAGTGAAAAAGAAGGGGCCGGGAGTTGGCCAGATTTTGCAACAAGGTTACTATTGGAGACAATGACTAAATCTAAAAGAGTGCTAGTGGTACTTACGTGGTGAGTTGGTTCTGAAGGTAGTATTGTCAAGTTAACAGATTCCAGCAGCGAGCATAATTTATGGGAGCGGGAGTCATTTTTCAAAATACAAGTATTAAGATCGCCCATAATGATGACATGACTGTAAATAGATATTAAGTTTTCTAGTGTTTCTTCCAAGGTGGTAAAATAATTAATATTAGGAGGACAGTATATCACGCCAAGAACAATTTTAATGCCAGCATCCACCTCAAGGAATAAGAATTCAGGGGAGGAAGAGTAGAGGGAAGGGGACTGACAAATGATTTTGTAAGGAAAATGGTTATTGAGGTAAATGGCCACTCCACCTCCAATCTTTCCAGTGCGGTCATTTCTAATTAGTGTAAAACCGGGAATAGCAAAGCAAACCGATTGTAGTGATGGTTTAAGCCAGGTCTCAGAGATTAGTATACAATGCAAGTTAGGGATATTAAAAGAGTCATACATTTCGTTAAAATGACAGGGAACGCTTTGGGCATTAATATGACATATGTTTAAGTTTTTTGGAAAGGGCGCCAATACGTTTGACAAAGACTCACCAAGCAACAAATCATTGGTTAAATCGTTGTCAGTAGTAGAAAAAAAAGAACTGTCGCTGCAGGCCGAATGAAAAGATTCAAGACTGATATCCATGATAAAATAAAAAACGATGTATGTATATCTGTATGTATATAAATATAAAAAGTAATGCTAATAGTTTTGTATATATGATGAACAATTATGATATATATTAAATTTTAAATATATATAAAAAAAAACAATAATAATAATGATACTAATAATATTTATATAAAAATAATAATAATAATAATAAAAATAAAAATAACTACAACGTACTTTAATGCACGTCCTGCTGGCATTTGATATAAAAAAAACAAGAAATAAATTACTAAACAAGCAAATTAGGAACTTATAAACTAGACAAAAATTAACAATTAAAATAAAAACAAAAACTTTATAAAACTAAATTAAAACAAAGTAAATAACAAGAAAGTGTAAAAGTTTAAACATAAAAAATAAAAAAAAGACACATACAAATTAGTTCGATTTTGACAGCGCAAAATTATTTAAATGGCAAGTATTGGTAATGTCAAAGTTTGACAGCAGACAAGAGATATTTAATATTTAGTTATTAAAAATCTTACAAGTTTTATTTAGATGTAAAAAAAAGTTAATTGGATATATATAGTGTTGATAACATAGAACAAATAGAAAATATGGTTAAGAAATCCGAAGAAGTGCGTTGCTAAGAAATTAAGTTGAAACATACAAATTATTAACCAAGTAAATAAAGCCATACAAGTACTTGCTAAGGACCGCCTTAAAGAATATTTAGGGCTTTTTTGCTGTCAGTTTGCGAGTGCCGGAACGTAAAGCTGGTCCAGATGCCGCCGGACTAGTCTTGGAACGTTCAGCAACCCTCATTACTGTTGATACAGATGCAGGATGTATGCTGAGATGCGGGAACTTGAGAATTAGATTATCTAAGTCATAGTCATTACGAATAGCCAAACGATTGTTATCAGGAGACTTAACAAGAACATTGCCATTTTGAGTCCAACAGTTTGTGATTCCAAAATGTTTCCTAGCCTTAAGAAACAAGGCCTGGCGTGGCTTAGTAAGAAATTCACTTAGTACCACTGAGCTAGATTTCAATTTCCTTTTATTTCTCCAAATCACATTCTTGATATTGAGATCATTGAAACGCACCAAAATAGGTCGACAACGGTCTGGTAATTTAATGCCTAATCGGTGACAGTGTAGTACAGCGGTTGCTTGAACATCAGACAGGCCCATCAAGACCTGAACTGTGCTCAAAACAGTGGACAATAAGTTTTCACCTTCAGCTTCTTCAATGCCTCCAAACAAAAGAACATTTTTGCGGGACTGGTTGTCAAGTTCATCAATCTGCACGGCCAAGTTCATTGTGAGCGACTTCAAAAGTCCAAGGATATCCCAAACAGAAGTTTTAAACTCTTTGAATTCAGTTGAGAGCTTATCAATACTTGGCTTGCTGGACTCGGAGGAGGTACACTTAAGTTGTTCTTCGAATTCCGACATACGCTTAGTTAGTGAAAGTGCCATATTTTGATGAAGTTCCATGATGTCTTCTAGTTTAGCCATAGTTATTAAGTCAGTGATGTTCTACGAAATAGTATAGAGTGAGAGAGTTTATGTGCCAGCAGGTATAGTGAAAAAATTAAGCTATTGACCACATTGAATCAATAAAAAATTAAAAGTTTCAGTAATCACTTCTAACACTGCATTAAATAAAAACTTGTAAACACTTTATAGCACCATAAATAATTAAAAATAGTAAAAATATTAAAGAGCAGTTAGAGAACAGCTGTTAACTTTTTCACTCCTACCCCGAAAAGCTGTTTAAAAAATGGTAGAGTGAAACCAACGGTATGGACTTGATGTAATATCTTTAAACAGAAATACAACAAAAATTTAACGTTAATAATTTATAAATTTCTAAACACACTTTACCGGTATATAGCATCTATTTTTATATTTATATTACACATATTAAAATATAATGCATTCACGCAATAGACATCATTATAACTTAAAAGAAGGAAGGAAAGGCTGAAAATTAATATTATTTTTCTGATTAGTTATTACAAATCGATACAAAGTATTGTAAAGTTGTATCGATTATACTACTTATCAAATTATCATTTTCATAAAGATTATAATCATTCATGGAGGATTCACATAACGCAGATCATCTCGAGGTTTTACAATCCAAAGTATTAGAAATCACTTAATGTTTGAATGTCTACATGTTTATTTTTAAAGTAATGAAAAATTCTATTTATTCATGAGAATAATAGCTTTTTCTTTGCTTGTTAATATACTTACTAATTTATTTATTCCTTAGCCTTAAATATAGCCTTAATCCGAGCCGATAAACAAAAGTAATAAGTCAGTTACTGTACAATCCTGTAAACTTTGATACTTAAGATATTCAATAATAAATGTATTTTTATGACAAAAGTCTTAATCCTTGCCAAATATTATAAAATACTACAAAAAATATTAAGTATTGACGATTCAATCAGTGCGCTATTAGTGCAGGTTTTAGAACATTTCATTACAATTGACAAACATAATAATTTGGTTTTTCTAATACAAAATTAAAAAATTACCTTCTAGTAAACCGAAGTTAATAATTAAAGAATATAAATATAAAAATTTTAAGTGAACAATATTTAAGGTTATGCCTTGCTTAAATCAATATTGATTATTATACCTTTTTTTTCTTATACATGACTGTCAGTGACATTATGAACAAAATAAAATCAACTAAATTCCTTACAAATATAACCTTACAAAGTCCGCTGTATTTATTTAACGATAGTAAGACCATTAGTCACCGTCATAACACACCGCGCTCTTAGTTCAGTAATAACACAGGAGGAGGAGAAGGAGGAGGATGGGAGACTTTCTACTGAACGATAAAATGCAACGTTTGTGTCAAGTTTTAAGTAATATTTTGTAAGCTTAAACTGCTTATTTCAGTTAACATAACTTTTCCTATATAATATAATTAATCCAATATAAAAAAATTAAATACAATGGACAGTGTTAACGTAACGGCTTATTTTATCTCTTACTACTATAAGAATTATGATCGCTTTGTTATTTCTGGTGGAAGTCTTTGGGACTTTAGTTATTTTAATAGTTAGACATTAAGATTTATTTTAGTTACATAGAGACTAGAAAATATGATTATACGATCGTTTTATCGATCTTTAAGATTTAGGAATAAATCGGACATAAAAACGATTTGGTGTAATTATATTTCCTATGACGCGGTGAAGTCAACTAAATGAATATTGCGGTGGCCGCGAGAGAAACGAACTGTGAAAATAATGGCCTGCCTGTGATGTAATGCCTCTTTAAAGTTTATTTGAAGGGTATATTATAAGTAATTTCAATTCTCACTATAAATTAGGAGATGTATTTTAGTTTTCATAACTTTCTTTAATGTTTTACTTTGCATAATTTCAATATTGTTCCTAATTCGACAATTGGAGTCGCCATAGGCTATTGTAGTGATGTACAACTTTATCTTGAATTTAAAATCTCTGATGATTGAGCTTAAAGTAAAAGAACATAATGTAATAGTCATAATATAAATCTATTTAGTAATAGTATGAACTCTTTAATTCACGCATTATACTCTGAACTACACTGATTTTAATTCAATACAAGTCACTACTTCATGTATCGGTGTAGTTTAGAGCATACTGCGTGAGTTAAAGTTACTTCTTGTAAATAACATGTTATTCAATTACTAAAGCAAAAGAAAGAGAACTAAACGCATAACCTGAAAGGAAAATAGTAATTAAATTGTTCAGTTTGTCGTGTCTCATTTTAAAGAAATGAAGCAATTTTCTTGCAGAATTTTGTCCTCGTTTGTTGACATGAAAAGAAAAGTGCACTCTTAAAATTTCTTCAACATTATCAAGCTTACGAAGGGAATATATTTTGCTATTTTGAATTCATTTAATATGTTATCATTTTCTTTAACTTTATGAAGTGTATCTTGAAGAAGATTAGCGTCACACAGATCCTTTGTTACATGATGATGTACGCCTTACGTAACAATACTTTAACAGTTTCTTAATTTAAAAACTCCGTGCCCGCAGGGGGACAGGCGTGGGTAGACCCCGTATGTAACTCGTTTAAGAAATATAACTCACTACCTAAGAATAACACATGTTTCCGTTGTTTACATCAAAAATTTTCAAGCAAAAAGCGGTTTTTATGTTTTTCTCGGAAAACGTATCTTTTTTGGAAATACTTTTGGTTCTCAAATTTAGAGTAAAAAATAACCTTTCTATTAAAAGTATTTGTGACGAGGGAATATTTACCAGAAAAAAGTTGCCGTGGTTTTACCTACCTTAAATTTTCAAGCTAAAAGTGGTTTTTTTTTTTTTCTCGGTAACGGTACCTTTTACGAAAAACTTTTGGTACCTAAAGGCAGGTTCGTCCAAAAAATCTAAATTAAAACCTTATTCCATCTTGGACGCATCTCCTGATTGGACTCTCATGATGGACACGTATGAAAGGCAATACAAAATCCCCGGGGATGTTTGTGTTTCGTCATCTAGGCCGGACTTATTCCTATATTCAAAACAACTAAGGCGCGTTATACTTGTTACGTTATACTGTACCCTGGGAAACAAACATACCCAAAGATCATACATTTAAGCTTAACAAATATTACGAACTGTGTAACGAACTGATCAGGAATAAATTTATAGTTAATTTGTCCGCTGTAGAAGTAGGAGCGAGAGGTATAACAGCAAAATCTCTCTACAATTTATTTAAGGATTTCCTTTCTAGAACGATCATCAGTTCATTTCTGGAACGTATTTCAAAGGCAGCTTTAGTAGGTTCTTACGATATTTGGTTAGGTAGGGAGAGGAGCGTGAACAGTGAAGGTGAGCGTGTATGCGCATACTAAAGGGGCCCCTTAAACCTACACCTGGGTCGCAAGTGGCAGGCATTGTTTGCGCTCCTTTTCCTGCAACACGATGGGCCCGGCACCCGCACGGTGAATCCATGGAATGCTAAGAAGCTTCGTCTCTCTAGAGTAAAAAATAACGTTTCTATTAAAAATACTTGTGATGTAAGAATGGTTACAAGAAAAAAGTTATGAATTTTTTTCCAAAAATTTTCGGTTTTTTTAACCCCAGCCAGTAAGTTATTGAAGTTAGGTTTTCGGTTTATCTACATTAGTTACAGGTATTCATCAAAGACATCATATAATATGAACGCGATTGATCTTCTTTATATAGGGAAAAAGTTATGGTCGAAAAATTGAAATCAGAAAAAGTGAGGCCCTAGCGCCCCCTGTAGCCGGATTTCTCTGGTTAACGAACTTGACCTTCATATTTGAATGGTTTATTTTTTGTGCAAAGTTTGAAAGCGATCCGAGCGAAACTGCGGCTGCTATCGTGCTGAGAAAAGTCGAATTTGGACGCACGCACGCATATATATAAATTTTTTGCCCAAAGGTCATTTCGGACTCAGGGGGTCATAAGAAGACCTCCTGTAAAGAATTTGTTCCAAAATTCGAAAGTCGGGTACAAATTAATGGGCAGACCAAATTCTTCGAGGTCTACCCAAAACGGATGTAGTTTCCGTCAGTGCTTGCAATATATTCGTATACTTATATAATAATTATTGTGTAAGATATAATTTTATAAACCAATTTCTGGTTTATATTTAATAAAACTACGGCGTCGTTATTTGTGCAGCTGCAACATCCACAATTTTAACTTATTGTGGAAAAGATATAATGGTTATTCATAACTGAGTAATAATAACTATAAGTTATAGCTATAACATTTATATAACATATAAGATATAGCTAACAGCCTTTTCACTACGCTATATTAATAATTTATTCGACCTGGCGTTGCGTAACTTTTTTTTTTTTTTTATGTAAGAGGAGGGCAAACGAGCTGGCGGGTCACAGATGACTTGTGATCACCGCCGCCCATGAACTCTTGCAACATCCGAGGATTTACAAGAGTGTTGCCGGCCTTGTAGGTAGGAGTAGATGCCTTTTTTGAAGGTACCTATGTCGTACCGATCTGGAAATACCTGGTTCTTCGGAAAACTCCCTGTTGTAAATGCGGTAGAAGACGCACAAAGAAGCCACATCTCTATGCAATGCCAAAGAGTCCAGCCGTTTGCAGAGCACCGGGTCCCCGACAATCCGAGCGGCTCTCCGTTGTACGCGGTCAAATGGTAGAAGCTGATATTGGGGTGATCCGGACCAGAGATGAGAACAGTACTCCATGTGTGGCCGGACCTGCGCCTTATAGAGCGCAAGTCTTTGGCCAGGTTTGAAATACTGCCTCGCTCTATTAATCACTCCCAATTTCTTCGAGGCCAACTTGGCCTTGCTCTCCAGATGACCACGAAACTGACAATCGCTCGAAATGTCAAGACCCAGTATTCTGATACTTGGCGAGGCAGTAAGAGGAGTGCTCTCGAAGAGCGGTGATACGACAAATGGGGTTTTCTTATTGGTAAACGCGCAAACTTGTGTCTTTAGGGGATCCCACTCAGAGACCATCCCCAAGGAAGTCTCTATAGAAGACACAAGTTTCTTTCGGCACTCGTCGACGTTTTCCCGAGAGAGACCTGCACGGCCGGAATATACCGCATCCCCAGTGCTGTCATCCGCATAACAATGTATGTTGGAGATATCCAACATATCATTGATGTGCAGGAGGAACAGAGTTGGGGATAGCACGCAGCCTTGGGGTACACCAGCGTTCACGGGCTTGGGGTCCGAGCAAAAACCGTCGAGAACGACCTGTATGCTCCACCCAGTGAGGAAGCTGTTGATCCACTTGCACAAACTCACGGGAAGCCCATAGGAAGGTAGCTTCGAAAGAAGCCCCTTGTGCCATACACGATCGAAGGCTTTCGCCATATCCAGACTAACTGCCAGACCCTCTCCCTTGCTTTCAATAACAGCTGCCCAACGGTGTGTAAGATACAACAGAAAATCACCAGCCGATCGACCATGGCGAAAGCCATATTGCCGGTCATTGACCAACTGGTGATCCTCGAGGTAGGTTAGGAGCTGTTTATTGATAATGCTCTCCATTACTTTGGAGAGCAGAGAGGTAATGGCGATAGGTCTGTAGTTAGCTGGGTCCGAGCTATCACCTTTTTTAGGGATCGGATGGACAAAGGTACGCTTCCATGAGACCGGGACTACGCCTTTCAAGTAGGAGTACCGAAATAGACGCGTTAGCACTGGTGTCAACTCAGGGGCACATGTTCGTAACACAACTGGAGAGATACCATCTGGCCCACTCGACTTATGAACTTCCAAGGAAAGGAAGGCATTTCGGATGAGTTTTTGCCGAAAAACTATTTCCGGCATTAAGCTCGGACACCGTGGGATGATAGGCGGTGCCTTCTCCTGGTCGTCCAAAGTCGAGTTTGAGGCAAAAAGAGTGCCCAAGAGGTCGGCTTTCTCTTTTGCCGTGTGGGCCATAGAGTCGTTCCCAGTGTGCAATGGCGGCAGGGATGGCTGACAGAAGTTTCCCAGACTGGCTTTGGAAAGCGCCCAGAACTTGCGCGTGCCAGGTGGGTACTTTGCCAGCTGATCCCCAATTTTGACGACATGCTTGAACTTCGCTCTAGCAATTTTCCGTTTGAAGAATCTGTAGGCACGATTATATTTCCTCTTCAGAACTCTAGAGTTCGGATCCTTAGTGACTAACGCATTAGCCCAAGCTTGATAAGCCTGCCGTTTGCCAGCTGCTGCAGCCCTGACAGACGCATCAAACCAAGGCCGCGATCTGCCACCAAGTGGTACCACAGAGCTTGGTACAAATAGTTCCATGCCCTGAAGTATCACATCAGCTACAGCCGCAGCGCAGTCACTAGGATCATTGGTAGGGAAACAAATCGGCCCCCATGGGTAGGATGCAAAAAAGGATCGCATTCCATCCCAATCCGCTGACTTGTAGTGCCAAACGCGTCTAGTCGCAGGTCTTGTGCGAGCTGGGCGTTCAATGGACACTACACTCCGTACCAAGCAATGATCAGAGGACCCTAAGGGAGTCTCGACAGTGACTTGGTACTTTCCGGGATGTGTAGTCAGCAGAAGATCAAACAAAGAGGGCATATGGCTGTCCACGTCCGGTAGACGAGTGTGCGTCTTTACCAATTGGGACAGACCATTTTCCAGAGCAAAGTCAAACACAGATCTCCCCGCGTAGTCGGTGGCATGTGATCCTAGCCATTCGGCATGGTGCGCATTGAAGTCCCCAAGGACTACGACTTCGGCGGAGGGAGTCTGTGATAGCAGATCGTCAATCTTCGCCTGAACATGGCCCAAGAGTTGATCCGTTTCTGCATTACCACTATGGGACCTGTAGAGGCACGCGTAGACTCTGACATGGTCGTCCATGTCCACGCGCAGCCAGAGTACAGACAGGTCCCGACCTTCAAAAACCTGAAGGCGACGGTAGCAGATATCCTCCCTTACGAACACAGATACCCCGGCGTGTGGTATAAAATGATGTTCTAGTTTATACCCGGGGTATGACAGGTACGCTGTGTCGCTAGGTTGAGATATCTGCGTCTCCGTCAGAAACAACAAGGCCGGCTGCGCCGTCTCTAGATGATAGTGGACGGCGTTCAAGTTGGAATGAAGTCCCCCGGATGTTGCAAAATTCCACATTTAGAGTGGGTCGAGGTGCTGCTGCGTTGACTCGTCGTTTGCCCTCTAAAAGCACAAAAGGCGATACTTTGCCCGCCCCAGATACGACGAGCGCCCGAGCAAAATCCGAGAATCATTTCCCCGATTTTGCTCGGGGAGGGGGTCTTTTAGGCATCGCTTTCATGTTTGGCGTGGGGGGGGGGTTTGGCTTCCGGATTCTCTCACTGACCGACGAAACATAACCAAATGAATTTGGTTACTACACGTCGGTCTTCTGTGAGAGGGTGGTCCTTCCCCGGTCGAGCCAGCCCAATACGAGCTGCAGTCAGATAACTACAGCTAGGCTCTACCACCTGAAAAATGGATAATGATACGAGTATGTCTGCATAAGTGTCGTACTTGAAGTGCGGGTTGCGTCTCTCTTCATTAGTTAGTGACCGACCGATCCCAATACCCAGTGACACCGATGTGTTGTAATTTCAATTTTATTAATTCTCAGTTTCATTTATTTTATAACTTTAATTTCTTTATTTATGTTTTAGAAAATTTGATAATAGGATTAAGTATACTTTATTATTACATTTCACTTGTCCTTTAATTCAGCTGAGCGTAAGCGATGCTCTTAACCGTTTGGGAGACCTTTTTTGTGTTTAGTTGTCTCCAGAATGCGACGAGATAATTAGCTAAAAATTTTCTCATGTATGTTTGAGCCGTACGCGGATGTTATAGTGAAAACAGATTGAACAAATTGTTTAGTCCTAATAAATCGATATTTCCTGTAGCTATTCAGATTAAAGAAGAGGGGCTCAGCTCAACACCCGCCGCGCACGGTTGGCGGATCCTAGTTTATTTTGAAGCTACACGACTCACCCGGTTTATATTTTCTTAAAATTTTTGTCTGTGATATTAGAATTTGGATGACAAATTGACTCATATGTACCTCAAAAAGTGTTACTATCTGCTCCATGTTCTGCTCCATGCTAAGTGGGGTATGTAAGTACATGTACAGAACCGTGCAATGAAAAGTATACACGGGCAGATTTTCAAATAAATATTCACTCTGAAAATTTCAAAAACAAGTAGCCATTTAACATTTCATACTATATAACTATCAGAGCTTCTCACAATAATATATACATTTTTGAAATTTTTTTGAAATTTTCAGCGTGTATATTATTTGAAAATCTGCCCGTGTATACATTTCATTGCACGTGACTGTACTTAATTAATGAGTTGTACAGGTATATTAATGTGCCGAGCAATGTATGTTTGCTATTTAGTTATGTTCTATGTCTAGCAGATTTATGTACTTTAATTTAAATTATTTTTTATTGCTAGACTACTTAATAATATATGTTTATATATATTTAAAATTTACTAAAACGATTCCGTAATTAATACATTAAAAGAAAATTGCGGTGAGCCAGACAAGAAAATAATGGCCTACAAGTAATCCGACTTACATCAACTGATGCACTCATTATTTACTTATAATATATAGCGGAAACTATTATGAAGACTTTTTGGATCACATTGAGAAGAAATTCCCTTTCGTACTTGCATTTAACATTGAATATTGAGTTGCATGTTTGTTTATTAAAATTTTTCAATATTTATATATTGAAAATTTTTTATTTGCATCTTTTTATATATATATATATATATAAAGTGCAAATAAATTTATATATATATATATATATATATATATATATATATATATATATATACGTGTATACGTACATATATATATGTGTGTGGGGATGGTGAGAGAGAACACGCGAATTAACAATGGTTTTTTATTTAATTCACACAAAGGTTACAATAATCGTGACAGCTTGTTATGATCGACTTTACTCTCTGCCGTTTGAAAGATACATCATTTTTTCTTTTTAAATTAATGTTGTCATAAAAACTTTGTTAAATAACAAAAATAAACTAATAAAAACCATTTTTTTATAACCATCACCTAATGTGTGTCTTTTTGATTGCAAAATTTCATAATTTTCTGTCAAGTACTTTTCGAGCCTATTCGTGACAAAGAATATGAAAAAGTCTCCAGTTGAACGCTCCGCTCACTACGTTCGTTTCGCTCAATTATATATCAATTATATAACAAAAAACAAATATTATATATAATAATATTAACATGATCTACGTCCATGAATCTGATTGGACCGTATATCATTGAAATAAAATAGCTATGCTACAGCATTAAAGGTGAGGAAATAGTAAAATGTTGCTCGCATATGTAACGGGGAAAAAAATATTAACGAACTTGGAAGGGTACTCCAAAGTCTTGAGTTCGATTCCTGCTTCTACAGATTTAAATAGAACTAATCTGGTTTGTTAAATGTAACCAAAACTTAATATTGGTTTGAAATAAACGAAGTGTGAATATGTGTACAAGATGGTGATTACTTACACATGTTTGACTTTACAAGGTACGAATTAATTAAATTAATATTTAACTTATTGATACAAACAAAATATAACATAATATAATATTATCACACATGTGATGTAAAATAAGATTTATAATTATGATATAAATAGATGGTTTATGTCATAACAAGTTGTTTTCAAACTCGCGTCTCAAGCGTTAGAAGTGTCTAGTCTTGGATTATTTTAGAGGATAATTTTAAAAGCCGTAAGTATGTTTTATACGTATGTTTTATACGTATGTATGTTTATGTATGTTTATTATATATATTATAATTACGAGTTGTAAAAAAACAAGATACGTGTAAAAATAATGATTAAATATTTCATACATACAGAAGTAATGAAATATATTGAAAGTTATATATGTATATATAAATATTAATTCGTCCAAAACAGATTAGATCCGATTTGAAGCATTTATATTTACCATATATATATATATTATATTTTATTGACTTAGACTGAAATAGTAAGCCATCTATCAGTTATTACAGTTTAGTATACAATTTTTAGTTCTGTTTTAATTACAGACCAAACCAATATCGTCAATAATAAATGTTGTGTAAATTAGAAAAAACCGAATGTCATAAAAAAACGTCTATTGCTCAATATTACTGAAGTGTACAAACTCATAGAAAAATAACAATATCAAAAAATGAAAAGACAGTGACTGTTACTTAAATCAAGACCAATTTCGTTTTTATATTTGACAATATCTTATATGTACAGACTTACCAGCTGACCTGTTTATGTATATATATATATATATATATATATATACATAACATAATACTCTTAAGAAAAATAAAATGTTACCAATAATAGTACATTTTTAGATTATAATTGTAATGGTAAAACATGTTACCAATACTTTACAATCAACTTCCTTTCACACGAATAACTGCGATGAATGTGTTCATTGACAATGTCTTATTTACGAGTGAAGGTCTCCGCGGATCGACCCTCTTTCTTACCCGCTCTATCCTTCGGGATAACATCCACAGTTGCGATGGGAATCGAATCAATTTGTCGGAGCAATATTGAGTTCGATTTTCCTCTTTCAATCTCGTATCACCCTTATCGCCCTTGCCCCAACAAACATGACCTCTCATGTTATATTATTATCACTGACTTATGGGTTATAGTATACAATAATATTGCGACGCAAACATCGTACTTTTAAAATGGGACATAAAACAATTTTAAAACTGCGATTACTATCGGATGATAGCGTTTGCTAGCCCCAGGCGCAATGGACTTGCCAAATGTGTCATAAAGACAGCAACAGAACATTGCTGCAAATTTACAACCAACAACTACTAACCAACTAAATCAACCTACTTAATATTAATATTAACCCTATGAGGAAAACAACCTTCATCCTTTTGCGTCGTCAATATGTAGCACAAGCACATAAATACGAGTATGTCTTCATAGAACTTATTTTATTTTTGACTACAACTCTTTAAAATAATGTAATAATAAAACAAAACTTCACACAGTTTAACTACAAGAGTGAAAAGGGATCGTATGAATACTTATTTCTGATAAGATTAGGAGCCAAGCAAAGCTTCAGAAATTAAGACAAAATAATATTTTATATGCAGTCTTATCTAAATAATGAGACTCTTAAGAGGCATATTTTTTTGTTCAGTATAATTTTAATTCATAACGCGACACGTGCTTTCCAACCCTTCCGGGCGACTCCAATAATTGTTTTTTAAATAATTATTTATTTTTTATAATAGCAGAATGTTATCTTCAAAAATAACTATACCAGTGCCAAAGATAAAAGATCGGGAAGTTAAAAAGCCGCTCCTCTGTGGTCCCGGACCATGTGATTTCTGGACATCAGTAGCAGAGGCTCTCACCAGGCCTACAGTGTCACCATTCTGCGATGAATATTACAATGTGAGTAGTTCTACTTGTCATTAAATACGTTAGCTAGTTAGTTTAAAGAAAATGCAACAAAACAGATCAGTTAGTAATGTGTATATTATAGTAGTAGTAAGTAAATATTCTTAGGTATTTTTTTTTGTTCCAAATCACTTTGAAAATGTCAGTTTTATGAAATAAGATAAAAAATTGTTTTGAAACAAAATATGAACTATTAGGTAACTAGTATAGTACGTAAATGGAGCATTCATAACAGTTCTTTCTATGTCCTTATGGGTGGACAAAAGATGTATTACTAATAGAGTACACGTCCATTTTACAATAAAGTGACTCGGTAACTGCATTTACCCAGCATTGATTTACGATTGACATGAACAAATATGGGAAACTTTAAATTACTTTATTGCAATGCAATGAAGCAAACAAATTAAAATATACACCAATTTCGTTATAATAATAATAAACATTAAATCATTTATCTGAATCTATTTACATTACACAGTAATTATTAATTATTTAGTGATCAGTCAAAATCAGTTATATATTATTAGTACCATTTTTAGATCATTGATGATATACGAGCAGGCCTAAAATATCTTTTCCAAACACAAAGCAATCTGGTATTAGCAATCAGCGGTTCTGGTCACTCCGGTATGGAGACAGTCATATGTAACCTTGTTGGGCCCAAGGAAACCATGCTGATCGCTTCCAGAGGCACTTGGGATGAGAGAGCCTTTAACATGGCGATGAGATATGGTGAGTGAAATATTCTTAAAAAGTAAGATTCTGATTTGACACAAATATGTTATGAGTTAATTAATTAAGCTATCAAAAATGAGGAGAAATATTTATAAATTAATCTTTGTTTCGTATTCAAAATCCCTTCCGGGACGTACAAATGCTAGGAAAGTTTATTTATCCTTATAGGAATTAACGCGGTACAGCTTCGTATTCCTTTCAACACTACGTTCAGTTTTGCGCAGATTGAAACCGAATTACAGAAGTTAAAGCCGACAGCACTTTTTATTACTCACGGAGATTCTTCAACGGGAACTGTTCAAAATCTAGAGGGGTTAGGAAATATATGTCATAAGTAAGTATAGATTACAAAATTAAAACAAATGTTTGTTACTATGTATTTGTTAAATAAATTATTCTTTCAATTATATTAGACTTTAAAATCATATATTAGCTTCAAACATATGCTTTATACATTTAATAGCAAAAAATATTATTCTAGAACTTTAATAAATGAAAGAATACTTTTACAAACGTAATTCCTTTAAAAAATAAAGGTCAGTAATTACAAAACAGGAAGCGGTATCTTCATATCAGTAGTTATGTAGTTAATAAATTTACATTGCATGTACGTCTCACATTTCAATAAGCCGTGTGACGCTAACACTCGTCAAGGTAAACTGACGCATTTCAGCACGAGAGCTTTTCGCAATATTGCAATATATATATATATATATATATAAACAAAAATTATTACATATATACTATTTTTACATTAGCTGAGCAGATATAAAGCGATAAAGATTGTTCGCTAAAAATTACATTTCATTTACTACATATAAATAACTCCTTGTTTATTAGGTCACTATTATTTTATTGTTCCATTAGTAAACAAAAAAACGCCGGTGCAATAAAAAACTAGTCAGAATAAGTTTTCTTAGAATTGCTTCTGATGTATTTGGCTATAAGGCAAATATAAATAATATGTACAATTAAATTAAGTTGAGAACAGATCATAAGTAAAAGAAGGATAAAATAAATAATTTTCCTTAAATTTATTTACATTAAAAAAAACTTAATTGTAGTACGCGAATTAAAAATGGAACAAAATTCTACCAAAAATTATTAACTTCTGGAAAACACGATTAGAGATTCCGTTTGTTGGTATAGAGTTTTTTACAATTTAGAAATGTTTTTATTTAATTTATTTTCTGTACAGGACGTTATTGAACTTGTGTATGTACCCCGGACATAAGCGTTCGAGTTTTTTTGTTTATATTTGGTAAATATCGTAAGTAACATGAAACATTAAACAATGACTACGCTGAGTTTCTTTCGCCAGCACTTCTCAGTTCTGTGCCAAAAACTTTACCAAACAGGTAGTAGCTTGGACAATAAGAAAATATAACAAAGACTTGAACATTTACATTTTCTTACTCTGAGTTTGAATTATTTAATTATATCTTTCCTCCTATTTTTCTGCAAGTCAGTAAGATTTTATTCATTTCTTTTATTTAAACGAAATCATTTTATTGTGTTTTGAGAAGACAAGAAATATATATATATATATATATATATATATATATATATATATATATATATATATAGCAACGACAAATACACATAAATACAAAATTATTACAAATGCACTTCAGTATAGCATTACAAATACTGTACAGAAGTACATACATTGTTTAATAAAGTGTATATTTTTCTAATTAAAATTTAATTTTACACATCCACGGATGAAACTTGATGATTACTATTATCTTCTATATCCTTAAAAAAATATTCAAATGTCCTTTGTTATTGTCCAAAATACATAGATATGGAACCTTACTCATAGTAGATACAGTGGTATCTATAGGCGGAGTACCGTTTTTTATGGACGAATGGGGCGTCGATGCAGTGTACGCCTCTACACAAAAAGCACTCGGCGGCCCTGCTGGGATATCACCGGTTGCCTTCAGCGCAAGGGCCGAGTAAGTTGTAACACCTCTACTATTAGCTCAGGTAGACAGGGACCAATTACAACAGATCGCAGGTTTGAATCCGGCCCCTGATACTGAGCTCATTATTCTAAATTTGTTTTAAAAGTTTGTGTCTCTCTCATTAATAGCATGTTATTACACATTTTATTTTATTAACATGTCTTAACAATTTTTTTAGAGAAAAACTGAATAGCAGAAAACACCAGCCCCCATTTTACTTCGACATGAAGCTGTTGGCGCTGCAGTGGAACTGCTACGGAAATACTCGAGCGTTAGTACAATCTTGATCATTTATCTGAATGTTCGAAATGTGTCCTTTAAAACTTAGAACACTACATCTACGAGTAGTACTTGTTTATTAAGTGTACAATATAAAAAACAACTGATAACATTTGAAAGGCTTACCAAAATTCAAAGATAAAATTTGCCATCTTTACTTTTATACAAGATTTGGTTTTAATTTCAAGTGTAATGCTCGTATATCTGACAGGTATCACCACACGATGTGTGCTCCTTTGATGTGGGTTCTACGTTGCTGTTTACAAGAAATCTGCAATCGCACATTGCCTGTATTATGGGAACAACATAAAACCGCCACTGTACACTTCCATAAGCGACTCGAGGAGTATGGTTTTAAATTACTTGTCCCTAAGGTGGAAGATCGCTTGCCAACGGCTACCACAGTGGTGATACCGAAAGGATACGATCATGCAGAATTTTGTAAATATATAAGGGATACGTAAGTACTTACATGATTTACTATTATATTTTATCGAATTTGACTGTTTTAGATTTATTTTCATCTTTTGTTTTTACAACCTTAATATACCAATTTGGCCTCATATATACGCATGGCCAAGTTCGCCGCGATGAAATTGGGCGCGATCAATAGAGCGAGGCAGTATTTCAATCCTGGCCAAAGACTTGCGCTCTACAAAGCGCAGGTCCGGCCACACATGGAGTACTGTTCTCATCTCTGGTCCGGATCACCCCAATATCAGCTTCTACCATTTGACCGCGTACAACGAAGAGCCGTTCGGATTGTCGGGAACCCCGTGCTCTGCGAACGGCTGGACTCTTTGGCATTGCGTAGAGACGTTGCTTCTCTGTGCGTCTTCTACCGCATTTACCACAGGGAGTGTTCCGAAGAGCTATTCGATCTGATGCCTACCGCCGAATTTCATCACTGCACAGCGCGCCATCGACTACTTTACCATCCGTACCACCTGGATGCATGGCGAACCTCCACTGTGCGGTTCTCAAGGAGCTTTTTTTCACGTTCCACTCGCTTGTGGAACGAACTTCCTTCGGCGGTATTTCCAGATCGGTACGACATGGGTACCTTGAAAAAAGGCGTTTACTCCTATCTTCAAGACCGGCAACACTCCTGTGAATCCTCGGATGTTGCAGGAGTTCATAGGCGGCGGTATTCACGTACCGTCTGCAACCCACTAGCTCGTTTGCACTACTCTTAAAAAAAAATCTTTGATTATTTTACTTATCATTTTATTATTTATATAGTAATAAAAACATTTATGCTAATTTAATTTATTTTCAGTCACAACATCCTGATATATGTGGGTTATGGACCGACGGTGGGTAAAGCTTTAAGAATTGGTATCATGGGGGTCAATGCTACGAAAAGTGTAGCTGACGCAATCGCAGATGCGATGGCAGATGGATTAAAGGCTCTCAAGAAGTCGCCAATGTAATAACATTAATCAGTGTCGCATATTTATTATATATATATATTTATTTATTTACCTTCACGCCATATCCCTTGCGAGGTAGCCAGAGACGACGGAGCGCCAAACGCTACGGTCTCTGCATACCTCTTTCGCCTCGGCCACAGACATCAACCTCTTCATACATGCCCTCCGGGGGGTCCTCATGCTTTTTACGTGACCTTCCTCCAGTATCGTAGCTACTGTGTTTTCGAAGGTCACTCGAGGCCTCCCCCTGTCTCTCTTACCGCTCACTTTTCCCATATAAATCTTTTTTACCATTCTTCCATCACTCATTCGTTCAACGTGCCCAAACCACCTGAGCACGTTCTTCTTCATTCTCACCGTGATATTTTCGCCAGTACCTGCCATTCTGTGGATCTCTTCATTGCGGATTCGATCAGCTAGACTGACTCCGCATATTCTGCGAAGAGATCGCATCTCCACAGCATTCATTTTTCTTACATTCTTCTTCTGTGTTACCCACGTTTGGCTGCCGTATAACAGCGTCGGTAGTAAAACTGCATTGTGTACAGCCAAACGTGCAGCTATACTGACGTTTTGCCGTCTCAACAATGCAGTCAAAGCACCATTGACTCTGTTACCGGCAGCAATACGCCTTTCCACATCCATTTCGTATCTTCCGTCTCTGCTAAACATACTTCCCAAATATACCACTTCATTCACTTGTTCTATTATCTTATCATTCACGTTGATCTTACATTCTGTTCTTTCTTCATTTCTTTCAAATATCATATATATATATATATATATATATTATTTATATATATATATACATGATATAATTTAATTAATGGTGTATAAATATAACAATCGTTTTGTTCATTTAACCAAACGCTATCAATCAGTTCAAATGAGGTTAATATTTTATTATGGGTCTCATTTTATTCATTCTTTTATGGTATTGTAAGTTCAAAAAACTGTGGTCACATTGTGGGGTTAATAAAATTGTATAAATTATTTTCTAACAATGAATTTATTTTATAATTCCTAATGAAAATAATTGTATTTTAAACAAAAAAAATATTCTGACTCGGTTTGAAACGGGTTATTCTTTCAATTCTTACTTTAACATGACTCGTCAACTGTTTCCTGTAATGAAATGTGTACTATTTTTGTCTCTACCCATATTTTAAGTACTGTCATCAAATCTAATTCAATTTTGTTTACATGTCCCTAATTAAACAAAGGAATGCTCCAAATAACTAAATCACCATTTCGTGAGGATCAGTGAGATATAAATCACAATCTAATACGTAAAAGCATTTCAAAAAAATAAATATATTAGAAAATTGCTGGGACTGTATACTTACAACAGAAAAACTTATTGGCATTTATTATTTTACTTAAACAAATCACAAAGCTCTTAGAACACTCATTCCCGCTCACGAGTTAATAGTTATTTTATTTTCAAAAGGAAGTTTATCTCTGTATCATCAATGTATCCAAACTTGAGAGTTCAAGAATTTTAATAGTTTCTTTGATTTATCCCCTAATCTTCTTAGTAATCTTCACCTTTATACGAGTCGTACACTTAACTTAGCAGTACACTTATTATAAAATCATAGAGTATAAAAGCTTTTAGCACATTTGCAAATTCACAGAAAAGTAATTATTATATTACAGTGCGAAATTATGTATAAGGTTTTAATGCCACTGCAGAAAAAAAATAATACTAAGAAATTAAATTAATTATTGCTAGATTCTATTACTATTGTGAGTTTTTAGACATAATATCCAAATTCCCGTAAAATTACGTAGTTGGATCACTACTAATAATGAGGCCGTGACATAATGAGCCACTATAACAAATTTCAAATTAATACTTAGTTAAAAGACAGTTCAAGTCATTTTGCGACGGGTCTTGACTTTAGTGAAAGTTAAAACTCAAATTCTCTTCATCTTAGTGAGGTTTGAACCTGATGCGGTATGTATCCATGAAATATTTGATTAAGTTAAAATAAATAACGTGATATTAAGTAAAGTCAATTTAATCAAAATATTAATGATAATTTTAAACTCAGTTGTCACATAATGTCAGAAAAATGCTTCCATTATAAAATATTTCAATTTATTTTTGAATTAATTATCTTATTATTATTATTAATCTTTAACATCTACAAGTAATAAAAATAAATTAAAAATGAATCAGTAATGATTATGACTAGCTGACCCTTCGAACTTCGTACCACCATATTTTATTTCTCTAGTCACGACTAAGGAAATATAGCCCTTCCAGTAAAATCAAATAAGCTCGATTTTCAATAATTTGACAATATATTGACTTAAAAATTATTTCATTACAAAAAATTTGACAAAATTTATATTTGCCCCAAATGACTTCATTTGGAACACACTGTTGTAACTTTGATTATTCTGCTTGAAATGCTTTAATAGAGGTACTGGCCCCGAAAGTAATGAATTTAGTGGTTCAGGTGACGTCGTTAGTTGTGGTTATTTGACTTTTCGATTTGCACAACATAATCCTCGCGGTTCAAGTTGAAACCTCAAAGCGTTGCAATATTGACAAATAATACTCCTTGTTCCAAAATCAACGGATTTATCACCGGCGTAATTGACTGTTGATCAAAATTCAAAATATCTTTATTCAAGTAGGCATTTACACGCACTTTTGAATCGTCAATTATTACAATACATAATAAAGGTCAGTGTAGTCAGTCCATAAGAAAGCTACCACCGGCTCGGAATGCTCCTCTGTTGAGAAGAGCCCGCCAGAAACTCAACTGTTACTCTTTTTAAAAGAAATATAACAATCTTAGATGATGTACATTATAATAGAAATCCTGCAAATGATTCAACTACTTAAGTTCCACATATTTCGATGCACTAAAAACTCTTGAACGTTATAATAAAATTTATTTAATAATAAACTTTTCATTTTAGATTTAAAATATATGCGTATACTCAAACCCATGATGGATTTATTAACTTCTTAAGACGAAATTTTTGCGTTACGAGTTTGTTTTTATTTCTCGTATTTATCGGGTGTCTGTCACGGTTTTTTATATAATTATTTCAATTTTGACGTATATATAATATGGTATTAAATATGTATTGCGAAGCGACTTTAAACATACCTATTTCTTTAAAAACATCTCTCAGAGAATCTCTAGCTTTTAAGTTATAAATAGCCCGCACAGTTCTTTTTTGTAAAATAAATATATAATTAGCACTGCCCCATAATAAAATACCGTAAGATAAAATGCTAAGAAAATATCTAAAATAAACAAGTCGAGCCGTATTAACGTCTGTTAATTGTCTAACTTTTCTAATTGCAAAGACGGCGGAGCTGAGTTTGACTGCGAGTGTTGAGAGATGGGGGTTCCATTTAAGACTAAATTATTAATTTTGAACCAATGAAGGACTCGTGACAAAGTACTGTTTACTTCGTCATAATTAATCCTATCACGCTCAACTTTAAAAATAAGCGAGGTATCATCTGCAAAAAGTACAATGTCTCACAGACCCTCAACAAAAAATGCCCAGAATAGATCCTTGTGGAACACCCATCTTTAGGTGAGAACCCGACGATTTAGAATTATTTACGTAAACTGTCTGAACTCTTTGATTCAGGTAATAGGCAATAAGATCAAGCGCAGCGCTACGTACACCATAGTGGTTAAGTTTGCATAGCAACGTCCGATGGTCCACGCCATCAAAGGCTTTGGATAAATCGCAAAACAACCCAATTGCATTCTGAGACTTCTCTCTCCCATGCGTCGTAAATGTGCTTAAAAAACGCGGCACCCGCATCAGTCGTTGATTTGCCTTTGGAGAAACTATATTGTTCACTATGCATGATCCCACTGCTATACACAAACTCTGACAGCTGATTTAGAATAATTTTCTCGAAGATCTTACTTAAGGTCGGTAACACAGAGATAGGTCTACAATTTTCCAGATCCAATCTATCGCCACTTTTAAACAAAGGAACTACTTTTCTGTTTTTCATCAAATCTGGGAATATACCGGTTTTGTTACATTTGTTGAAAATAAGGGATAATTGAGGGGCAATATCATTTATAATAGTGCTAAGTAATTTATCTGACATACCCCAGGGATCACCGGTTTTCTTCAGATTTAAGGTTCTAAATGTTTTAATTATTTCATCTGGTGAAACAGGCAAAAGCAAAACATTTATTATTGACTATAACGTTATTGTATAAATAAAACTAAAACTTTAGTATATAAATTGTTTGGATTATCATTGGTTACATTTTTTTTAACCACTATTTTCGCAACATTTTATTTTAAAGTGAGCATTCCATTTTTTGTAATCGGTCTGCAAGTAAATTTTTGGGGTCTTTCAATTTCATGATTAATTAAGAGAGAAAATGGTTGATCACAGTGATCTGAACTTAAATGCGATATTATCCTCTCTTCATATAAGCTACAGTGATAGGACACATTATCAATACAAGTCGCGGAAACACTAGTAATGCGAGTAGGTTCCGAAAAGACGTTCAATAAGTTATAAGATTTAAATAAATAAATGTACTGTAATGTTCGTGTAGTGACACGAACTTACTTGTAATATATCTATATTGAAGTCGCCGCACACTATCACCGACTTGTTTTTATGACAAAGGTAAGGGATAAACATACATATAATAAAAAGTATTAAGTGAATCGCTACGAACGATCGATGTTAGAACGAATTGTGTTAAACGAATATAGATCAATTGATAAATTGTCTACCTTTAAAATCTATGTGTACACATACTTATTTCAATCTTTATATACAACTTGCTTTAGATTTTAAGTCTTACAAAGTGGAACACCATAAATGATGTAGAAATTTCCACGTGATGCAAGATCATAAATGCAGACAGACAAATACATAGTTAAATAAATAATAATTAACAAAATAATTTGTTTTTGTTACTATTAGGAGTTTATGCCAAACGTTCAAACGTTCTACAAGACTACTCTTCAAAACCTTTCCATCGACTATCTAGAAGATTTTATGATTATATGATAGTATGGGATAATTTGTTGAAAAAAAATATCTGATTGAATGAAGATTTAAACAACGTATGTATGTATGCTGGTACTAATATATTATCGTACCATCTCGTATCACCATATCTCCTATCACTCACTTTTTTTTTTTATTTAAGAGGAGGGCAAACGAGCTGGCGGGTCACAGATGGACGTGATTACCGCCGCCCATGGACTCTTGCAACATCCGAGGATTTACAAGAGTGTTGCCGGCCTTGTAGAAAGGAGTAAACGCCTTATTTAAAGGTACCCATGTCGTTCGTTCGTTCCACAAGCGAGTGGAACGTGGAAAAAAGGTCCTTGAGAACACAGTGGAGGATCGTCACGCATCCAGGTGGTAGGGACGGTAAATTTTATAATCTTAATACCAACTGCTAAGTAAATAAGTGACTAATAATAACATTAATGGTATACTAACAATTGTCATCAATCATGGGATGATTTAATTTGTTGTTATTATTTTTTTTTGTCGTATATTGTATGTAGCAAAATCTTTGGTCACCCAAATACAAGTTTATTTTCATAAAAAACATTGCGTAGATATAAAATATACAAAATACTCTGTCACCTATAAGTTTTTCTACTACTATTTACCATATAATATGCAAAATGAAAAAAAATGATTCCTGGTTTCGTATTTTCATTGAATATTTGCAACCATGCAGCTTACACTGTCAGCTTACTGTTGAAAACCAAACAATTATTATTCGGCTCAGAAGGTAAAGTCGTTGAGTTTAATTCGCTATTAGCTATCATTAATAATGTGCCTTGAGTTGATCCGTGGCATGGCACGGCAGTCAATAAATTAAAGGACAAATGAAATGTAAATATAAAGTATAATTTATCCTATAAGTTCATTTCCTAAGCTCAAATAGAGAAACTATGTAAACACATAAAACGGAAAATTTTATAATACTTCTAATATTTTAAGGTTAGGTTAATATATCATATTTTGAAGTCGTTAATTTGTTTATATTTTTTATTTGTGGATCAATCGCTATCTTTGTTGCTTTCTTACTATCATACAAAATTATTTATTGAATCGTCATTTCACTGTCAGAGAGCCTTCAAACAAGAGTAACAAAATATTATCAGAGACACTTATTATACAATTGTCGAAACTTTAATATTAAAGATCGCCAATAACAAGTACATCTTTATTACAAGCGTCTTAATCTTTGCGAAATAAAATGATATACTAGAAATGTTATTAAATATTGATGGTAAAATGGCAGTGCAGGTATTAAAATATTTCATTACAAATCAAAATTAAAATATTACCCACTTTTCCTTCAATACAAAGAAGAGCCTTCAAATATTCCGGAGTTGTTAGAAGAACTATATAAATGTTGTAAAATAACAATACTCATATATTAATGTCTTGCTAATTCATTGTTTATTTATCTTATACACTTTCAGAGACATTATGAACAAAATAAAACTACTAAATTACTTACAAATATAACATTGCAAAGTCCGCTGTATTTATTTAACGATAGTAAGACCATTAGTCACCGTCATAACACACCGCGCTCTTAGTTCAGTAATAACACAGTGCCGTGACGCGGCGGAGGAGGAGGAGGAGGATGGGAGACTTTTCAGTGAATGATAAAATGCAACGTTTGTGTCAAGGTTTAAGTAATATTTTGTAAGCTTAAACTGCTTATTTCATTCAATATAACTTATACTATATTAAAAAATTAACAGTGGTAACGTAACTGCTTATTTAGTCCCGCTAAACGATAAAAAATTCATAAGTATTATGATCAGTTTGTTGTTTCTGGTGAACGTCTTTGGAACTTTAGTTATTTTAATAGTTAGATATTAAGATTTATTTTAGTTATATAGAGAATAGAAAATATTATTACATGTACGTTTCATCGATCTTTAAGATTAAGGAATAAATCAGACATAAAAACGATTTGGTGTAATTACATTCCCTGTAACGCAGTGAAGTCAACTAAATGAAAATTGCGGTGACCGCGAGAGAAACGAACTGTGAAAATAATGGCCTGCCAGTAATGCGTCTTACACCGGCTACTGCACTCTGTGCTTGCTTCGATTGAGAAATGTCTCGTCTGGAAGTTGTTCATAGAATTGAAAATTTGATAGTTAGATAAGAAATCTGTAATAATAGATGTAAAACACGTAATGTTCTATTAAAATTATATTCATATATGTTCCTAATAACAAAGTATTAGAAAAACAATAATCACTAATTAAGACTCGCAAACATTGAATTTCTGGGAAATGTTATATTATGTTCTGTATAGTTTTTACGATAAACTGTATAAATCTATCACACATTATACTTCTTACCTGTTATTAATGTCATTCCTTATGACAACATATAAAACGCATTCTTGAAAATTGGATATCATTTAAAATACTATAATTATTTCCTATTTATCGTTAAAACATACGAGTTTATAATTAATTGTTATTATTCATTCGATTCAATTTTATTTAAATTACAACACATTTAATGTTTTCTATTATACATAACCACTAAATATATCATATCCACTAAACTATTTCCTCAATGAAACTTTCCGGAAATTAAAGGCAGAGAAAAGTCCTATGGGACATTAACTCCCGTAGAGTGAGGAGTTTTAATTTAAAAATTGTTTCAGTCTTACGTAATGTTCGGCGAAAATCATGAAAAAAACAACCAAGTTTATTAAAGCAAAAGCTTCATAACTGCAATATAAATTTTTGTATTAATAACAATATGTCGGTCCTCATGATATGTTTATATTTACTGTAAAATACTTGAGGTGTCTGAGTGTCCCTTGTCAATACACACTAAGTAATATTATTATTTATTACACCGACGCAGTTATGGACTGCGCAAATTTCCTGATTTTTCTCGAAATGTCAAATGTGCTTCATATTAAACCCATACTGGATTAACTGGGTTTGTTGATCGGTGGGATTCGCCCCTAATGCATCGGTGGATTCGGTTGCACAACGGACCAAACCGTGGTAAGATGTTATACACAAGAAAATAATATTATAATTTGTAACTTTTATTGTACTAACACTAGTTAATAAGAAATATTGTTACTAACACTAAATGGGCTGGTCCTGAAAATAAATAAATTATTATTATTAAAGTAATACGTTTTTGTCATGAACGATAATTCTTGAGTAGGTTAGGTTCCACTACTTCAATATATTAATCCTTTATTGAAGTAACTCAATTGCAATAAATAGTTTAATTATCCAACAGTAATACTTTGTTTATTTTTTGAAAAAAAAAATAATTTACTTATCTATATGTATATTATTAAATTTTGTTATTAGTAAAACATTTTTGTCCATTGAATTATTTTTCAAATCTCTCTTCGTAACAACTCACAATATACAGAAGGTTACAACTATTCAGATATTATTTTATGTAAGAGGAAGACAAACGCGCGTGCGGGTCACCGATGACAGGTGTTCACCGCCGCCCACGACCTCTTACAACATTCGGGGAATCGTAAAAGCATTGCGTAAAGTTGGGACTATATGAGACGAAGCTTCTAAGCATTCCATGGATTCACCGTGCGGGTGCCGGGCCCATCGCGTTGCAAGAAAAGGAGCGCAAACAATGACTGGGACCTGCGACCCAGGTGTAGCTTTAAGGGGCCCCTTTAGTATGCGCATACACGCTCACCTTCACTGTTCACGCTCCTCTCCCTACCTAACCAAATATCGTAAGAACCTACTAAAGCTGCCTTTGAATAAAGGTTTCAGAAATGAACTGATGATCGTTCTAGAAAGGAAATCCTTAAATAAATTGTAGAGAGATTTTGCTGTTATACCTGTCGCTCCTACTTCTACAGCGTACAAATTAACTATAAATTTATTCCTGATCAGTTCATTACATAGTTCGTAATACTTGTTAAGCTTAAAAATATGATCTTTGGGTATATTTGCTTCCCAGGGTACAGTAAGGTCGACAAGTATAACGCGCCTTAGTTGTTTTGAGAACAGGAATAAGTCCGGCCTAGATGACGAAACACAAACATCCCCGGTGATTTTGTATTGCCTTTCATACGTGTCCATCATGAGAGTCCAATCAGGAGATGCGTCCAAGATGGAATGAGGTTTTTGTTTTGATTTTTTTGGACGAACCTGCCTTTACGAACTCCACTGATATTCTGGTGGTTGTTATACCCTTCTGCGCTTTTGCTACAGAAAGACTAACCGCTTCTCGTATGATTTCTAATACTTTATCGTGGCGACGCGAGTATTTACCTCTATTTAATAGTACCCTACACCCTACTAGCAAGTGTTTCGCGGTTCCTACTGCCTCCCCGCAGATGTTGCAAGATTTTACGGTGGCTTTGCCCCATCTTACTAAGTTACTTTGATCTGGGAGAATCATTTGGAATGCGTTAAGATAAAATTTTAATAATGCTGGGGACCAATCATGAAGCAGGGTGCGCCGTCTCAAAGCTAGTGGAATACAAAAATCTCCTACGGTCACCCATTCATTTTTCAATTCTAAGCTCATCGCGTGCAACCGGTCATTACCGTTTTCATCTTGCCGAATAAAGGATTTTATAATTTCTAAGTCTTGTTCTTTCTTACTTGATCCTAGCCCTGCTTTATTTGTTTGAGCACCTATCATAAATTGTTTATGGAATTGAAGTCGTGACTCTAGCTCTGCGGCAATTTTATTTTTTGGGAGAGACGTTATAGTATCATCATTCGATTTTGAGATGATATGTCTTTTGGTCACTCTTAGGTGTTTATAGAGTTCCGATGGTTTCTTTAATTTTAACCCAAAATTATGTCTGTCTCTAAATAAGGTAGAAGAGTCCGCTGGATGCGCTTATGACGCTTGCATCTAACTTCAACAAAAGGGTTTTATTGATATCGTAAACGAGGAAAGGCCAATTTAGACGTGATGTTAAATAATTCTCGTATATCCATGTCTTTTTGATGTTACTTATTGGTTGATTGTCTACCTTTTTTAGATCATTCAAAAAGTGATCGACTATTATATCTAACGATGGAGTGCGCCCTTGGTAATCGATTTTTTTGCCTAAGAATTTGAACGGAGCTGCGTCGGTAATTGTAGTAACGCACTTACCGCCTATTATGAGACCCGGATCGTAAGAGGTATATCTGGTGTTCCACCTACCCAGACATAGACTGTAGCATTTATTTGGTTTTGTCCTCAATTCGTCCGTCCAAACACAGAAATCCTCCACAACATTTAAAAGTAGCTGACATTGTTTTGGATTACGTGTCAGTATCGCGAGATCGTCTGCGAATGCTAGTATGGATTCTGTGTATTTATTGTTAAACTTAAACCGATAACCCCATTCCTTTTCGTTTTTAATTAATTTATCTTTTAAAATATTAATTACTATGTTAAATATTATTGGAGAAATACAACAGCCTTGAAATAAACCTATGTTGTAATTTAATGGTTTGGAATGATTTTCATTTGTGATTATGGAAAATTTTAATTTTGAATAATATGATACAATCATGTTACTAACTAACGTTGGAAAGTTATACCACCCTAGCGCGAACATCATCAGTTCATGTCGTACCGACCCGAAAGCGTTTTCTAAGTTTATACAACATACCGTTATTTGTCTTTCACTAGTTCTCGCATCTTTAAGGCTTTCCGTGTTATGTTCGAGGCATCCAGAAATACCAGGCAAAAACCCTTTGTGGTGATTAGGCCCGAAATATTTATTATTTATCATGAAATGCGTCATTTTTGTTTGTAAAAAAGAAAAAAATATTTTTGATATTGTATTTGTTAGAACTATCGGTCTAGTGTCCCTAGGATCCGAGACATTGTCACGTTTGGGAATGAGGACAAAAAAAGAGCATTTCCGAATGTTACCGGTGTTTCTCCTCTTAACCAGATTTTACCGAATAGATTCAATAGATGTTTATGAATCGACGGACATTTTTTATAAACTAAATAAAAGATACCATCCGGACCTGGTGCTGACTTAGATGGTTTCTTTTTAATTATTTTATTGATTTCCTCCAAAGTTGGTGGGTTGGCATGAAAATCTCTGGAAGGACTCTCAGGTTTTCGTTCGTTTGGATCCCCATACAGCCTTTGATTTTTAGACACTTCGTATGTGCTTTTATAATAATCAAAAATTTGCTCGTTGGTCAAGAGAAGCTTACCTTTTTCGTCTTTGAAAATGTTTGTGGAGTACTTAAAAAGATTTTTATCAAAGTCTACTTCGTGTTTTGCCCGGTCAAAGCTATCACGGTTTTTTGTTATTTGTTGTGATATGCCTTGTATTAATTTAAGAATTGACCTTAATGCCCTAGACAGTTGGTGACTGGTGAGTTGGTTGTCGCCCATGGCTTTGTGAGGTCTCTTTTTTTCCTTCCCATTTTCAATTTAAAACCGTTTTCTTTATACTTCTGAGCATAACGATTCGAAGGTGGATAGTGCTCATTGAAGTAGTCAAAAATAGTATTTTGTAGTGTCTCTACTTGCGCGACGAGTACCTACCTGGTTTGCGAACGGATAACAAGATAACAGGTCCGCTATATTTTCGTCGTGTATTTTCCACGTCGATTGTTTAATATTGGGAATGCTAAGACGCGTCCTGATGGTCATGGACTCCTGGTGATTCGCATTCAATGGCTCACCATGGGATATATGAGGGTAAACTCTATCCGAAGTGAAAACGGAAGATATTACCGGCGATTGCCGCGCCTCAGCACCATCGTGTGTTTTGAGATGTATAATAAACCTGGCTCGTCTTTTGTAAATTTTCTCGCACGTAGGACATCTAATTCCGTTTTCGCGCCGTTTTCATCGTTAATATCAACCGATGGACAGTTCCTCCGCCCCTCCTCTCGGACTGTCGCAGGGGTAATTTTCTTATTTGGACTTTTAGCTTTGAACGAAATTCCCGGGCTTGGCTTGTTAGGCCGTCGCCCTCGGCTGTCTTTCCAGTAGTCATCTGTCTTTCCAGCTGCCAGCAAAATATTGTTTACCGATTAGTGCTAAATTAATTCTAAATTATAAGTATTTTAAATTTAAATTAATAAATGTTATTGTTAAAAAAACTATCTGCCCCAATTACTCCATTTGCAAATTTAAATATTACACGTTATTTACTAAACACTTTGTAATATACTTATTTGTTACAAGTTTGGATAAAATTTAAAATTAATTATTTTGTTTTGATTTTTGTCAAGTATCGACTGTAAGAAAACATGGATGTTGGGTAGCCCTCGTACCCGACTTTCAAATTTTGGAAAAATTTCTTCACATGAGGTCTTCTTATGACCCCCTGAGTCCAAAATGACCATTGGTCAAAAGTTTATATATATATATATATATATATATATATATATATATATATATACATACATACATGCGTGCGTGCGTGCGTCCAGATTCCACTTTTGTCAGCACAATAGCGGCCGCAGTTTCGCTCAGATCGCTTTCAAACTTTGCACAAAAATCAAACATTCAAAAATTAAGGTCAAGTTCGTTAACCAGAGAAATCCGGCCACGGGGGCCGCTGGGGCCTCATTTTTTCTGATTTCAGTTTTTCGACCATAACTTTTTCCCTATACAAAGTAGATCAATCGCGTTCATATTATATGATGCCTTTGATGAATACCTATAACTAATGTTGATAAACCAAAAACCTAACTTCAATAACTTACTGGTAGGGGTAAAAAAAAAAAAATTTTTGGAAAAAAAATCATAACTTTTTTCTGGTAAATATTCTTACATCACAAGTATTTTTAATAGAAAGGTATTTTTTTACTCTAAATTTAGGTACCAAAAGTTTTTCCGTAAAAGGTACCGTTTCCGAGAAAAAAAATAAAAACCGCTATTAGCTTGAAAATTTAAGGTGGATAAAAACAGGGCAACTTTTTTCTGGTAAACATTTCCTCCTCTCAAATATTTTTAATAGAAAGGTTATTTTTACTATAAACTTAAGGCAACGCACTAGGTACTCTTTTCACTAAGCCAAATAAAATTATCACAGTTTACTCTCGCAAGGGGTGTTATTCTTACGCAGTGAGTTATATTTTAAACAAGTTATACACGCGTGTCCCCCTGCGGGCACAGATTTTTTTCATGACAGATGTTCTCTTACCGTTACTTCTTAAATAGTTTACTACAATGTAATATACAAAAAACATGGTCACAGAAACGCGTGGCCGGGACTTCTAGTTATTTTATAGATATTTCATAAGTGTCGTAGAGAATATTACGAAGAGATTTTATGTTAGTATTATTCTTAGAGCAAGTTTGTTGTCGCGTTAACTTACATATTTTGGTAGAAACTACTTGCACTGTTTTAAATCTTATTTATGTTAGTCGACTAATAATAGAAAATAAACATACTTTTTATGGTAATAAATACAAAATTTAAAATGATAAATATTTAATACTTATGTAAAATTATACACAGTTAATTCTTTTATTTCAATGCGTATTTACGTCAAATTCTTATTCAATATTATCATATAATATTGCAGTTCAAAGAAATTTGCTTTTCAATTATCTAACAAGCAACTACCATATTTGGTTATCGTATTATACAATGTGTCTGACGTATTGTAGGTGAGGCTCGAGGTCCGTGAAAGCTGCTTAACGATGTAACGTCTGTGCGAGCCCTGTCAGGAATTATAGGATTGGGCTTTACACATTCCACACAGATCTGCCGGCGGTCTGCACCACCACCTCACTACGGAGCATTGATGAAATCACTATCTATAATTTATCCTAGTCCTCGCTGTGCATTTCCTAGCTGTATTTTGGAATATAACCCGATGATACAGGGTGGGCCAAAAATTTTTGCACTTTTGAAACATGTCTAGAAATAAAAGTACAAATGTTATTTGGTTTATGATTTATTTAACGTAATTATCATTTATTAAAATTTATTTTTAAAAAATGACATCGTCGAGATGTGCTCCGTCTCGTCGTTGGCACTCCTGCAATCGACGACGTAAACTTTGGAAAACTCGTTGACACATGCTGCGAGGAATCGCGGCTATCTCCTCGTGGATGTTTTCTTTTAATTGGGATATGATCGTCGGTTTATTAAGGTATACTCGACTCTTCAGATATCCCCACAAGAAAAAATCGCAAGGTGTAAGGTCCGGGCTTCTGGGAGGCCATGGGATATCACCTCTGCGAGAAATCAATTTGTTAGGAAACATTTCTTTGACCACCGGTAAAGTCACGTTTGATATATGGCATGTTGCTCCATCTTGTTGCATCCAAGTCCGGCTATTGTATCCTTCAAATTCATGCAACTGTGGTGTCAAAAACTCTCGCAACATTTTCACGTATTCCACTGAGTTCACAGTTACGTTATTTCCTTGATTATTTTCAAAGAAGTATGGACCGATTATGCCCTTTGCGGATATGGCAGCCCACATTGTCGTTTTTGATGAATAAAGAGTCTTTTGGTGTATATAGTGAGGGTTTTCCGTGCTCCAATATCGACAATTATGTTTATTTACGTGACCATTAATGTGAAAATGGGCCTCGTCCGTAAACAATACATTCTCAAGGCTAGAGAATCGCTCCAGTATAGTGTCAGCAAATAACTTGCGTTGAATGTAATCGTTTGGTTTCATCTCCTGTACAATTTGAAGCTTATATGGGTGCAGTATAAGATCCAAATGCAAGATTCGCCGCAGACTAGTTCTTGGTATAGCAAGAGCCGCCGACCGCTTACGCGTAGATGATTCTGGATCGTCCCTTACAGAAATTTCAACCTCCCGAATGTTCTCTTCGCTTCTTCTTAAACGTGGTCGCCCAGTTTGTTTAATATTCGTTGTCGATTCCGTTTGCTCAAACTTTTTAACCCAATTTAAATTAACACTTGGACACTCACTTACACGTTGTGATCCGTTTTCAACTCTAAAGAGGCGTCGTACAGTAACGTAGGAATCGTTGTTTTTGTAAAATTGTTTTATGCAAAAAGCACGCTGTTGTCCCGTGAAGCGCTCCATCGTGACTAAAATTGCATTAAACAATTCACAATTCCCCGCCACCCGCGCGCCCCTTGCTCTCACGGTTTTGGAGAAATCAAGTGTTGCTATTTGCAAAAATTTTTGGCCCACCCTGTATAATATTCCATTTTCGTTACAGCATTTTATTTTCTTTTGCGATGGGTGTAAAATAAGTGTGTGGATAAAAATATATTTCGGATTAATTTTGAGAAATATATAAATAATTTATAAAAAAATACATTTTCTAATTATGGTTTGGTATGGTTTTAAAATAATTTCTTTAAGTTATGTCTTTTATGGCTTCAAAAAGATGTTTAACTCTCCCAATTTTAAATATGAGTAACGGTAGTACTGTTTTAACTTTAACCTAAATTATGACTGAATCCCAATAGGAAATTGCCTTTTTTTGCATTGCATTTTCCTTGAATGGTATATTTCTAGTTGTTTACAAACTAAATACTGCATATTATTATTTTCTATTTATTTAGTTAAGAGAAGATTAAACAGACTCTAATTAAATCATTGTTAAATCTATATATTTTTTTGTGAATAAGTAACTTTTTAACAATTATAACACCTTTTTTATCATTAAATATAATATTTTATGGATGACCCGTTTTACTCTGACTTGAAGCAACTTGAAAGTAAAATCTTAGTAAATTGAGCTTAACGTACAGAACATAAAATATATAATTTTAGTTATATTGTAGACTAAAGTAGTTATATTTGAAGATCCTCAGATTAAATGAAACATTTGAATAGGTATCAACTTTACTAGTTATATTCAATCAGTTTGGTTCAGAGCGTAGTGCGTGACCTAGATAACGGTGTAATTGACCTCAGAGAAATAGTTATCATCTTGGATTTCATGACCTATACATATTATAAAATATTACTTTTACTTATTACTTATGAGGTACACAACTCAAAAAAGAAAGAATTGATTTTAAATTTGTTTTCTGCTTATTTGTTGATAAAACCAAAACGTTGTTTTGTTGTTGTTTTCTATAATACCATTGAAGCTAAATAAATGTAGATTTATATAAATGTAGTTAAAAAAATAAATGACTTATTATTTGTGTTGGACGTATAAGTTTTAGAGGAAGGGGTGGAGGGAGGGGGGGGGGGAGGGCAAATAAAGTCCCTTGCAACAGTGAAAAGTGTAATTATATTAAAAAGTGTATACAGTCTTCATTCATTCATTATATACAGTCTCATCTTGTTTGCTTCTTCTATTATTTAAATGTTTTGTCTTGATGTTGTATTTATATGATTATATATGTTTTGTATTTTATGAATATTTATCATGCAATATATTTTTTGTTTTATTTCAGTGGTGTTTTGGAATAAGGTATATAATTATTAAATTGTATTCATTACATTGATTTTAACACATTGGTTTATTTTTTAAGTAATTTTTAATTTCAAAGTTATTGAATTCAATGATTCAACTTCAAACTGTTCAAAATAAACAGACCATCTTCACGAGTCTTCGACGATGATATCGCGTGTAGACTTGGGCTATAATTCACAAAAGTTGGTTTTCTCGTTTGAATTTGGCGAAATAATGTGATGTAATACAAAGTGTGTAACACAAAGTTAAACATCGTAATAGTGTCAACATTGTTAAGTTTGCTTTACAACTAGTTTGATGTTTTTGATGAGTTGAATTTCATTTCGGTGAATTACTTTTCCATAGACCGACCCTTTAGAATTCTCCAACCAGAGGCTAACGTTTCATAAATAATGCCTATAATTATTAGCTAAATGTATGAGTTGTTGAAATAAATCAAACTTTAACCTTGACTTTGTTTTAAGCCCGTCTATGACTACTTTGTAGGAATTATAAGAAAATTGACTAAATTGTAGTTATTAATGGCATTTTAATTACTTCTGCGTAATGTTTTATCTTAATAATATCATACGTATAATACATTATTTTTTAAATCACTGTATAAAATATCTGCAAGCAAATTATAAAGTATTAACTCTCTTTTCTAGAAAACATTCGAGAGGGAAAAAATTTAGTCGAGATATTATAATTATAATAATACAATATGGTTTTGGCTTCTCATTAAACTCGGTGATCGCTGACTCATAATATTATTCTGATACTGAACTGAACAAAATTTATTTAAAGACAGAGATTTACAGGAGCCCTGGGACGCATCCAGGAATTGGTTTTTAAATATTGTCGTGAGATCTGTGTGTTCTTCCTTGTAGAGATTATCTATGTATTTAATTATTTATCTTCAATGATACCTGGCCAATTTCTATGTCAAAATATTATATTGTTATGTTTTATATTGTTCAAATCTTATATTTTATATATTCAACTATAACATCTAACATCATGTTAAAATACAAAATTTTTAAACAGTAAACATCAAATTAAAATAATATTAAAAAACTTAAATAATTATTTGAATACTTATTATTAAAACTTAACCGTTTGGGAGATCTTTTTTTGTGTTTAGTTGTCTCCAGAATGCGACGAGATAATTGACAAATTTTTTTTTTCATGTGTATTTCAGCCAAACGCGGATGTTATAGCGAAAACAGATTGAAAAAAATGTTAAGCCATTCAAAAGTTATCAAGAAAAGAAGAAAGGAGAGAGGCTCAGCTCAACACCCGCCGCGCACGGTTGGCGGTTCTGGTTAGAGTTAATTTAAGTTTAACTTTATGAAAATAAAAAACTTGAAATGCATTTCAACGGAAGACATATTTAGGAAATTTTTAAGTTAACGTAACAGTCAATTGTCTACATATAATAATTGCTATACGTATGAAAATATTTTTAGTGTCTGGATTCGTGTTTTTTATATTTGATAAGTATTCATTGTTATATTTCATATTTTCCTATCTTTAAGGTAAGAGTAATAAAAAGAATACCTTAGAGGCAAACTTCTCAGTTTAACCATTCATAAAGTGCCTCTGAATCTAAATCAAGTAGCTCTTTTACTTTTATATGTACTTGCATTAGAATATCGTTGTCTCATTCACAATGAGAACCCGATAGAAAGACACTTGCAGTTGTTGTAAGTGATCCAATTAAGTAATGTGTTAATAAGAATACACATTTCATATACAAAGATGTATAATACAATTGAATCGCGGTTAGAAAGAAAACGTCACTTTTATTAAAATCTCTTCATATACCATTATTTATTAAATTTATATACATATATGACAGGTCGTAAAAGATAGTGGAATAGTACAATAACTATCAATATTATTTAACTATTTAAAGTAGTTATTGTTTTCAATTACTATAAAAATAAACTGTAATGTAATAATAAGAATAATATACTAAATGTGGATGTGGATGGAACTTAGTAAGTGAAAAGTTCGTGCATGTAGTACCATAAGTAAACAAAATCATACACCAATACAAACTGCGCAGGTTAAGGTTATTTTTTCTTGAGAGCTTTCAATCCGTCTTCCATGGCATCGGCAACAGCGTCCGCGACCTCTTTGGTACAATTGACTCCCATGATACCAATCCGTAAAGCCTTGCCCAATGTTGGACCCAAACCTCCAAAGATTAGAATGTTGTGGCTGAAAACAAATATAATAAACATAAGCGTATTATAGTACTTTTAATCTTTAAAACAAATTCTCTTTCAAATTATGGCAGTAAATTTAGATTGCTTTTCTTAATAGACGATCGTCAAAGTAAAGGAAATTCTATTGAGTTGGCAGAGTAACGTGCACAATTCAAGGTGTTTCATTAGCTTGTTTCAGTAGATATGTCGACTTTGTAGTTACCATTATAAAGTAACAGACACTGTCCTTTCCTGGGCATGATGAAAATACAAAAAGTCAAGGAAAGAATCAAAATACTGCATTCATGATTGTTTTTAGCTACAAATGAATTTAGATTAATTTTCAAATTGTTACATAATAATAGGGCCAAAGCTCTTTTTTATATTCGTTATGTATATACTCTTTCCTGTAAATATGAAATAATCTAAATTATTAATTAAACAAAACTCACTGTGAAATTAGCGTAATATTTGAGACAATATATAGGATATTATTTTCCCGTGATTGTTTCTATAATCAACAACTTAAACCGGTTAGATATACGAGTATATACATGTATATACTTTAATACGCATGTAATGAAGTCTGATAATGCACGATAAAGTATCACAAGTACTTACGTTTCTCTTATATATTTACAAAATTCCAAATAGTCGTAACCATCCGGTAGTTGTACTGTGGTAGCTGTTGCCAAGCGATCTTCGCTCTTAGGAATAAGTAATTTAAAACCGTGTTCTTCCAATCGTTTGTGGAAGTATAAAGCAACTTCTGTGTGTTTTTCCCAACACAGAGGAAGCGTACGATTGCAGATTTCTCCCAAGCAACAACGAAGCGCCCATATCAATGGAGGAGACATCGTGTGATGATAGCTGTAGTTTATTACGAGTATTGAATTAATATACAAAGGTATGTTTTCATTATGAGATTAAATTGTAATCAATTTTATAATCAAAAATCTATTCTACATTATTTCTACACAATATTTAAACTTGTTTATCAAATAAATATTCTAAGACTGACTTCTAACATTCAGATAAGAGATCAAGATTGTACTAACGTCCGAGTGTTTCCGTGGCAGTTCCACTGCAGCGCCAACAGCTTGACGTCGAAGTAAAATGGCGGCTGATGTTTTCTGTTATTTATTACCTCTCTAAAAATAGATAAAAAATTTTTTGTTTGTAAAAATGTTAATAAACGTATTTGTAAATCGTAACCAAACTCCGTCAACAAATATTATTAACTTATACTGTAGGTGATATAACTTACTCGGCCCTTGCGCTGAAGGCAATGGGTGATATTCCAGCAGGGCCGCTGAGAGCTTTCTGCGAGGACGTATACACTGCATCCACGCCCCATTCGTCCATCAAAAACGGTACTCCGCCTATAGTTACTACTGCGTCCACTATAAGCAGAGCTCCGTATCTGTGTGTCGTTACATTGAAGTCGTCAAATAATATATTTTCTAATTATAATTTTGTATTTTGTTAAATATTAAAACAACATTTTAAATTGATCGCTCTATTATAATAACTAATATAATAATAACTAAGTCAAAATTCAATCTTGCAACTAATAAGAAGCAAGTCAAAACTGGACAGATAGATGCTCTTCTTTCTTGCTTTATTAGAATTTTTATTATTTCTGTGTATATCTATAAGACCAACATACATACATCTACAATACAATAATTTTAAATTAAATATTTTTATATCGTGGTTACATCACGGTAGGGTTTTGTATGAGAGAACCGGTATTATATTTTTTTTGAGACGAGATTTATTATTAATTTAATGACAAAGATTAACAAATTCGACAATTTGGTATTAGATAGAGATTTAATTTGTTAATTTGTTGTAGACAACAAATATATAAAACAATCTTACACACAAATTTGTTTACAATAATGAATACATACGTCAAATAGGCATGATGATTGCAGCTTCAAAACATTTTATGGTACGAATATTTATAAATATAAAAAAATACGGTTTGAAATGTATACTGTCATTTTCTTTTTCTTATACTTACTTATGGCACAAATGACCCAGCCCTTCCATATTTTGAAGAGTTCCTGTTGAGGAATCTCCTTGAATAACGAACAGGGCTGCAGGCTTGAACTTCTTCAGCTCCTCTTCAATTCGCTCGAAAGTGAAGGTAGTGTCGAAAGGAATACAAAGTTCGACAGCATTGATGCCTTCAAGGATTACATTATTAGGATTACATTTCTTAAATTATTTTAAAAAATTATCAAGAGCAATGAACTTACCATGTCTAGTTGCCATCTCCAAGGACCGATCTTTCCATACGCCTCTGGAAGCGATCAGCATGGTTTCCTTGGGTCCAACTAGGTTAGATATTACTGTCTCCATACCGGAGTGACCAGAACCACTGACTGCTAATACCAGATTGCTTTGTGTTTGGAAAATATATTTCAGACCTTCCTTAATGTCTGCCATGATCTAAAAAATAGTGCTATTGAAGTTTCGTAAATATCCAAAGTTTGATAAGTGTTTCCTTATTAAAAACATAAATAAAAACAATTATGTATATTTGTTTTTATTCGTTTTTAACATCATGGAAAATTTAAATCCTGTCCATATGTGTTTGTTTGTTTGTTTGTTGATACTTTCTATAATAAAACTGTATAGAGTTAATCTAACTTGCTTATTTATTTATGATAAAATATTTACGTTATTAAATTCATCACACCATGGTGATACTACAGGTTTCGTGAGGGCCTTCGCTACTGAGGGCCAAACGTCACAAGGACCGGGACCGCAGAGCAAAGGCTTTTTAAATTCCCGGTCTTCTATCTTCGGTACTGGCACAGTAAGTCTTGTAGATAACATCTCTTTAATCTAAAAATAAATCTTTAAAAAATACTGTTCAATTATTTAAGCTAATGGTTGAGTTAAAGCTGGCTGCAACTTTTTAAATGTTCTGGAAATTATAAATAATGAACAAAACACATATTACTTACATTTTAAGGCAAATTGTTTTATGAAATATTATTCAAGTCATTTTAAACAAGTCCTTCTTATTATTAAATAAAATGACATTAAAACATTTTTAGGTATTTTGTTTGTGAATGTTGGATTATCGTTTTAATTTAATTTCAACTCACAGTTTGGATACTTCGCAGCATCCGCATTCATGACCCAACTATGTAAAGGAACTTTTTAGTAAGTCAACTAGTTTGTCAAATACTTATAAAAATATTTTCCATACGAAATATATACTAACATAACGTTACCTAGATTGATTGAAATTGAATGACGGATATAAAAATATACATATATATTTATATTTCTGCTTATTTAATACTTTTATAAAATAAGTAAACACAGCACATTGTCAATGTTAAAGTAAACAACACACAAAAAGTAATTTAATTGTAACAAGTACAAGTAAGTCCTGTAACCCGACCTGCACTAGTTGTCCTCTGCGGCTCACGACGCGTTTGTTCCAAACCACTCTGTTACTTGACACCTACTTATTCTGCACTCGTTAACTAACTAGAGATACAGTTAACACTTGCACTTTTATACCTTTAATGAAGACAAAATGATATCATTATTCTGGTATTACAATAATTTGAATAATATTTTAGATAACCTAATTTTAAAAAGACTTTTATATTATTCATAAGATACAATATGGCATTAATTAACATATACTTTTTAACCATACTGATTATTATTTTTATTATAATTGGACGATTAAGTATGTATATATATATACTTAGTCTTGTCGTAATTATTGTTACAATACAAATATTTTTTTTTTATTGTACTTAACATTTATTACTTTTACCTTACACCCCTAAATAAGTAATGTTCCCGGGGGATAGCAAAAAATATAAGAGACTATCTATTTTATATAAAGTGTGTGAAATCAAAAACTAAAATATAGTTTGTTATTAATTTTATTTTAAGAAAACTACAGTCAAGCAATAATTAACTACTTTTATATAAAAAAATTAATAATTATTAGGATGTTTAAAATGTATTACACCATATCCACTTTACAGCAGAACATGTTTAAAATATTCATATTTCCTTAAACTACCCGCAATAGATAAATCGAAAACAGGACCCTTGTTATTTGGAGTAGACGTGGAAGGAAATAAAAAGAACACTGTGTTGCCTTTCTTGTTATGCGCCGCTTCACGTACTGCAATAACAAACCATGAACTATTTGGTAAAGGTATTATTATACGAGGAGAACAGGGATACATCACGTAATCTGTAAGTTCATCTCGCCTTTTTTTATATATATCTAGACAAAACACGATAAAATTTCTAAATTCTATGTTTGATAATGGCTAAAATCACTCTACTATATTCTCAACTTTGTTAATAATTCCTTCGAAAATTATGCAAAAGATTAAAATTTTTCATCCTCGAACTCGATAAGTAGTTTTGAACTAATGTTTAACAGACGAAGTCGTAGTAAAAACTTGTTCTAAATAAATATAATACCAACTAATAATTATTGGTTCGGTACGGGGGCGATAATACACTTGATACAGTAAATGTTCATCGTCCCATAGTAGTTATAAGAACACGATATAGAAAACGATATATTCTTGTTCAGGAGGAATAATGCGATACATATCCATGTAATGTATAAAATAAAAGAGGCTCGACACAAAATAAGTCAATTGTTATTAGTCAAATATAATAATTGAAATAATGTTAAACCGTTAACTCTAAAATGATCTCTATCCATAAAGGAGTCATCGTCATATACGAGTAAGTTGTATATTGCTCGTCCGTAGGAGAGATGACAACTACAAAGCTCGGAGGTTATTGTGTTAGGATAAATGGAGACGAAGTTTCTACAAATGGAACTCGGGGAAGTCAATTGAGACGGATGCGCCATGAAATTGGCCGTAAATGCCTTTACAGCTTATTATAACACAATACAAACTTAATTTTACATCAATACTGAGATTCAAATTAATCCAGCGCTAACCTTACAGCCCTCATTACTATTAGGCGTGCTAACAATTCAGATCACCTTTGCATTTTACAATTATGTAAGTGTTATAATTGTTATTGTATATGTTATTAAAACATTTTTATTATGCTTTTTAGAAGTAGTTTTCAATTTGTGTCAACCTGTCACTATTTCATTTACAATTAAATTTAAAAAAATGGATAAAATGTATTTTTATTATTATATATTTTTTTTAAACTTATTACAACCAAATAAACGAAGGCTAATTGAATTTTTATCTAAGGTTAGCTTACTTCTTTATATTTAAGAAATATTTTAATAAAAGCTAACAAAGGCTATTAGAGCTAATTAAAGGAATTTTCTAAACATTTTACTGTTTTAACTTCAATTTATTGTCGATATTATTATATTTTATTTATCTTCACGCCATATCTCTTGCGGGGTAGCCAGAGACGCCGGAGCGCCAAACGCTACGGTCCTTGCATACCTCTTTCGCCTCTTTTTTATTTCCCAATATTCTATAAAACCGTAAACGCATATGGTCTAGAGAGTCAAATTATAAAAAATAGACATATTTTATCGTCTTTGTTGATTTAGACACGTAAGTACACAATGTTAACTTGTAGTAGGAGCTATTGAAATTAAAGAAATTTTACATTTTTAAACTAATTATAAAAATGATTTATTTATTTGAGGAAAAGCTAACTAAAATAAATAACTTGTCTTAAAATAAAATAATATTATTATATCATTCTGCACACGTGCCTTCCCTATAAGCTCCACTCGCAGTCTGTTAGCATTCTGGACCACGTTAAATTAGTGGAACACGTCTCACTTTATCTATATCTATTAGTTATCCGTATCACCAACTTTAAGACACTAATTTAATCGTCTTTTATAATTCAGAATATACATAAATTTTGGGTGAAGTTGAGAACATTATACAATTATAACTAGTTACAGCGAACATAACATTATAATAGTTCTTACTTTTTAATGGTCATAATCTGTAATTAGAATAAAACATGAGAATTTTTATAATATACACCTAAAAAGATGTAGTGTATTACTTAATGATGTATTATTTGCTTATATTTCTATTACTTTCTCACCAAACAACGCCTAGCAAGTCTGACTGACACCTGTTTCTTTTTTAATTTTATTTTAAAATAGTTTATGAATACCCAGCAAGGTTATTAATAGGACGATTATACGGGACAACTCAATTGCTAATAGAACACATAGCATATAGCACTACATTTTTTAAGACTTTCCCCTTTAAAAATATCAACGGTCAACACTCTCGCGCTATTTTTACGTCAATGCACGGCTTTCGAAGTTCCACCAACCAAAACATTCATATCCCCTAAGCACCGGTGCAAAACTAAATGCGAGTGCTTTCTGCAGCTAATTGCTTCAAAAACCTATGTGCAGGCGGGCGTCTACCGACACAGATCATTGAAATACGGTTAAGTAAATATTTTAAGTATATCTTAAAGTAAATATTTTTGCCAATTATAATATAATTCGCCTGCAGATCAGTGCGTTTAAAATTCGTGATTAGATGTACGCGTGTTTTATGTTCCCTTTACTCCTTGTTCGAAATATCTTGTATGTTCGATGTCTTACGCTAATTACTACTTGAAGCGTATATCCCTATTGTTTTTTAAATTGGAACTGGAATTGGAACGTCTGAGTATGATCTGGTTTAAAAAAAATATTGCAATTTCCAAGACCCTAAAATTTTTATTTATTAAATATACAAACAGCAATAATTTCAATTTGTTTTCTAGATATTTGACTAAACATTTAGTCACAGACAATTAAGTTGAAGAAATCATGTATGTACATAATATACATATATAAACAGAAAACTCTTAATTACAATATATATTTTTAGAAAGATGTTGTTACATATATTTTATTATAACCTCTTTGTTTCGTTTCATTTGTTCATTAAAGCAACATTTAATAACAAAACATGCAATAACAACTATATACTTTTCGGAATTGTATTTTAATTAAAATAAACTGTTTTTGTTACTATTGACTTCTATCACCTTTAAGAAACAAAAGAAACAGGACAAAGTATTTTAAAATTCGTGTTACTATTAAACAGAAAGATTAACTTTTGGAGAGAAAATATGAAATGGTTCCATATTGTATTGTATGAACACGCATTATATTACAAAGGGAGATGACATCGGTAATGATGCTTACGTCGCAGCAAGTGGAAGCAAGCGCTCACTTTACCACGAGGATGTTACTCGGCAACATTTTGACCTCACAAATGAATACACTAAACTACGAGCGCGCCTTTGTGCCGTCATTAATATCAGTTTATTTATATTTTAACTGACAATTTAATATTCACTGCAGTGATTTACTATAGTAGATAAAGGCGATGGGTTATTTTTTGTTAAATTCTTACTTTTGAACACTGTAACGTACGTAGAAAAGCCTTTGTTTTTGGGTAATTAGAGGTCTTAAAACATTTTATTAAAATATTTTTAAGCCTGAGTATGCGATAAAATTTATTTTGAAACATTACATTTCGGTACAGAGTAGTTTATTTCTTTGGTTATTGTCGTCTTTCCATTTGGAAATTTATAACACTGAATTAGGGTGAATTATGAACTAAAATGTCCTAACAAATTAGTATTCAAATTGTGATTTTTATAAATATTTATATAAAAAAAAATTATAATTGTACTCAAACTAGTTTGTGGAGAAGCGAATAACTCGCAGAGTGCATTGCTGCATACTCAGCAGCCCTTGTCACGGCACTGTTCAGATGCGTTAGGGCGAAAGTCGTAGGCGGTTGTCTCATTTAATGCGAAAAATGCCACAAAGGCTCTACGTTACGTGCTCATTTAGGAGATGTAATTAGTATGAGCTTTTACCTTTTCACAATACCAAGAAATTCGAGGATGTTTTATTTATTTACTTCAATTTGCTTACCTGTTAGGTTGCACAATTAATAGAGTGCTAGTCTTAATATTTCGGTAAAATAATAATCACATTTAAGAGTAAACAATTTTTTGGAGTAATTTGTATTTTTTAATTATTGTTTCCTATTCCAATGTTAAAATTAATTACTATAAATAAAATTTCAGAAGTCACAAAAACTCAAGACCTGGAAGAAAGAGAGCATCCCAGACGAAAATGGAATGAAAAATGTAATTACATTGTTCAGTGTGCGTGTCTGATTCTTCGAGAAATGAAATAGTTTTTCTGCTGAACTTTGTCCCCGTTTCAGTTAACGTAAAAAGCGCATTCTTGACAACTCTTCAGCATAATTAAGCTTATGCAGCAATATGTTCTTTTATTTTAGTTACATTTAAACTTCCTCTACTTAGTTGCACTCAACCGGTTTTCTGCACAAAATATTGCTCCAGAAAACATTTTATCATTCATTATTATCATTATAAATATTATTGCAATTTTTGTATGGTTACAAACAAATTTTAATTATTACTTTCTTTAAAAATTTTGGAAATAAGTAATTGAAATTAAAGGGCCGGCAACGCTCTTGTGAATCCTCGGATGTTGCAAGAGTTCATGGGCGGCGGTGATCACAAATGAACAGTGACCCGCAAGCTCGTTTTCCCTCCTCTAACATAAAAAAAAACTATTAATTACAATTACAGCAAATTTCAATAACTTTACAGAGGCAACATGCACTAATAACTTATTAAATGTTACTATAGAAGGAAATCGATAGAATGAAACCTTAGCATTTATTCTAACAATGTCTTAATAACCACTTTTGAACTGTGTCATTGTCCTTAAGACGCAGCTCTTTTTGCTAGTGATTTCTTGGTGAAAAATATATTTGTTGAAATATATTCAACACTAACCAACCGTACACTATTGTCATTAAATTTCCTTTAGCTCACATTGCAATAATAGTATGTGCATTATAATAATTCATCAATTACGGGAACATACTTTTTAAAAGCCATTTACACTATTAGTTGTTTAAGAGTTTTATTAGTAATTTTCAATTTAGACACTACATTTACTAGGAGTCGATATACGACCCATGGTAACTTAAATTTACGATATCCCTATAGCCTTTCTGCTGAGAAACATTTATGTACTTATAAATCCTCATAATATCAGGATTACCCTTTTGGTCGCCAAAAGAATAATAAGCTCGGAAGAATATTTTTATTTTCGTGTGACCGATATTGAAGAAAAAGATAAGATTGTTTAGCGGAATCAGGTCGATGTTAGATTTAGTGCAAATAGGTTGGTTGTAAATTTGCAGCAATATTCTTTCGCTTTCGGACGCCACATTTTGGCAAGCGCCGGGGGATAGCATCGTTTGCCAGCTCTTGATCCAAGGCTATTAACCGGTAGTTAGGGCGACTTCATAATTCTATTGATGTCTCATTAGATAAAAACGATTATTATTACTCGATATTGTGTTTGTAAAGATTAAACAAAGTCAATGTTATTCCGATAAATTTATCCGATTCCCATTGCAACCATGGGTATTATCTCTTAGGATATAATCTCACTCAAGCACTGAGACTTCTGCTCTATGAATAATAGATGAGCATGCTCCTGAAGGATGATTTTAGAAGCACTATGTCTTAGGTCAGTCAAATTCTGCAACCAATCCAACAGAATTAAGTCAGTAAGCGTTTACAGCTTGTTAAGAAAATAGGTAACTACCATGACTTGGACTAGTTAAGGTTCTTTTGAAATAACAAATTCATATTTTATCTATAATTTTTTTTTATATTTATAGAGTGATAAAAATAAAAAATATATATATCTTGTAATCCACCGTTTATATATATTTATATAATACAACAATTTATCTGGTATTTCTCTCGAATAGCTGAATTTTCACATTTTTATTTATGTAAATATTTTTATTATTGGTTAAGAAATTATTGTGGCCTAAGCATTTAACATAAACAAACTGAGTTTGTTTTATCCTAGAGAAGTCGTGACTAAAGATTTTTATCAATACAAAATATAACGCTTAAAACTTCTTTGAAACAAGCAGACAAACGAAATGGGTTCCATTCTCTCCACAAGTAATTTTTTTCTATTTTAAATTAATGTGAAATTTCTTTGGGGAAATATTCAGCCATTTTCTTTTATATGAAGCTATAACTCACAGAACGATTCTGAAGCACTTAAAGTGCTATTTAAAACTGGCTGTTTTATAAACAAATACCCAAAATAATTATTTTGAACAATTATAAAAATATTACATCAATACCACAAGACGATCGGTAATGATTGGGAACAGAAAGTGCATCGGTGGGTGTACGTTTACACAGGACATTGTTTACACAGTTCGTTTCTCTCGCGCCCGCCACAACCTTCATTTGGTTGACTTCACCACGTCCTTACTGAGTAGTTTTAATGTACTTACATTGGAGTTCAAATTGGCACTATTTTAAGGATTTAACTCGGTTATAATGGTTACACTTTGGAAGAAGGCTTGTAGGAGACAGAAAAAAACATTGTATATTGAAATGTGTACTATTGTCATGTAAAATCTCAGAAAAAAATTATTTCGATTTATTTAACTAACGCTAGCCTGATCTAATATTATATCAGTATGTTAATTTATGTTGCAGTAAACCAACTATTTAAGAGACCAACAAAATTTTCGTCCGATATTGGGAAATTTTCGTTACAAATATTAACTGGAAGCTAAAACTTCCAAAAGTAATATAAAACAAATTTATATCATTTTTGCTTTAAGGTGATTGGAAAATTTAAAGAGTATTTGTCATAAATGTGACCATTATCATTATCTCTGAGTTATGCAAATTAAATTTATTTAACCGAAAACAATTCAATACATATAATTATTTTTATAAAGGCTGATAAAAATGTAAGACTTCATATTTTGTTGGTGTAAAATTGCAATGTATGTTTAAAAAAAAAACTATTAAAGTTTTTTAGTATGAAAGGCATAATGCAACGAACCAACCTAATCTTACTTCAACACATACCATACATATAACGGTCATTTGCATATGTATTACTATTTTCTGCAGTTCTAACGTGTTTCATATGAATATGTAAATCGTTGGTCATTCGTGTGTTAGAATTCTTTTTCTTATCGAGTACACTTAAGGAACCTCTGACTTCATTATACGTGTAGTTGTTATCATCGCTATAATCATTTGTGTTTCAAGACCCATAAATTAAAGAAATATATTAAATTTTCTCAGTGTAGTAAAATGTTTTGAAATACACACATTCAACTTTTTTTCAGGCTTACGACTTCTCAAAAATGTTATGCAATAATAGCAAATACTTTTCTATTTCTATTCTTAAAACGTATTTATAATTGACGTAATAATTAAAACCTTCATTTTTGGAGGTTATTAAAATTAATGAATATCTCTAACCACTTTTGAAACTTACTTCAAACTAATTAATTAATTAATCAATTCAATTAGAGTCTCTTGTGAGTTTTCGCTTAACTTAATAAATAGATGAAAAGAGAAAATCACTAAGAGTACTTTGCCTGTAAAGGTATTTTTTATTCGGAAGGTAACAAAGATAATCTAGAAAATGTACCGAGAATCTACTAACGCTAGCCTTGGCCTTTTATCAAAACGTTTTATATCATAACGTGCTGATATCTCAATACTATTGGACGCGATTTCTCTAACCTCATCGATACATACGAGTTCATTGCTGTCATCCGTCATTAAATCTAGGGGATGTGCTACTCTACCCATTAAAAGCTCTAACGGACTTGCCTTTGTAACGCGATTAATTGTTCAATTTAAAGTTAATTTTACATCACCTAATGAGTCTTGCACGACTTATCCTTCCTTGTCAAACTCTATGGTAGTCAGCATAGACTTTAAGACGCTCATAACTCTCTCCACTTGACCGTTCGGGCGACATGACCCTGTAGCAATAAGATGAAGATCGATATTCTTACCGTCACAGTAGTCCTTGAACTCTTTACTTGCAAAGCACCGCCCTTGATCCGCAATGAGACGTGCAGGTGCTCCAAATAAAGCTGCGCTGTCTTTTATAGCCTTGCTATCGATATTTTTAGTGTTGTACAAGAACACAAATTAAGTAAACGCATCGATCAATACGAAAACGTATTCCTTTTTTTGTCACTCTTGCCATTTAACTTACGAGTTGCGTCGATGTACACGGTGTGCCAAGGGATTGGCGTTTTAAGTATTGGATGAAGCTGCGCCTGTACTTTATCAGAGTGTGACTTAGCAACCTTGCAGGTTACACAATTGTCTACAAACTTACACACATACCGACTCATGCCCTCAAACCAATAGTGGTTGTAGAGCTCCTCCAGGGTCTTCTCCAACCCGAAGTGAATAATTAATTTTAATTTTAAGATTCTTAGAGAGTTAAATTAATTGACGAACGAATTGAAGGACGAATGCTGAGCGTAGCGAAGTGTTTGTCCGAAGGACTACGTTTCCAGTAGATGGCCCATTCTGCTATTTTTCCGTATGTATTTCAGCATGTTTGTTCCGGCGTAGCCAGCGTATTTTTCGTCTTATCGTCACGAAAATTGGCAGGCGTGTTTTTTGAATTATTTGAATTTTCATATGGAACCCTTTTTTTGATTGGGTAAAAAAATCAAAAATGGCGGCGTTTTTAGTTTTGTTTTTGGCGTAGCAGGAGCAATTTTCATCTGATCGCCACAGAAATTGGTGATCATGTTCTTTGAGTTATTAATTTTATTATTTTTCTTACTGGGAGGAAAAATCCAAAATGGCGGTGGTTTGAGTTTTTGTTTTGGCGTAGCAGGAGTATTTTTCATGCAATCGTCACGAAAGTTGGTAGGTGTGTTCTTTGAATTATTTAAATTTTTATGTCGAGCCGTTTTCTCTGGCTACCCCGCAAGGGATATGGCGTGAAGATAAATAAATAAATAAAGAAATAATAAATATATACCACAAAAAGGGACTTTGAGGCAGCGGGCTGAAATTTCGTCAAAGTATTCTTTGCCGAAATCTAAAGTGTTTTTTTGTTATTTCAAAATCCAAAATGGTAATAGTGAATTATCAAAAATTTTAAAGTTGAATAACTCCGTTGTTATTTGTTGGAGCCAAATTTCGTTCGGTAGTTATGTACCTATATACATAGATAGGTATACTTATTCCTTTTTGGAAAAGGCATTTAAAAAGCACACTGTAGGTACCTACCACTACTCATTTTCTCTTGCCACCAGGCAACACATAAATTTCGGGTTTTTTACATAGAAGTGATGATTTGTGACGGGTTTTTGAAGGACATGAGTCGGAAATAATGTTCGTTATTCACCGGCGGCGGAGGTCCAGTGGTGTGGCTACTGGTGTGTTTACTGGTGTGATTCACGAACCAAGTATGAGCGCCACACCAGTAACCCGTGGGTGAAATATCGTAACCACTGCACCTCGTGAAATTCACTATAAATAATTTCCCAACATTGTCTCATCCCTTAACGTACTGAGGTCTACTGTTCATAGAACGACTTGTGTATGTATCTGATATTTTTGTATTGATTTATAGTAAGAATATAAATTAAAATTAACATTTAATGCAAGCTAAAAAACTTTTTAACTATCTATATATTTGACAAGAGCCTATTTCTATTTGACGGCGTGGAGTCGGGTACCCGCGGGGACACTGGCAATAGAGGGGTCATGTTGTATCTAAGTTTGTTTATATTTTAAATAACAAAAGCTAATAATATGTTGCAAAATATAAGAAACACTTATAAAATAAACATAAGTATACAGAGACAGAACATTAGAATGCAGCGTGTATTGGTTGTTTCACTAGTTCGAAGATATTGAATATTTAATTAATTTTTTAAGTGATCAAATCACTGCGTAAACGTTCAAATAAACCAAGTAGGATTAGAATAATTTATCGGACTCTAATATCATTGCTTTAAGAATTAAATAAGGGCAGTTGTGTACTATCTATTGTACGGAAATAAACAAAGTATTTTTTTATTGTGAATTTGACTCTGAATACCATAATTCCAGCACATCGCAGAATATTTTCAAATCTGAAAATCCGACCTTCCTTAATTTGATGACTAGACTTTATTTATATTTATCTATTAATGGATTTAAAAGATTCATTTACTACTAGACTATTACTTACTTATACAGTTACAATAACTAATAAACTTAATAAAAAAATTCGTTGCTTTACAATGCCGTTACATTAAATTTGTTAAAGAATTTCCACACCTTTTCACATAATTCGGTAAGCGGAATCCATTTTGTAATGTAATCGTGAAAAACAAATGACCTCAGCTTCATTGTTTTTAATATATTAAAAATACTGTATTCTGAGCACATGTTGGTATTGGTTGGTTATATATACAATCACAGAAAAATATTCTTTCAAACTCATGAAGTCATTGTTTACATGTTTCATATCACTTTGCTTAGATCATTACTTAGATATATTATTGATACAGTACAAAACATTATTGGGACTACTGTCTCAGTTCCAGACTACAGACCTAGACTTATTACTTCGACCAAGGTATCATAATTATACTAAAAGCGTTCTGACCTTCAGAGAAACAGAACAAGTCGAAAAAGTCGATCTCGGCCTTTCTAGAACGACCATCAGTTCATTTCTGGAAAGTATTTCAAAGGCGGCTTTAGTAGGTTCTTACGATATTTGGTTAGGTAGGGAGAGGAGCGTGAACAGTGAAGGTGAGTGTGTATGCGCATTGTAAAGGGGCCCCTTAAACCTACACCTGGGTCCCTAGTCCCAGGTATTGTTTGCGCTCCTCTTCTTGCAACGCGATGGGCCCAGCACCCACACGGTGAATCCATGGAATGCTAAGAAGTTTCGTCTCATTATTTTAAATATACACAAATGAGCATTTCACTGTTTCCCCGAAGACATTTCACCGGAATTTTAAACCAAGAGAATAACCAAAAGACATTAACTGGCAGTGATAATGGGATTTAATTTGTTTATTTGGTTTAAATTTGTTTTAAGCCCTATGTTATTGTTTTGATAGAAGGTACTAGAATTCCGCAGGAGGAAACCAACTGAGTTTGTTTTTAATAAAAACTTTAGCAGATATAACATGTTAATTTAAATGAAATTATAACCATTCTACTGTTTAAGAAAGATACCAGATCAGTCTTCATCAGATCACTGGACTACGGATTAGGTTTTGTATTACTATACATTTTTTAAATGTTTATATTGTGTTTATAATTATATATATTAGTCTGGCTTATTTCAGACTAGATAACCGTAATTTTATTTTATGCTCTTGTTATAATATAAATAAAAATAAAAAATAAAGTAAAATAATTTTATTTTATGCTCTTGTTATAATATAAATAAAAATAAAAAATAAAGTAAAATAAATATTAAAACAAGAATTGATATATAATAAGGCTTTAAGATTTCAAACGTGCCTGAACTAACCTAAGAGTTGCTAGTTATCCATTTCCTTAAAAGGCAGTACACCCAAAGAATTCATACTTCTTTATTGGGTCATATATTTTTTAGGCGATGACATGGTGTCCCTTAAACACTGTTTAATAGACTTAAAAGTAGTTTGAAAAATGGAAATATTATATTAAGTAACACAATATTCTAAATGTGATTCCTTTAAGATATTTTTAAATTGTAAATGTTGATCTTAATCATTGTACGAGAAGACGACATTTATTGACAAAGTTTTACTTATAAGGCGGAGGTCTCTGAAGATCGACTGAGGTATAATTCTGATAGACACCATCCACAGTTGGTTCAGCACTGACTAACGAATTATTTTTGTTAGAATAATATTAAGCTGTTTTAATATTTACAAATACAAGGTAAAGTTATAGTATCTCACAACTCTCGCATAAATAAAGTATATTGGTATCTATAGGACGGTAGCGTCGAAACAATAGATCGCTATCCGTGCAACAATCCTATAAGATTTTATTAGTTACAGTAAATTTCTTAGATTTAATATATTACTTTGGATTTTAAAGCAATCGATCTCTTAAACTACCGTTAATTTGTCATAGACATTTGATAGTCTCAAAAGAACAGTTAATGAAGTTGAACGCTATTTCTGTCACTGAAAATTCTTTTAAGTGACTTTGCCATAACTTTATTTAATATAATTGTTTAATATTATAATAAATAACACGGCATATTATTACTTCCAGAATATACAGAAGAAATACCAAGTAGGCGTTAAAATGTTTGTTTAGTTATAATAAAAAAGTAAGAGTTATGAATATCATTCTCGAACTTAAAATGTGTATTAAAATGTTCTTTGAAATAAAACCGAAGGCGCTGAGCATGACGACAGACGACAGCAACAACCGCACACCGATGTCACGCTCGCTATATGTACCTGTGATAGTGACATTACGATACACTTCAAATTATCACATTTGTAGTATTAAATAAGACATTTGTTCTTATACGTAGTAATTATAAAATAATAAATGTAAAGATAATTGTAAGTGAATACTGTAACTATTCGTCATGGGCTTTAAATCACAGCTTTTCGTTCTCACGGATATCGATGCTCAATGTAATATGATTTCCCGGACTGAATACATACAGAAATACAAACACGCTCAGTTGAATCCAAATTTATGTAAATTGCAAAACTAAATTATCCAACGCTGTCAAAAGTCCTCCAATTTGACCGCATTATTTTGACACAGAACTAAATTGATTAACCACACAGTAATTTTCAAAATTAAAGCAATATTTCATAAAGGAATTGGTGACATATATAAAAGATTAAAATAATTTGTTTACTACTGCTTCTTATTGTACCATAATGTTGAGAGAAAGTAAAGAATGTTATATATAAGTAATAAAATAAACTTAATTCAATGTTTTTAACAAATTAAGTGAAAAGGATATCTCGGGTTAGCTGCAATAATTACATATTCCAGTGGCGTGGTTCGCTCTGACACGTACCGCCGGTGCACCAGCAGCGCTTGTTACTTATTCATCTGGGACAATAAATCGTGAGCCACCGAGTTGCTACTCGCACCTCAGATTACTGACTCTGAATAACCAAAGCAAATAAATAGACGACCTTTTAATGGAAATGTTATAGATACGAGTATAATATTTTTATTCACTTGTGTTTAATTACTGTATTAGTTTGTTAATCATTACACATATAATCTATTTTTGGATTTGGATTGTATTTTCATTTAGACGGTATCTTTGATGAAAGTTCGTTGGTGTACCAGCTTGGTACGAAGCAAACGTTATAATGATAAGTAATCATAAGGAAATTATATTGTAATTCACACTCACTCACTCACAACTAATAGACTAATAGACTTCTGCTTCATTGAATTTATTTGCTATATTATAAGCAACAATTATACATGTATATAAAGCATGAAATCAAAAGGTTCTCTAACACTAATCTTTGTACATCCTATCTTCCTTCAAACTAAATAAACTGCTATTTCACACGCTCACAGGTAAGTAAGATAAGTGCAATTCAATAACCTATATCTATACCTTTATGAACAGACAGAATAGCAGACGTAACTGTTGATTCACCGTTTACTGAAACTGAACTCTGATTGGAAATTTGGTCCTTATTAAAATATTTGGACTAATAGTAAATTGATGTTAATCTAATTAGCCGAATCGATATGTAATTTAAAATAATATTTAAAAAAGAATGATTATTTCCTTAAAAACAAGAATGTTACTTTTTCTGGACTACTCTTATTTCTTAATAAGGAAAAATGTAATTTAATTTTGACAGCATTAAAACCCTGCTGGGACGTCCCAGCGGCTCCGGACTCGTTGAGGAGAGGATCACACACTACTTTGATTAATTGATCCGTACACGAGTTGGATCGCTTTATAGTTTGCTGATCAGAAACTTGTATTAGTTTTGTTAAAACATCTATAAGTTGATAAGTTTAGTATTTTATGTGTTAATTTTTCTGTGATATTATATTGTGAAAACATGAAGATAAATCTTAATTCTTTAAAAATCAAATGAAATAATCACAATGTATAAATTATTTTTATCTCTTAATGCACAGATAGAGGTAATTAAGTGCAAGTCTCTAATTAACAAGTGGTGCGAAAAGTGGATAAAAAAAGCGTTATAACAATTAAATGTTAATTTTAATTTCGTGGCCGTATATTTGATAGTATTTAATGTTTTTAATTTATTAATTATTTATTATGTTTATTTACTATTTATTTTTTTAGTATTCCGATGTTTCAGCGCTCTCGCGTGCCATGATATAGAGTTTACTCAAATATGGGTCAACAAACATCAGTAAGTAAAAAAATCACTAAGCAAGCTACTTATGCTTAAACAATTTCAAATAATATAATTTTATGATCCGGTTTTGTATGTGACAGTATGTTACTAATGTGTTTATTAAAAATGTGAGACATTTTCTGTCTGCAGTAATGTACTGTTTTCCGAACATATCTTTTGTTGCTTTCTTGGTTGTGTACACGCATACTACAAACATACAATACAAAGTTTATGAAAACTGTATTTTTATATATATTTATTGTTGATTTTTTCTTAAAGCAAGAGCTACTGAGGACAGTGAACTTAGAATCAAAGTGAAGTTTAATAGTGTGTGGTTTGCCGCTATCACGTGCATCGAACTCTTACCAATCTTCAATTTAATTTGTGGTCTACATGGAATTCAAACTATGTAGTGTAATAGTAAATAAAGTTATTTAATTATTCATTTAAACATCAGATGTTGAAACAAGTGAAATTTTAATCAATTATAAATATAATGTAAAGATAAATATCACTGACCCTAGATTCTGACTGTAGGGTGTGTGACTCCGGGGAGTGTTATCACAATGTTATATTGATACTGAATATGATTTGTTATATGTTATAAAATAGTTTTGTTATTGTTGTTGTTGTTTTGGAAAGTATGTGAGTTTATACCATTACCCACAAATAATTCGGACAACAAAACTTACTTAATACAACCGCACTATTGCCAGTGTTCCCACGGGAGCCTGACTTCTCACCATTAAATAGAAGTGGGCTTTTCCCGAATGTATTGCTCGTTAAAAAATTTTGTCAACTGTGCTTTGTCAATTTTATATTGTTTCATATTTCTATAACATAATATAGAAATATGAAACAAAATAAAATACCTTTTAGCGTCATGAAAAGTATATATTAATTTATCTCTCGTAAACATTTACAATTAAAATATTTTATTACAAATTCATAAGTTATTTTAATAAGTTATTTTTTTATATGAACACTACTTGGACGGCCAGATCTTTTTTCTGCCACAAACACAGGATGTTTCATTATACCTATTAATAGCCCGGTACACACACATTTGACTATTATCAAGCCTAAGAATGATTTACAAATTGTGTGTGGCTCCTTGCCTACTTTATGTATTGCAATCACAGTGCATAAAAATAATCGGATCGCATTCGGTGCTTTTCACATCTCCATTTTAATATCCCAAAATATTTTATAATATATTGGCGCGAAAATAAGAAAACACAATGAGCTATTCTTTATTGTTTTCTTATTAAATATCAATATAATACGTGTATAAAAATTACAGAATCCAAACTCTTAAGTACTGTTTTGGTTATTTTTAATTGTACAGTATGACCTAACTATATATATGATAACTCGCGGTAAGAATGGAATTAAATTTATGTTTGTTTTTTTGTAAGTCTTATACTCGTATTAGGTTTAGTTAAGATCCATAGATATGATTGCTGCTGGAGGAAACCAACTAAGTTTGTTTATAAGAAAACTTGCAATATCAATATATTTGATTAAACGAAGATGTAACCGCTCTCCCATAGAAGAGAGACCAGATGAGCGATATCCACGACGATTAGTTATGTATTGTTATTATATTAGATATATTTACCGGCCGCTTATTCGAGTCTAGATCAAAAAATATTTATTAAATAATTTCGTCACTATATAGGTATCAATATTATATATTATAGATGGACTTTGAATTACCGATTCCAAAAGGATCTTAACTTACTAACAGGTGGTAGTTACCTATTACTTTTAAAAGCAGTACACCCACAGATCTCTGTGGGTGATAAATTTTGCTGCACGATAAAATATTATTTTACATCTATAAAAAATATTATATTTAAGTCATAAAATATATTTTTAAAATGTGTTATTCCTTGGAGCTATTTTAAAATTTTACAAGATATATTATGATCTAAATCGCTTCACACAAAGATGAAATTCATTAAAGTGTCATTAATAGGCGGAAGTCTCTGATCATAGGTAACATCATAGCAACAAGGTCTGTCAAGGTACATCACATACCACATTTTTGCCTGATAATGCGGAACTTAATGAAAATATGATAAAAGTGATCCAACCTTTTATATCAAAACTAGTGATGCGATTTGTTTGAACATAAATGTCTTTTAGTTATTCTGACCACGTGTATAATATTTATTCTCGTAACGCAGCTCCCTGCCGACATACGAGTATGTGACTAATGGACTATATATTAAATTACAATTAACTTTAACTTTATAATGTTACTTAAACATCATTAACAATATTTTTTATTTTAATTACATACTTTTTCTATTAAACATAATTTTAGTTCCTAATATTTTAAAGTTGTATTCGTTATGACAATGTCTATAAAATATATTAAAAAGCTTTTACTGGAGTTGACCATCACAAATTTATTAATTTATTTGATTTTTATTATTATTTATTATGTATTATTTATTTAATTATCTTCACGCCACATCCCTTGCGGGGTAGCCAGAGACGACGGAGTGCCAAACGCTACGGTCCCTGCATATCTCTTTCGCCTCGGCCACAGACATCAACCGCTTCATACATGCCCTGCGGGGGTCCTCATGCGTTTTACGTGACCTTCCTCCAGTATCATAGATATTGTGTTTTCGAAGGTCACTCGAGGCCTCCCACTGTCTCTCTCATTCATCACTCATTCGTTCGACGTGCCCAAACTACCTGAACACGTTCTTCTTCAATCTCACGCGTGACAGCTTCGCTAGTCCTGCCATTCTGTGGACCTCTTCATTGCGGATTCGATCAGCTAGACTGACTTCGCACATTCTGCGAACAGATCGCATCTCCACAGCATTCAACTTTGTTACATTCTTCTTCTGTGTCTGTTACACGGCAACCAAACGTGGGTAACGTTTGGTTGCCGTGTAACAGCGTCGGTAGCAAAACCGCATTGTGTACAGCCAAATGTGCAGCTATGCTGACGTTTCGCCGTCTTAACAATGCAGCCAAAGCACCGTTGACTCTGTTACCAGCAGCAATTCCACATCCATTTCGTATCTTCCGTCTCTGCTAAACATACTTCCCAAATATACCACTTCATTCACTTGTTCTATTATCTTATCATTCACGTTAATCTTACATTTTGTTCTTTCTTCATTTCTTTCAAATATCAGAACCTTCGTCTTATCTACATTCAGGTTTAGACAATTAATTTCATACCCATCTTTACGAGTGGTGACCAATGCCTGCACATTGCATTGTGATGATGCACTGCATCATCTGCATATAGCAAGCAATTGACCTTAAGGTCACCTACTTTCACTCCCATGTCACTGTCTTTAACGCCTTGGAGACAACCGATTGGACGTCAAGCCAGGGCGACATGCCAGCTCTTATTCGCACACAGGCTGAGTAATCTCTGTAAAGAGACTTTACAGCGTGTAGCAAGGGTTCGCTCACATTGTATCGGGGCAGTATCTCCCATATTTTTTTCTCACAACCCTGTCAAACGCCTTTTCCAAATCCACCAAAGCAGAGAAAAGCTTTTTGTTTAGGGCCAAAACTTTTCCGTAATCATGCGGAGGGAAAAAATCTGATCTATACAGCCTCTTCCAGAATTAAAACCTCCTTAGGTCTCCCACAACAGCTTTTCAGATCTCACTTGCATTCTTATCGATAATATTTTAACATAAACTTTACCGCCCAAGCTGATAAAACTGATAGCCGTATAGCTTGCACAGTCTATCTGTGAACCTTTGCCTTTATACAAAGGTACGATGACTGCACCTCGCCAATCGTCTGTGACCTCCCCCGATTTCCATCATAAATTGCACAAAAACCAGAAAAGTCCAAGACGCGTGGCCCACTATATTTGATCATCTCGGCAGTAACTTCATCTGCTCCCGCATCCTTACCACATTTCAGACTTCGAATCGCGCTCTCCACTTCTTCGAAACTGATTTCACCATCGGTTACATCGGGACTCAGCATTTCGCTGGTATTCGATGCCGAGGCGTCCTCATATTCATACGTCTCCTTGTAGAATTCCGCCCAAAACGTGCTTGCTCTGTTAAAATTTCACCGCTCTTCGAAAGCACCCCTTTCATTCTACAGGTTACCGAACAACCCCGGGAATCACTGACTTCTCGCCAGAAAAGCTTCGTGTTTTTCCGGAAGTTGTTCGTCAGCCTTTCATCCCCTTCTCTCTCAGAATTCTCACGCTTCATCTTTATAATTGCTTTCGTTTTGTGCTTTTGAAGCTTGTACGCTCTTTTTCTTATCTCTCTCATACTTTTATCCTTACCAGAGGCTTTATAATCTAGCCATGCTTTCTTCTTTAACTCTACAGCGTCTTTCACTTGATCATCCCACCATTCATAGCACTTTTTACTAAAACCTCTTTGCCTTTTACCACATACTTATGTCGCTACTTTCACCATACCATTCCTACGGTTCTGCCAGCATACTTCAACACTTTCATTTCCAGAATCACAGCTTTCAAGCTTCTTAGAAACCCTTTCTTGATTTTCCTCTCTGATCGGTGGATCTTGAAACTGCCAGCTTCTTATGCGATAATTCGACTCCAAGCTAGGATATGTCGTGCGGCTGTGCCAACCTGTAGACAGACCTCTTATTCTAACAACGACTAGTTAATGGTACGTTCCCAGATCAGCACCTTTAAACACTCGCGTGTCCATAACTTGGCTTCGAATAAGCTGATCCACTAGGAATAAATCAATCATACTTCTTTCTTCCGCTCGCTCCCATGTGTACATGTGAATTTGTTTGTGATCAAACATCGTGTTTTGCCATAAACAAATTTCTTTCCTTACAAAATTCCATAATAAGTTTTCCAGACTCATTTACTCTCTTATCACCGTACGTACCTAGCACGCTTTCGTAACCACTTCGCGCGGTTCCAATCCATCTATTCATTTCTCCACATACTACCAGCTTTTCACTATCTCTGATACTATTTAGAACATCCCTGACACTCTCCCAAAACTCCTCGAGTTCGCTCACTGGAGCTGAGGATACTAGCGCATACACGGCTAACAAGAATACTCTTGTTATCTCAAGCTTAAAGCAAACCCAAAGAAGCCTCGGGTTGATGGCCTTGTATTCTACCATTGCATTAACCATTTGAAAGGACAACAACACGTCTACACCTTGGCAACCTCGCTCACGGTCTTGAACCCCGGCCCAGAAAGTGACCCGGTTGCCAGGCAAATCGGTCGTATCATTGCCTTTTCGCTTGGTCTCAGACACACAAATAACATCCAGACCTTTGTCAGACATCACATCTAATAATTCATTCATCTTCTATTCCATTCCTCCACGTAGCTATTTGTAACTACATCCTCCACCTCCGGCGGTCGGAACATGGCTTGTTGGTTGGCGTTTTTATTTGATACTTTGGGAATTTAAATTACATTTATCTTAATTAAGAATACATCTAATCTCAAACAGAATTGTGACAGTTACGGCTACGTGCTTTAGGTGAATTGAACTGAGAGTAACTGTGATGTTGTAGACGAGCGAGAAACACAATATAACAACAACAGTTTACTATCGTTCAATATAACTATGAAAATTGATTTCTATATCCCATATTATATTTTGGATGGCTTATAAATTTATAAAAAATAATTGGCTGAAAATACCTTATTTAGCAATATCTGAGGTGTTGTTTTTCGTTACACTTTAATAACATTGCAAAATATTCACTCTACACATAACACTATGAACAAACATCTAATATCAATATTCGACCTACATTGATGTGTTAAAGGAAATACTTTAGTTTATTTAACAAACCTTTAGTTTAGCCGTTTGTATATCTTATTACCCCGTACAATACTATTTAATAATGAAGTTACAGCGGAAGTCAGATGAGTGGAATACGCAGAGCGTATACTAATAATAATACTATAATGCGTGTCAGGACTGCACAGGCCGCACAGGCCGCACAGGCCGCTTAAAATCATTTTATAACCTCCACTGAGATACTAGTTCTATGTGGCTCCATTTATTATTTATTAGTATAATATTAAGTCAAATGAAAATACATCTTTGAAATTTAATAAAGCTTTTTTAATTTTTACATTAAACATTCCGCGGACTGTGGTGTCCGTTTTTATATAATTAATAATTATACAAATAAGATATAGAAAAGGCCTCATTTATTATATGAAAAAAGCATATAACCTGACGCAACTCCACCGTATTCCATGACTTTGTTCGTTATTTTTTTGTTCAACAAGATCCGGGTCAGGTCAAGTATTCACCAAATATTTTTCTGTCACATGAATCTCAGCGAGAAGTTCGATCTAAAACAATAAGTTTCAGAGTAATTTACATTCACAAAATAATATATTACTGAAAAAGTAGTTTAATTTTTGTCATAATTAAGAATAAATTCATACTAAAATGTAACATCAGAAACTATGTCGCTAACTGAAGAGCCGAGAGATTAACAATAGTTTAGGTTTTTCAATGCATAGCTCTGCATTATCATTTATTAGTTTTGTATAATGTATGCTCTTTTAGAGTCAAATCTTTTGGCCAAGTGTAACGCGTTAATATAAGATTAATTTATCAAGTTAGGTCTAGAAAGAGGAAAATGTCTAAGAAGCTGTATCTAACTTTGAGCAAAAAACAACATTGATTTATAATAATCTTTATTTGTGCCAACAATTAGAATGCAAATCGGCTTAGTGCTGAACAGTCTCTCCCCGTGATGCTTAATTATACTGGAAAAAAACTTTAACGATATTAACTGATAACCATCATTTCGATCAAATAATTTTCTAAAATATTTTTTTATATCATAGCTTTTTCTCAAATAAAAAATTAATATATTTCAAACTTAAACATCACATAGATTATAGAGAGTCTCTAAAGCACTTCTAAAGTATTCACGAATGCGTGAAATGTTTGTTTTAATTTAATAAATAGCTGTTAAATCAGTTGCCTTTATGAAATATAACCTTTATTAAACGTAATAACTGACACAGTGATCGTAAGAAATCCATAACATTTATTATTCCTTCTAATCTTTTTTTAACCAAGTTGTTGAGTTAGTAGTGTATATATTTTTTTAACGTATTCTTGCAATATAAAGCAATTTGTCTTCAAACTTTGCGTTAATTTGTCGACATTTCATATTCCCAGGGGAACAATTTTAATTAAGTTAAGCACTACTTCCCTCACAAGAAACTCTTTTAAGGGATTTCGTGATAATTTTGCTACAACCCGAAGTAAAATTTGTACGTTTCGATATGTCAACATTATTATTATTAACATAATATTTTATTACTAAAGAATTAAGTTATTAAATGTCACCATTTATCTTGTTAGAGACACTATCATAAAATAATTTTAGAGAGAGGTGCACCACTCGCGCAAATATTGTCTAAATAATAAATAATTATTCATGATGTTTAGTAATATTATCCGCAGACTTAAGTAAAGCAAATGAAGGTGAGCATAACGATAACCGCAAACCGTTGTGACGCTAATTTGAACGATGTCTTTGTATCGCCTCGACGTGCCATTCAGTTCACTCATTAATTTATAACCAACTACGGTGGTATCAGTTTAATTAGAACTACAGTTAACAGTTAGAACATTTTGACTTGGTAGTATTAAACCAAATATATATACTGTTGTAAAAACAATGTCAGAACTAATATGCCAATAATAATTCAAATGTATAAAGAGCATTTTAGTAATTTATTTTGGTTGTAAAATGAAGGTTTCATCACAAACATCGAATAAGTCATCCGCTGTAGAATGGTCCCCAGTTTGTTAAATTTAAACCAATTTATAGCGACATCACGTAGACCGTTTTCTCCATTCAAGTGGTCTGGGGAAAGGGTGAATAATGATCATCAATGTTTCATATTAATATTGTAGTAGTGTTATCTATAAAATATTAAACTTTTATCTCCGACTCACAAACAAAGTTGTATTACTTAATTACTTACAATACAACTGTTTTATTGTGAGAGTTCTCGCGGAATTGATCTGAAAAAGTTTGTCTTAACTATTTTAATATGCAAGAAAAATATTTTATTCCATTATTTTTTTATATATTATTTGATAGAACTAATAATATTAGTACTAATTTGTTTAAAATGTTTATTTAAGTGTTTTATTTAATATCAATTCTTTGAAATACATTTTTGACGGTATAATATTCCTTTCATATTCTTCAATTGATCATTGTCCAATCCACTAGTGACTAGACAGTCTACTCTGTATGTGCGTCAGACTGTACTAAATGTACATGTAGTACTTTACACTGGTAGTCGTGCGTCGGTGTAAAGACTGCAGTGAAATATATTTTATTTGACTTGTTCAAATAAATAAATAAATATTTATAAGTATATAGATAAGAACAATGTAGTCTCTTGTGATCTATAGTTTTATAGATTCTTCACTGCTGCCTGTTGATTACAAACCGAATACTTTTTATTAATGGCTGTCCATCTATTTACTCAAATAAGTGCAAAGTAAATGGACGAATGGCTATTTGAATTGAACTCCCAATTTTTTTTATGATAATTAATTTATATACCATCTAGTGCAAGACAATATTGAAGTAGTTATTTAAAATGGTATAAAACTTGCAACAAAAGTCAAGGCAGTTTATAGAAAGGTTCTTCCTACTTGCCTCGAGAGGGACTTAGCTTTTTGTGACAACACCTCTGTAAGAAGGCGTAAAGATAAGAATGAAGTCTTAGTTGACTCTAAATATTTTCTATTTTCTTCACAACAAGGTATGGTAATAAGGTTGATCATGATATTGCTTCATTAATTGATTCACAACAATGTTTATACCACGTTAAGTAATATTTTTTTTTTATTTCTTCATAATTATCATTATTACATCGCAAGAGATTTTCTTTGCAGAGTACGAGGTGTCAGATAGATAGGGCTGTCCGCAGCTGAGCTGTCAGAGACTAGCGCTTACTTTGCAATTTGTATATAAGTTTTGCTTCCATTAATTACTCGGACTGTATCGCCGCTACCACTGACTCGGAAAAGTTATTGCCGCATCCCTGAAAAGACCCGGCAAATAATGTTTTTAATATTCATTTCCAATTTATTACATGTCGTATAAACAATGGAACTTATATTAGTGGTGTAGCAACGATCACTTAAACTCAGGGCGCATTTCTTGATTACAAATTGACAATTATATAAATAGTAAAAATAAAATTGGCATTATTATTCCATTCAAAATTCATACAATTATAGGTGAATTTTAAATTTGACAAAATACTGAATTACGTTTTGCATTATTTCAGTGTAAAAAAATCATTTTCCTCTCTATAAATTTTGGATAATATTATACTGAGGTTTCATTTTTATATAATATATTTTTACAAGTTTCCACCTAATTAGTCTTTAACGTGTGATTGATCATATTGTTCCATGAGCCAGCGCTGCAATGTTCCCTTAAGCCTCAATTAATGCCTATGCGTCTGTGATACTGGTAATACTGATGAATTCGGTAGAAGCAGGTAATTACTATAATATGCTATTATAAAGATAATCATATGAAATCTATGAACTTCTATAGTTTATGTTTAGTTATATTTAGTTAAGAGTGTAAAGCTTTAGTCTTATGAAGGAAGAAAGAACTTAGTTAATTTTACTTCATCTTGTACTGTAGTTTTGATCGTAGTGATAACTACTTTTATTTATAGCTCTTCAATAAATTAATGTGTAGTATTTTTTATCTCTTTGTAATGACAATTGAGCTATTTCTCATATAGACTGTTAACTATTGGTTACATCATTGATATCGACTGCATTAAATATATCGATGAACTAATGAAAATGCGACAATCATACAAAATTAAACATTTAGCATACAATTAATAATATTTTAGCCGTTAATTTAGACCACTAACACACAGGTGCTGGCTGTGTTATATTTTATATTACTAGCTGATATATAAGGTTGTGTATGAATGTTGGATCTGTATAACCAGGTACCAGGTAGTATAATTTTAATAGAAACTAACCAGCAGACTGTCATTAAAGTTATACGTCACTGTGTCTGGGTAAATAACCTTAACCGGTTTGATGATGTCCTTTATAGTCAATTTATGTGTAATGGCAGCTTTGATAGCTGTAGAGTGTAAACTTTTAGTAACCAGTATTCGGATCACTGATACGATTCTTAAATTGTATCATAAGAAGAAAACAAGACGCTTGTACCAAAACGAAGTAGCTTAGGTCAGTTTTAGACCCTTCGAAAGAGGGCGCTGCTCTGCCAGTAAACATCAAACAACTGAAAGCCTAGTGAATTACAATAAAAACATTATCTTTTCAACTTAAACGACGTACCGGCTACTTAGTGACGAGACAATTAACAATCTAATTAAAAAACCGTATTTATAAAAATCATTGAAAATAACAAATAATAATTTGAACAGAGAACTGAACTATAGATTGAACAGTTTTTCAACACGAAATAAATCTGAATTTAAAGAATTTTTAAATCAAAACGTGGCTCATTGAGTTCAATCTGAAGATAATTTAAATTTAACGCCTTCTAGTCAAATTTTAAAAAACGTCGCTCTCCATCGATTAGTCTAACGATCCAGCAATAGTTTTCACCATTCCTCTAACAGAGGACGCCGTCTACATTACCGAAGTATAAGTGTTAAAGACGGGTAGTAGCGTCTATTTCGTCACTTTATTATAGTGTTATTACTTATTTAACTAAAAGTGTTAACTAATGGCAACAACTACAATACAGACTGGCAGAAAATCGACTCTGTGAGCAGTTACTCTTTAGTAGCTCCTTTGAGCAAGAAAAAAATAAATTGGAAACGAGGCAAATAATAGAAAAAAACTCAACTAAAGGCAGAGCCGGCCGTACTTCATAACATTAATTTGACATCCCTCGAGGAACATGGTCAGGTACAAGAGGCAGTTAGCTCATTTAGTTGTTGTATAGAAACATAAGAAGGCTCATTACAAAAATGTTCCTTATTTAAGAATGAATTATTTAGTGCAAAAAAGCGTATTAATGAACTTAAAAGTTGGTTAATCACCAGTCACGTCAAACTTACAGTTTGTATGAAGAACTGCTTAACTGCTAAGTTCATTCTCAACTCAACAGACAACTGTTACATAGATCTGACTGGTGACGATCTTTGTAACACAAATCAGTGAAAACAAACATGATCAGGAAAATTAATCGTCATAAAAAAATCGAAAGAACACAATTTCCTAAATTTATTAGGAAAACTCAGGCGTATATATATATATATATGTGTGTGTGTGTTATGAACACCAAATTTATAGATTAATTATTTTGAGATTTGATGGAGTGTACATATCATTTATATTGGTGCAGGGATTGGTTTGATATAAAAAAACAACTCAATAGCGGGTGCCGGTGATGGAGTTTTCCTGCGTACAATACTTTAAAACGGCTCGATTTCGGCGTTGTTTTGAAGTTGTGGTGCGGATATATCAAGTGTCTAGGTGCCTGGATATTTGGAGGAGGATGGATTGCAAAGATGGTGATATAACGGTTGCGGCGAGTGGACGTGTCTCGGAGTTCCCAAGGATGTATCCGGGGCCGTCACAGGGGTGCGTTGCCTGTTCAAGTGCTATCGTGGAATCAAGTCGCGAAGGAAAAGAACGGTGATAGCCATTTGTGTCGGTTGAACAATGGAGTTGCAGTGAATAGGGTGTTGAGAAACCTTTAATTTAATTTAATTTGGTGCAAGTGATCATTGTAGCATTGTAGCAGGCGGCTCCTTTTTTTGCATCCTACTTGCGTCATTTTCATTTTTATTTTTAACAATCGTATTAAACGTTATAAGGCGTACTATATACAGTACTAATTCGATATTAATAATCACTCGCCATAGTGTATTTCATAAACATAAGAATATACGTCGGCGCTGGATCAAATCTCAGTAGAGGAAATAATTTTAAGATTTTGTTTTGTTCATTTATTTTATTAATTTGTTTTTGTTAACTTTATTGATTTTTATTTTATTTATTTTTTATTTTCTTTTTTTTATTTTTTTATTTTTTTATTGTTTTTTTGTTTTATATTTTTTGAAATTATTATACCTTTGACATGTCTATATTATATAATTGTATGTGAATAATTTTATAATAATTTTAATAATAATAATAAATTTAATATAATCAGTATAATTTCTTGACATGTCTGTATTTTTATATATTTTTAAATGGATAATTAATAATAGTAATAATAAATTGAAATAATGTTTGTAATATTGACATATTGTATTGTATTGTTTTGCATTGTATTTATGTTACAAAACAAAAACTTCTCAACTGCCTTCATCAATCTAATAAAATAAAAACAAAAATGCAATTTGTGCTATGTTTCGAGCACATTTACTTTTTTTTTTTGTGTGAGGTCACAAGACGAGACCTCGGGTTCGATTCCCACAGATGCCCGATTTTTTTTTTCATTTGATTTTTTCAGTTTCCATTTATTTTTTTAACTCATTGCTTCATAACAGATTTTCTTCAGCATTCGAATTTTTTTCTGTAAATGTTGTTTTATTTTCACAGTCGGCAATGCGTTAGTGAGTTTATTCACTGTGCAACTAGTAAAATTATCATGAAAATTTTGCCGACATCAGAAACAAAACAAAATGTACAGAAAAAAAATCGAATGCTGAAAAAAAATCAATTTTGAAACCATTAACAAACATAATTAATGGCCATTTTTGGTCATTTTTCATGATTTTTTGAACTTCTCACGGCCATATCTCAAAATAGCGAGTTTTCCTAGATATGTGCTATATACCAAATTTTAGCTCTAATTTGGGGCTACAAATGAGGAAATTTTGGAAAAAATCGTTGGCGCCGTTTTCGAGAAAATGGCCGATATGTCCCCGGCCAGTAGACCTTTTTATGGTTTTTGACCAAAAATGTCACGCCAACAAATGTTTTTGCCATCAAAAGATGAGCTTGAGACCTTTCAAATGATGCCCAATTTGTGAATGTATGTCAACTGGTTTGGCCACAGTGCATCTACAAAAAATGGCCATTTTTGGCCTTTCGAGGGCCGGCTACGGCCAACATGGCAGCCAAATCCAAAAGTCGTAGAACAAAAAAGTCTTAGTTTTTGTTATACTTCAATCCCTGAAAGGTTGAACAAAATCGGTTGAAACTACGAACATACACACAAACAGACAAAGTACTTTCAAGAAATCTTCGATGGAGGCGCCAGTCAAAATTTTCAAAATGTCATATCTCATCAACCGGTGGTCGAACTTTGGCGTTTTAGAGCTTGTTGGAAAGGTCTCGACGAGAACCTTCAGGAAAATCCTCAAATTTCAAGGTGGAAATAAGTGATTTCATACTGGTGCGGAGCCAAAAACTAAATTTTATTCTCATTTTTCAAACGGCCGTAGAGGTGGAGGCAGTGGGTATATTGCTAAGTGTAAATGCATTTTCTGGGTCTATGGGCCAAGGGCTTTCTAAAAATACCACACTCATACCAGAAGGTCTCCTGTATAAAAAGTTCGATATTGCGCGTATATATACCTGAGTTAGACTTTCAGCACTATGGGTGCTTTCGTTACTCGGAGCTAGCTGACGCCCGCTTTGATAACATGAACGAATGCGGCGTTGGGGACCGCCAACCAACACGCCATGTTCCGAACGGCGGGAGGTGGAGGACGGAGCTACAAATAGCTACGAGTATGGAATGTAAGAGGAGGAATGAAAAAGAAGATGAATGAATTATTAGATGTGATGGATGACAAAGATCTGGATGTTATTTGTGTGTCTGAGACCAAGCGAAAAGGCAAGAATACGACCGATTTGCCTGGCAACCGGGTCGCTTTCTGGGCTGGGGTTCCAGAGGGTGAGCGAGGTTGCGAAGGTGTAGGCGTGTTGTTGTCCTCTCGATTGGTTAATGCAATGATAGAATACAAGGCTATCAACCCGAGGCTTCTTTGGGTTCGCTTTAAAGAAACAAGGGGATGAGAAGAGTATTCTTGTTAGCCATTTATACACCAGTGCTCCAGAGCTCCAGTGAGCGAACTCGAGGAGTTTTGGGAGAGTGTCAGAGATGTTCTAAGTAGTGTCAGAAGTAATGAAAAGTTGATAGTATGTGGGGATGTTAATGGATGCGTTGGAACCGCGCTAAGTGGTTACGAAAGCGTGCTAGGTACGTACGATGATAAGAGAGTAAATGAGGCTGGAAAGCTTATTTCGGAATTTTGTAAGGAGAGAAATTTGTTTGTGGCAAACACGGTGTTTGATCATAAACAAATTCACATGTACACATGGGAGCGAGCGGAAGAAAGAAATATGATTGATTTTTTCCTAGTGGATCAGCGTATTCGAAGCCAAGCTATGGACACGCGAGCGTTTAGGGGTGATGATCTGGGAACGGACCATTATCTAGTCTTTGCTAGAATAAGAGGTCTGTTTGCAGGTTGGCGCAGCCACACAACGTGTCCTAACTTGGAGTCGAATTATCGCATAAGAAGCTGGAAACTTCAAGATCCACCGATCAGAGAGGAATATCAAGAAAGGGTTTCCAAGAAGCTTCAAATCTGTGATTCTGGAAATGAGAGTGTTGAAGTATGCTGGCAGAACCTTAGGAATGGTATGGTGAAAGTAGCGACAGAGGTATGTGGTAAAAGGAAAAGATGTTTTGATGATGATGATGATGATCAAGTAAAAGACGCTGTGGAGTTAAAGAAGAAAGCATGGCTGGATTATAAAGCTTCGGGTAAGGATAAAACTTTGAGAGAGATAAGAAAAAGAGAGTAAAAGCTGCAAAAGTACAAAACAAAAGCACTTATACAGATGAAGCGTGCAAATTCTGAAAGAGAAAGGGATGAAAGGTTGACGAACAATTTCCGGGAAAACACGAAGCTTTTTTGGCGAGAAGTTAGTGACTCCCGTGGTTGCTCGGTAACCTGTAGAATGAAAGGGGTGCTTTCGAAGAGCGGTGAAATCTTAACAGAGCAAGAACACGTTGTGCAGCGGTAAGCGGAATTCTACAAGGAGACGTATAAATGTGAGGACGCCTCGGCCTTGAGTACCAGCGAAATGCTGAGTCCGGATATAGCCGATGGTGAAATCGGTTTGAAAGAAGTAGAGAGCGCGAGAAGTCTGAAATGTGGTAAGGCTGCGGGAGCAGATGAAGTTACTGCCGAGATTATCAAATATGGTGGGCCATGCGTCTTTGACTTGTTATTGTTTTTATGCAATTTATGATGAAAATCAGGGGAGGTCCCAGGCGATTGGCGAGGTGCAGTCTTCGTACCTTACCTTATAAAGGCAAAGGTTCACAGATAGACTGTGCAAGCTATAAGGCTATCAGTTTGATTAGCTTGGGTGGTAAAGTTTATGCTAAAATATTAGCGAGAAGAATGCAAAAGAGATCTGAAAGGCTGTTGTGGGAGGCCCAAGGAGGTTTTAGACCTGGAAGAAGGTATATAGATCAGATCTTTTCCCTCCGCATAATCACGGAAAAGTTTTTGGCCATAAACCATAAGGTTTTCTGTGTTTTGGTGCATTTGGAAAAGGCGTTTGACAGGGTTGTGAGAAAGAAATTATGGGAGATACTGCCCCGATACAATGTGAGCGAACCCTTGCTACAGGCTGTAAAGTCTCTTTACAGAGATCACTCAGCCTGTGTGTGAGTAGGAGCTGGCATATCGCCCTGGTTTGATATCCAATCGGGTATTAAGCAAGGTTGCGCTATGTCAGCTTGGTTGTTCAATTTCTATTTGGATAGTTGTCTCCAAGGCGTGAAAGACAATGACATGGGAGTGAAAGTAGGTGACCTTAAGGTCAATTGCTTGCTATATGCAGGTGATGCAGTGCTCATTGCATCATTAGAATGCTATTTGCAGGCATTGGTCACCACTCTGAAAGATGGGTGTGAAAACAATGGTCTAAACCTAAATTAACTATAAATTTATTCCTGATCAGTTCGTTACATAGTTCGTAATACTTGTTAAGCTTAAATGTATGATCTTTGGGTATGTTTGTTTCCCAGGGTACAGTAAGCTCCACAAGTATAACGCGCCTTAGTTGTTATGAGTACAGGAATAAGTCCGGCCTAGATGACGAAACACAAACATCCCCGGGGATTTTGTATTACCTTTCATACGTGTCCATCATGAGAGTCCAATCAGGAGACGCGTCCAAGATGGAATAAGGTTTTATGTATGAAGAGGTTAATGTCTGTGGACGAGGCGAAAGAGGTATGCAGGGACCGTAGCGCTTGGCGCTCCGTCGTCTCTGGCTACCCCGCAAGGGGTATCTCGTGAAGTTAAATAAATAAATAGATTTATGAATTAAATTAAAAAATCATAGAATTACATAACTTATTAGAGCATGTCACGTATAAATATACAATGTCACAGGAATAGACACTGATGGCAGCTGATGAACTCTCGGCCCTTGGTAATTACAACATGGCACGGTTTGAGCACAAAATATACCAATGGTTAAAGAAAATCAAAACAAAAATCGTCATTTAAGCAATAATACTAACCACCAGTCTCCAAGGAAAGTTTATGTTTATTCGGACTAATTAGGAAGAGAATTGGGTGACTTCCTCTTCTTTAACTTAAAACAACACGTTATAAAATTATATATTCCTATTTATACAAAGATAAAATTATCAATATTGATAAAATTTTAAATTAATATATGGGTCAAAGAGATATTACACAGTTTTAATACTGTTATAAAAATATAATAAAAAACGAACTGTAAATTTATACTATGTGCTTTTCCTTAGTCTGCGAGGAATATGGAAATAATTCAATATAATATAAGTCAACTACATAACAATTTTTATTGTTTCGACATTTTTTTATAAATATTAATATACAAAACTTAGTTACATGTTATACAATTAAGTCTATGGACTCATTTATTGTACTAACACAATTATTTCTCCAAAGGAGACCCATAATAATGTTCATCATTTATACTAGCTAAGAAGACAACGGATATATATAATAAAGTAAATATTGTTCATAAGAATATACAAGGTTTATCTGAAGAAGATAATATTGTACTAACACAATTATTTCTCCAAAGGAGACCCATAATAATGTTCATCATTTATACTAGTTACGAAGACAACGGATATATATAATAAAGTATATATTGTTCATAAGAATATACAAGGTTTATCTGAAGAAGATAATATTGTACTAACACAATTATTTCTCCAAAGGAGACCCATAATAATGTTCATCATTTATACTAGTTAAGAAGACAACGGATATATATAATAAAGTAAATATTGTTCATAAGAATATACAAGGTTTATCTGAAGAAGATAATATTGTACTAACACAATTATTTCTCCAAAGGAGACCCATAATAATGTTCATCATTTATACTAGTTACGAAGACAACGGATATATATAATAAAGTATATATTGTTCATAAGAATATACAAGGTTTATCTGAAGAAGATAATATTGTACTAACACAATTATTTCTCCAAAGGAGACCCATAATAATGTTCATCATTTATACTAGTTAAGAAGACAACGGATATATATAATAAAGTATATATTGTTCATAAGAATATACAAGGTTTATCTGAAGAAGATAATATTGTACTAACACAATTATTTCTCCAAAGGAGACCCATAATAATGTTCATCATTTATACTAGTTACGAAGACAACGGATATATATAATAAAGTATATATTGTTCATAAGAATATACAAGGTTTATCTGAAGAAGATAATATTGTACTAACACAATTATTTCTCCAAAGGAGACCCATAATAATGTTCATCATTTATACTAGTTAAGAAGACAACGGATATATATAATAAAGTAAATATTGTTCATAAGAATATACAAGGTTTATCTGAAGAAGATAATATTGTACTAACACAATTATTTCTCCAAAGGAGATCCATAATAATGTACATCATTTATACTAGTTAAGAAGACAACGGATATATATAATAAAGTAAATATTGTACATGAGAATATACAAGGTTTATCTGGAAAAGATAATAATAAAAATATATTGTGTATCATAGTACACTGGTTGTTTCCAGTGCATGCCTAAAAAAGACCAGCATACGTGGGTTCTCTTTAATATTAACTCATAGCAACGCTATTATAAAGAAGCGAAAGTTACTGTTGGTGTTTTGAATTATCTTGCGTAGAGGAGGACCAACACGTAATTGTTTACGTATACCGAACCCTCTCTAGTGATCTAAATTTGTTTGAGGATGTAATGGAAGAAGTTTTGACACGTTTGCGTAAATCTAGTAAGAAATTGTTTGTATGTTATCATTATTACTTTAATGTTGATATTCTATCCAGTTCAACAAACAATATCAGGTTATTAAACATATTTAAATCTTTTAATCTAACATCTTTAATGAACTTACTAGAATTACGACTTGTATGTATAGATAATATCTTTTCTAATTGCAATACTGTATATAGATGTATCTACAGAAGTTTCTGGACTTACAAATTCAGAATTTAAAATACATTTAAAACAAAAGTTTATGTATCAACAAATAAAATAGTGATTAGGCTACTTTAAGCAATTATAAAAGGAGGACAAAGTAAATCGTTTAACCTGGTTTATATGCAAAAAATAAATATAACAAATACAAGTAACCTTACTATAAATGTGAAAAATAATAAATGTGTCAAATTTGTTTGAAATGTGTGAAATTCGTTTGAAAAATACATGTGGAAGATACCACTGTATTTTTAGGCGAAACATTGTATACTGAGCTTCAATGGAGCACACACATATCGAACCTTTCTAGTAAACTTAGCTATGCTGCTTTTGCTCTGAGGAAGATAAGCAAACTCACTGATGTAGAAACAGCTAGACTTATTTATTTCACCTACTTTTATAGTGTTCTGTCGTATGGGATTCTACTTCGAGGTAAGGCTGCTGACATTGAAACTATTTTTATTTTAAAAAACAGAGCCATACGCTCTATCTACAATCGAGAAAAATTTAGACAATTAAGTATTTTAACAGCACCTTCTCAATATATTTATAGTAGTATTATGTTTGCATGACAAAACATTTACTTATATAAGAAAATAGCAGTAGACAGAATAAACTAACTGGAAATAGAAATCATTTTATAGTTCCCATCTCACGCCTTCCCAAAAATCAACACTCATTTGTGGGATTGAGTGTACGATTCTATAACAAAATACCAATTGAAATATTAAAATTCAATTTTGAAAAGATTATTTGAACAAAGCATTATTTGATTTGATTTTAATAGTATATTAATTGATGTGAACAGTTGTGAAAAATCATTTCCAAAATACAAATTTGTTTCGCTTTTCAATAGAGAAAACAAATTAAAACCAAAAATACTCAAAGTATGTTACCCTCCGCAGCCCATCAAACCAAGAGTTACATTTATTAATGTCCAATTACAATTTTTAATGTTAAATGTACAGGTACTTATAATCATAATTATAATTATAAATTAACATTCATCATCACGTTTAGACGACTTGAAACAGTCAATGACATCCTTGTTCTTCATAGTCAATATCATCCATATTCTTCCACTGGGCACAGACGACAACAATAAAATAAAATATTATTAATACAATGGTATACATATAAACTTATTGACTGTACATTACAGTACTTTGTTAATTCAAAACTGTCATAAAAATTGTCTCGTATACTCGTATAGGCGTCATAATACTCGCTAAATTGTATCCAACTATGCCATTTGGTAAAATAATGTAACTAAAGCAGCCAACTGTGTCACCGCCACAGCCCTCGCCAACTTTGACCGCAAATACTCATAAATGTGTCACATAATAATATTATGATACCAACAGAGAATATTTTATTAAATATTTTTGAAACGCAGTTGAAGTTGTTATTTATTTAAATTAAAAAATACCACATTGAAGACTGAATAAGCGGCAGATTAAAATTCAATCATAATTTAGAAATCATATTTTAGTTCAGACCAACCGTTGCCTACGATATCGGCTTTCCTCTGCCTTGCCCACGACTTCTTACTCCAAGGATAGGTCACCTATAATTTTCGATCTTTCCTGTGAAAATGCTGGCATATTGACGGAGGAAGAATATATAATTTATTTCCTTTTATATACCATTACAAAAAAAAACATTTAATTTTTTCATATTACCATTACGTTTACAATACAGTTTCAATACAGTCCATCAGGTCGTTTCTCTGAAATGCTCAAATGAAAAAAAAACAGTCAAATATGTAAATAGTAATGAACACGTGACAATTAGGTTTTATTAATTTAGATTTTGCGACTAAAATGAGGATCAAAAACGATCTATTGTATTACGATAAACAAAAAAGATAAAACTTTGGGGAGCCACGTCTTAAGATCAACTGCAATGTTTGCTGCGACCCGCTGGGTATCGTTATTGTGAGTGACTCAAGACAACTTATTAACACAAATAATTAGCATATTTTTTTTATTTCATGAAGCAGAGTAATTTAAACTAGGTCTCAGAAACCTCCTAGATTTTTAAGTTTATGAAGAAACTAAGTCCAAAAAAATCTATTTAGTCCTAATAAAATAAACTGATATGTTGGTAACATAATAAAAAACATATCTTACGTGAGCTAGAACAATACGAGTACTTATTCGTATAGCACGAGTTTTGAATATTTTACCTGCTCTGTGTGCGCTGTGACACGTACCACCACTGCACTACGGAGCCTTTATTACTTACTCATCCGGGACAATAAATCGTTAGCTACCGACTGGGAGCCGTACTCAGATTACTAACTCTGAACTACTTACGAAATTAAATTAACAGGTTTTAAATGTAAATGTAATAGTTCATGTGAATTATTTATAGGGTTCGAGTTATTGAGTGGGTACTTGTAATAACAGTACTCCTTTAAAGAAATTATTGAAATTTCATCAAAAAGTTTTAATAGGGAATGAAAGTTGGTTTCTTAGTCAATTTTCGTAGACAGAAATATTACATTTTAAAAATTGACTTTTAATTGACAACATTACCAAGAACCAGTCAGCTATATTTACCGTAAAATCCCAGAATTCCGTGAGGGAAAATAAGTAAATAAAACTATTGGGTATTTGTAAATACAACTCTTATTTAAAAAAATTAAAACAGTATATTTAGTTTCATATGATCCAGCAATTTATTTTCAACTTATTTTTATTGTTTTCGAGCTTTTGTCAAGATTAAATGTTTTAAGAATAACTAACTATTTTGAAATTGTTCTATATATACTAATTAAGAAGTAACACATGTATATACACAACACACATAATGTTCTTGCTTTCACGTGAGTTGAACTTCAAACATCCATTGATATATGGTTTACATTCACGTGGATTACATTAAAATGTTATATATTAATAGCAAAATACTTATTTGATGATTCATCGATAAACACGACCTAATATATCTATAATAAATATGAATGGAATATGAATCGAGAACTCCATTTAACAATATTTAAAAAGTACAAAGTGGATTATTTCAAAACTAATTAGTGAGGACTGAAGCGATGTTCAGTCTCTTAAAGAGACTCTCTCTGAAAGATGAACGCGGTTTCTTCTATTAATTAGTCTTCAACAAACTGTTACTTTATATAGTTCAAATGTTGGTGTTTCACAACTAACATTATGTTCGGTACTCATTGCCAAAAGTATTTTTTTATTTTTGAGTAATATTAACAAAATATCTTTAAAAAGAACTTTCGATTATCGAAACGAACAGTAATGGAGATAATCGAAGTAAATATATAGCAAAATATCGCGATTTTATAACTTGTTTTTTATTATAAAATCAAATCAGCTCAGATCCGGTCAGGTCAGGTCAGATCAAATCAGATCAGATAAGATCAGATCGAATTGAAATAAGAAAATAAATGGTTGAAAAAAATGAGCAGGGATATAATATACGTTAAATATATCTATAAGTATCGTGAAACACTGAGTGACGTGGCTTGGCTGTTGGCAAAATTTTATTTTGATATTAAAAGAGATTTATTTTATATTACGAAATATTTTCATGTTGTATGTTATGAAAAATATTATAAGTTTATCAGGATCCACCAACAAATTGGGCAACAAATTTAGTTACAATAAATTCTTCTACTGCCAGTGTTGCCGCGGGACCCTGACTGCGCACCACCGATGGACATCAGCTAAGGTCCGATATACAGTTATTTAAAAAGCATTTTATCATTAATTTTTACATTAATATATTATAATAAAAAATATCATTTGGCACAATAAGAAGCATATATTAAAATACTTCTTTTGATAATCATACAATTGAAATGTTTTATTAGTAATTAATATATTATTTTAATAAAACAATTACATACATATTATTATCTTAAAGATTAAATTTTACCGTAAATATTATCAGTCTGAACTGTAGGCTACATTCTGTAGATTGTCTTTGTAACCTTACAACCTTGCTGAATAGAAAACGACTTCACAGACCAAGTTCTCTTAATTACTTCGCCTTTCATCGATTTATATAGTGAAGTGCAAACTTAAGGAGACCTTAATTTAATTGTTGCCTAAATATTTATTTATTAGTCTTGAAATAAGTCGCGATAGATAAGTACAAATCCAATCATACTACATATAGGGACAGCTAATTAATTACACGTAAGCCTAAAAAAATATTATCAATATATTAATATTATTTATAATTACCATACATATAAAGTAGTAGTAGTAGTAAATACATGCAAAGTTAAAATTTGAAAACCTGACACTCCTTAATTTATAGATACTAATTCATACAACACAGCAATAGTAGGGTCATATAATCACCACCACGTTTGTTTTACAAAAGAGAGCTCTCCGTATAATGTACAACCTCGTCTTTAGGATTCATTACGACGTAAGATTATTACATTACGTTATTAGCAAATTGAAATACTCACGGTCGCTGGTCAGTATGTTTTAGAAAAACATAACAGTACTGGAAGAAATAAAGAGCGTGATTCGAAGTCTGAAATGTGGTAAGGAGTAGATGAAGTTACTGCCGAGATGATCAAATATGGTGCGCCGTCTTGGACTTTTTCTGGTTTTTGTGCAATTTATGCTGGAAATCGGGAGAGATCCCAGACGATTGGCGAGGTGCAGTCATCGTACCTTTGTATAAAGGCAAAGGTTTACAAATAGACTGTGCAAGCTATATATAGCTATATATATTATTATTATAAACTGTCGTTTAAGATCCCGGCATTGACAAACTTTTTTCATTCAAGTCATTATAGTAATTACAACCACATGTACAATGAAGTTCCACATTATTTAAGAGTAACGAGATAAGAAAAATAATGTTATCACATGGATCGTAATCCATTTACATATGAAAAACATCTTATGTGTATAGTTACAAGAAGAAAATAATTCGCATGCAAAGTATCCTTACATATATGTGTTGAATAAGATTACATAAATATATTTCATCCATGCTATAAAGATTTAAGAGTACAAAATTAATATATTCAACAGAAAGTGATACACAAAAATACTTTTTCCGATTTTCATGTTTTAACCCTAGAAGCCCAATCTAAAGCGTATTTGTTTTTTTTTATTATTGAAGTTAGTGTGTCACGCTCTTAGCTAACAGAGGTAAGAAATGGCTTGTATCGCTGAGTCCTTTGACTTATCAACATATACGTACGTACGAGACGTATCTTTTTTTATTAAGAACAATAAAAAACAATTGAAATAACTCGGAACAGATTTGTCACTCCTTTTAGAAGAAGAGATCTGAAATTACATGTTCGAAAAGACTTATACGAGAAAAATTAAGCCAAATCAATGTCCTACCTTCTGACAATCAAGAAGGACAATCAGAGACAAAATAAAGGTAAATATTGCATTTTGCTCCTACATTAAAAGATGTCATAACGAGTGTATTATAAATGCAAAAAGTCAGTGTTACAGATACACAAAGATAGGAGGTTTGGGAATTCTCTTAAATATTAGTTTTGAAAAGTCTGATTATGTTAGGCCTAACCATAACTGACTTATGATAAAGAATAAATGATTATTTGTTACACGAGTATCGGTGAGATCTAACACAATAATATATTTTACAAGTGATTTAATATATCAGTCACCTTTATAGTCCTTGAAATGTAACACCATGTAATGAAAGTAGTTTAATTGTATCGTAATTTAGACTGACTGTGATTGAAAGTGCAACATTAGCTACTATGTCGTTAACGGCAAAATCAAACGACTAATAATAGGTTAGGTTATTCTAATCTCGTTTTAATATAGTATAGCTCTATGTTATTATGTTTTTAGTATTTCTTTTCTAAATATTAATATGAACATACGTTTTTTTCGCAATTAAATATTGTGAGTAGTTCTCTTTGTCGTCAGTATAGGATTTATTGAATCATTTAAGGCTAAAACTACGGAGATATCTTAGCAGCCTGATAAAATATTGTAGATTATGAATATATCAACAATATATATAAAACCGAGTAGTTGTGTGTAGTGTTCCGTAGTACCTATGATGAATAGTATATATATATATATATATATATATATATATATATATACTTGCTTAATTTTTGTACATACGAGTATTTTAAGACATTCAATTCTATAATCTTAGCTGCGTCCTTGAAAGTGGCGATGAAACTCAATATATATCAGTATTTTTAAGGATCGTGTCTTGACTTTTACGAGAGTACATATTTTATATTTGTACATCAATCATCAATCATCCAATAAAAATATCTTTTTCACATAAATAAAATAGTAAGAAAGTTCACAGTACAATTACTCATTAAAATCTAAGTAAACAAGTATATACCAGATATTTTTGTCTAAATAATGTTATCTTCTGTGTATCAATAATTTAACACATTATTGTGTATAAAAATTTAAAACGAGGCACGCGTGTGTCGGGCCACCCGCTATATAGGATTCCGTAGTCGCCCGTGCTGGATGGATGGATACATAGACATATTCACTCGCGGACTTTGTGTAGATCAATATATTCACAATTCTATAATACATTATTGTATTTTTTTTTCTAAGTTTTAGCCAGCGTTTGCAATATGCTTATATAATAATTTATTTTTTCAATTCACGGACTATTACTAGTAAATTTGTAAAGCCTACTTAGTCGTGATAGATTTCCCTTTAAATTTTTTGTATGTAATACTTAAATCAATCATTCAGGTGGCATGGAGACACTTGGCTCTAACAAAAAATTGCACTTTAAAGCGTAATGTTTCACAAACGAATCAGATGATCGAAAACAATTATTTCACAAACCTACGAATTTGTCTGTTTTTAGAGACCTATCTGACAATACTTCACACCAAGGGGTACTGGAGAAAAAATACAACTCCACAAATAGAGAAGCTACCTTATAAAAATATTTTCAAAATGTTATTCTATCCTTTCGTCGGCGGCTAATATACACGGTCATGCGATTTACAGCTTTCTAGCACCAAGAGTCGTCGAGTTAGGCTACGGACGGACGGGTAGATATGCCGACACTATAAGGGTGGACACTATAACACTATAAGTGGACTGCGGAACCCTAAAACGCTGCCATTGTTATATAAATGACAAATTATAGTATCATATCAATCAATTACATCATAATTATGTTAAACAGTTATAATAAATTTAATAGTTAGTCATCATTTCGTACAAATCATTTGCGAACACAATTTTTACTTAAACAAGATATAGACTATATAGGGACACTAACACTCTTATAAAATGTTAATTAATGAATCAGCAGATTTTAAAATAATGTTACAAATAATCATTTAACACGTGGTATTTTTTTCTATTCGTAATAATAATCACGTCCGTTGATAAGCGCTCCTTTCCATTATTTCATCAAGAGCACATTATGTTATGTATAAATAAATATGATTAACCATGCTATTGAAATATTGAATTTGTTTTTTAGATATTAAAGCACTTTGTTGTCAAATCTAAAACATTGAGTAGTTCAAGGGAACAAACACTCTTAATGAAGTTGAGCGCTACTTAAGTCACTTTTAAGTGATTTAAATAAGACAGTATATTACTGAAATGCTTCTAAATCTTACATTTCGTCTTTTTGTAAATACCAATTTCAAGTTTTAATGTTTAATTAGTTTTATAACATTTTTTGAAATACAGTAAATGTTATACCAATAAAGCTGAACGGGCTGAGTACGGCGATAACCGCTAAGCGTTAACGCTTATTTGAACGACGTCTTTGTAACGCCTCCACGTGACATCAAGCAATCACTAATATAATAAACGAAATATTGGTAGATGGCGATGAGTCAATTAGAGTTACTCTTAACAGTTACTATATTTAGATTTTTAGAATTAAAACAAATAGTATTGTATGCAGTATAATATACTGTTATTAAATTATTACAGCTTGTACGAAAAGTCATAAAAGTTATACGACAATGTACAACAAATGACCTCAAGAGTTTTTAATGGTCTCTTTTATCGGCTGTGTGGGTCAAGGCAAACGATTTAATATGGATATGTCCTTGAAACTAAAAGTTTATTTTATCTTTGATTCATAAATACATAAATATTTAAAATTGATTAGGTTCAGATTGATTAGGGCAGGTTCGAGTTCTGCCTGTGTCGTTGAAGTTATCATAGTGTCTCTTTAATATATTTTTTAAAATAATTTAACAAAACATGTTTCTCATGACAATTTCAATTTCGAATGAACTGAAATTGTAGCATATATTTAATGTTATTGTACTAGGTTAAAACATTTGTTAGGATTTATCCGAATGTCCACATGTGACAGATCACCGAGGATTAGGATCAACGTGTGCTTGTTTGCCGCTCTGTCAGATAAAATAAAAGTCAGAATGTAAAAATATATTTATATGTTCCTTTTGGATATCCAATATATATGCATATTTTAATTTAAAATTGAAAAAGCTATGAATACAGTTATTTTTTTACTATAAATATATTAATTACCTCTCACTATAAAGCTCAGTTAGTTTGGGCAACACGTAAGTATAATTAATATAACATACTAAATAATTTGAAGTTATTATAATATTATAGGAATGCAAAATTGGTTACAAAAAGTAATTTTTCAAAAAAAAAAATCCTTGCCCGCATGGGGACACGCGTAGATAGACCTCATGTGTAACTCGTATTTAAATATGACTCACTACGTAAGAATAACACCCCTTGCGAGAATAAACTGTGATAATTTTATTTGCCTTAGTCAAAGGAGTACCTAGTGCGTTGCCTTAAATTTAGAGTAAAAAATAACCTTTCTATTAAAAATATTTGCGAGGAGGGAACGTTTACCAGAAAAAAGTTGCCGTGGTTTTACCTACCTTAAATTTTCAAGCTAAAAGCTGTGTTTATTTTTTTCTCGGAAACGGTACCTTTTATGGAAAAACTTTTGGTACCTAAATTTAGAGTAAAAAATAACCTTCCTATTAAAAATACTTGTGATGTAAGAATGTTTACCAGAAAAAAGTTATGATTTTTTTCAAAAATTTCTAGGTTTTTTTACCCCCACCCCTAAGTTATTGAAGTTAGGTTTTCGGTTTATCTACATTAGTTATAGGTATTCATCAAAGACATCATATAATATGAACGCGATTGATCTACTTTGTATAGGGAAAAAGTTATGGTCGAACAACTGAAATCAGAAAAAGTGAGGCCCTAGCGGCCCCCGTGGCGGGATTTTTCTGGTTAAAGAACTTGACCTTCATTTTTGGATGGTTGATTTTTGTGCAAAGTTTGAAAACGGTCCGAGTGAAACTGTTAAAACTAGTTAAAGTATTTAATTTTGCATGAAAATTGAGCGATAACGATAAACATTAAGTGACCATTGTGTATTTTTATTGTTCAATGTATCTAATTGACGGATCACGGTAAAATCTGTGATTCTTTTTTTTCGGGCTGCAGTCGTAATTCAAGAATCTTTATGACTTTTAAAGTATCCCAAAGTGCTAAAGATACTAGTGAATAGACCAAATTTAAGTGAATTTATAATAAAACAATCCTTACAGTGTAAAAAAAACGATTTTAATAATCGATTATTAAATTACAATAAATTAGTAAGGTTATTTGTGTAAAACTTGTAGTGTCGGTATATAAAGAATAATTTTTAATTCAAAACGTCAGTCGTTACAAAATGGTATGCAACGATCAATAACAGTTGAAAATAAGTTCGATAAATTCACGAACACAAATTAACTTACGCTGGCCTATCAGTTCGATATTTCACCTACTCACCTGGCATTCCGAGATAAAACCCAGCTATATTGGAAAAATTGAAATAAATAATATTTAACTTAACGTTTCAATTTTGATATTTTTATAAATAAAGACAGATCATGCCTAAAAACAACAATACGTCAGATTACGACGACAATGTCACTACGAGACGTAAAATAATAACAAACATATCAGTACATCAAACGTCTCAACGCAGGAGGTCCGTCACGTTTTACGCGAGGAGCTCAAAGTCGTGTTTGACATATTCAGAAAAGACCTGTTGGATCGAATCGAAAATAAGTTTCAAAAAATGTTAGGGAATATGACGGCAATTAATACTTCTATTGAATTTCTGGAACAAGAATATGAAAATGTTAAGCAAGATATTAAACGTAAATTTGAAAATATAAAAAATCTTGAATGTGAAAATAAGTCTTCGGACTGATGTGAACGACTTGCAGTCGCGACTATCACTAATGGAACAGCAATCTCGGGCCTGTAACGTTGAGGTACAGTGCGTACCGGAATACAAGAATGAGAACCTTGTAACCAAATAGCGTCTGTAATAAAGTGTGATATAGATAAAAATGATGTAATAACATGTACTCGAGTTGCGAAATTAAATAAGGATTAACCACGTCCAAGGTCTATTTTGGTAAAGTTCAGCAGTCCGCCTGTCCGGGATGCTTTCCTTGCTGTCTCGATGGTATTTGATAAGAAAGCCAACAAAATTTTCGATAAATTAAGCAAAAATCACTTAGGAATTGGCGGTGATAAGAAGCCGGTGTACATATGCGAGTACTTACCGCCTGCTGTTAAAGCACTCCACGCTGAAGCTAGATCGTATTCAAAAAAACTTAAATTCGTTTCGTATGGATAAAAAATGGCCGAATTTCTATGCGTAAATCGGATAAGTCGGAATACGTATATGTTAAGAATTCTGAAATTCTTAAAAGTTTCAAGTAACTATATATGTATTTCTTGTACAATGCATGTTTCTGTTTTTTCATTATTAGTATAAAATTCACAGTTTTATATTGTTATTACCAAAATATTAGGGGAATGAATACAGATATACAAGATATGCGTGCGACAATGCTTAACCAGGTTATGAACAATAAGTTTGACCTGATACTTTTAACGGAGACTTGGTGGAGTGGTAGTGTCCTTGATGCTGCAATTTTTGATAGTAGATATATAATCTATCGCCAGGATCGCGAAACTAGTATTAGGTCATCCCACAAAAAATCTGTTGGTGGAATTCTCATAGCGGTTTCCAATAAATATTTCTCCAGTTGTCGCTTGGATATGATACTATCGAAACAGATGGGGGTAGGGTAGGGTAGGGGGTAGATATATACAGACTATACATGTGTGCACTGTGTATCTACCGCCTCCCGTAAGCATTCAACTCCTGGAGACATTTGTTGGCAAAGTAAATAGTACTATACCCTCACTTCGAAATGGTGATAGTTCCGTCTTGGTGGTTGGTGATTTCAATTTATTTGTATAGTCTGGTCGAATTTTGGTAGTTGTATTAGTGGAAGTAATAGCGCTTTAAATAGCATGTTCATAGATTTTTTTAATTTCAACTGCCTGTTCCAGTTTAATTGTGTGAAAAATAATAAAAATAAATTTCTTGACTTGGTACTCTATGAAAAAAATGATAGCGCCATCAAAGTCGAGGAATACTTGTCACCTATTCGTAAGGTTGAGTCTTTGCTTTGAATATTGATGTGAGTATCAAAACTCCTCACAAATCGTCCACCTCTCGATACACATCAATAAACGAATACAATTTCTTCAAAGCGGATTATGAAAAGGTAATATCGTCTCTGGATAGTTGGAAATGGCTGAACGAATTTCAAGATTCTTTAAGCGATGTCAATAAAATGCTTTCAAAACTCCCAAATGCTATTAAACTACATATCCCAAAAAAACAAAAATCAAAATTCAAAATTATACCCGGCCTGGTGTTCTTGTAACTTGATTTGCACATTAAACAGGAAAAACAAGTATCGTATTAAAATAAAAAAAGTATAACAATCTCTTCAATTTAGTTAAATTTATGTATCTTAGAAGAGACTGTGAAAAATTAATTAAACAATGTTACGATGATTACATAGAATTTGTCGAAAAAGCCATATCTAAAAACCCTAACTATTTTGGACCCAGATAAAAAATACACGCAATAGAAACAGTTAATATCCGACGAGGATGTTACTGGTTGATTTGATAGCTGAGAACAAGATTGACATTTCAAACCGTTTGCCACTCATTTTTCGTCTGTCTACGAAGACAACAATATTATTATTCATAAAAATTATGAAATAAAGACATTGAAACGCAATTAAAAAGACTAGACACTAGTAAAAGGTCAGGACCTGATGATATTGCTCCAGTTTTCCTCATTTATTGTGCCGCAGTACCGTCATTTCCGTTGTACGTCATCTACAATGTGTCATTAAAAACAGGCGACTTTCCCGAAAAATGGAAGAATAGTTCCCATTCACAAGGATGCTAGGGTGGAGTCAACGGACAATTATCGCCCGATCTCTATTTTGTCGGCTATATCAAAGGACTTCGAATCTTTAGTTTGCCATCATATTTCTGTCGATGTCAAACCGCATCTCAGTGTACATCAGCACGGTTTTATATCCGGGAGGTCTACGAATACAAATTTAATAGCACATGTCCATGAAATAATTCTAAACTTAGTCAAAGGAGAGCAGGCCGTTGACCTTCGGACATAGGGGCCAGCTGCAGCACCTAGATTGATTGACCAAACATTGATTCACGAAGAGAAATGTGTGAGTCATTCTCGTGTTGCTCTTATCAGAGTTATAAATCCTTTCCAAAATTTAGTATCTAGGATCTCCATCGCAATAGGCCAATCGCAATCGTTATCGTATTAGATAGATAGATAGATAGATAGATAGATAGATAGATAGATAGATAGATATTAATCGAAACTTAGATAACTTTTTTTTTACTAATTTAAGTACTATATGTTTAAATATGAATAACATTTATATATCCTTAGGATCATGCCCGAATTTAATGGTAACCCTAATATTTGTAAACACATTGTAACACAATACTTAAATAGTCTGCCCGGTAGTGAGTTAACTAATTTATGTTCATTATTACATTAAACGTGATATTAAATAAAATCACAGGAACTGCCGCTGCTGCCATTGACTCTAATGGTATCCCTGACTGTTGGCTTGTTATAATAACTTCATTAATGAATATTTTTTCTGAACAAGGCGACGAAACCGTCCTATACAACAACCTTTTGCTAGTCGTATAAGGAAAGGCATCCCAAGCATTTTATAACTATTCTCAAATGCTACTCAATACGATAATGACTTATATTACTTTACATGAGACTTTAGTGGCTGCGATACAGGCTAAACGGAACTTAAATAAAAAAAAATACTAGACATGTATTTGTACGCGATTTAAAAGAAACCCTTAGGGTCACGACTTCGTAGAATGCGTCTGGTGACAATCGAAAAAGACCTTGAATATGTTCAAGAAGAATTAAACGTAACATATTTACAACAACATTTTCACATCCTCGAGTTTAAGATTTTCAACCCTATCAATTGGTCAGCCCCTTGTATGGTACACAACGTTATACACAAACACCACAGCCTTTCAAATTTATTTTTCTCGTAACCAACCCCAGTATAATGTACGTACCTATGAACGCAGCGAATGTTGAGAGCCACCACCTAATTATAACCAACGTAGTAATGTTTTCCTTTTACCACCTCGGAATAATCTGAACCTCAAAATTCTACACCAAGACCTATGAGTGAAATCCAAAAATTATTAAATTGTTCCAAGTCATTACCTCATATTTTAATGACAGGACATTACTGGCGTAATTCAAATAATCCGCCCCTTACAAATTCTTTTAAATCTTATTCATTAATTTTCAAAATAATTTCTTCACTTTATGATTTACATATGAACAGCAAAGTAAAGGGGTATCTGACAGCGGAACCGCAGACAGTTGTATTTATCTGATGCCTCGCCTCCTTGTACTAAAATGACGAAAATAGGATCCTAGTGATGAATATATTTTGCTACATCATGACATCATGAAGCCATTTTAGAAATATTAATTAGTGTTAAGCAACTTAATAGAGCAACTTTCTTCTTATTTTTAGAACTAATTACTATTTTGTTTGTTAATAAAACTAGAAGAAATTTTAGAGTAACTAAAACAAAATTATTTTTTTAAGTGATGTAAAACTACTAGGGGCGCCAACAAACCCTCAATTTCGACTCATAGCTCTCGCGAAATCTCGGGTGCCGTTTGCATATTGAGCGAAGCGAGGCCAGTATATTGACGCATCGTTTCCCCTTGGCTTCATTGGGATATCAGTTTTAGACATGATATTATTATTATTTTTTTTGTGGACATTTTTACATTTTTTTATTTTTTAAAAACCATCACCTAATAGTGTGTCTTTTTGATTTCAAAGTTTCATAATTTTCCGTCAAGTAGTTTTCGAGACAATTCGTGACAAAGAATGTAAAAAGTCTTCAGTAAAACGATCCGCTCACATCGTTCACTTCGCTCAATAAACCTTTCTATGAGTTTTTCTTTCAACCAAAAACAAAAATAACAAAATAATTATTAGGATTACTTACAACACCCTGGCGTAAACTTTAATATTTGAGATTATTATTAACAAGTTTATCAACAAGATTATCAATAACAAGTCTATATTTGTCACAAAAGCTTTATACTTTTCTGAATAAAATACTATTATATAAATATTATTAAATATTGGTGGTCCAACTTATAGTATTTCCGTTTTTTTTAAAAACAAATGAAAACTGACCCTCAACTGTACCGAAATTGTTAAAAAAGTGTATAAATGTTTAAATGAACAATATTCTTTCTAAAATAATTGTTTATCGTTATTCTTTTTTCACTGTCAGTGACATTATGAACAAAATAAAAACTACTAAATTATTTACAAATATAACCTTACAAAGTCCGCAGTATTTATTAAAAACGATAGTAAGACCATTAGTCACCGTCATAACACACCGTGCTCTTAGTTCAGTAATAACACAGGAGGAGGAAGGAGGAGGAGGAGGAGGAGGCGGCGGATGGGAGACTTTCTACTGAACGATAAAATGCAACGTTTGTGTCAAGGTCTAAATAATATTTTAAGCTTAAACTGCTCATTTCATTCGATATAACTTATCCTATACAAATAAGTACAATAGACAGTGATAACGTAACGTCTAATTTTATCTCTTTCTGCGCTAAACATCCCGATATAACAGTTTAAATGATCACATTTTGTTATTTCTGGTGGAAATCTTTGGGGTTTCAGTTATTTTATTAGTTAGTTATTACGATTTATTTTAGTTATATATAGAATAGAAAATATGATTACACGATCGATTTACCGACCTTTAAGATTTAGGAATAAATATAAAGCAGTGAAGTCAACTAAATGAAAATTGCGGTAACGCGAGAGAAAGGAACTGTGAAAATAATGGACTGCCTGCTATTACTATGCGACTACGACTTCGACTTCGACTCGCTTCGATTGAGAATTGTCTCTTCTGGAAGTAAAATTAGGTAAGTACTAAGGTATTTGCTAATGTTAGAAGTATTTTAATTAGGAATCAATAATAATAGATGTCATACACATAGTATAGTATACGATAAACCAAGATCCTAAATTAAAATCACGAATAAATAATTTCTGTTAAATTGTATAATTTTTACGATCAATTGAATCTGTTTACGATACTTTATCCTGAGACTAAATCTATGCATAATTCATTTCATATCTATAAAACCTTATATTCTTGAGAATGTTTGAATGTTTATTTATCTCTCATATATATATATATATATATATATATATATATAAATATATATATAATTTTATTAATTTAATTCAAGTCTTGGTAACACTTTACATTACATTTAATGTATTCTATTATTCATAAAAATATTCATATATAATACGTTGACATACAAACAAATATCAGCTAAAATATTTCCTCGATGAAACTTCCCGGAAATTAAAAGCAGAGAAAAGTCCTATGGGACATTAATTCTAATAGAGTAAGGAGATTTAATTTGAAAATTGCTTCAGTGTTACGTTCGGAAAAGTTTGTTATTTTCTGGTAAAAACCAACCAAGTTTATTAAAACAAATATTTAGTAGCTGAAATAGCAAGGTTTTGTATTAATGATAATATTTTGGTTCCATGATATATTTATTGTGTAGTATAATTGAGATAATTGTCAATATGCTTATACCAAGTTATGTTGCTTTTATTTTTCCAAGTTATAATATGATCAAGATTTAACTTAAGAATTTCATATATACGAATATATAAACTGCGAATCAATATTATACATAATAGAAGTCACTCATTACTTATAAATATTCGAAAAAAGTATTTCTAGTAAAGTCATTAACCAAATAAGTAATTCTTAAAAAAATATATATTTGTTATCAATAAACACACACTTGGGTTCTTTTCAGCTACCTTTTATTTATTATAATATTTTTAATTGAAATTTTCTTATTTTTTTTTATTGCAAAAAAGTTCATTGTTTTATGAACATAGAAAACATCGTTTATTCGATGTGTGATGACTGTAATTAATGTCAATCTATTTGGGAAAAATACATAATTAACATATGTTGTTGTATCGAATAACTTTTGCTTACAACACACTTACATTACTTGTAATGTTTGCATTAAAATTAACCTCATGTATCATTGAGATAGCAGTGAACGCCCATCAAACTATTTCCTCAATGAAACTTGACGGAAATTAAAAGCAAGGAAAAGTACTACGGAACATTAACTTACCTAAAGTAAGGAGATTTATTTTAAATATTGTTTCAGTTTCACATTACGTTCGGGGTAAGGTCGATGCATTTTAGACATTTATAACTTTGTAAATACAAACATTTTATAACAATAGATTTGTATTTATGAAAATGATTCGGACACAATGTGTGATTTATTTTTTTCTGTTACTTATCAAACTTTTCATCGAATGTCGGTATATGTTGGGTTTCAAGGTCGCTGATTATGATAAATCCAGAATTGAGTTTGTATAATTCAAGATGGCGAACTTAGTAAAAAAAAGTGATCGCCATATTGGGTCACATTTTAACCAAGATTGTATTCCTAATCAATATATATTGAATACGCAATCACTTTAAAAAAAATTAGATTAAAAATATATAACTAACATACAAAGTACCTAATTTTATTTATGCAAGTTGTCAGATTTATTTTCTTCCTTCGGAGGATAAAACCCGAAGGTTTTATCTTGGGAAGGGCATCCACAGTTTCAATGGGAATCAAAGCAATTTATTCATACAAAGTTGATCCTTTTTCGATTACGTGTCGACACTTTTGCCCTAGTTCCGACAAATATGATATCATGTGTCAATATAGTGTTACTAAATTATAGCCAATGTGCTCGATTAATGATAATAATTAAACGGGTATTTGTTAAAAGGGACATAAAACAATTGTAAAACTGAGTTAACTATACACGTCAATAACGTCAGAACAAAGGCTGGCAAGTGGCGATAGCCCCGAGCGCGACGACCTTGGGAAATGTGCCACCCGATAGCGACAAAACATTGCTGCAGGTTTACAAACACAATACTAACAGTTAATGTAAACGTTAAACCAATTCCAGTCTTATTTCTCTTAAAAATTCCAAATATCTTTTTTCAAGTAGGCATAAAAACGCACGGCAGACAAACGGCACGGCTCGGAAGGCTGCTCTGCTGAGAAATGCCGGCCAGAAACTCAACAGTTGCTCTTTTTAAAAGATATTTAACAATTTTAGATGTATACATTACACTATTAACCCTGCAAATAAGTCAACAACTTAGGTTCTACGCATTTGGAGCCCCAAAAAAACTCTTGAACATTATAATACGATTAATTTAATAACACACTATTAATTTTAGATTTAAAATAAGAAAAGGAAGGTCTAAGATATCTTGAATAACGATATTATAGTATATGCATATACTAAAGCCAATAAAGGATTTGTTAACTTTTTGAAGACGAAATAAACTTTATAGGTCCATCGGCAGCGCTAGTTTTATCAGTAACACTAGATAAAACATCCTAAGATGCCTTTATTTTATCCTCTGAATGGAAGATTTTATTTTTAATATAAATAGACTTAGCTTCAACTCAAACGTTCTTAAATATTTTAGAGAAATTCCTAACTCTATTCAAGAACACCGGATCATGATTCCATTACCTCTCACCATATAAATTATATAATTTTGCTCTGCTTCTATATATTTCTATGGTAGCCCAATCACTGAATTTAATTTTAAAGTATTTTGTTATCGTTTTTGGTAAAAAAAAAATAATAAATTAATGTAACAAAAAAACTAAAACTTTATTATATAAATTATACTGATTACCATCAGTTACATAACAAATATTTCTTTAAGCACTATTTGCGTTACACTATTTATTATTATTTTTTTTTTGTAATCATCTGCAAGTAAAATTTCAGTGCCTTTCAATTTCATAATTAACTAAGAGAGTTTTTTTTTTATCACAGTGGTCTGAACTTAAGTTCGTTATTATCAACTCTTCATAAATGTTACCGCGGTGACAGAACAATTATCAATATAAGTCGCAGAAAAACTGGTAATGCGAGTAGGTTCCAAACAACATTCAACAACTTTAATAAATGTACACTAGACGAAGTTACTTGTAATATACGAGTATATATCTACAATGAAGTCACCGCACACTTTCATCGACTTGTTGTTATGACAGAAGTTATGTTAAAACATTCTCCATTTTATTTTCAAATTTATCAAAGTCATCAGACAGGAAAAAAAGATATTTTTTTCATTGAGCTTAAAGGAGAGTTCAATAATTCGGTGGACAGGGAGCGTCACTATATCTGATTGAGACTTTAAAACTACATCACTACGAACTAAGATAAGTGAACCACCGCGAATAGCTTTCTCTACAGAACGAATTTGACAATCTGTAATTTTCTATATTTATAATATTGTGGCTCTTTGACAATCAGTGCTCATTATTATCGTTCATACGTTTCAGAATACTTGTATATAGCTCAGGTGACATCCTTTTACCTTTTGACGTTATAAAAGTTAAATGGAAAATGGAAGAGGTATAAATAATTATATAAATGTCTAATTTCTGAAAGAAAAAAAAACAAGTTCGAACAAAATTACTGATCCTGTACATGTATAATAGAATAATATTTAAAATATATATATATATATAATCTGTAAAATTGGTAATAAGATAGAAATGGAAAATGATTTCAAAATTCGTGTCATAATTTTCTGCATCAAAATATAATACTAACAATATATATAATAACTAGACAATTAATAAAGACAATAAAATCTGATACGACCAATATCACTCGGACAAGTTTAGTTCAAATCTATCAAACCACTTAAGTTAGAGAGCCTAAGAAATATATAAATTTAAACATTTGAAAAAATATAACACTCCTTCTAGCGTAGTCCGTTTAGAATACGAATCACATTATCTGAGTCTAGTAGGCGGCGCTGTGGGTGGGTTGTTAAAATTGTTTACCCGGGATGGAGTCGCATCAGTTAATAAAAAATTATAACTGATATAAAAAATTATATTAACCAAGAATGGTGGAATTACATATATTTTACTTAATACTAATCCGACAGTTTCAATGATCCAATAAGGATGACAAATAGTGATTTCATCCAACAGCATGTATATATTTTATTCCCACTGAGTTTAACTTAATGCAGTCATAATAAACAAATCCTAGATAAGTATGTTATGATGCAAAATTTATTGGAGGAGAGCAAACGAGCTGGCGGGTCACAGATGGACGTGATCACTACCGCATGAACTTCTGCAACATCCGAGGATTCACAAGAGTGTTGCTGGCCTTGATAGTGGGAGTAAACGTTCGTAGTAGCCTTAATATTCATCAAAGATATCTTAAATAAATCGTTTCTTAGCAAATGAAATGAAACGAGCAAGTCTTTCCGTCATAGAAACGTAAATAATTCTAAATCGTCTGGTTCTTACCTAAAGATGGGTGTTCCACAAGGATCTATTCTGGGCCCCTTTTTGTTTTTACTTTATATTAATGACTTGCCCTTTTTTGTTAAGGGTCTGTGTGACATTGTACTCTTTGCTGATGACACCTCGCTTATTTTTAAAGTTGAGCGTGATAGGATTAATTATGACGAAGTAAACAGTACGTTGTCACGAGTCCTGCATTGGTTCGAAATTAATAATTTAGTGTTAAATGCTAAGAAAACTAAATGCGTAGAGTTTACACTTCCTAATGTAAAAAGTAAAAATTGTAACTTGCTCCTTAACAATGAAGTGTTTGAATTGATTGACTCAACAAAATTCTTAGGTTTAACATTAGATAGAAAGCTCCAGTGGATCCCCCATCTCTCAACACTCGCAGCCAAACTCAGCTCCGCCGTCTTTTGCAATTAGAAAAGTTAGACAATTAACGGACATAAATACGGCTCGACTTGTTTATTTTAGTTATTTTCACAGTATTTTATCTTACGGTATTTTATTATGGGACAGTGCTGTCGAAATTAATTCTATATTTATTTTACAAAAAAGAGCTGTGCGGGCTATTTATAACTTAAAAGCTAGAGATTCTCTGAGAGATGTTTTTAAAGAAATAGGTATTCTTACAGTCGCTTCCCAATACATATTTAATAACATTTTATATATACGTCAAAATTTAAATAGTTATATAAATACCTCGTTCGACAGGGTCGATCGTGTTCGGTAGATTCCCGTCACGCGATTCTCGATATGCAATATTCGAAGGTAACAATGATAAGAATAAATGATTTACTTTAGTTGTGGGGTGAGGGGCGGTAGTCGGAGCGACAAAGAAAAATTATCCAGCAGTATTTTACTAGTCATTACAAGTCTTATGACGGGTCATTCGGCATATATTGTGTGAGGGGGGAACCACCACCCACCTCTATCTCCTAAACGGGGGGTCGCATCAAAAAACTTTTCTTACAAAAAAGTTTCCTCTTTTAATTTGTTAATTTTATAATATTTTTCCGACAACATTTTGCCTTCTTCTGTGACTTTTTTCGATTTTTAACTTTCAACTCCCCCAGCCCCCCAAACCCCCGACCGATTTCCCCCGTTCAAGAACTTAACCTTCATTTTGTCCTTAAAAATGTGTATACCGAGTTTGAAAATCCTCCGTCAATATTTGCGACCTGTAGCGTGTCCCAAAGGTTTGCACTTTCACCCCCCCTCCCAGCCACCCCTTTCACTTTTTCCAAAAAATCGAGATGTTTCGTTTGTCACACTAATTTATCCTATCGACTTGTGAAGTCAGATTTCGCCTACTATGAATTTGGACTGATGGATCATATATACATATATATATATAGAAGGATATATAATTTTTTTTTTTTCGACGGATTCTCAATCTCCAGTTCATAAACGGCGTAGCGCCCCTACTCTGGGGTCTGGGTCCCGTCATCGCATTGATTGCAATAGGTAGATTCATCTATGGAATCTACCTAGAAACAGTGACAGGCACGCGATAAATACGAGAAATAAAAACAAACTCGTAACGCCAAAGTTTCGGCTTCAAAAAGTTAATAAATCCTTCATGGGTTTGAGTATAGGCATATATAATAAAGTTCCACAAGATATCTTAGACCTTCCATTTCTTAGTTTTAAATCTAAAATCAAAAGTTTATTGTTAAATAAAGCTTATTATAACGTTCAAGAGTTTTTAGTGGATCGAAATATGTGGAACTTAAGTTGTTGAATCATTTGCAGGATTTATATTATATTATAATATACATCACCTGTTGTTATATTTCTTTTGAAAAGAGCAACTGTTGAGTTTCTGGCCGGCTCTTCTCAACAGAGCAGCATTCCGAGCCGGTGGTAGCTTACGTACGGACGGACTACACTGACCTTTTTTGTATTGTAGTAACTGACGATTCAAAAGTGCGTGTAAATGCCTACTTGAATTTTACTTGAATATTTTGAATTTGAATTTAAATTTGAATAAAACATTAATTCGTTGTTGCACATCTAAAATTACGGAGTTGTTAAGAAAAAATAATATATTATTATTATTTTCGTGCAAAAAACTATTGCAAATGAAAAGAAATTAAATCAGAGTGAGAATTATACCGGCAGATATAATAATAGTATAAGCTCTGTGAACGGCTGACCCTTTGGCCATTTGCTACAGACGTAACTTCTTTTTACGTCTTCTATCGCATTTACAACGGAGAGTGCTCTGAAGAGCTATTTGATCTAATACTTACCGAATTTCATCACCGTACAGCACGTTACCACCTACAATACCATACCTACCACCTGAATGCTTGGTGATCTTCTGCTATTCAGTTGTCCTGGACCTGTATTACACATATCACTGAGATGAGGAAAGAATTTTCTTCGGCGGTATTTTCGGATCGATACGACGTTGATACCTTCAAAAAGGCGTATAAACAGTTAACATCGTGACCGGCATGGTCGCTTATCCTCTTCTCACATAAAAATTATTATAAAATTATTATTTTTTAATTTATTTAATGGTTATGAAAAAGATATTTAAATTATAATAAACTAATTACATTCAGCGATAACCTTCCAAAAACAGTCCACGTGTATGACGTAAGTGTACTTAAAACTTAGTCAGTAGTTTGTTAACGAGTGCAGAATAAGTTGGTGGCAAGTTACAAAGTAATTTGGAACGCGTCGAGTGAAGACGGAGATTTCAGGTCGGGTTTTATGACTTACTTGTTCTTGTTTTAATTAAATAACTCCTTTATTGCAAATTGTTTTCTCCTGTTCCCTTAATGTTCAAATTACATTTTATGACTACGTCATATTATTACATTTTATCAAATAATAATTATTAATATTACTTGTTCTTGTTTTAATTAAATAACTCCTTTATTGCAAATTGTTTTCTCCTTTTTCCTTAATGATCGATTTACATTTTACAGTCGTATAATTACATTTATTATTATTGATATTAATTTACCACTACAGCTTACAGTAAGATTAATGTGTGTGAATTGCTCACACATAAAGCATCTTATGTCAAACGTCTTTGTATTTTAATACAATTGAATTCACACGGCTGTCTGTCTTTAAAATTTGCATTGATATGATATATTTTTTTTACTTATCTTTCTTATTCTAACAAGTTAACATCTTTAAGATACCATCTACATACTCACTAACCACTCATTAACTCTCAAATTACCGACAACTACTATTTACTATATAAAAGCTAATTAATGTCAAATAATTTACTGTTGAATAAATATTTCATCACTTACCTTAGTAAATCTACCTATTATATGATCACTTATTACTCTGATTATTTTTACTCTTTTATTAATTATTTATTTTGCTCGTTACTTCAAAAAACCGTTTTGGTAAACTTATATCATACTTACCATATTATGTAAATAAAACCGCATCTGTGATTGTACAACTGTTAGCTTGTACAATTATTACTTAATGTTGAAAAACAAATAATGTTAATTCCACACAAGAAATTTCTGTAGGAAAATAATGTTTACGCGATTGCGGTTACAGCCTTTAATTGTGGCCTTTATTTAATTGGCTATAAAATGAATAATATTTATTTAATCTCTGAAAAATATACGGCAGAAAGATTAATTTGTTTTTGATTCAAGTAACACAATTTAATTTCAATTACTAAGAATCTGGTAAATAACAAACATAGAAAGAATATTTGTAGACCTCACAATTTTTATTTCAATAAATGACAGTATTTAATAAAAAATTATGAGGTAACAAAAACATCTCCGATCTTCAACAGTGTGAAGAAAATCATTAATAAGATAAGTACCTACATATTTTAGCTGCTTGAATCGTAATCTGACAGAGAGAAGGCCAACAAAAATCATAAATCTTTCCATGTAAAAAACCTATAATAAATATGAAAATATAAAAAATAACGTGCTTTTAGGGCTAGTATTAGAGCATTTTATAACAAAGTTGGTCAGGAGTCGCTAGCCGCTCCAGGAGTCACTATACTAAAGTTACAAAATAAATTATTCCTTGCGAAAATCATTGTTTATTGTTTTCTCATTTGTTTGGTTTCTTATATAAATGCAAAAAAGCAAATCTAAACTATAAACATGAATTTGGACCTATGACTATGATAGGACTGTTCCGCAATAATGTACAATGAAATATTAATTCGATTGTGATATTTTTTTAATATTATTCTATATTTATACCTATTAAACTTTCGACAGAAGCGTAAAATCCTCGCTTCCGTAACGATATAAAATGCTAGGGTAATCGAGGCGGATAGCGACGCCATAACTCAACTGACAGAGCGACAAAACAAGTCGCCGGTTCAAATTCTTCCCATGTTACTACATTTTTACCTCTATGTATATTTAAAATTACTGTCAGTCTTAAACAATTATGTATAATAATGTAAAAAATAAAGCTTTAACAATGAGTAAACGACCACTTTATAACAGAGTAAATCGATATCTGCATTCTCCCAGCTCTAATCTACTGCATGCGTGGACAAATAACTCAAATTACGTACGTATAAATTTCAATAAATCAAATATCAATCAAATCGAATATAAACATTGTCTATTTTCCCGACACGCCACACAAAATATTTATTTATATTTGATATGGTGTATGTTTTAAAAAAGTTATTTATTCAGAATATTTCTCGATCTGTGAAAAAAAAAAGACTCAATTTATAATTCAATTGCAGTTTAAAGCTAAGTAAATCAAAAACTTAACGGTAACATCATGTATTTTTCAGCATATATACATTTTTAGCAATGGCGAAATTTTAACAGTAAAATTCGTGAATTAGCATTGTATTATGGTTCACGTTACAATATGGGAGTGTGTGTCGTTGACGCTCTTCGAGGTGCACTCCCGCGTTGCAGCACCAAACTGGCATCACCAGTCAGTGGTCATTTCTAATCTAGACGTCCGTAAGCCGTTACGATAAATTTAACCAGTACAGTAATTGGATGTTTTAAATATAAAACTTGATGCAATAAGAGTCCTTAAAGCAATAAAAGCGCTTTTCATGTTTGCTAGAGTGCCGTTATTGCAGAAGTGACGAGAGTTCTTGTTAGTAAAAAATGACACGCTGCTTTATGATTTAAAGCAACAAAGTCACAAACTATACACTATATAGCTATGAAAATGCTTATTGTTTGTTAGGCGACTATTGTCTGTTTGTTTCACAAGCAGTTAAATGAAAAAACATTTTTCTTTATAGAGTATAGACTACCTTGAAGTCGTTATAAATCTACCGAAAACAGTCCACCATAATTAAGTAAAATTGTGTAATGTATACAAAACAACCAAATATTTCAAGTTACGTTGAAGAAATTTTTAGAGTGTACTTTAATATTCATATCAACTGACGAGGATAAAATTCAGCAAAAAATAGTTTATTTCTCTAAAATGAGGCAAACTGAACAATATAAATACTTCTTTTTTTAGATTCTGTGTTTGGGTATCTTTATTTTACTAAAATTCTTTTTGAAATGTAAAGACATGTTATTTACACGAAGTAATTTTATTTTAGAAAAATAAATATTATTTATATTATTATAATATAATATTAAAGTAATTATAGAATAGTATAATTACCAAAATTGAACATTAACTTCAAAAATTAGGACCTACTTTCTTTATTCTTCTTATTCTTGATGTAGCTCCTTTTAATAAATAAGTTAAAAGGTAAAATGGGCGTTTTATTATGAAGTGAATTTAATAACACCATTACCTAGCAGGCAACCCGGAAACAATAGATATAGTTTAATAACGAAATAAGATTTAGTAAGTTTTTAACTGTTTAAATAGAAATATGGGAATGAATTACAATGAAGAAAAATTTACAAAACTTTGTCTATTTCATATCATACACTGATTTGTAAAAAATATATTTTACAAAAGCTTATTAATATTAAATAAATAACAATTGGTGAACACGACTAGTAAAGCTGATCCCTTGTTTCAAATGCTTTAAATAATAACGAACTTCGCCTAATTACAAAATAATTAAAAAATAAATTATTCAGTTTTTTTATGTTAAAGGAGGGCAATCGAGCGTGCAGGTCATAGATATCAAGTGATCACCGCCGCCCATAAACTTTTGCAACATCCAAATGGCAGGGATGGTATTGCAAGCTGTGCGATTAGGAAATTCGGCGGCAGGTATCTGATCAAATAACTCTTCGGAACGTTCCCCGTTGTAAATGTGATAGGAGATGTACAAAAATCTACAAACACGTCAAAAGTAGAGCCGTTCACTGAGCACTGAATCCCCAACAATCTAAACGGCTCTCTGTTGTACGCGGTCAAACGGTAAAAGCTGATATTGGGTTGATCCGGACCAGAGATGAGAACAGTACTGCACGAGTGGCCGGACCTGCGTCTTATAGAGCGCAAGTATTTAGCCAGGCCTAAAATACTGCTGAAATCAATTGATCACTGCCAATTTAGCATTTCCCTCCAGATAACCACGAAACTGGAAATGTCTCGAATTGTCGAGTATCAGTATACTGTGACACTCTACTACACAGTATACGGTGAGTCGTTAAGAGGAGTGCTCTTGAAGAGCGGTGATGCGATAAATGAGGTTTTTTAAAGCACAAACTTGTGTTTACTTAGGGTTTCAACTTAACGAGGAAGAAAGCTTCGAATGAAACCTCTTGTGTCATAAACTACCGTAGACTTTTGCCATATCCAGACTAACTGCCATACCCTCTTGTTTTTGTTTTCAATAACAGACAATTGTGCGTAAAATATAACCAAAGACCATCAATCAATTGACCATGACTGCTGCTGCTGCTGCTGATTGAAAGATTGATTGATAAAGTTCTCATTAAGTGGAAAGTGCATGTACTCAAAAAAGTTATGGCCACAAGTACATAATTCAGGAAGTCGTGATTATTAACCGTGATTGTCGCTTTGTCTCTTTGGAAAAATAAACTGCTATTTCTATTCGAAGATTAAAAATGAATGTTATGGAAATAAAATCCATTTTTTTATTTATCTTTAAAAGTATAACAAAGTCATAATTACTTTTAGTGAATTTAAAGAAATAAGACGTAATAATAGTCAGCTATGTTAGCTTTACTTGAGAGCACAACAGACCTTCAATGTAGTTATGTAAATATATTCACATTTGTTTGAATTGTGTAGCTTTAGTTTATATTCTTTCATCTGAATGTAAATACAAATAATGTTAATAAGGCGTATAACATTTTTGAAGGACGATAATTAGCCAAGGGAATAATTCCCGTGTAGACATTGGAATTATTCGTTTTTTTTATTAGACATAAAAAAATTAGAGTTTTAAAATTGAATTAAGTATTAATGTAATTATATTATTTCAAGACCAGCTTTTATTTGCAACCTTAAATGTGTTTACTACAGAGAACCCATTTTAATTTCTGTTCTCTAAAATTAATAATATATTATATACTAGCTTTTGCCCGCGACTTCGTCCGCGTTTCCGTCGTTTTTCGAAAAAAAATTAGCAGATGTCCTCCCTCATAGTTTTGACGTAACAGGCAGATTCACTTTCGTATTTTAGAAGGGCAATAGTAATATAATATGCCAATCCACAAAACTGTTGAAAAATATAAGTAACCGCAGAATATTATAATATACCCACGCTATACCCACGACTCGGTCAGCGTGTAACTCCTTGTTTTTTATTAAGATAATATATTGCTAATATTTTTAGATCAAATTAAAATGTTTCAGCGCAAAGCTTCTGGGTAGACTATGTTAAGAGTCGACCCGTCCGGCACGTGAACGTAAAGATTCCTAGAATTGCTAACCCGGGAAAGAGCGACGTATAATTGACCATGCGAGAAACAGCTAACACCGAGATCTACTCCAGCAACACGAAAAGTCTGCCCTTGAGCTTTATTGATAGTCATGGCATAGCACACCGATACTGGGAATTGCGTTCTTTTAAATTGGAATGGAAAATTATTTGGTATTATGGGAATTCTGGGAATAAAGACAGTTTCTCCTGCACCGCAACCTGTTAAAATTTGAGCCTCGATTACATTTTGTTGCAACTGGGTTACTTTTAGCCGAGTTCCATTGCAAAGTTGAGGTGGTCTTAAATTTCGGAGCAGAATTATCGGTATGCCAATTTTTAAACAAATTATATGAGAAGGTAGTCCAGGCATACTTAAAGAATTTAAAAATTCTATCGGGTAATTAGTGGCTTCTTGTTCATCAACCATTCTATTTATTGAACTATAAACTTTGCTTTCTCCCTGTATATTAAACAGTATTTTATTATTAATTTCAGATGCCTGGTCATTGCGAGGAGTCAAAATGGACCTTTCGCAAAGCCAAGAATTGTCCCTATTTAATATAATTGTTATGTCACCGTAAACCGAAGATATAAGATGTTGTTGGGATTGCACTATACAACATAACTCAGGTGTCAGAATAAGTTTTCCTTGGTGTAGTTGTGGATAGGTACCTTCACCAATCTTCAATAATGTATCAGAAAATTCACGATTATCTGCGTTGTCTCCAGTTCTCACTTGCATATTTATAGTCAAATGCACCGATTGTATATCACGCCACAAATAAGAGCTTTTCAGGCAAGCCCTAATCTCATCAGCTCGGGTTCCCCGTGGTATTACCGGTAAGGTTTGTCGGAAATCACCACAAAATAAAACCGTAATACCGCCCATTGGTCGATCATTTTGTCTTATGTCCCTTAGAGTTCTGTCTACTGCTTCTACTCCTTTTCGATGGGCCATCGTACATTCATCCCATACGATTAAATTACACTCACGCAATACCTTAGCTTTGTCGCTATTTCTTGAAATACTACAGGTTGGACTTTCCGTGCGATCTAAATTAATTGGTATTTTAAACATAGTGTGAGCAGTCTTACCTCCTGGTAGCAATGTTGCAGCTATACCTGATGAAGCCACGGCAAGAGCGATTTTACGCTGATTTCGAACATAAGCTAATATTAATTTAGTCAAAAAAGTTTTCCCAGTTCCTCCAGGTGCATCTAAAAACCATATTGTTCCTAAATTATTCTGCACACTCTCGCACACGCGATCATAGACTAAGCGTTGTTCTGCAGTCATCATTGGGACACCGTTTTCTAATGTTACCAGCAGTTCCATTGGGTTGTAACCAATCTCTGCGGAATATTCCCTATTGGTAACCTCTCCGACTGAGGTTGGCGTTGGCAAACCATATTCACAAAGTGATTTACCGCCTACTGCTGTTAAGTCTTCCTGAAGAGCTAATAAGCACTGATTTATAGCCAGATCTCGAAAATTATCATTAGTTGCGCCTTCATTATTGTGAGATAAATTCCGAAGAAAGTCTTCTGCAAATTTTTCTTTATATTTTTCCCATAATTGGACAGGATCAGATAAATTACAAAATGTGAGTAATGTTACAAATAAATGGCGTAACCGTCGTGGATTATCACTAACACAGGATTCTGCTAAAGCGTCATCCCAATGTTGATCATTTTCAAGCAAATGACGCGCTTGGCAAGCTGCATGATAAGTTGGATAAACAACATCGTCTACTTTTCTCAAATCTATAAATGATGTTGGTCCTCGCACTGTATGTAATAATAATCTCAAATAAAAACACTCTGCGTTGTTAGGATGAACAGTATACACTCTACCAAGAACATGTTCTTTGAAAATACCTGTCTCGCCATCTACAGGCCTGCCTCGGCGTCTACGGTTAAAGACACCTCGTTGTTTATCGTAGGTATAATACGATGGAACTTCTTCATACAAAAGAGACTTTGCGAAATTATCAGTTTGGCAAAGTCGAAAGAATGCCAATAAAGTTGTTTGTCTAGGGTTCTCTAATCGTTCTGTAACATTTTCGGCGTTAAAATATATACGTTGACCGCCTTCCAGATGAACATCCAGATGGGTCACAGGTGGATATCTTTCGTGAATATTAAAACTTAAGATCCGCCACACAGCTTCTGAAGAGCTGATATATCTGCCTGACTGAAATCTAGTAACTTCATCATGTTCATTTCTTAACGCAAACGTAGCTTGGTCACTGCCCTTGTTAATGTACTTACAAATATATTTAATTGACTCTACACTATTACACATTTCTACATTTATGTGAGCTTGAAATGCTCTGGACAATACAGGCGAATACGGAACGACCCACCTATTATCTAAAGTAACCTGTTGTCCAGACATTCGCTTTTCAACAGTAAAACCACCATTGTCTCTTGAACGGCGACGATATAATGGGTATCCATCATGTCCTGTTACAGTTTCATCCACTAATGCTTTTGGATACCTTTTAGTGCAACGACCGTCTTGCATGCAAGGAGCATTTGCGTTAAATGCACCACATGGACCATGTATCATATGAGTTTTAACAATGTCGTATAACAGGGGATCTGCAGTCGGATCTGGAATTTCAGCACTGATTAATCTGTCTACATCATTAGGTCGAACCTTATCTTTTAACCAAAGCAAGATATGTGCGTGAGGTAAGCCGCGTTTTTGCCACTCAACACTATACATATAACACAATACTTCTCCAAAAATGTTATCTTTGGTAAGAAGATCTATCATTGATTTTAATTTTAAATGAAACACTCTTGCAATAATATCATGGCGGTCATGCGGTGCCTGACCCTCAAGAAGCTCCCGAGTGATTTCATCCCACTTGGGATTGGTAGTTACAGTAACAAATAAGTCGGGACGTCCATATTTTCTTACGTAACAAAAAGCGTCTTGAGTACGTTCATGCATGTAGCGTGGACCACCAGTAAAAGAAGAGGGTAAAATAACTAAACGACCCATATTCACAGTATCGTTATCTTGCTGCATGGCATCGCGAAGGTGCACGTATTCTTCAGCGCGCAGCTGCCTTTGATTAGATCGTATATAAACTAATCTTTCGGTTTCAATTTTTGCGTACATGTCAACAATAAACTGATTAAATAAGCCACGAAAACGTTGAAAGTATACCAATCTATTCCGTCTCACTTGCAGGTGGTAACAATAAAATTGAAGGCATGACACCTTTTTATTATAATTAGGTACGCCTGTGCGCGGATCGGTTTGGTATACAGCGAAATTATAACCATCTTCCCCTCGACAGTATATCATAGGATATTGCAAACTGTCGTAAGCCCTGTGGGTTTCGAAAATACGTTGCAAACGATTGTCTCTGGAACGTATAACGATATCACGCCTATCACATTCCTGGTCGACCAGTACTACAGCAACTTCATTCGTGGATGGAACGTTATGACGCCCAGGGTGTTCCTGAGTTGGACGCTTATCGGCATTTATAACAATTTTATAATTGTTATTACCATCTTGAGAAAGGGCTTCTAATGCCGATTTAAAACTGCATACGTACGAATTAACCTGATGTAACATGTTCTGAAGTTGTGAAATGAGTTCAGTATTTAAATTCGGAAAATATTGATTTCTTATATTCGACTGTTCGTTGTAATCGGATACAAAATATATTTGAAGAAATTTAGGTTGTTCTTCAGGCAAAAGGGACCCTATCAAATGGTAAACCTGACCTTGTACCTTAAAAGTAGGCATGAAAGGGCCTTCTGAGATTTGTTTAGCACCAAAGGATGTCATTTGGAATGCACTATTATAAGTGCGAATATTATCTAAAAACTGTTTGGATTGCAAATGTTCCCCTAAAAGTAGTGATTTTAAAGGTTCCGGTGGGTCTTCGAACGAAGGCAAATTTATTTTACCTCCAGAACAACAGAAACCAGCAGACTCCTTCCTCCACTTCGAAGCATTACAAAAGGAACATACTACGTTCATATCGCCTATTTCAGAAGATGATCTGTAATCAATTGTGAGGTTATAAGCAAACCCACTTTTATATTTATCGGACCACGCCACCGAATTTGTAGATTGATCTACCACGTGTATATCTAAGTCATTAAGACCATGTCGAAATCTATCTGCAGTAAGACGGGCCTCTCGCTGTTCTTCTGTTTCAAGCGACCGAATATTTTCAATTCTTAATCTTTCATTAGATAAAGTAATCAATTGTTCTTGTCTCAAAGAATTGTAATAATCGCGTCCCGACTCTAGTCGTTGTTCATGCTCATGTTCATCTTCAAGAGATCGAATCATGTTATGGTGCGCCCTATCATTTGTCAAACGGTCTTGATATTGAGTAAAAGTTTCAGATTCTCGAGACAAAATATGACGTTCGCGATCAGCTGTAAGCCGTAATTCCCTCTCAGTGAAGGTTTCGGACTCGCGAGATAAAATATGACGTTCGTGGTCAGCTGTAAGCCGTAATTCCCTCTCAGTGAAGGTTTCGGACTCGCGAGATAAAATATGACGTTCGCGGTCAGCTGTAAGCCGTAATTCCCTCTCAGTGAAGGTTTCAGACTCGCGAGATAATGTATGCCGTTCGCGGTCAGCTGTGAGTCGCAATTCTCGTTGTAAAGCAGTTTCAGCTTCTCGGGATAACGCATGTTGTTCCCGGTCAATGGAACGCCTTAGCTCTCGTTGAGAAGAGCTTTGAGAAGCCCGTGTTGTAGCTCGTCTCGCTCTTTCAGCTGCTAATCGCATCTCTCTTTCTGGAGAGCTTTCATTAGCTCGAGATGTTGAGGCACTAACTCTCATAGAGTTTAACCGATGTGCTCTTTCCTCTTCCGATTCTTGAGAACGCGTCATTCTCATTCTCCTAGCTTGACTCGAAGTTCGAGATAAAGATGGTCGTTTTTTAGGTGGCATCGTTTATTTTATTTTTAATCGACGGTAACTTAAATTCTATTTAGTTACCCAACAAAAAACTTACGTCAGAGGTCCTAACTATAGCTAAGTATATAATAAATAGAATATAAATCTAAGTGCCTATTAAAACTAAAATAATATTCTAATCGAATTATAAATATGTACGTAGGTACCTACAAATTACAAAAGAATAAAAAATGAAAATAAAGCTATACTTAATGCGTGTGCAATACTATCTACACTTACCTACTTCACTTAAAAATGAATAATAAGAAATACCTACAACTACTGTAATTAATCAAAGTACCTATGCTAATACAAAAAAAACCTTAGATGTTCTAAGTACAGCTGCTATATAATAAAAAAATATAAATCTAAGTGCCTATTTAAACTTAAATACCTAATATTCTAATAGAATTAAACTAAGAAATATGTACCTACCTACCTACAACTTAGGTACAAAAAAAAAGAAATGAAAATAAAGCTAAAACACGTGTGCAGTATAGGTAGATAGTAGGCAATATCTACCTATACCTACTTCACTTAAAAATAAATAAAAAATACCTATGAATACTATAATTAATAAAAGTACCTACCTACGCTTTTATCTACTCAATACAAAAAAAACTAAACATAAAATGCCCAAAACTAACCTATCAGTAACTAAAAATCTAACAATAATCTAATCTATCTATCTATTATCTAATCTAAAAATCGAATCTAAATCTACTTAAAAAGAAATAAAATAGGAACTATTAATAGTTAAGAATTTAAACAAAACTAAAACTAATTTAGAAAATAACAACAAAAGAAATTAAAATAAACTATTTAAAGACAAAAAGTCGCGCTGATAAGCACGGTTTATAAAATAACAATTATTGTCTGTCAATAAAGTTCAACACTCTGAACGCATCAACAGCCAAATATTGAATGACGCTTGCGCTCGCCTCTCGCCCCTTTTATACTCTGCCGCCGCGAGCACCGTCGAGCGCGGCAACCGTTACGCAAAAATAATCCTTATAGCTTGATTCACTATTCACGCGCGATGTCTTGTTGGCGTATTTCATGTAAGTAAGTATAAGTTTGGTGTTTCTATACCGATTTCAATGATTCTTTTTTTATTGAATTGGTGCTAATGTTTTTTTAATTAGGAATGATGGTGAGCATTATTGGTTTTATAAACGTAAAAGTAAACAAATATAATAAGAAATCTCCGAACTGCTAAGCTATCGAGAGTTATGCGTGTTATTGTGAGTTAACTATAAAAGGTAGATATATGCTGTCTTGGAATATTTTTCGTGTATTTTTATGTAGAATATTTCCGTTATACATAGTTTCTATGTAGCTCTAACCATTAAGGCTGCACACGCGACGGAAGCTTAAAAAATCAAGCAACTTCTCCCATTTTCTCAACATTTCCTTTCACTGCTCTGCTCCTATTCATTGTAGTGTGATGAAAAGTATACTATTACCTGCCCAGGAGTATAAAGAATAATTGTACTAAGTTTCGTTAAAATCCGTCGAGTAGTTTTTTTTTCTATAAATAACATACAAACAGACAGACAGACAAAAATTTTTTTAACTGCATTTTTGGCATCAGTATCGAACACTAATCACCCCCTGCTACTTATTTTGTAAATATATTTCATGTACAGAATTGACCTCTCTACAGATTTATTATAAGTATAGATAAAATAAAAAAATAGTATGAACACCTCAGGATAATATACATATTCGTAAGTATAAATGGCATCATTAATATATTTTTTTCTGATGAAAAGTAAATATGTTTTAGGAAATAAGTACTTCAAACCATACATGCATGCAACATGCAAATTTTGATCTCAATAACTTCGAGACATAAAACTCAAAATTGATGTAGACTGAACTTTAGCTATTTTTAATATTATTGAGACTTTTTACATTCTCTGTCACGAATTAGCTCGAAAATTATAACATATTAGGTGATGGAATTTTAAAAAAAAATTTTAAAAGTGTCCTCAAAAAAATTTTTTTTTCTTTTTATATCATGTCTAAAAATTTATATCCCATTGAAGTCAATGGAAAACGATGAGTGAATACACTGGGCTCGCTTCGCTCAATATGCAAACGGCACCCGAGATTTCTCGAGCACAGCGAGTCGAAATTGAGGGTTTGTTGGCGCCCCTAGTAGTTAAAAACAATATCCATCTCCGGGAAGCTCCCTAACTGCTGTTGTTTAAAACTTAACCAGATAAAGATTTATTGAATGATCTCGAAATCCAGCAAAGTATTAAAAGTTTTAGGTTTTATATTATACGAATTTCTTTAATTTCTTCTAAAAAAACTAATCTGCTTTAAGAAATCAGATAGTATTTATGATTTAAGTAAAAAACAAAATACTGTCATCAATTTAGTAAATTACCATTCATATATGCTATAACATTTACTACAACGTCGCCGATGCTAATACATTAAAAGAACTCATCTAAAAGAAAATTGCTGTGGGTCGTGAATGAAGCGATCTGTGAAAATAATGGCCTTCAAGTAATGCGACTTACATCGACCGATGCACTCCCTATTCACTCATAGTACGGAAACTCTCCTGAAGATTTTTTAGATTAAATTGAGAATAAATTTCCTATTAAGTGTGCATTTACTCTTTTGCATGGAAAGTTTAGTTGCATATATATCTTTCAAGTAAATATGTAAAAGTATCTGTGAATAGCACATAAATATGAAATTTATGAAAATAGAAAATAATAATTATAGCTCGATTATATATAGTTAATTTTAGATAAGGACAAGTATAATCATTTTCTCAATTACAGCAGGAAAATGGAAAATTATAACTTCATTTAGATAATCCCGCAATTATTAATAGACGGTAAAGTAAAAAAATAAAAACTACAACTTTACAGACATCTAGAAATGAATACTTTGCAATTGAACAAATTGCTATAATTTGTGTTACAATGCTAGCAAATCTGTATTGGAAAAGTTCAAATTCCGGTAGGATACTGAGAGCGAAGACGGAGTCATAGCGCTCTCGATCTTTTCGATACCAACTGTTAACAGACGCTAAATAATTATAGGAAATCATTAAATAACATCACAGAGTTACCTATCTAACTCAAAAGATGTTGGACATTTAAAAAATAAAATCACACATACTTAAGTCAATAAGTTTTATATACAATAACGCTCATTTAATTATATCACATTATTATTATTATTATTTTAATATAATTTGACTTGATCTTCTTTTTTGAAAACCATTTTCAAAAACGGAGATGCGAATGTTAAGATGGATGTGTGGGGTGACAAGAAAGGATAGAATAAGAAATAAGTATATTAGGGGAAGCTTGCGAGTAGCGCCAGTGACAGAAAAAATTAGAGGTAGCCGTCTGTCATGGTACGGGCATATTATGAGGAGATATGAAAGTTATAACCAAAATAGTTCTGGCTATGGCAGTGGACAGGTAGAGGACGGCCGAAGAAAAGATAGATGGATTGCGTGAATGGAGAGGTGAAATATGGAGAAGAAGGGAGTGTGTACAGAGATGACGAGTGACAGGAGATTATGAAAAGAAAAAATATACTGCGCCGACCCCAAAATTGGGATGTGGACAGGAAGAAGATGGTATTTTCAAAGTCTTGAGTTCGAAACCCATTTGGTATAAATTTAAATAGACCAAATCATTAGCACCTAATAGTATTAGAAATGAGTTAATTTTAAACTTCCAATAACTCTTCTATATGATTGTTCATAGATATTACATATTATAATTAATGTATTTACTAATCTATATATAAGATATAAGTGTAATATATACTGACTAGTCTTACGTTACTACTAGTACATATATATATATATATATAATATATATTACAGAAGTTTTTCTGCAATTGGAACCACTACAGTTTATTTTCACATTTCTTTCATATAAACGAAGCACGTGTATGAATATAAGTTTGTTCTAAGTTGTACATTTGATAGTTTGTAATCGACATTTAATAAATATAATAAATGTATATATAGGTACAATACCGGATAGGAAAGTATACTTCTAATTGAGGATAAATAAATAAATGTTTTAGTCATTGACCCACATAGAATACCCTTGAAACGAATGACCTATAATATAATTTATAATTATGATATAAATAGATGGGGTTTATATCATACTGGGCTGTGTTCTAACTAGTGCCTCAAGCGTTGGTAGTGTTTAGCCTTGGATTATAGAAAATAATTCAAAAGAAGTAAGTATCTATTACGTATATTGCTTTGTTACTATGAAAACAACGGACTACTACTATGGACTTAACATCTACAGACAGAAGTATAGTGAAAATTAAAGTTAAAGTTAAGAAAATATTAATTCATAGACACACTTGGCCGATGTGTCGCATTTGAAATGATTAACCATCTATCCTTGCATTAATTTGGCCCAAATCCATTTTTAAGTTTATCATAAAAATAAAAAATCCATGGATAACAATTAACTTGTCTCTGATAATAATTTAACACCACACCCAATATACTCTAGTAGATTTCATGTGAATAATAGACACCATCTGTCTTTAATCAAGACCAATACAATTTTTTATATTTTAAAATATCTTCATTGTACAATAATATGTATGACCTCTTTAGAAAAAAAACATATATTTTAATATTAATAGTTATTTATTTTTATAATGAACTTATTTTTCCGCGAATGACTATGATAAATGGACAATATCTCACCGCGGGTTTTCCCCTTTTTTTTACTTATGGACAATACCCACAGTTAAACAATAGAAAAACATTGTCGAAGTAATATTGAGTTCGATTTTCCTATTTAAATCTCGTATCACCCTTATCGCCGATGCCCCAACAAACATGATCTGTCATATCGTATTATAATATTATCACTGACTTATGGGTATAGGACGCAACAATACTGCGAAGCAATCAGCGTACTTATCGAATGGGACATAAAATAATTGTAAGACCGCGGTAATTATCGGACGATAGCGTCGGAACAAGGCTGGCAAGCGACGCTAGCCCCAGGCGCGACGGGCCTGCCAAATGTGTCATCTGATTGCGACAGACCATACCTAAAAATGTACAACCAACCTATTAGCTTTAAATCTTAAAATCCTATTCGAAATAAACATTCATCCTTTTCATCGTCGTTATACGGCAAATGGACTTAAATATATATTTTACGCCTCTTAATATTTTTGTACCACAACTCTGAATGATGTAATAAAAACACTGAAATTTATTCGGTTCTGCTAGACTAATAAAATAATAATATTATGAATATTATTAACTTTTTGTGATAAGATTAATATTAACAAAAATTTGATCATAAATATTTTTATAGATGCAATCTTATCTTCACAATGAGACTATCTTTAAAGCAATAAATGTTTGCGCCATGCATATTTTTAAATAAAAGCCGTAGCATGCATACGTGACACTTTTAGTAGCGGCAAATCATAACGCTACGCTCCAGTGGTATCGATTAATTTGTTGTTTGGACGCGTGATACACCAACAAAGTCTTCGTTTCCAATAACGAAAGTAGCTAGCCAATACCCAGTCTCTAAATCAATTATCTCCATTGCATTAAATTTCGTATGTGATGTGGTCCTGAGAGTTGTTAGACAAAAAATTAATACATGTCATTTCAAAATACAATGCCAATAGATATCATTACAACTTAACGGGCTTTTGTTTTATTATCCGAACAAATTAAAAGTTGAAGTTTTTTTTAAATTGGATATTAAAATAATTATTTATTTTTCAGATTAGTAATATGTTATCTTCCAAAATAACTGTACCAGCGCCAAAGATAAAAGATCGGGAAGTTAAAAAGCCACTCCTCTGTGGTCCCGGACCATGTGATTTCTGGCCATCAGTAGCAGAGGCTCTCACCAGGCCTACAGTGTCACCAGTCTGCGATGAATATTATAATGTGAGTATTTGTGCTTGTCATTCAATAGGTTTCTCGTTCAGTTTAACAAAAGGTAACAAAACAGATAGTTGTATGTATATTCCAATTGACGTCAATGAATATTCTTAGTATTTCATTATTTCTAAACCTCTTAAAAATATCAGTTAAGTTAAATAGGATCAAATAATTTTAAAACAAATTATTGATCATTTTTTTATGTAACTAATATAGTAAGTAAGTAAGCATTCAATAAAAGTTATTTTAATCTTGATGAATGGCCGCACAAATTTATATTATTGATAGAGTAAACGTCCACTTTGAAATAAATGGAATCAGTAACTGCATTTACCCCGCACTGATTAACGGTTCACATGAACAAATATATGACATTTTTAATTATTATGTTGCAATGTAAGCAGTAAACCTAAATCTATTCATTTCATATTATTTATTTAGTGAGTAGTCAAAATCATTCATTAACCTTTGATAATTATGCTAACTAATAAGTAATATTTTTAGATCATTGATGATATACGAGCAGGCCTAAAATATCTTTTCCAAACACAAAGCAATCTGGTATTAGCAATCAGCGGTTCTGGTCACTCCGGTATGGAGACAGTCATATCTAACCTAGTTGGACCCAAGGAAACCATGCTGATCGCTTCCAGAGGCCTGTGGGAAGAGAGAGCCTTTAACATGGCGACGAGATATGGTAAGTTAAGTTAAAGATTCTTAAAAAAGTAAGACTTCTAATTTGACACAAAAATGTTTGAGTTACTTAATTAAACTATCAAAATTGAGGAGAAATATTTATAAATTAATCTTTGTTTCACATTCAAAAGCCTTTCCAGGACGTACAAATACAATACATATATCCTGGAACGGTATAACAGTTTATTTATCCGTATAGGAATAAACGCAGTACAGCTTCGTATTCCTTTCAACACTACGTTCAGTTTCGCGCAGATTGAAACCGAATTACAGAAGTTGAAGCCGACAGCACTTTTTATTACTCACGGGGATTCTTCAACGGGAACTGTTCAAAATCTAGAGGGCTTAGGAAATATATGTCACAAGTAAGTATAGAATAAAACTAAAAATAACTATTTGTTATTTTCATGTAAATGCCATTTTATATTGAATTATCTAAGAGTTATATATCATGTCTCAGTTTGAACGGATGCTTTATTTATTTAAATTTTTTATTCCATCTTAAGGTCATACCTTTAACATAATTAAAAAGGTATAGAAATATTATTAATTAGTACAAATTTTGACGAACAGTCTTTAACTTTGTCTAGTTACTGTCGGCTGCAATTGTAATGGTCTGACATTTGGAAGGATTTATGAAAAATGCAAAGTCGGTCGGACCACAAAGATATGCGCATGAGATCAGAATTAATAAAAGTAATTATTTCTTAGCTCTAATAGCGTACTGATACAGATGCAAATTCTCGGCATAAAGTAGTATGAATGTATAATCAATAATAAATGTCGATAACAATAAGGGAGGTAATATTCTGCCTTGAGCAGCGCCAGTAGTGATTTCACACCAGCCAGATTGCTTCTGTCCAATGCGTACAGTCTGCTTGCGCCCTCGAAGATAGGATGACAATCATAGTATGAGCCTGAGATATAAATTGAGGAGAAAAGAACGAGGAAAAAATTATGGACGATAATATTGAATGCATTACTAAATTCAATGCAAACTAATACAGTCTCATTTTTGCTATCCCTGGCTTCGAGGATGTGTCTAAACCCTGATAGAAATGTATTAAATAAATAGTCTTAAGTAAAATGAGAGGAGATATATATATACAATAGGGTCAAAAACTTTCGAAAGGAAAGGTATTATAAAAAACGAAAATGGAATAGCAAACAAAGTAATCAATTGAAATTTATGAAGTGGAAGGATAAATGCCTTACGCTCATATCGGAAAATGTGTTAGAGGATACAGGAAAAAACTAACCATTTAAAGAATCGATGTCAATGCGGAGACTAGATTCGTAAACGTTTCTTTTGCCCGAAACGTAACGATTTTAGAAAGTGATATATTGCCGAAGAAGATAGTGAACTTATATGGTCAATGATATATTGGCATTTTATGTACTCGTACCTGCTATTACACCGATTTCTTGCAGCTTTGTGAATGAACCATTTAACTTCATTGCTATCGTTTTGGTAGTTGCGAAAGGATTTGTCCCTTTTAATTCTTGCGTTGCGAAAGTCATCATTAAACTATAAACTGCTGTGACGTTATGTAAGTATGCATGTTTATTAAATAAACATATTTAATAGCAAAAACTGAAATTATAGAACGTTAATAAATGAAAGATTTTTTTTACAAACGTAATTCCAGTAAATAATAATAGTTAGTAGTTACAAAAGAGGAAGTGGTTTCTACATATAGTTTTTTTTTACTTATATAGTTGATAAATTTACATTGCATGTACGTCTCACATTACAATAAGGAGCCGTGTGACGCTAACACTCGTCAAGGTAAACTACGCATTTCAGCACGAGAGCTTTCGCTATAGCGAGCCTCTAGTGTTTATTTTTAATCTAGACATCCATTAACTGAACAAATATGTTTTACATATAAATGAAACTTTGTACAAGCCCTATCTTAAATTAAAGTTAAATTATTATTTTTAAAGAGCGATAAACGTATTCGTTAGTAAAAAATTTGTTTATATTATGTGACATACATAAAAATAACTCATTGTTTATTAGATGACTAATTATTCTGTTACGTTAGTGAAGAAAAATACGAGTGAAATAAAAAAAAACTTTACAGAATAAATTATCTTAAAATTACTTTCTGTTGCTTTTATGATACTTAAACAATTTTTTTTCTTAATACTTTTCCTAACATTTGTAAATAAATTAAATTGTGATAGAAAATATTATTTCAAATCTTCAAATAGATTTCGTGCGAAAACCGATATATTTGCCTATAAAGCAAATTGAAAATAAATTAAGTTGGGAACAGATCAAATGTACAAGAGGAATGCAGTAAACAACATAATACGTTACCTCAGCTAAAGTCTAAAAAATTTAAAAGCGGTACTTAGTTTTTGAAACGGGAATAAAATTCAAACAAAAATACTTTTCCATTTCTTGATCATAGTATCTGGGAATCTGTTTTATTTTCTATGAAATTTTTCCACAGTGATAAAGGGATGTACCTCAAATTTAAGAGACTTCTGTAAAATATTATAAATATAATGGAAAAATTAAAATAAGTACTCTGTTTTTCTGTCGCCGGCACTTCTTGTGGACAGGACGGTAATAAAATGTTTACTATTAAGAGTTTTGACATGGATATTTTCGTTTTTTTCTTTCCATTTGAACAATTAAATGAAATATTTTACACGCTTTTATTAGCTTCGGTCATATATTTATATGTAAGGGAAAGTTCAAAAATAATTTTGACGTACTTTAACAGACGTGGATTAATTTGAAGCTTTTAATACTTATCAACAACAGATGACATTGCAATAATATGAAAAAAAAAAATAAGGGTTAAAAAAAATTAGTTAAATCCAATCCAACATAAAATAGAGTTTAAAACACTAAAAAAACACACTCAAAAAATCCAGTTAAAAAAAATAATTAAGACGTGGTTCTTTTTAAGTATTCTATTGGCACCATGTATGTACCCCACGTGCACCCCACTTGCACCCCACGCTTTTTTAAATTACAATACATTTTGCTTAGTTTGTATTTTATGAATGCCTGTGCTTTATTTTTTTAACTATCATTTTTCTCTCATGACTTCGGAAAAGAAAATACTAAATTTTCTTTACAGTCATTTAATAACTTACAGAAAGAACAGATGCTAAATTTACTTATGTTTTAGATATTGTTATTTAGTCATAAAATTATGATTTGAATAAAAAATATATTGGTCAAAATTATATTTTTATTATGCACCCATAAAAATTGATAATATTTCACAATTAATAAATCAAGGATATATATACACGAGCACGTACACACAAACAAACACAACGTTCTCACATTCATCTTCTATCATTTGTGTGTGTGTAGTTTTGGTAAGTGTGACAAAAACCGAAATCAAAATATCTATGAAAAAAGTGAATTACCTATACACTACCTATTTATTATTACAGAAATTATGTAATCGATGTAAAGACATGATATAAATAAGTGAATACATTATTAATAACTGTATAATTTTTTTTATATATTTTACCTAGGAATTGCTTTTATTTGACTTCAAGATTTTCTTCTTACTGAAATATTTTGTAAAGCTTTATGGTGTGTCTAGCGGTAGAACGCCTCACGACATGGCGGATTTAATTGAATATTGACTGTTGTCTCCTTTAATACTTATATAATTGCGAAATAGCTCTACATAATGTATGAAAGACAGCTTTTTATTATTGAGTGACATATAGTTGATGTGACTTTACGCAGTTGAGGGATTGGAATGTCGCATAGAAAACATCGCGATATCTATATATTTTTATTTGTACTTACTTTTCATAATATTTTCGACGGACGGAAAACTATCAATAACACAGTTATAGAATTATTCAAGATATTATTTAAAGGTACTTTATTACTGCTCAAACTATAGATATGGAACCCTGCTCATAGTAGATACAGTGGTATCTATAGGCGGAGTACCGTTTTTTATGGACGAATGGGGCGTCGATGCAGTGTACGCCTCTACTCAAAAAGCACTCAGCGGACCTGCTGGGATATCACCGGTTGCCTTCAGCGCAAGGGCTGAGTAAGTTGTTACACCTCTACTATCAGCTGAGCTAGACAGGGACGGATTACAACAGATCGCACAAGTTTGAATTACAAGTTTGAATCCGGCCCCTGATGCTGAGCTCTTCACTCTATTTTTTTTTAAAAGTTTGTGAAACTCGCATTAATAATATGTTATTAGACATTTTATTTTATTAACATATCTTAACATTTTCTTTAGAGAAAAACTAAGTAGCCGAAAACACCAGCCCCCATTTTACTTTGATATGAAGCTGTTGGCACTGCAGTGGAACTGCTACGGAAATACTCGAGTGTTAGTACAGTTTTGATCACTTACCTGAATGTTCAAAATGTATCCTTTGGAACTTAGTACTTGTTTATTAAGTGTACAATATAAAAAACATTAGATAACATTTTAAAGGCTTACCAAAATTCAAAAATAAACTTTGCTTCTTTACTTTGAAATAAGATTTGGTGTAATGTTCAGGTGTAATGCTCGTATATCTGACAGGTATCACCACACGATGTGTGCTCCTTTGATGTGGGTTCTACGTTGCTGTTTACAAGAAATCTGCAATCGCACACTCCCTGTGTTATGGGAACAACATAAAACCGCCACTGTACACTTCCATAAGCGACTCGAGGAGTATGGTTTTAAATTACTTGTCCCTAAGGTGGAAGATCGCTTGCCAACGGCTACCACAGTGGTGATACCAAAAGGATACGATCACGCAGAATTTTGTAAATATATAAGAGATACGTAAGTACTTACAAAAATTATTGTATATTATCGAATTTGACCCCGAAAAGAGTTATTTAATTTTCATTTATTATAAAATTCGTTATTTAACGTTGTACTCACTTTGAAAGTAATAAAAAATATTTATGCTAATTTAATATATTTTTAGTCACAACATTTTGATATTTTTGGGTTCGGGACCGACGGTGGGTAAAGCTTTACGAATTGGTATCATGGGTGTCAATTCTACAAAAGATGTCGCTGACGCAGTCGCAGATGCCATGGCAGATGCATTAAGAGCTCTCAAGAAGTCTTCAATGTAAAAATAATCTTAATCTGTGACGTATCGGTTTTATACAATATATATAGTACCTTTGTATATATATATATGTTATAATTTAACTTATTTATCTTATTTTAAACAATTGCACTTTAGACAATAAAACTATTCTCACTCGGTTTAAAACGTGTTATATATTTAATACTTACTTTGACATAACTATTCAACGGTTTCCTGTAATGATATGTGTAACATTTTTTTCTCTACCTACAGCTTAAATACTGTTACAAAATTTTATTTAATTTTGTTTACATATCCCTAAATAAACAAAAGAACGCTCTAAATAACTAGATCACATTTCGTGAGCATCACTAAGACATAAATAACAATCTAATACGTCAAACCGTAAAATCCTCTTCGTTTCGGTAAAATAAAGTAGCACTTTGTAAGGAGTTTAATAAAAGTACTAGAAAATTGCTGCGACTCTATAATATTCTTACGGTAGAAAAATAATGTAGTTTTTAAACCTAAAAATCTTACTTCTATAAATAATTTAAAAGTACACATTTTATGATGTAATATATTACTGATACATTAGTGGAGTTTCTTATTTTTATATATAATAACAAACGCATACTAATTTAAACTCTGTATATAACTTGCTTTGATTGAGGCTTAGAAGGCTTACGAGGTAAATCAAATTTAAATTAAACGACGTATAAATTGTCATGTGATGCATGTAACATAATGCAAATAGGTAAACACGTAGACCATCATGTATAGTAGAACTTGTATACAGAGTTATACTAAATCTTGTACAAAATAAACAAAAACAATAAAGATAAAATGTCATGCAATACTTTAGTCTGGTATACATTATAAAGAGGTTAGATAAAATACTACTTGCAAGAGAATAACCAAAAGATTTTGTTGTATTTCGAGTGCATTTGGAAATGTAGTATAAATATTTTTCTCTGCTCCTGTCTTATCTTCGCTTGTTATCCTGATGTGTAGGCGCTGTGGGCCCTTCGTATTAAGATAACAACCATCTATCTACCATCCGTGACAATCTGAAATAAGTGGCATCAAGTTGTACAATTTTTTTATGAATTATCAAAGTATACAAAATAGGATAATTATAAACTTCAAATTTGTTATTTTTTTTAACATCTTGAACGTTATAATTATATAGTTACGAGTGTGTATTTTGCGGTTTTTACGAAACAAACCATCTTATTTAGTATTAAAAAGATCTCTTATTATTCCGAATGAGTAAGTGATAGTAATGAACAGTTTGTTAAAGCCCCAGTATTTTGATACTAATTAGAGTTCATGTATATCCTGACGTATCCTGCCTTACTCTCACAAAGACTTCCCAATACCAGTTCTCCTTTCCAACGACTACCTAGAAGCCTTTAATAGATTAAATCAATTTTGGTTAGTATGGATTCGTTGAAAATAAATATATATTTATTTATTGTGTTATTTATTGTACTATGTATGTACAATGTATGTCTATGTACATATATATGTATTTTGTATGTAACGGCATATGCTGATACTAATATATTATCTTCTCGTCTTGTCTCACGATGTCGTCTCTCGCTCATCTTATCGTACCATAACCAGAAAAGGCGTAAAGTGCAATTTAATAGTAAATATGGACGTTGACGCCGTACTGCACGCTTTATTAACGAGAATGTTGATAAAAATCTCTGTATTGTAGTTTTTGTTATCAAAAAACACACGACGACACATTTGTAATTTTTTTTCATATTCAACTCAAATAGGTGAAAAACAAAACGTTAATAATTAATATGCTTTTAAAATTTATTTTTAACTTTTTTCATGTCGTTTATAGTCACATATAGTTTAATGTAACAAATATTTCAATGAATTACTGGAAACTACCAACCAAATACAAACTACCCAACAAAGTACGCGAGTCCACATGCAGGAGGCCATTTTGAATTTACAAAGGACAGCTTGTATCGACTCACGTTGACTAACAGAGTGTATACGGCCTTTTTATTTGCGCAGCAAAATATTATGCACTTATTCAATTTTGTGATACGATTATTAAAACAAGGTGAGTATATATATAAAGGATCGGTTAGAAATAGGTTGTGTAAATAGATATTTCAATAAAAAAAATAATAAAAGTTGGAAGAGTTGCCATTTTGCCCGTACACTTATTTAGATTTCTGTTTCCGATTTCTGTAACTTATATTGATATTTTTTATTGTTTTTAGATGTTGAATAAGTATATAAATAAGAGCAAATAAAAGGCGCTGTATATAGTATATATAGTAAATGCTGGTATCTTTCCATGCAAAAAACATTTGTTTACAGATTTAGACATTGTACCGGCTACTGTTTATAAAAACGCTGCAGTAATTACACGACAATGAAATACCAGTGTGACAGTTGAAGGAGACAAAAATAAAGACCCTAATGTTATGGAAGAGTGAGTTTTTTATAATGATAATGTTTCTGTAATTGATAATACAGATGATGTTGTCAATTATTCTGTTAAAAACAATAATACTGATGAATCACACTTGTGAAGAAAAGCAGACGGAAGAAGAGAAATTTAATTTTGATGATACACATAATGAAAGAATTGAAGATGAAGAACTACTTGAAACTCGCTCCAGTGTTGTTAATAATATTTCTCAAAATTTTCTGTCACCAAAAATTGCTCCTACTATATAGAAGCGGTAATTGAGATGCAAAAGTCGGAAATGTTAACCAGTACTTAACTACTCCCTTTAATATTATTAGTTCGTCCACTGTTTGGCCACCAGACCCTCAAGCCACTGAACATCTATTAATCCAAGTATATTTAGGTAAATCTAAAATCCTCCTTGGCGTATTTTACTATCCTTCTATTTTTAATTATTTTAATTCTTTAGAGACCGTTTTAGAAAAATATGTTCCTTACTATAATCATTCTATTATTATGGGTGATTTTAATACCTGTATGAAAAAAGATAATTACCGCAGCAAAAAACTATTAAATGTATCTGAAGCATGTAACTTACAGTTGCTGCCTTTTAATGCTACACACTTTGTCCCCGGCAGTAAAACCCCTCTTCTTGACCTTATTATGGTATCTTCACCAAATTTGTTTTAAAACACGGTCAGTACTCTGCTGATGCGTTTTCCTATCGTGATTTGATTTATCTCTCTTATAATATACGTCCTCCAAAATACAAACCCACTAAACTTCTGCAACGTAATTTTGGAGGAATGGACCATAATCGAAAATGGCAACACATCTAAAACATGGAAATTTCTTGAATCGGTTGGTGTTGGCAGAATTACAAATACTTCTATCAATATTGACATTGAACCCACTTCTCTTCTTCTGAAATAATGGACAATGCCGATAAAGATCGCATACTTCATTATCTTACATCTCTTCCAACTCCAGATTTTTTATCTTTTTCCTTTTGTACTATCACCTAATGTGATGTTAAGAAGTGCGTATTCTTTTGGTGCTGACAGTATAAGCCGTAATATGATCCTACCCATCCTAGATGTTATTCCTATTCTAAGTCACATCTAAACCCTTAAATATAGGTGATTTTCGTCCTTTCTCCATCTTACCCTTTCTCTCCAAAATCCTTGAGAAAATAGCTTATCAGCAGTTGCGCACATTTATCAATAACCATCATTTGCTAAGTCCTTTACAATCCGGTTTCCGTCCCGGTCATAGTACGGTTACAGCATTAGTCAAGGTCACCGATGATATTAGCTAGGCAATGGATAATAAACAGCTGACTGTATTAACCCTGCTAGATTTTAACAATGCATTTAATTCTGTTGACTACGATATTCTGTTAAGTCTGTTACGCACTCTTAACTTAATTCCATCGGTGATACACTGGCTTCGAAGCTACCTCACTGGCCGGCGACAGCGCATTCGGCAGGATAAGTCCTTCTCATCGTGGTGCAATGTCTCGGCTGGGGTGCCTCAAGGCGGCGTTTTATCTCCTTTACTTTTCGCAATTTTCATTAATTCCATTACTCAATATATATCTTCTCTCTTTCACATGTATGCAGACGATATTTAAATTTACCGTCATACTAAAGCTGACAATCTGCATTCCTCCATATATGCCATTAATGATGACCTGACTGAAATTTTAAAATGGAGTTGTCTCTATGGTTTGAAAATAAATCCCACTAAATCACAGGCAATTATTATTGGCAACCCCGGCATGATTGCTAAAATTGATAAGTTAAATCTCCCTCCGATTTTATATGACGGTATAGCAAAACCATACTATGACTCAGTTAAAGATTTTGGGTTGTACTTTGACTAAACATTATGCTGGTCCGTTCATATAAAAGATCTTAGTAGGAAAACATTCATCGCAATGAATTCTCTTCAGCGACTAAGATATTTTCTACCTATTCCTACCAAAATTATGTTAGCACATTCTCTCCTACTTTCTATTCTAGATTATGCCGATGCAAGCTTTCTTAATTTGACCGAGGACCAATTAAATAAACTTGAGCGACTTCAAAACATAGCTATAAGGTTCGTATTTGGCTTGCGCAAATATGACCACATTTCACAATTTCGTCAACAGCTCAAGTGGCTTACTATTCGTCGACGCCGGGATTTACATGTACTTTCTCTGCTGTACTGTGTATTATTCCATCCAATTGCACCCTTACATCTAAAGGAAAAATTTGATGTTCTAGGGCCACAGGAAGATTTGAGATCGTCACAATTATTAATATTAAAAATGCCATTCCATAAATCTAAATTTTATAAGCATTCTTTTACAGTACTTGCCACAAAACTGTAGAACACTCTTCTCTTGTCTATACGGGAATCGAAAAACTTAATTTTATTTAAAAAATCTGCAAAAGAATACTTTCTGAGTGAATATAATTAAAACAATTTGTGAATAACACTCACTCAATATCACTTATTTATTTATTTATTTTAATGATGTAGTATATAATATAAGAAGTGTATTGCATTGTTTAGTTTATTACGTTTTATTGTTGTTTTATATTATATGTTTATTAGTGTGTTATTATTTATATGTATGTTTAGTATATAACTTTACGCCATCTACCTGCACCAATGTTTTTTCTTTTGGGTAGACATCAAAGAATTCGGTCTGCCCATTAATTTGTACCTGACTTTCGAATTTTGGAAAAATTTCTTCACAGGAGGTCTTCTTATGACCCCCTGAGTCCAAAATGACCATTGATCAAAAAGTTTATATATATATATATATATATATATATATATATATATATATATGCGTGCGTGCGTCCAGATTCGACTTTTGTCAACCCGATAGCGGCTGCAGTTTCTCTCGGATCGCTTTCAAACTTTGCACAAAAATCAACCATCCAAAAATGAAGGTCAAGTTCGATAACTAGAGAAATCCGGCCACGGGAGGCGCTAGGGCCTCACTTTTTCTGATTTCAGTTTTCGACCATAACTTTTTCCCTATACAAAGTAGATCAATCGCGTTCATATTATATGATGTCTTTGATAAATACCTATAACTAATGTAGATAAACCGAAAACCTAACTTCAATAACTTAGGGGTGGGGTACAAAAACCGAAAATTTTTGGAAAAAAATTCATAAGTTTTTTCTGGTAAACATTCTTACATCACAAGTTTTTTTAATAGAATGGTTATTTTTTACTCTAAATTTAAGTACCAAAAGTATTTCCAAAAAAAATACCTTTTCCGAGATAAAAATAAAAACCGCTTTTTGCTCGAAAATTTTTGATGTTAACAACGGCATCATGTTGAAACATGTGGAGAGCCACGATAAATGGCGGATTATTTTGTTAAAATGTGTTATTCTTAGGTAGTGAGTTATATTTTAAACGAGTTACACACGAGGTCTACCCACGCGTGTCCCCCTGCGGGCACGGATTTTTTTATTACTTATTGTTTGTAAGGTTGCCTGGAAGAAATCGCCGTTAGGCGATAAGGCCCCCTGTTATACTTTTTATTTGTTACTTTGTTATTTTTTTTTAAATATTGTGTGGTGTACAATAAAGAATAAATAAAAAATAAAAAAAATACGTTTAAATATGCTATTGAAATGAAAAATTATTCAAGAGATGAAAGCGAAACCAAAGTAGTTAATTAAACTATTAAAGGCAAGGAAAAAAAAAACAAGGAAATATGGACCTTCGAGAATAAAGGAAAAGGCAAGGAAAAATTAAAATAGACAGAAAAAAAACATTTAAAAAAATTTTGAACAGTCTTCACAAAATGATGTGTTTTGTGTTTTATGTGGAGAACCTTATGTCGACCCACCAACCGCTGACTTAATCATATACATTTATGTGTTGGTTCCTTTATCTTAACGCATGTTCGATGCATCGAGTTTTTAATGACGTAGACACTCAATGGATCGTTGAAACTTAATATTTACTGAAACTAACCATTGAAAAAAAATGTATTTTAGTTGTCTTTTTACCAATTTGTCTTACTTTTTACCAATTTTAAATTTATTGACATTTAGAATTTTATCCGATTGATAACTCGCGAAACAAAAAACAACATTCACCTTATACACAAATTTGTGATTTTAAATTATATAACTTTATTTATCTTAACATAACACTTTGAGTGTGGCTGTATTCATCTTAATATTTAAAGCGTTCAATTACAATGCTGGGTAGACATGTATTTATTTAGTTAAAAGACGTCATAGAGTTATAGTTAGTTATCTTAAACAGAGTTAGCTTCACACATCCCCTTTTTATAAACCCCGTGATCATGTCATCATCATATTACGTAGAAACACAGAAAATATATAAGATTTTTACTAAAAAAAACTGGTGAACTTACCAATAGTGGTTTCCAATATACGAAAACATAACTACTACAGCTAGATACGACTTTATTAAATGTCTGGTTTCAATGTCCGCTGAATTTTCAGATATATACATAGGGCATTAAGTTTTACTACATTTACCGGGAATAATTTTATTTGTTTTCTTGTTCTCCATACAAAACTACAACGACTCAGCTTACTGTCGAAAAACAACAATATCTTTTGTGCATGTTGCAATTCGTTATTGAATTGTTAATGATTTTATTTTATATTATTTATCACTTAATACAATTTAGCCTCCAAAAATATGATCTTAAATCGCCGTCCCTACCGCAAAATTTTTTAAGTGAAATTCTAATAGTTCAATCAAAATTTTGTCCTGACTTAAAATTAGTGATTAGTTTATTTCATTGTTAATACTAGTTCTTTTAAAGCTGTTTTCTTTGCAACCGTATAATAGCCAGTTATGATCGGAATTGGGAGGGCATTCCGTGACGAGCGCAAAACAACGCTTAAGTGAATTGTTTAACGGCACTGGCTCGGTCTTTGTGGAGCGAGAGCCAGCCAGAGCGATGGCCAGCACAATCATCTAATTTCACACGATGGTTTTTCAAAGTTGAATAATTCAAAGTATTCTCGATAACTAAATTAAAATCGAATAATATATACCTTCAGTAAACTAAATAGTAAATTTTGGAATTTATAAATAAAATAAGAATATTAATTAATTAAGAGTTCAATGAATGTCAGGTCACTGACAATAACTATATCTATAGTACCTTTTTAAACATCTGAATGAGTATATTGAATATCTCGGCTCTACTCGTATAATAGTGTTACACTCTGGATACCGTACAATAATATACAGACTTGTACGAGTATACGTAAGTGTAAGTGACATGAGTTTTATATTTTATATTAGTTTTTCTAATTATCCAAATATGTCTGAATGTATGAAAATTCAAATAAATGCTTTACTCCATAGACATGCAAATTTTTATCTCCATCTCATAACTTCGAGACATACATCTCAAAACTGATGTAGAAGGAACTTTAGCTATTTTTAATATTATAGTTAGAAATAATATCCATCTCCGGGAAGCACCCTAAGTGGTGTTGTTTAAAACTTAACCAAATAAAGATTTATTGAATGCACGAAATTTTTCTCGAAACCGAGGAAAGTATTAAAAGTTTTAGGTTTTATATAATATTAATTTCTTTTATTTCTTCTGAAATAACTTAAATTTAATAATTTGGTGAGTTAGGATAAAAAAACAACTCTGTTTAAGAAAATCAGATAAAATTTATGATTTAGGTAAACAACAAAATACTGCCATCAATTTTGTTAATTAATATATGTATATTAATATATATATATACCAGATTAACTTTAATTCGTATTTCAATTTTTTATTACTACAATGTTTAATAATATTCTTTTATATATACATAGCAATACTACGATGTTGATACAATAACAGAAGACTGCGGTGCGCCGGGACAGAGACGTTTACGCAACTTACATCGACTGTTGCTTGCGACTCTCATCTGTAATACAGAATCTCATCTGAAGATTTGCCGATTAATTTCAAAATAAATTGCCTAGTAACTGTGCATTTACTCTTGCCTGGAACGTTTTGTTGCATATATTAATATATGTAAAAATATTATACTATCTGTGATCAGCAATACGTCTAATATGAAATTTAAAAAAAGAGAAAATAATAAATAAATTAACAATTACTATTATTAATATTATTTATGGGTACGTGGTATCTAGACTACATATAATTTATTTTAGATAAGAAAATAAAATAATGTTTTCAATTGCAGCAGGAAAATGGACATTTTCCATTTGCGATACTTTGCGTAAAACTCAGAATTCAAAGTAATTTCATTTAGATACTTGAACAGAGATCGGCAGAGAGAAGGGTGTCAAAATGTCATCTTTACGCCATTAGGAAACGAAAGCTTTGTGATTGAGCACAACCACTCACTAGACACAAACACAAACGAAGACGAACGAAGCATAGCGCTCTCGGTCCTTTAGATACTAACTGTAACAGATGTCAGACAAAGGGAATCAAAGGGAAATTTCTGTCCCTTAAAAATTTTTATCCAATGCGTTTTATATACAATAACGCTCATTTAATTATATCACATTATTATTATTATTATTTAATCTTACTATTTTCATATTTGAAAACTAAAAGTATTTTTTTTTGTTTAACTAGAACTAATCTCTTTTCTGAATCCGATGTCACTTAATAGTATTAGAAATCAATGCTTGTCATTCAATCAGTAATAACTTTGATTCGTGTTTATTTCATAGATTTTTTTGAAATTTGTACTAAACAGTTTGTAACTCTTTAGAAAAAAACATTTTTACAAGTAGACATATAGTTTATTAAGAATTATTTATATATTATATTATTTATTTATTATAATCAACTTCTGCGAATAACTGTGATTAATTGACTACCTGGCTGATGTTTTATTTGATATGATATGATGTCGAGCGAAGGTCTCCGCGGTTCTTAGCCATTTTTTCCTTATGAGCAACACCCACAGTATCGATTGGAATCAAAACAATTTGTCGAAGCAATATTGGGTTCGATTTTCCCCTTTCAATCTCGTATTAACCTTATCGCCGATACTCCAACAAACATGACCTATTCCCAGGCGCGACGGACTTGCCAAATGTGTCATCTGATTGCGACCGACCAAACATAAAACTGTACAACCAACCTATTAACTCTAAATCTTAACCCTATTCGAAATAAACATTCATTCTTTTTTATCGTCAATATACGGCACAAGGACTTAAATATATATTTAACACTACTTAATTATTTTGTTTTACCACTATTCTTCTAAGTGACATAATAAAAAATACTTTTAGTAGAGTAATAAAAATAATATGAAGTGAAGCTCTTGTCGTAAATAGTAGATACATAAAATATCTTTTCAGATGCAATCTTATACTGATTCTTAAAGCAATTATATATATTTTAATAGATTTTCGATGCATAAAGTTTCGTATGTGATGTGGTCCTGAGAGTTCTCACATACAATTTTAATACATATTTTAATCTTTACAAAATGCTATGTCAAAAAGATATCATTATCCCTTTTTTGTTTTTTTATTTTATTATCGCACCAAATTAAAAGTTGGAACATTTTTAAATTGGGTTTAAAATAATAATTATTTTTCAGATAAGTAATATGTTACTTTCAATAGTAATTGTGTAAGAAACAAAAGATCGGAAAGTTAAAAAACAACTCCTCTGTGGTCCTCCAGGACCATCTGGGCCATTTGATGTGTGACTGTCAATAATAGAGGCTCTCACCAGACCTACAGTGTCACCAGTCTGTGATGAATATTACAATGTGAGTATTCTAATATTCAATAGGTTCGCTTATAATAGATGTATTACTAGTATGCATATTATAGTTGTAGTGAGTGAATATTGTTAGTATTTAATTAGTTTTTAACTTCTTAAATTATCAATTAAATCAAATAAGGTCAAACAATCTTTAATACAGAGACGAAGCTTCTTAGCATTCCATGGATTCACCGTGCGGGTGCCGCGCCCATCGCCTCGCAAGGAGAAGAGCGCAAACAATGCCTGGGACTTGCGACCCAGATGTAGGTTTAAGGGGCCCCTTTACTATGCGCATACACGCTCACCTTCACTGCTTACGCTCCTCTCTCTACCTAACCAAATATCGTAAGAACCTACTAAAGCCGCCTTTGAAATACGTTCCAGAAATGAACTGATGATCGTTCTAGAAAGGCCGAGATCCTTAAATAAGTTGTAGAGAGATTTTGCTCTTATTTTATATATTATTTTGTATAATATATAAAATAGTTACGTAAATGGAACATTCAATAAAAGTTTTTTTTGATGAATGGGTCGACAAATTAGTTTTATTAATTATGTATTTACTGTCCATTTTAAAATAAATTGAATCAGTTATTGCACTGGGTAAATACCCAGCACTAATTTACAGTTCACATAAACAAATATGCGAAAATTTCAATTACTATGTTGCAATATCCGCAGCAAACCAAGTAAAATATAAACCAATTTCGCTATAAACGGAAAATCATTTACCTAAATCTATTTGCATTTCCTAATAATTATTTAGTAACTAGTCAAAATCATTCATTTACCTTTGATAATTATGCGAACTAATTGGTAAAAGTTTTAGATCATTGATGATATACGAGCAGGCATAAAATATCTTTTCCAAACACAAAGCAATCTGGTATTAGCAATCAGTGGTTCTGGTCACTCCGGTATAGAGACAGTCATATGTAACCTTGTTGGACCCAAGGAAACCATGCTGATCGCTTCCAGAGGTACGAGTATATGGGATGAGAGAGCCTTTAACATGACAACGGAAAATGGTAAGTTAAAGACTTTTAAAAAGAAATAATTCTATTTGATTCAAATGTTTGAGTTAAGTAATGAAGCTATCAAAATTGAGGAAAAGTTTTTAAAATTAATCTTTATTTCAAATATAAATTCAATATATATAATTATTTATTCATCCGTATAGGAATTAACGCAGTACAGCTTCGTATTCCTTTCAACACTACATTCAGTTTGGCGCAGATTGAAACCGAATTACAGAAGTTGAAGCCGACAGCACTTTTTATTACTCACGGGGATGCTTCAACGGGAACTGTTCAAAATCTAGAGGGCTTAGGAAGTATATGTCTACTTATGACATATAGTATAGAATAAAAATTAAATAAATATTTGTTAGTGCTTGGTAATTGATATTTTTTATTCAATTGTAGTAAAGTTCTATATTCTTATTAATTATTTATTAGCAAAAAATATTGTTCTAGAAATTTACTAAGTAAAAGAATACTTTTAAACCTCAATTCACTAAATAATTAAAGTCAGTATTTACTAAACAGGAAGCGGTTTCTGCATATACTTTTCATTATTTATGTTGTTGATAAATTTACATTGCATGTACGTCTCACATTACAATAAGGAGCCGTGTGACGCTAACACTCGTCAAGGTAAACTACGCATTTCAGCACGAGAGGTTTCGCTATAGCGAGCCTCTAGTGTTTATTTTTAATCTAGACATCCATTAGCTGAACAAACACGTTTTAAATATAAATGAAACTTTATACAAGGTCTATATTAACACGGTTAAAATATTATTTTCAAAAAGCGATAAACGTTTCGTTGCTAGATTTTATTTTAATATTATATGATATAAATTAACAAAGAAAGATACAAGTTCGTTTAATGATTTGTTACTTGTGTTTGTAAGAAAATAAATTAGACTCTGATACTAAGTTAAGCTTTATAATCGTCAAATATAATATTGATGCAAGTTTAGTTTTATTGCTTACATTTGTTAAGTAATATTATAAAGCAATAATAAGAATGGTGTTTCTGTCGCCAACACCGTGTCAAATAGTTGTCTTTGGTACAAATCAAACACGTTTTTGAGTTGGTAGTAACTTTGATAATAAGCAAATATTTATAATAATGAGTTCTGACTAGATATTTCCACCGTTTCATTTGACTTTGCATAATTTAATTATATATTTTACTTCTCATATTATAAATCGATGGAAAATGTAGTTTATATGTACTTTACACATTTATGACAACATTTATTTTCATGACCTTTCATTTATTACACAATCTATAGATGTGGAACCCTGCTCTTAGTAAATACAGTATCTTTAGGCGGAGAACAATTTTTTTATCTATAAATAGGCGTCGATGCGGTGTATGGGTCTACACAAAAAACACTCAGCGTCCCTGCTGGGATATCACCGGTGCCTTCAGCGCAAGGGCCGAGTGAGTTGTAACACCTCTACTATCAGCTCAGTTAGATAGGGACGAATTACAACAGATCGCAGGTTTGAATCCGGTCGACGGTTGAATTCTTCATTTTATATTTATTTTAAAAGCTTGTTAAATGAATATCGCTTAACATATTTATAGACAATTTCTTTCTATAACATATCTTAACTATATTCTTAGAGATAACCTTGTTATTTCGACTTAGCCCTGTTGGCACTGCAGCGGAATGGCCACCGAAATATTTGAGCGTTAATACAATCTTGAAAAGTGATCAGAATGTTCGAAATATGTCCTAAAGTACTCGTACTTAGCAAGTACTAGTATTTTTTATAAAGTGTGCAAAAAAACAGCTTACCAATTTTTTAATATATATTCAATATATTTATTTAAGAAAATAAACATAATTAAACTTTCTACAATAAAACTATTCTCACTCGGGTCAAAACGGGTTGTATTTTTTTCCTTACTTTGACATAACTTGCAAATAGTTTTAACTGTAATAATTCAAGTTATGTAAAACATTTTTGGTCTGAACCTATATTTTAATACTGATGTAAAATTTTATTCCATTTCGTTCACATGTCTCTAAATAAACAAAAGAACGCTCTAAATAACTAAATCACCATTTTGGTAGGATCAGTCAGTCAGTCAGACATACGAGTAAATAACAATCTAATACGTATAAGCGTAATATTCTCTCCGTTGCAGTAAAATAAATTTCTAAGGAGTAACTTTATTAAAAGTATTAAAAAATTGCTGTGACTATAATATTCTTACAATAGAAAAACAATGTAGTTATTTATTGTTTAGCTGAAACATATCACAAGGCTCATTTCAGCTCAAGACTTAACTGTGTAAGACTTAATTTTGTTTCATTAAGGTTATTTAAAAATATTTAAATCTATCATTGTCACATAGAGATACATATAATTTAAAATAATCATAAAGTTTATCTTACATATATAAAGCTTAGTGTTATCTTCAATATAAGTATCACACTAGTCAAAGCTTTAATGTACCTAAACTTGATACCTTCATAATTTTAATGATTTCTTTTATAGACCATTTACGTCAGAATTATGTTTCTTGATCTATAGACCGTGTTATAAGTAATGTTTAACTTAACACAAGCTACCGGCTGTACACTTTTAAAAAATCTGAAACGATATAAACGGTCTTTAACACATTTACAAATTCACAGAAAAGTAATTATATTATAGTTAGCAATTTTTTCAATGCCTTTGATAACTTATCACGAAAAGTCTGTGTGCAATTCACTCACAGCAGAAGTGAAACTTTTTAAAAGGAGTATTAAGTAAAAAGTTTATTTTTTTTACCAAGTTTAAAACTTAAGTAACACTTGAATATATAAAAATATTTGTATTTCTATATAAAGCTGCTTATATTATGTTAAAAACTTACCTCAAGTAACAATTTGAAAAAGTATCAACGTCATCTAACATCCCGAAATAAAGACCCGAAGGTCATCCACATTTTCAATGGGGATCGAAACAATTTATTCCTACAAAGTTAATCCATTTTCGATTACGTATCGACAGTTTTGCCCTAGCTCCGATAAATATGATATCATGTGTCAATATAGTGTTATTAAATTATAGCCAATGTGCTCGATTAAAAATAATTATTGTAATTGTAAAACCGCGGTAACTATCAGATGACAACATCGAAACAAAGGCTGGCAAGCAACACTAGCCCCAGGCGCGATGAACTTGCCAAATGTGCCACCCGATAGCAACAGGACATTGCTGCAAGTTTACAACCACAGTATTAGCAGTTAATATAAACATTAACCCAATTCCAATAAACCCCATTTCATCCTTATTTCTGTTTATTATCCTTCATACGATTCTGCATGTATCGCTCAGACGACTTCCTTTTACCTTTTAGCGTCACAAAAGTTCAATTACGAATAGAAAAGTCTGTTACACGAAGTTTTTTTTTAATTATAAATGCATTGTTAGTTACAATAATATTATATAAACTGAATTTCACTCAGCTTGTTCCCACGCCTCGTTATAGTAAATACGACATATAACACAGCGGTAGGGGATTACAATCATAGGTTTTACAATAACGATACGTAAAGTAATGTACTACGTAAAGTAATGTACTGTTGTCCGAATAAAATGGCTCAGAAACCTGCAAGTAAATGAGAACTTTGCAAACATAACTTGTGTCTTTTAAGAATTAAAATAGTTTTAATGAAAACAAAGGGACAGGAAAACAATCTGTGTCTTTACAGAAGGCCTTATTTCGATAAGTAGATATGGTATCAAAACAGGCCCTCCGACCGCTCCCGTCTGACGTACACAAGTGATCAATGGTATTGGAAAAAAATATATAAATGTCTATTTTATGGAAGAAAACAAAAACAAAAAAACAAAATTACTGTTCATTTACATGTAGAATAATATTAAAAATATAAATTTGTGACATTGGTGATAAGCTACTAAATGGACCTTGATTTCAAAATTCGTGTGTTATATTTTTCTACATCAAACTTAAACATAAACAATAAATATAATAACTAGACAAGTAATGAAAACAATGAAATCTCAACGGCGTGAAAAACTTTGATATATCCAATATCAGTCAGACAATTGAGACACATCTAAAGACACCTGTTAAGGTCAAATCCATCGGACCCCTTAGGTTCGAGAGCCTGAGAAATATATATGCAACGCTCAAAAAGACATAACACTCCTAGAGTAGATATGAATCCGATAACCGCCGGGGTAATTAAAATAGTTTATCCCGGGGTGGAGCCGCTCCATTCAGCTAATAATGATATTACGTTATATCGGTGGAATCGCACATACTTTACTTAATGTTAATGATTTCATTCCACAGTATGTATTTATTTTATTCAAAGTGAGTTTATTTAAAGCAGTGATAATGAACAAATCTTAGACAAGAATGCTATTATGCTGAATTTCTAAATCCCTTAATATTCACGAAACAGCATAAAATGAGGAAGCCTGTCCGCCATAGAAACATAAATTCGTTGTTGTGCATCTAATATTACAGAATTATAAAGAAAAGTATTATTAGGATAAATCTGTCCTTCTTATTTTACTGTATAAAAGTTAAAAAAACACTGTTTTACTTTAATGCTTACGCTCCAAGTCCTTGGCATATACAATTTTCTTGTAAGATGAAGATCTGATACAGAATAATAATTATACCATCAGATATGATATAAGTATTTTTTTATTGTAAAATAAATGAAGTAATATTTTACTTGTTGATCACTAGAAGGAAATTAGGAAACACCAAAATAATTTAAAATAGATAATAATCTAATTCAGCGATAACCTTCCAAAGACAGGTGCACGTGTATGACGTAAGTGTACTTAAAACTTAGTCAGTAGTTTGTTAACGAGTGCAGAATAAGTTGGTGGCAAGTTACAAAGTAATTTGCAACGCGTCGAGTGAAGACGGAGATTTCAGGTCGGGTTTTATGACTTACTTGTTCTTGTTTTAATTAAATAACTCCTTTATTGCAAATTGTTTTCTCCTGTTCCCTTAATGTTCTAATTATATTTTATGACTACGTCATATTAAGTATGATTTAATTTTAATTCAGTTTATTATGAAAATATTGTTTTTTAATTTTTTTGTGCAAGTAATAGAGATTTTATTAAAAATTCTCCCGGAGTAGTATTAAAGTTAAAAAAATTCGTGCCCGCAGGGAGACACGCGTGAGTAGACCTCGTGTGTGACTCGTTTAAAATATAACTCACTAAGAATAACACATGATGCCGTTGTTTACATCAAAAATTGTCAAGCAAAAAGCGGTTTTATTTTTTTTCTCTGAAAAGGTATCTTTTTTGGAAATACTTTTGATACTTAAATTTGGAGTAGAAAATAACCTTTCTAAAAATATTTGCGAGGAGGGAATGTTTACCAGAAAAAGTTGCCGTGGTTTTACCTACCTTAAATTTTCAAGCTAAAAGTGGTTTTTATTTTTTTTTCTCGGAAACGTTACCGTTTACGGAAAAACTTTTGGTACCTAAATATAGAGTAAAAAATAACCTTTCTATTAAAAATACTTGTGATGTAAGAATGTTTACCAGAAAAAAGTAATGAATTTTTTTCCAAAAATTTTCGTTTTTTTTTTCCCCACCCCTAAGTTATTGAAGTTAGGTTTTCGGTTTATCTATATTAGGTATTCATTAAAGACATAATATAATTTGAACGCGATTGATCTACTTTGTATAGGGAAAAAGTTATGGTTGAAAAACTGAAATCAGAAAAAATGAGGCCCTAGCGCCCCCTGTGGCCAAATTTCTTTGGTTAACGAACTTGACCTTAATTTTTAGATGGTTGATTTTTGTGCAAAATTTGAAAGCGATCGGAGCGAAACTGCGGCCGCTATCGTGCTGACAACAGCCGAATCTGGACGCACGCACGCATAGACTAGTGTATGAATTGCTTTCACATAACCGTTGAAATGACATATATATATATATATATATATATATATATATATATATATATATATATATATAAACTTTTTGACCAATGGTCATTTCGGACTCAGGGGGTCATAAAAAGACCTCCTGTGAAGAAATTTTTCCAAAATTCGAAAGTCGGGTACAAATGAACTGGCAGACCGAATTCTTCGAGGTCTACCCAAAAATAACAATATCGCCTTGCGAAAATTATTGCTTATTGTAGACTTTCATTTTTGCTTTCTTGTATAAATGCAATAAAACGAATCTAAACTATTGACCTGAATTTGGGTCTCATGATTATTCATCTAAACCAATCAATCGTCAAAAAGTAAATACTGCATGGGCTGGCCTACAAATAAGTTTCCGCCGATTTATATTAAAAATAGGGCATTTATGGCCAAAAAAGCATACATGATATTTCATTCAAAGTGTTGTCCATCGCTATCTTCTTCATCCATCCACCATCTTTTTCCATCTTTCTTCGTCGGAAGAATTCTTCATCTTTTGAGGCTATCAATGAATCGACCCTATTTTTGGCCACTAGTTACAATACGGTGAAGAAAACCCTTTCATTTATGCCTGGCAAGTAGCATTTCACATGTGGAAAATCGGCGTTCAATGTTTCTTTTCGTCAGTTCATATGTTTTTGAATCATCGCCAATGATTTTAACCGATATGAAATTGCTTGCTCAGTCACGTTTCCCTCCGATTTTTTGCCCTCCGGTACGTTCGGTCTTTGTCTTCGATGTCAAAGTCACCATTTTTTAGCTTCTGATATCACTTACGACAATTTCTCTCACTTAAGGCAGCCTCACCATATGCTTCTACAAGCAATCGATGAGCCTCAGCTGCAGATTTCTTGAAATGAAAGAAATAAATCAAAGTTCCTGCAAATGACGCTTATTATGCTCAAAAGTCGACATTTTCACATACAAAGGAATATATATAACACCTAATACGTCATCAGCTTCGACCATAATTAACTAATGGCGCTACCTTCTATGAAACGGCGGATACTTATTTCTAGGCCATTTAATAAATCTTATTACAGTCTTCAAGAGCTAGTTATTCAAAATGTGTGGAACTTAGGTTATTGACTCATTTGCATTATAATGTATACGTCAAATATTCTTAAATTTCATGTAAACAGAGCAACCGTTCAGTTTTTGGCTGGTTCTTCTCAGACCAGAACTCCGAACTGGTGATAGTTTACTCACGGTCTGACTGCACTGATCTTTTTATAATGAGATAATTGACGGTTCAAAAGTGCGTGTTAATGTACACTTAAATAAAAATATTTAGATTTTCATATTTTTGTGTGCAGAATTTAAAACTCGATTTAACGAAGAAATGCGCCACGATAAGGAAAGGAGCACATAAACGTAAGAGTGCAGAAGATAATGCGATGGATGACGTATTACCCACTACTGTTATGGTGCCATCTATTGCTTAATCTTTAAACTAACTGCTGGGTACTCAATGTCCATTTCAATATCTCGTGGGCTACTTTTCAGAAGTTTCACTTCAGCCGTGTGCGTTGCACGCACACACACTTTTGGGTAGACCTTGAAGAATTCGGTCTGCCCATTCAGGTGTACCCGACTTTCGAATTTTGGAAAAAAATCTTTATTTCTTTTCTTTATTTTCTTTTAATTCTTCTTATGACCCCCTGAGTCCAAAATGACCATTGTTCAAAAAGTTTATATATATATAGTAACTTACACGCACGCATATATATATATATATATATATATATATATATATGCGTGCGTGCGTCCAGATTCGACTTTTGTCAGCACGACAGTGGCCGCAGTTTCGCTCGGATCGCTTTCGAACTGTGCACAAAAATCAACCATCCAAAAATGAAGGTCAAGGACCAGAGAAATCCGGCCACGCGGGGCGCTAGGGCCTCACTTTTTCTGATTTCAGTTTTTCGACCATAACTTTTTCCCTATACAAAGCAGATCAATCGCGTTCATATTATTTGATGAATACCTATAACTAATGTAGATAAACCGAAAACCTAACTTCAATAACTTACGGGGGGGGGGTAAAAAACCTAAATGTTTTTGAAAAAAAATCATAACTTTTTTCTGGTAAACATACTGACATCACAAGTATTCTTAATAGAAATGTTATTTTTTACGCTAAATTTAGGTACCAAAAGTTTTTCCGTAAAAGGTACCGTTTCCGAAAAAAAAAATAAAAACCGCTTTTAGCTTGAAAATTTAAGGTAGGTAAAACCACGGCTACTTTTTTTTGGTAAACATTCCCTCCTCGTAAATATTTTTAATAGAAAGGTTATTTTTTACTCTAAATTTAAGGAAACGCACTAGGTACTCCTTTGACTAAGCCAAATAAAATTATAACAGTTTATTCTCGCAAGGGGTGTTATTCTTAGGTAGTGAGTTATATTTTAAACGAGTTACACACGAGGTCTACCCACGCGTGCCCCTCTGCGGGCACGGATTTTTTTTCTATTTTTTACAGTCTTTTATTTATATAACTTTTTTAATTTAACATCGTTATTTTCAATGGATACATTGTATTTTTGATACGTCAAACTAGTTGTACGGTTGCAAAGGGTAGCTCAGTGAGTAAAACCAGCATTAAATATCCTGGATACTATTTCAATTTATTATTAATTTACTTTACTTTACTTTAGCTTCACACCATATCCCTTGCGGGGTAGCCAGAGACGACGGAGCGCCATACGCTACGCTACGCTGCATATCTCTTTCGCCTCGGCCACAGACATCAACCTCTTTATACATGGCCTTATTAATTTACATTTTTTTATAATATTGACTCAATAAGCCACAGATACAATTTATATATGAGAACAAATTAGAAGTCCAGTAAAAGTAGTGACAAAAGAAGGCACGGATACCAGTTCTATGATTGAGACATTGGTGGTAAAAGCTGCTTCGGCTTCGCCGTGGACATGGATCCCAGAAATACATTTGTGTGAAATAGATTTTCAGGATTGAGAAGGTATTATACAAAAATATAATAGTTTGGTTAAGTCATCAATAATAAAAAAAAAACATAATTAACATTTTGAATTTAACATTTTTATGAAAACAATACACTTTACATAGTACATGATATGTTTTTTATTATTCATAACCTTGTATTTTATTACGTCTAAAGTAAATGTTGGAAATTAAAAGCGCATAAAAATCATGTGGATTACTAACTCCTGTAACTTAATAGGAAGAAATGCATAATTTGTTTCCGCCTTACATGATGTTCGAGGAAAATGCCTTCTATCCTCTCGAAGAACACCAACTAAGTATTTCTAATGCCAAAGTTTTAAACGTTCATCTGGAAAGATCTAATATTAATTAAAATACTTCGGGTTTCATGATATATTTATTTTTTCCATTATATATTTGAGGTAACTAAGTATTCATTGTTAGTATATGGCAAAAATTTATGTTGTATTTTTGATTCCGATGCAGTCATGGACTCCGTGTACGTCCTTAGAGAAGTTCAAACCAAAGTTATGTTATCCTTTCACACAGATCAGCGACTACGTGAACTACAACAACAACATCTGAACAGTTAGTTCCCATGCTAATCATTAAATGAATTGATCGACGGGCAAAGCAGTTAAAGTCGATTACAATCGAATTTTCGCATTACCTCTTACGTTTACTTCTATCTATTTGTCTTTTACCAAATTTTGTAATTACCAATACTCTCATTTGTTTGAATTATTTAAACCCAAAAATCAACAAGTTTTTAGAATATTTTTATGATTGCTTTTGTTCGCGCATCAAGTTAGAATCCCTTTACGAAGTTTAATAAACTTTATCGTGGTTATAGGGCAATAAAGTAAAGTAAAATACAGAAACCGGTTTGGTCAATGTTTCAATCAAAAGAATAAGACGAAGTAATATTGTATATTTAGAAATTGAATCTCTGGCAGTCGGTCAGGACAGTTTTTACAAGAGACAGTCAGGTTATGATGAAAACAATTTCAATCAGCCGACTCGTCCTGCAAATGTTGTTTTTGAACTTTGGCCGAATGTCGATTAAACTATATATAAATATGCTCTATATATATAGAGCATGTTAAGTTATATATAAAAATATTCATAATTATTATATTAAAATGTGTAAACACTTATTACCGCACAAATAATTAAGTTTAAGTTGAATTACATAATTGTTTTTTTATGCTTATCATTATTAATTATATATTTTATATCAATAGGTTCATGATCGAAATCGTTCTTCGTGAAAATGAGCGACAGAGACAATCTTATTTATGGAGGTCTCCGCAGATCCTTCCTGTCAAGTTTTATCCTCCGGAACAACCTCCACATTTGCGATGGAATTCGAATCAATTTATTCAAACAACATTGATCCTCTTTCAATCTCGTATCGAAACTTTTTGCTTTAGTCCCAAAAATGTTCGATGTACCAATATATGTCAATATCGTAATATAATGTTATCGTCAAATTGCTCGATTTGAAGTGTACTTGTGTCAGTGTAATTCTTATCTAAAGGAACATAAAAACAATTGTAAAACTGCGAACTATCGGACGATAGCGTCGGACAAAAGGCTGGCAAGCGACACTGGCCCCGGGCGCAATGGACGTGCCAAATGTGCCATCCGATAGCAACCAAATATTGCTGCAATTTAGCACTAAATCTAAACAGTACCTCGTTTTCGGTAACCAATCTTCACGCTTATTCGCTAGATGACATTGGTCATATTAGGTTGAACACATTACTCGGACGACATCCTTGTTTTTTTTGCTTCCAAGTGTCTAAAAAAGTTGTCTTAATAATAAATAAATATGTCTTTTTCGTGAAGTCTAAGTTTTATCCACGAGTTAGTGACAACGATTTATCTTAAAATGTTTTTTATTTAAAAATCAATTAGGCTTTAAGTAGCTAACTACGATCTTGAATTATTTGAAGCAGTAATGTCGGTTATGGAATCTTTTTAGTATTATTCTATAATGCAAAATTAGACACATTGTCACTTCCTGATAACGACGATTATACATTAAATTCTAGATTAATCAATAGAGGTAGCGACACCGTAACTCAAGACGCTGAAGCTGAACGACAAGATTGTTTTCCAGAGGTCGCCGGTTCGAATCCCTCCACTGTTAACAGATTTTAACTCTATATATATTAAAATAAATGTTTCAGTCTTAAACAATTATGAATAATATATATCAAATAAAGTTTTTATCATTGAATAAACGGTACAATAAATTAAATCAATATCTGCATTCACCCAGCACTGATTCACTGTACGCATGATCAAATAACTGAAATGTTCATTACCTGTGTTGAAATTTCAATAAATCAAATTTCAATCAAATCGAGTATAAACAGTGTCTATTTTGCCGACACGCCACACCAAATATTTATTAGAATTTGGTGTGCTGTATATTTAAAATAAGTTATTTATTCGGAATCTTTCTGGAGCTGTGAAGGTTTAAAACAGATTGATTTCTAAAAACTCTCACCTATCTTGTAATATACCTCGTATAATTCAACGTTACGTTCACATTCGAGCAGTTCGGAGCATATTAAGACAACAGTTAATGGTAACACCGTGTATTTTAAAACCAATTCTAAATATAACATTGAAATTTTGTAAATAACAGGAATCGTACACTGTAAGGCTATTTTCATTAAGAAACTCGTAAATTTGCATTGTATAATGTACCACGCCACAGTAACAGGCCGTGTGACGCTCACACTCGACACCCTTCCCAGTATACCCTTTCAGCACGCAAGCTTTTCACAATATTAACATGCCTTCGGAGGCCATTTTTTATTTAGAATTCCGTAAGCCGTAAACATAAGTTTAACCAGCACAGTAATTGGATGTTTTAAATATAAATCTTGATGCAATGAAAGCCCTTAAAGCAATAAAAGCGCTTTTTATGTTTGCTAGAGTTTCGTTATTTCAGAAGTAACGAGAATTCTTGTTAGCAAAAAATATCACGCTGCTTTATGATTTAAAGCAACAAAGTCACAAACTATAGACCAGGTCGTTATGAAAAGGCTTGTTGTTTGTTAGAGGACTATTGTTTCTTTGTTTCACGAGCAACCAAACGAAAACGAATGAATATTTCTTTGTAGAATACAGTTTAAACCAAATTATGGCCGCAGGAAGATATTTAACGACTTTTATATTTCCTTTATTACATTATTAATTTACTAGCTTTTTAAGGCGATTATCATTATCAGTGTTCGCTTATATAATATTTATTAATAAAGAATGCATATTTAGTCGTTGCACATATAAAACATGTCATTTAATTGCAAGCCCGTAGTTGTATTTATATGACAATAACATGAAGTTGCATAGTCCATAAGTTCATAAACAGCGCAGTAAAGTAATATTATAATCCTGTTTATTAATGTTCAAATAACATATGCACTTCATGAGCTTAAGAACGTTGAAGAAATTTCAAGAGTGCACTTTACTATTCATGTCAACTGAATTGAGGACAAAGTTCAGAGGAAAAATTGTTTTATTTTTCTAGAACGAGACATCAGAAACTTAACAATCCAATTACTTCTTTTATCTGACTTTTTATTAAACTTTGTTAATGGCTGTCTCTTTAAAGTCTCGAGTATTTTTTGACCATATTTATACGAATACTATAAATAATCACCAAAATTTGAAAGAATATATTTAATCTAGTGTTATATAAATGCTTCAAACTTAACAGCTTTTCATGCTTCAATATTTTAAATTTAGTTTCTATTAATAAATAAGTGAAGAGAATTAAGAAAAGGCGACTTGTTAATAAAACTTTACAAATATTTAATTACAAAATGAGAAAAATAAATAATAAAGCATTAAAAAAAAAGAAAGTAAGTAAAATTTTAATATATTAAGACCTATTTGTCAGATACATTTTATGCAATTGTTCAGATGTATTAAAAAAACTGGGTTTAGGACTAAGGGACATTTAATCTCAAAAACATTACTTAAAATACACAGAAAATTATTCTTTCCTCAAAAAGCTTTTCTGTCCATTAAGTTTTGCCGCAAACAAAGGATTAAGATTTGACGTCAAAGAAAGTCTAACGTTATCTCATTTGTATTTTAGTATGAAGGTAGCTTAAACAATCAGCTTTCAATAAGAGCGCTTCGCGTTTCAGAAGAGACGTCAAAAACCATGCTTGTAAATAATAACTCATTTAAGACTTTAAAAAAAATACCAACAAATATCAATTACGGTTTTACTTCGTTACTCAGTCGGCACTGCGGCCGCCGCGGACACACTGGCTTGTTAACACCAATGTTAGAAACTGCGAGTATGGATAGTGAGAGGCAGGTAGCTGTATCGCTACCGTTTTTTTTTAATGACAGCCAATAATTTGGCCACACAAAGACTTCTTTTGAACAATATATATACGAGGGGAGGTCCAAAAGTTCGTTGAATGGAGAGGATGGAGCGGGGGTATGGGTGCTCGCTTGGTGTCGTACGAATCGGAGACTCATCATTAGTATAAATACCGAGTTTCAAACCGATTGCATCATTCGTTTACGAACAGTCGCCTGCTGAACAAGTCAATCCGGAAGAAAACTGAAACTATGGAGAAAATTGAACACTGCGCTGTGATAAAATTCCTTACCAAGCAAGGAAAGAACGCTCAAACCATTTTGAATAAAATAGAAGTCCTTTATAGGGAACAGTGCCCTAGCAAATCAATGATTTACAAGTGGTATGGTCTTTATAAACATGGTCGAGAGTCAATTAAAGACGACAACCGCTCAGGAAGACCAGTTGAGGCCACCACATAGTCGAAAAAGTGGAGAAAATTGTACTAGAGGATGCCAGTTTGAAGAAAAAACAATTATCTGCATGAGTTGGAGTAACAGATACGACCATTTTGCGAATCCTACATGATCACCTGGGTATGACAAAAGTCAGTGCAAAATGGGTACCGAGAATGCTCACGCCGTTTCAGAAAGAGCAGCGCGTCGATGCGTCAAAGCATTTTTTGGAGTTGTGTGGAGATAAACCTGCACAGATTTTGGACCGTAATTGTTACGGGAGATGAAACATGGGTTCATCACTTTGAGCCTGAGTCCAAACAAGAGTTCATGCAATGGCATAAAAAGGGGACACAACCATCAAAGAAATTCAAGGTGACGGAGTTGGCTGGAAAGATGATGGGTACTATTTTTTGGGATTATGAGGGGATAATCTTGTTTGATTACAAAGGAACGGGAAGGACTATAACTGGAAAATAATACGCAACGATATAAGAAAAATTAAAAGATGCCATCAAGGAAAAGCGGCGAGGAAAATTGTTAAAGGGTGTGTTGCTCTTGCAAGACAACGCGCCGGTTCACAAGAGCAGAATTGCCATGGCTGCTCTGCACACGCGTGGGTTTGAATCCCTAGTTCACCCACCCTACATAAAAAGATATTATCAATGAGAATGATATCGTAAATTGTATCAGAATGTTCAGAATATTGCAGGACGCCTCAGAATATTCAGTGATTGAGAAATAAGGAGTTAGAAATTGAGTTATTTTTGAACACTTTAAATATTAATCTTTTTTTGTTACTGAACACTGGCTTAAAAGTGAAAAATCAATATTATATTTCAAGGTTGGTAGTTCGAACAACAGAGCTAATTCCATACATGGTGGCTCTTTTGTTATCTTAATATATAAAGCACAAAGACACTCACTCACTGACTCATTCATCGCTCTACAGCCCAAACCGTTATACCTAGAAAGCTGAAATTTGGACACAAGACTCCTGACATATTGAATAGGTGCAATAAGAAAGGATTTTGCAAAGGTCCAAGCCGTTCCAAAGTTACAGCTAAAACCTGCAAAGTTTACCCCCGCTTCCTCCCTTCTCCCATTCCATTGCAATAGAAATTAAAATTATTTGGCCTATATACTATGTTTATTGATTAAGGTTCCGTAACTGACATACAGTTTGTGATTATTCGTGATTATTTTCTATTTACCTACATACAGTATGAGATTATTTGTAATTATTTTCAATTTACCCACATACAATTTGTGATTATTTTCAATTAACCCACATATAGTTTGAGATTCTTTGTTATTATTTGCCCAGCAAAGCGGGCGGGAATCAGCTAGTATTAAATAAATAGATAAAAATCAAAGAACGTAAAGACATATTAAGGCTCTCCGTTGAACGGATAATTGAACTAGACTCAATACAATAGGAGTAAGTTATCATTGTAAGTGCTTATAGGCCACCGTCATTTAAATTTGAATAATATGAGCAAATTATGGATGAAGTTTTAATAATAATATCTTAGAACATAATTAAATAAGCGTTAAGTTTTAAAATTTATTTACTTCACAAAATCTATCACACACGTCTATGGAGCTTATTAGAGTCACCACCAACAGCGCCACCTGTATTGATAATGTATTCACTAGTTTACTCCAACTTTCAAATGTTTAATCAATACACCACGTTCAGACCACTGCGGCCGATTTATTAAATTCAACAAAAGAACAAATTTAAATAGTTCGTTCGACAGGGTCGATCGTGTTAGGTAGATTCCCGTCACGCGATTCTCGATATGCAATATGCGAAGGTAACAATGAAACCGAGAATGCGATAAACATGTAGTGTATGATAAAAGATGGTATCACCACACCAATAATTTCACCCCTTAACTGGCATCGCCCATTTTTTACACAGGCACTTGGAATGTCCTAAACAATGAGCCTACCGAGTTTGAATTGAATTGGACAAAATTTTTGGTTTCTGTGATTTTAGGGGTGGGGGCTCGCCTGTCCCTTAGGGGAGGTCGGAACGAGAAAAAACTAGTCAGTAGTAGTAGTAGTAGTAGTAGTAGTACTGATCAATACGAGTCTTTTGAGGGGTAACTCGGCATATATTGGGTGAGGGGGGAACCACCCCCCACCCCTATCTCCTAAAGGGGGGGTCGCATCAAAAAACTTTTCGGACAAAAAAGTTTTCCCTTTTAATTTGTTAATTTTCTAAGATTTTTCCGACATTAAAATTTTGCCTCCTGTGACTTTTTTCGGTTTTTAACTTTCAACCCCCGAGCCCCCCAACCCCTCGACCGATTTCCCCCGTTCAACTTAACCTTTATTTTATCCTTAAGAATGTATATACCGAGTTTGTAAATCCTCCGTCAATATATATATATATATATACATATATCGGGATATATAATTTTTTTTTTCGACGGATTCTCAATCTCCAGTTCATAAACGGCGTAGCGCCCCTACTCTGGGGTCTAGGTCCCGTCATCGCATCGGTTGCAATAGGTAGATTCATCTATGAAATCTACCTAAAATGAAAATACTTTTAATATTCAAACCACAATATTAAGTATAACAATTGTTTGATACTTTTATTACATTATTAAAATCAGTATTTACCGCGAAATTTGTCTTTATTTAATGAATGAGCATAAGCAAAGTTGCGAAAAAATAGAGACAAACTGTACCAAATCTGCGGAAAAGCAATTTAATACTAAAGTGAAGAGTTTAAATATAATGGAAAATAACTTTAGAATCTTTAAGAAGGAATGTAAAGTTGACAAATCATTGTGTATACGTAGGAAGATACAAAATAGCAATAATAAAATAAGAACAACTTGGAAAATAATGAATGAGGGAACTGGAAGAGCTAAATGTCAGAAAAGTGACATCAAATTAGAAATAAACCATAAATATATCACTTCTGACCTTGAGGTTACACTAGCTTTTGAAACTTTCTTAACAGATATTCCAGTTACCATTACATTAGATCCAACTGATTAGAGACCCATTTCAGTTTTACCTACATTTAGCAAGATCTTTCAAAAAATACTCTCACTTACCACACTGTGAAACGAAAATAACCTTTTGCATAAAAAACAAAATAGTTTCACTCCTGTTCGCTCAACGACTGATGCAGGTGTTGAGTTATTGTACATTCTCGAAGCCTGGGTGGAATCACAAATATTGTCAACATGCGCTTGGCAATTGATTGTGTACGGCATGAAACTCCGATTAGGAAATTACATCATTATGGGATAAAAAATAAGGCTTTTGATTTTATTACATCATATCTGAATGAGAGAATTCAAAAAGAAGATGTAAATGGTAAAATTACCCCTGGTTCACTTTTAAAAAAGGGCGTGCCACAAGGCTCTATATTAGGACCTTTCTTGTTCCTCACTTACATAAATGACTTGTATTACCTTGTGAGGGAAAAACATGCGATAGTGTTGTTTACTGATGATACTTCTCTTACTTTTAAGATTAATAAACAGCAATCAAAAAGGGACGATGTAAACTATCAATATGTGTATACGCATATATAAGACCTTTTAACCTTATCTGCTGTGCAACACCGCACATTTCGCCAAAACAGTTTTTAATTGTTTCGCTATAAATCATAACTCAAATTTTTCAGTTCGCAATAAGCAATCATCGCGCGAGTTCTCTCTATTATCTCTACCATTATTTTACAGCCAGAATAAACCAACTATTATCAAGCAAATTAATATCATTTTCTATCATTAAAGACGATAAAAACCCCACAAACTTTACGCAACGTGAAACAAGTGAAAACCAAAATTCAAGTAAATGAGGAATAGGATTTTGTGAATTCTACTGTTTTTTTTGGCACTACCTTAGATACGAAATTGCACCGGGACCCTCGCATCTGTGATGTATCTGAGAGACTTAGTTCTGCCACATACGCGGTTCAAGGAATCGGTTTCGACAAACTTTGAAACGGCTAGAATACTTTACTTTATCTACTTTCACAGAGTCGAGTCATCCGGCGTACTGTTATGGCAACAATGGACTCATTTAAAATAAATTTAAAGAATAAAAAAATATGACTGATGACAATCAATACATTTATCAAAATTTAATTTATTTATGCAAAAATATTTCAAACTTCAATAAAAATTGTGATGTACGCAGAATAAACACCAGAAATAAAAAATATACTAAAATATACTTTTCTTATAAAATAGGCATTCCGAATAAAAACACCTGTTCTCCTTTATATAAATTGTAATTTTATTGTCAAAATACAAAAGTCATTTTTGAAGGGTAATTAAAATACATTCTAGAATTCACAGATAATTTATTTCATACGAAAACTGTACGAGGGTTACAATAGTACCGGGTCGGACCGGGCGCGGACCGGGCGCGGACCGGGCGCGGACCGGGCGCGGACCCCAAGGCGCTTTGCCGAAAATAAGTTATAATATAATTTTGAATCAAATAAATAATCACTTAATAAAAATATAATATTAACAATTAAAAACGATGCAACGCAAGCTTCACAGTATCCTCTATGGCTACGGAGTTATTCGCAAGCCGCAGGTTGGGTTAGGTTACGCTAAGTTAGGTGACGGAGCCACCGCCGGCGCCGCGACGTCACAACTACCAAATAACATACAATTTCGATGGACTAGATCCCACAACAACTCAAAAAATACATTTACAAAGTTCATTACATTTTTGGCAATGTTTCACATTTACACACCGAAAGTTGTGCCGTACAAGCAAAATACTTCATGACCATTAAACAATATAATATAACATAACATAACATAATATAATATCAGACGACGCACGCACAGACACACGCACCACACCACACACTTGGACTAGCTTCCTTAATTACGTAACTATAAAACTGTTTACCGAGCAATTAAACAAAACTAGTACAAGGATACGAGTACACGTTCATATAGTAATAATCTAACGGTCGCTCTACGCGCCGTGGGCGTGTTACGTGTTACACATAAGTAGAGAAATATTAAAGGTATTTACAAAATAACCTGTCCCTCCGCAAGCTACGCACTGCTGCGTGGGACACCGACGGACGCGTCCGGGTGAGAGTACTGGCTGGGAGCAAATGCACGAGACCGTCGACGCACGGACGCACGGACGCACGCGTACGCGGCGACGACACACCGTCGCGACCGAATAAATATAGGTACAAAATAATTTATTATTTACATCGTAATATGGCACTGAGAGCGCGCCGAGCGCGCGGATCCGCGCAGTACCAATATCATACCGGTGGGAGGCGCGGGGCGCGGGGGGCGGGGCGCGGGCGGGTGTGGGGTCGCTCAGCTGGGCGGGGGCGGGGCCGGGTGCGGGGGCGGGGCGCGCTGGCGGCGGTGTCGCGCGCAGGCGCAGCACGTGTCGCCGCGCCGCCGCCGCAGGCACATCGCGCGGGAGCAGCGCTTGCGGACGCACGTCACCTCGCCGTCCTGCACAATGCAACATAACGTATAAGGATAGCGAACCGACGGACTACCGCATCCTTACAAAAAGAGTTATTATATAAATTTTATATGATTGTCTAATATCTATTAATAATCAGAAATTAAATAGGAATTGTTTATCTCTCTGTCTTTCATGTTTTCTCTATCTTCTCTCAGGGTGAGAGAGCCCCGTCTCTTATTCCCTCTAACTTTTTTCTCTCATAATGCTTCTAATAGTAATACAAGAGGGTTCCGATATTAATTAAATAAAAAATCAAAACGCATAATAAGAGTGTACTGATACGAGTAATCGCTCACCTTGCACCGACAGGTGACGCATCTCTGCTCCCCATGTGAGTGTATTGAGGGATGCACCTCCTTGCCGTTGGGCAGAGGGCCGTCCGGAAACTTACACCCTCCCTCGGCGAGGATCTCCTCCGCCGTCCGCGGCGTGCCCTGGTCTTTTGGCGTGTCTTCCTCCGTCTTCTTGGCCTTCACCTGAAGTAGAACATTTAACATCAGTAGGTGTCTTATGAAATAATAATAATGTCTGATCGCCTATGAGACGTTTGATACACAAGGTACCTCGGGGCACACCCTGCAGCACGCCTTCTTGTCGGGTCGGTAGGCGTCCTTCTCGGCGCACTTGAGAGGCGGACAGCGCACCCGCGGGCAGCGCACTTGGCGCGTGGCGAAGTCGCAGGTGCAGACGGCGCACGTGTCGTACCCGCCCGGCACCAGGTAGGGGTGCCACGACGACCCCGCCGCATGGTACTGACCCGCCAAGTGGCACCCGTGCGACTCGTTCCATACTGAGGTCGTCGAGTCTGGAGAATTTGCAATATAAACAAATATTTTCCGTCCACCTATAAATCCAACAATAATAAGAAGTTTAGTAATAACGGTTTACTAAGGCATTACTCACTAGTACAGATGGGGCAGCATTGCGCCGGCGGTCGCAGCGCTGGCACGGCGCAAGCGACGGGCGGGCAGCGCACTGCGTCACAGCGCAGCACGCCGTGCACGCACCCGCACATGTGACACGACTGCACATGGCGGTAAGTATATACTACCACTAGGATAAACGTCTTATATCAAAATATATAAGAAATGCATACCTCTGTGGCCATCCACTGCGAACCGTCCTCGTAGGTCCTCCCGCCGTAGTAGCAGGAGGCGGTGTTGGTGAGCGAGTTGTCCGGCGGGGGTGAGTTCATGTGGGTGGGCGCATAGTTGGAGCTCAGGTCGTTGTCTGAGTACGATCCTAAGGGAAGACACGACGACGGCACGCTTATCTGAAATATTTTCATTCAGGATTAGAAAATTATGTAGTGTTAGGAACACACTTTGTATTTAAACATCCTCGATATATGATCAAAATTGAATCGATCAAAAATATATCTAAATTTATCTGCTGAGAAGAACCAACAAACGAGGTATCATCATCTAAAAGTACAATGTCACATAGACGGTTTACGAAAAAGGGTAAGTCATTAATATAAAGTAAAAATAGAAAGGGGCCAAGAATAGATCCTTGTGGAACACCCATTGTTAGGTGAGAATCAGCTGATTTAGAACTATCTACATCAACCGTCTACACTCTTTGATTTAGGTAAAAGGCAATAAGGAAAACTTAGCACTACGTACACCGCAGTGGTTAAGTTTGTACAATAATGTTTGATGGGCTATGTAACCAAAGACTTTGGATAAAACGCAAAACACCCCTATTGCATTCTACGACTTCTCCCATGCTTCATAAATATGTTGATTTTGGTGAAACCTTATTGTTCACTACGCGTGATTTTATTTTCTATGTACAAATTCTGTCATTTGGTTCAGAATATTTATTTCGAAGATCTTACTTATGGTCAGTAAAGCAGAGATAGGCCTATAATTTCCGGTTTCTAGTCTTTCGCAAATTTAAAACAATAATAATTCCAACTATGCATTATAAAGAAATAAATTAAATATTAATAATAAATCAAATGATTTAATAAAAATGATAGAAACGTTACAATATTTATAGGTCACAGTAGTGTTAGAAATAGTGCATTTTTCTAAAATTTTCTATTATTTAGACTCACCTTATCAAAAGAGCCTGACAGCATGAAATAGATAGCAAATGGATTACTAAGATGTCAGACACATTTTTCTTCAAGTAATAATAAAACCCTCTTTAAATATTATTTCTACTTTCTACTTATATTACCTGTGGTAAACGCGTGCGCAGGAACTCAGCATCGTTATCAGAAGAGCGGACGTTCAGATGAGCCGCGCCAGTGTTTAACGACAGCAACTCGGAGGGGGATGGTTCTAGGATTGATCCCTCCGAGCCGGGTAGCATCCTTGGCCCGCTGGGACTGCCCTCGAACCACGCACTCCACCCACCAGAATATCCATTTATGACAACCTACCCGGAAATATATGCAAATTAATATTTATTGTTTCCCTACAAACTTCTGGATTTTGTTGTAAGAAATTATTGACAATTAGATTTGGAAAAAAGATCGGGATTCTCATGTTGAAAATCTTTATACTATATCGATTATAAATCATAATTCGAATGACCTCGTAGTTCAATCCGCACAGGGCGTCCACGACTACCCAGGCGAGACCGGCCACGGGGTTGATGGTGGGTGGCATGCGGGCGTCAGTGCGCCGCAGCAGCGCCGGGCCCGCGCCCGCCGCGTCCGGCAGCGGCCGTGACACCAGCCGACCTCGGAGGATCGGCGGACCTGGAATTGTTTAAACAACTATTGATTTTCATTTTTTTATGCAAGAGGAAGACAAACGAGAGTCCGGGTCACTGTAATCAAGTGTTTACCGATGCCCTAGAACTCTTGACACATTCAGAAAATAACAGGAGTATTGCCGACCTTGTAGGTGGGACCGTGCGGCTTTTTTGAAGGTATATCGTACCGATCTGGAAATACCGCCGAAAAAAGTTCATAACACATAGTACGTGGAAGACAGTCCTTGAAAACTGCATAGTAGAAGATCCTCATGCATCCAGGTGGTACGGATGATATTGCAGGCGATAACGTGCTGTGCGGTATTGAAATTCGGCGACAGGCATCAGATCGAATAGCTCCTCCGAACACTCCCTTGGGCATTGCGTAGAGACGTTGCTTTTTTGTGCGTCTTTTACCGCATTTACAACGGGGAGTGTTCCGAAGAACTATTCGATCTGATGCCTGCCGCCGAATTTCATCACCGCACAGCGCGCCATCGACTTCTTTACCATCCCTACCACCTGGATGCGTGGCGATCCTCAACTGTGCGGTTCTCAAGTACATTTTTTCCACGTTCTACTCGCTTGTGGAACGAACTCCCTTCGGCGGTATTTCCAGATCGGTACGACATGGGTACCTTAAAAAAAGGCGTTTACCTACAAGGCTGGCAACACTTATAAATCCTCGGATGTTGCAAGAGTTCATGGGCGGCGGTGATCACGTGCATCTGTGACCCGCCAGCTCGTCAGCTCTCCTCTTACATAAAAAAAAACACTCCCCGTTGGAAATGCAATAGAAGTCACACAAAGAGGCCACGTCTCTACCAAATACTAGAGAGTCCAGCCGTTCGCAAAGCCGTCCTCTATAATCTGATCAACTATCCGTCGTACGCGTTTAATCAAAAGAAGCTGATATTCGGGTGATCCGAACCAAAGATGAGAACAGATGACCTTACAGAGCACAAGTCTTTGGCCAGGCTTGAAATACTGACACTCCCAACTTCATCGAGACCAAATTGACCTTGCTCTTCAGATAAGCACGGAACTGGCACTCGACATGTGAAGGCCCAGTATTCTGATACTTAATAAGAGAAGTACTCTCGAAGAGCTGCGATATGACAATTGTTTTTTTTTTGTGGTAAACACTTAAACTTTTGTCTCTTGGGGATTAAACTGGTTTAGTTCACTTCACTCTGAGGCTATCCCCAGGGAGGTCTCTATAAAAGCCACAAGTTTCTTTCGGAAGTCGGGCTAGACTACGGGTTAGAATATATCGCATCCCCAATACTGTCATCCGCATAATAATAGGTTGCTGATATTCGATGTATCATTGATATGCAAGAGAAACTGAGTTAGGGATAGTAGACAACCTTAGGGTACACCAGCATTCATGGGCAAAAACCGCTGAGAACTACCTGTAGGCTCCGCCCGGTGAGAAAGCTGGTGATCCACTTGCATAAACTCTTGGGAAGCCCGTAGGAAAGCAGCTTCGAAAAAGCCCCTTGTGCCATACACGATAGAAGGCTTTTGCCATATCCAGATTTACTGCCAGACCGCCTCCCTTGCTTTCAATAACCGCTGCCAACGCAGCGTAAGATGTAATAGAAGATCCCGTTAACCATGGCAAACTACAGAGCTTTTATTAATATCAGATGCCCCAAGTAAGACGGGCAGCTCGAGCAAAATCCGAAAAACATCCCCCTAAATTTAAGAGAGGTTCTTTGACTTGAGAGGGGTTCTTTGACTTTCGGAGCCGGTGCTCTTCTGGGGTATATATTTTAGAGGCATCGCTTTCATTAGGCGGGGCGGGTTTGGGCTTCCGGATTGTCTCACTCACCGACGGAATATAACCAAATGAATTTGGCTACTACACGTCAATTTTCCGTGAGAGGGTGGCTCTTACCCTTTCGAACCAGCCCTATACGAGCTGCACCTAGGTGACAACAGCTAGGCCCTACCAGCTTCCACTATTGAAAAGAACACTTCAAAATTAACGCTACTTTAATATTATTGTTACCGGTGTCTGCCCCGATGTGCACCGCGAGCTGGTCCTCGTACAGCGGCGGGAAGATCCTGGCGCTGGGCCGTGCCAGCACGCCCGTGCTCGTGTCCAATATCTCCACCTGCGAATGTCTCTTCCCCTGCTCCTCCACCAGCGTGATCTTGGGGTCGGCTATACTCAAATTTTCCATCTACAACAATATACGGAATAGTAACGTTATACGACTCGTTGGAGGGCAATGGACCGAGACGTCCTCGCCGGAGAGATCGCGTGTACGCTATCTTATTTTATTACAATCGTTAAACAATGATATTAAACAATATTCAACTGTTTCTTAAATATTACAATGTCAAAATAATTAGATAACATTTACTAAAAAAAGTACAAGCCTTCGAGCCTTAAGTACACGTTTTGTTTTTTTTTTTAATATAAAGACTCTTTCTAACCTGTATATCATAGACGAGGGATCCATCTTTATCGATGTACAGTACGGCCAGGCCCTGGGGGATGAGAGCGGCGGGCGGCCTCTCCGCCACCAGGGGTACGTGGAACACCTCGCAGGCGGCGCGCTGTCTCACGCTGCCAGAGATTCGTCTCTCCAGTGTGTCGACGGCCTCCACCGCCAGCAGCAGCCTCCCGCGCGACAGAGACCGCAGCTCGGCGGCAGAAACGGGCGTCGAGACTTCTAGAATATTTAACTCGTAGCCGGGCTTGCTCACTTTTTGAACCTGAAATTATTGACTTCTTAATCTCCTTAAACACACTAACATAGAGCAATCGTCTAACAGACACCTTACCTCATCTATGATCGTCTGATTTCTCTCCGGCAGGGTTAGTAGTACCCTCACAGACTGGTCCCTGGTCGCGGGCATGAACACGCCATTGTACACGATCGCCAGATGTAAGCTGGGAGCGGCTCCGGCGGCGCCGGTGACGATGGCGGTTCCTCCCCACCACCCCTCCTCTCCCCCCGCGCGGTACTCGTCGCACGGACCGCCGACGGAGGGCGGAGGAACGCGCTCCGGCTCGAGCAGCGATGTAAACATTTCTGTGGCTAACGCCGGATACCTGAGGAGAAGTGAGATGCTTTGCTGCACATACGTGAAAGTACTTTGTACTTACAATTAGGAATCTTTATAGCAAAGGTCGTGGAGAAAGAAATTGAAATACGGAATATTTTTATTATAAATTAAATACCTATACTTGGGACAACGCATAGGAGTCGTTTTATCCTCAAATCCCGTCTCATGAGAGTGTATTTCCGTTATTAGTTCCTAATGGCAACAAAATTCAAATTACATACAATGTGGTTACTTGACCAAAACCACAACAACGAATTTCAACAAATAATAAGTCAATCGTCCTTATACCTACGGAGGTTTTATGATGAGTGTATACATAGATGGAAGTAAGAGTTACCTTGACCACGGCTAATATGACAACGGTTACCATAGCAACGGTTACGATGACATCGGATGCTAAGGCAACAGTTATCATAGCAACGATTATCATGGCAACTAGAGTGTGGATGAGGTTGGGGGGGGGGGGGTGCAAAAAGATGAAATTATAAGATTAAAAATTGTCATAAATAAAGAATCACGGACGTAAAAATATAATTGAATTTGATATATATGAAGAATAAATAAATATTATTTAAAATATATATATATATATATATATATATATATATATATATATATTCTTAGTTATATGCTGTCAATACTGTCGTGGTGTACTGGGCCTACCGGGGATTCTGCAAAATATAAAATAGAAATATGACGTTATACCTTTGACAAGAGTTACATAATGTAATTGTTATATATTTTGGATTATACACACATATTTTTTATAATATCAATTTATCGTGTACGATACGCGCCCGGACTATTCAATAAGAAAATAATTATTGAAAGTAGTACCGATGGGATGTCGCAGTAAACATACGCGGAGGACTCCCGAGATGCAAATGGACCGTGCAAAGTAATGCATGCGACTGTGGCGCGGCGGAAACGTTACTTCATATAAACTTACATTACGCTTTATGAAAGCGCTCGTTTAGAATACACTTTACGATTATTTTCTTGGTTCTCTGCGGCGGCGCCCGACGCGCATATTAACGGACCTTCGGAACGATTTTAAATATACGCATATGAAATTTTCATTGCGTGCTTTACGAACTGACAATATTGCAACTATTGCTATAACGTCTTCATACAACGTACTGGAATGTTGTTACATTTATACCGACCTATTTATTCGACCACTGAGAGCGCTCTCCATGGAATTGTTGCGCTCGTCGCCCCAAATCAAAGCGACGTACAGGGAGCCCTCTCTCAGGATACGCTTGTACTCCCGGGGCACTCGCCGCCACACCCCGCACAACTGCAGACAAGGCATATCATTGAACGAACGAAAGAGAACTACTCGATGGAGATAATAAAGCGACGAGCTGCGTGCGATTTGATCTCACCTTATCAGTCTTTTCCTCGTAGGTCGCGTGAATGCCCGCGGCTCTTTTTATCGGATGCTCGAGTAGCATCCGACCGCCGCGGTCTAAAAAGGCCAAAGCGCGAGGTTGGACACCGACGGAGTTGCCCAGCAACACGGACCAGAATAAATGACGCCGACGGAAAGTAAACCTAGCGGTGGCGACCCCCGGGGCGACCGGCACACCCGTCATGTCATCGCGCCTGATGCACAGCGGCGACCGACCCGTCAATAGGGCTCCAAAATCTATAATAGAGAAAAGACGTTTTATTGAAGCTGTATCTACAAAATATTAACAGAGGATTGTGTATCCTTACGTCTCAAGCTCAGCTCCTCGTCTTCATTGTTGGTAATGATGGCTGTCGGGCTGTCCTCTTGGACGATATCGGGTGCTGTAATGGACACAAAACGTTAAAATTAGCTATTAGGATTACAATTACTTATTATTATTATACAGTTCAATGTTACACAAACGAATAGAAGCCAGAGGGATCAGAGGCCATATATATAACATATCCATCCATCCTTTCTCCTCTCGATTCAGATACATGAAAGCATGTCGATCAATTGGTCACAAGTGAGCTCCAGTGGGTGGGGGCCGCCGCGAGACCCCCGACCCTTCCATTGGGGTTGATTGGATCAAGTGTTATACTCTCGTCGGTCCCTAACGGGATCGGCGTCCTGACGTCGCCGGCATTTTGCATTGCTTCGTCGGATGATTGTCTTCGTTTAATATCTTTAACCTATATTTTGATAAAAAAGTTGATCGAGATCGATTCGGGATCCGAACATGAACCCTAGATTCCATGTCTGTATTCTGTGACGTGTTCGTGTACTCGTCTTTTATTTTCAGGGGAAATATAAAGTAGATTAGAAAGGCTTCAGTTTACGGAAATTTTCTTTAATAATTAATATTTGGATCTCAACATTAAAAGATAGATTTTTATACGTTTTATTAATAACAAAAACAAATTGAAGAGTAACAATTAAAACAACGGTAGGCGGCTAAAGAGATAATTTTACATACAACATTTCACCAGGTGATCTTAAAAGTAGTGCATTGCAAACTAACACACACCATACTTTATATATATATATATCAACACACATCCTTTGGTCAACTCGGAACACTCGGGACACTCGGGACGCTGCACCGACAGGTCGTGATAGCGAGTAAAGCAAGGAAACAGACACTCAGTTGGTTTTTGAAAGCGGCAAATGATTTATACTCAAGCTAATCTTTTCGATACTAGTATGGAATATCTCTAAGACGAAGGATACTATGTAAAGAGATCTAGTCTGAAATATACAAAATCAACAGAAAGTAATCTTTACCAGGGAAAAGTTCATGTATGGGTTGTTAGTAGGGTTGCCACCTTTTGTGCTTGTAATTAAAGTACATTTGTTATTAAAGTTTAGAAAAATAATATACTTCGTGTCAAGATAAAATAAATGTTTCGATGCTTAATTGCTCTCCGTGAATCGCACAGCATCTTAACAGAATATATTTAAATTAAAGCTTTGTAAGTGTAAATCAAGTTTTCTTAATGAAATCGACGATGTCGACCTTTCAATTTATTAACCTTTAAAAAATATTAGAAACATAATTAAGCACAGTTTCATTCGTCTCGTGTAAAATGGTCGCAGAACAGAACAGAAAAAATATCTTACAATACTCTATTATAAAGTACGGGTGACAACCCTGGCTGTTAGTAATAACTTTACCCTGGCAATGGCTCCTTCGCCTATTCATAAATGAATAAATTCTTTTTTACGACATTAAAAAAGCCTTAATAATGAAATGAAATGAACTAATATCTGAGATTTCATTATTGATGAATCAAATTAGAAGTCACTTTAGGGAGGTGATTACGTGTTCGAAGGCTTAAGATGTAAAGAATTTAGTACGAAGATATGCGAAAAAAATGTTCCTGAAAAACATTTGAAAAAAATCAGGATGGAGAGCGCGAAAAAAGTAATAGATAGATCATGTCGTACGATGTTAGCGAAATTTTAGCATATTAAAGCATTGAAGTTGTTTCTAAAGTCTTCTTTTAAAATTTACAAATTACGTTTTTGGCAAACAATTTGGAAGCCCTAGCAGATATTGCGACGAGCCGGGCCGAGTGCGTGCCCACAGGTTACGGCGTGATCTAGTGCAGCTCGGCGCCAGTGTTCATAATTCAATCTTAGAATTCATTTTATGCTCGAGACAGGCCTAAATTTATGGGCGGGTGGCGCCGGCGCCGGTGACGCGCGGCTCTCGATAACGTGGAAATGTAAGAAATACTTGAATTGAGATTTATATGTTTATAAAATATCTTACTTCTAATAAATATACATATAACGTTGTTCATTTATTTGTATTTATAAATCTTCACGTATATAATTCACGTTTCAACTGGATACTATTAATCGGTTGGTATTCGATGTATTACCAGTGGCGTTACTCATTTCCCCGTCTGTTACTTATTTTAAGCACTGCTTAAGATGCGAGCGACGACGAGCACCTTTGACTCGACCGAGCTCGGTGCGTGTGTGTGTGTACAGTGCACGCATTTACGCACACACACGATTGGAAAAATTTGTTAACGAACGGCGACTGAGTTTCACTCATTAAGTTCGTTTTAACGTAAATTTAAACTTTTGAAAGGATCCTTGAGATTCGAAACGTGCCGTGAGAGCGGAGGCGAGTTCATTTGAAGTCCAGTCGCGGGTTGTCTTTGGGCCTCTCCGACGCGCCGAGTTTTCCAATTGCGTGATGTAACGAGGCGCCGCCGTGCCGACGGCGCTCACGACACTTACGACCGTCGGTCCTTTAGTTTAGTGGAACGATTTAACAAACACCATCCAAACCACAGTTTAATAATCATTAATTTTTAAAGCAAAAACATTGGAACATCCTTTGTCATCCCAATAGAGCTCTTACATGGTAAATTCTATTTTGGTTCAGTCCAGTCCAGTCCGGTCTGGTCTGGTCTGGTCGAGCCATCTTATGATAAAATATGCGAAAGTAATTAAAACTATAGGAAAAACAAATAGGCGCAATACGGTTACTACACATCTAAGGTCTCTCCTGTCTCATCTCCTGAGCCGACTGCATGGTAATGAGGCTTTTAAGAGAGGATTACTATTAAAATACATACACGAGATTATTCAATCAAAACTTAATAAAATTGCTGCATAATTATCAGTAATGCTGATAATAATTTACTCCGCTTCCGCCCGTTCAGTATAAAATAATGTTTTGAGTTGAAAAAACTCTTCAGACAAATCACTACATACTGTGTGTATTGCATCAAACATTTTAAAACATTTGATTGATAATATTATGTTATAAGATATTCAACAGATTACACTATTAATGTAATATGTACATTTTTATACAGACTTTTTATTTATGATTTTGAGTGAAACACGTGCGGCAAGCAGTAGTTAAGTTTCGAGGTAATTTTTAGAGATTATGAACAAAAAAAATTAAGACATAGTCATTTAATTTTTCTATTATATTTAAAAATTCAATTTCAACTTGTACTCTAATATTCGATCACTTTTGTATTCGTAGATATCACATACAGCGTAGCGTACACGGAGCGGGGGTAGGGAACGCGGGGCTGGTTTTAACGGAGGTAAGAATTAACAAGCTTATTCCCGCCAAACGTGAAGTGTTAAAAATATGAGACTCTGTTTAGAAACCCTATATACACAGCCCAACGTGTCCTGATTTGTCAGATATCGGCCGGTCATCGCTAGTGATAGTTGTGCGCAGTGACCTCAGATTGACAGGTAAACGAACTTTTCGTACTTCGTAATAAATTGATTTGAGATTTATTTATTCGTTAAACTGAATTATAGTTAATCCTACATGCAACTCTATTTTATTCACATTAAAGCTGTATTATTTGTTTGTAATTATTTTGATTAGATTATTTTCTGCATTTTATGAAATATTAAAAGAGACCTTGAGGCTAAAATTAACAAAATGAGTGGGGTAAGTATTAACATGTCAATACTTACCTTATACTTATGTATGTGACATTAAGAGTGTTTGAATGAAAAATTAGAAAAGGAAGAGCACAAGGGGGTCCGCAATCAAGAAGTATTATATAGCTGGTCGCTGAGGAAGTTCTGATAAAAAACAGAAAATATAGAGATGTTGCTACCGAACACAACATTTGACATGTAACACTGTTCAAATACGTAAAGATAAAAAGGGAGGGAATTTCTATTGAAGTTATAAAAAACCGTCTTGTTTTCAATTCTGAGCAAGAAGCAATGATAGCAGATTATTTAATAAAATGTGCCAATATCTATTTCGGATTGCTACCTGATGATGTCAAAAAATTAGCTTACGAGCTTGCCATTCGATACAAGATAGAAAATAATCCAGAATCATGAAAAAGAGACGGAAAAGATGGCAAAGATTGGTTTTCAGGATTTATGAAGCGCAATTCTCTATTCGGACTTCAGAGGCTAGAGAGCTTAAGCAGGGCAACATCATTTAACCGTACTAATGTTCATTCATTTTTCGAAAAATATCGAGAAGTGCTTCAAAGATATAAGTTTCCTCCGAGTAGAATATGGAATGTAGACGAGACTGGAGTCACAACGGTGCAAAAACCTAAGAAAATGGTAGCTCAACGAGGTTCCGAGCAGGTAGGAGCAGTCACATCTGCTGAACGGGGTACTCTCATCACAATTGCGGCAGCGGTAAATGCTATTGGAAATTTTATACCATGTATGTTCATTTTTCCCCAGATCTGATATAGCAATTAATTTGTCCAAAATGGACCGCCTGAGTCCATAGATGCAGGCAATAATTCGGGGTGGATGATTGATAATGAATTTTCAAAATTTAATGTAGATTTAAAAAAATATACTATATACTTTCAGTTCCTATAATAAAAGGTACTGATTTATTAAACAATAAAACCATTTTCATTAATGTAAGCAACATTTTATTTAAGTATTTAATAGAATTTTAGTCCCTGTTAATAATTGCCCCTAACGTTAATACTTACCCCAGCTCTGTTAATATTTGCCCCAAATACGGGGTATATATTAACAAGTGACTTTTTTTGTTTTTATGGTTCTCTTACTGAAACTACTTAGTTAACTGTTGGTTTTAGTTAGTAATATCATAACTGAATAACCAAAGCATGTTTTCGATAAAAAATAAAACAAAAAAGTTAATTATTATTGAAAATATAGACCAAAATAAAAAAATTGTTAGTACCAGCCCCGCTCTCCCCTACTCTTCCATCTGCGGACTGCGAGTGAGTGTGATCGCTGTGTCTGTACTACGTCTACATCTATTTCTTATAATTCATGTATATACTATGTGTTATAATATTTCTAATAACTTTAAAAGCAGTATCATAGTTTATTTTATTTATACAATACATATATGATATAATTAAAGCATATAATATACCTTTAATATCGTCACCGTGATTATGTACACTCGACGCCGCCGCGGAGTTAAATAGTTAACTAATATAGTAACTTGTTTAAAGTGATAATTATAATATTATTTATTGTAATGATATTCATAATTAAATCGTAATTGAACTTAAGCCCGAGTACGTATCGAGGCACGTTCAATGTTTACAATATTTTTATCAGCTTACGCAAAATCAATTGATCCTCATCGAAGTGCTCGACCCAATTAGCACTCGACCTACATGTACGTGTGCGTGTACGTGTGCGTGTGCGTGTGCGTGTGCGTGTGCGTGTGCGTGTGCGTGTGCGTGTGCGTGTGCGTGTGCGTGTGCGTGTGCGTGTGCGTGTGCGTGTGCGTGTGCGTGTGCGTGTGCGTGTGCGTGTGCGTGTGCGTGTGCGTGTGCGTGTGCGTGCGTTTGCGTGTACGTGCACCGAACAAACTAGAAATAGCATTGCTACTGTTACTTACACTATTTACACTGTCATATCTCATATAAATAACATTTCAATGAATAGCTTCAATGAAGTACTTATTTTTTAATATTTATATAGCGCTTCAGTAATAAAAAACAGATTAAGATAATATATTACCGTCCTGAGAGAAATAAAATCTTTTCGATTACTGGTCCCCTTCCTGGTCGCGTTAAAAAGTAATATTGTAAATTTAGTTACACCTGTAGCGACGTGCAAAGGTACAATCTCACCTTCTCATCTCAGCACCCGGGTGCAGCGCAAAGTCTAATTGGCAATGGAGACCGACGGCGGACCGTCAGCGACTCGTCAGCACAACTCGGAGCACGACGCGCCCAGTGGGACGCCGAACTGCTGTTACGAGTACTAGTGCGACCGAGTTGTTCAAAATTGCTAATTTATAGTCATTCGTAATGATCGAGGCGAAGAATGTTTATAGCCGAGGCGCGGTCGTACTGTCGCCCGCATAGCTGTCGCGCTACGAACGTGCGGCGAGCGTTGGCTCGGACTCAATGCACATTTCCATAAAATATAATTTAATCTCGACAGTCGCCTGATGTACCGATGTTAATGTTTCCGCTATCTATATTCATATTTTCAACGAATCGCAGAATTAATGCTATTTTATGTAACGGATTAAGGAGGCTTTTATGAAATAAAAATTGTCGCTCGCCCGTCGAATCGCAAGCCAAGTTTGTACAACACCAAATTCGAAACATTGCGTACAAGCTTAAATGGACCGATACGTATTTTGGAAATATGATACCGGGGAGAATTGTTGCTTTACCGCAGGATTTTCCATGTACGGAGTCGAGGAACGATCCATTGTACCGGCCGCGGTACTTCAGCGGCGGCCTGTGTGGAGCCGTTTACGGAGGATCACTTAACCAAAAAAGTATACCGGCGGTCCGCTCGCGAGCTGTTAACGAGACGGCCAACACTCGGAGACGCGGTGATTTGCATTTAGCGCCTCCCGGCTTCGCCTACCCGGTACTCTGGAATGTCTCCCGTCGCCTGCAGTGTTCAAGCAACTTGGAATTAAACGTCATATATGGAATTGATTAATATAATTTCAAATGCTATTTAATAAATTTTATTTTCTTTATATAATAATATGAATCACTTGAAGAGTATGCGCGTAATATGTAACTTCTGTATTCCACGCGGACGGAGTCGCTAGCAAAAGCTAGTTAATAAGTTATAAAAAATAATTTAAACTATTATCACTCTACAGTACACGAGTATTAATTGTCCAAATAATTCTTCATATGCGACGGCCTCGTCGGCAATGACCGGCACGACCACACTCATTAGACACTCAAGACTGACGCCGATCTCGAGCATTGCTCACTAAACATATTTTTAGCTTAATATACTTCACTGTTCGAAAATAATTAATTATCATCAAATTATTCATCTCGCACAAGTCAGCAAACATCGAACGGCGCAAACAATTTACGTTTTAGGTTAACGCGCATGAAATGATGTTTATTTTTGAGAGAACAAACATCAATTAGTGTGACAGAGTGCCTATATTAGTAACCCGAACCGAGCGAGCGAGCGAGGCCGAGTGAAGCGCCATTATACGATCTATGGAATTCACAAGATTAGTACAGGTAAATAGACCCGGCCGGCGATGGAGATCTCCATGTCGCCTCTATATTGATATTGAATTAATTGACATCTGTGTAAATATTACTTTTGGGACGGAGTAAAATTGAAACTAAAGTTAGAACTCTGAACCAATTTGCATTTTTCAAATAATACTTTGAAACTATATGAAACTATATTTATAGAAACAAAATCTATATAAGAATAAAACACTTGTTTCTATAGAAATGTAAATTTAAAAGTTAAATGTAATCCATTAAATACCTATTTAAATTGATAAAAATTGATGAAAGTGCACCATTATACTAGAATATTAAACAATATCAGATCGGTTCAGGTGGAGACGCAGGTGACGTTCATAATCCGAGCCATCGAACCCTGATTAAGCCCGACTTTTTAATTCCCTATAAAATATTGACTGAAATTTAAACCTGCAACATATGCGAGAATCAATTGCCTCTCGAATAATATATAAAATGGTGTGAACGAGGGCTATCGGCGAGCGACATATCAAACTACGTACAGTCTATCTAAGAAGGCAACAAATTATACGATTCGAGCGAGCGAGATTAGGTTTTATACTATAGACTTAAGGTCTCTTCTTCTGTGACGTAGTTTCTGCAATGTATCGTTTAGCGCGGAGTTAATTGCGATCGAACTGCGAGGACGCGCCGACAGATCAAAGACGATCCGTTCTGAATACGCAATTCACTCCGAGCTCATCTAGAATTACAAATCCGTTTGTAGATTGGAGTATCGGACGTCGGGCGCCACTCGTCAGTACTTGGCCCAATTGAGGAAGACAATAGGGGCCCCATTCCGATGCAGCGTGTACCAGAATTGAGCTCCAAAATACAAAACGACCACTCATTTTTAAGTTTCCAAAGGTCAGAGTTAGATTGGATGATTTTTAAGGAATATAAATAAAATAATATAATTCATTAAAATTAAAAATTCTTTCTTTCCCTAAACATGACAGTCTCCAGCATACGTTTTGGCGTATTTTGTACCCGGATACGATATTAATGATAAGAGAACAGTAATTATAAGCAAACGCATGCAACAACACGGCGTGCAGTAAGCAATGTCATTTAGATTAACTACGGTTTAATTTAGAGGTGTGTGCAAAAGGCGAAGTGATTCAGAATGCTTTCCGCCAAATGGTCACCCATCAATGGAAAGAAGGCACTAAAATTCCTTTACCTCGCGCGTATATAACAGAAAAGCTGTCAACTCAGATTTTCTTCATCATTATATATTTATAATCGTAATGGAAAACCATTTATTACATGTAGTAATAAATATATATAAAGTCTTAAATCATAGATTGGTAATCAATATATTAAGTGATGATTGCAAGAATTGCTATAAAATTAAATTAATTATATTCTACGAGCGGTGGTTAAATAGTACTCATCATCGACATCATCGACATCACTGTCGTTAACAGATCAATGAATCCGATCCAACGCTCTCTACTTAATGAAACAAAATAAATAACATTTTAACATTACGATAATTGTTATAAATCACATCTGTTGAACATTTCAAAGTTTACAGTTAAAACTTAAGAGCAAGGTTTACGGCGCTATCGGAGATGTTTCGTAATCGCTAAATGTCAATTAAACACGTTACCCGCTATTGACATTTGTCGGTATAGCGCTCCGCGATAAGGTGGTGCCGATGACGATTAACAATTACACGGGGAGGAATGAAGGTAAATATTGTAAGTGGTGTGATACATGCGTGTACGATCAATAAATTCTCGAGGTCTGTTGTGGTTTCGAGGTACAGAGCTAATCCCGTGTTCGGGTCGTATAAAAATGAATGTAATATGTTATTAGAGACGTAATGTTCTAAATAAAGAAAAGGTCAGTCGACATGAAGCGCGCCGCCGAGACGGGACAATGATTACAATGCAAACTAATAACGCCATTGTTCTGCGATGACGATTCATTCAGTACTACTAAACAATACGGGCTCTTGTATTTTTGTAAATGTAACCCAATATTAAGCATCGCGCGGCGAGGTTGGAGTGTAAACTGAGTCTGCAACTCTAACTGTAACAGATCGGTTAACTATTTAACCACGACTTCCTTTTATCAATTAAGCGCTCACGACTTACCAATTTAGTTTAACAATAATTCCACTTTAAGAACACCTCGCTCACGACGGCACCCGGCACCCGCGGTGCACTCCCGCGCCGGCCCGGTGCGTGGAATATTTGTTCACCGCCACTACCGAGAAGTGATCGCCGCAGTGTTGTTCACGATCGGGATGAAACAACACTTGAACGTGTTTGTGGAATAAATAATAACATACATACACATACATTTAATGCACCCCGGGATCGAGCCTCGAGCTGTTACAGTTTAGTCACAAGTGTCAGTTGAATAATATATTAGTTTGCTCTCGGTATACGCTTTTACACCAATTCGGATAGTAAAATATCATTGGTATTGCAATGGTGAATCATTTTCAAATTGTATTATATGAAGAATGAGGTCTTGAAAACTTTAATTAAATTGAAAGTCATGTAAATATTTAGTCATCCGACGTCAGTGGGCTGCAAGACAACCTTGATCTTGGCATCGACCAAATCAATAAGAATAATAGAGATCAAACTGCGATTTGAATGAACGGCGGCCCCTGTGAGGGGCCATGTGGCGCCACGTGGCGTGCGGCATCGCCGGCGCCGGGCCCACCACGATCAGATACCACGGGCCGATCCCATCCCCGACCTTCACACGAGTCATGCCTTCCCAGCGCTACGCGCGCTACTTAAGCAGTACACGGATAAATATAAGAGGTAAATGTAATGTAATAATCTATTACCTCAATATCATTTTCCTTATTTTATTTGCGACATCAGTAACTTCTCCGGAGCAGATAAAAAGTACACGATGTAGTTGTATTTATCAATTACAGAGATTTATTTATTGAAGTTCGATAACAGTAGTCGTCCGTGGCAAAACATATTTACGTGCAAATGTGAGTGTCGTATTTACATCGAGAAATGATATTAAATCATAAGCAACTGCGTCTGTCTGTATGTAGTAGTGTCCGTAATAATTGTAATACGCCGCACCGGAGTATCAGATATATAGATAATATAGTATCAGTCAAATGATGTAATGGAGGAGCAAACCATAACTAATTCTATTTAAAATGATATAATGTTAGACGTCGGTATCGCGAGGGTCGGAGGTCGCCGCGATGGCAACACTAAATTGATTAGCATTATTAATTATCGTATTTATTTGCAAGTTAGTATTCTAGCGTCGTAAACATTATAATGTTTACAGCTCCAATAACTATTGATGCCCGCTAGTTGTGTATATAAATGAAAATCAATTATCGCGCGTGTGAGGTGAGGTGATGATCGCTCCACTCGAACGCGGTTCCACCGATCGAGATGATTATTGTTGTTAGTGAGTGTCGCGGTAAGGTTAGTACGAAAAAATATTTCAGGAAAATCTACAGGAACAAACAAAAAAAAATCCGGTACTTTGACATATATTGATCCTCAAGATGTCAGTCCTACTGTTTTGATCTATACATATATATAAAAAAGAAGTGTCCGATTGTTATTCCAAATTAACAGCTTTTGTTAGATGCATATGAAAGTATATATGGTACTTACATAAAAAAAAATCTGAAACGGCTGGAACGATTTTAACAGGATTTTCACTAGTGGATAGATGATTTTATGAGGATTAACTAATTAACCAAGGATACGTTTATAAAAAAAAATATATGCTGCGGGGACGAAGTTGTGAACGCAGGTAGTAATAAATAATTTTCTTATCAACATTTGTTGGACTTTGATTTGGTTGAATTCATACAAATTCAAGGAAAGATTTGATTAGATGAATCCAATATCGACGAACTGAGCGATGGAGACGTCTTATAAAGTTAACATCAGTATTGTTCAGTGATCGCACTTCTTTTATAATTTGAACTAGTTGAAGCGGCGCGAAGTCGGGAGCGGCGGCTAGTATACAAATCAAAATACTTATTTTATTACAGCAATTAAATCGTATATCAGTGTCTAATATAATGAATTATTCAGAGCGCTCGGTGACGATCGGCTAAAGTATAAACAATAACATTAACACAATTAAATTAATTATGAAAGTGCCTCTCCGTGGCATCTCTTATAAATACAAAATAACAAATTAATTAAACAGAAAGAGTAGTATTTTTATGAGCCTTTAATACAAGTTTTCACACACGGAGCAGGATACCACATCTCCTGCCCAACTCCAAAGACAGATAAAAATAAAATGACATCATATAAAAAATAAATGTTATAGTCGACGTTAATCTTAAAACGTGTTGCACGTAAACGTATTTACACAAAATTATGATATATTTATCAAAGCTTTCATTCGCCTCGTGATGAACCTCTCGTCGAGTGTCCGAGGAGCGCGTGGAGCGCTGCGCGTGTTTACGTTCCTTTCAACGCCGCCCCGCACTCGGCGGCCCGCCGTAAACACGCGCCGTTTACATGAATCGCTAATTTTATTATGAACCTTCCTAGCTAAGGTAAATATCGGAGCAGTAAAATCCTTTTGTTTTCCTAATTGGCCCTGCGGCATAAACGTACATTTCTTATATGGGTTTAAACGAATTAAAATGTACGTATCCACAATCTCCACAATAACATTGCGTATAGTATGTATCTGCTTAAGGATTCACTCGCACTTAATATGCATATAAGATTGTATTTGAAGAGCGAGTAAACAAAAAATAAAGATTTAAATTCCAGAGATATTTGTAATGGTAGTGTATTTTGAAATAGTAGATGCGGCGGTGAGTCAGAGAGCTTCCCGTGCGCTCTCATCGGCTCCAGTGTAAGTGATCGCTCGTTAATTCCATCGGTACATTTCCATCTATATGATATTTACACGGAGGCGCGACTCGCCATATTTAAGAACTTTTAACAAAGCAATATATTCCGGAGGCGTCGGTCGACGCTCATGAATTATTACAGTTCTAAAAGGACGGGGTCCATTCGCATTCAAGGCAGAAGAGCAGAAAACAGCGAGCTGGCCGGCGTCCGTCACAAAGTAGCGGGCGGACGGGTGAGTGAGTGAGTGCAGGCGCCGCGTTTCCGTGAACAATGGCGCGGCGCGCTGCGCTGTCGCCCGTCTGTACGACTGCGGCGATTATGACGCCCTCTTTGTTAATTGCCTGATAATTTATCTGTTGCATAACACTTCACTAAACCTACATCTTGCATCTTATCTTTCATTCTTGCTTTCTTTAGATATATTCCTTACTCTTTCTCGCTTGCATTCTTGAGTCCGTATTTTAGATTATGTATATTTTTTGATTCCAAAGACAGAAATTTATGTTTAGATTTAACTTTTTTTTGTACATTATTCTTACCAGTCGACGCAAAATTATAAAAACAATCTCAAATATCTCAAGGTGCAATCCAGTGTATTGTTTGTGAATACAAGAGATACTGTTATCTGGCGCTAACTAGTATCGGATCTTAGTTTATGTGTTTAGTTATTAATTGCAGCGAGACTAAATAATGTCACTCTGCAGTGCTGGGGTCAGGCGTCGAACAGATCCCGGGCCCCGCGATAACCCGCCTGCGACGAAGACGTCACTGATACCAGATGTCAATTATTTATGCATTACTATTAATAAACCATTTTTAATTCGTTTTACACACACAGATTATCTTCATCCATTCATTTAAGAGATCTCGTGTTAGAAAAGGTAAGATATTCAGAACAATATTTTGGAAAATAAAAATCAATAAATGAAAAACTATCGGTTGGTGGATATCGATGGCATAAGAAGGTAAAAGGTTTAAGCTATCGTGAAACTGGTCGACAGATGTGTTCTTCAAATGGACATCTGTCGCGCAGCAGCTAAAGCAGCTAAAGGTGCTACCGGTAGTACACATTCAGGCGCCGGCGCCAGTCTACTTTCCAAATAGCCTCGCGTCTCGGCTGTGACCTTTTAAGCGCGACTCGCCTTACGGACCGACTCCACTCCTAGTTTCATACATTCTGACGACACCATTTTAATCGATCGAATTATATTCGCTTTACATGTCGGATATCCAAATACGTGCGGGAAGCAATTGCACAAGGTGTGACTGGATTTAATTAATAGTATTTCAATTACTGGAGTAGCTAAAGGTGTAGTTTTTATTTGATTCGTTTCTCTTTACGAAACATCCAATTATTATATTTATTTTTGAGTTCATACAAAAATAGTAAGCCATTTACATATTTTGATATTTAAATACAAGGTATTTATTAAATATTATTTATTCCAACGTTGGCACCGCTTCAAATGGCCGTACCAACGTTACACGATAAAGGCGCACGCCTTCTGCACGCTCGCGAGTTGGCAATAAAGTACTATTCGAAGTTGTGATTAAATAGAACAGTTATATTAAGAACGCGATACTAATACTATATCAAATTTAATACCTATAGCGCGCAAAGATAACGATAATGGTTCGTCGACATGAGTAAGTAGCGCCGGGCGGCGGTCGCACTGCGGACATCTCGCGCCAACCCGAGTAGTGCGCAATTACTACTCAACACTACTCAATACTACTCAATACTACTCCGACGCATTTCGACACCACTGACTGAATGATTCAAAATCCACTTGGAATAAATGTACGACACAGTTCAATAAATAAATATTGAAAAAGGTAAAAGCTGCAAGAACAGCACACTTAAGAACATGGAACCTAATACATATTTATTATTTACCCTCCTTGTGCAGTCACGGCTCGTACCCCGGACTTGTATATCTCCATTTAGAGACAATGCGAGAAAATCTAGAAACACATTACTGGGAATTTACAAATGCCGAACTCGACTTAAATAATCTATTATATTATTATACTTATAACAATGTTACACTCTGTCGCGGCGGAGCGGGCTCGTGGCGACGCTGTGAATTTTAATTCCACAAAATCCATTATAATTCTTTTAGCTCAGTGTCAAAAACCATTAATGCCACTTTTTATGCGTCGTCACAATAGTGCGGATAATGAATCCTTCCATTTCGGTCCGACTATTCATCATTTAGAGTATTATACGCTGATGTGTTTGCATTTTTAAGTTAACTCTCAACATTTAAAATAGTCGGGTTCGAAAATTGAAATGAAAAGCTAAATGTATATTATTTATTATGATGGCCGGCCGTGCCTTCGGGTGCAGTCGGTTCCCGAGGCGGCGTCGTGAAGGTGATATAAAATCAATCGCGCAGTCCAACGCGCCGGCGCCGGCCGGCCTTTATATTGTCACACTTGTCAACGACTACAATTATATATACTTATCATAGAGTCCTAAATACTGATCGCGTTTTCGTATTTGCGAGACCTCAATAACATTATTTATGTCTCAGTTAGGCAAGGCGCTTATATTAAAGCGCGAGTTACGATCCCATTAACACAATTGAAGTTATTTATATTATATGTGATTACTGAAATGTGTACGTAACAAAACGTTACGATTTACTTAAAGAGTTAGACATTGGCTGTTACACCGACGATTAGTTCGAAGGTCGTTCTTTTCGACCCGACCGTCCCCGGCGGCGGCGACGGCGGCGACGGCGCGTCCGAGCGTCGCGACGACGCCTGCGCTTAGCGCTAGTGCGACCTATCTACTCTATTTACGTGAGGACATTTTGTTTTAATATTTTTATTACAAATTGCTACAATCGGACGACACAGTACTTAGCGTCTCCAATATGTTCTTTGTGGCCCTTACATTGGGCCGCGACCACTTTTATTACACAAAGAAACAAAATAAAAATATGTATTTTATACTTCTTCTTCTTCTTTGAAATTGTGTATTAATAACCAATAATTTTTTTTTATTGAAAAAAAAGATTTAATTTTATAAAAGCACTCGTAGGCGTAGTAGGTAGTACCTACTGCTCTTACTGAAGGATAATAATCCGGATAGCGGATATGGGAGAGCGGTAGTAGACTATTATATAGTAGTGCAACAAAACAATTTATACAATGCGATTATAATATAATATGTATGAGGGTTTTAAATGTTTATAATTACATATCTTCATGGCTACGAATTGTCCAACAATACATTAAAGTTGTAGCGATATATTCAAATGCTATTTAACATAAAACATGACCTGCTTTGATCTAGAGATTAATGTTTGAGGTAAATCAGAATAATCGCGGCGCCAGGGCGCCGGCTCACGTGCGACTCCTTACTCGGGACGAGATTGTCACAGACGCGCAGTCCTCCTCCCGTACCACCCCACCTACCATTACAATCAGTAACCGCATGTAAATTTGGTTATTTAGACTTAAATTATCTCGCGTCAGTTTGAACCTACACAATATCTAATCTTTTAGATTAATAAAAATCTCAACACTACAGAAGCGATTCAAAATACATCAAAGCAAATTTTCAGTGGCATCTTTAAAAAGAGCGCAAACAGAATGACGTAAAGGAATGCAATGCAAGAGGGACACCGTTCACATGAAAATAAAACTTCGATTGCAGGATCGGCGCGCACAAAACAAATTCCTCGGAGGCACACGCAGCACACTGAATTAGATGCACTCCTGATCGACCGCTCGCTCGACTCGCGTCCACTGGGCTGTGATAACTCCTAAGCCGCTCCGACTAACATTACCGCCTTTAACGCCGTAACTTACTCCTCAAGCCTCGATCTATAAATTTAACCAGAGTGTTCTACGTCTTTTTATATAATGAAAACCATTAATTACCAAGAGTGTAATGAATGTGTTCGCACGAACGTCGCCATTAGAAGCCCACTGAGGCATGAAAATAACTACAATTTTTATTACATTAACACCTGGCAGAGTTTCAATTAAAAGTTATGGTTTAACTATCTCTCCCGCTGCACGGTGAGACCACAGACGGAAGCCGGCGGCAATCCGCCAGGTATACTTCTCTCCAGGGGAATAAATCCGATTTGATACATTTTATTGTTTTCGGTACTATATCGAGGCAGCAAACAAATTAAACGAAGCAAACTCAGTTAATATTCGTTGCCTTTCAATCAACCCGACCAGTAAAAAGTGACGTACGTGTCTATCTATTTAGACAATAAATTTAAAGGATAAGCACAATTACAGGCTTAATGAAATTCAATTGTTTTGTCTGCGGAATTCAATGTTAACAACCTTTATCAATTTTAAATTAATTTATATCGCTCTCGCAACATAAGCGAAACGAATTTAGGACGCGCTCTCGAGCGATCAATTAACGAGACGGCGAACGACGAGCCGCATTTACGAATTCAAAACGGTGGAGATTTTAGCGACCGTAAGAAAACGTCATCGAGATGCGAAAATGCTCTCGTCCGTTGACTCGTGCGATATTTGTTCGCAAAAAATGCGTGTCGTAAGTCGCGCTCGGTGAACAGCTCGGTGGACAGGCCCGCAGACGGCGTCGCGGCGGCGGGTCGATAGCCGCGCCCGGAATAACATCCACCACCAGCTATATTTGCAGCGGCGCGGGGGAGGGGAGGGGGGAGCGTCCTGCATCGCCGGTGCATCTGAGTAATGCCATTGTAATGCTCCGGATATATCCCGCGGGCGGCAGACGCGACGTCGGCGGCGTCCAGCCCGACCCGACCCGACCGAGCAGCTCTCCAGGTTTCCTTCGGTGAATCATTATCGCTCTTAGCGCGAGGAATTTCGTATTTTAATTAATGGCATATGTTTTCTCAGTTCGTTATCGGCATTGTAATTGTGCATTACGAATTAGCGTCGGCGGGAATGATTATCCAGATCGAATGCGGGCACGCAGGCGAGTGCCGGCCGTGGGAGCGGCGCGCCCCTCGCGTCGGGTCATTTGTCATCGCCGGTCCTGTCACTTCACGTGTACGCATGCTTTCTCACATTTGCAATTACCTTTTAAGTCGACAATTCGCCGATTCAAAAGAAACACGCAACGCGATGATAAACGACGACCATCAAATCGCATTACGCGTTCAGATTATAATTTACACAATAAACACGTTAATTAATCATTAATAATATGAGGAATGTCAATATTTTTAATTATAATAAGATTAGTCATAATTAAATACATAATCGGTATATTTTATTACGTTAATAGTATTTTGATAAAATTCCATCGCAGTATCAGATTACAAAAAAGTATCAAGACGTACAAAAATGGCATATTAATGAACAAGACACGCTCGTAGTAACATTTCGTCCACACTCGTCCATGTGCGGAGTTGTCGGACAGATGGCCCACCACCGTGAGTCACCAACCTGCCACCAAATACATTTTTGTATCGAATTAAATTAATAATATATCCGTAAATCACCGAGTCGTCCTTAATGACTCTCTTATTGTGATGACGCTTGTACCTCAACTGTAATGCTTTCATTATTTACTGAATCTTAACGGTCACCTCTGTGTTAAGCTTTCTAACAATATTTAAGTTTAAACATGGCTGAGGTCTGATCTTTTTGACATTAAGATTCCTAAACATGGTAAGTTGGAGAAAGCAGAGATAAAACAAACACAGAACACGGTTGGAGATAGTACCGAGGCATGCTCGAGGAACATTGCGCTAACAAAAGGAGAAATCTAACGGACTTCTAGACGCCGGCCACAGTTCCGGCTCAGGAACATTCTCGAGCTAGCGACGGACGATGGCAACTTGGAAATATATATAGTGGCCTGGCTGGTGACATCACCAATTAAAAAAATAATTGACTCGACATCATCTCGATGGACACACACACACACACATTCCCCAGAGACCGCAAGTTTACTCACTGACTCAAAAATGTTATAATCCAAAATTATAGTCTAGTTTCATTTGAAAACGACCAAATATTCTGGTTACAATCTTAGAAAGGAAGGACTCATATTAAAATTATTAGTTGATATTTTTAATGTTTTCATGTGAACATCTGCTTTATCTAATACTTATACACTATAATTAATTATCGTCCATAAATCATAGCGTGTGATTCAAAATGTCTACGTGACGATGCACAAGTTTATAAATCGATTTGCGCCAAAGTAAATAATTACTAAGACGTTTCGCGTACGTCTTGAAGTAATCAAAAACAATAAGCTCCAACTGCATCATGTGATCTTTGACCTTCGCGGGCGGGAGTCGGGACGCTCGCGGCGGAGGTTACGCGTGTTTCGTTATAGTACTTAGTTTTCATATTCTGGAAGTTTTTGTCAGAATAATAACCTTATGTATATAATTCTCTAAGCAGTAAACTGAAGACCGATAGAAGCGTGTTAGCATAAGTAAATGTAGTAAATAAAAAAGTAAGTTTACTGTTACAGTCCACATGGTGTCCTGTCTAGCGAGTGCCGCGGAGGTGATATCAGTCATTAACATCGCGGCGCTCTGCGATCTCGGATACATTTCATTACGGCCGCGCGGACACGCGGGAGGAATATCACTTATTACATCTAATATTATTATTATAACACTATTTACTTACTTTGAAACTATATACTGAAGTTTGTTTCTAAAAGGATTGATGGATGAAGTAACATGTGTAGAATATTCGAATCATACTTACAGTTGAGGTCTCCGGGGCAGGTCTTGCAGCACCTCCCCGGGAGCAGAGTGGGAGTGTCGCAGGAGGGCTCCGGACACTCGCTCTTGATATTCCGACACTGCACCTTGGCGACCACTCGACGCTTCTTTTGCACCTACAATCATTACTTAATGTAAGATAAAACACCTGTTTTTATTCTGTAATTTTTTACAAATATTATTGGTAATGAAAAATGTTTTTTCGTACCTCTAAAAGTCGATCAGTTATAACTTTACTCGTATGTTGAAGCAGAAAGTCCCTTACTCACCGGTATACACTCACATTTGATGCAGTACATCACACCGAACGGGGGCCCGAGGTCGGCGAACCACGTGGACCCCAACTCTTTAGCTTGTTTACCGAACTGGCATTCTGTAACAATCACACAATCCCTTCAAACCGATGAGATAATCTCCTCATAGAGCCGTACAGAGACAAACAGTTTACGTACTACGTGACGCCTTTATTAATAACTTGATAGAAATAAGGAACTAATTAAAAGCTCACACCTAAGTTACGACTAAATGTAATTGCAGTTTTTATGTTTTGTCAGATGAAGTACGTTTTGAGAGCTCGACGCAAGAGTAGTGATGAACTTTACAGCAAATAAACTGTAATTGGAAATAAAATTGAGCATTGTCAAGTGATTGCCATTTCGACGCAACGTTTTGTCGTATTGTTTCTAAAGATCTATAAAACAATCGCACTGTGGAAAGTTCTGTCCGTCGTTGTGTCATTTTAGTGTCCGAGGAGCGGCGGGGCGCGACCTGCGCGCGGATACCTTCGCTCTCACGAGCCGATATCGGGGCGAGCGGCTCGAGCGGCTCGAGAGCGCAGAGCTATCCGAGCGATGATAAATGTATCACGATCTTTTACAATTGTTTTAACGGTCGGAAGTTTTATTAATTAATCTAAAGGCGCGGTCACGATTCAAAATGCCACTTTAAATTATCATTAATTCCACACAAACGCTATAAATTCGCCAAGCTTATCTTTTATTTAACAGATCTTAGATTGTATTTGAAAACGGCGGGACCTAAATCAAAACGGATTTGACTTATCCGAATTCAAATCCTTGTTAATTTAGTGTTTTCTTGTATGATTTATACCTTGAAGTGAGAGACGACGGGCGCGTCGCGAGAGCTCTTTGATAAAAACACTAAAATAAGACAACATTTAATTTTGTATTTAGCGACGCGCCGCCACAGATACGACTGTATTTTTTAACCGCGTCAAGAAACACACTCAAGGATTCTTCATTTATTTATTCTTCAAACTCTTTGTATTTAAGTAGATTCACGATTTAAGTCCCTCCGAATGATCCGTTCATATTGGTAACATATAAAAATATATTAATTAATTTATATTATAAATACAGGATATAAATATTGCTCGTGTATTTTTTAAATTACTAAATACATAATTACGAAGCTACTTAAGAATTAATATTTGACCTCCGGAATATTTTAAGGCCCATTAGCCGCTCAATTAATTACTCAACATGTAAATATCGTAAAACGAAATCGATAGTGGCTTTGACAAGTCAATATACCTTTTTATAAATTGAGACGCATCTCTATTGGTTTATCGACATATTAAATAATAACTGCGAGTTAATTACACAGATTTTAAATTAACCTTTTTAAATATCTATAAATGACAAAATAAGTATTATTGACACGATGTCCACGATATTTTAAGAATTTTGTAGCACCTTAAGAGAGGAGATTAGTTAATCTTATTAAAGCTATATATTTTTTTATTTTGACAAATAAAACTCCCAGTCGAATGTATAAAAATGTAACCGACTCCACCGCAGTTAACAAGAACCATTTACATGCCGCAGACCTGACGACATCTAAAAATAAAAGTGCAGGTTACATTAAGCTTTGAATGTGGACGAGCCGATGACGACCGGAGAGCTCTACTAGCTCTACTAGCTCTAACCAAACAAAACAACACAACATTTATATATTACATTATATATTCACAAAAATATTGAACACAATTCAATCATGAATAATTCATGTTTTGATGAAGGTTAAAATATAAACCCTAATAATTAAAATATATATTAATTGCTATTCGGATGTATAAGAGTGTATATATATGTATATGGGCAATGTATATATATATGTATATGTAAATATTTCATTAAAGTGGAGTCCGGTGCGAGCGGATGCTGTGAGGAGATTGATCCTAATGTCTATCAATTCAACACTTATTTTATTACTTTTTAGACATGATTCTTCGGTATCCGCGTTTTAAATGAGGATGGAGGGTGCGGCGCCTGGATAAGGATGCGACAATCACTTGTCGTGTCACTGTCGTGTCGCTTTACGGCCACACGGCCACACGGCCACTCACTAACCTACGATTATCCTCTACATATAATAGCTGTATGAATAAACTTTCTTCTACTTTTATGTTTAAGGATAAGGAAAACATTCTTTACGTCGTAGTTATTATAATTATTATTAGTTTAGATTATCGCTATGTAGTAAGAATATCCTATTTCTCCTCTCTCGCTCCAATAGTACGGTAGAAGAAACTGTCAAAACTTGAATTGAATATTTTTAGTGAGTGTCATAAGAGCAAAAGCAAAGGTTTAAGTAGAGTTAATCCGCTCCCCGGTGAAGTGATGGAGACGGCTGGGCACATGACCGAGCGAGTCGCGCGTAACCTTCTGCCGTGTTCTCGGTAGCGTTGGCGCGCGGCCAGCGGCGGTGATGAAGTATTGGCGTCGCCGTCTGACGCTCCTCTCGCGATCTGTTTATGGACATTTGTACCCGATATACGTGCACTTGTTTATTTTAAATAAGCCCAATATCTATAAATTTGTCAAGATCAACGAGAAAATATTCACTTTATACGTCTGCGGTAATAATATACATGATTTAATGCAGCTAAATTTATTTGATATTCAAGTGTTGGTCGCGAGGCGCGCAATAAGTTACTATAGATGGAACCGGGTACCATTTGTAACCTCTGAGGCGTGTTCTCCTCGCGAGGTCCGCTCCGTTGTCGTGTTATAAATTACTATTAGTATGACTTACATGTTAAACAAGCAAAGAGACGCGACCGGATCATCGAAGCGTGTTCGAGTCGCTTCAATAAATCCCGTATAGAAAAGGGCCGGCGTCCTCGCCGTAGTTCTGAGGACGGATTAACTATGAAAAGGATATTTTAATATTTTAATTCCATGGGTAGTGCGACGACATTTCATTTTTTGACAACATAGATTTTCTTAATATATTTTTGGAAATTTCTGTGAATTTTTTTAACCAAATATTTTCTGTATTTTCTTATACAATCATAAAAGAAAGGTGTCCGAATAAGTAAATAAAATATATGCTGTAAAGTCCACTAGACCACTTTCGTCAGCAGTGGTTTTAAATTTAAATAGTTCGTTCGACAGGGTCGATCGTGTTAGGTAGATTCCCGTCCCGCGATTCTCGATATGCAATATGCGAAGGTAACAATGATTAGAATGAATGATTTACTTTAAGTATGGGGAGGGGGGTCGGATCGACAAAGAATAATTAGCCAGCAGTATTCTACTAGTCATTACGAGTCTTATGACGGGTAACTTGGCATATATTGGGTGAGGGGGGAACCACCCCACACCCCTATCTCCTAAACGGGGAGTCGCATCAAAAATATTTTCCGACAAAAAAGTTTCCTCTTTTAATTTGTTAATTTTCTAAGATTTTTCCGACGCTAAAATTATGCCTCCTGTGACTTTTCGGTTTTTAACTTTCAACCCCCCCAGCCCCCCAACACCCCGACCGATTTCCCCCGTTCAAGAACTTAACCTTATTTTGTCCTTAAGAATGTGTATACCGGGTTTGAAAATCCTCCGTCAATATTTGCGACCTGTAGCGTGTCCCAAAGAATTGCACTTTCACCCCCCCTCCCAGCCACCCCTTTCACTTTATCCAAAAAAACGAGATGTTACGTTTGTCCTACTAATTTATCCTATCGACCTGTGAATTCAGATTTCGCCTACGATGAATTTGGACTGATGGATCATATATATATATATATATATATATATATATATATATATATATATATAAAAGGATATATAATTATTTTTTTTCGACGGATTCTCAATCTCCAGTTCATAAACGGCGTAGCGCCCCTACTCTGGGGTCTAGGTCCCGTCATCGCATCGATTGCAATAGGTAGATTCATCTATGGAATACTAAAATAGGCCATACCTAAAATAGGCCATAGCATAAAATTCACAATTGCTTGTCTGTAGAGAGAACAGTACCAAGTTCGGCGTTTCTTTGTACGAACACGGATACAATGGCGTTAACTCCGCGAGCGCCGATCGACACCTGCTGAGGATACTCGATACCTCGCCGTACGCGACACCGCAGGCGACCGACACCTGAGGTCAATCCCGCTCTTGCACTAAACGAATAAACCTAGCTGACCTGTTGTGTATATGGAATATTTGACATTGGATTGATCGTTCATTCAGTTTATTTAGCGACTAGCTTTTTCTCGTGACTCCGCTCGTACGTAGTTCGACTTTTATTGGTAAGTACTCTTTTTAATATTTTAAGTTACTTTATTGGTGTAATTATCTTTATTCTCACTCCGTCCTCAACCAAGGGCGATCGGGACGCCCTTTAGAATTACAGAATAACCGATTTAAAAATTATTTTTTCAACAAGCTATGGAATACACCGATATGACCTATATATGGCCTGTTATTTGCGCCGTTACATTTTGTTAGTACGTACACATTTGTGACTAAAGAGATCAAATAATTCTTAAGTTATATTTAGACCGATTAAAATAAATAAAATATGGAATTAGAATCAGATTTATCAAATAATGAAAAAAAGATGTAATGTACAGACAGAACCATTACATTTATATAATAGTATACACTGTAAGTGAGTTAAGTTTTTAATCTACTTCATCACCAAACGTTGTATGTATAGGTACAGGCAGACAGCCCACGCTTAGCCAAAATAGTTATCCAACAATAGCAAGGTACCGAGTATTGTTTGCATTTATGGTTGTACGAGTAGAGTCATTGAATATTATTCATTCGCGGATCTATCTATAGTCTATCTTTTATTTTAATACATGTATTAGGTCTACAACTTTGCTCCCGCCGTTTTTTTTTTAATTTTAAAAATTATATTTAAAAAAAATGGTATCTTATTTATGTTTCAAAGTATTGTCCGTCACTTTCCACTACTTTGGCCCATCTTTCAGGCAACAAACGAACACCGCGTCGGAAAAATTCTTAATCCTTTGATAAGATCCAAGAATCGATCCATTCTTTCACTTTTTCAAAAGAATCGAAGCACTGGCCCCGCCAGGCCGTGTGCCATCGACCTAAATAAATGGTAATCAGATGGAGCAACATCTGGAGAGTATGACGGGTGAGGTAGAATTTCCCATTTCATTGTTTCGAGGTACGTCTTGACTACTTTCGCCACGTGAGGTCGAGCATTGTCGTGTTGCAAAATTACTTTTTCGTGTCTATCAGCGTATTGCGGCCGTTTTGCTTTTAATCCCCGACTCAAACGCATTAATTGCGTTCGATAAAGTGCACCAGTAATTTTTTTTCAGAAGGTTTTAGCAGCTCATAATAAATTACGCCAAGCTGATCCCACCAAATACACAACATGACCTTGGATCCGTCAATATTCTGTCGAGGTGCCGCTGTAGGAGTGTGGCCGGGCAATCCCCATGATGTGCGTCGCGTAAGATTGTCGTAGTGCACCCATTTTTCGTCCCCAGTAACAATACGATGAAGAAATCCTTTTCGTTTTTGTCTTTCAAGCAGCTGTTCACAAGCAAATAAACGTCGCTCAACATCTCTTAGTTTCAACTGATACGGTACCCAGTATCCTTGTTTTTGGATCATCCCCAGCTGTTCCAGGCGTTTTGATACTGCTTGCTGAGTTACTCCCAATGATTATGATGCTAGCTGTTCTTGAGTTTGGCACGAGTCTTCATTAAGTAAAGCCTCAAAGTTCATCATCTTCAAAAGTTTTTTCTCTGCCACCGCTATGCCGATCTTCAACAACAAAATCACCGCTTTTAAAGCGCTGGAACCACTCGCAACACTTTCTTTCACTAATAGTATCATCACCATAAGTACTTGAAATAACCCGATGAGCCTCAGCCGCCGATTTTTTCATGTTGAAATGAAAAAGTAAAATCTCCCGCAAATGACTTGAATTCGGTTTATAAGTTGACATATTAATTAAGTGTAACTATATGACGCAAACAAAAATTAACTAATATCGATGTAAGGTTATATTTATAGATGTCAAAACTGATGGAAAACAACTGTGATTTATTTATTTGAACTATTACTGGCTACTAGCGCCATCTTTTGGAAAACGGCGGGAGCAAAGTTGTAGACCTAATAATAATTTCATTAATCACGAGTCAAGTTTACTGTGAAGCCACACACGAGACTGTTCCGTAGGTCTACCGCAAGGTTGTCGACATCGCGGCACGCCTTCCCGTCTCCTCCGTTCAAATTAACATTGCCCATACATTGACACATCGCTGACCTTTCCACCGACACCTTCTTATCTCCCGACGCTCCTTCTATTCTGGAGATATTAAATAGTAATTAAAAAGCAGCGAGCACCGCACAGGCGGCTCGCCCGAGGCGTAGAGCTAACTGAGCTTGCATTACTTTGGATCTTAATTTTTATTTATTGTTATATACTTGACTGTGAGGAAGGCGAGAGGAGGGCGAGAGGCGACCGCTCGTCGCTCGTCGCTCTTGTGACTGGTTCTTCTGGTCTCATGTGCGTGTAATTCAACAAATTTATTTAATTTAAATGCTCCGATTAAAATGCAAGGCGACGCAGAGGCCGTTTACTTTGTTGAACCAATTAGTGGTAACATTAAGATCATACTAATTATTTTTTTCTTCCCCGATCATTATCTTTTCAGATATTAAATACACACAAATATTAACTCCGTATATATATAATCTGTCCAGACCGATACTAATATTTCATTCGGCAAACAACTGTTGATATTCTAAATGGGATCGGCAACATTTTCTATGAATATTTTTGAGAAACATTTCATCGCCTAATCGATTATTAGTCTGATATCATAATATCAGCAGACGGCGGAGACGGTGGAGACGGCGGAGAAGGCGGAGACAGTGGAGAGGAGCCAAGTCTCCTAACAGAAATATCGCGTATAATTTATAGATTATAATTGTACGGATGCTTTGAGAATGAGCGTACAGTTGCACCTCATAAAAAAAACTTAAAAAATGTTTTCGCGAATATGAGACGCCGCCGAGCAACGAATTTAGACATTGCATATTTGCCATCTTAATAATATATATATTTCCGTCTAGTATCCCTGAAGACTGTCTGCGGCCGAGCACCGCGACCACCTTGACGACTACGAGTGTGTTGCGCGTACCCTCGAGTACGGCGGACGTGGAATGTTGTAATTTATGCATTTTTTATGATTTTATACATCATAGAATATTTATTTATAGATTTAGTTGCCGACTACTACTGGTGTATATTTAAGGTGGTTTCGGACACTGTTACTACATCATCTCAGAAAGGTAAATATGATTAAAATAAAACAATTTTTTTTAATATCTTTTTTTCGCAACTGAAACTTGTGTGTGTCAAATGAAAGATACAATATCTTAATCAAGATAAGGAAATAATAGAACATAAAAATTTAATCCTTTTTTTTAAATTCGTTCTTACCTTAATTTAAACCTTACTTAAAAACAAACCCAACGAATAAAATAAATTCAATAATTCATAAAGAGTCCGTAAGCGAAGTCTGTAGTTCAATAAACTTGACGATTAATATTAGTGCCTCGGACGAGATAAAAGGCGTCAAACATTAAAGTACCGAGATTGGTTTCACAAATCAAAGGGCTCTCATATTCAACAGAGTTATCAATCAACAGACAGGAATGCAAATTTTAATTGTGGTCGGCCCGGTCGATGTCGCGAGATGTTATGAACACAATTTATTAGCGACGCGGCGGGCGGGCGCGGGGGGCGGGGCCTGCACGGCCTGCGCGGCCTGCACGCACTGCACCGGGGTGGGAGATAACCCACAATTATGAATAAACTAGCTCTACTACTATGTTAATAAGACATGAGATTTTTCCTCGATTTCACCGAGCGAGAACACTCATTAATGGTTTTGTGTCTCCGTTATCGGACCCCTTAGAAAGCCTCGAGATAACCCATACCTACGACGAGAAATATCAAACATTATTTGTAATGTTTAATGTCCGAGACGTGTACCGCTAGCAGATACCTAAATATTCCAGCGGACGGGCGCGTAAAGTTATGTTACGTTACGCGAAGGCAATGTTAATAGGCTCGTGATACTCGTAGAGGGCGCGTTGGACCGCCGGTGAGGTTCAGTGTGGTTCAGTGTGGTCCGATAGGGAGAACCGTCCTCATTCCTCGTGCTATATATAGTTTTACTTGATCATTTAATTATATGGAGATTAATGGGCGAGCAGAGATGCCAACATTCTCGTTAATAAAACGTGCAGTATGGCGTCAGACGTCCACCGTCGGGTACTGACTCGCCCGGTTTGTTTACATTGTCGGAGTCGTACTATAAAATAACATAAGACCGATGTTTATTTACGATTACTACTAATTAAAATGTACAATTAACAACATTTAGTATGGAAAATTACTCATTAGAAACAACGGCTACGTAGTTATCGTAACAAGCGGCAGTGCGTGCGTAGGGCACCATTGCAATTATTAATTACGCTAAACTGGTAACGGACGGACGGCAAAAAAGTAATAGAAGCGACGTTTACGCCTATTTATACACGCTACATAAAGAGAATCGAGCGAAGAGAAAGGTCAACAATACGCCAGTGTGGCGAGTGGCGAGTGGCGAGTGGCGCCAGATAAAGGAATGTAGCTAATAAGTAAATAAAACATCACGACGCCAATATTGCAGTCTGACATTTATATCTACATTAATTATAAAATAATAAAATGTGTGCAGCGAGCAGTAATTAAAACAAATGGACAGTCCCACATACTTTAGTTAGCGGCGTGTTGTTTCTCTCCACCAAACAGACACCGGCGTCTGTCGGTCCGCTGCGGCGCGAGAGAAGTCACTGTTCAAAAGTGTCTCTACACCACAATGAAAGAAGATTTATTACAATCCTTGTTTAACGGTAATAAAAGAAGCCGATAACGGAGTTTATTGTAATAATTTCAATAAATTGTTGAAAACTTCAATTAAGTATTAATGTGAAGTTGATTAATTACGATTCTTAAAAGTTGTATTGCCGAATACGTTTTATCGAAGTGAATGGAATGGTATTTAATTCTTAACTTCCTTCCTCGTTTTATCTCATATTTATAATAAAATATTTATATTTTAATTATTGTTGATACCGAGATACGAGAGTCGCAAACGCAGCCGCGATACTTAAGGTTATTAATACGGCGTGTTGACGGAACCCCTCCCGACCCCTCCCGACACCTCCCGGCACCTCCCGGCACCTCCCGGCGCCTCGGGCTGACCTAATTATAATGTCATTTTGTATCCAGAATTCTTAAATATTGTACATTAATGACTAAATTTCATCTTAATTCGACGCTCTCATTTAAGATCTAATCTGATGTCGGAGATTTGATTTTAAATTCAATTAAAGTATTGAATGTATCCTACATTCAATAAATTGTACAAGATTTCAACTTATTTTAGATAGTAAATAAAGATATTTCAAGAATTTTAAGGTACAATATACTAGTTCAAGTCGATCCCAAGGCGGCAGCACCGCCAGCGCCGCGCCGGTCCCGCACACACCTTAACATTATTCTCAAATAACAATATTATTTTAATCACTGTAATTTCTTTTACTGAGCTCGATTTGCATATTAAGTGCTTACAACTCGGTATGCTCTCGATTCGCCCAATAAATTCATTTGATCCGATCTGAAATCCATAAACGTTTGACGCTTTTATAAATCCCCGCATATTATGCGCATATATAAATATTTATAAGAGCAAATTAGAACTGTACATTTCAACTTTTCGCTAATTCTGTAAACAAAGTAATTTCGTTTTAATTCAGTGTTTAAATTCATACTTCTCGAATGGATACAACCACCGGTAGGTATCTAACCTCCGCGACCCGCTCGAGGCGACTCTTAACATTTTATATTACGTTTACGAGGTAAATAAAACTCGTATTTATTAGGTACTAAATAATAAAGATGTATCATTAAGTAAATGAAAAGATTACAGTATATCTAATTAGTATAATAAAAATATAAAAAAATATCAACTGAAGCAACTTATTTGCATTCGCGAGGCGCGTATGCAAAACTTTATTGTGAATGTTTGTTGTTGCACAAATAAAAATAGGTTATATATACAAATGAGATATGTTGTAAGACAAAGAGAGCCTCGCGCCTCGCCTCGCGCCTCGCGCCTCGCGCCTCGCCTCCACGGGACGGTGACGCCGGGATTTGAATACAATGCCGCAATAGCTCAGCCGCGCCGCCGCACGCTTATACCAATGTGCATAATCATCCTCACTCGCTCTAAATCCAAGGCGTTCCTTGTAAAATAATCCGACAATAAAAAACTCACAACGTACGTAACAAAACGCACAAATCGTCCTGAATTTAACTGCCAATTGTCTTCCAATTGGGATTAATAAACGGTAACGAGAGGAGAGTTACTTATTGATTTCATGTCTACATATTTCATCCATTGATCATTACGATCCCCAAGGCTACATTCCGCCGCCGCGGCGCAGCGACTCGCAAAGGCCGCATATCACGATGCGATGGCTGTTACCGTACTAACTAGCTAACAGAAATGTCGACATAAACATGTCCGAAATGAAGATAAACTAACCGGTGGATAGTTAGAAATATTACAAAGCGTGGTCCCGTGGGTGTGAGCTGCGAGCTGGTCGTCCGCAGCCCGCCAGACTGCGCCCACTCGCGCTCACCGAGTGCCATTTATCTCCGCTGACGCCGGCGAGGGTGCCCGGAGGTCACTAAGTGATAGTGTTCAGTCACGAGCGATTACTCAATGCCACGGAGCACATGCTGCACTGCCGGCTCTACCTAACAACTCGGCGACCGACCCTCCGATTCATAGTCTAATAATTCTTTTAAAACATTTACCACACTTTCATAAATATTGACGGGTCCGAATATTTAATCGCTATACATTTTTGCACCGCACATCGCACGAGGTAAAATATAAACGATCTCAATCTATAAAAGTAGAGGGGAATAATTGACTTGAAAGTAGCGATATCCTAGAAATCGTCAATACAAGTTTATTCCGAGACTTGCAACGAAAATATAGCGGAGTGGACGTCCTCGGCGGATGATATATTGGTTCGAGAGAGAGCAAAAACGTGTAGACAATGGAAAACGCTGCGTCCTCGACGGCGGAGGTGCGACGGTGGCCATCGCCACCATCGTGCGAGCTCCGCGCGTTGCCTATTTGGGAGCCCGCGCTCCCTATTTGGAAGACTGGCTCCGCTCAGATCGGTATCGCTTTGTACGAGCGAGCGCGGCCACCCGTCAACCGCACGTCATTTACCTTTAGACTTAACTTTATTTATTCCTCTATTCTTTCGGATATGTTCTAATAGTTCACGGCTATATACAATATCAAGTCTAACTCGGGCACCCGCCTGACTTATCCGACTGTACACAGCGTACAAAACCTATAAAGTAGAACAACTCCATTGTCTCTCGATGTCGTCACGCGCGGTGCTAATCTCGCGGACGTCGCAATTACTAATATTTACAAACCTTTTAGCAACTTGTTTCGTGCAACAACAAACAAAACGTTAAGAGTAATAAAGTTACTTTTACTATTTAATTAATAATAAACCATAAAGTTATTTATGTGATAGCGAGTAAGCTTGGACACGTAATAAAACTTAGCGAACAATTTCACATATATCTATTGGGCCATTAAGAGCGTCATAGTGTTCGGTGCAGTGCATTGCGTCCGTCGGTCAGCGGGGCCCGGTTGCATTGGATTATTTGTATATCAAATTGTTTCTATATTAAATGTTTTTTGAGCCGCAATGTTCGAATTCACAATAGACGGTCTAAGCTTAAAATAATTGGGCAAAAAATTAATCAGAATTTTCATTATTGAATCTATAATTCTAAACTAAAGGTAACTAAACTAAAAACAACTTACCTATTATTATCAATAAATATATAACACAAGATACTCCGCCCTATAATACAATATACACTAAATTCTACTCATCTCTGCTTCGCCAATACTGGTTTATATAATTGACAATTATATCTCTTGCATTCTCAAAAAATCTTATCTTTATTTATTACTACTTCTATAAAATAAACATTTTAAAGGATAAAGAGAAAGTCCTAAACTCTTTGGAATCCAAAACCTGAGTAACAAAAATCGTACTCCAGACGTACAACACACAACACTCCTGCTAAAAATACAATAAATTTAACGCTTACTTTGAAAAAAGCTTCAATGTACATAATACAAAAGACGAATGTATTTAAACAATATTATTATTATTATTATTATCTTTAATAGTAAGAAGACTAAACTTCTTAGATTTTCTACTACTAATATTAAACAGGTGCAAACTAATGTACTTTTAAATGAGGAAGCGATGGAAGTGGTGGAATCCACAGTTTTTCTAAGAATCACTGTTGATGCTAAGCTACAATGGGGCCCTCGTATAGCTGGATTAGCTAGTAAACTTGGCTCTGCCGCGTACGCTGTTAAAAAAATTAGATCCCTAACTGACGAGACTACTGCTAAGTTAGTGTATTATAGTTATTTTCATAGCATAATGTCTTATGGTATCCTACTGTGGGGTAGTGCTATTGATATAAATACCATTTTCGTTATACAAAAAAGAGCTGTCCGTGCAATTTACAACCTGGGCCCTAGAGATTCTTTAAGAGATAAGTTTAAGCAAATTAATGTACTTACGGTCGCCAGTCAGTATATTTTTGAAAATCTTAAACATGTACATAAAAATACTGTCAATTTTATTAAGCACAGTGATATACACACTATAAATACCAGGAACAAACACAAGCTCGCGCTACCTGTTACTCGACTTAAAAAAGTGAGTAAATCTTTCATGGGGCAATGTATACAGTTTTACAACAATGTCCCAGCAAACGTTCAAGTATTACCATTTAACAAATTTAAGAGAATAGCTAAGGAACGTTTGTGTGCAAAAGGATACTACAATGTATCTGAATACTTAGAGGATAATGCACCGTGGGTATGAAGCGATCGCTGCCAGGCTGCTTCAAGATTATTTATTTAATATTGTGTAATGTATTTATGTTATTTAGAATTTAAGGAAAAAAAAAAAAAAAAACAAATCATGACAATCCCGCTGAGTTTCTGTCGCCAGCTCTTCTCAGGTCTGTGGAAATTATTTTCCGAGCTGGTGGTAGCTTTGACAATGAAAAAATGTTTTGTATGAAACTTATTTTCAATAAAGATATTTGATTTGATTTGATTGCATAACATAAGAAGTAGCAAGTTAAATGAGCTTTGAAAGTACACACTCGTATTATACATGTACATATTACCTAAACCGGATGAAACCCTTAACCATTACGGGAACACCGATTGAAACTCCCGGTAACCATATATCTATAGCGTAAAGGAATTAAATATAGTTCAAGATAATGGCTATCTTAGAGGTTATTAAATATAGATTGTAACATCAATGGACACAGTTGGATACTCCTTTATCTTCTCGGTACTAACCTTTATACTACATTATTAATTAATTTTTTACAGTATTTGACACATCCTGAATAACTTTGTAATATTGATTAAATATTGTTAAAATAGTTCGTATTACGCTGTTACAAAATAGTTTATAATTAAATACAACGTTAAGATGAACAAATACTACATTGACATTACATTTAGTACTTTATTGCGAGGAGCGTTTACGGGAGGCGATAGGTGTGAGGGGCGCGAGCGCGTGCTGCTGCGCGTCCGCTGAATGGGGGCTCGTTAAAGGCAGGCCGCCGTGTAATTAGCTGCCGGCACGTTATAAAGCATTAAAAATAAAGCAACACCGTGTCCCACGGCCCCCGGGCCCCGGGCCCCCGGGCGCCTCGTGACTGCGCTCACGGATACATCACGAAATTTTACACTCGCACTGCATCTCATTAAATATTATGAAAGGTCTCTCGTAAGTGACAGTACCTTTTAAGGAAAACCGATCGCCCTTTGCGTAAAGATACCGCGACGTATTGCTTTTCACACATTCGCGTAAGTGATCCACTTAACATTTAATACACCTCTATAACATTAAGGATAAAGTGACATTCTCTCAATTTAATAAATAATCACTAGAATTTAATAAAGGATAAAAATTGAAAACAGTTATTTCTCAGTATAATTTCTTCCTCAATACGTCGGTTACCTTAAATAGGCAAAGTGGACGCTCGAAGGTGCCATTATCACGTCGGAGAGTGGACTTTATCTCTCAATTTACCGATAATTTCACAAGGACGTGGACGAGTCCGCGCAGCCTCGCGGGGGGTCCGCTCCTCCATCGCTACAGAAACCACTAATTGCGACTCGCCTCAGCAGCAGATCGATAACACGATAATACTTTAATTCCAGCCCCGTTCGTTTTACTAAACGTCCTTCTGATTAACATTTTTTCATTACACGTGAAGCGTCAATCGCGTACATCAAATTGATGTCCGCTAAATATAGTGATAACAGTTACATTAATCAGTTTATAGAGATCAATAAAATATCATTTTACGCTGAAGGCCTCCTCGATTGGTATGCAACGGATGCGCCGAGGATTGAGATGGAAGTGATACGGGCGAGGTGCGAGCTCCCGCATTCCATCACGGAGCTTTATTGCATTATTAACTATTATTATTAACTGCTATGAAACTTTTCATACTAATTTATTTTAAACGTTCAAGGCCCTTTAAAAACTTACTACGTAGATAAAAATACCTCGACTTTAATTATTGTCTCCGACCTACGTACCATAGAAATACAGCTACGTTTTAAAGTTAATTAATAAACAAACACAAGCGGTGTAATCATAGGCGGTATGCGGGATCGTTTGCTATAAACACTCAAGAACCGCTTCGCGTCGTCCCTTTCGGCTCGGTTTGAGAGCCCTCGAGAGATCACAAATTGCGACCAGTTACATTACATGTATTATTTAAAGGCGACAACCTTATAAGAAAGTAATAATGTAATAGTGTACGTATGTCGCGCGGTGAGTCAGCGGGGAACGTTGACCCTCGCAAGTCGCGCGGACGCCGACGCGCACTATTCCCGTGCACGCGCGCGGTGTTCGGTCGGTTTGGTTCTCGAATGTTATATAACGTATCGACTATTCATCTCATCTATAACGCGTGTTAAACTTTCCCTCTCGGTCGTGTCGCTCGCGCGGCGCCTCGGTGGGCTTTGTTTACGTCGTGCAATCTACTCAAATACTGCCGTTCGATCAACTCCTCGCAAACGACACACTCCTACACGACGGGAACATAAACATCCATTACGCACCTACGTCGAGATAAATATCGTAACTGAGGTATCAATCGTACGAGATACGTATAAATAATAGGCTTTATTTCGAGTCCGGGCGGTGCGGCAATCTTCTGAATCGTTGAATATTCGCACAGTCATTAACGCGGTGCTCCTCGAGATAGCGCCGCGCGAACGGACGAGGCGTCCTCGTATCATTCATCGGTTGTTTCGTACGCGTGTAAATTTGCATAGTGCGGGTCGGTTCGGCATCGATGGAATTAAAAGAGGGCCGAGGGCCGATCCTGCGTCGATACTGTCACGTGACTAATGGAGCGGGCGCCGATCGCAGATATCGACAAATAAAAATATACTCCGGCCACCGCCGGCGTTCTCTCCGGGCGACCGCCGCGACCGCCGCGACCGCCGCGATCAACTCATCACGCTCCCGCTCCTTATCGATACCTTTAATAACTACTATGATTTATCGCTTATACATTTGCACGCGTGCTCTTATCTAAAGTAACGTAACTAGTTCGTAGCAATTAACAAATACCTTTTTAATATCACATTGAGTCAGAGGACATTTGTATTTCGATAACTTCTGTAATGCTTCCACAACTTTGTAGCCACTTCATATGTATATCGATTCTCAGCGCACTACTTGTGAAAACTTCATTACAATGACTCTTGTGACTTACGACTGCTTCTTAGAAGTCTGATAGATAGGTTTTGTGTTTAATATTTTCTAAAAACATGTAGATAGTTTTTTAGAAATAAGAATTATAAACATATTTAGCAAATTGTAATCAAATTATTAATTGAGCGTCGCAACCCCAGTGTACTGTTACGAGTACGTCCGAGATGTCGTGAATGGTGAATGGTGAATGGTGCGGGAGGCGGCTGCATGGACCAATTCAACCAATTAATGTCAGTTACTTTGTAAAACTATGCAAAATTAATTAAACGACCGTAATCATTTATTAAGCAAGTAAATTAAACGTATTTTTATATAGTTACCGGTAGTTTATAAATCAGTTTTTTTAGACAAAATTATCTGTATCGTTAATTCCTTTAAAAATCGATTTAAGATTTCTAAGTGACACTGCACGGAGCGTATCAGCGTGGTGCGACATAAATAAGTTCGTTACACAGATAAGACTTTACAACCAATTTAACCCAAATACCTCTGGTTTGTTCACAGTTTACCTTAATCTCATACCCGTTAGATTAGAAAAACGAACATAAATCTCTTTCATAGGAATTGCTTCACCGGTAAACATACTACTATACCATAATAATATATTACTTGAGAAATTAATATTTTATTATCTCATATTATGGTTCATATTGTCACGATGAAAATAATTTAGATCGTTTTGTAACAAACCTTTAATAGGAGCAATTGTTTGAGGTCAAAAGTTAATTTTACCAGACGCTCTAAACATTTCCGGGGTAAAAATAATATACAATTGTTATGATGCAGGTTCGTTACCCGGGTAGTCGTGTGACCCACGCGTGACCCACGTGTGACCCACGCTAGGTAGCAGTGAAATCACTCCGGCACTGTAGTCTGAAGCTTCGCATCGATCTTCACTGCAGTCCGAGCTGACCGATGACCAGGTGGTGGGCGCAGGGTGGGCGCGGCGTGGGCGTGGTGTCTTTGAATTATCGCTCGATAAAGATTTAATGAATACAAAAGATACAGCAATATATACTACAGTGAAGTGAACAATACGTAATCGCTTGTGTCATACACTTATGTACGGTGAATGTTTAATATATATTTATACTTAATTTGATTGTATGTTTGTACGTAATTGTTAATCTCAAAACTACTGATGCAATCGAAAGCTATAATAGCGAGTAATACTTTTTATTACGATATAATCAAGAGAACAGAACGTATACGTGAAGCTGGATTCAGAGAAAAAGCGCATTTAACGAAAAATAAAATGTAATAAAAATATAGAAGATAACTTTTAAACGGCCTTCCCACACAAAATGATTGTTTCTTTAGTTAGCTACACATCGCGTACGCGTCGCGGGGAAACCGCTGACAAAAGACAGTATATATATTATCAATTTGTGTTATAAAAAAATGTAATAAGAACGCTAATGATTCGCCTCTTCAACAACAAAGCTAATTATTCGCCGTCTAATTATAAAGTAAGAGTTACGTCAATATATTAGGAAATGCGTCAACACCAGCGATAGACGGACAGACTGTTTGACTGAACGTGTGTACTTGCCAAGACATGCACGGCGAGAGTACAGTGTATAGTGTATATGGGGTACGGTGAGTGAGTGAAGAGTGCAGCCGGCCTCCCCGACGACGGACACTTCCGGACGTCAGTGTCACACCACCCTCGCGTCACCACCGACTATATTATAAGATATTTAGTACACGAGAAATTACATTTTAGTGTTTCAAGACGGGTTGATAATGTATTAATAGCATTTTAATTACTATTAAAATATATAATAATTATTTATATTTATAGTAAGAAAAGTTATTATCGTTTGAAAGCGTAAAAGCGTAAAAGTGTAATCATAGTCCACCATTAGCACAGTGCAGATACGAGTGATGAACAGATTGATGAATCCCGTCTATTTTTAAGTTTAATTTTATTTCACTCACGTCATACATAACACGTAATTAAAGCTTCTAACCCTTTCCTTTGATCCAGTTCAAATCACGCTTATTTTAGTGTTATTTTGACGTTTTTTTTTGTTTGTTACAGTTACTTGTTTCTATTTGATAAAATAACTGTATCGTCTCCCTTGGTATTAGATCCCTAATCGGGCCTCAACATGTTATATTTCTTGTAATTCAATAGAAGATAACTTATCAGAGCTTTTAATTAAAATATTAATTGTTTCAACAACTAATTCACGGACCAGTCGCTTTGACGTACTCTGTCATTTAATTAATGGTAGAAAAAATGTTAATATAGGAATAAGTGTAAATATTAGTCCCGGCCGCTCCCGAAGCAGTCTCCCGAATGTCTCCGTGTAGTATTATCGCTATTATAGAGTAGGTTCAACAACCGAGTCCCGAAGTAAAGCGTCACGCCGCCTAGATATATGCGGCGTGCGGTTTAATATCTACCAACATCAAAATAAATAGCTAGGATTATTGCCAACGAGAAAATCATTATAATATATTGGACGCATAGAATTCACTTTGACAATATTTTGACAGCGGGCGGTCCGAGGTATTTAGAGACGTCTCGGGCACTTTTTATGTCGTTCTCACTGAGTAATCTCGTCCCAATTTTAATTATAACCACCAGATATATTCGGTGGCAGCCTCCTTTATTATTCACCTATTTATAAATAACTCGTATCTTTAATGTGTCTCAATACTAATAAATGTGTCTATATTTAAATAGAGCCGTACTCGTACCTCTGAGTACGAGTAGATAATGTCACTAGTGTGTGTAATGTTGTTTCAATTCGACGTGGTCACATCGCCGGTCGAATAGCAGATATGTTGAAGGTATAAATCTCAATGAGTGCTCGTATGGTACGAGTATGCCCAAGAGCGGACTGCTCGCATAGTGAGACGGGCGCCAGTGCTCCATCTATGGTCTCCGCGGCTCGGCCTCTTTACAAATAATCACACCGTGTTTTGGAGTCGTCTGACATCTCGCAACTCACCGCCGGAGTCGAGACGGGGAGGGAACCCGCCGGTTCATTTAGCGACATATATTTATATCAATTTAAGAAAGCATAACCACTGCAATCATTGCCATACTTTATTGCGCAATACTGTAGTTGTTTACTATTATATCGAGCGTAGTATTCAAAAAGTGTACATTCTAGGCCTGTGATATCGGCTTTCATGAATATAGTGCACGCACACGTGACCTGTTGTTATTTTAAAGTAATTCGAGTGGTGTTGACGGGCGCCGCTGCAACTATGTCACTGACACCCAGCTCCGTCGGACGCGCGGCCGCCGCTAATAGACTTCGATCCTTATACAGTTCTTAATTTATTGATTTCATCGCCCATTATATATTTGTAAAAACCGACGACATTTAGTGCTCCGTTCGCTTCACAAGTTAGGCATCTCATCAAATCCACGAATGGGCTTAAATATATTTATTTATAGTTTTTATCTACACATATAAATAAAATTAAGGTGTCCGTTTGTAATTTCAAATTAACAACTTTTCATTAAATTATATATGGTAGGCACTTACACAAAAAAACATTAAAAACAAAAATCTATCTCTTTATTCGTTCTGACTAATCTATGAAACGGCTGTAACGATTTTAACAGGATTTTCACTGGTGGATAGCTGATTTTAGAAAGAATATATGAGGCTACTTTTATTTCAATAAACATAGTCTGCGCTATCGAACTCGTGGGGGCAGCTACTCTTTATACATAGAAGTTAAATCTGCAATACAAATGTATAAAGGTAATATTATAAGCAAATAAATATTCAGTGATCCGACAAACAAACTGCAAAGACCACACTTAGGACCACGTGCTCAGACCTGGTGGGGAATATTGATATATTTACAGCAGTTGTAAAAGTTAAAAACATTCACATCGACGGTGACCGTGTGCGATACACTTAGTGTGCACTGCACTGCCACAAGACACCTCTAATTCAAGATAATTAAAGAAAACCTTTACTCACAACAGTCACACCGATGCAAAAACCATCAATACGTCGTTAGCACACCGACGCAGCGACGCAGCGACGCACGCGGGCTTTCTATTCAAGTTGTGCGTGCATAAAGTATAAAGCACACACGCCAACGCAAGCTATAATTAAAAGCCATACCGACCGGTGCCTATAAACGAGACTAACACTCGTGCGGTTATAACAGTCACACTAGCATTTACACATAACACGTTTGCGATTGAGAAGAGTGCTCGGATCCATTACTTGGTGGGTGACTAAACAAACCCTTATCAGCGCGTTGTGGACTCTGAGCGCTCTCCGTAAGCGTCACATTCGCGCAGCCCGCTGATGCATACCAACAGTGGGTAATCTCTGCAAAATTGACATTTGGCGCCAAAAGGGAGCTCTCTGAGTGATTACGAGTGCACTATCCGACGAGGACTGGAAGCGAATAAATATTTATTAAGCTGTACTCTAAGTGGCTCCGTGTTTGCACATTATTATTTTATTCAACATATGGCTGCCGTTTCCTAATAATGTTTTCGCGAAAGTTAAACTGAAGTGAATATCATTATCGCATCCTTTTGTACATACGTCGTGTCATTTCCAATTAGTATCTTACGCAGGGATTTAACAAGTACTCTATAAGCGAATTAAATTATACATTTTAATACAAATGTGCAGCGATAACTCAAAGTCTGTGCGAAGTTAGTCTTAATAAAAACTACGTTTATTTAAATCTAACGACACGTACAAACAACAATTTATACCTTTGAATAAATTATTTTACATACAAACGAATAATGCAATAAATTTCAATTATTGCGTGCATAATCCAGCGATTGTTATAAAATAGATTTATTGGAATCACTTAATTATTTAAACACTTTTGAACTATCGATGCGATCTGTGCCTACGCTTCAACAAAAGACAACCGACGCAGTGACCCAGCCGCGCCCTCTGCATTACGTACAGTATTTAACAAAATAGGTTCAATTATTTTTTATAAAAACTATTTCTACAAAACTACTTTGTTAAATAAAAAAAATACAAAGCACGTCGCTCGCACGGCGCGGTTCTACCAGGTGAGGTTAGCATTGTAATAGGTAATGGCGAATTAATGCGTTGGTAAAGCAACAATTACGACACACCTGTGTTTGCATTTCATTTAACTTGAACACTATTTAACATACGAGTACGTATGTAAAACAAAATATATCAAATGGCTTAATAAAGTCGGATTGTTGACATTCTTATAGACATATTTATTAGCTGTTATTAAAAACACTGTATTTTTTGTCTGTGGTCATTGTGTCAAATTGTAACGTTTCGTCGTCCGGGGACTCGTCAAGTGTACGTACCCGTACGTACCGCCGAGGACGGCCCGGAGTAGATATAACATAATTTATTGTCTTCGTTGGAATTCTCGACATTCCGATGAGAAAATGATTCATAGATTCAACCATTTGCAATAATTACGTAAACGTTGAACGTAAGATGTTAATCCGAACATAATATACACAATAATAAATTTTTCCGTTACAGTTCCGACCGTATATTACTATTATTATATATATATATATATGTTCCTCTCGTGCTGCCGTTTCACAACTCGGTGTTATCTCCGTTGGTTTGTATCCACCTTAAAAATAGTTAAATTACAAATATTTATGCAAACATAAACACAAAGCACTACTACACGGAACGACGTAAATTTCATTGCTCTGTATCCTCGAGGGCCAGTAGTTATTGAGGTGTCACTTGTATTGATATATAATTGATATAAGATTGATCGAGACGTCATTGACCTCCTCCTCCTCCTCCTCCTGTATCCAACACGACTGAAAATATGTTTATTATCTTTTATACCCCGCTGTATGAAGTATCGATTTCAGAATACATTTATTTTTGTTTTCCTTATTTTTATGTACTATCTGATGATGATAACTTGGCGGTACATTGTATACATTAATAATATATATACAATTTAAAAAAAAACAATAAAAAGTCAAACAAAAGGTTTTAAATTAAATAATAAACGTATTAACTATAAATAATAATAATTTACTTCATGTCCCAGAAAATGTGTGTTGGTATTAAAAAAAAAAAATCCTCACAAACTGTTAAAAAAAATCCAACATTGGACAGATTAATGCATAATTTTCACATTTTTTTTAATAATCGTAATCCGATACTTACTATATATTTATTATAGATCATGATGTATTTAATAAAAGGCTATTTAGTACATTATATTTTTTATATTTAGTCAATTAAAAAATCACAAAGACATCAGGTGTGTGCGTGTGTGTGTGCGCCTGGTCGTGGTCGTACGTGCGGTGACTGGTCATTACCATCACAAGGTTTTATAAAAACTTATATCATCATATGTTGGAAAATCCGTAACGGTAATAACATTATTTTTTTTTCGATTTTTATGCATACATCTTGCTCATACCACTTGAATACCAATTGTATTCCTATCCAGGCTACCACATGAGACCGAGCCGGTCCGAGCCGGTCCGAGCCGGTCCGAGCTGCACGGTAAGGATACACACGTGTGAAAACTAGCGGCGCGCTGCAGCGGGCACATCCGCCCTCGCTCACTCACTCACACACCATTCATACAAGTGCGTCATTCATTAACTCAAGTTCACGACACGCGACACGGACCCTTGTCTTAACGACGATCGACTGTAATCTATAAAGGGATACATTCACATTCTGAACTCGACGGACTTCACAAAATAAAAAACTACATTTTAGGTGGTGCATTAATGATTCCCGGTAACGCGGCCGATTAACATTCTCTGAGGTGTGCAATAACTCACCGTCCCTAAAAGTGAACATCTAATTGGATGCCTCGCTGTGGGCGAGGGAGCGGCGGCGCCGAGATGGCATCGGCTCGAGTCACCTCGCCACACTTTTCTAACTCTTTAGTGCCCGGGGTCCGGCGGGGGCGTGCACGCGAGACCCCGCAGGCCGACGACCCGCCGTCGTCAGTCGCCCCGGCGCCTCCGTCGACTACCGTCCTAATTGAGCCCGTGGGTGGCATACGACACGGGATCCGATCACGAGGCGCTAAAAATTCTACCTGCACGAATCCGCGCCGACGACATTCCTATCGAGAGTTTTTCAAAATTAATTCCTATTGTCCGTTTTTAAAAGGCGTCATGAGATTAGGAACGCGTACACGAGTAGCGCCGGGGAACACGCTAATGGATTGGACTTTAACCGTTTTAAATTTAAGTGAAACGTATCATACGCAGTGTGGAGTTAATTTTTATTTGGCCTCGTTTAAATTCGTCGAAATGAGTTTGTGTGAGTTAATTAAGTACGTCAGTATTTATTGAGATCTTCACTAATTAACTCTAATGTGTATTGAGGACGTGAATGTGGACGTGGACGTGGACGTGGACGTGGACGTGGACGTGGACGTGGACGTGGACGTGGTGTAGGACGTATGCGGCTTCGTTTCTGTTTGTATAATAATAAATTAATTAAATTTGTTTTTTTTTGCACATGTCTAAGTTATTTATTAATTAATTACGGCCAATCCTACTTCCCGATAATGTATCTCACTATTATAAAAAAGCGATACAATTAGAATGTTTTGGAGCACATTCGATACAAACAAAGAAGTAGCAAATAGTAAACAGTGAGTGAGTTGGGACCGGTGACCGGTGGCCGGTCGTGTTCCATTCTTCGTACCCTTTGAACTCTAGCGGTTTGGACGGAATGTTGATACATTAAAATATCAACAAATCAACTCAATTAATACGATTATTTGCAGTGAAATAGATACGTCATGTGTATTATATTTAGTATTCTATACAACTACAACAACAAACTAACTGACTGTGTAACACAACAGACAGCAGACAGCAGACAACAGATGCTGCAAATCATTACCCGCCATGTCTTGTCTGCTTATAATATAAATATATTGTTGTAATTTTACACTATCTAAAATATAAAAAATGATATTTCACATGTTAAGTGTGTGTGTGTCATTGTGTTTCTACAAATAAACACAATAATACACACACACACACACACACACACAGCTAATGAAATACTTCTGGGAAATTAGGTGCAAAACCAAAGCGGTTTCGTTTGATGTGTAGTCACTGTGGTTTAACCCAACTCTGACCTCTGTTTAATCGTAATGTTCATATTATTCATTGTAATCGTATTTACTTCTCCGGATATCAAACTGATGTACTGAATTTAATTGTTTTCGGATTATATTTAAGCGACCGTTTAATTTTATTCACTTGTATTACGACTTCAAGGTCGGACGCTACCAGTGGTGTTCCATCCATCCATCCTTTTGTCCGTCCGTCCAACTATGATTCCATCCGTCCATCTATTTATCCTTCCATTCATCCATTCAACCATCCATTTCTCCATCTATTCGTCCATCCATCCATCCATCCAACCGTCCATCCTTCCATCCATTCCTAAATAATATTAATATTAAGGAAGTAAACAATTGTCAATAGTCCATTGAATATTTAGCTAAGACTGTATCAATACAGTCATCATTACCAACATATGTTATTACTTTGAATATTATTTGGATATCTTGTTACTTTCCTATAGTTGATATGCTATTTATTGTATATTGCTGGAAATAACACGAAAATGTGACACGTGAATAAAATTATCAAATTATAATTTTAATATTATATAAAGTTAATATTTGAACTCTCCCTTTCCATTTATATTTATACTTTTATATATAAACTAAAAAATGTTATATCAAAATAAAATAAATTTAAATTTCGGTTGCGACAATGGAAGAACAAGATACAGTTAGCGAAAAGCTAAGATTACTGAGGGCTCGGTCGTGCAGTGCATTGCACATGTGACGTCACGGCTTCGTAACGCCCGAACCCGGGTCAACGACCCCGCTGAATTGGACCAAGTCCTGCGACACCCGACATTATGAAAACCAACCACGATTTACGATATTACACGTCGCAGGGCGAGTGTACAGAAATGTACTGCGCCTTCATTAGGCTCGGAATGTTTCATTTACACCAACTCATTGTACTAGTATTATATTTATTATACACTAGCTGTGCCCACGACTCGGTCCGCGGAGCGTGTTTGTTGAAGATGAAGTGCCCTAAGTTACTCCTGATAACATCCGCTATCCGCGAGTTAAAGTCCACCTAAAATCGGTCCAGCCGTTCCATATATTAAACTGGACAAAAAGACAGACGGAGAAAATTTTAAAAATCTTTTTACGTGAATACAGTATATAACTTCAAATACATTTAGTGTAAATCTGTTAATTTGGAATTACAAACAGACACATAAATTTCATTTAAATGTATAGATATATACCAAAATGTTGGCAACGGAATTATTTAGAAAGAAAAAAATGTATAAACAAATTTACAAATTTACAATTGAAGTGAAATTTTTGAAATATTTTTGATTAAAGAACTATTAGTAAAAAAATTATCAGTAGTTTATTTTGTTATAAATAATAAAATATTGTATACGTAATTATTTTAGGAACCTTATCAGCTGTCTGTGACGTTTCTAAGATTCATATAATAAAATTTAAAATACATTTTACTGAATTATATATATATATATATATATATATATATATATATATATATATATATTATAATGACAGGTCATTCCCATGAACCGTGCACAGTATGCATACTGAGTAGGACGCGCGGCGCGGAGACGAGCCAACGCTCTTCATTACCTACTCGTACGAGACCAACTCGTAAACATACACGAAATAAGGATCGCCTACAACCATATATATATCAATACCAGTGCCTACTTGTGTACAAATGTAACGTCAGACAGCCGACTTTGATTACATACTTGTTTATATAAGCCCTTAAAGACACTCTCCTACTTAAATTAAGGCTACGAGGATCTATCATCCACGTCTGTCTGTTTGTCTCTGTTAAAAGTAATATATATTTTTGTGTACAAAGTTGTTTTGTAATTAATTTACCACACGGGAGTAACCATTAACAACTATAGTATTGCAAGATTTGTTTTCATGTGGTTTTATTTATATGTGTACATGTGTGCGTCTTAAATATTGTGTTTCATTCAGCGCACTCGCACTCGCACACGCACACGCACACGCACACAGACGCACGGACACGAACGGGAATACAACTTTGATTACGGTATTGTAAATACTACACTACATTTACTCTACAAGTATATTCTTAATACTAATGAGTATACTACTACTAATGAGTGCACACGCATATACTACAAATCAACTCTTAAGAAGCACTGTTTATATTATAGTCGCGTTTTATCCATAATTTAATTGTTTATAAAAGACGTCAAATTAGTATTATTTTTATAATATTGAAACAGTATTATTAATAACATTTTAGGGTTATAAGATCATTTGATAAACACCAATCGAGCCGAAAATAAACTTATACAATGTCTAATTATAGTTTCTCATTAATTTATAACATTCGTTAGATTTATAAAGTTTTCTTTTATACGTTTTCGGGAAGATCGAGAAGTTTTTAATGGCGTCGTAATTCAACCACTGCTATAAAGTGTCTAGTGGGATTTTCCTTGATTTTCATGTCGGAATAATCTGCAGTTTATGCAAATGATTTATAAAGAATGATAGCTAAAGAGGTACTCACGATCGTTTATCTGTTTGTCCATTGTGATGCTGCAATAAAGGATCCTCGTGAATTACAAATATCGAATGTACACTAACAAATCTGTCGGAAACTTAATTTGTTCATCCTCCACTTCCAAGAGTTAATCGCAGCCAAATTGTAACTAGATATTGTTATAATTTTATGAAAGATATTTCAAAATGTGTCAAATTATATTTTGTATATAAAAATATTCTGTAACAGTGAAGTTTTTTCCGTCATTTCGCGTCTCGCGGGAAAGTCTAGACAAAGTCAACTTTTTTCTTTTCTCGGTAATACAAATTTTGGCAAAGATCTTCAGATATTCTGCCAAATATTTATCAACATTATTCTTTATGCCTAAACGAAACATGAATGAAAGTTGTCAAATTGTAAGTCGTTTGATGGTCTCATAAAACTCCAAATTTCGTTGTCCTCGGTGTCTATTATAGAATATTAGGGGATAATAATATACGACATCGTCCTGGCGAGTATGCAAGGTTACGTGTGTAAATTATTTTGAAATGTTATGAACGCAAAACTGTGAAAGTAGACTCAAGGTAAATCTTAAAGATAGCGACGATTCTTGCGTTTTATGATTTTGTTTTTGTCGCTTTAGAATAAGATTACATTTATAAAAATATGTACTATTCACAGATAATATTATTATCCAAATACGCGTCATTTAGTAACATCCTATTCCGAAATATTAAAAAAAAACAAATTTAATTATAATCTGCCGAGTAAATATCAGTGTCAAAAAAGATACAATTTACACTAAATACTATTGAAATATCAAGATAAAAAGTTATCTATGTTAAATATAGTACCAAATTAGACAGCCGGTACGGAATCATTTGCAAAATTACGTTTCTGGTTATAATCAGTGAGAAAGATAAGATTGCAAAATCGCATGATACCCGCTATCGCGGTAAGTGCTTACGAAATAATAAAAAGAACGGATTTCGAAATCATCATTACACAATTGTTTTAGACCGTCGCATACATGACATGTCCCTCGAGTATCGCTTCCTACTTCTTTGTGCGGCGGCTCATTGAAATATTTATTTTAATAAATACTTTTTTACGGAACCTTGTTTTAAGCATTTAACAAAAATGGAAGAAAATAAATAAATTTTGTATATCACGTTTTGAAATAATACTTTTATGTAATTAATTTAAACTTAATGGAATTTAATTGTGCTTGCCTTAAATTGATTTTAAATGAATATTTTTACTCGTTTTTCTCGTTTTTTTATGTTCAAAATACATTTAGGTATATTAAATATTGACATATAAATATATAATTATGAATTTCTTTAACAGATAATGCCGGCAATGGATCCGAGCATCGCTCCTCACATCTGGTAAACCTTTTTGGACTTTCACTACACACTTTAAGGAACCAAACACTCGTACGTAGTAATTATGATAAATAATAGATATCGTACTAAGATAAGGACGATTTCAATTTATTCTCTTACATATAATATATATACAACAGACGTATGTTTGTTCGTAATGTAATGTATGTAATTTACGTGACAGATTGTTACATGAGCGTTATTAGTACCAGTTTAGTTTTATGAAAACTCTGTATATGTTAACCTTTTTAAATAATTAAATTAATTGCATTCCACCGGCACATTACATCAATATAATAAATCACACGAGCATAAAAGATAAAACAGTTTACAAAATACAAACACACATCAATCCTATTTGAATACGGATATAGATAGCTACGTATTAAAGTCTTTGGCCGATAAAAAGATAATTTCTATCACGATACAAAAATAGATCACTTGACATTTCCTCTCGATACGTATCGGGAAGAGGCGAGGACTCACGTGGAGTTGTTTTTATTACGACGCGATAACGTAACGATGGCGATACGACTTTGTTATGTTATAGAATACGAACGAGTGTTGCAACGTGACGCGTGCGGCACGACACGGCCCCAGTATCCGCGATCTAGGTACGGTTTAGTGCATGTTTACGATTTAATTAGTCCACTCGCCCCGCTGTATCGACCAGTGCATCACAGTGCACGGAGCGTCATTATTTACATACGTGCATATATATGAAACACATTTTATAAACCTACTTAACGACTACGAATCAATCGGGAAAATCTAAACGGGGACGAGTAGCCGTTTTATATCGGGAAGATTAATAGTGATTAGAGTGTCACCGGCGGGCCTGGAGGTGCGTCGCGCGGGCTCGTCCTCGTGCAGGGCGGGAGCGTGGCGGCGCGCGACGGCGGTACCCGGGGCCAGCGCCAGCAGCACCAGCGCCAGCGGCACCAGCGCGGGCGGCATCCTCCCCGCTGCTGCTCACACCAGCTCTGAACCGGGTTCTAGCTCACTGCAGCCGCGCCGCGAATTACTTCGTGCGATTAAACGAGCGGACTCGAGCGGAGGCTCGCGGTAAGTCGTACGCGTCGTTGTACGGCGGCGGCCGAGCCGGACTGAGGCGACGTCGAACGATTTCCCGGCTCGAGCGGGCGAGGGGGACTGCGCCCCTCCGGAAAACGCGGACGCGGCGCGGGCGCCGGGCGGGGAAAACTGCACCGCCCGCCCCCCGACACTAGACACTACGACACTGCGACACTAAGACACCGCGACACTACAACACCCGCAACTCTATGCTTAGACACACGCTCAGATCTTATAAACTATCACAACATAATTATTACCTTTATGTTTCAATTTATTTATTTTCTCTTTAAGTTATGATAATCACAATCGTATAAATCTGAATTACCTTAATTTATTTATGGTGAGCGTAATAGAGTTGTACTACGCACTAAATCCTAACGTAAATAAACTATTAGTAGGAGGCAGGAGGCAGTGTGTGCAGGCGATCGTGGAAGCAATGCACGGGGTGTGCACTAATAAATATCTGAATTCTGATATCACTTGTTTCATAATATCACACACATGGCGGAGACGCTCATATTATTATATTAATGTAGACATATTTATTTAATGGCGTATCCGAAGTTGGCCGATCGCCCAACTATTAATATTTTTCATAGCAGGTAATGAATAAAATATTGACTTATCTCGTATCTGTCTCGTAATAAATTTAAACTGTACATCTAAATATATTGTACATACAGTCATTACTCGTACTTTACAACAAACTCCATCCCTATTATTTCGTTTCTTAAACAATCGAACGCTGATAAATTAATTGAATAAAACTAATATGAGTATTTTATAACATTGAAGTTGTCGTAAACAATACTGTTTCGTAGTTTAATAAATAATAGTTCGATACAACATGTCATAAATAAGTAAAATATATTTTTTTTATTAACAAAAATGTTTTTGAAATTTTATTTTTTATTTTGACAGTACATTTATGTAAATACATAAATTATAATAAACAAGAAATAGTTCCAACTTCACACCAACAGCTCTGTTTACATTCCATCGCTAATCTCGTCTGTACGATGTCAGTAGAAATGAGATTATTTGGATGATATCTCATATGTCTTACTATCTGAGATATATTGAATATGACATAATATACCGTTACGTAATATGTCAAAATATTTACAAAGATTTACAATGTGACAAACATATCGCTTTCGAAAAACATAACACGAAGAAAATGTTAAAAAATGCTGCTACCTCTTGCAGTCCCTCCCTCTAGTCTCTATTATTTCTCGGGCCACCGTCGTTAAAAATTATAATATTAACTTACACTTTAATAAATTTACTTCTAGTTTTCATTTCACACCTAGAAATATATAAACAAAATGAAATAATGTTACATAGATATCTTAAAATTACATTTTATAAATGATGTATGAAGGAAATGTTGATGATAAAATAATAATTAACAACAACAATTTTCCTGACGATTAATTTGAAAATATCTATATCCTTTCTACTTTTTATAAGCAATTCCAATTGTTTTTTGAACTTCAACCACACCCGCTTTGTCTATTGATATTCCATACTGTGTGAACGCTGCCTACATAATGCAGTAGGTACATTGTTAAAATGTATCTCGCCACTGACTACCACTGACTACCACTGATCCACTCACTACTCTCTGCATATAATAAATAGTTGCGATAAAAACTTGTACAATTAGAGTTCATTGAAAAAAGTAATTGGTTTATGTAAACGAACTATTTATTTTAAATTATCTATTTATCTGTTTGTTTATTTCCTCATCGTCGGAAACTTTTATAGCTTATTGCCGCACTCAATATAAATACCACTTTGTACTGTCGCCAAAAAATACATTCTCCGGGAAAAGAAACAGTTTGATCAAAGCAGTTTTTCCTTGTTTTTTTTATAATGTAGGGCACACGAGCACGCACTTAGTGCAAAGTGAGCCGCACCCGCGGTCTGCTGCAGTATCCGAGGACGCACGGGAGCGGTGCCGGCCTTTGAGGAGTAGTTTATAAAGTTAGTTAAGACTGCCGGTAAATATTGTGATGATAGACGAACAGTTACGGCCACTTCAAATAGCGGGTAACAGATATTAGAATAAATATATGTATATATATATAATGTAATGCAATAGTTAAATACAATGAACAGCAATTATCCTGCTCACAGTTAGTGACTACACTGGCAGTACAATTGTCTTAACAACAACACCATTGATTTGTCTGTCAGTCCGTAGAAGAAATTATGATATTTTTTTCCTGCAACATTACACTTCTCCCGCGACCCTTGTCATCTCATCCTACACTGTTTATTGTAACGTATGTGGACATTTCTACCTTTATTTAGATATTAAAAAACAAATCTTATTTTATTAATATTTAATGCCAGAAAATATGTTTCATAACTCCATACAAACATAACGGCATCATCAGTTCTATACCTGATGGATAGATTATCATTTCTTTCTAATATTTTATTGTTCTCAGCTATAAAATAATGTGTAGTTCAAAAGCTAATAGTGTAAGATAAATTGTCATAACCCAGGTGTGACAAGATATGAGAATCACTACTCGTAGTGAAGGAAAACATCAAACTTTACATTAACCGACAACAAACTGTGAACCTACAAGTTTGTGAAGGACATATTTTCTATTTCCTCAGGAGTAAAAAAAGAGAGAGTTTTGTTATTTTTTGGTTAGTTCGATAGCTCTGGATGCTTCATTTTCGTGTGCGACCACCAATAGTTTCATGTTTCGCTAAGGCTCACCTGTCGAGTGTGACCTCTCCGTGCACGGTGGGGTTTACCGCATGTCATCGGAATTTTCCAACATTGTTCTTCTGTTTAACTTTCTATCTCTATATTTCATATCAGATAATGAGATAGCTGAAAGGTTTAAATTGTAATCTTATAGATAATAAAATTGATAACATCGGTACCTACTATATCTAATTGAACGATCGCCGCGCAAATTTTGGGACCTTTTTGAAAAAATACCAAACTGTTGCACGATTTCAAAATTGTTTTAATGTGGACTCGGTTTGATGTAGTTTGCTCGATCCCCTCAATGGAATTCAATTCAGCGAGGACCAATTTTCCTAAGTACCTACTATCCAGACTGCCGATTGACTTGATAGGCTGGCAATTTCATAAACTTCAGATTGCCAACATTGGTGAGAAATCGTAGCTTGGAATTAGATAGCTAGCTTTCTTCGACAGTTATCACATAAATGATCTTCAATGTATCATTATTCGAAGGAGCACCTGTTTATAAATTGCTTCTAAGATCATCGAGCATTGTATTTTTATCTCGGCGGTGACCACTGCACTGTCACACACACACACACACACACACACACACACACACACACACACACACACACACACTAAGTGAATAATGTACTCGTTGTGCTATGTTAATATGTGGTTGTATGTTAATGCCAAAACCCCTCCCAATCCAAAAGCGGTAAACAGCTATGGAGAGATTACATGCATTCCTCACTTTAATTGGATTGGCCTCGTATCCTGCAATCACAGCGGACAGAGACAATGACAAAGTTTTTTTATAATTGCTCAGAAGTATTTCAGTAATTGAATATACTATAATATAGTAGTAGATTTGTCTTCTTCGAAAAGACTTTTATGACAAACGATATGGATATTATCCATAGCTGTTCCATAGTCCAGGACACTATTACACGTTTCTGGCTCCGCCCTTAAGCCCGTGTACATAGTACATAGTAAATATATATAGTAATAACTTAGTTCTCGGTCACAGATTTTAAATTATGTAAATTATGTAATATATATCTACCCATATTATGGAATTCATATAAGATGGATGTCTCCCATGTCGTCGGTGTAACATTAGTTTACTTCCTTGATAGTATTGCAGTCTTACTTTTAAAGATGGACACTCGTGTATTATTGCACTATTCCTGCGGGAACAAGGTTACACGTCCACGCTTTACTTGTATACTTACATGTCAATATATCGACTCAATAGTCAATACTATAAACAATTAAAAATAATAATAAATTAACACAGTATTCATGTAGTTTCTTCCTTCTGATTAATCACAAATATATTACGAATACAATGAATGCCTATTTTAAATCAAACACTGACTTAGATGACCCCTATTTTATTTTCATATAGGATTTTGGTAATTTGCACGCAATAATATGTTAAATACACGGATACTCTTATACAAGTTTTATGAATATTTGTAGGTTTTTCTCTTTATAGTTAAAAACCGATGATAGATTTTAACTGAGGGAGGAGAAAAAAGTAAATTAAGTAGCTACGAAATGGTTTTAATGTATAAAGAAAACGGCGACTCTCATATACTCGAAGCTTCACTTTCTTAATTTTGAATCTGGCGCGTTATTGACGTTATACTCTGTGGTTATCGATGGCTGTCGTGTTTATGCTAACTTGCAGACAGAAATTTGAATTTAAGATCGTGCTAAGGACTGTAGTGACTAAATGATAATTCGTACATCATCTGGAGTATAAAACTTAATTTTGTTTTCTGTTTTTATTACTTACCTGTATTTCTGACTGTTTTACTATATACCTATTGTAAATGGAAAATAATAAATTGAACTGTTTTTATTACGGACACCCAACTGAGTTTTTGAACTGAGATTTAAGATTATTATAAAACAACTCTTATGAATACTTCAAGACGAACGGACAAACTAAGGTTTGATTTTAAAATGCGAGGATCGTTAGACGGAAAAACAATTTTGTGCCTTGCCTTGGTCGTTTCATTTGCAATATCAGATGAATACCTACAAATTCACGAATATAATTAATAACATCGTCAGTGTACGGCAGTGCAAAAACACATTGAATAAAAAAATTAGGTTTTCTTGATGAGGGAGGTAACACATTGTTTGAAAAATTTTACTTAGAGAGAGAGAGAGAGAGAGAAGCTGAGAGAGAAAAAGTTCTAGAATCCAAAGAACAAATATCTGAAGTTGAACAAAATTCATAATGATTTCATGATTGTAAAATTTGATGGAAAAAACTCCAACACCAGCCAATGGATCAATCAGCTTATTAATCAACGGAATTTACTAATAATTATTTATATTATTTATTGTTAATAATTTAATTATAGCACTGCCATTCTCACGTGTACTTAGTTTTATTTTGAAATTACTTATTCAAAAAAGTGTTCATTATTTTTCTTTACTTTTGTTAATTAATAAAATTTGTTGTAGATGAGAATTATTATGCAGATTATTATTTATTATTATTTAAAATCAAATCAAATTATTATTTAAAAAATAAACTTTGTAAAGAACAACAACAGCCATTCTGTAGAGAAAGTTATATCACTGAATCCATAACCACAGCGGGTTAATTAATAATTGAATGTGATGGAGCTGCTCACATACACTTTAGATATAATATATCTTTAATTTATTCTCCACCGTTGTCTATCCGACCCCTAACGGTCGACCCTGACTAAATTAGGGGACTAATAAGTAATATCAAACAAAATATAAAAATAAGAATTATATGTATTATTGGATCTAATTATTATATTTTATTTTACGTGTCGCTGATACTCAATCGGATTCAAGATTTATTTACATACTAATGATTGTTTGCTTTTAATTTTTTTTAGTAACTAGCTGTTGGCATGGAATGTTTTATAAAATAATTGTTTCCCGAGATACTCCTTACAACATCAGCTGTCCAGTTGTAAAAATCCTGTTAAAGTCGGTCCAGAGTTTTACAGTTTAGCCAAACCAAATGGACACTCAGGCAAGAAATCTTAAAAAAATCATTTATGTATATATTTTCATAGGCATTTAATATAAAGCTGTAAATTTGTAATTACACACACTTCAATTTAATTTATATGTATAGTAGTTAGTCGATAAAGATATGCATATGGTGTTTTTATATAGAACAGCCTGCATCCTCTGATGAGTAGCTGCGTCTCCCGCTGCTAAGAGACGATCAATGTCACGGAACACACACTAGTCTCACACTCGATTAATGAGATCATCGATGAGGAAAAGGATAATAAGTAACTGAACCGTCCGCTCATCAACGGACGGACGACGTCACATAAGTTAGGTATTGCGATGTATATTACAAAATTTTGCATAAGATAATAAACATCATTTTTCTATATGAATAAAATTTTGTCAAAACTTATAATGTAATGTCATGGGCATATCAACTGCTTCTTACAGCATTGTTTATTATCAATTTTTCTAAGTTTAAATAAATTGATATTTTAAATGTGTCGTATATAAAGTAAAGGAATTTTGAAGTAAAAACGAAAATTGGTGAGGATATTTTATTCCATAAAACAGCATTAAGACAAACCGGAATGTCACATATCGCTTCCATTGAATCTTCTCCGACTTCGTAAAAATAAAAAAAAATCATCACCGCGCGCCACATAATCATATCCTTGTCTCTTCTAAATTATTATAAAAATGCTAAGTTATAATTAATTGTGTGGGAGCGGAGCGGCTCCGCGTCCGTCTAGTACATATTACATTACACCTAAATTAAATGTGGCTCACCACTAACCACAAGTCACTCGGCTGGCGGCGGAGCGTGGAGCGGGACGCCCCTACTGAATACACTAATAAGTAATATGCAAATTAACTTTAAATACTTTATTACGACAACTTATTCCATTATAGTATACATACAAAACATGTTACGCCGAGTCACTACGAGTCGCCTCCGACCTGTCCGCGTCCCGACGCACGCACTACGCGGGTAGGTAGGTACCTTTGTTTACGGATATATTGGAACTTTACACTATTTGTTCAAAACCATCGGATATCGAACGGACCGAGACGCGTACGACCGTACGTACGGGTACATTGACACTTGGGGGGGGGGGAGGAATCCAGTAAGCGAGTTGCAAATCAGAGTAGTACATAATGAAATTCCGCACATATTACATTAGCAAATAAATTGAACCGTATAATATAAAACCATAGTCTCTGTGTGTGTATCGTTAGTTAGCGGTTGGCGTTCTTGAGCTGGTTGGAGAGCCAGTCCAGGCCCTCGTACAGCCCGTCCCCGGAGGTGGCGCACGTGGCCTGGATGTACCAGTTGCGGTTGCGCAGCGAGTGCAGCGACAGCTTGTCCGTTATCTCCGCTGCGTTCATCGCGTTGGGCAAATCCTATGCACACACACACATTGTACACTATTATATAACCATCTCAGACATTTCAAATTAAAATGTCAATGTCAATATCCAGGTGTCTCAATCTACATAATGTATTCGGAGGTTACGTATATATTTTAATTAATTATAATCAACATTTCGTCCATATTTAAATATTAAAATGAGTAATCTTAAAACATACCTGTTTGTTGGCAAAGATAAGTAGCACGGCATCCCGCAGCTCGTCCTCGCTCAGCATCCTCATGAGCTCCTCCCGCGCCTCGCCGATGCGCTCTCTGTCGTTGCTGTCCACTACGAAGATTAGACCCTGGAATATAAATTGTTCATTTATGGTTTCCTTATATTCATATATTAAATAACCCTACATACATACTTGATAACACATCACTGACAGTAACTTAAAATTGCAATTATTACAAAATATATTATATTATTTTATCAATCTTTAACATAAATATTCTCACACATTTCACTGCAAAACGTGATAATATTAATAATCAAGTAAAGATATCAGTAACAATCAATTTATTGTAGTCATAAATCTTTTTTGAACAATAATTTGTTTCACTCTAACACCAATTCTCACTGGTTAAATTAATGATAACAATTACTGTACTGAAAATAAAATACTTTAAGATTGCATTGCCATGTCATTTAGTTCAAGTAAAAAAATAGGTAAGAGACCATTAATATACATTTAATAGGTAGGTATTAATTATTTTCACTATAACAATAACTAAACTATTGTCAATCGTGTAACATGAAGTTTACTGAATAATAAATCCATTAAAATACAAAACTTTGAATTTACTGCAATAAAATATAATGTGATGTAACATGCGGTATTGTGAATAAACCAATGTATGTGCTGATAAAAGTGAACCTCTTATGAATATTACCTGTGTGTTCTGGAAGTAATGCCTCCATAGAGGCCTGATTTTGTCCTGGCCGCCCACATCCCACACAGTGAAACTGATGTTTTTGTATTCTACCGTCTCCACATTGAATCCTATAATACACAATACATCACTAGTATTACTCATCAAACATTGTATATAAAGATATTAATAACATCAAAAAATATATGTTTGTGTTCATAAAAACTTTAAATAAAAGGTGAAAAATATGTATTTATAAAAGATGAAACACTTATTAATTGTCATCATTCAATCATATCCCTGGATGAGTCATTTATATTTTTACCTGCACTACTACTAAGGACACATTATTAATATTACTGAAGATGAATCTTACAAAACTCTCGCATAACAATAACTTATTGCCTCGTGGTGACTTTCACTTTAGATAACATGTAATAATTTTTCTTACAATTTGTACAAAATAACATAAAGTAAAACTTCACTAATATTTAAAACAATGAAGCAAGGTGAATAAAAAAAATTAAAAACACTCACCAATAGTGGGAATTGTTGTAACAATTTCACCTAATTTAAGTTTGTATAAGATTGTGGTTTTACCAGCTGCATCCAGACCCACCATCAATATTCTCATTTCTTTTTTGCCAAATAGGCCTTTAAATAAACTTGCAAACACATTCCCCATTTTGAAAGTTTATGAGCTGTCTGTAAATAAAATATGAAATTAATAGAAAACGCATTCACTCTGACTCATCCGGCGGTATACGTTGCTATAATCAATGATAATGACATGGCAGGTCCCACAAGGAATTAGGCGTATTTTGTCCAATTTGGTAAAACACAATTACAAAATAAAATAAAGTTTAATAGAAAACTAATATATACGAAATGATAAATTCTTGCTCAACTAGGTATTTACTTATATTAAGACAAAGATTCACTGACATCGGTGTTGGTAGTTGCTGCATAGTAAGGGTCACCACCCAGGGTTTGCAAAACATCTTAATGGAAGATGAAATCTTAGCATTGATAAATAAAATTTAATACTTACAATTAATATAACACAGTACTTACATTTTTTTTCGAGAATAATATGAAATTTAAAGTAAAAACGCCTTAATCCACTGAAGTCTTTACTATTCGCTGGATGTCAAAATGGCGGCGAACGTGGAAGTCGTTCGTGCCTATGCCACGTATCGGGAAAAAGTGGCCAGTTATAAATAATATTTCAATGAAATATTTCAAAATATTTTCTATACTTTTATATATTTTTTATATCATATAAATGACAAAAATAATTTAATCAAATAGCAAAACCTTCTTAAAACATATTTATAGATATGATATGATACATAAAAAATACTTCAACACTTTCTTATTTTAATATATAAGTTGCTTTTGGTTTCTTGTTTCCTAGATCTAATATTATTAATTACGCAAAATTGCTATACAGATGTGATAGAATACTTTGAATGCTATAAAAGATAAAGCAACAGTTATTAATAATTTTCTGTAAACAATTCAAGTCACATTGTAAAAAACGCTGGATTAGTTGCAAAATTTTATTATTTTAATTAGCAATATGGCCACACTCACATATTCAATGATTGTCTATTGCTGTAATTTTTAATATGTTTTATATGTTATAAATAAAAAAAAATACATATAAAAATTTGGTTGGTATCTTTTACAAAGTAACAATTTAATTTACAATTAGTTGGTGATTTCTACTAAAACTACAAACTTAGAAATTCAAAAATAATAACATAACATTTGATCGGGAAGTACTTATGTATATAGTTTGTAGTTTTAGTAGAAATCACCAATATATATATACATAAATATTATATGTGCTGGCATTTAGTTCTATAGTTATATAACATTTAAATAAACATTATATATTTTTTTATATTTAGTTTTTGTTTATCCTTGTTGACATTCCAATGATTATTAAGAAAATTTTATGTAAATGACATATTACTCCTTTCCTCTACAAGCTATATTACTGTCATTTCCGATTACCTGCTATCAACATCAGATTTGTCATATGTCGGCTTTTCTATTATTTCTATTATAATTATAAAGAAAAACAACTATTTCATATTCAATAAAGTACACATATCTATACCATTAATGATATTTTTGAATTCATGTTTTAAGGGAAAAATACATTAACAATAACAACTTTAATTTTGAGTAATATAATATTGCTACATATTACAATATTATGGATTTATCTGCCTTATTACAAACTTGGCTTTTAGAGTCGCCAAAATATACTGTTTTCAGAGTTAATAAATTAATGGATTTCGACGATACAAATTTAAGAAATGTTTTAAAAATTGTATGATTAAAGTTTACCTTAAAGTTACAAGATATTCGAAAGTTAATAATTCCTTTTAAACTGACTGAAAATATATTATTTTCCAGCAAAGTAAAGAATTAAACACTGAACAGATACCTAAATATTATCTTTTAAAACCTGACTGTCTTATTGTTGAACAATGGCCACTAGATGTAACTATAGAGAGATCAAAAAAGGAGGTTATAGTTGATTCACCGTGTGCAGCTGCAGTACTTAGAGGGGCTCATGTATTTGCACCAGCAGTTCTTGGTCTTCCTACTAGTGAGTTAAAAAAAATCCTTTTTAAAAAAAATATGATGTATTGCTATTCTAATATATAGTATTTTGTCTATAGACTGCAGTCTGAATGAAAGCGTTGATATATTTGGTGATTTAGACGGCCAATGTAAGAGAGGTCTCAAAGTTGAATATACGGGAAGAAAAAGATATGTCGGTACCGGTTATCTTAAAATGTTACGCTGTGAATTGTTTGATAATGGAGTGCAACCAACGTAAGTACTAACTAACTTATGTAATACCCTAAGTTCCTAATAATTGTAACATTGAATATTAATTAAATCTTGCAATTAATAGAATGTGTTCAAAATGTTTTTTATCATTTTCCCGTCTAGCATGCACCTTTGCACTTTCTATCTTTGCAGTACTGAATAACACTGACAATATGTAACAAATGAAATTAATCTGAAAATGTCTATAATGATGTTACGTAACTTAAAGTTTAAAATAAATATATAATTAAACATTATTATGGGTAACACTCAAACTATGACTAACAAAGTCTAAAATTTACAATGTCATGATAAGAGTTCCAAGTTAGTTGATGATTTAAAAAAAATTAAACTAAACATGTTTTGAGACATTTTCAAACAAAGATAGTTCCAAATGTTGTCATAGAAGTATTAATATTTACAGTGGTATAGCAATTGAAACAACACTTCCACACTCGAGACTGCCCGTCATCAACGAGTCTATATATCCCAGAGGACTATTAGTATTACAGAATCTACCCTCCATTATCACGGGCTGGGTGCTCGATGCGAAGCCCTACGAGCACATTCTGGACATGTGTGCAGCACCCGGGAACAAAACCACGCACTTGGCGGAAATGTCCAATAATTGTGTAAGGTGATACATTTTACTACAACATTACTTGTTACATTAATGAATATGCATTGTAATGAATATCCAACTCCAGGCCCACATCACAGCTATCGATAAAACTGATAAAAAAGTAGCTAGAATCAAACAGTCCTGTGAGGCTCAGGGCGTTACGTGCGTCAGTGCGTACGTGTACGATTCAACTAAATGTCACTCTGAAGAAGCAGACACCGAGAAGGGTCCTCCGTTCAAATCCAATACGTTTGATAAGGTACTGCTGGACGCCCCCTGTAGTGCTCTGGGGCAGAGACCCCGGCTCAATTATAAAATATCACCAAAAATGCTGCAATCCTACAAGTTTGTTCAGCGTAAACTGTTTGATTCCGTACGTATATTGTGTATGTCACACGTGTCTATTGTAATTGAAGTCAATGTGTGTGTATGTCTCGGTGTCTGTAATGTCTGTAATGATGAGTGATTTCAGGCAGTGAGAGTGTTAAAGGTGGGTGGTAAGTTAGTGTACAGTACGTGCAGCGTCTCCGTTGAGGAGAACGAGGGTATGGTGCTGTGGGTGTTGGAGAAGTATCCTTGTATGGAGCTGGTGCGGGCCGCGCCACTGTACGGGGCTGCGGGCCTGCCGCGTGTCGGCCTTCGTGACGACCAGCGGTATATTTTTAATTAATTAATTAATTTATTATATGTATATATTTTTATAATGTGTATGTTTTTGCAGACTAATGGTACAAAGATTCGGTCCAGAGGAAGATGATCTCCGCCCCGTTGGAGATTTGTTTAAAAATACAATAGGATTCTTTATAGCGGCCTTCACCAAAACTAAAGATTGTCAAATATAGTTAACGGCCATATTATTTCTACTCCTTATAATTTTTCCTTATGGAAATAATTTCAAGACTTCTATTATAGGTTACATGCCAGTACTCGATTTTTCAAAATTATTAAAGTTCACCGATTTTTTTTCGGGTTACGAAAAATGCACACTCACAGCATACTCAAAGCAGTTAGCAGAGAAATTCACACGCTCAGTGGACCTCTGGGAATTATATTAAATATTAGCAGATCAATGCAAAATATAAGAAGAAAATAGAACAAAACTGATTTTATTCTACGAATCCCTCAATCCTCAACCTCTTTTTACAATAGTTTGTTTCCCTTGTTCCCTTGTTTCAAATAACCTCAATTCCAATGATCTCTTAGTTTGATTCCTTAACTATTTCTTAATTGCAGTTGCTGCGCTGCACGCACTTGCACACACTCCAATACAGTATGTAGTATGTAGTAGTGCTCTCAGGCTTCACACTCATCTCCGGGTGAATGTGTCATTATCCATTAATCTTATTTATACTTTTATTATAAATACAAGTGACAAAGCTATGTTTTCTTTAAAAACAGCTTTATATTTTAAAACCCTCTAAAAACCTAATTTAATCTGTCCTTCATAGTTCTTTGGATTTGTACTTGCCTTTGCTTTCTTTAGCAAAAATCACTAAAAATTTTTTAAACAACTGCTTGGAATGAATAGTGAAAAGCAGAAATATCCTTTTGCATTTTCAATTTGGCGGTCAAATAGGGTTTAGTTCTTTGGATAGTGACAGATAGAGTGACAGTCAAGGCCGGCAGCGCCCTTATTAATCCTTGGATGTTGCAAGAGTTCATGGGCAGCGGTGATTACGTATCATCTGTGACCCGTCAGCTCGTTTGCCCTCCTATTATATTTAAAACAAAGTCAATTAGCCTTTATAAAGGAGAGTATCTTGTGAATGTTTTTCTTCATATAGCTTCTGCATGCTATATAAAGAAAAATGCTCTACTTCCTCACGCACGCTCACGCAATCTGCTTTATTGCAGATCTATTAAAGTTAAATATCTTAACCAAATTCTTCCCAGATCTGTCTGGAAAGCTCTCCCTGAAGGCACAGTTCTTAATCCTCTGCTTTACAGCAAATATACTTCTTGTCCACTACTGCCAGTGTCCTACCGCTGAGACAGTGGTATCCCATTTCCATTAAATCGTCTCTTACACTCTTCCTGTCCCTAATTCTATTTTCCTTCTATCCTGGGTCTAAAAACAGCAGCTCCCTCCTGCTTAACCCACAAAGTATTGTTCGGCAAGAATAGCAACCCAGGGCAGATATTGCGAAAGGGTATCGGGACTCAGCGATTCAATAAAACAAAGTCGATGGCCTAGGACGGTAGAGGGAGCTATCGTCGCCTAGACTTATTTTATTGAATTGGGGTGGGAAGAGACTAGTGCGTGCGCCTTTATTTGCGCAACGATTGTATACCTCTATATATCCTGCACAACTGGCTGCTTCCGATTATTTAGGGAGGTACTGCCGAAATAAATAAGCACCTCTACACATGTTGCGGACAATGTTCCATTCGAGTAATCCGCTGAACAACTTATTGGAACCGGAATAATAAGCCTGAGCGAAGGTTGCGTAATCAAGAGCGAATCATTTACAATTTAGTCTCACCGTCAACAATATAACACCGTAAATATAGCAGCAGATGTGTTGAACATTGGTGTGCCCCCAATAAATCACATCATTGAAATATCGCCACCTAGCATCAATAACTCTAGCACGATAAAGGATGAGCAACTAAACAATCAAACCTACATTCATAAACAATTACTGGCAATTGGAGAGCAAATCCAGCAGTTGAAGGAGAACGGACCTGAAGTCGAATTAATTGAAAAAACTTCAACACATGATGTCACTCAATACATATTAATTTGCGTGATCATGGTAATATTTATAAGCATTTGTATAGCTTTCGTTCGCCACCGACTGCGCACCGTATCAGTAACTATCACCGGAGACCAGCAAGCGACAACGCCCGCGATCTCCGCTACCGCCGTCACCGTGCCCGCGCAACATGAGCCGCCGCGCCCGTCGCTGACTGCGTCGCCAGCAACGTCACCGCGATTTATTAATAAGGCTACGTCGCCTATCTGTCGTACTCGTTTTAGTGATATTAGTTAAAATATTTAAGTCAATGGCATGTAAATATTTAAGTATCATTCACCATCATAATTTGATTGTATTATCATTACCATCTTCATTACCCTACTAGCATCTCTTCCTCTCCTCTCCCGGAAGATGTACGGTGCAACACCGCACATTTCGCCAAATCAGCTTTTTAATTGTTTCGCTATATATCATAATTGACATACTTTTCAGTTCGCATTAAGCAAGCATCGCGCGCGTTCTCTCTATCATTTCTATCATTATTTTATAGCCAGAATGAATCAAATATTATCAAGCAAATCAATTAAATCATTAAAGACGTATGAAAACCCCATACAGACTGTCTAAATTGTATTGTTTGATATTGGAGGCCTTTTTGGGATAAAAGAAAAAAATATTGAAAAATTTTTGCTACATTACAAATATTTAATGTTGCTTTATCAAGATATTTATTTAAAGTTATTTTGAAAACTTTTTATTTCTTAATGTATCAACAGAAACCGCGAACATCGGATTGTAGTCTTACAAAAAAAATTAGAGATTAGAAAGTGCCAATATTGTTTAAAAAAACATACTTATTGAAATTACCAGAAAAAAGCGATCTTGATTTCAAATTGATCATTAATTCTCTTAAAAATTTGTCACTTACGTCTTTCAGCTCCCGGATGTGTCAACTCATTCTCTTCCTTCAAAGAGACATCTACCAAAAGCTGCAAGAAGTCATTTCTTCTGCAAATCAATAAATTTTTATATATAAAAAAAGAAATAAATACAATATATATTTTTAAAACAATATTTACCGACTTTCTGTTAGATGATATTCTTTTAGATTTTGTATTTATTAAAATGTCTACTAATTTCTTATTAGCCTCTAAGTTTAGAAATGATATGTTCACATATTTTAACAGAGATGGCGTAAAGAAAAAAATGAATGAAAGAGTTATTTTATTTTTCAGCGATATATCGCAAAATTTTTCTGCGGTCTGAAAAAATATTAACCATTAATTACGTCGATGTCGTAAAAAAATATACATATCAATTATTAGAGAAAGATCATATAAATATGTGATGTGCCTTTATAATTATATCTGCATGTGTCCAATATTGTCCTTTTATTAATTAGGTATTTATGAATGTATTCATTTACCTGCATGATTCTTATCAGTTAATGTTCCCTTATCATTGTATAAACTAACAAGATGAAAGCACACTGGTTATTTAATACACCGTCTGAGTAACAATAAATTATCTAATTTCTGGTAAATGTATGTATAAAGTATGATACCGCTTTTACCTTAAGGAATTCGGCATTTTCGTCGTTCAACGCGTCTGAACTTATCCCAAACACACATGATCCAGTGACCTCCAACGTCAGATGTCCCATCAAATCTTTCAGTTCTACATCCTTTGTATCTATAAGTATAATAGCTAGTCAGTGTTGTTTGTTTTTAAAAAACAATAATTAAGTGGCTTTTAAAAGTAAGCTTTTACATTTAGTTTAAAACTGAATACAAGTAATACATTTTATTCGTACGCATACCTATTTTTAAATAAAAAAGTAGGTACCTATTAGCTTTTGCCAGCTTCGCTCGGTTTAAGTTCGACATTTGTGGGTAAGTTCCAACTTTATCCGCGGCTAAGACGGTATACTATCTCTTTCCCCGCACCTCACCCTAAATGTGATCGATCGCTCACTTTGTTATCGTAAATTTTAAAATATTTCTATATATCTAAGCATATCTAATCAATGTATAAAGCGTAAAGAGCAAAAGTTTACCTATTTTAAATATTCTAATCGACAAACCTATTGATTTAATCATTATGTTAATGCGACATTAGTTTTGAAGATAAGGTATCGAATTTTATTGTATTTACGGATCAACATTTTGACAATACCTACTCGTATTAATGTTTACACGTAAAATACAGTCGTTATAAATGGTAGCCTACGTGTTATTTTGATGTATGAGTTATATAATTTAAAAGATTTAGAAAATAAAAATGAAATTAGTGACCACTCCAGTAAAAGTTACTCGATTAGATACAATGTCTTATCAAAACAATATCTACATTATAGATTTTTAGGTAGCTTTTATAAATTCGTATTAGCTGAGGTTTCATCTAAGAGATGATTATTATTTTTATTATTAGTGCCGAGAAAGTCTTTGTTAAGGTTAAAGTACAATAAAATAAGGATTAATAACATTTTGAGGGAATTAACTATTAATTCATTGAGATTACCATATTGTTTGAGATATTCAACCAATTGTTTTGAACAGTCCTGTATCATTTGGTGCATGTATCTAAGGCGGACTGAACTGATTGCAGGGGTTAATTAACTGCGAACACCTTTCCATTCTGACCCCTGAAAAATAAATATATAGGTGTGAATAACACCTATTAGTTGTCTAAGTTTAAGTATTAACAATGTATATATACAATACCTTCAAATTTAAAAGAGATCGGCTAAAAAATCTGGGCTCTTTACTTCCCAATGACATTCTGTCAAAATTCTGCTGCAAAACGTGTGCTTGCTCTGTTAAAATTTCACCGCTCTTCGAAAGCAGCCCTTTCATTCTACAGGTTACAAACAACCCCGGGAACCACTAACTTCTCGCCAGAAAAGCTTCGTGTTTTCCCGGAAGTTGTTCGTCAACCTTTCATCCCTTTCTCTCACAGAATTTTCGCGCTTCATCTTTATAAGTGCTTTCGTTTTGTGCTTTTCCAGCTTGTAATCTCTTTTTCATATCTCTCTCAAACTTTTATCCTTACCCGAGGCTTTATAATCCAGCCATGCTTTCTTCTTTAACTCTACAGCGTCTGTCACTTGATCATCCCACCATTCATCGCGCCTTTTACTAAAACCTCTTTTCCTTTTACTACATACTTCTGTCATCACTATCATCATACCATTCCTAAGGTTCTGCCAGCATACTTCAACATCTTCATTTCCTGGATCACAGCTTACAAGCTTCTTGGAAACATTTTCATCTCTGATCAGTTCAGATCAAGCTGGAAGCTTCTTATGCGATAACTGATCAGATATTTCGAATCCAAACTTGGACACGTCGTGCGGCTACGTCAACCTGCAAACAGACCTCTTAATCTAGCAACGACTAGATAATGATCCGTTCCCAGATCAGCACCCCTGTACACTCGCGTCTCCATAACTTGACTTCGAATACGCTGATCCACTAAGAATAAATCAATCATACTTCTTTCTTTCGCTCGCTCTAATGTGTACATGTGAATTTGTTTGTAATCAAACATCGTGTTTGCCACAAACAAATTTCAAACAAACTCCTTACAAAATTCCAAAATAAGCTTTCCAGCCTCATTTACTCTCTTATCACCGTACTTGCCTAGCACACTTTCGTAACCACTTCGCGCGGTTCCAACCCATCCATTAATATCCCCACATACTATCAACTTTTCACAACTTAGAACATCCCTGACACTCCCCAAAAACTCCTCGAGTTCGCTCACTGGAGCTGAGGCTACTGGCGCATAAACGGCTAACAAGAATACTCTTGTTATCCCCAGCTTAAAGCGAACCCAAAGAAGCCTCGGGTTGATAGTCTTGTATTCTACCATTGCATTAACCATTCGAGAGGACAACAACACGCCTATACTTTTTTAACCTCGCTCACCCTTTGGTACCCCAGCCCATAAAACGACCCGATTGCCAGGCAAATCGGTCGTATCATTGTCTTTTCTTTTGGTCTCAGACACACAAATAATATCCAGATCTTTCATCAATCACATCTAATAATTCATTCATCTTCTGTTCCATTCCTCCTCTTACATTCCACGCAGCTATTTGTAGCTCCGTCCTTCACCTCCCGTCGCTGGGAACATGGCGTGTTGTTTGGCGGTCCCCAACGTCGCATTCGTTCATTTTATTAAAATTACAATTACATTACAATTAAAATTAATTATTAAACAATTACAAAAAAAAAAAAAAAAAAATTAAATAAACAACTACAAAAAATTTTATAATAAAATGAAGACTATAAAGTTGGATATACGCATATCTAAAATATTTAAACTGAGTAAGTCTTACTGAAAGCCTTGCAAGTCATGACCCAGAAATAAATCTGGATCCAACTTCCAGATGGTTTCTGATGACGGTTACAGTGTTGTTGAAGATGTGTCACTAAAGTGTTGCCATCTTTTAGAAAAAAAAGAGAAAACAAAAAAAAAAATTGACTTGAACCCAAAACAACGCAACTTCGAAAAACTAACGACACAGTACAATTTAGTAACAATTAAGCAGCGACACAACTTAGAAAAAAACGCAAATCGAAACAACGCAAAGCGATATTAGTGTATTGCAAATAATATAAAACCGGTACAACTAAAAATCCTAGATTATTAATTGTATCATACAAAGGGGCTCGGCAGACCCCACGACATAACCTCTAAACGGGAAACGTCATAAAAAGCTATGTATATGATTACTCTGTAGTTAAAAATAACGACTTACCTGTCTGCTTCTGTTATGTTTCAATGAAGGAAGTCACATAGTCAGTCTGTACCAGTCAAGGATTTGGGGTTCCCCAGAGTGTAGGATAAATTGTATAAAATTTTGTAAAAGGGATATAATTACGATACAAAGAATTTGATACTTAAGTGTTCCATCGCGTAACCTCCGGTTCCATGCACACTTCGAGTGAGAAGGCAGCCACCAATTCGACGCTGCAGCCAACAATGCAAACACTCGACACTAATGTAATTTATTCTTTTGGAAACTACTAGAACCGATGATGATTACTCCGCTAAATCGTTAAGCACCAAGTTTCGCCAAAACCTATCTCAACCGCTACGCGTGATTGTCACACCACCAAAGCGTAAAAATATACTCTCGTTTTAATAGTAACTAAAAGAACGTAAATATAATCCGCAAGCTTAAAATATTGAGCGCCTGACGATTGCAATTAGCAACAGTACAGTTTACGTAATAGCTATTCCGAACATATATATATACATGAAAAGCGATAAGTAAATAGTCTAAAGTTAGACTAAGGCTTCCCGTGACACTACAAGTACAAGTCAAGTGTCACCTGTGTCAATTATTGTCGGTTGTTCGTTGCTCATTTTAAATATTTGCTCAAAAATATATAAATAAATTGTATAAATCTTACAAACTATAATTATCATTATAATAATAATATGTAGGAGTTATAAATTACTCACCAGCGATTCGCTTTCCTTTGAAATAATTGTTAATCTCCAATTGATAATTTGGAAAAGAAACTGAACCCATCAGACGTCTAAAACTATTTCCAAAAAATATTACCGGTTTCCTATATTTAATATTTCGTTTCTCAAAATAATCGAATGTACTTGTATAATAATAATAAACTAATATTATACTGGTAAGTATAAGTAAACAAAACCAATTATCAGAAATATTTAATAACAACAAATTTATAAAGTTATTGCTCTCCATGTTGAGTTGTGTTGAGTTTGTCACCGATTTATTAATACATAAAATCTTTAACAATCTAATATTCAAACAATAATTGCTCAAGACAAATATAAATCGTAAATCCGTTCAACAAAGTACGACACTTATAGTACTTTGCGAACTGTGCAATCCGTGGTGACTGCACAGCTCAAATTAATTAATAACAAAGTGAATGACGCTATATATATTAGTAGGATGTGGTATCATTGTAGTGACGTCATAACTTTCTTTATCGGCTAAGCAGCGTCGGGTTATTCCAGGACGACATCTATTTAATTCGCTACAGTTGTACAAATCTATACGACTTTGGATAATTTTTATTGTTACTTTATATTCCAAATTGAGTCGTAAGTAGAAAAGTGATAGTCTACGATTAAAAAAAATAAAAATAGCTGAAAATGCTATGCTAAAGAAGGCTGACACACTATGAACTCAAAAAGAAAAGGAAAAAACAAACCGTAAGCATTGCTGATAAATATACTAGAGGGCAAAGGATGCAACGACAGCACTGCGTGAAATGGTAAAAAAAACCGGCAAAAACAGAAGTGATAAATAATATGCATAAATTACCACAAGCTACTTAAGTAAATCCATCCTATATTGGAAATATATATGAAGATACTTCAAACTATCCATTGCTCAAATCGAAAGCAAATGTAGACTACCAACAAATACATTAATGGTAACGCTTTCTGATTAAAATGGCGAAAATAATGAAATTATCCAAACAAGAGACTGAAAAATAAAAACATAAATAATGAAAAACACAGATATATCACCTGAAAGTAATGATGGGCATAGGAAGTTTATTTTTAGTTGTAGTATTAATTTTGTGTATATCACAATTTATTATCAAGATATTAGTGCGTCACTGTGCCAGCGTAAATATCAACTCCGTATACGTAATCAATATACGTAATAAAGACATGCTACATGAGAAGCGTGCACGAGGAAATAAAACAGCAAAAAGTCGGAATACTAGCCATAAAAGAAGACATTAAGAACTCTAGCAATTTAAAAACCAAAAGCGAACTTTTTGAAAATTGAAATAAAAAAAAATTATGGAATGTTTTGAGAGATTGAAAAAGTACTTACAATCATCAATAATACACTACAGATTATATGCGAAAAACATTACATTGAATCGGTGAGAAGACATAAAGCGCTAAAAACAGACCTATTATAAATACTTTTGTTACTATGGGAATGAATATACAACAAATTAGGATGAAACTAAAATCCCTACCCTATTATATAAAGGAGGTCCCCATAAGATGCCCTAAATGTAAACAACTTCAAAACGAGGTAGAGAAAGCAAGAGAGCAAGGGAAAATAGTCAGAAGAATTAGAAGCAACAAAATCTAGGATGACGAACACATATTTTACAATAGCGGACAAACGAAAAGGCATCGTGGAATCGTTTTTTAGTAAAGAAACTATACTGACATCCGAAAGGACGTGTGTACTTAATATAAAATTTTAAGAAATAACTTCCAATTATCTAAGTTTACGCCGTCACCTCTAATAGAACCGTAGAAGAGATACATATTTACTATGAACACCTTGAAAATGCTCAAAGAAAAGCAAAAGGCAAGATTATTTTGCTGGGCGATTAAAACGCGTAGATAGATCAAAGTAAACGTCTAGAAAATGTAGTTCTATCTGCTAGGGAAAATGAAAAAGTGAAAGATTTATACAATGTGCTATAAACAATAAATACACAATAAGTAAGACAACTTTTAAGAAAAAGACTAAAACTTATAGGCGTAGATTTTACTCCAAAAACCCTAAAAACCAAATAGATTTTACATTGAGCATCCACCGCAGATTATTTACCAATATTGACAACATGTACAGAATCGATTTTACAAGTGGCCATAGATTTCTGAGAGGAATTATAACACTAGAGAACTCTAAGAAAACCCAATCTACATTCAACGTAATCTCTACATGCTTAGTAAAGATAAATCTTAAGAAACATACATCCTTAGAATAAAATGGTAAAACAGATAAAATAAAAAGTTAATAATTCACTAAGTTTCGGCCTATTTTTGCCCAAAACCAAAATTGTAGCCGAAACTAGAAGTGTCCTTATACGAAGATATTATTATTATTATTTTTGTTTAGCTTCACGTAATATCCCTTGCGGGGTAGCTAGAGACGACGGAGCGTCAAACGCTACGGTCCCTGCATACCTCTTTCGCCTCGGCCACAGACATCAACCTCTTCATACATGCCCTCCGGGGAGTCCTCATGCTTTTATATACGAAGATAATCTGCTGAATCATTGTATGGTTTCAAAGATCAACCAAGTGTATGCACAAATACGCTTCTAGCGGTCCAATTGCCTATGGTCATCTCGGATTACAGATGCCATTTTTATAATTTATGAAATGTATAAATGTTTTGTCTGCCGGCGTCCCTCAGGGCGGCGTTTTATCTCCTTAACTTTTTTCCATTTTTATTAATGAAATCACTAAAATAATATCTTCTAACTACCTACTCTATGTAGGCGATTTACAAATCTACAGATATTTCTCACTAAAAGATCTATAGCTCTAATGGTAGCATCAAGATCTTATAAATAATGATCTCATTTTAATAAAGGAATGGACTGAATCTTTTGGTCTCAGTGTAAATCCCAAAAAATCTCAGGCCATTCTTATTGGTAGCAAATATCTTTATTACGAGGTGCAGCTTAATCAGGTTCCTAATGTAAGGTACAATGATACCGTGATTCCTTATTCTGATGAAGTAAAAAATTTGGGATTGGTGATTGATAAGCACGTAACTTGAACAGCACATGTAAATGAAACGGGTCGAAGAATGTATTCGTTATTACACTCTCTCAAGCGTCTGCAAAATTTTCTACCTTTGAAAACTAGCTTTTTTTGAGTACGAATGTTCTTCAAGTTGCTAGCAGGAAGCTTTACTACAATTGAACCATTGCGTATCCAGACACTCCTCATTCCAATGTGCTTACTTGCTGATATAAACAAAGTCTGCATATTTTGTAAGGTATTCACTTGAAACATTAAAAAAAAAACCTTTAAGAAAAGCCTTTTTACTCCGGACTATTGTTTTGATGTTCCGGTCAGTAAATTTATAATAATGGTTATATTTATAAATTAATATTGGTCTACACTTATCATTAGACACTTTGCCTAAACGACTACAAGTTTTAATAGACACTTCACTGTTAATTTTTAAATTATTTGACAAAATTGAAGTGACTCTGCTTGTAACGTCCTCAGTGGGTTTCTCAGGAACACCCATCAATAAAAAATATTCGCTGCGATATTTTGACTCAGAGTAATCAAGATTCTTCATTATTTCATCGACTTGTTGTTGAAGCAGATACAAAATACCACAGACATGCTGCTTAAAGCCATTAAACTCCTTAGTCAAGCGAGGTACTGGGTGACACTTCACTTTTTAACTGTTTCTCAAAATCGGCCATACGAGCCATAAGTTCTGAACTTAGTGATTTCTGTGTTTCGGAAATGGAGGAGTAAATGGTCGTCATAATCACATACTTTAGATAACAGATGCTTAGGCAAAAGTGAATGGCAGTCTTGAAAGTTAATTTATAGGCCGGATTGTGAAGTGCTGTATTAAAGGGTATATGAACTCATTTGCTACAAACTATTATTAACACTTTTAAAATGGACTTTGGTAAATAAACACAATTTAACTATAAAAACACATAAATTACTATTTTAAAAATATATTATTAGCACTAGCACTTGTATACTTTTTGAAGCCTACCCTCACTCTCTTATATTTATGTCTCGAAAACTGTTCAGGTTGTGTGCATATATATATACGGATGCTTCTAAACTTTCTGCTGCTGGATGTGTTATTACTGCTTGTTGGATTTCGTCATTTAAAATTATTCTTCTTTTATATCTACCTGGCAGTCCAGAAAAAACCGTGTTGTAATAGATCGCCTTCCCCTGTTATGTTGAAGTTAAAAGAGGCTCTCTTATTGTGTTCTCAAAAATAATTGCATGTCTCACTTGCTTGGATTCCAAGTGACTCTGGAATTACTCTGGGATCTTTTGAATATTTTGTAAGTTCCGCTCTGGTTTTATTTTCCGTCTACAAAACACAATTATATAAATTCTGGACCACCGAATGGAATGCCACTAAATTGGTTAAAGGAAGGTATTATGCTTCTGGTAAATTTGTAAATTTTCTTGTACTTAGCTAAATGTTCAGTGGTTGTTGATGTTTGTATTGAGTCCATTTTGTTAAATTTTATGTAGATTCATTAGGTGTCATAAAACTAAATTATAAAATTAATTGAATGTATTTAACTAATGTGGACTAAAGTAAAAGCAATAATTATAATATATCAAATGATAAATATCAAACCGCTGCGATTAACCTGCTAGTCTTTCCAAAGGGTCTTTAAATAAAAACCCTTTGGAAAGACTAGCATCTACTTTAAGAATAAATATACTTTTAAGAAGAAATATTCTTTATTGTTCCAAAAACAAAATTTTTACAATGGGCGGACTTAATGCTAAACAGCATTCTCTAACAGTCAACCTTGGAAATGTGCAGAGACCTTAAAAGACGGTACAATAAAGTAATATAATCTACAGTATTAATTATTGTTATATAAATTTGAGGCTATACACATTAATACATAACAGTTATTGAGGACAACACTATTAATAAGAAAAAAAAAAAAAAATATATCAGTATCAAATTCTAATGTAAAAATTTCTCACTAAAGTGTCGGTAGACTCTTCTTTTAAACATAAGCTTTGTGATAGATTTCTTGACGTCATTGGGTAGAGAATTCCAAAGTGTAATACATTGAAGTGTGAAAGAATGGGATACAAAACCAGAGCGGTGAATAGGAAAAGCTAAACGGAGAGAATTAGGAGAACGTAGGCACCTCTCGTGTGAATCACTGAGATAATGAAATTTGCTTTTTAAGTAAAACGCAAAACTGCAAAGTCCGACCGACTTATTTCATTAACTTGTGTAGACCAGGAAAATGTTGAGTCTATATGGATACCGAGGTTCTTTACCGTTGGTGAGAACGGTATGGTCAAATGTCTGAGATAGGAACGTGTGTATAAATTTGCAAGTCATCTGCATACAAGTGATAAGAGAAGAGGTAATAAGATTGATGTAGATAGAAAAAAGTAATGGAGACAGAATGCCACCTTGTGGAACACCAGATTTGAATTCACACCAATTGGTAACCACATGGTTAACTTTGACAGCTTGCTGGCGGCCACGGAGATAACTGGAAAACAAATCAAGTACTGTGGATGAGACTTTGTTGTAATGGAGAGCGGCAAGAAGAATGTCATGGTCTACCATATTGAAGGCATTAGAAAAATCAACAAGGACTAAGATGGTGACCAGTCTCTTCTTCATGCCATGTCTTATATCTTCAGTAACTGTAAGAAGGGCCGTGGTAGTACTATGACCTGGTTTGAATCCTGACTGAAAAGGGGAAAGAAGTTTATTGGAATAAAAGAAAGAGGCTAACTGCCTATGAGCTGTAGATTCAAGAACTTTGGACATAAATGACAGAATTGAAATAAGTCTAAAATGATTTAATTGGGCAAGATTAGAAATTTTTGGGAGAGGAATAATGTAGGCCTTACACCAATTAGGCGGAAAACAACCTGTCAGTAGTGAAAAATTAACGATATTAGTAAAAGAAGATGCCAGATAGTCAAGAATGGGAAAAATCATTGCTTTGCTCACATTATCGAACCCTACTACTTTAGATTTAAGGGAAGATATGGTTTTAGTAACATCATCCACAGACACTGATGAAAATGTAAATAGGTCAGTAATAGTCTTAAACTTAATTAGGGGACAAAGAAAGGAAGTAGAAGAAAAGTGCTTATTCAACTCGTCAAGAGTGAAGGAGTCAAAAGTAACTTTAGGAGAAGTATTACCAATCCCTAGAGAGTGTAAAAACTTCCATATTTCAGCAGAAGAAGAATTAGAATTAGTATCGAAGAAATAGCGACGCTTTGCTGATCTTACCATTTGGTTGCATCTGTTGCCAGCTCCTTTATATAGTTTCCAGTTCTCGTCACACCTGTCACGCTTAAAACGACGAAAAAGTTTATCACGACGTCTCATTGCCATTTTGACACCCTGAGTGATCCACGGAGCTGGCGAGTGTTTAAGTTTCACCGGTTTAAGTGGCGCATGCTTATTAAATAACTTCAAGATAATATTATTTTAAACAGGGACTTTGTCGTCTACTGACAATGCAGCTATCACGGAGGAGAAGTTAATGCTTTCAGCATCAGCTTGTAACGAAGGAAGGTCAATCTTTGCAAAATTACGCAACCAAACTGTTACTTCGGCGGTTTAACTTTGTAGGTCATATAGATTAAATCATGTCTAGAGAACCCGGGAGCTAATAGCTGACCGTGAGTCATGACATGGTCGATAGAGGAAGTAAACATTAAATCAAGACTTGTGTCAATATTGTGATGTGTAGGGTTTGAGGAAATAAGGGTCAGATTGAGTGAATTAAATAATTTGAGAAGATTGGCAGTTTTTGATAAATTTCATGATAAACCAAAATTTTCTTATATACACCATAATTTTACAATTTTAAATTCCAATTTTTATTAATAAATAATTGTACTTATGTTTACACCACTTGTTAATCTGTTTAGGATCAATCATGACTTTGATGATACAATTGAAAATCAACTTTAGGAATCTTTCTCAACTGTGAAGTGGTTACATGCGTATGCAGAACTGTTAGAGCATTTTGTCTGCATTATATTTTATAAGATATAAAATAATGGAGCGGTAATCGTAGCGTCCCATGTTGTATATTTATAACGACAGTCTTTTATAAAAAAAAAAGTTTCTACATCTGCTACCGATCTCCAGAAAAGATTAGGAAGAGATTTAATGAAATATACCTAGTCTCTAATAACATAATGAGCAATGTAAGTATTCGCTTAGGGACTTACAGATAATAAAATATTTTTTACCTTTATACCTTTTCTATACAAGTTTATAAATAAATTATGAATTAAATTTGAATATTGTAACGTTTGATTGATGTCAATTAAAGTAACAGCGTGTTTTGGTTGGATCGTTATTGATTGACTTCAACAGGCCTGATCTTCAGTCTGGTCTTCAGGAGGCTGTTTATAATAGGAGCCTCTAATAGTATTACTAACTCATCTTAATAATAAAGCTGTAGATATCAGTAACTGTTGCCAGCGACTCCGTCTGCCCTCTCCCTATCTCCTGACAAAGTGATAGGCCATCCATCATCATTTAAAATTTATACAACACCCACATATATAAGTTTTATTATAAGTATAGTCCATATTCATTTTTTTGTGAAAATAATATAGTTTTCGGAGTTAAAAAGTGTAGTATAGGTAGACCGAGACACACAAACTATAACTATAGAAAATTTCATCAAAGTTCGTTTAGGTACTAGTTTTTGTGTAATGCATATACGGGTATATTCTGGCAATTATATTAAAATTTTCTACTGATTTTAAAAAAATATAACTTATTTGTTTAATTAGTCGCATGTTTGGTTTTTTTGCAGTGTACAAGATGATCAGTCCGAGTAATAGGACAAGCCGTACGCCATTTACCACGGAAAAAACAAACACCACATGCTCCAAAAAGGTTTAAGTGAATAAAATAAGTAAATAAATGTAAGAAAAACCAAATTTAACTTCATGTAATTATGATATAATTCACATCATACCTAAATATACATATTACAACTCTACTAACAAAATATCAGCATCTAATAATTCTATTTATTTATTTATTTATTATCAGGCATAATCTTATTATGAATTTAAATTTAAATTACATAGTGTTTATTAAGACACATGTTAAATTGCAACCCCGATAACAGCTACGCACAGCATGCAATAAAAAGTATATATACTTATATCATAATTAATAATAATAATTAAAACAAAGAAAATACTTTTTGTTATCACAATCGATTATTACAATTATGATAACAAAAAGTGTTAACGGAGACACGAACAATACACGTATTAAATGTACAGAATGTAGGAGTAACATTTTCTAAAATGAACTGATAGACTTTGTGCATTGCCAATTGCCTCTAGCTTTTGTATAAGGATGGGAACAGAGACGGTATCAAAAGCCTTTCTCAGATCCAGAAATATCGTTATGCATTTTCGTTTATTGTCTACCTCATTTACTACTAAGGAAGTTAAATCTGAGACTGCGTCCTCTGTGGAGTTTCCGTGTCTAAAACCATATTGATGACTAGAAAGAATTTCAAATTTGTTCAAGTAACTCAGTAGTCTTACATTTATTATTTTTTCTAGAATCTTAGAGATACTAGGAAGAAGTGAGATTGGCCTGTAATTGCTAATATCATCACTATTGCCAGACTTACACCGGTATAACGACAGATTTCTTAAAATAATTTGGCCACACTCCTTTACTGAAACAAAGATTTACCAAGTGACAGAGAATAGGTGATAGTAAGTGACAAGCTATTTTTAAAAATTTTGTTGGAATATTATCCCACCCAGGAGAGCTGTCCGACCTTAGATTCATTTTGATATTTTTAATTTCTTCTACATTAGTATTTAAAAGAACAAAAGGTGAAGTAGTTATTGGTTTAGGTGAAAAAGAAGGAAGACAAGATTTGCTAAAAGTAATGTTGCCAGCTATATTTTTTCCAATATTCGCAAAATATTCATTAATATGATCAACTGAATCCTTTGGAGTACGTTTGAGATTAATTAGTTCAGAATTTTTGAGATTTGAATGTTTAAGGTAAGTGATACTTTTTATATTATTCCATAGGGCTTTCGAATTTTTTGTTGAGTCGGCCAATTGATCCTTTTGATATTTGTGTTTGAGTTTCTTTATGAGGTTGTTGCAGAAATTGCGATAATTTTTATAAGTTATAAGCAATACTTCATTTTCAGGGTTTCGTCGAAGCTGTTTTTGCATTTTATTTCTATTTCTTATGCAACGCAAAATTCCAGCTGTAATCCATGATTTAATTATACGTTTGCTCTTAGGTATGTGAGCAAGACAATATGCTGTTTTCAGATACAGTTTGTCTTATTACATCTATCAATTTATTAACTACTATTTCAGGATCATTACAATGGAGGAGAGACGATATATTTTTTTCACCAAGTGTATTAAGAGCTGAGTGATAGTCTATTTTGGTTTTATTGTTAAAATTTACGAGATTCTTATTAATCACATTACTCACATTTAAAAATATCATGACATGATCCGTCACAGTGGTGTTAAGTACTGCAATAAAGGCTTTGTTGTTAACGTTCTGTATTCCAAGTATAAAATGGTCTAAACAGCTATATTCTCTAGTTGGCAACAGATGATCAGAGAATAGGCCATGAAGGCTTAACATATTCAGATAATTCAGTCTATTACCGCGTTCTTGTGCATGTGCATTAGTCTTTGGAATTATGTTAATGTTCATATCGCCCGTTAGAATTTTTTTTTTAGTTTTTAACATTTCAAGTAGATTATTTAATGAGTTTATGAAGTCTTCAGCATTGCTAAAGGACGGTGAACGATATATACCAAAGATAAACTTGTAAACAGGAGGCCTGATTCAGTTTCACTTCTTTAATGGCAGGATTATACGTATTCTTAACATAAATAACTATACCATCATTTTGGTTCATATGAAACATAGTTTTAAAGGAATTATAATTCTTTAGTTGCGGGATAGGTTTATCGCAACTGAGCCAACATTCGGTAAGAACTAATACATCAAATGCAAAATTAAGTTTAGAACGAGATACTAAGAGGCTATCAAAATTAGAATAGATGCTTCTAATATTCTGGTATATATATAATTGTTAAGTCATTATTTTTCACTGAGATATAATTGGAAAGATAGAGCGATATTTCATTATCGCAGCTTACAATTTGTGCAACATCTACACTCCATCAAGTTCATTTTGTGTTTTGAGTACATTATTCATTGCAATGAATGATATTAAATTAATGTATAAAATAATGATATAAAATTATTGTATAAAATATAAAATAAATTTAGAATCATGGCGATTATATGATATTTGAAGACTAAGATTCGAAATACTAGTGGATAAAATTATCGTTTTAAGAGTTGATAATTGTAATAGCATAATTGTGTTTCTTGTTATTTTGTGTGTAAATGTGATATGTAAATGTGAATGTGATGTGTGAATGTGAATGTGATGTGTGAATTTGTGTGAAACTGTATAAACTAAGATAACTATTGAAAAAACATTTTAAAATCAGAATTATAAGTGCTAATGTACTAAATTTATTAATATTATACAATTAACTAATATTGTGTTGTGAATATTTCCCATACACTTAGATAAGTTATAATAATAATTGTATAGACATTGTAAATTTTACTACAAGGATATTACAACAATTTCATTGGGGTTAATAATATTATATATTAATTTTATTATAGTATGCAAACTATATAAAAAGTATAAAAACATAAGTAATAATGGAAAAGATGCTTAAAAATTAAGTATAACTAATCCATTTCCATAATTATATTGAATTTTAATAAATTTATAAAAAATAATAATGTTATGACTAAAATAAAATTGTAGGTAGACAAGGATTTTAAAAAACCATGTATAATTCTGATAAAACAAAATAGCAAAATGTATGCTTTTAAAATTACGCCTTATAACAATATCGGAGCATAGTCACAATCCTTGCGGAAGTGATTTAATTTGTGATTCACTTTTAATATTAACGACATTAGAGTTTTCGTCGTTCCTTACGTAGCTATTTCCATGCGCAGTCAGTCAGTCAGTCAGTAGCATTATACATTTTGCATATTTTCAGCAGATCTATCTTTAAAAGCGCCGATGTTGCCTCGACAACTATTGAAGAATTTTTGCTACCCTCCTTTTTCGACTTTACTCTGTATGTCTTTTATATTAGACAAGGAAATATTACTACCGACCGTTTTAGCCAATCACGTAACCATTTCTTTTAGATCTTCTTTTGTTTCATGGTTTTTTTAGGAACATTTTTCATTTCAAAGTTAGTCTTTCTGTGTCCCCGTTGTAGTTCCTCAATTTTATCCTCAAGAATGGCAATGTGCTGTTTATCTTCCTTCGATTGAAGTTGAAGCTTTTCAATTATTAATTTAAGTTCATCATTTTGTGATGAAAGAAATGCTATTGTAGCTTCTATATTACGATTTGACTGTTGTATTTCTTTAAGAGTAGGTGATAAATTTTTTAATTCTTGTTCCTGCTTAGAAAAAAGAGTGGTTATCATTGTCTTCATGTCTTCCTTCAAAATTTGCATCTTAGCATAAATATCTGTATTTTTTTTCTTGTCAAATTACAACGCAATGAATTAAAATTTGGTGGTGTTATCTTCTTTTCTGATCCATCTGACGTTTTTTTATCCATAATTTTATTGTTTATATATTATTCTTTTTCACTTAGTATTCGTTAAAACACACACAACGATTAGTGTAATTATTTTTATTTATTCTTTTCCGTTTTGTATTTGGATCTATCTACGTACAAATTTTTTTATGTACCAGGATATCAGAAGGTATCAAGGGCAATGTATGCAAGCAAAAGCAGCTTTATGTACTATTATATAAAGCTCAAAGTTGTGCACAATTATCACATAAAATTTAACACTGAATTGAAATCAAAAAAACAGTTTTTTCCAAATTAAGGTGATCGGAAGTTATAAGATCCAAATGTGTATATTGATTAAAGTTATGGAATTACAACCTTATTAACACAGTATTTTACGAAAAGTACCAGGGTAGCATCAAACATTAACCATATGGTATGCACGCACTATTGCAAAAGCGTAACAAGGAGTTATTATTGAGGGCGTGACTTACGCATTTGCTCTCACTCTTACGAGTATGTTTGACGTCTCACTCATGCATTTGCAATTTCTAATAACACCAACACTACACTCACTTTATGCACTCCTATTATTTAGGGCCAATTTGTGAATTTAATTTGTTTATTTTAATTGCAAAATAAAAAATAGTGGACACGTTTATTCACATTCAGAGTCCGGAGGGAAGAGGATCTATCATACACATAACTAAGAAAACACTTCTGAGTGGACTCGATCCTTTCAATGCGTATCTTAAAAAAGGTAGACCACATTCCAGTAGTACTACTACTTAACAGTACTCTAAAATAGTTGTCAAAGTGCTACGTATAAAGTTAACGATACTAGCTGTTTGGAGATTTTTAGAATCTAAGCGGTGGTCTGATTAGCTCTTGAAGTTATAGTTAAGTATAAGTTAGCTTGCTAATAAGAACTAATAAGAACATGGAATAGGGGAGCGCTTTTTAGTGAATAATATAACGTGTCATTTTGGTATATTTAGAGTGAAATTATTCTCAGTGCACCGCAAGTCCACCTGATCAATACTACGTTGGAGGTTATGAAAGTCGTTATAATTGGTAATTTCGTGGTATTTCAAAACTGATATGATTTTTGAAATGAAAGATACATCTTTAAATAAGTTCAGAATTAAAACTATACTACGTCATTTTGTCACAATATCAAATATAAAATATTTGACCACTGTGTGACCACTGTTTGATGTGTGTGTATATGATTCCATTTAGCGTTTTTAATAATTTATTCAATGTATAAATGTAAAAGCATTAGTCTTAAATTTTAACAACATTCTGAATCCTGCAATATCATGTAAAGATTTTGACCAGATCAAATCCGGTTGAAGATTTGTTCTACAATTACTATAGAATTCTTTATAGCAGCTTTTATAAAAAATATATATTTATTTTTGTAATTTATCAACATGGACCCAAAGACCATTTTCGGCTTTCAACAACATAGATCTTTTATCATATGTCACTGGATTTTCCGTTTTCTCACAAGTAGAAAATTTATAATTCCTTATCAGATGCACTAAAGTGGTTTTAGCGACGTTTAGAGCGAAGCGCATACCTGTAACAATTAATCATATTAATGACAAATTATAAAAACAGGTGATAGTTATCAAACAATTTCATCATAAAAATCTGTTACGAGTACAACTATATTCACTATAGATAATTTTAATGAAATTCGAGTTTTTAAAGGAAATGTCTAATCGAAATGATAATTCTGATTAATTGTATGTAATATTATGTACTAATACGTAATTTCTAAATTTAAAGGTAAATTAATAATAAATAATATAATAATATTTGAATGATATCTCACTTCAAACATATATTATTATATTCTAACGAGGGAACTTCCCGGCCCGAAGGGCCGGAAAGGGTCAAATGTCACCTATAAGGTTGGCACCCACCCTATTTTGTAGCCTGATTCAATAGCTTTTTTTTGATGTATTACACATTATTGTGTGATTTGTGGCTGATAAGTGATGCGCGTGCATACAGAGTCAATTAGGTCATTATTATATAGTAAGGATAAGCATAATACTCTTTAAAAACGTATCATAATATAAGTTTAATTTTTTTTAAAGGCCCCAATGTTATTTGAGTTCCTTCCACGCTCTTCTATCGTCGTCATCAAAGACATTTTGTTGTCTGCTTCTATCTTCTCTTACAACAATATACATACTTACATTAAACTATTCCCTTACATGCTCTCCATTTAAAATTTCCAAAATCCAAAAAAAAATAGTTTTTGTTTTTTGTTCCAAATTTTTAACACTGAATAATTTCAAATTAGTTTTAAAATTATTTGCTGTTATGTAAGTGGATAAATTGTTAGAAGTGTGATTTAATTTTAGTGAATATATATCTTTAAACTTTTTTATGGGAAGATATTTACCCTTATGAAGAGTAAACACATCCAGATATACTGACTACTTACCAATACAGTTCCTAGGTCCAGCACCAAATGGCAGAAATAGATGTGATCTACTCAATTTTTCGTCAGATTGGAATCTTTCTGGCATAAATTTCTCTGGTTCTTCATATATTTCTGGGTCCAAATGAATTCCGTACACCGGTATCGAGACCACATCGCCTACTTTTAAAGTTATCGAGGTTTCAGGTATAGTGTACGCTTTTGTACATTCCCTGTCTAATCTGCTGAATGATGGATACTTACGCAGTGTCTCTGAAATATTATATTAGTTTTCCAGTTAGTCATCAAATATTAATGATTATTAAAATTTTCATAAACACATCTATATGTGGCTATCCACGTCAAGCTTATTAACATTTTAATAGGCACGGGCAAATATTGTACTTGATAGCCGCCACTTCTATCTTCCTCTCAAAGTTTCCATTCCCGACTGCGTCGAAAAATTTTTCATTATAATATTTAAAATTAAAAATTAACATTTTGCCAAAATACGGGTTCAAAATTATAATCCATAAAGAATCTCAATTTACCAAATATAACAGCTTCCAAATAATGTAACTGTGTGAGATGGTCGTAGCACAGCTCCTCCCCTTTCGTTACTTCCTCTATGTGAAACCTAAGTTTATCCTGAATATCTTGATTAATTGCTAGTGATTGTATCGCGAACGATAATAAACTACTGATTGACTCGTATCCGGCTTGAAGGAATAGTAACGCCTGAGCGTTAACTGTATCGTCGTCTAAATCTGAAAAATAAATTACCTTCAAAGCACCAAATCAAGTACTGTAGAATTATTTCTATCGAAGGAGTCATTGACAGATTGACATTTGCAAAAGAAATATTGATCCTGCGCTATCTCTGAAACTTTCAACTATTAAAATTAAATAAATCACTGTCGTATTCGAGCATAAGGATATTATTTGTTTGTACATTTTTCACAAAAATAATTCGGTGAACTACTGTCTGAATTGTACTGTTTGATATTGGAGGCCTTTTTAGGACATAAGAAAAAAAAATATATATTTGCTACATTCAGGCAAATGTTTAATGATGCTTTATGAAGATAGTTATTTATAGTTATTTTGAAAAGTCACATCTTGGAAACTTTTTATTTCTTAATGTATCAACAGAAACCGCGGACATCGGATTGTAGTCTTACAAAAAAATTTAGAGATTAGAAAGTGCCAATATTATTTAAAAAAATATATACTTAATGAAATTACCAGAAAAAAGCGATCTTGATTTCAAATTGATCATTAATTCTCTTAAAAATTTGTCACTTACGTCTTTCAGCTCCCGGATGTGTCAACTCATTCTCTTCCTTCAAAGAGGCATCTACCAAAAGCTGCAAGAAGTCATTTCTTCTGCAAATCAATAAATTTTTATATAAAAAAAAAGAAATAACTAATATATATTTTTAAAACAATATTTACTGACCTTGTGTTAGATGATATTCTTTTAGATTTTGTATTTATTAAAATGTCTACTAATTTCTTATTAGCCTCTAAGTTTAAAATAGAAATGTTTAAATATTTCAACAGAGATGGCGCAAAGAAAAAAATGAATGAAAGAGTTATTTTCTTTTTCAGCGACATATCGTTAAATTTTTCTGCGGTCTGAAAAAATATTACACAATTAATTACGTCGATGTCGTAAGAAACAATACATATCAATTATTAGAGAAAGATCATATAAATATGTGATGTGCCTTTATAATTATACCTGCATGTGTCCAATATTGTCTTTTTAATAATTAGGTATTTATGAATGTATTCATTTACCTGCATCATTCTTATCAGTTAATGTTCCCTTATCATTGTATAAACTAACAAGATGAAAGCACACTGGTTATTTAATACACCGTCTGAGTAACAATTAATTATCTAATTTCTGGTAAATGTATGTATAAAGTATGATACCGCTCTTACCTTAAGGAATTCGGCGTTTTCGTCGTTCAACGCGTCTGAACTTATCCCAAACACACATGTTCCAGTGACCTCCAACGTCAGATGTCCCATCAAATCTTTCAGTTCTACATTCTTTCTATCTATAAGTATAATAGCAAGTCATTGTTTGTTTGTTTTTAAAAAACAAAAATTAAGTTTTTTTAGAGTAAGCTTTTGGATTTAGTTTGAAACTGAATAAAAGTAATACATTTTATAAGTATGCATACCTATTTTTAGATAAAAAATACATATTATCTTTTACCAGCTTCGCTCGCATTAAGTTTGACATTTGTGGGTAATTTATAACTTTACCCGCGACCTAGACAGCGTACCATCTCTTTCCCCGCACCTCACCCTAAATGTGATCGATCGCTCACTTTTTTATCGTAGATTTAAAATTATTTCTACATATCTAAGCATATCTAATCAAGGTATAAAGAGCAAAGTTTATCAAATTTAAATATTCTTATCGACAGACCTATTGATTTAATCGTTATGTTAATACAACATTCGTTTTGAAGATAAGGTATCGAATTTTATTGTATCTACGGTTCACAACGACAATACCTACTCGTATTAATGTTTACACGTAAAGTATAGATTCCGTAGCTGACTCTTTTGTTTTACCATTAAAAAAACATTCCATTATACATTCAATTTAAATACGGTTTTAGACTAAATATCTCGCAGATAGAGTTTTCACCGGCTTACTTAACACCTATCCTAATATTTTGTTAAATGTCCACAGTGTTTTTATAAATGTTAATAGGATTATTTTTTTTATAATAGTGTTGTTGTGTCATATAGTACATAGCCTATCATATATACAGCTTCATTTATTATAAATATTGATAATACATGAAGCTAAATATACTACATTTTATTGGTTATCAGTGTATAATTAAACAAGTACAAAATATGATTTACTGAATCTTGTAAATCATTAGCCAACACTTTGATGTTTTAATTATTATCTACGTCAGATTTGGGGATAATAACATCCTAAGTTGTAGTACCTGTAGACAAGTAGTAACTACTTGTAGTAGTACTTGTCTCATACACGAATATACATAGGTTCGGCACACTGCAGATCATTAAGCTTTACGCGACTTTTGGAGTAATAATGCGGTAACTTCCTAAAAATAACGGGTCCTCATCTAAAGGAGAGTTTCTTGCATTCTTTGTCTATTTGAAAACTGGCGTAATATGTTTATTTTTATGTTATTATTTGTTTTAGGTAGATTCCATAGATGTATCTACCTATTACAATCGATGCGATGACGGGACCCAAACCCCAGAGTAGGGGCGCTATGCCGTTTATGAACTGGAGATTGAGAATCCGTCGAAAAAAAATTATTATATATCCCGATATATATAAATATGTATATATGATCCATCAGTCCAAATTCATCGAAGACGGAATCTGACTTCACAGGTCGATAGAATAAATTAGTAGGACAAACGTAGCATCTCGTTTTTTGGAAAAAGTTAACGGGGGTCTGGGAGGGGGGAGTGAAAGTGCAAACCTTTGGGACAGGTCGCAAATATTGACGGAGGATTTTCAAACTCGGTATACACATTCTTAAGGACAAAATGAAGGTTAAGTTTTTGAACGGGGGAAATCGGTCAGCGGGTTGGGGAGCTGGGGGAGTTGAAAGTTAAAAACCGAAAAAAGTCACATAAGGAGGCAAAATTTTGACGTCGGAAAAATCCTAGAAAATTAACAAATTAAAAGAGGTAACTTTTTTGTCCGAAGAGTTTTTTGATCCGACTCCCCGTTTATGAGATAGGGTTGGGGGGCGGTTCCCCCCTCACCCAATGCAGAGTGACCCGTCATAAGACTCGTTATGATCAGTAGAATACTGCTGGCTAGTTTTTCTTTGTCGATCCGACACCCCCCACACAATTAAAGAATCAATCAATCATTCATTCTTATCAAATCATTCAAACTTAAGAAAATGAACTAAATCTCCTGTTGTTGACTGGAAACAAATGATTTATTTTCGTTTCAGGACAAGTGGCCACACAAGTAAGAGACTCTACTCGATTAGATACAATACCTTATCAAACAATATCTACATTATAGATTTTTAGGTAGCTTTTATAAATTCGTATTAGCTGAGGTTTCATCTAAGAGATGATGATTATTATTATTATTATTATTAGTGCCGAGAAAGTCTTTGTTAAGGTTAAAGTACAATAAAATAAGGATCAATAACATTTTGAGGGAATTAACTGTTAATTCATTGAGATTACCATATTGTTTGAGATATTCAACCAATTGTTTTGAACAGTCCTGTATCATTTGGTGCATGTATCTAAAGCGGACTGAACTGATTGCAGGGGTTAATAAACTGCGAACACCTTTCCATTCTGACCCCTGAAAAATAAATATATAGGTGTGAATAACACCTATTAGTTGTCTAAGTTTAAGTATTAACAATGTATATATACAATACCTTCAAATTTAAAAGAGATCGGCTAAAAAATCTGGGCTCTTTACTTCCCAATGACATTCTGTCAATGAAATGTGCGGCGTCGCTGATGAGGACGGATTTAATCAAATCTTGGTCTAGTATGTATAAAATCGGCAGACTACCATCATATACACCTATAAAAACATATATACATATGTGAAGGCAATAATTGTCCTTTTTTATTGTTTTATAAAACATTTATCTGTTTGTCTATTCGAGGGCCACGAAGAATCTACGGCATTACGGGATAAACGAATGGATTTGATAAAATATTGATGGTATATTATATTTCTCTTAAATCACGTCAACATCTCCAAGATAGATAACAAATTACACAATATCAACATCCGGTCAGGGAAATAGTGAAGCTATAAAATTGTAAACTGAACTGATATCCCAACTAAAAGATTCTTAGCTAGTTTTATGATTATCCAAAATAATAATAAATATGCAATTTCATTATTAAAATATTTTTATTAACACCTTTTCGGACATATTTGATAATATGTGATACTTATAAATATCGACTCATAACTCATACACTAATCCAAAGTAGAGATAGCTCTTGAAGTCATGATTTTCGAATGATGAATAGTGATTTGTAACTTTAATTAATAGATAAGATTATATTCGGTCTACTGGACGTAACAAACTACATCCATACTCACTTTGCATCGTGGTTACGTTCCAAAAAAAAAAACACGACGCAAAGTGAATTAAGATGTTCTATAGCAAACCATGTAAAGTTCGAAAATAGGTTCCAGGGTTACGAAAATACTACTTTTTAAAAAGAAAATTTAACAAAGTAAACATTAAAAAAATAAAAATAATATAACTCTGTTAAGTATTAAGACTCCATGGAAATTGCAAGATAGCTAAAGTACCTCAATACCAATAATTATTGCATCAGCCTAGTAACGAGTGTGGGAACGCTGAATTTGCTCAACGTTACCCAGAGACATGGAACAAACAACGGCGTCAAATTCGACACCTTGGATCAGCTCAACGCGGTTGCGACAAACAGCGGCATCGCATTCAAGACCTCACCTCATTCCCTTTTTCACCTTCACTTTCTGTTCTCACATCGAACACGATTGTCGTCTTATAATTATAATTAAATAGTCTGTAATTTTTATTAAATTTTTAATAAAGTTATTGTAAGAGTTTCGGTTTTTTTTGAAACTTGTCTGCCGGATCGACTTAATTGGCGCAGTCGGTAGGATTCTCGAGGAACGCCGAGTACCTTCAAGCTATCCTGGCGGTTATCAAGCCCCATTCGAGAATCCGAATCTACACGTCGTGACCTGCAGCAAGGGTATCCAGCCCTTGATACAGCGAGGAAGCCGAAATGAAATTTTTGTGAGTACATTAAATTCTTTTTAGTGGATTGCTCACCTTTAACCTTTAATTCCCGTGTTAAATAATATCCTTCCAAGATTTTCCATCCGCGAGAATTTAGGAGTGTTAGATTAGAGAATAGGGTTAGCAATAGGAATAGTTATCAAGATTTGAATAGAGGAATTAGTTTAAATAATTCAGAGGGCAAAATGGCCGACTTAGATAATATTTTTAAAGCTCTTAGATTAGTACCGGAATTTGACGGAAATGTTAATGTGTTAACTCGATTTGTACATTTGTGTGATCAGTTAATCGAAGAATTTATTACAAACCAAAACCCGTCTAACAGACTTGTCGAGATAGCTCTTATTAACGGAATATTAAATAAAGTAACTGGAGCCGCAGCCCGATTGATCAATTCGAACGGAATCCCATCGGATTGGGCTGGCATAAGAAAATCGCTTATTAATAATTTCTCTGACCAACGTGATGAAACCGCGTTGTATAATGACCTAGCATTACTGACACAAGGTTCCGATAGTCCCCAAGAATTTTATGAAAAGTGTCAAAATTTGTTCAGTATAATTATGACCTACGTTTCGCTTCACGAAAATGTACTGACTACAGTAGAGGCAAAAAGGGATTTATATAAAAAATTAACCCTACAAGCTTATGTACGTGGTCTAAAGGACCCATTAGGCTCGCGAATTAGATGTATGCGACCGGAGAATATCGAGAAAGCTTTAGAGTTTGTTCACGAGGAACAAAACGTAGTTTACTTACAGCAGCGCAATAGTCAATTACCTGATAAAAAGACAGTATCGATACCTCAAACGACACCCCAAAGATCTATGCAAGGTTTTAATTTACCGGGGTCTAGGCCATTCTCTTTTAACATGCCCGGACCACCAAAGAGTCCATTTGTACAACCTTTGATGCCACAAGGACCCTTGCAATGGCGACCTAATTTTAATAATCAAAATTTGAGAGGTCCAACACGAACTCAGCAAATGTTTAGAGCTATTCCCCCTAATTATAATCCAAATCCATTTAAATTCACACCGCGTAACCCTACACCCCAATTTGGCTCTCAGTATCCAAAGCCTATGAGCGGTGTCAGTCATTTTGTACCGAAAGCATTGCCACTTACTAATGCGTTACACAATAATCCCTCGAACAACAATTATAAAAGTAACCAAGTTAACTTTAATGATTGCGCTAATTACCATGACTTTAGCGATTATTACTACGATTTTTATTCTTATTATGAGCCTAACGAAAACTATACAGATAATTACCACGATATTGAATATGACCAGAATTATTACCCGCAGCCTGAGGTAGATAATTTTATACCTAGTAGTGATGAACAGGCCACTCTAAAAGAGGATTTTCGGGATATTCCAAAGTCAGACAAACCAAAATAGAAGTTAATCTTCAAACACAACGCCAACTTCCATATTTACATATTAAAAATCCTCCTTTAAAGTTGCTGATTGATACAGGCGCGAATCAATCTTTCATTAGCCCTAAGGCAGTCGAAAATTATTTTAGTAACACAAGATTAAATTATGATCCTTTTGAAGTATGCAACGTGCATGCAGTTACACGTAGTGACTATTCGATAACCTTGCCTTGTTTTTCGGAACTAAATGATACCGACGATATAACACTGTTCGTCTATAACTTTCATGATTACTTTGACGGTTTGATAGGATCCGATCTCCTAGACAAGTGGGAAGCCACAATTGACTTTAAATCTAAACTATTAGTAACAAAAAACGCCTCGAATCCAATACAAGTTTATGACTCGCGAAACGTTAACTTGTATGAGGACGTAATACCCGCTGGTTCCTCCAAATTAGTCAAGGTACCTATAAATATCCGAGATGGCGAAGTTATAATTCCGGACCAAATTATATCTAATTGTCACATAAGTGAATGTCTCACAACTGTAAAAAACCAGAGAGGTATATTAGAGATCCATAACCCGAGTCGTAGCGATGTAATTTTTTCTATGGATCGCCCCGTGTGTGCTCACCTTTATAATGTTGAGTGCACGCGCACCAAACAAACGTCTCAGCGCGTTAAGGAAGTGCTATCGCGATTGCGCACTCATCATTTGAATGAAGAGGAGCGCGTTAATTTAGAACTGTTATGTGAACGTTATGAAGATGTATTTTATTTAGAAGGGGAAAATTTAACTTTTACCAATAAAATAAAACACTCAATCAAAACTACTGACGAAACTCCTATATATACAAAGAGTTACCGTTATCCGTTCATACATAGACAGGAAGTTAGTGATCAAATTAGTAAAATGTTGGAACAAGGCATCATTAGACCGTCAGAATCTGCATGGAGCTCCCCTATTTGGGTTGTCCCTAAAAAGGTGGATGCTTCAGGGAAAACTAAATGGAGATTAGTAGTAGATTTTAGGAAATTAAACGAGAAAACTTTAGATGATAAGTACCCCATACCGAACATTACAGATATTTTGGATAAATTAGGCAATTGTCAGTACTTCACGACCTTGGATCTAGCAAGTGGTTTTTATCAGGTTGAAATGAACCCCGCGGATATACCGAAAACAGCATTTACAGTAGAGCATGGTCACTTTGAATTTTTGAGGATGCCCATGGGGTTAAAAAATAGTCCATCTACTTTCCAGCGCGTAATGGACAATGTCCTCAGAGATTTACAGAACACAATATGTTTAGTATATTTAGATGACGTAATCGTATTTTCTACATCGTTACAAGAACATATGGTAAATTTAGAAAAAGTATTTAACCGACTACGCGAATCCAATTTCAAAATCCAGTTGGATAAATCTGAATTTCTTAAACTCGAAACAGCTTACCTAGGACACGTTATCAGTAGTGATGGTATCAAGCCAAACCCAGACAAAATATCCGCAATAAGAAATTATCCACTTCCAAAAACCCCTACTGAAATTAAAAGATTTTTAGGTCTTCTTGGTTATTACAGGAAATTTATACCAGATTTTGCCAAAGTAACAAAACCCATGACCCAATGTTTAAAAAAAGGTTGCAAAATAACGTTAAATGAAAATTATACTCAATGCTTCGAGAAGTGTAAGACGCTCTTAATTAATGATCCTATACTGAGATATCCAGATTTTACGAAGGAGTTCATCCTAACTACGGACGCGTCTAACCTAGCTATAGGGGCCGTTCTTTCACAAGGGACTATAGGTGCGGATAAGCCTATCGCTTACGCTTCTAGGACTTTAAATTCTAGCGAAATAAATTATAGCACCATTGAGAAGGAACTGCTTGCAATTGTGTGGGCCACAAAATATTTTAGACCGTATCTCTTTGGTAGAAAATTTAAAATCGTGACTGACCACAGGCCTTTGCAGTGGGTTATGAACATTAAGGAACCCAACTCGCGTCTTACGAGGTGGCGACTCAAATTGAGTGAATTTGATTTTTCAGTAGTGTATAAGCAAGGAAAATGTAACACTAACGCCGATGCATTATCCCGCGTCGAAATACATAATGAAGAAATTAGTTCCGTAATAGCTAATCCTAGTGAAAAATCGCCTTCTCTAATAGTTAACTCAAACACTGATACAGTTCACACAGACTCTGAAAATCCTATATTAGAAGTACCTATTACTGATTTTCCGTTAAATAAATATCATAAGCAAATCGTTCTAACGCTTGTCGACGATATAAAAAGCCGTCCTTCAGTTTCTAAAACCTTTGAGTCACATATGAGAATACATATTCAAATTTCGGAAAATAATATTGAAAAGGATGTTGTTGACGCCATAAAGGAATATGTTAATCCAAAGGTGAAGACAGGTATCTTCATAAATCCCCCTTTGGCAATGTATAAAATTATACCTATTATACAAAATAATTTTAAAAGTTCCTCTATGGATTTAGTGTTGACAAAAAAGGAATTAGAAAATATTACAGACTATCTAAAGCAACAGGAAATAATTCGTAATTACCACGACGGAAAAACTAACCATCGTGGAATTAACGAGTGTTACCTATCCTTATCCAATAAATACTACTGGCCAAAAATGAAAGAGCATATAACGAAATTCATAAATGAGTGTAATATTTGTGGCCAGGCTAAGTATGATAGAAATCCGATAAAACAGAAATTCCAAATTGTACCACCTCCGACTAGGCCTTTTGAAATTGTACATCTCGACTTATTAAGTGTAGAGTCACAGAAATATCTTACAATGATAGATGCTTTTTCGAAATATGCCCAAGCTTACTTCTTAAAAGATGCGACAGCCATTAGTATCATACAGGCTCTCTTAAAATTTAGCACACATCACGGTCTCCCCTTGACTATTGTTACAGATAGAGGTCCAGAATTTATAAACCAATTATTCTTAGAGTTCATTAGAATACACAAAATTCAACATCATAAAATATTAGCATGTGCACCTAACGAGAACGGCATGGTTGAAAGGCTACATTCTACACTATTAGAACATTTACGTATCTTAAAATTAGGAAATCGCAGTGAATCTGTCACAAACCTAATGCCTTATGCAATTCTAGGATATAATAGTTCTATTCATAGCTTCACGAAATGTAGGCCTTTAGATATAATCACTGGTCACTTAGATCCTCGAAATCCTATAGATATAAATTTATCAGAAAATACATTACAATTGTATATGCAGGAGCACCGCAATAAAATGCAGAAAGTCTTTGAGTTGATCAATGAATCGTCCCTTCACGATCGAACTCGTATCACGGAGAATGTTAACAAAGATAGGGAATCCGAAGAGGTATATTCCCCAGACCAACCTATATTTATACGGAATCCGATGGCTAACCGCCAAAAATTAGCCCCGAGATATACACGTGATATAGTCCTAGCTGACCTTCCGATTCACATTTATACTAAAAGGAAACGGGGGCCAGTCGCTAAGTCTCGCTTGAAACGGGTCCCTAATAGCAACCGGTTGTTACAGGATTGTTCTTCTGATCCTGAGCCCAGTACGAGCGGAGGACATAACGCTGAATAGTTTAGAAAACGGACCCGGCATTTTACCTTTCTTTTTAGGACAATCAAAGTTCATCTCTCACTATCATTCCTTTATTCAACCCGTTAACGTAGATATTATAAGTAGTAATATTATTCTAGTAAGGAAACAATTAGATGATATTTCGCCGCAATTTCATAATAAAACACTCTCCTTATATCAACCTCACATAGAGTACCTGTATAGTAAAATAAAACAGCTATCTAATCAGGTAGAGTTATTTCAATCTCACCGAACTAAACGAGCCCTAATTGACGGTTTAGGTTCAGTAATAAAAAGCATATCTGGAAATTTAGATTACACTGACGCTATTCGCTATGATAACGCTATTAAGTCTTTACGAGAAAACGAGAATAAAATCGTCACGGAATTAAATAATCGTATTAGTTTGAATAAACATTGGATGTCGCAAAACTCAGAAATCTTAAGTAAAATGGCTCATAATCAGATTAAAATTAAAGAAGTTGTCGATGGGATTATGAATAACGAAGTAAATAACGAAAAAGATTTGATTAAATTTGCACATTTAGCTCAATATCTTATTATGTTAGCAGATAACATTGAATCCCTTTCCGATGAAATACGGAGGTTGGAGAACTTATTAGCATTTATACGTGCCAGAAGTACACATTTTCTTATGTTTAAATTAGAGGTCTTTGATAATATGATAGAACAATTAAATGCCCTCTATGGTCGGGAGCAAATACTAAATATTAGTTTTAGGGAATATTTTGATATAGTTAAGTTAGGTTACTATTACAACAGTCAAAATTTAGTGTTGGTATTTAAACTCCCCGTAGTTTTTCCTACAACTTATAATTTTTATAAACTATCCATAGTTCCCAATAAGAATAATAAAGTATTAATCCCATCCTATCCCTTCCTAGCAATTCACGATAAAGATTTCATGTACGTAGAGGCAGAATGCCCGAAGTCCAGTCAGTATTATCTTTGTGAGGATAATATCAATCAACACTACAAGAGTCAAGGCGACTGTATTCATCGTTTAATAACTACGCAACAAATCGACAAATCTTGTCAGTACACTACTACTGAACTGAAGACTGAAGCTGTAGAAGTGCTAGACGACCGCCACTACGTAGCAAGCTTTCCTGTATCTACGAAGATCCGCATGTCTTGCACCGAAACACAATATAACACTATAAAGGGTAGCTACTTTATTACAATTCCGAAAGGATGTGTTGTGCAAACGTCAGATTTAATACTAGCAAACCAGGACGACCGTTTGAAAGGACAGGTATTGAAAATAATGAACATCCCTTTCGCAAATAATGCTAGCGAAAACTCAAAAATAAGAAGACTGACACTCAACTCCGCAGATCTTCACAGCCTCCATGATGCTGCTAAAGAAATATCTATGGAAGCACCCCTGACCCTAGACAATGTTGATATTCATAGCGTGTACTACACTATAACACCGCTATACTTAGTGCTATTAGGTGCAAGTGTACTGGGTATCGGCTTCACATTACGAAAGTACGTGAGGCAGCGCTCAGTTGAAGTCACAGTAGAACGTGCTAATGGTGAGATGGAACGAGGCAACGCCTATTCAGAGATTGCCACCAGCACTAATATGAGATTAACTGGATTATCAGCGCTATTCTCGAATCAATCTGCAAATAGTCGCTGATCTTAGGGAGGGAGATGTTAAGTATTAAGACTCCATGGAAATTGCAAGATAGCTAAAGTACCTCAATACCAATAATTATTGCATCAGCCTAGTAACGAGTGTGGGAACGCTGAATTTGCTCAACGTTACCCAGAGACATGGAACAAACAACGGCGTCAAATTCGACACCTTGGATCAGCTCAACGCGGTTGCGACAAACAGCGGCATCGCATTCAAGACCTCACCTCATTCCCTTTTTCACCTTCACTTTCTGTTCTCACATCGAACACGATTGTCGTCTTATAATTATAATTAAATAGTCTGTAATTTTTATTAAATTTTTAATAAAGTTATTGTAAGAGTTTCGGTTTTTTTTGAAACTTGTCTGCCGGATCGACTTAATTACTCTGACAATAAATAAATTGAAATAATATTTGTTATTGTTATAATTTATTATTCCCTTTAAAAAAAACAACTGAATTCTAAAATTAGCAAAACAAAGTGAAAATAAAACTATATTATAATTGCGGTAATTTTTAGTTAGAAAAGATATCCCTGAGTTTTTATGTTGTGGCGAAATTATAAACAAAAGTATTTATTTATTTATTTATCTCCACGCAATATCCCTTGCGGGGTAGTCAGAGATGGCGGAGCGCCAAACGCCCTGGATACCTCTTTCGCGTCGGCCATAGACATCAAACTCTTCATACCTGCCCTCCGGGAGATCTTCATGCTTTTTACGTGACCTTCTTCTAGTATTATAAATACTGTGTTTTCGAAGGTCACTTTTCCTGTATAAATCTTTTTTATTAAGGCATGACGACCCCCCGGAGGGCATGTATGAAGAGATTAATGTCTGTGGTCGAGGCGAAAGAGGTATGCAGGGACCATAGCGTTTGGCACTCCGTTGTCTCTGGGGTAGCCAGAGACAACGGAGCGCCAAACGCTATGGTTACGCTATGGTACGCAAGGGATATATCGTGAAGCTAAGTAAGTAAGTATTATTCTTTCATCACTCATTCGTTCGACGTGCCCAAACCACCTAAGCACGTTCTTCTTCTTCATTCTCACCGTGACATCTTCGCTAGTACCTGCCATACTGTGGATCTCTTCATTGCGGATTCGGTCAGTTAGAGTGACTCCGCATATTCTGCGAAGAGATCGCATCTTAATAGCATCCATCTTTCTTACATTCTTCTTCTGTGTTATCGACGTTTGGCTGCCGTATAAAACGAGCAGCTATGCTGACGTTTCGTCGTCTTAACAATGCAGCCAAAGCACCGTTGACTCTGTTACCGGCAGCAATACGCCTTTCCACATCCATTTCGTTTCTTCCGCCTCTGCTAAACATACTTCCCAAATATACCACTTCATTGACTTGTTCTATTATCTTATCGTTGATCTTACATTCTGTTCTTTCTTCATTTCTTTCAAATATCAGAACCTTCGTCTTATCTACATTCAGGTTTAGACCATTATTTTCACACCCATCTTTCGGAGTGGTGACCAATGCTTGCAAATCGCATTCTGTTGATGCAATGAGCACTGCATCATCGGCATATAGCAAGCAATTGACCTACTTTCACTTCCATGTCACTGTCTTTCACGCATTGTAGACAATTATCTAAATACAAATTGAACAACCAAGCTGATATAGCGCAACCTTGCACAACACCTGATTGGATGTCAAACCAGGGCAACATGTCAGCTCCTGCTCACATATAGGCAGTGGGATCTCTGTAAAGAGATTTTACAGCCTGTAGCAAGGGTTCGCTCACATTGTATCGGGGCAGTATCTCCCATAATATCTTTCTCACCACGCAGTCAAACGCCTTTTCCAAATCTACAAAAGCACAGAAAACCTTTTGGTTTAGGGCCAAAAACTTTTCCGTGATCATGAGGAGGGAAAAGATCTGATCTATACACTCTCTTCCAGGTCTTAACCTCCTTGGGCCTCCCACAACAGCCTTTCAGATCTCTCTTGAATTCTTGTCGCTAATATTTTTGCATAAACTTTACCGCCCAAGCTAATCAAACTCATAGCCCTATAGCTTGCACAGTCTATCTGTGAACCTTTGCCTTTATACAAAGATACGATGACTGCACCTCGCCAATCGTCTGGGACCTCCCCCGATTTCCAGCATAAATTGCACAAAAACCAGAGAAAGTCCAAGACGCGTGGCCCACCGTATTTGATCATCTCGGCAGTAATTTTATCTGCTCCCACAGCCTTACCACATTTCAGGCTGCGAATCGCGCTCTCTACTTCTTCCAAACTGATTTTACCATCGGCTACATCTGGACACAGAATTTCGCTGCTATCTAAGACCGAGGCGTCCTCATATTCATACGTCTCCTTGTAGAATCCGCCGACTGCTGCAAAACGTGTGCTTGCTCTGTTAAAATTTCACCGCTCTTCGAAAGCAGCCCTTTCATTCTACAGGTTACAAACAACCCCGGGAACCACTAACTTCTCGCCAGAATAGCTTCGTGTTTTCCCGGAAGTTGTTCGTCAACCTTTCATCCCTTTCTCTCTCAGAATTTTCGCGCTTCATCTTTATAAGTGCTTTCGTTTTGTGCTTTTCCAAGCTTGTAATCTCTTTTTCACATCTCTCTCAAACTTTTATCCTTACCCGAGGCTTTATAATCCAGCCATGCTTTCTTCTTTAACTCCACAGCGTCTGTCACTTGATCATCCCACCATTCATCGCGCCTTTTACTAAAACCTCTTTTCCTTTTACCGTTCTTCACTTTCACGTTTCACGTTCTTTATACTCCTGTCGTTACTATCATCATACCGTTCCTAAGGTTCTGCCAGCGTACTTCAACATCTTCATTTCCTGGATCACAGCTTACAAGCTTCTTGGAAACATTTTCATCTCTGATCAGTTCAGATCAAGCTGGAAGCTTCTTATGCGATAACTGATCAGATATTTCGAATCCAAACTTGGACACGTCGTGCGGCTGCGTCAACCTGCAAACAGACCTCTTAATCTAGCAACGACTAGATAATGATCCGTTCCCAGATCAGCACCCCTGTACACTCGCGTCTCCATAACTTGACTTCGAATACGCTGATCCACTAAGAATAAATCAATCATACTTCTTTCTTCCGCTCGCTCTAATGTGTACATGTAAATTTGTTTGTAATCAAACATCGTGTTTGCCACAAACAAATTTCAAACAAACTCCTTACAAAATTCCAAAATAAGCTTTCCAGCCTCATTTACTCTCTTATCACCGTACTTGCCTAGCACACTTTCGTAACCACTTCGCGCGGTTCCAACCCATCCATTAATTTCCCCACATACTATCAACTTTTCACAACTTAGAACATCCCTGACACTCTCCAAAAACTCCTCGAGTTCGCTCACTGGAGCTGAGGCTACTGGCGCATAAACGGCTAACAAGAATACTCTTGTTATCCCCAGCTTAAAGCGAACCCAAAGAAGCCTCGGGTTGATAGCCTGGTATTCTACCATTGCATTAACCATACGAGAGGACAACAACACGCCTATACTTTTTTAACCTCGCTCACCCTTTGGTACCCCAGCCCATAAAACGACCCGGTTGCCAGGCAAATCGGTCGTATCATTGTCTTTTCTTTTGGTCTCAGACACACAAATAATATCCAGATCTTTCATCAATCACATCTAATAATTCATTCATCTTCTGTTCCATTCCTCCTCTTACATTCCACGCAGCTATTTGTAGCTCCGTCCTTCATCTCCCGTCGCTGGGAACATGGCGTGTTGTTTGGCGGTCCCCAACGTCGCATTCGTTCATTTTATTAAAATTACAATTACATTACAATTAAAATTAATTATTATACAATTACAAAAAAAAAATTAAAAAAATAAATAAACAACTACAAAAAATTTTATAATAAAATGAAGACTATAAAGTTGGATATACGCATATCTAAAATATTTAAACTGAGTAAGTCTTACTGAAAGCCTTGCAAGTCATGACCCAGAAATAAATCTGGATCCAACTTCCAGATGGTTTCTGATGACGGTTACAGTGTTGTTGAAGATGTGTCACTAAAGTGTTGCCATCTTTTAGAAAAAAAAGAGAAAACAAAAAAAAAATTGACTTGAACCCAAAACAACGCAACTTCGAAAAACTAACGACACAGTACAATTTAGTAACAATTAAGCAGCGACACAACTTAGAAAAAAACGCAAATCGAAACAACGCAAAGCGATATTAGTGTATTGCAAATAACATAAAACCGGTACAACTAAAAATCCTAGATTATTAATTGTATCATACAAAGGGGCTCGGCAGACCCCACGACATAACCTCTAAACGGGAAACGTCATAAAAAGCTATGTATACGATTACTCTGTAGTTAAAAATAACGACTTACCTGTCTGCTTCTGTTATGTTTCAATGAAGGAAGTCACATAGTCAGTCTGTACCAGTCAAGGATTTGGGGTTCCCCAGAGTGTAGGATAAATTGTATAAAATTTTGTAAAAGGGATATAATTACGATACAAAGAATTTGATACTTAAGTGTTCCATCGCGTGACCTCCGGTTCCATGCACATTTCGAGTGAGAAGGCAGCCACCAATTCGACGCTGCAGCCAACAATGTAAACACTCGACACTAATGTAATTTATTCTTTTGGAAACTACTAGAACCGATGATGATTACTCCGCTAAATCGTTAAGCACCAAGTTTCGCCAAAACCTATCTCAACCGCTACGCGTGATTGTTACACCACCAAAGCGTAAAAATATACTCTCGTTTTAATAGTAACTAAAAGAACGTAAATATAATCCGCAAGCTTAAAATATTGAGCGCCTGACGATTGCAATTAGCAACAGTACAATTTACGTAATAGCTATTCCGAACATATATATATACATGAAAAGCGATAAGTAAATAGTCTAAAGTTAGACTAAGGCTTCCCGTGACACTACAAGTACAAGTCAAGTGTCACCTGTGTCAATTATTGTCGGTTGTTCATTGCTCATTTTAAATATTTGCTCAAAAATAAATAAATAAATTGTATAAATCTTACAAACTATAATTATCATTATAATAATAATATGTAGGAGTTATAAATTACTCACCAGCGATTCACTGACCTTTGAAATAATTGTTAATCTCCAATTGATAATTTGGAAAAGAAACTGAACCCACCAGACGTCTAAAACGATTTCCAAAAAATATTACCGGTTTCCTATATTTAATATTTCGTTTCTCAAAATAATCGAATGTACTTGTATAATAATAATAAATTAATATTATACTGGTAAGTATAAGTAAACAAAACCAATTATCAGAAATATTTAATAACAACAAATTTATAAAGTTATTGCTCTCCATGTTGAGTTGTGTTGTGTTTGTCACCGAATTATTAATACATAAAATCTTTAACAATCTAATATTCAAACAATAATTGCTCAAGACAAATATAAATCGTAAATCCGTTCAACAAAGTACGACACTTATAGTACTTTGCGAACTGTGCAATCCGTGGTGACTGCACTGCTCAAATTAATTTATAACAAAGTGAATGACGCTATATATATTAGAAGGATGTGGTATCATTTTAGTGACGTCATAACTTTCTTTATCGGCTAAGCAGCGTCGGGTTATTCCAGGACGACATCTATTTAATTCGCTACAGTTGTACAAATCTATACGACTTTGGATAATTTTTATTGTTACTTTATATTCCAAATTGAGTCGTAAGTAGAAAAGTGATAGTCTACGATTAAAAAAAATAAAAATAGCTGAAAATGCTATGCTAAAGAAGGCTGACACACTATGAACTCAAAAGAAAAGGAAAAACAAACCGTAAGCATTGCTGATAAATATACTAGAGGGCAAAGGATGCAACGAAAGAACTGCGTGAAATGGTAAAAAAAACCGGCAAAAACAGAAGTGATAAATAATATGCATAAATTACCACAAGCAACTTAAGTAAATCCATCCTATATTGGAAATATATATGAAGATACTTCAAACTCTCCATTGCTCAAATCGAAAGCAAATGTAGACTACCAACAAATACATTAATGGTAACGCTTTCTGATTAAAATGGCGAAAATAATGAAATTATCCAAACAAGAAACTGAAAAATAAAACCATACCATACCTAATGAAAAACACAGAAATATCACCTGAAAGTAATGATGGGCATAGGAAGATTATTTTTAGTTATAGTATTAATTTTGTGTATATCACAATTTATTATCAAGATATTAGTGCGTCACTGTGCCAGCGTAAATATCAACTCCGTATACGTAATCAATATACGTAATAAAAACATGCTACATGAGAAGCGTGCACGAGGAAATAAAACAGCAAAAAGTCGGAATACTAGCCATAAAAGAAGACATTAAGAACTCTAGCAATTTAAAAACCGAAAGCGAACTTTTTGAAAATTGAAATAAAAAAAAAAATTATGGAATGTTTTGAGAGATTGAAAAAGTACTTACAATCATCAATAATACACTACAGATTATATGCGAAAAATATTACATTGAATCGGTGAGAAGACATAAAGCGCTAAGAACAGACCTATTATAAAAACTTTTGTTACTATGGGAATGAAAATACAACAAATTAGGATGAAACTAAAATCCCTACCCTATTATATAAAGGAGGTCCCCATAAGATGCCCTAAATGTAAACAACTTTAAAACGAGGTAGAGAAAGCAAGAGAGCAAGAGAAAATAGTCAGAAGAATTAGAAGCAACAAAATCTAGGATGACGAACAAATATTTTACAATAGCGGACAAACGAAAAGGCATCGTAGAATCGTTTTTTAGTAAAGAAACTATACTGACATATCCGAAAGGACGTGTGTACTTAATATCAAATTTTAAGAAATAACTTCCAATTATCTAAGTTTACGCCGCCACCTTTGATAGAACCGTTACTATGAACACCTTGAAAATGCTCAAAGAAAAGCAAAAGGCAAGATTATTTTGCTGGTCGATTAAAACGCGTAGATAGATCAAAGTAAACGTCTAGAAAATGTAGTTCTATCTGCTAGGGAAAATGAAAAAGTGAAAGATTTATACAATGTGCTATAAACAATAAATACACAATAAGTAAGACAACTTTTAAGAAAAAGACTAAAACTTATAGGCGTAGATTTTACTCCAAAAACCCTAAAAACCAAATAGATTTTACATTGAGCATCCACCGCAGATTATTTACCAATATTGACAACATGTACAGAATCGATTTTACAAGTGGCCATAGATTTCTGAGAGGAATTATAACACTAGAGAACTCTAAGAAAACCCAATCTACATTCAACGGAATCTCTACATGCTTAGTAAAGATAAATCTTAAGAAACATACATCCTTAGAATAAAATGGTAAAATAGATAAAATAAAAAGTTAATAATTCACTAAGTTTAAGCCTATTTTTGCCCAAAACCAAAATTGTAGCCGAAACTAGAAGTGTCCTTATACGAAGATATTATTATTATTATTTTTGTTTAGCTTCACGTAATATCCCTTGCGGGGTAGCTAGAGACGACGGAGCGTCAAACGCTACGGTCCCTGCATACCTCTTTCGCCTCGGCCACAGACATCAACCTCTTCATACATGCCCTCCGGGGAGTCCTCATGCTTTTATATACGAAGATAATCTGCTGAATCATTGTATGGTTTCAAAGATCAACCAAGTGTATGCACAAATACGCTTCTAGCGGTCCAATTGCCTATGGTCATCTCGGATTACAGATGCCATTTTTATAATTTATTAAATGTATAAATGTTTAGTTTGCCGGCGTCCCTCAGGGCGGCGTTTTATCTCCTTAACTTTTTCCATTTTTATTAATGAAATCACTAAAATAATATCTTCTAACTACCTATTCTATGTAGGCGATTTACAAAACTACAGACATTTCTCACTAAAAGATCTATAGCTCTAATGGTAGCATCAAGATCTTATAAATAATGATCTCATTTTAATAAAGGAATGGACTGAAACTTTTGGTCTCAGTGTAAATCCCAAAAAATCTCAGGCCATTCTTATTGGTAGCAAATATCTTTATTACGAGGTGCAGCTTAATCAGGTTCCTAATGTAAGGTACAATGATACCGTGATTCCTTATTCTGATGAAGTAAAAAATTTGGGATTGGTGATTGATAAGCAAGTAACTTGAACAGCACATGTAAATGAAACGGGTCGAAGAATGTATTCGTCATTACACTCTCTCAAGCGTCTGCAAAATTTTCTACCTTTGAAAACTAGCTCTTTTTGAGTACGAATGTTCTTCAAGTTGCCAGCAGGAAGCTTTACTACAATTGAACCATTGTGTATCCAGACACTCCTCATTCCAATGTGCTTACGTGCTGATATAAACAAAGTCTGCATATTTTGTAAGGTATTCACTTAAAACATTAAAAAAAAAACCTTTAAGAAAAGCTTTTTTACTCCGGACTACTGTTTTCATGTTTCGGTCAGTAAATTTATAATAATGGTTATATTTATAAATTAATATTGGTCTACACTTATCATTAGACACTTTGCCTAAACGACTACAAGTTTTAATAGACACTTCACTGTTAATTTTTAAATTATTTGACAAAATTGAAGTGACTCTGCTTGTAACGTCCTCAGTGGGTTTCTCAGGAACACCCATCAATAAAAAATATTCGCTGCGATATTTTGACTCAGAGTAATCAAGATTCTTCATTATTTCATCGACTTGTTGTTGAAGCAGATACAAAATACCACAGACATGCTGCTTAAAGCAATTAAACTCCTTAGTCACGCGAGGTACTGGGTGACACTTCACTTTTTAACTGTTTCTCAAAATCGGCCATACGAGCCATAAGTTCTGAACTTAGTGATTTCTGTGTTTCGGAAATGGAGGAGTAAATGGTCGTCATAATCACATACTCAGATCAAGCACTTTAGATAACAGATGTTTAGGCAAAAGTGAATGGCAGTCTTGAAATTTAAGTTATAGGCCGGATTGTGAAGTGTTGTATTAAAGGGTATATGAACTCATTTGTTACAAACTATTATTAATACTTTTAAAATGGACTTTGGTAAATAAACACAATTTAACTATAAAAACAAATAAATTACTATTTTAAAAATATGTTATTAGCACTAGCACTTGTATACTTTTTGAAGCCTACCCTCACTCTCTTATATTTATGTCTCGAAAACTGTTCAGGTTGTGTGCATATACATATACGGATGCTTCTAAACTTTCTGCTGCTGGATGTGTTATTACTGCTTGTTGGATTTCGTCATTTAAAATTCTTCTTCTTTTATATCTACCTGGCAGTCCAGAAAAAACCGTGTCGTAATAGATCGCCTTCCCCTGTTATGTTGAAGTTAAAAGAGGCTCTCTTATTGTGTTCTCAAAAATAATTGCATGTCTCACTTGCTTGGATTCCAAGTGACTCTGGAATTACTCTGGGATCTTTTGAATATTTTGTAAGTTCCGCTCTGGTTTTATTTTCCGTCTCCAAAACACAATTATATAAATTCTGGACCACCGAATGGAATGCCACTAAATTGGTTAAAGGAAGGTATTATGCTTCTTGTAAATTTGTATATTTTCTTGTACTTAGCTAAATGTTCAGTGGTTGTTGATGTTTGTATTGAGTCCATTTTGTTAAATTTTATGTAGATTCATTAGGTATCATAAAACTAAATTGTAAAATTTATTTAACTAATATGAACTAAAGTAAAAGCAATAATTATGATATATCAAATGATAAATATTAAACCGCTCCGATTAAAATGCAATATCTGTTGTTCCGTTTCTACGAGACAATGGCATTTTGGTGCCCTCTTGGCACAACTAAAAGTCATCGACTATGACAAGAAGAAAAGATGACGTTAAACTGATTTCTAAGTCGTTATATAAAGTAGATGCTAATCTTTCCAAAGGGTCTTTATTTATTCTTTATTGTTCCAAAAACATTTCCGCCCGCCCATTTTTTTTGCAATGGGCGGACTTAATGCTAAATAGCATTCTCTAACAGTCAACCTTGGAAATGTGCAGAGACCTTAAAAGACGGTACAATAAAGTAATATAATCTAGAGTATTAATTTTATTATATAAATTTGAAAAAAAGGCTATACACATTAATACATAACAGTTATTGAGACATACAAAAATAATTACAGATAATATAAAGGACAACACTATTGATAAAAAAAAAAAAAAAAAAAAATATCAGTATCAAATTCTAATGTAAAAATTTCTCACTAAAGTGTCGGTAGACTCTTCTTTTAAACATAAGCTTTGTGATAGATTTCTTGACGTCATTGGGTAGAGAATTCCAAAGTGTAATACATTGAAATGTGAAAGAATGGGATACAAAACCAGAGCGGTGAATAGGAAAAGCTAAACGGAGAGAATTACGAGAACGTAGGCACCTCTCGTGTGAATCACTGAGATAATGAAATTTGCTTTTTAAGTAATCAGGGGAGAGAGGATTGACTAATATAGAGAAAAGTGAATTAAGCATATGAGACTGTTTACGTTCACGAATGGGGAGCCATTTAAGCTGGCGACGATAAGAGGAGATAAGGTCAAATTTGAGTAGACAGAAAATGAAACGTATTGAGTAGTTGATGAGACGATCTAGCTTATTGAGAAGATTTTCAGCTAAATCTGAGTAACACACATCCTCGTAATCAATAATAGGAAAAACAAGGGTTTCAATAAGATAGTTTTTTGTAGTGGTAGGTAAAAAATTCTTAAAACGGTACAGGGAGTGCAAAACTGCAAAGTCCGACCGACTTATTTCGTTAACTTGTGTAGACCAGGAAAATGTTGAGTCTATATGGATACCGAGGTTCTTTACCGTTGGTGAGAACGGTATGGTCAAAGTACCAAGCATAACAGGAGGAACAGAGATCTAGATCTATTTTACATAATTGACGTGAGCTACCTCAGATTAATGATTGATATTTGGACACATTGAGGCAGATCCCAAATTTTTCCGACCAAGAATGTATTCTGCACAGGTTGTTGTTTATCTTTTTCAGACCAAAATCTATGTCTGAGATAGGAACCTGTGTATAAATTTGCAAGTCATCTGCATACAAGTGATAAGAACAATTAAGAGAAGAGGTAATAAGATTGATGTAGATAGAAAAAAGTAATGGAGACAGAATTCACCTTGTGGAACACCAGATTTTAATTCACACCAATTGGAAACCACATGGTTAACCTTGACAGCTTGCTGGCGGCCACGGAGATAACTGAAAAACCAATCAAGTACTGTGGATGAGACTTTGTAGTAATGGAGAGAGGCAAGAAGAATGTCATGGTCTACCATATTGAAGGCATTAGAAAAATCAACAAGGACTAAGATGGTGACCAGTCTCTTCCCCATGCCATGTCTTATATCTTCAGTAACTTTAAGAAGGGCCGTGGTAGTACTATGACCTGGTTTGAATCCTGACTGAAAAGGGGAAAGAAGTTTATTGGAATAAAAGAAAGAGGCTAACTGTCTATGTAGATTCAAGAACTTTGGACATAAATGGTAGAATTGAAATAAGTCTAAAATGATTTAATTGGGCAGGATTAGAATCTTTTGGGAGAGAAGTAATGTAGGCCTTACGCCAAATAGGCGGCAAACAACCTGTCAGTAGTGAAAAATTAACGATATGAGTAATATAAGATGCCAGATAGCCAAGAATGAGAAAAGTCATTGCTCTGCTCACATCATCGAACCCTACTGCTTTAGATTTAAGAGAAAATATGGTTTTAGTAACATCGTCCATAGACACTGATGAAAATGAAAATAGGTCAGTAGTAGACTGAGGTATGGAAGCAAATTCCGAAATAGTTTTAAACTTAATTAGGGGACAAAGAAAAGAAGTAGAAGAAAAGGGCTTATTCAACTCATCAAGAGAGAAGGAGTCAATAGTAACTTTAGGAGAAGTATTACCAATCCCTAGAGAGTGTAAAAACTTCCATATTTCAGCAGAAGAAGAATTAGAAATACTATCGAAGAAATAGTGACGCTTTGCTGATCTTACCATTTGGTTGCATCTGTTGCGAGCTCCTTTATATAGGTTCCAGTTCTCGTCACACCTGTCACGCTTAAAACGACGAAAAAGTTTATCAGGACGTCTCATTGCCATTTTGACACCCTGAGTGATCCACGGAGCTGGCGAGTGTTTAAGTTTCACCGGTTTAAGTGGCGCATGCTTATTAAATAACTTCAATATAATATTATTTTAAACAGAGACTTTGTCATCTACTGACAATGCAGCTGTCACGGAGGAGAAGTTATTGCTTTCAGCATCAGCTTGTAACAAAGGAAGGTCAATCTTTGCAAAATTACGCAACCAAACCATTACCAGTTTTAACTTCGGAGGTGTAACTTTGTAGGCCAGACCGTGAGGCATGACATGGTCGATAGAGGAAGTAAACATTAAATCAAGACATGTGTCATTAGTGTCAATATTGTGATGTGTAGGGTTTGAGCAAATAAGGGTCAGATTGAGTGAATTAAATAATTTGAGAAGATTGGCAGTTTTTGATGACTTTCTGCAAATATCTTTCATGAAAAAACAAAATTTTCTTATATACACAATAATCTTACAATTTTAAATTCCAATTTTTATTAATAAATAAATGTACTTAGTTTACACCACTTAGTTAATCTGTTTAGGATCAATCATGACTTTGATGATACAATTGAAAATCAACTTTAGGAATCTTTCTCAACTGTGAAGTGCTTACATGCGTATGCAGAACTGTTAGAGCATTTTGTCTGCATTATATTTTATAAGATATAAAATAATGGAGCGGTAATCGTAGCGTCCCATGTTGTATATTTATAACGACAGTCTTTTATAAAAAAAAAAGTTTCTACATCTGCTACCGATCTCCAGAAAAGATTAGGAAGAGATTTAATGAAATATTAGGTATATTTCATTAAATAATAAGTCTCTAATAACATAATGAGCAATGTAAGTATTCGCTTAGGGACTTACAGATAATAAAATATTCTTTAACCTTTATACCTTTTCTATACAAGTTTATAAATAAATTATGAATTAAATTTGAATATTGTAACGTTTGATTGATGTCAATTAAAGTAACAGCGTGTTTTGGTTGGATCGTTATTGATTGACTTCAACAGGCCTGATCTTCAGTCTGGTCTTCAGGAGGCTGTTTATAATAGGAGCCTCTAATAGTATTACTAACTCATCTTAATAATAAAGCTGTAGATATCAGTAACTGTTGCCAGCGACTCCGTCTGCCCTCTCCCTATCTCCTGACAAAGTGATAGGCCATCCATCATCATTTAAAATTTATACAACACCCACATATATAAGTTTTATTATAAGTATAGTCCATATTAATTTTTTCGTGAAAATAATATAGTTTTCGAAGTTAAAAAGTGTAGTATATGTAGACGAGACAAACAAACTGTAACTATAGAAAATTTCATCAAAGTTCGTTTAGGTACTAGTTTTTGTGTAATGCATATACAGGTATGTTCTGGCAATTATATTAAAATATTCTATTGAATTTAAGAAAATATAACTTATTTATTTAATTAGTCGCGTGGTTGGTTTTATGCAGTGTACAAGATGATCAGTCCGAGTAATAGGACAAGCCGTACGCCATTGACACCGGAAAAAACAAACACCGCTGCTCCAAAAAGAGGTTTAAGTGATTAAAATAAGTAAATAAATGTAAGAAAAACCAAATTTAACTTCATGTAATTATGATATAATTCACATCATACCTAAATATACATATTACAACTCTACTAATAAAATATCAGCATCTAATAATTCTATTTATTTATTTATTTATTATCAGGCATAATCTTATTATGAATTTAAATTTAAATTACATAGTGTTTATTAAGACACATGTTAAATTGCAACCCCGATAACAGCTACGCACAGCGTGCAATAAAAAGTATATATACTTATATCATAATTAATAATAATAATTAAAGCAAAGAAAATACTTTTTGTTATCATAATCGATTATTACAATTATGATAACAAAAAGTGTTAACGGAGACACGAACAATACACGTATTAAATGTACAGAATGTAGGAGTATCATTTTCTAAAATGAACTGATAGACTTTGTGCATTGCCAATTGCCTCTAGCTTTTGTATAAGGATGGGAACAGAGACGGTATCAAAAGCCTTTCTCAGATCCAGAAATATCGTTATGCATTTTCGTTTATTGTCTACCTCATTTACTACTAAGGAAGTTAAATCTGAGACTGCGTCCTCTGTGGAGTTTCCGTGTCTAAAACCATATTGATGACTAGAAAGAATTTTAAATTTGTTCAAGTAACTCAGTAGTCTTACATTTATTATTTTTTCTAGAATCCTAGAGATACTAGGAAGAAGTGAAATTGGCCTGTAATTGCTAATATCATCTCTATTATAATAATAATAATAATAATAATAATAATAAATTTTATTTTAATTCCATAACAAGCTAATGATAACATAAAGTATTAAATAGTAGGGTACAAGATAATTTTTCAGCAAACATTATTAGATTACCTGCTTTAAGATAAAACGTGTATTGCAGGTAATAAATTAATTTAAAAACACCCCAAGTATACAATAAAGTCATAAGTAACATTTGTATCGACACAGTCCCCGTACATTAAGTTACAGCACAAAATTTATGTAATAGCCTTTAATGTAGGTTCAATTAATTAACTAGAATAATATGAAAGCTTATACTTATAACATTAAAAAACTAAAATAGTAAATATATAAATAAATAAATTATAAATAAATACTTCATTAAATTTATTAATTATTTAACAAATTAATAAAAATAACTAAAAAATATCAATCAATTAATCAATTAAACAAAAAATAATGACTATATACTGTATAACAAATAATAGATAATGTTAAATTATCTTAGAATATGTATATTGAGATTATTTCTGAATTATTAACAGATTTTCAATTTCCAGATAATCGAACCCTTTTAGCCAGCCATGAAGCGCCAAACGGCAATCGTGCCGGTTTAACCTGTGTACGCCAATGTGTATATTTATTTTATTATATAAAAAGGCTGATAGAAAATATGCATGATACTTTGCAGATTCAGTACGACATTTGACTTGTTCAAGTATCCGATGATTTAGTCGCTTTGATTGTATAACGTTTTTAATGAATGGAGTAGTTGTATGCTGTTTAAGGATAATGATGTATATATATAACTGTCTAATAGAAAGCACATCACACTTTTCATAAAGTGACTTTGTAGGATAACGATAAGAACTAAAACTCATTGTTTTCAGGAGAGATCTTTGTACTCGTTCAAGACTTATCATAAATGATTTACATGCACCACCCCAGACGGAAATGCAGTAGGTAAAGAGAGGTTGGGCGAGTGCTAAATAAGTTTCACGCAGAATTTTGAAATTTGCTGCGTGTCTTAACTTGCTAAAAGTCCAAACCAATTTCCTAGCCCGTGCACAAACTGTTTTTATGTGTGGGAGCCAACCAAGTTTAGAATCTATTTCAACTCCCAAATATTTAACGCAACTAGCTCTGGTCATGTTAGGACATTTACATGGGTTATGGTTGATAAATAAGTCACAGATATGGGCTCTAAGGTTAATATTATTATATGTGTTAGAAAAAGAAAATGGCACAAAATAGGTTTTAGATAAATTAAGTGTTAAGAGATGGTTGTTTAACCATTTCATAATTTTATTTATTCCAATTTCAGCGTATCTTGTGACCTCGTCCCAAGAATCGCCAACAAAAACAAGAGCAGTGTCATCTGCATATGCAAAGATTTTTCCATTTTGTAATACTTCATTACAAAGATCATTGACATATATCAGAAAGAGACTGGGACCCAGGATACTTCCTTGGGGGACTCCGGATGTAATGGGAGTATCAGAACTTAAGTAATTTCCAATTTTAATCTGTTGAGTTCTATCCAGAAGGTAATCCTTAAAGATTTTAAATGCATCTCCTCTTATGCCAATACTTTCCAATTTTTGTAAAAGGATGGGAACAGAAACAGTATCAAAAGCCTTGGCAAAATCTAAAAAGATTCCTAGACACTTCTTGCCTCTGTCCAGATGAAAGACAATATGTTCAGTTAGCTTAGATACCGCACCTGTGGCACCTTTACCTAATCTGAAACCAAATTGGTTACTAGACAATATTCTATTAGTTTCTAAGAAATTTGTGTGTCGTGAATTTAGTATCCTTTCAAACACCTTAGACAAAGATGAAAGAACAGAAATAGGTCTGTAGTTCGATATACAGGTTCTAGATCCACTCTTGTATATCGGAGAAATAATGACTTTTTTAAACACCTTTGGGAAGACTCCTTGTTCAAGACAAATATGAAATAATTTAGTTAAAGGCGCTGCAATGATATGTTTCGCATATTTTATAAATTTGATTGGAATGGAATCCCATTCCACAGCAGTAACATTTTTTAAATTGCTAATTATGGTTGATATTTCTGACTTACACCGGTATAACGACAGATTATTTAAAATAATTTGGCCACACTCCTTTACTGAAACAAAGATTTACCAAGTGACAAAGAATAGTAAGTGACAAGCTATTTTTAAAAATTTTGTTGGAATATTATCCCACCCAGGAGAGCTGTCCGACCTTAGATTCATTTTGATATTTTTAATTTCTTCTACATTAGTATTTAAAAGAACAAAAGATGAAGTAGTTATTGGTTTAGGTGGAAAAGAAGGAAGACAAGATTTGCTAAAAGTAATGTTGCCAGCTATATTTTTTCCAATATTCGCAAAATATTCATTAATATGATCAACTGAATCCTTTGGAGTACGTTTGAGATTAATTAGTTCAGAATTTTTGAGATTTGAATGTTTAAGGTAATTTAAATTTTTATATTATTCCATAGGGCTTTCGAATTTTTTGTTGAGTCGGCCAATTGATCCTTTTGATATTTGTGTTTGAGTTTCTTTATGAGGTTGTTGCAGAAATTGCGATAATTTTTATAAGTTATAAGCAATACTTCATTTTCAGGGTCTCGTCGAAGCTGTTTTTGCATTTTATTTCTATTTCTTATGCAACCCAAAATTCCAGCTGTAATCCATGATTTAATTATACGTTTGCTCTTAGGTATGTGTATTGTCTTGCTGTTTTCAGATACAGTTTGTCTTATTACATCTATCAATTTATTAACTACTATTTGAGACGATATATTTTTTTCACCAAGTGTATTAAGAGCTGAGTGATAGTCTATTTTGGTTTTATTGTTAAAATTTACGAGATTCTTATTAATCACATTACTCACATTTAAAAATATCATGACATGATCCGTCACAGTGGTGTTAAGTACTGCAATAAAGGCTTTGTTGTTAACGTTCTATATTCCAAGTATAAAATGGTCTAAACAGCTATATTCTCTAGTTGGCAACAGATGACCAGGGAATAGGCCATGAAGGCTTAACATATTCAGATAATTCAGTCTATTATCGCGTTCTTGTGCATGTGCATTAGTCTTTGGAATTATGTTAATGTTCATATCGCTCGTTAGAATTTATTTTTTTTAGTTTTTAACATTTCAAGTAGATTATTTAATGAGTTTATGAAGTCTTCAGCATTGCTAAAGGACGGTGAACGATATATACCAAAGATAAACTTGTAAACAGGAGGCCTGATTCAGTTTCACTTCTTTAATGGCAGGATTATACGTATTCTTAACATAAATAACTATAGCATCATTTTGGTTCATATGAAACATAGTTTTAAAGGAATTATAATTCTTTAGTTGCGGGATAGGTTTATCGCAACTGAGCCAACATTCGGTAAGAACTAATACATCAAATGCAAAATTAAGTTCAGAAAGAGATACTAAGAGGCTATCAAAATTAGAATAGATGCTTCTAATATTCCGGTATATATATAATTGTTAAGTCATTATTTTTCACTGAGATATAATTGGAAAGATAGAGCGATATTTCATTATCGCAGCTTACAATTTGTGCAACATCTACTCCATCAAGTTCATTTTGTGTTTTGAGTACATTATTCATTGCAATGAATGATATTAAATTAATGTATAAAATAATGATATAAAATTATTGTATAAAATATAAAATAAATTTAGAATCATGGCGATTATGTGATATTTGAAGACTAAGATTCGAAATACTAGTGGATAAAATTATCGTTTTAAGAGTTGATCATTGTAATAGCATAATTGTGTTTCTTGTTATTTTGTGTGTAAATGTGATGTGTAAATGTGAATGTGAATGTGATGTGTGAATTTGTGTGAAACTGTATAAACTAAGATAACAATTGAAAAAAAACATTTTAAAATCAGAATTATAAGTGCTAATGTACTAAATTTATTAATATTATACAATTAACTAATATTGTGTTGTGAATATTTCCCATACACTTGGATAAGTTATAATAATAATTGTATAGACATTGTAAATTTGATATTACAACAATTTTATTGAGGTTAATAATATTATATATTAATTTTATTATAGTATGCAAACTATATAAAAAGTATAAAAACAAAAGTAATAATGGAAAAGATGCTTAAAAATTAAGTATAACTAATCCATTTCCATAATTATATTGAATTTTAATAAATTTATAAAAAATTATAATGTTATGACTAAAATAAAATTGTAGGTAGACAAGGATTTTAAAAAACCATATATAATTCTGATAAAACAAAATAGCAAAATGTATGCTTTTAAAATTACGCCTTATAACAATATCGGAGCATAGTCACATTCCTTGCGAAAGTGAATTTGAGATTCACTTTTAATATTAACGACATTAGAGTTTTCGTCGTTCCTTACGTAGCTATTTCCATGCGCAGTCAGTCAGTCAGTCAGTAGCATTATACATTTTGCATATTTTCAGCAGATCTATCTTTAAAAGCGCCGATGTTGCCTCGACAACTATTGAAGAATTTTTGCTACCCTCCTTTTTCGACTTTACTCTGTATGTCTTTTATATTAGACAAGGAAATATTACTACCGACCGTTTTAGCCAATCACGTAACCATTTCTTTTAGATCTTCTTTTGTTTCATGGTTTTTTTAGGAACATTTTTCATTTCAAAGTTAGTCTTTCTGTGTCCCCGTTGTAGTTCCTCAATTTTATCCTCAAGAATGGCAATGTGCTGTTTATCTTCCTTCGATTGAAGTTGAAGCTTTTCAATTATTAATTTAAGTTCATCATTTTGTGATGAAAGAAATGCTATTGTAGCTTCTATATTACGATTTGACTGTTGTATTTCTTTAAGAGTAGGTGATAAATTTTTTAATTCTTGTTCCTGCTTAGAAAAAAGAGTGGTTATCATTGTCTTCATGTCTTCCTTCAAAATTTGCATCTTAGCATAAATATCTGTATTTTTTTTCTTGTCAAATTACAACGCAATGAATTAAAATTTGGTGGTGTTATCTTCTTTTCTGATCCATCTGACGTTTTTTTATCCATAATTTTATTGTTTATATATTATTCTTTTTCACTTAGTATTCGTTAAAACACACACAACGATTAGTGTAATTATTTTTATTTATTCTTTTCCGTTTTGTATTTGGATCTATCTACGTACAAATTTTTTTATGTACCAGGATATCAGAAGGTATCAAGGGCAATGTATGCAAGCAAAAGCAGCTTTATGTACTATTATATAAAGCTCAAAGTTGTGCACAATTATCACATAAAATTTAACACTGAATTGAAATCAAAAAAACAGTTTTTTCCAAATTAAGGTGATCGGAAGTTATAAGATCCAAATGTGTATATTGATTAAAGTTATGGAATTACAACCTTATTAACACAGTATTTTACGAAAAGTACCAGGGTAGCATCAAACATTAACCATATGGTATGCACGCACTATTGCAAAAGCGTAACAAGGAGTTATTATTGAGGGCGTGACTTACGCATTTGCTCTCACTCTTACGAGTATGTTTGACGTCTCACTCATGCATTTGCAATTTCTAATAACACCAACACTACACTCACTTTATGCACTCCTATTATTTAGGGCCAATTTGTGAATTTAATTTGTTTATTTTAATTGCAAAATAAAAAATAGTGGACACGTTTATTCACATTCAGAGTCCGGAGGGAAGAGGATCTATCATACACATAACTAAGAAAACACTTCTGAGTGGACTCGATCCTTTCAATGCGTATCTTAAAAAAGGTAGACCACATTCCTAACAGTACTCTAAAATAGTTGTCATAAGTGCTACGTATAAAGTTAACGATACTAGCTGTTTGGAGATTTTTAGAATCAAAGCGGTGGTCTGATTAGCTCTTGAAAACATAACTGCACATAGTTAAGTATAAGTTAGCTTGCTAATAAGAACTAATAAGAACATGGAATAGGGGAGCGCTTTTTAGTGAATAATATAACGTGTCATTTTGGTATATTTAGAGTGAAATTATTCTCAGTGCACCGCAAGTCCACCTGATCAATACTACGTTGGAGGTTATGAAAGTCGTTATAATTGGTAATTTCGTGGTATTTCAAAACTGATATGATTTTTGAAATGAAAGATACATCTTTAAATAAGTTCAGAATTAAAACTATACTACGTCATTTTGTCACAATATCAAATATAAAATATTTGACCACTGTGTGACCACTGTTTGATGTGTGTGTATATGATTCCATTTAGCGTTTTTAATAATTTATTCAATGTATAAATGTAAAAGCATTAGTCTTAAATTTTAACAACATTCTGAATCCTGCAATATCATGTAAAGATTTTGACCAGATCAAATCCGGTTGAAGATTTGTTCTACAATTACTATAGAATTCTTTATAGCAGCTTTTATAAAAAATATATATTTATTTTTGTAATTTATCAACATGGACCCAAAGACCATTTTCGGCTTTCAACAACATAGATCTTTTATCATATGTCACTGGATTTTCCGTTTTCTCACAAGTAGAAAATTTATAATTCCTTATCAGATGCACTAAAGTGGTTTTAGCGACGTTTAGAGCGAAGCGCATACCTGTAACAATTAATCATATTAATGACAAATTATAAAAACAGGTGATAGTTATCAAACAATTTCATCATAAAAATCTGTTACGAGTACAACTATATTCACTATAGATAATTTTAATGAAATTCGAGTTTTTAAAGGAAATGTCTAATCGAAATGATAATTCTGATTAATTGTATGTAATATTATGTACTAATACGTAATTTCTAAATTTAAAGGTAAATTAATAATAAATAATATAATAATATTTGAATGATATCTCACTTCAAACATATATTATTATATTCTAACGAGGGAACTTCCCGGCCCGAAGGGCCGGAAAGGGTCAAATGTCACCTATAAGGTTGGCACCCACCCTATTTTGTAGCCTGATTCAATAGCTTTTTTTTGATGTATTACACATTATTGTGTGATTTGTGGCTGATAAGTGATGCGCGTGCATACAGAGTCAATTAGGTCATTATTATATAGTAAGGATAAGCATAATACTCTTTAAAAACGTATCATAATATAAGTTTAATTTTTTTTAAAGGCCCCAATGTTATTTGAGTTCCTTCCACGCTCTTCTATCGTCGTCATCAAAGACATTTTGTTGTCTGCTTCTATCTTCTCTTACAACAATATACATACTTACATTAAACTATTCCCTTACATGCTCTCCATTTAAAATTTCCAAAATCCAAAAAAAAATAGTTTTTGTTTTTTGTTCCAAATTTTTAACACTGAATAATTTCAAATTAGTTTTAAAATTATTTGCTGTTATGTAAGTGGATAAATTGTTAGAAGTGTGATTTAATTTTAGTGAATATATATCTTTAAACTTTTTTATGGGAAGATATTTACCCTTATGAAGAGTAAACACATCCAGATATACTGACTACTTACCAATACAGTTCCTAGGTCCAGCACCAAATGGCAGAAATAGATGTGATCTACTCAATTTTTCGTCAGATTGGAATCTTTCTGGCATAAATTTCTCTGGTTCTTCATATATTTCTGGGTCCAAATGAATTCCGTACACCGGTATCGAGACCACATCGCCTACTTTTAAAGTTATCGAGGTTTCAGGTATAGTGTACGCTTTTGTACATTCCCTGTCTAATCTGCTGAATGATGGATACTTACGCAGTGTCTCTGAAATATTATATTAGTTTTCCAGTTAGTCATCAAATATTAATGATTATTAAAATTTTCATAAACACATCTATATGTGGCTATCCACGTCAAGCTTATTAACATTTTAATAGGCACGGGCAAATATTGTACTTGATAGCCGCCACTTCTATCTTCCTCTCAAAGTTTCCATTCCCGACTGTGTCGAAAAATTTTTCATTATAATATTTAAAATTAAAAATTAACATTTTGCCAAAATACGGGTTCAAAATTATAATCCATAAAGAATCTCAATTTACCAAATATAACAGCTTCCAAATAATGTAACTGTGTGAGATGGTCGTAGCACAGCTCCTCCCCTTTCGTTACTTCCTCTATGTGAAACCTAAGTTTATCCTGAATATCTTGATTAATTGCTAGTGATTGTATCGCGAACGATAATAAACTACTGATTGACTCGTATCCGGCTTGAAGGAATAGTAACGCCTGAGCGTTAACTGTATCGTCGTCTAAATCTGAAAAATAAATTACCTTCAAAGCACCAAATCAAGTACTGTAGAATTATTTCTATCGAAGGAGTCATTGACAGATTGACATTTGCAAAAGAAATATTGATCCTGCGCTATCTCTGAAACTTTCAACTATTAAAATTAAATAAATCACTGTCGTATTCGAGCATAAGGATATTATTTGTTTGTACATTTTTCACAAAAATAATTCGGTGAACTACTGTCTGAATTGTACTGTTTGATATTGGAGGCCTTTTTAGGACATAAGAAAAAAAAATATATATTTGCTACATTCAGGCAAATGTTTAATGATGCTTTATGAAGATAGTTATTTATAGTTATTTTGAAAAGTCACACCTTGGAAACTTTTTATTTCTTAATGTATCAACAGAAACCGCGGACATCGGATTGTAGTCTTACAAAAAAATTTAGAGATTAGAAAGTGCCAATATTATTTAAAAAAATATATACTTAATGAAATTACCAGAAAAAAGCGATCTTGATTTCAAATTGATCATTAATTCTCTTAAAAATTTGTCACTTACGTCTTTCAGCTCCCGGATGTGTCAACTCATTCTCTTCCTTCAAAGAGGCATCTACCAAAAGCTGCAAGAAGTCATTTCTTCTGCAAATCAATAAATTTTTATATAAAAAAAAAGAAATAACTAATATATATTTTTAAAACAATATTTACTGACCTTGTGTTAGATGATATTCTTTTAGATTTTGTATTTATTAAAATGTCTACTAATTTCTTATTAGCCTCTAAGTTTAAAATAGAAATGTTTAAATATTTCAACAGAGATGGCGCAAAGAAAAAAATGAATGAAAGAGTTATTTTCTTTTTCAGCGACATATCGTTAAATTTTTCTGCGGTCTGAAAAAATATTACACAATTAATTACGTCGATGTCGTAAGAAACAATACATATCAATTATTAGAGAAAGATCATATAAATATGTGATGTGCCTTTATAATTATACCTGCATGTGTCCAATATTGTCTTTTTAATAATTAGGTATTTATGAATGTATTCATTTACCTGCATCATTCTTATCAGTTAATGTTCCCTTATCATTGTATAAACTAACAAGATGAAAGCACACTGGTTATTTAATACACCGTCTGAGTAACAATTAATTATCTAATTTCTGGTAAATGTATGTATAAAGTATGATACCGCTCTTACCTTAAGGAATTCGGCGTTTTCGTCGTTCAACGCGTCTGAACTTATCCCAAACACACATGTTCCAGTGACCTCCAACGTCAGATGTCCCATCAAATCTTTCAGTTCTACATTCTTTCTATCTATAAGTATAATAGCAAGTCATTGTTTGTTTGTTTTTAAAAAACAAAAATTAAGTTTTTTTAGAGTAAGCTTTTGGATTTAGTTTGAAACTGAATAAAAGTAATACATTTTATAAGTATGCATACCTATTTTTAGATAAAAAATACATATTATCTTTTACCAGCTTCGCTCGCATTAAGTTTGACATTTGTGGGTAATTTATAACTTTACCCGCGACCTAGACAGCGTACCATCTCTTTCCCCGCACCTCACCCTAAATGTGATCGATCGCTCACTTTTTTATCGTAGATTTAAAATTATTTCTACATATCTAAGCATATCTAATCAAAGTATAAAGAGCAAAGTTTATCAAATTTAAATATTCTTATCGACAGACCTATTGATTTAATCGTTATGTTAATACAACATTCGTTTTGAAGATAAGGTATCGAATTTTATTGTATCTACGGTTCACAACGACAATACCTACTCATATTAATGTTTACACGTAAAGTATAGATTCCGTAGCTGACTCTTTTGTTTTACCATTAAAAAAAACATTCCATTATACATTCAATTTAAATACGGTTTTAGACTAAATATCTCGCAGATAGAGTTTTCACCGGCTTACTTAACACCTATCCTTATATTTTGTTAAATGTCCACAGTGTTTTTATAAATGTTAATAGGATTATTTTTTTATAATAGTGTTGTTGTGTCATATAGTACATAGCCTATCATATATACAGCTTCATTTATTATAAATATTGATAATACATGAAGCTAAATATACTACATTTTATTGGTTATCAGTGTATAATTAAACAAGTACAAAATATGATTTACTGAATCTTGTAAATCATTAGCCAACACTTTGATGTTTTAATTATTATCTACGTCAGATTTGGGGATAATAACATCCTAAGTTGTAGTACCTGTAGACAAGTAGTAACTACTTGTAGTAGTACTTGTCTCATACACGAATATACATAGGTTCGGCACACTGCAGATCATTAAGCTTTACGCGACTTTTGGAGTAATAATGCGGTAACTTCCTAAAAATAACGGGTCCTCATCTAAAGGAGAGTTTCTTGCATTCTTTGTCTATTTGAAAACTGGCGTAATATGTTTATTTTTATGTTATTATTTGTTTTAGGTAGATTCCATAGATGTATCTACCTATTGCAATCGATGCGATGACGGGACCCAAACCCCAGAGTAGGGGCGCTACGCCGTTTATGAACTGGAGATTGAGAATCCGTCGAAAAAAAATTATTATATATCCCGATATATATAAATATGTATATATGATCCATCAGTCCAAATTCATCGAAGACGGAATCTGACTTCACAGGTCGATAGAATAAATTAGTAGGACAAACGTAGCATCTCGTTTTTTGGAAAAAGTTAAAGGGGGTCTGGGAGGGGGGAGTGAAAGTGCAAACCTTTGGGACAGGTCGCAAATATTGACGGAGGATTTTCAAACTCGGTATACACATTCTTAAGGACAAAATGAAGGTTAAGTTTTTGAACGGGGGAAATCGGTCAGCGGGTTGGGGAGCTGGGGGAGTTGAAAGTTAAAAACCGAAAAAAGTCACATAAGGAGGCAAAATTTTGACGTTGGAAAAATCCTAGAAAATTAACAAATTAAAAGAGGTAACTTTTTTGTCCGAAGAGTTTTTTGATCCGACTCCCCGTTTATGAGATAGGGTTGGGGGGCGGTTCCCCCCTCACCCAATGCAGAGTGACCCGTCATAAGTCTCGTTATGATCAGTAGAATACTACTGGCTAGTTTTTCTTTGTCGATCCGACACCCCCTACACAATTAAAGAATCAATCAATCATTCATTCTTATCAAATCATTCAATCTTAAGAAAATGAACTAAATCTCCTGTTGTTGACTGGAAACAAATGATTTATTTTCGTTTCAGGACAAGTGGCCACACAAGTAAGAGACTCTACTCGATTAGATACAATACCTTATCAAACAATATCTACATTATAGATTTTTAGGTAGCTTTTATAAATTCGTATTAGCTGAGGTTTCATCTAAGAGATGATGATTATTATTATTATTATTATTAGTGCCGAGAAAGTCTTTGTTAAGGTTAAAGTACAATAAAATAAGGGTTAATAACATTTTGAGGGAATTAACTGTTAATTCATTGAGATTACCATATTGTTTGAGATATTCAACCAATTGTTTTGAACAGTCCTGTATCATTTGGTGCATGTATCTAAGGCGGACTGAACTGAATGCAGGGGTTAATAAACTGCGAACACCTTTCCATTCTGACCCCTGAAAAATAAACATATAGGTGTGAATAACACCTATTAGTTGTCTAAGTTTAAGTATTAACAATATATATATACAATACCTTCAAATTTAAAAGAGATCGGCTAAAAAATCTGGGCTCTTTACTTCCCAGTGACATTCTGTCAATGAAATGTGCGGCGTCGCTGATGAGGACGGATTTAATCAAATCTTGGTCTAGTATGTATAAAATCGGCAGACTACCATCATATACACCTATAAAAATATATATACATATGTGAAGGCAATAATTGTCCTTTTTTTGGTTTATAAAACTATAATATGTCTATTTACTCATATCTGTTTCTTTGTTCAAGGGTCACGGAAAGTGTACTGCATTGCAGGATGTATGGATAGGTTTTGATAAAATATTGATTGCATATTATAATATACTTTAAATCACGTCAACGTACCCAAGACAGATAGTAAAATACACAATATCAACATCCGGTCAGGCAAATCGTGGAGTTATAAAATTGTAAACTGAACTGATATCCAAACTAAAAGATTCTTAGCTAGTTTTATAATTATCTAAAATAATAAAAAATCTGTAATAACATTATTAATATATTTCTATTAACACCTTTTCGGACATATTTCATAACATGTGATACTTTTAAATATGGATAACTTGTAAATATGGAACTCATAATTCGTACACTAATCCAACGCAGAGATAGTTCTTGAAGTCATGATTTTCGAATGATGAAGAGTGATTTTTTTTTATTTATATATTTTCCACTTTGAATTCCCGACCCCGTGTACCAGACTTTCGAATTTTGGAAAAATTTCTTCACAGGAGGTCTTCTTATGACCCCCTGAGGCCGAAATGACCATTGGTCAAAAAGTTATATATGTATATATATATATATATAAAGAAAACGGCAGAACTGCAAGCGCTCTATAATAAAAATAATTGCTGTATCAATTGCCTATGTGATGTTCACATACAGGTTTGTTTTGGTTTCAGGTTTAGTAGAAGGAGACCAAGAGCGGCGCTTGCAGTTCTGCCGTTTTCTTTTACATACGGATGTAAATAACGAAGATTTTTTCGGAAGTTTTCGGTCAATGTATGGGCAGGTGTCATTGGGAAAGACCTCGTGGGACCCCATTATCTCCCAGATACACTAAATGTCGTCGTATTTGGTCCCTTACTCTACGTAGATGAAACATTTGTTTGCTGTTATGATGTTAGCTTGGATCTTAATTTTACTGAACAAGCTGGTAAGTATTATAGCATTTTTTTATGTCGTTGTAATAAGTGATAAATGGAGAACTTTTTAATGCATACTACCTCCAGAATCATTAGTGGTTTTTTTTAATCATTGTGAAAGTTGAACTTAGATGTCAAACTTAATTTATTTTTCACTTTATGAGTTCTACATCAGTTAGGTAGGTCAGATTGTATCTAATTTTGCTTTTCGTGGCTTAAGCATGCATTTAACACTAAAATTACACGAAAACATCCGGTCTAAAACGGATTTTAGAAATGTTATTTAAGTGATTAGGTACAATTTCGGTGAAAAACTAAAAATGTACAAAAAAAATATTAAAAAAAAATAGGTCAGGGATTTTATTTGGCCAACTTGTATTCCCTAAATAGGTACCTGAACACGCTCACTTGGTTTGTAGGACCCTCTACAAAACACCCTGTATATATGCGTGCGTGCGTCCAGATTCGATTTTTGTCAGCACGATAGCGGCGGCAGTTTCGCTCGGATCGCTTTCAAACTTCAACCATCCAAAAATGAAAGTTAAGTACGTTAACCAGAGAGATCCGGCCATGGGGGGCGCTAGGGCCTCACTTTTTCTGATTTCAGTTTTTCGACCATAACTTTTTCCCTATACAAAGTAGATCAATCGCGTTCATATTATTTGATGTTTTTGATGAATACCTATAACTAATGTAGATTAACCGAAAACCTAACTTCAATAACTTAGGGGTGGGGTAAAAAAACCGAAAATTTTTGAAAAAAAATTCATAACTTTTTTCTGGTTAACATTCTCACATCACGAGTATTTTAATAGAAAGGTTATTTTTTACTCTAAATTTAGGTACCGAGAAAATTTAAAGTAGGTAAAATCACGGCAACTTTTTTCTGGTAAACATTCCGTCCAAAATTATTACAGTTTATTATCGCAAGGGGTGTTATTCTTAGGTAGTGAGTTATATTTTAAACGAGTTACACACGAGGTCTACCCACGCGTGTCCCCCTGCGGGCACGGATTTTTTTGATATCGTATGTATCAAAATAAGCCCTTCTGTAAAGACACTCCAACATAAAATAAGGCTACTCATGTTCCAAATGCGCCCTGGTCTGAGAAGAACCACACAACAAACTCAGCCGGGTTTTTTTTTATTGTGATCACTGTTTCGCAAACGTCAATATATTTAGTGAGATTTGTAGCTTTAATTAATAGATAAGATTATATTCGGTCTACTGGACGTAACAAACTACATCCATACTCACTTTGCGTCGTGGTTACGTTCCAAAAAAAACACGACGCAAACTGAATTAAGATGTTCTATAGCAAACCATGTAAAGTTCGAAGATAAGTTCCAGGGTTACGAAAATAATATTTTTTAAAAAGAGAATTGAACTAAGTAAACATTTAAAAAATAAAAATAATGTAACTCGGATAATAAATCAATTGATAAAATATTTTTTATTCTTATAATTGAGCGAAGCGAGCAGAACGATCTACTGGAGACTTTGTCACATTCTTTGTCACGAATAGGATCGAAAATTAGTTGACGGAAAATTATGAAATTTATCAATTAAAAAGAAACACATTATGTTTTTATGGTGATGGTTTTTTTTTTTTTTTGAAAAATATTATGTCGTTGAGGAATAATCGACAAAAAACTGATATCCCATTGAAGTCAATGGGAAACGATGAGTCATTACACTGGGCTCGCTTCGCTCAATATGCAAACGGCACCCGAGATTTCGCGAGTGCAGCCATTTGAAACTGAGGGTCTGTTGGCGCCCCTAGTGTATTGTTTAAAAAAATAAACAACATACTACGTAATTGAAACTGAATTCTAAAATTTGCAAAACAATGTGCAAATAAAACTGTATTAAAGTTGCGTTCATTTTTAATTAGAAAGGATATCCCCGATTTTTGATGGCGTGGCGTAATTGTAAACAAAAGTGTTGCCATCTTTTAGAAAAAAGAGAAATTAAAAAAAAAAAATATTTTCTCGAACCTTTTGGGTTCAACGCAACTTCCAAAAATCTATCGACGCACAGTGAAAATTAGTACTAATTAAGCAGCGACGCAATTTCGAAAAAAAACGCAAAACGAAATGACGCAAAGCGAGGTATTGGTGTGTTGTAAATAACATAAAACCATTACAATTGAAATTCCTGGATTATGTGCAGTTATAAAAAGAATGATAAATAATATGGATAAATAGTCGTTGGCAAGTAAATTGAATAATATTATAATACATGAAGAGCGATAATTGAATAGTCTACAATTAGAGTAGGACTTCCCGTGACACGTGACACAAGTCAAGTGTCACCTGTATCAGTTGTTGTCTATGGTGTGGTTGGTGGTTTATTGTTATTTGTTTGTCACTTATTCGTTGCGCAATTTATTTGCTTAAGGATAACAACACAAATACATTAATTTAATACATCTTACAAACTATAATTATCATTATAATAATAACATGTAGATATTTATAAATTACTCACCAGCGACTCGTTGACCTTTAAAATAATTGTAAGTCTCCAATTGAAAATTTGCAAGGCAAACCTTACCCACCAAACGTCTAAAAGTATTTCCAAAAAATATTACCGGTTTCCTATATTTAATATTTCGTTTCTTAAAATAATCGAATGTACTTGTATAATAATAATAAATTAATATTATACTGGTAAGTATAAGTAAACAAAACCAATTATCAGAAATATTTAATAACAACAAATTTATAAAGTTATTGCTCTCCATGTTGAGTTGAGTTTGTCACCGAATTATTAATACATAAAATCTTTAACAATCTAATAATCAAACAATAATTGCTCAAGACAAATTTATATCGTAAATCCGTTCAACAAAGTACGACACTTATAGTACTCTGTGAACAGCACGGACTGCACAGCTCAAATTAATTAATAACAAAGTGAATGACGCTATATATATTAGTAGGATGTGGTATCATTGTAGTGACGTCATAAATTTCTTTATCGGCTAAGCAGCGTCGGGTTATTCTAGGACGACATTTTTCTAATTCGCTACAGTCGTAAAAATCTATACGACTTTGGATAATTTTTATTGTTACTTTATATTCCAAATTGTTATCTTGATATACCACGCTACACATAAAATTTCTATACAATTTTTTTTAAGGAAAATCATCAAAATTCTCATAAAACATCATCATAATAAGCATATTTATTTCGAACTTTATAATATTTATATTTTTTACGTAATACGAATGTACACCCAGGATGTTTATCTAGCGTAATAAATAATATAATAGCGTAGCCGAAATAATTAATAACACCAAAATAAGTTTTTGTAACGAATTTTTCTGAGGAGAGGAGAAAAGGAGCAGCTTACCACGCATCCGTTTTTACTTTTTTCCGCCCTAAACACAAAGTGCTATGTCCAGCAATAACTAGTGTCTCCATTTTACGTTTGTGTAAACTAATATTTTTTTAAACGTAAAAATTTTGAAGCAACCGGAAATTCCTTCATTTCGGTTTCCTAAAAAAGATAAGTACACAAATTTCGTAAAATGTTATCAATTATAGGATGTATATAATTCAAATAGTTACTTTGTTCGATATCTCTTGCTTCTAGAAAATTCGAGGAAAATAATACATAAGCGACATCACCATTTGCATCATCCCCGTTTATATCCATGAAATGGTAATGGTAATGATGTATGCAATTTAGAGAATGGCTTTGAGTGCCTTTATTTATTTTTCTTTTGAAAAATGAGTAAGTAGAAAAGTGATAGTCTACGATAAAAAAAATAAAAATAGCTGAAAAAGCTATGCTAAAAAGGGCTGACATACTATGAACTCAAAAAGAAAAGGAAAAAACAAACCGTAAGCATTTCTGATAAATATACTAGAGGGCAAAGGATGCAACGACAGAACTGCGTGAAACGGTAAAAAAAACCGGCAAAAACAGAAGTGATAAATAATATGCATAAATTACCACAAGCTACTTACTTAAGTAAATCCATCCTATATTGGAAATATATATGAAGATACTCCTTTCTATCATCAATTCTATCATTCTATCTCAAATCAAAAGCAAATGTAGAATGCCAACAAATCAATTAATGGTGAGGACGCTTTCTGATTAAAATGGCGAAAATAATGAAATTATCCAAACAAGAGACTGAAAAATAAAAACATAAATAATGAAAAACACAGAAATATCACTTGAAAGTAATGATGGGCATAGCAAGTTTATGATTAGTTCTAGTATTAATTTTGTGTATATTACAATTTATTTATTTATCAAGATATTAGTGCGTAACTGTGCTAGCGTAAACATCAACTTCGTATACGTAATCAAATTACAATTATTTTATCTAAGAGAAAATCTACAAAATCAGTGCAGCAGTTACCCCGACTAACACCGACTAGTGGCTGCTCAAAAAATTAGCCATCGACTTCATACTACCAGCTATGACAATTTATCAAACAGCGAACAAATAATACTGTCTCACTCCAAAGGGCTACACGTAGTAAACTTAAAAAAATGGAATAAATTAAAGACACGCTACATGAGAAGCGTGCACGAAGAAATAAAACAGCGAAAATACTAGTCATAAAAGAAGGTATTCAGAACTCTAGCAATTTAAAAACCAAAAGCGAACTTTTTGAACAAAAATGAGAATTAAAAAAACTATAGACAGTTTTGAGAGATTTAAGAGGAAAAAACCTACTGATTTTTGGAGCGTGAAAACAAGTACTAGTATTTGAAAAAGAACTTACAATCATCAATAATACACTACAGATTATATGCGAAAAATATTACATTGAATCGGTGAGAAGACATAAAGCGCTAAGAACAGACCTATTATAAATACTTTTGTTGCTATGGGAATGAAAATACAACAAATTAGGATGAAACTAAAATCCCTATCCTATTATATAATGGAGGTTCCCATACGATGCCCTAAATGTAAACAACTTCAAAACGAGGTAGAGAAAGCAAGAGAGCAAGAGAAAATAGTCAGAAGAATTGGAAGCAACAAAATCTAGGATGACGAACACATATTTTACAATACCGGACAAACGAAAAGGCATCGTGGAATCGTTTTTAGTAAAGAAACTATACTGACATCCGAAAGGACGTGTGTACTTAATATCAAATTTTAAGAAATAACTTTCAATTATCTAAGTTTACGCCGTCACCTCTGATAGAACCGTAGAAGAGATACATATTTACTATGAACACCTTGAAAATGCTCAAAGAAAAGCAAAAGGCAAGATTATTTTGCTGGGCGATTAAAACGCGTAGATAGATCAAAGTAAACGTCTAGAAAATGTAGTTCTATCTGCTAGGGAAAATGAAAAAGTGAAAGATTTATACAATGTGCTATAAACAATAAATACACAATAAGTAAGACAACTTTTAAGAAAAAGACTAAAACTTATAGGCGTAGATTTTACTCCAAAAACCCTTAAAACCAAATAGATTTTACATTGAGCATCCACCGCAGATTATTTACCAATATTGACAACATGTACAGAATCGATTTTACAAGTGGCCATAGATTTCTGAGAGGAATTATAACACTAGAGAACTCTAAGAAAACCCAATCTACATTCAACGGAATCTCTACATGCTTAATAAAGATAAATCTTAAGAAACATACATCCTTAGAATAAAATGGTAAAACAGATAAAATAAAAAGTTAATAATTCACTAAGTTTCGGCCTATTTTTGCCCAAAACCAAAATTGTAGCCGAAACTAGAAGTGTCCTTATACGAAGATATTATTATTATTATTTTTGTTTAGCTTCACGTAATATCCCTTGCGGGGTAGCTAGAGACAACGGAGCGTCAAACGCTACGGTCCCTGCATACCTCTTTCGCTTCGGCCACAGACATCAACCTCTTCATACATGCCCTCCGGGGAGTCCTCATGCTTTTATATACGAAGATAATCTGCTGAATCATTGTATGGTTTCAAAGATCAACCAAGTGTATGCACAAATACGCTTCTAGCGGTCCAATTGCCTATGGTCATCTCGGATTACAGATGCCATTTTTATAATTTATTAAATGTATAAATGTTTTGTCTGCCGGCGTCCCTCAGGGCGGCGTTTTATCTCCTTAACTTTTTCCATTTTTATTAATGAAATCACTAAAATAATATCTTCTAACTACCTACTCTATGTAGGCGATTTACAAATCTACAGACATTTCTCACTAAAAGATCTATAGCTCTAATGGTAGCATCAAGATCTTATAAGTAATGATCTCATTTTAATAAAGGAATGGACTGAATCTTTTGGTCTCAGTGTAAATCCCAAAAAATCTCAGGCCATTCTTATTGGTAGCAAATATCTTTATTACGAGGTGCAGCTTAATCAGGTTCCTAATGTAAGGTACAATGATACCGTGATTCCTTATTCTGATGAAGTAAAAAATTTGGGATTGGTGATTGATAAGCACGTAACTTGAACAGCACATGTAAATGAAATGGGTCGAAGAATGTATTCGTTATTACACTCTCTCAAGCGTCTGCAAAATTTTCTACCTTTGAAAACTAGCTCTTTTTGAGTACGAATGTTCTTCAAGTTGCCAGCAGGAAGCTTTACTACAATTGAACCATTGCGTATCCAGACACTCCTCATTCCAATGTGCTTACTTGCTGATATAAACAAAGTCTGCATATTTTATAAGGTATTCACTTGAAACATTAAAAAAAAACCTTTAAGAAAAGCCTTTTTACTCCGGACTATTGTTTTCATGTTCCGGTCAGTAAATTTATAATAATGGTTATATTTATAAATTAATATTGGTCTACACTTATCATTAGACACTTTGCCTAAACGACTACAAGTTTTAATAGACACTTCACTGTTAATTTTTAAATTATTTGACAAAATTGAAGTGACTCTGCTTGTAACGTCCTCAGTGGGTTCCTCAGGAACACCCATCAATAAAAGATATCGCTGCGATATCTTGACTCAGAGTAATCAAGATTCTTCATTATTTCATCGACTTGTTTTTGAAGCAGATACAAAATACCACAGACATGCTACTTAAAGCAATTAAACTCCTTAGTCAAGCGAGATACACAATACAATCAGTACTGGGTGACACTTCAGTTTTTAACTGTTTCTCAAAATCGGCCATACGAGCCATAAGTTTTGAACTTAGTGATTTCTGTTTTTCGGAAATGGAGGAGTAAATGGTCGTCATAATCACATACTCAGATCAAGCACTTTAGATAACAGATGTTTAGGCAAAAGTGAATGGCAGTCTTGAAAGATAATTTATAGGCCGGATTGTGAAGTGCTGTATTAAAGGGTATATGAACTCATTTGCTGCAAACTATTATTACCACTTTTAAAATGGACTTTGGTAAATAAACACAATTTAACTATAAAAACACATAAATTACTATTTTAAAAATATGTTATTAGCACTAGCACTTGTATACTTTTTGAAGCCTACCCTTATCTTAGGTGGTAGAGCCTAGCTGTAGTTTTCTGACTGCTGCTCGTATTGGGCTGGCTCGACCGGGGAAGGACCACCCTCTCACAGAAGACCGACGTATAGTAACCAAATTCATTTGGTTATGTTCCGTCGGTGAGTGAGAGAATCCGGAAGCCCAACCCCCGGGGACCCCCTCCCCGAGCAAAATCGGGGGAATGATCCTCGGATTTTGCTCGGGCTGCCCTTCGTATCTGGGGCGGGCAAAGTATCGCCTGTTGTGTTTTCTGAGGGCAAACGACGGCAAACAGCGGCACCCCGCTCCACTCTAGATGTGGACTTTTGCAACATTCGGGGGTTTCACTCGAACCTAAACGCCGTCCACTACCACCTTGAGACGGCGCAGCCGGCCTTGTTGTTTTTGACGGAGACGCAGTTATCTCAACCTAGCGACACAGCGTACCTATCATACCCCGGGTATAAACTAGAACATCATTTTATACCACACGCCGGGGTATCTGTGTTCGTAAGGGAGGATATCTGCTACCGTCGCCTTCAGGTTTTTGAAGGTCGGGATCTGTCTGCACTCTGGCTGCGCGTGGACATGGACGACCATGTCAGAGTCTACGCGTGCCTCTACAGGTCCCATAGTGGTAATGCAGAAACGGATCAACTCTTGGGCCATGTTCAAGCGAAGATTGACGATCTGCTTTCACAGACTCCCTCCGCCGAAGTCTTAGTCCTCGGGGACTTCAATGCGCACCATGCCGATTGGCTAGGGTCACGTGCCACCGACTACGCGGGGAGATCTGTGTTTGACTTTGCTCTGGCAAATGGTCTGTCCCAGCTGGTAAAGACGCACACTCGTCTACCGGACGTCGACAGCCACACGCCCTCTTTGTTGGATCTTCTGCTGACTGCACATCCAGAAAAGTGTCAGATCACTGTCGAGGCTCCCTTAGGTTCCTCTGATCACTGTCTGGTACGGAGTGTAGTGCCCATTCAACGTCCTGCTCGCACAAGACCTGCGACTCGACGCGTTTGGCACTACAAGTCAGCGGATTGGGATGGAATGCGGTCTATTTTTGCATCCTACCCATGGGGCCGATTTGTTTCCCTTCCAATGGTCCTAGAGACTGCGCTGCGGCTGTAGCTGATGTGATACTTCAGTGCATGGAACTTTTTGTACCAAGCTCTGTGGTACCACTTGGCGGCAGATCGCGGCCTTGGTTTGATGCGTCTGTCAGGGCTGCAGCAGCTGGCAAACGGCAGGCTTATCAAGCTTGGGCTAATGCGTTAGTCACTAAGAATCCGAACTCTAGAGTTCTGAAGAGGAAATACAACCGTGCCGTTGCACATGGGGAATGACTCTCTGGCCCACACGGCAAAAGAGAAAGCCGATCTCTTGGGCACTCTTTTCGCCTCCAACTCGACTTTGGACGACCAAGGGAAGACACCGCCTATCATCCCGCGGTGTCAGAGTTCAATGCCGGAAATAGTTTTTCGACAAAAAACTATCAGGAAGTCTCTATTTTCCTTGGACGTTCATAAGTCGAGTGGGCCGGATGGCATTTCTCCATTAGTGCTACGAACGTGTGCCCCTAAGTTGACTCCAGTGCTAACGCGTCTATTTCGGTACCTTAAAGGCGTAGTCCCGGTCTCATGGAAGCGTGCCCTTGTCCATCCGATCCCTAAAAAAGGTGATAGCTCGGACCCAGCTAACTACAGACCTATCGCCATTACCTCCCTTCTCTCCAAAATAATGGAGATTATTATCAACCGACAGCTCCTAACGTACCTCGAGGATCACCAGTTGATCAATGACCGGCAGTAGGGCTTTCGCCATGGTCGATCAGCTGGTGATCTTCTGTTATACCTTACGCACCGTTGGGCAGCGGTTATTGAAAGCAAGGGAGAGGGTCTGGCAGTTAGTCTGGATATAGCAAAAGCCTTTGATCGTGTATGGCACAGGGGGCTTCTTTCGAAGCTACCTTCCTATGGGCTTCCCGAGAGTTTATGCAAGTGAATCACCAGTTTTCTCACTGGGCGGAGCATACAGGTCGTTCTCGACGGTTTTTGCTCGGACCCCAAGCCCGTGAACGCTGGTGTACCCCAAGGTTGCGTGCTATCCCCAACTCTGTTCCTCCTGCACATCAATGATATGTTGGATATATCCAACATACATTGTTATGCGGATGACAGCACTGGGGATGCGGTATATTCCGGTCGTGCAGGTCTCTCTCGGGAAAACGTCGACGAGTGCCGAAAGAAACTTGTGTCATCAATAGAGACCTCCCTGGGGATGGTCTCTGAGTGGGGTGAACAGAACCACGTTCAATTCAATCCCCTAAAGACACAGGTTTGCGCGTTTACCACTAAGAAAACCCCATTTGTCGTATCACCGCTCTTCGAGAGCACTCCTCTTATTGCCTCGCCAATCGCCAAGTATCAGAATACTGGGTCTCGACATTTAGAGCGATTGTCAGTTTCGTGGTCATCTGGAGAGCAAGGCCAAGTTGGCCTCGATGAAATTGGGAGTGATCAATAGAGCGAGGCAGTATTTCAAACCTGGCCACAGACTTGCGCTCTATAAGGCGCAGGTCCGGCCTCACATGGAGTACTGTTCTCATCTCTGGTCCGGATCACCCCAATATCAGCTTCTACCATTTGACCGCGTACAACGGAGAGCCGTTCGGATGTCGGGAACCCAGTACTCTGTGAACGGCTGGACTCTTTGGCATTGCGTAGAGACGTGGCTTCTTTGTGCGTCTTCTACCGCATTTATAACGGGGAGTGTTCCGAAGAACTATTCGATCTGATGCCTACCGCCGAATTTCACTACCGCACAGCTCGCCATCGCCTCCTTTATCATCCATACCACCTGGACGCTTGGCGATCTTCAACTGTGCGGTTTTCAAGGACTTTTTTCCCACGTACCACTCAAATGTGGAACGAACTTCCTTCGGCGGTATTTCCAGATCAATACGACATGGGTACCTTTAAAAAAGGCATATATTCCTTTCTCCAAGGCCGGCAACGCTCCTGTAAATCCTCGGATGTTGCAAGAGTTCATGGGCGGCGGTGATCACGTCCATCCGTGACCCGGCAGCTCGTTTGCCCTCCTCTTACATAAAAAAAAAAAAAAAAAAAAAGCAATAATTATAATATATCAAATGATAAATATTAAACCGCTCCGATTAAACTGCAATATCTGTTGTTACGTTTCTACGAGACAATGGCATTTTGGTGCCCTCTTGACACAACTAAAAGTCATCGACTATGACAAGAAGAAAAGATGACGTTAAACTGATTTCTAAGTCGTTATATAAAGTAGATGCTAATCTTTCCAAAGGGTCTTTATTTATTCTTTATTGTTCCAAAAACAATTTTTTTTGCAATGGGCGGACTTAATGCTAAATAGCATTCTCTAACAGTCAACCTTGGAAATGTGCGGAGACCTTAAAAGACGGTACAATAAAGTAATATAATCTAGAGTATTAATTTTATTATATAAATTTGAAAAAAAGGCTATACACATAACAGTTATTGAGACATACAAAAATAATTACAGATAATATAAAGGACAACACTATTGATAAGAAAAAAAAATAAATAAAAATATCAGTATCAAATTCTAATGTAAAAATTTCTCACTAAAGTGTCGGTAGACTCTTCTTTTAAACATAAGCTTTGTGATAGATTTCTTGACGTCATTGGGTAGAGAATTCCAAAGTGTAATACATTGAAGTGTGAAAGAATGGGATACAAAACCAGAGCGGTGAATAGGAAAAGCTAAACGGAGAGAATTAGGAGAACGTAGGCACCTCTCGTGTGAATCACTGAGATAATGAAATTTGCTTTTTAAGTAATCAGGGGAGAGAGGATTGACTAATATAGAGAAAAGTGAATTAAGCATATGAGACTGTTTACGTTCACGAATGGGGAGCCATTTAAGCTGGCGACGATAAGAGGAGATAAGGTCAAATTTGAGTAGACAGAAAATGAAACGTATTGAGTAGTTGTTGAGACGATCTAGCTTATTGAGAAGATTTTCAGTTAAATCTGAGTAACACACATCCTCGTAATCAATAATAGGAAAAACAAGGGTTTCAATAAGATAGTTTTTTGTAGTGGTAGGTAAAAAATTCTTAAAACGGTACAGGGAGTGCAAAACTGCAAAGTCCGACCGACTTATTTCGTTAACTTGTGTAGACCAGGAAAATGTTGAGTCTATATGAATACCGAGGTTCTTTACCGTTGGTGAGAACGGTATGGTCAAAGTACCAAGCATAACAGGAGGAACAGAGATCTAGATCTATTTTACATAATTGACGTGAGCTACCTCAGATTAATGATTGATATTTGGACACATTGAGGCAGATCCCAAATTTTTCCGACCAAGAATGTATTCTGCACAGGTTGTTGTTTATCTTTTTCAGACCAAAATCTATGTCTGAGATAGGAACCTGCGTATAAATTTGCAAGTCATCTGCATACAAGTGATAAGAACAATTAAGAGAAGAGGTAATAAGATTGATGTAGATAGAAAAAAGTAATGGAGACAGAATTCACCTTGTGGAACACCAGATTTTAATTCACACCAATTGGAAACCACATGGTTAACCTTGACAGCTTGCTGGCGGCCACGGAGATAACTGGAAAACCAATCAAGTACTGTGGATGAGACTTTGTAGTAATGGAGAGAGGCAAGAAGAATGTCACGGTCTACCATATTGAAGGCATTAGAAAAATCAACAAGGACTAAGATGGTGACCAGTCTCTTCCCCATGCCATGTCTTATATCTTCAGTAACTTTAAGAAGGGCCGTGGTAGTACTATGACCTGGTTTGAATCCTGACTGAAGAGGGGAAAGAAGTTTATTGGAATAAAAGAAAGAGGCTAACTGTCTATGTAGATTCAAGAACTTTGGACATAAATGGTAGAATTGAAATAAGTCTAAAATGATTTAATTGGGCAGGATTAGAATATTTGGGAGAGAAGTAATGTAGGCCTTACGCCAAATAGGCGGCAAACAACCTGTCAGTAGTGAAAAATTAACGATATGAGTAATATAAGATGCCAGATAGCCAAGAATGAGAAAAATCATTGCTCTGCTCACATCATCGAACCCTACTGCTTTAGATTTAAGAGAAAATATGGTTTTAGTAACATCGTCCACAGACACTGATGAAAATGAAAATAGGTCAGTAGTAGACTGAGGTATGGAAGCAAATTCCGAAATAGTTTTAAACTTAATTAGGGGACAAAGAAAAGAAGTAGAAGAAAAGGGCTTATTCAACTCATCAAGAGAGAAGGAGTCAATAGTAACTTTAGGAGAAGTATTACCAATCCCTAGAGAGTGTAAAAACTTCCATATTTCAGCAGAAGAAGAATTAGAAATACTATCGAAGAAATAGTGACGCTTTGCTGATCTTACCATTTGGTTGCATCTGTTGCGAGCTCCTTTATATAGGTTCCAGTTCTCGTCACACCTGTCACGCTTAAAACGACGAAAAAGTTTATCAGGACGTCTCATTGCCATTTTGACACCCTGAGTGATCCACGGAGCTGGCGAGTGTTTAAGTTTCACCGGTTTAAGTGGCGCATGCTTATTAAATAACTTCAATATAATATTATTTTAAACAGAGAATTTGTCATCTACTGACAATGCAGCTGTCATGGAGGAGAAGTTATTGCTTTCAGCATCAGCTTGTAACAAAGGAAGGTCAATCTTTGCAAAATTACGCAACCAAACCGTTACCAGTTTTAACTTCGGAGGTGTAACTTTGTAGGTCAGACCGTGAGTCATGACATGGTCGATAGAGGAAGTAAACATTAAATCAAGACATGTGTCATTAGTGTCAATATTGTGATGTGTAGGGTTTGAGCAAATAAGGGTCAGATTGAGTGAATTAAATAATTTGAGAAGATTGGCAGTTTTTGATGACTTTCTGCAAATATCTTTCATGAAAAAACAAAATTTTCTTATATACACAATAATCTTACAATTTTAAATTCCAATTTTTATTAATAAATAAATGTACTTAGTTTACACCACTTAGTTAATCTGTTTAGGATCAATCATGACTTTGATGATACAATTGAAAATCAACTTTAGGAATCTTTCTCAACTGTGAAGTGGTTACATGCGTATGCAGAACTGTTAGAGCATTTTGTCTGCATTATATTTTATAAGATATAAAATAATGGAGCGGTAATCGTAGCGTCCCATGTTGTATATTTATAACGACAGTCTTTTATAAAAAAAAAAGTTTCTACATCTGCTACCGATCTCCAGAAAAGATTAGGAAGAGATTTAATGAAATATACCTAGTCTCTAATAACATAATGAGCAATGTAAGTATTCGCTTAGGGACTTACAGATAATAAAATATTCTTTAACCTTTATACCTTTTCTATACAAGTTTATAAATAAATTATGAATTAAATTTGAATATTGTAACGTTTGATTGATGTCAATTAAAGTAACAGCGTGTTTTGGTTGGATCGTTATTGATTGACTTCAACAGGCCTGATCTTCAGTCTGGTCTTCAGGAGGCTGTTTATAATAGGAGCCTCTAATAGTATTACTAACTCATCTTAATAATAAAGCTGTAGATATCAGTAACTGTTGCCAGCGACTCCGTCTGCCCTCTTCCTATCTCCTGACAAAGTGATAGGCCATCCATCATCATTTAAAATTTATACAACACCCACATATATAAGTTTTATTATAAGTATAGTCCATATTAATTTTTTCGTGAAAATAATATAGTTTTCGAAGTTAAAAAGTGTAGTATATGTAGACGAGACAAACAAACTATAACTATAGAAAATTTCACCAAAGTTCGTTTAGGTACTAGTTTTTGTGTAATGCATATACGGGTATGTTCTGGCAATTATATTAAAATATTCTATTGAATTTAAGAAAATATAACTTATTTATTTAATTAGTCGCGTGGTTGGTTTTATGCAGTGTACAAGATGATCAGTCCGAGTAATAGGACAAGCCGTACGCCATTGACACCGGAAAAAACAAACACCGCTGCTCCAAAAAGAGGTTTAAGTGATTAAAATAAGTAAATAAATGTAAGAAAAACCAAATTTAACTTCATGTAATTATGATATAATTCACATCATACCTAAATATACATATTACAACTCTACTAATAAAATATCAGCATCTAATAATTCTATTTATTTATTTATTTATTATCAGGCATAATCTTATTATGAATTAAAATTTAAATTACATAGTGTTTATTAAGACACATGTTAAATTGCAACCCCGATAACAGCTACGCACAGCATGCAATAAAAAGTATATATACTTATATCATAATTAATAATAATAATTAAAACAAAGAAAATACTTTTTGTTATCACAATCGATTATTACAATTATGATAACAAAAAGTGTTAACGGAGACACGAACAATACACGTATACGTATACGAGCTACGTATAAAGTAACGATACTAGCTGGTTGAAGCGATGATCTGATTAGCTCTTGAAAACATAACTGCATATTGTTAAGTATAAGTTAGCTTGCTAATAAAAACTAATAAGAACATAGAATAGGGGAGCGCTTTTTAGTGAATAATATAATATTGAAGAGTGAAATTATTCTCAGTGCACCGTAAGTCCACCTGATCAATATTACGTTGGAGGTCATGAGAGTCGTTGTAATTGGTCATTTCGTGGTATTCCAAATCTGGTATGAAACTTAAAATTAAAGATACATCTTTAAATAATCAGATGAAATATCATGTAAAGATTTTGACCAGATCAAATCCGGTTGAAGATTTGTTCTACAATTAGTATAGAATTCTTTATAGCAGCTTTTATAAAAAATATATATTTATTTTTGTAATTTATCAACATGGACCCAAAGACCATTTTCGGCTTTCAGCAACATAGATCTTTTATCATATGTCACTGGATTTTCCGTTTTTTCGCAAGTAGAAAATTTATAATTCCTTATCAGATGCACTAAAGTGGTTTTAGCGACGTTTAGAGCGAAGCGCATACCTGTAACAATTAATCATATTAATGACAAATTATAAAAACAGCTGCTAGTTATCAAATAATACCATCATTAACATCCGTTAAACTATATTTAGTGTAGATAATTTTGTTGGAATCTGAGTTTTGAAACGAATTGTCTAATCGGATCTATAATTCTGATTAATCGTGTATCATTACGTTATCTATCATTATGTGGAAATAGCTTATACTACTATGTCATTTCTAATTTCAAATATAAATATTATTATATTCTAATTATGCTCTTTAAAAATGTAACATAACATAACATTGCTTTTTTAAAGGTCACATTGATTAATTTAAAACTACTTTTAAAATCCTTTACCGTTGTGCAAGTGAAGAAATAACTAAAATTGAGATTTAATATTAGTGATTACACATTTATTTATCTGTACAACGTTTTTTCTGAAGGATATTTACAATTACGAAGATGAATCATATATAGATATACTGACTACTTACCAATGCAGTTCCTAGGTCCAGCTCCAAAACCCAGGAACAGATGTGATCTACTCATTTTTTCATCAGATCGGAATCTTTCTGGCATAAATTTCTCTGGTTCTTCATATATTTCTGGGTCCATATGAATCCCGTATACCGGTATAGCGATCATGTCGCCTACTTTTAACGTTATCGAGGTTTCGGGTATAGTGTACGCTTTTGTACATTCCCTGTCTAGTCTACTGGCTGATGGATACCGACGTAGTGTCTCTGAAAAATTATATAACTTTTTCAGTTAGAGTCGTCTAAGAAAAATATTTATTATAATTGCCATGTAATATATAGCCATGTTAAGCTTATTAACATTTTAACGGGCACGGCAGAGATTCAACCTGATACTCGCCTCTTCTCTCTCTCTCTCTCACAGGTTCGAGTCCCGACCGCATCGTAAAATTTTTCATTCTTAACATTTTGCCGAAATACGGTTTCAAACTTATAATCAATAAATAAATCTCAAGTTACCAAATATTACAGCTTCCAAATAATGGAACTGTGTGAGATGGTCGTAGCACAACTCCTGCCCTTTCGTTACTTCCTCTAAATGAGCTCTAAGTTTATCCTGAATATCTTGATGAATTGCTAGTGATTGAATCGCGAACGATAATAAACTACTGGTTGTCTCGTATCCGGCTTGAAGGAATAGTAACGCCTGAGCGTTAACTGTATCATCGTCTAACTCTGAAAAATAAATTATATTTAAAGTATCAAATAGTGTAAAATAACTTCTATCAAAGGAACCAGCCATTGACAGATTGGCATTTTAAAAAATTGTTGACCCTGTCGCTATCTCTGAAACTCAGTTATTTTAAAAATATTTCTGATCGGAATTACTGTGCTATTCGAGCATAAGGATATGATTTGTATGTACATTTTTCTCAACTTCTATTCCATAAACATTGTCTGAATTGGATTGTTTGATATTGGAGGCTCTTTTGGATATAAGAAAAGAAATGGTATTTGCTATATTAAATCGAGTATTTAATATTGCTTTCTTAAAGATATTTATATAAAGTTATTTTGAAAAGTCACATTTGGAAACTTTTTATTTGGATTGGATAGTATTCTTACAAAAAATTGAGAAATTAGGAAAAACCAATATTATTAAAAATAACACTTATTGAAATAACACGAAAAATGCAATCTTGATCTCATGTCGATGTGTCATTTAACGTTGTAAAATAAACAAGTCGTTTAAAATATCATCAAAGCCGATAGATTAGGTACATGTGTCGTCTAGATGTCAGTATGGTAGTTGACCTAGTGTTTCCATTAGACTCCTGCAACTCCCTGCTACTAGGTTCTAATAGGATGCTTCGAACTTGATAAAAAAATGAACTCTTAAAACTTTCGACACTTACGTCTTTTAGCTCCCGGATGTGTTAACTCGTCCTCTTCCTTTAAAGAAGCATCTACCAAAAGCTGCAAGAAGTCGTTTCTTCTGCAAATCAATAAATTTCAATAATTAAACATAAACAAATAACTGAAACATATTTTTAAAATAATATTTACTAACCTTGTCTGAGATGATATTCTTTTAGATTTTGTATTAATTAAAATATCTACTAATTTCTTATTAGCCGTGTAGTTTAAAATCGATATGTTTAAATATTTCAACAGAGATGGCACACAGAATAAAATGAATGAAAGAGTTATTTTCTTTTTCAGCGACATATCGTTAAATTTTTCTGCGGTCTGAAAAAATATTACACAATTAATTACGTCGATATCGTAAAAAACAATACATATCAATTATTAGACGAGAGAAATATAAGGTCACATAAGACGTAATGTGTCTTTTTATTATTTAGTTATTTATAAACCTATTCGTTTATCTACATGGGTCTTACTAGTAAATGTTCTTATCTTTACAACCAAGTTTACAAATAAGAAAACACACTGGTTATTTAGTACACCGTGTGAGTAATAAGCAATTATTTAATTTCTGGTAAATGTATGTATAAAGTATGATACCGCTTTTACCTTAAGGAATTCGGCGTTTTCGTCGTTCAACGCGTCCGAATTTATCCCAAAAACACATGTTCCAGTCACTTCCAACGTCAGATGTCCCATCAAATCTTTCAGTTCTACATCCTTTGTATCTATAATTATAATAGCCAGTCAGTGTTTATTTGTTTGTTTGTTTTTAAAGAACAACTAAGTGACTTTTAGAAGTAGACTTTCATATCTAGTATAAAAGTGTATACATGTAATACAATTTTATATGAGTGCTTCCCATTTTTATATAAAAATACATTAAAATATGTTATATGAGCCTATGTCGGCTTCGCTCGCTTTAAGTGTTTGACTTTTAAGGGTATATATTTATCTTATTTTTCCCGCACCTCACCCGAAATGTGCTCGATCGCTCACTTTGTTATCGTAAACTTTAAAATATTATTGTATATCTATCCATATCTAATCAAAGTATAAAGTGTAAAGAGCAAACTTTATTTACTTTAAATATCCTAATCGATATTTTAATCGTATTAATTTAATCATCATGTTGCTACAACATTAGTTTTGAAGATAATGTATCGAATTGTATAGTATTTACGGTTCACTATTTTGATAACACTCTTACACACACACTTTACACTCTCCGTGACAATTGCGGTAGAAGACGCATAGGGATGCAACGTCTCTACGCAATGCCAAAGAGTCCAGCCGTTCGCCGAGCACCGGGTCCCCGACAATCCGAACGGCTCTCCGTTGTACGCGGTCAAATGGTAGAAGCTGATATTGGGGTGATCCGGACCAGAGATGATAACAGTACTGCATGTGCAGCCGGACGTGCGCCTTATAGAGCGCAAGTCTTTGGCCAGGTTTGAAATACTGCCTTGCTCTATTGATCATTCCCCATTTCATCGAGGCCAACTTGGCCTTGTTGTCCAGGTGACCACGAAACTGACAATCGCTTGAAATGTCGAGAACCAGTATTCTGATACTTTGCGAGGCAATAAGAAGAGTGCTCTCGAAGAGCGGTGGTACGACAAATGGGGTTTTCTTTGTGGTAAACGCGCAAACTTGTGTCTTTACGAGATTGAACTGAACGTGGTTCAGTTCACCCCACTCAAAGACCATCCCCAGGGAGGTGTCTAGAGAAGACACAAGTTTCTTTGGGCACTCGTTGAAGTTTTCCAGAGAAAGACCTGCGCGGCTGGAATATACCGCATCCCCAGGGCTGTCATTCGCATAACAATGTATGTTGGGAATATCCAACATATCATTGATGTGCAGCAGGAACAGAGTTGGGGATAGCACCCAGCTTTGGGGTACACCAGCGTTCACCAGCTTAGGGTCCAAGCAAAAAGCGTCAAGAATGACCTGTATGCTCCGCCCAGTGAGGAAGCTAGTGATCCACTTGCATAAACTCTCGGGAAGCTCATAGGAAGGTAGCTTCGATAGAAGCCCCTTTTGCCATACATGAAAGAAGGCTTTTTCCATATTCAGACTAACTGCCAGACCCTCTCCCTTGTCTTCAATAACGGCTGCCAAAAGCCATATTGCCGGTCATTGACCAACTGGTGATCCTCAAGGTAGGTTAGGAGCTGTTTATTGATAATGCTCTCCATTACTTTGGAGAGAAGAGAGGTAATGGCGATAGGTCTGTAGTTAGCTGGGTCCGAGCTATCACCTTTTTAGGGATCGGATGGACAAGGGCACGCTTCTATGACACCGGGACTACACCGTTAAAGTAGGAGTACCGAAAGAGACGCGTTAGCACTAGTGTCAACTCAGGGGAATATATCCGTAGCACAATTGGAGAGATACCAACCGGCCCACTTGACTTATGAACTCCCAAGGAAACGAGGGTTTTTCGGATGATTTTTTGCCGAAAAACTATTTCCGGCATTAAGCTCTGACACCGCCGGAAGATAGGCGGTGTCTTCCCTTGGTCGTCTAAAGTCGAGTTCGAGGCAAAAAGAGTGCCGTAGAGATCGGCTCTCTCTTTTGCCGTGTGGGCCAGAGTAGTTCCCAGTGTGCAATGGCGGTAGGAATGGCTGGCAAAAGTTTCCCAGAGTGGCTTTGAAAAGCGCCCAGAACTTGCGCGTGTCAGGCGGGTACTTTGCCAGCTGATCCCCAATTTTGACGACATGCTTGAACTTTGCTCTAGTAATTTTCCGTTTGAAGAATCTGAAGGCACGATTATATTTCTTCTTCAGAACTCTAGAGTTCAGATCCTTAGTGACTAACGTATTAGCCCAAGCTTGATAAGCCTGCCGTTTGCCAGCTGCTGCAGCCCTGACAGACGCATCAAACCAAGGCCGTGATCTGCCACCAAGTGGTATCACAGAGCTTGATACATATAGTTCCATGCCCTGAAGTATCACATCAGCTATAGCCGCAGCGCAGTCACTAGGATTATTGGAAGGGAAACAAATCGGCCCCCATGGGTAGCATGCAAAAAAAGGACCGCATTCCATCCCAATCCGCTGACTTGTAGTGTCAAACGCGTCGAGTCGCAGGTCTTATGCGAGCCGGACGTTGAAAAATAATTATCTAATTATCTCGTCGCATTCTGGAGACAACTAAACACAAAAAAAGGTCTCCCAAACGGTTAAGAGCTTCGCTTACAACCATACGCTTAGAAAATATCAGGGCTCCGCACTCCCCCCACACAGATCGGAATGCTTTACGCGACTTTTTCAAGTAATACACATTTATTACTTGAAAAAGTCGCTTTGAGTTCAACAAAAACTACAGGTGAGTGTCCATCTAGAGGGAAATTTCTTGTCTTTTTGTCTTTTTCAAAAGGGACAATTTTATTTTAATATTTGTTTGTTGTTGTTGTTATACGAACTTCTAAAACAGACGATGACTATGTCGCATCATATTGAAATTCCATTTGTTCTACTCTCTTTTTTTTTTAAATATAATTATGTAAGAAATAATATAATAAAAATAATTAAACGTATAAAAGAGTATCCGAACGCAAACGGCATTTACGGGATTTGAACGCCATGAGACTAGAGTTTAGAAAAATATACCATGCGTTTTTATAAATATATTTTAGACTATTAATGAAGATATAAAAAAATCAAAAAATTAAAATTATTGGCAAGTCTCGACAAGGAACGTTACTCAGTTATAGATATTATATCTAAATAATAGATTTTTATGGAGTTTTTATTCATCCGTATTTGCCGAGGTTTCATCTAAGAGACTAGTCCCGGCATAGTATTGTACATGCTGACAAAGATAATATAAGGGTTCATAAAATTTTAATGGTACCGATGATTCATACAGATTAACTTACCATATTGTTTGAGATATTCAACCAATTGATATGAACAATCCTGTATCAATTGGTGCATGTTTTTAAGGCGGGCTGAACTAAATGTAGGGGTTAATAAACTACGGACAGTTTTCCATTCTGACCCCTGAAAATAAATATACATATATATACATTACCTTTCAGCTGTCTAAATTTTAACAAAGAGTATTTTTTAAGTATTAAAAATATAAATAATACCTTCAAATTTAAAAGAGATCGGGTAAAAAATCTGGGCTCTTTACTTCCCAACGAAATTCTGTCAATAAAATGTGCGGCGTCACTGATAAGGACTGATTTAATCAAATCTTTGTCTAGTATGTATAAAATGGGCCGACTGCCATCAAATATGCCTGTAAAAATATATATTATATGTCATCAAACATATTAATGAGCAATTTTAGCTCGTTTTGACCCTATACCTAAATACTGACATAAAGGTGTACTCAATCACAAGCTCACTGACAGTCTTTTCATGGTAGTTGATCCACCGCAGTAGGTTGGACGATAAAGTGCGTTATGGAAAACTTTTAAGGTCTAAACTTTAAAGGTTAAAGATTTTTTTATAGGTTGTATTGATTGTGCGATTCTACGAAGGCACCATTGTCGTACACTGATTGACCAACGCAGTGACAGTTATTGATTTCATGATTTCCAAATGATAAAGGGTGATTTGTAATTTTCATTTACAGATAAGATAACAGTCGGTCTACAAATATAAAACCGTTAAAATTCAAATTCCTTGTTTATGTGTACTTATAAAAAAATAGTTGGAATAAATAAATAGCAAAAAAAAAGTTGACAAATTAAATGAATAATATGATAATACATAAAAAGCGATAATTAAAAAGTCTACAATTAGACTAAGACTTCACGTGACACTGCAAGTACAAGTCAAGTGTCATCTGTCTCAATTGTTGTCTGTTGTTCATTGTTTCTTGCTCATTCGTTGCGCTATTTAAATATTTGCTCAAGGATACCAAAATAAGTTATAAATATAATTAAAATAATAATAATAATAATATTATAAACTACTCACCAGCGACTCGCTGCCCTTTAAAATAATTGTAAGTCTCCAATTGATAATTTGCAAAACAAACTTTACCCACCAGACGTCTAAAACTATTTCCAAAAAATATTACCGGTTTCCTATATTTAATATTTCGTTTTTCAAAATAATCGAATGTACTTGTATAATAATAATAAATTAATATTATACTGGTAAGTATAAGTAAACAAAACCAATTATCAGAAATATTTAATAACAACAAATTTATAAAGTTATTGTTCTCCATGTTGAGTTGAGTTTGTCACCGAATTATTAATACATAAAATCTTTAACAATATAATAATCAAACAATAATTGCTTAACACAAATTTAAATCGTTCAACACAGTACGACACTTATAGTAACCCGTGAACACCAAATTAATTAATAACAAAGTGAATGACGCTATATATATTAGTAGGATGTGGTATCATTGTGTAGTGACTTCATGAATTACTTTATCGGATAAGCAGCGTCGGGTTATTCCAGGACGACATTTTTTTTTTAATTATGAAAATTTTCGGTGCAACCGAAAATTCCTTCATTTCCGTTTTCTTAAAAAGGTAAGTACACAAATTTCGTAAAATATTATTAATTATATATCATTCCAATAGTTACTTCGTTCCAAATCTCTTGATTATTGAAAAATAAAATCCTAAATAATGAACACAGAAATATCGCCCGAAATTAATGACGGTCTTAGCAAGTTTACTTATTATACAATTTATTAACAAGATATTAGTGCGTCACTAGGCCAGTGTAAATATTAGCTCCGTATACACAATGAAATTAAAATTATTTTAACTATCAAAAAATCTACAAAATAAGTGTAGCAGTTACCCCGACCGCCGCCATCTAGCTAATTCCTTGAACAACCTTGAAGGAATTAGCCATCGACCTCATATTACCAACTTTGACAATTTATCAAGCAGCGAAAACTTAATACTATCTCACTCCAGAGGGCTACACGTAGTAAACTTGAAAAATTTAATAAATTAAATACATGAGACATGCGTAGAGTGCACGAGGAACAGCAACAAGTCGGAATGCTAGCCATGAGAGAAGACATTAAGAGCTCTAATTTAAAGTCAAAAGTGAACTTCTTTAACAAAAATTGAAAATAAAAAAATAGCAATAGATAATTTTGAGAGGTTCAAGAGGAAAAAATATATTTTGGAACGTAAAGAAAACTACTAGTATTTGAAAAAGCACTTACAATCGTCAATAATACACTACATAAAGCTTTAAAACCAGACCTATTATAATTACTTTTGTTACTATTGCAATGAAAATACAAATTCAACAAAATAAGATGAAACTAAAATCCATATCCTTTTATATAAAGGAGGTCCCCGTAATATCTCCTAAGTGTAAACAACTTCAAAACCAAACAAATCATTAATTCACTAAACAGTTTCAATACCATATCATTAATAGGGACGTGTTAAATAAGTATAATATGAATAATGTACCATTATTAGGTGGCTACCTAATGGTACAAAGATACTGACCAGATCAGATGCGGTTGAAGATTTTTATACAAATACTATAGGACTATCATTAAATATTCATAACATATATAATTTTTATTTTATAATTTATCAACATGGACCCAAAGACCATTCTCGGCTTTTAGCAAAGTAGATCTTTTATCAAATGTCACTGGATTTTCGGTTTTTTCACAAGTAGAAAATTTATAATTCCTTATCAGATGCACTAAAGTGATTTTAACAACGTTTAGAGCGAAGCGCATACCTGTAACAATCAATCGTATTAATGTCATATTATAAAACAAGTGTTAGTTATCAAATAATTTTATCATAAACAATCTGGAAAAACAGATAATCTAGAAATATTTATTAAATCCGTTTTTAAAGGAAAACTTTAATCGGAATGATAATTTTGATTAATTATGGTAATATGATATCATCTATCACTAACTGGAACGGCTTAACCTTACCTACATGTTGAAAGTTTTCGTAAAAGTATATTTCACAAAAAATATATATTAGATATATATATTTTTTGTGAAATATATATTATATTGTAATAGTACTTCTGTAAAAACATAACATAGGATTTTTAATTATCAACATGCCACAAGCACGATTATTTGAGGTCAATGTTTTCATATATTAATTACTTCCACGGTCTTCTGTCAAACGTCATCTGAGTGGAGACTTTTTTCGACATAACATATTTAAATTTTCACACTCTCTTGTCACATCTTCTATCTTCCCATATATCAATATTGTATACTATTACCTAAAATCCTTTTCGTTACATGCTCTTTCTCTCTCTCTATATCGTTTCATCGAAAAATTACGTGACGAAAGGCAATCATACAATATTAATTAATTAATTAATTAATTTATTTATTTAGCTTCACGCCACATCCCTTGCGGGGTAGCCAGAGACGACGGAGCGCCAAACGCTACGGTCCCTGCATACCTCTTTCGCCTCGGCCACAGACATCAACCTCTTCATACACGCCCTCCGGGGGGTCCTCATGCTTTTTACGTGACCTTCCTCCAGTATCATAGATACTGTGTTTTCGAAGGTCTCTCGAGGCCTCCCCCTGTCTCTCTTACCGCTCACTTTTCTTAAATAAATCTTTTTTACCTTTCTTTCATCACTCATTCGTTCGACGTGCCCAAACCACCTGAGCACGTTCTTCTTCATTCTCACCGTGACATCTTCGCTAGTACCTGCCATTCTGTAGATCTCTTCATTGCGGATTCGATCAGCTAGACTGACTCCGCATATTCTGCGACGAGATCGCATCTCCACAGCATTCATCTTTCTCACATTCTTCTTCTGTGTTACCCACGTTTGGCTGCCGTATAACAGTGTCGGTAGCAGAACTGCATTGTGTACAGCCAAACGTGCAGCTATACTGACGTTTTGCCGTCTCAACAATGCAGTCAAAGCACCGTTGACTCTGTTACCGGCAGCAATACGCCTTTCCACATATCTCCCTCTATCTATACACCCTCTTCCAGGTCTAAAACCTCCTTGGGCCTCCCACAACAGCCTTTCAGATCTCTCTTGCATTCTTCTCGCTAAAATTTTAGCATAAACTTTACCGCCCAATCTAATCAAACTGATAGCTCTATAGCTTGCACAGTCTATCTGTGAACCTTTGCCTTTATACAAAGGTACGATGACTGCACTTCGCCAATCGTCTGGGACCTCCCCCGATTTCCAGCATAAATTGCACAAAAACCAGAAAAAGTCCCAGACGCGTGGCCCACCATATTTGATCATCTCGGCAGTAACTTCATCTGCTCCCGCAGCCTTACCACATTTTAGACTTCGAATCACGCTCTCTACTTCTTCCAAACTGATTTCACCATCGGCTACATCTTGAGTCAGCATTACGCTGGTAGTCAAGACCGAGGCGTCCTCACGTTCATACATCTCCTTATAGAATTCCGCCCACCGCTGCAAAACGTGTGCTTGCTCAGTTAAAAATTCACCGCTCTTCGAAAGCACCCCTTTCATTCTACAGGTTACCGAACAAACCCGGGAACCACTAACTTCTCGCCAGAAAAGCTTCGTATTTTCCCGGAAGTTATTCGTCAACCTTTCATCCCTTTCTCTCTCAGAATTTTCACGCTTCATCTTTATAAGTGCTTTCGTTTTGTGCTTTTGCAGCTTGTACGCTCTTTTTCTTATCTCTCTCTCACTTTTATCCTTACCAGAGGCTTTATAATCCAGCCACGCTTTCTTCTTTAACTCTATAGCGTCTTTCACTTCATCATCCCACCATTCATCGCGCTTTTTACTAAAACCTCTTTTCCTTTTACCACATACTTTTGCCGCTACTTTCACCATACCATTCCTAAGGTTCAGCCAGCATACTTCAACACTTTTATTTCCAGAATCACAGCTTTCAAGCTTCTTGGAAACCCTTGCTTGATATTCCTCTCTGATCGGTGGATCTTGAAGCTTCCAGCTTCTTATGCGATAATTCGACGCTAAGCTTGGACACGTCGTACGGCTGCGCCAACCTGCAAACAGACCTCTTATTCTAGCGACGACTAGATAATGGTCCGTTCCCAGAGCAGCACCCCTGAACACTCGCGTGTCCATAACTTGACTTCGAATACGCTGATCCACTAGGAATAAATCAATCATACTTCTTTCTTCCGCTTGCTCCCATGTGTACATGTGAATTTGTTTGTGATCAAACATCATGTTTGCCACAAACAAATTTCTCTCCTTACAAAATTCCAAAATAAGCTTTCCAGCCTCATTTACTCTCCTATCACCGTATTTGCCTAGCACGCTTTCGTAACCACTTCGCGCGGTTCCAACCCTGGATAGGTTCGTATCTCCACATACTATAAACTTTTCAATATCTCCGACACTACTTAGAACATCCCTGACACTCTCCCAAAACTCGTCGAGTTCGCTCACTGGAGCTGAGGATACTGGCGCATACACGGCTAACAAGAATACTCTTGTTATCCCCAGCTTAAAGCTAACCCAAAGAAGTCTCGGATTGATCGCCTTGTATTGTATTAACTTTGCATTTATATTATATTACATTGACCATTCGAGAGGACAATAATACGGCTACACCTTGGCAACCTCGCTCACCCTCTGGAACCCCAGCCCAGAAAGCGACCCGGTTGCCAGGCAAATTGGTCGTATCATTGCCTTTTCGCTTGGTCTCAGACACACAAATAACATCCAGATCTTTGTCATCCATCACATCTAATAATTCATTCATCTTCTGTTCCATTCCTCCTCTTACATTCTACGTAGCTATTTGTAGCTCCGTCCTCCACTTCCGCCGTTCAGAACGTGGCGTGTTGGTTGGCGGTTCCCAACGCCGCTAATTATTTGATTTCGTATATTAAATATATTTAAATATATACACTATTTTAAAATATATTTTAATATTAATTTACCCTACTATAACTGGTCATTTAAGTCATAAGTTATAATAAGGTCATTTTAATAATGAAGATATATTAAAACAAAAACATAATTTGAGTGTTAGTTTTGTTTTGATTTTAAGGTTATTACCTCTTAATGATTGTTGTTTGTTGTTGTTGATTGACTGATGGTAGATTTACGATTTCATTTTAGTGAAGATTTACTTTTTTTATTCGTAAAACTAACTTTCTGGAAAAAATCTCAAACAATACCTCCGGATCAAATTCTGTATCCTCGCTTGACCTTTATGAACAACAAATATGTCTAGATATACTAAATACTTACCAATACAGTTCCGAGGACCAGTCCCAAATGGCAGAAATAGGTGTGATCTACTCAATTTTTCGTCAGATTGGAATCTATCCGGCATAAATTTCTCTGGTTCCTCGTATATGTCCGGGTCCATATGAATTCCGTACACCGGTATCGAGATCATGTCCCCTACTTTTAATGTTATGGAGGTTCCGGGTATGGCGTACGCTTTGGTACATTCCCTGTGTAATCTGCTAACTGATGGATACATACGTAATGTTTCTGAAATATGTTAGGTTCTTAGTTAGAAGTCGTTTAATATTAAAATATCATTACACAGGTAGGATAATTTAAATTTTAAATAAATATCGAATGATAAATGTATCGACACGGACGGGGATCGAGTCTCCACCTCTCTTTCCCACTTCTCATTTTTTCTTTCCTATAGGAGTTCTGCCCGAGTCGATAAATTTTTCAATCCATATTTATTTAACATTATGCCAAAACACGGTTTCAAAAACTTATAATTAATAATACTCGTAGTATCCAAATTTACCATATATAACACTTTCCAGATAATCTAACTGTGTGAGATGGTCGTAGCACAGCTCCTGTCCGTTTGTTACCTCCTCTATATGAGATCTAAGTTTATTCTGAATGTCCTGATGAATTGCTAGGGAGTGAATCGCAAATGATAGTGAAGAACTCGTCTCGTATCCGGCTTGAAGGAATAATAACGCCTGAGCGTTGAGCGTATCGTCGTCTAAGTCTGAATAAATAAAAGCACCTTTAAAGCATCAATTCAAAGGAAGGAGCCATTAACAGATTGACATTTGGAAATATTAAACTATAATGTACCTATGTACATGAAAAATTATAATGTATACATTTATATTCTATAAAAAGAAAATATTTACGAAATGATTATCTGAATTAGAAAATTGGAAAATTGACATTGAGGTTTATATATAAGAAAAAAAATATCTATACAAAAATATTTTCTATGTTTTAAGTTGTTTTGAAGTTTCTTTTTATATTAAATGAATATATTTTAGACGAATCGAGTAATTTTTATCTCATATGAGGTAGTTAATGTTGTATGAAATAGGTCGTTTAAAATATCATTGAAGGTAATTTTGGAAAACATTAAATTTGCATAAAAATGTCTTTCAAACACGTGTAAAATAACGGCGTATGCCATTTCATTATCCAATCTATCAATTTCGAGGTCAAATAGCTTAGCATCAACAGTTATTATCTTAGCGAAAAGGCTGATTATAAGCCATTAGAATTCTTAACATTTTATAATGAAACGGGTTCATAAAAAAACTTTTGACACTTACATCTTTTAGCTCCCGGGTGTGTCAACTCATTTTCTTCCTTTAAAGAGGCATCTATCAAAAGCTGCAAAAAGTCGTTTCTTCTGCAAGTCCATAAATTTTAATAAACATTAAGAAAAATCTGAAATATATATTTTTAAAACGAAATTACTAACCTTGTATTAGATGATATTCGTTTTGATTTTGTATTAATTAAAATATTTACTAATTTCCTATTAGCCTCGTCGTTTAAAAACGAAATATTTACATATTTTAGCAAAGATGGCAAACAGAATAATATTAATAAAAGAGATATTCTCTTCCTTATCGACATGGCGAAAAATTTTTCTGCGATCTGAAAAATATTTCTCAATTTCTTTATAAAAGACAATACATAGGAGTATTAATTGTCAGGCGAGAGATAGGTCATATAGATAGCCAACGTGTCTTTTTGATTATATCAGCATATATCCAACATTGTCGTTTTATAAGTTAGGTATCTAAGAATCTATTTATTTATCTTCATAAGTTTTGTCAGTTAATACTCTCTTATCTTAAAATAGATGAAAACACTGGTTATTTAGTTATTTAGTATACTGAGTAACAATAAAATATCTAATTTCTGGTAAATGTATGTATAGCGTATGATACCGCTTTTACCTTAAGGAATTCGGCGTTTTCGTCGTTCAACGCGTCTGAACTTATCCCAAACACACATGTTCCAGTGACCTCCAACGTCAGATGTCCCATCAAATCTTTCAGTTCTACATCATTTTTGTCTACGAGTATAACAGAAAATCAGTTTTTGTTTGTTTTTAAAGAACAATTAAGTGGCTTTTAGCAGTAGGCTTTTACGTGTAATTTAGAAGTGAACACATATAACACATTTTAAATGTATACATATATATGTGTATATATATGCTCGACGCCGTTCCCTAGCCAGAGGATATTTTAGTAGGTCGCGCGTAAGAGACTTAATATGTTGTAAAATATTTGTTGAAATGGTATATATAATGTAAAGAGCAAGAATATATCTACGTAGTCAATATGTTAATATAAAATTCGTTTTGAAGATAAGGTTTCGAATTATTTGTCTTTACGATGTCCTATTTTGACAATCGTTGCTTAAACACAAAAGATATATATCGTGGCTGTTAACTGTTTTGTACAACTATTTCAGATAAATATTTCACTATACGTCTTTACACTAAATAAATTGCAGATATAAATAAATAAAAGAGCCTCTTAATGCAAACGGCATTATAATGGCGTTTTTTTCCAAACACGTATATAGATGCATGGTACGATCAGTATAAATAGACAAAATTTTAATGAATACTCATAAGTTCTTCTGAATCGTAAAAATAACATACTATGCGTTTTATGAATATATTTTATAATTATTAATGTAGTTATTAAAAAGGAGTTTTATCAAAAATTATGTAGTTATCTTCAACAAATTTGAGTTGTATACCACTTATATAACCAAACGTTATCCGTCGAAGGTTATACAAGTGTACGCCCGGACGTCGACACATTCTGATGATGAAGACGAGGCAATATACGAGTATGAAGACGTTAGTAGAGCTATACGTGTCTCCAGAACTAACTAGTACATCATTGTTTGCTTCAAGATTTTTGAAGGGCATCTTCATTATAAACTACTTCAAGAAATCCTGGATGAGCACGGGCGGTGTGACGAAAAACGAGATTAACTTCATATCGACGAGATAGCAGATATTTCAAGTGATGGGAGTAATCACCGAATTTTACAAGGCCCGTTAAATCTAAATGTTAAACTGGATCGAAGCTGTCAACGCTCCAACACCTCTATATATCAATAAGGTGTTCACAAAAAGAACATATCAGGAACAACAAGGCATCGGGTACATATGAAATTACGGGGTGAGCTTTTGAAAGCAGGTACAGGATCAGTCTTGAAATACCTTCAGAAGCTATTTAATATCATTCCTCACAAAGGCATAACGTGACATGGATTAGGAGCTAGAGGATGGTGGTGCTGTTCTTTAAAAAAAGGCGATAATCGCCTCTCTCTGTATAACAGTCTCACGGCTGCAATGGACCTTCCAGTCTTCAAAGTTTTGATCAATTTGTGTTGCCAGTGATAACTTATGACTCTGAGACGTAATTACGTATAATGGCTCTTGTAAAAAGGATCAAGATCACCCAAACAGCAACGGAAAGAGCTATGCACGGAGTTTCGCTACGGGATCGATTAAGAAACGGGGAGATCCGCAGAAGAATCAAAATCACCGCCATAACTCGAAGAATTGCTCGTCTGAAGTGGCAGAGGGCTGGTCAAATCGCTCGTTTCGATGCGGTGCGGTGATCATGACCCGATGGCCATGCGGTCATCGTGGTTATCTTTGGGAGAGGCCTATGCCTTCAGTGAGCGTCTATAGGCTGATATAACGAAAGTGTTATTTTGCCTTTTGTCTGTGTGTTAAGGTTAATATACAATAAGGCTGGCAAAGATAAAAAAAGGTTAATAACATTTAGAGATAATTTACTTATGATTCAAAAAGATTAGCTTACCATATTGTCTAAGATATTTAACCAATTGATTTGAACAATCCTGAATCAATTGGTGCATGTTTTTAAGGCGGGCTGAACTAAATGTAGGGGTTAATAAACTGCGAACACCTTTCCATTCTGACCCCTGCCAAATAGATATATAGGTAAAATATTACTTATATTTTCATCATTGGTCTAAGTTGAAGTATTAACAAGTAGTGTTTTTTAAGTATAAATAATATGTACAATACCTTCAAATTTAAAAGAGATTGACTTAAATATCTTGGTTCTTTACTTCCTAATGAAAATTTGTCAATAAAATAGGCAGCGTCGCTGATAAGGATGGATTTAATCAAATCGGGATCAATTATAAATAAAACTGGCCGGCGACCTTCAAACACACCTATAAAAATAATTCAGCATAAATTCAAAATTTTTATAACCAATTCATAATTGGGGGTGTTCTGTTCGAGGATCACGAAATATCTACTATACTGATAGACGAATGGAGGGATTTTGATAAAATATTGGTTGTAGATTATTGCCAAATACATGATCTTTAGCTATTTTTTCTTCGGTAGGAAAAAACAAAAAGTGTTTTTGTTATATATACAATAAAATAAAAAAATATACATTTGTATAAATTTTTTGTGATGAAAGATGGCTTTTGTTTTCAGACAAGAGGAAAGAGAGCAGCTGAAGTGGATAGCATTCTATATAAAGAACATTTTAATTGGCAATAAGATATAAATTTTGTTTAAAAAAATAATATTTGGAACCACCACAACAACTACACATGTAAAATATTTGTTATAAGTACAATGCCGAATATTTAGGAATTATTCGCTCAATATAATTTGAGAGATCAAACTGAAAGATTAATATATGTAACCTTGGCATCGGATGCGTGTAATTGAAATAATTTTATAAATACGAGTCAAATGTAAACTGGTATCATTATGCATATACATATTAAAAATATATATCAGGTCGGATAAATTCAATGGTGAGTCTTACTAAAGAGCTACAAAATTGTAAACTGACCTGGCATCCAAACTATTACAATTAATGACGCTATAATTGTCCAAATAATAAAATATATATAGTTTAAGATGGATCATAATATTTTTATCTATACCTTCTGGGGCATGTTCGATGTAACACATGATAGTTGTAATTATGGGCTTATAATTCACGCACTACCCGAACAATAAAACATAATTTGAAACTTTAACTTGATACAAAAGATAACATTCGATTTACTAGACACATAGCAGTTGCATAAACTATTGCAAAAAATTAAAACCATTGAATTTAAATTACTGCATTACATACACTTATATAATTAGAATAAGTAAAACTAAATTTGTCTAAAATTATTAAATGAAATTGATGTCAAACATCTAAACAAAATGGGAAAAAGAATAATTTACAAATAACTTGAATGATATAATAATTACATGAAGGGGGATAATTGAATAGTGTACATTTAGAGTAGGAATTCCCGTGACACTGCAAATACAAGTCAAGTATCACCTGTGTCGGTTGTTGTTGGTTATGGTTTCTCACTCATTCGTTGCCTAATTTGAATATAGCATATTATATTACATAACATATATTAGCCAGGAAACTAAAAGTAGTACTTTAATTCTATGAATCTTACAGAAGTTATAACAATAATATTAAAGAGTACTTACCAGCGACTCGTTGACCCTTAAAATAATTGTAATTCTCCAATTGATAATTATGAAAAGAGATTGAACCCAAAAAACGTTTAAAATTATTTCCAAAAAAAATTACCGGTTTCCTATATTTAACATTTCGTTTCTCAAAATAATCAAACGTTCTCGTAGAATAATAATAAATTAAATAGATACTGCTAAATATAAGTAAACATCTCCAATTTTCAGAAATATTTAATAACAATAGGTTTATAAAGTTATTTATCTCCATGTTAACTCAAGTTTGAAACCGATTTATAATACATAAAATAAAATAATACGCCACGGGAAAAAATATGTAGTAAATACGTTCTACTGGGTACAACTAGTCAACAACACAATGTACTGCAGAGTGTTTTTAAAGTAGTGTAAGGGTTCGTTATTATTTATATTTAAATGTATGGATGTAAACGATAGGATATCGTTATCTTATGTAAAATATATATATTAATTTTCTATTCGACTACCATCACTTGGCACTTGTCTAAGTCCTCTTTCAGAATTAATAATAAAGTGTGTGTGTGAATAAATGTATTTTTCTTGAATTACATTACTTTTCTCATTTCCCATATTACTGACAATAGGCATAGTGAGAATAAGATTCGTACATATCTTTGCATTGTATAAATATAAACTTTGTCATTTTAGTATTACATAATTATTTTATTTTCTAGGTGGGAGACCATAACATCTTGTCGTCGGCAAGGTTACCATCCATCGGAGAAAGTTGTGCCGCAAAGCGACCTAGTCGTATTCCGGCACGTTGTTCGATGAAGCCATATATGTGGGAAATAGGTCTGAACAGCTGCGTTACGTTGACGAATCGGTTTGGCGTCGAGGTGGTGTTTGTTGTATCGGCCTAGTCGAGGAGGATAGCGGGATCCGAAGCGACAGCTTCCCGCTGTCCGCCCACAGCGGCGAGCGGAAATCTATCTACTGAGACACCCGGCGGTGGATAGTTTGCAGCTGAACTACGGGTCAGCTGCTAAGATCAGGGTACTACGGGACCCCGGTACCTAAGCCCTCCGGCAGCTACACATGCGCTTGCGCGTGTAAACTGCCGGGTTACCGGTTTTGGTGTTGGATTCGTAGTGGTAATGTGGTTAGCTGTAGAGGTTCGGCGCTGTTCGTCTGGGTTTCCACAGTTGTCAGGAGCTCGTCGGATCTCGTGCGCAGCTAGAGGTGATTGACCAGCCTAAGGCAAAGGGCTGCTGCGGTCTTTTACTTCGGGGCTTGGAACGGTCCATAAGCAGAGATCCCTTCGGGGGTCACTGCAGTTCGGGTAGCCCCCTGCTTAGAGGTTAGATGGATGTGCTAGCATCTATTCGGTCATCCGACTGTATTGTAGGGTAGGCTTGCGGCCTAACTGCCTGTCGGGAAGTGAGCGTGCCTTACAGCTCCGGCACCAGCTGGAAACTAGTAGTTAGTCTCTCTGACGTTCTTAGCAAGTTATTGCTAGTGCGAGAAATCACACGGGAAGTGAGCGTGCCTTACAGCTCCGGAACCTTTCACGGAGAAAAGGTAGCTGGGTGGTCGCGATTGGACTTGTCTATGACCGATAGCCTTGCGAGGTTACTAGTCCCATAGTGCCGTTGTCGGACGACATCGGAGGTCAGATCTGCCGTACCAAGGATCCATGTGACCGGGGTAAACCTGGACCACATGTATAGCGGCTCAACCTTTATAACCGAAGGGTTGGTGGGGTTGAGATGCTATAAACATAATCATTAGGACAGAAGGAGGCGAGGGCGGTGGCCGCTCGCAGATAGTCGGAATAGTTGCTGCCCCGCCAGCTGCTAAAAATTCCAGGATGGATCCATCGTCCTGGTTGGCGACCCGATGTCCCGATGTGATGTGATGACCCGATGAGGAGGCCCGATGGCGATCTCTGTGGAGGTTCGGGCGTCTCTGCAGTCTCCAGATTACCCTCCCAGTGGCATGACATTACCAATTTCGACGTCGGGTTCGATACGTACCGCCTCGTTCAACTGCCATTTCCCATTCTATTCTATTCGCTCTTATATTTTTTTTATAAAAAAGTCCAAATACAAGGTCAAGTTTCTACAGCGGTTGCACTCCTCCCCATTCAAAGTGCAGCCCACTAATATCAGGGGCTTGCACTCTAATCTCTTATCTGCCCACTACCACCTGGAGAAAAAGAAACCCCACTTGCTTTTTTTGACGGAGACGCATACAATGTCTTTTGAGCGCTGAGTACCTGGATTATCCCGGTTACTCGTTAGAGCAGAACTTTCGCAGAACGTACTAGGGTCTGTGTGTACGCGTGAAACGAACTCTGTATCCTGCGTCTCCGTCACCTTGAAGACCCCACTTTTTCTTCCCTATGGGTTTTAGTAGACACGGGAAATGTAAAATCCTGTATTCCTGTGTCTGCCGTTCGCACAGCGGTGACTAGGAGACGACTAGATTATTTGAGTGCCTCGGTGAGGCTGCTGATATTTCTCTGTATCAACATCCTTCAGCGCAGCTCGTCTTTCTGGGGGATTTTTATGCCTATCATCAGGACTGGCTATTCCCGTACCAGAAGACCGACCATGCTGGAAGAGAAGCGTGGAATTATGCGTTGTCCTTCGACCTCTTTCCGCTGGTGAGGCAAGTGACGAGGGTACCAGATGTAGAAAGCCATACAGCCTGGACTTTTGCTGACAAGTGATCTGGACAGGTACCGTGTCGAGGTCACCTCCCCTTTGGGAACCTCTGATCTCTGTTTGGTGAAAACTGTGTTTACAGTCTTATAAGCAAGCTTTCTGCGTACGGTATATTTCCTGGTCTGATCGGCTGGGTAACGGAGTTTCTTAACCAGAGATCTCTCTGAATAGTTGTGGACGGGTGTTCCTCAGAACCCTTGACAATAAATGCCGGAGTGCCTCAGGGGTCCGTTATTTCTGCAACTCTTTTTCTGCTGCAAATTAACGATCTGCTGAATCCCGCTATCTATGGGTATGCAGACGACAGCACAGTTGTAGAAAGCCTAATATTCGGGCTAGTAAAGATCAAGTACAGTCAGAAAGAGGAGCCATGGTGCAATGTTTGAATGACAAACTTCAGGCAGTCTTCGCATGGGGCAATGGCACTCTTGTCAAATTTAACGCCACTAAAAAGCAGACGTGTCTGTTCCCCGCCAAAAAGAGCCCTTTCACCTTGGCTACTACTTTCTCTGGAAAGTCACTAGGACTTTCCAGTCACTGTATTCCAAAGATACACTCTGGTGTATCTTTGGAATACAGTGACTGGCTTCAGTTGTTAGGTTTAGAGATTTCCTCGAGCTTAACTTTGGTCGATGTATTGAGTCCAGAGCAAGAGCAGCTGCAGGAAAGTTTGCCGTTCTTGCGAAGGTCCATCAGTACTTTACACCGGGACAGCTTCTTGTATTATACAAAGCATAGATCCGGTCGTGTGTGGAGTACTGTGCGCTCATATTCGCTGGTGCCGCAAAGTCTCATCTTGCGGTTCTGGACTTAAGTGAAAGGTGAGCAAAGTAGCTTATAGGCGACCCTGAATTGGTTGAAGCCAACCTCCACAACCTTGATCACAGGCGTAGAATTGCTAGCCTCTCAGTATTATATAGTATACATTTTGGTGAATGTACGCTAGAATTACATGAATTAATTCCTCCGTCCCCCTTTCATCACAGGACGTCCCAACTCACGGCACGTGTCCATCCTTACGTTGTGGACATTCCCCATGTTCGAACGAAGTGCTACGCTTTGTCTTTTTTAATTCGTACAGTGAAGGACTGGAACAGCTTGTCTGCGTCGGTTTGTCCGTCAGAATACAATGTGGGTGTCTTAAAGAGAAGAGCGAATAGGTTACTAAGTTAATGCGCCTTACCATCTACGACTACATTTTCACTTTCCATCAGGTGGCATGTAGTCAAGCATTAACCTAGTTGGTATAAAAAAAAACATATCAGCTCGTAAAGCTTCACCGTGAGTTGTGAAAGCGTAACAACTTAAAAATCTCAATTAAACTCGCATTCGCCTTTATTATATTAAATAATATATCAATACAGTGCCAAAGCCGCCTGCGAATATAGTGACAGCAAGCCAGTAACATCTCCGCTGATTTGTCAATTTGCGTAACAATTCACAAAGTTTTAGTAGATTTTTAGCTAAGACCGAAAACGATTAGCCGTTTGAAGAATCTGGAGGCACGGTTATATTTCTTCTTTAGAACTCTAGAGTTCATCTCCTTAATGACGAACCCATTAGCCCAAGCTTAGTTAAAAACATATCTTCCGCGTAGTCGGTGGCACGTAACCCTAGCCTATCGGTATTGTGAACGTGGAAGTCCCCGAGGACTACGACTTCGGCGGAGGGAGTCTGTGAAAGCAGGTCGTCAATCTTTGCTTGAACATGGCCCAAAAGTTGATCTGTTTCTGCATTACCACTATGGGACCTGTAGAGGCACGCATAGACTCTGACATGACCGGACATGTTTACGAACAACCAGAGCATGGACAAGTCCCGACATTCAAATATCTGACCGGGTTATGATAGGTACGCTGTGTCACTAGGTTGAGCTATCTGCGTCTCCGTCAAAGACAACAAGACCATCTGCGCGGTCTCATGGTGGTAGTGGACGGCATTTAAGTTAGAGTGAAACCCCCTGATGTTGCAAAAGTCCACATCTAGAGTGGAGCAGGGTGCCACTCTTTGCCGTCGTTGGTCCTCAGAAAACACAAACTACGATACTTTGCCCGCCCCAGATAGGACGGGCAGCCCGAGCAAAATCCGAGAATTATTCCCCCGATTTTACTCGGGGAAGGGTTCCCCGGCTTCTTTAAAGCCGACATCCTCCTGGGGTATACTTTTTGGAGGCATCTCTATCATGTTTGGCAAGGGAGGGGGGAGGGGGAGTTGGTATTCCAGATTCTCTCACTCATTCTCGGAATCACATGAATTTGGTTAGTAAACGTCGATTTTCTGTGAGACGGCAGCCCTTCTCCGGTGGAGCTAGCCCAATACGAGCTGCAATCAGATAACTACAGCTACGTTTTACCACCTCGTTAAAGTTAGCAATATTTTTTTTTCATTTTAAACCTGTTTCATCAAATGAAATTGTTAAAACACTTATAACCTTAAATCCGAAGCAAACCGGTGATCTCCGGTGATGTCAGTTAAATTACTTAGCACTATTATAAATGATATTGCCCCACAAATATTCTTTATTTTCAACAAATTTATTGAAACCGGTATATCTCGGTTTTACCAACCTTAAGTAAGATCTTCGAGAACATTATTCGAAATCAGGTGACAGAGTTTATGTATAGCAATGGGATCATGCACAGTGAACAATATGGTTCACGGGCAAATCAACGACTGATGCGGGTGCCGCTCTTCTTAAACATTTATGACCCATGGAAGAAGTCGCCGATTGCAATCAGGGTGTTTTGCGATCCGTCCAAAGCTTTTGATTGCGAGGACCATTAAATGTTGCTGTGCAAACTTAACTACTATGGTGTACACCATAGTAGTTAAGTTTGCAGCGCTGCGTTTGAACTTATTGCCTCTTACCTGAATCAAAGAGTACAAAGGGTTTACGTAAATAATTCTAAATCGGCTGGTCCTCACCTAAAGAGTGGTGTTCCACAAGGATCTATTCTTGACCCCTTTTTATTTTTACTTTATATTAATGACTTGCCCTTTTTCGTTAAAGGTCTGTGTGACATTGTCCTTTTTGCTGATGACACCTCGCGTGATAGGACTAATTTTTACGAAGTATACAGTAAGTTCTGACACATCCTAAGGTAAAACTAAACATTTTAACTTACTCCTAAGCAATGAAGTGTTACAACTAATTGACTCAATAAATTTCTTAGGTATAAAATAAAAAGCTCCAGAGGAACCCTCATCTCTTAACACTCTCAGCCAGACTCAGCTCAGCCGTATTTGTAATTATAAAAGTTAGACAATTAACAGACTTTATACGACTCGACTTGTTTATTGTAGTTATATTCTTAGAATTTTATCTTACGGTATTTTATTATAGGGTAGTGCTGCCGAAATTAATCCTATATTTATTTTACAAAAAAAGTCAGAGCGGTTTATTTATACCTTAAAAGCTAGAGATTCTCTGAGAGATGTTTTTAAAGAAATAGGTATTCTTACAGTCGCTTCTCAATACATATTTAATAACATATTATTAATACGCCCAAAATTTAAATAATTATATAAAGAAAATAACTAAAATAAACTACTTTAGCAGTAGTCCTGTCAGTAAAAGACCTTATCTTTGAAAAGTATATGCGAGAGAATTAAAAGTATATTAACTAATCCATTAAACTAGTCCATTATAGTTTCGCATCTACAGTGATGCCAAGAAAAACTGTGGATTTAACCAGTGTCATCGCTTCCTCATTTAGTAGTAAATTAGTTGGCACCTGTTTTACATTACTAAATCTGAGAAGTTAAGTTTTTTATTAGTGATTAACAGGTTAGCAATCAATCATTTCAATTTAAATCAATTCAATCAATTAAATTTCAACTTCAATCCTCTTAATTCTATTAAACAAATAAGAAATCAACCAATAATAATCGTTTTATTTTTTTACGTAATATAAATGTTTACATGTTTATTTTAACACATTTATAAAGTGATCAAAATAAGTTTTCGCAACAAATTTTCTGAGGCGATGGGAAAAGAAGAAGTATTAGCACGCGTCCGCTTTTCCTTTCTTCAATCCTGAAGTATCAAATCTCGGTGTCACGTTTGTTTGCACATATATTAACATAAAAAGGTAAATACACAGTACACAGTTTTATCAGTTTAGGGCCTTATGCAGTTATTTCGTTTGACATCTTTACATTCTAGAAAATTCGAACAAACTATACATAAACGACATCAACATTTGCATCATCGCCGTTTATTTCCAATTTAGATAAAGGCTACAAATAACGGCCCTTTACTTATTTTTTTAGATTAAAAATGAGCAAATGTAAAACCGATATAGTCTATGATTAAATTAAAATGTTAAAAATAATTAAATTACAGAAACAATAGATTGAAAATCGTTTTTTGTTTACTGAAGGCAAACATCAACATAACGGTACCTCGCTCCACTCTCAATGTGGAGTTTCCAACATCCGGGGCATTCATTCCAACCTAAATGCCGTTCACTCTCATCTAGAGACGGGGCAACTGGTGTTGTTTTAAACAGAGACCAGATATTTCAACCTAGGGACACAGCTTATCTATCATACCCCAGGCATAAACTACAACATAATTTTATACCACACGCCGGGACATCAGTGTTCATAACAGACAATATCTGCTACCATCGCCTTCAGATTTTGATGGTTCTGGACCTGTCAGTACTCTAGCTGCACGCGGACATGAACGATCATGTCAGAGTCTACGCGTTCCTCTACAGGATAAACGAATCAACTCTTGGGTCAGGTCCAGGCGAAAATTAGACCTACTTTCATAGACTCCCTTGGCCCAAATCGTAGTCCTCAGGGATTTCGATGCGCACAATACCGATAGGTTAGAATTACGTGGCACCGGCATGCGGGGAGATCTGTATTTAACTTTGTTCTAGCAAAGGGTTCGTCCCAACTGGTTAAGACGCACACTCGTCTACCGGACGTGGACAGCTGTTTGCCCTCTTTGTTGGACATTCTGGTGACTACACATCCCGGAAAGTACAAGGTCACTGTCGAGGCTCTCCTCGGGTCCTCTGATGGCGTATAGTGCCTATTCAACGTCCAATAGGGGATGATGATACTTGAGTGTTCTTATATATATATATATATATATATATAATTTTGGTATATATAAAAAAGTTTATTAATTGCTATCAACCCAAATAAGAAATGAAATAAGATAATGGTTTAAAAACTAAAAACACGCTTCTCTCAATATGTAGGGAATTAAAAATGCCAAAAATATCAGCGATCCAGTTATCCTTGAGTTAATCTATTTTGTTCTCAGATGCCATTTTTATATTTTCTTTAAACTATAAATGTAAACATATGGGAACTTTTTCTTAAACTTTAATAATATTTTGTATCATGTAATATCATTGTTTCAATGAACAGTTGCAACACTTAATAGAAGCGTGTTGGAAAACATGTATAATCTTAATAACATAACATTGTTCGGTCTACTCTAGTAGTACAACGATTCTGACCAGATTAAATCCGGTTGAAGAATTTTATAAAAATATTAAAATTAGTTTTTATAATTTATGAACACGGACCCAAAGACCATTCTGAGCTTTCAGAAACATAGATCTTTTATCAAATGTCACTGGAATTTCCGTTTTTTCACAAGTAAAAAATTTATAATTCCTTATCAGATGCACTAAAGTTGTTTTAGTGACGTTTAGAGCGAAGCGCATTCCTGTAACAATTAATCATTTTCATATAACATTAACATAATGAGTGTTTGTTTGTATTTTAAGCCCTATAGGCTTAAATTTGGAGGTCACTAACATTCCCTAACTTCAAAACTGGTTTTAAAATCATTTACTATAATGCAAATAGATAAAGTATTAGAATTACGATTTTATTTTTGTAAAGCTTTAAATTTTTATATGTAAAACGATTTTTCTGGAGGCTATTTTAAACCAAAAATATCACTAGAATCCTCCTAAATTCTGTATTTTTGCTTGACCAATATGCAAAACAAACATATATATATATATATCGAATATTTTCCTCTTTAATTCAATACCAGTAATGATATGTGACCGTCAAATGGAAGTATCAGGACGGCCTATTTTGAAATCATACTTATTGAAATAGGCCCTTCTGTAAAGACACTCTCCAACGTAAAATTAACGCCACGAGGTTTGCAAACTCGTCCTGATCTGAGAAGGCCCACAATACAAGCTCAGCCGCATACTTCTTTATGTTTTACAAACGTCAATATTTAGTGAGCACTTTAGAAACAACCAGAACCATTGCAAACAACACTTACCAATACAGTTCCTAGGTCCAGCTCCAAAAGCCAGGAACACCTGTGATCTACTTATTTTTTCATCAGATTGGAATCTTTCCGGCATAAATTTCTCTGGTTCCTCGTATATGTCTGGGTCCATATGAAGTCCGTACATTGGTATTGCAATTATATCGCCTTCTTTTATTTTTATCGAGGTTTCGGGTATAGTGTACGCTTTTGTACATTCCCTGTCTAATCTGCTTACTGATGGATACATACGTAACGTTTCTGAAAAGTATGTTACATTTTTGTTTAGTAGTCTCCTTGCCATTTCGCAAGTTCGACTCCAGCCAGTGTTGTAAAATTTTTCATTAAAATGTAGGATTAACATTTTGCTAAAATATGGTTTCAAAATTATAATCAATAATTGTACGCAGATTTACCATTTATAACGTCTTCTAGATAATCTAACTGTGTAAGATGATCGTAGCACAGCTCTTGTCCGTTTATAATCTTTTCTATATGGGATCTCAGTTTATCTTGAATTTCTTGATGAACTGCTAGAGCGTATATCGCAAACGATAATAATGTGCTCGTTGTCTCGTATCCGGCTTGAAGGAATAATAACGCCTGAGCATTAACTGTATCATCGTCTAAATCTGAAAAACGTTTCAACTTTGAAGCATTAAGTATCAAGTATTGCAATACTTTTGTCAAAGAAGAAGCCACTGACGGATAGACAAACAAAAAATGGTTGACCCTGATGCCACCTCAAAAATTTACCGTTATTTTCATTTTTTTCTGACTGATTTCTGATCTGACTATCTAATTATTAAGTTCTTAGTTAACGAGCTATTAATATGGTCGAAATTAGATAATTCAAGTTCGTAAAAAAAATTGTTGTTACGAAATATCCATTTTATTTTCAAAAATAGTTTAAATTTTTAAACGAATCGAGGTTTCTTTATGTATATGTGGCAGTTAAAGTTATAAATAAAATGTGTCATTTAATATATCATCACAGCAAAATGTTTAGACTGCATTTGCACGGCTGCTACTGAAATGTTAGAGCACTAAATTCTTAACACTTTTGACACTTACATCTTTTAGCTCCCGGGTGTGTCAACTCATCCTCTTCCTTCAAAGAAGCATCTATCAAAAGCTGCAGAAAGTCATTTCTTCTGCAAATTAAAAATTTCAAATAATTAAACATTAAGAAACTACAATATATATTTTTAAAACAATTTGTACTAACTAACCTTGTATTAGATGATATTCTTTTAGATTTTGTATTAATTAAAATATTTACTAATTTCTTATTAGCTTCGTAGTTAAAAAATGAAATATTTAAGTATTTTGTCAAAGATGGCGCACCGAATAATATTAATAGAATAGTCAATCTTTTTATTATCGACATGGTGTTAAATTTTTCTGCGGTCTGAAAAATATTCCACAATTTGTTGATTTAACATATCAATTATAAAGTGAAAGAAAGGTCACATAAATATAATTATATCTGCAAAGAACCAATATTGTCTTCTTATTATTATATTATTTATTATCTACATGATTCTTATCAGTTGATGTTCTCTTATCATTATAGTTATAAATTACCAACAAGAAAACACGCTGGTCGTTTAATAAACCGTGTGAGTAATAATTATCTCAGTTCTATAAAATGTATGTACAAAATATGATACCGTATTTACCTTAACAAATTCGGCGTTTTCGTTCAAAGCGTCCGTACTTATCCCAAACACACATGTTCCAGTAACTTCCAACGTCAGATGTCCCATCAAATCTTTCAGTTCTACATCCTTTTTGTCTACAAATGTGATGATAATGCAGTGTATGTTTGTTTGTTTGTTTTTAAAGAACAACAGATAAGTGACTTTTAAAAGTACGTTTTTACATATAGTTTAAGATTGTATACATATAAAACAATTTATATGTCCTTATTATATTAGAAAATATACATTATATTATTACGTATGAATATACCTGTAATATACGTTCTTACATATGAAACTTTTGTTTGACATGGGAGGAAGATAAAAATCAAATATTTTTAATATAATATATTTATTTAATCAAAGTATGAACCATTATTATCTATACACTTTTGCCATCTCCTAGGTAGCTCATTGATCCCTTTACTAAAAAAACCATTCGGTTGGGAATCTATAAAATCTTTGAAGGCGGTTTGGATTGCCCCATCGGAGTTGAAATTTTCCCTTACAAGAAGTTATCCAAATTTGGAAAAAAAATGGTAATCTGTTGGAGCAACATCCGTGGAGTACGGTGGTTGTCTTAGGCATTCCAATTGAAGTCCTTCTAATTTGGTAGCTGTTTGTTGTGTAATCTAGCTTTGTCGTGAAGCAACAGTGGCGTAGAGCGATGGACCAGCTCGGTTGTTTAGCAGCTAGCTTTTCCATCATGGTTTGCAATTGCTGACAATAGACGTTTGCCGTGATCGTCTGGCTAGATAAAAAAAAATCGTAATAAAGATATCGGCACGAGTCCACCAAACGCTTACAAGTAAATTTTTTGGGTAAATTTTCGCTCGTGGCAGGATTTGGCTGATGAGCACTTTCGATTATCGTAGAAAGCCTGCTTGCAGCTAAGTCACACGTGGTTTCCTATAAATCCGCTTCCACAATAACCTTCAATTCTTTATTATCAACTTGGGTCTCCGGCTGTCCACGGGGCTTGTTTTGTAAGTCAACATTTCCAGAACGAAAATTCATTGTGTTTTCTTTTACAACACGACGGCCAAAGATATCATTGACCCTTTGAGTCGTTTGACCCATCATTGTCAGTCATTGACCCTTTGAGTCGTTTGACCCATCATTGTCAGTCATTGACCCTTTGAGTCGTGGCACTGATGCCACGTAAATAAGGCGATATTTCAAGTTTTTCATTTTGTAAACAGAAAAAAACAAAAGAAAGACAATTAATGAAACACAAATACTTGAGTAAATAAATAGTTGTATAAATTTGAATATGGAATTCCTAACCAAAGAGGAGAAATTTGTGATTAAAGTTGCCACTACGACAAAACGACAATTTCATATGTCAAGGACTTAATAAATTGTATTAGCTTTGGCCCACTACGCTCGAGGTAAGTTTGACGTTGATGGTAAATTGTAACTTTCCCCGCGACTTTGACGGCATATTTATATTTTTTCGTACGTCGCCGAAAATATGTCCGATATATACTATACTATAATATTGTCAGGCTAACGAAGCGCCCTTCGTTAGCCTGACAATATTATAGTTGCCCGCACTAAATTTTTTGTCGTAAGTTTCAAAATATTTGTTTAAACTATATTGTGTAAAACGCAAAACATATTAAATGCATTAACATATTAATTTTGATGAAAATCAATATGTTAATACAATATTTATTTTGGAAATAGAGTATCAAATTTTATTGTAATTTCTGTTCACTATTTTGAAAATAGTTGTTTACATACAAAAGACATGTTCACTAGCTGTTGATTCTTTTGTGGAACTATTTAAGAGAAACATTTTTTATTATATATATTATATTCGCGTAGCTCTTACGTTTTTGACGCACCGCATCCGATCCTAATCGTGATAGTTCGAAGTGGCCCTAGTACTAATTACGCTTACGAATTTCAAACTCGGACGGAGTGCTTAAGCAGCCTTACGGTTTTACAAAGATGGCATAATTTTTACCGGGTTAAAGTGATTTGGCAAGCGCATCCGGCAACATAATTTAATTTCGGGATAAAACTATTCTATGTTTTTCCAAGGATATCAGAAAAAACAAAATACAAAATTTCATCATTGTTCAATAGTTTAGGTATGATGGCATTGAAGATTGATAATGAAGTCGTTGAATAAGTCGACAAGTAAAAAATTTTATTTTCCTTGTCAGCCTGTAGACACCCTTTGCAAGGCATAGGTTCCCCGAAAAAACCGCTTCGATGATCGGTCTTCCGTTGCAAGCATCCAGTAACTTTCCGCATCTTTACCTATGTCGTCGGTCCATCAAGTGGGACGGCCACTGCTACTGCCACTGCCACGGCCCATGCTATATCAACCGGCTCTGGTCATCACTAAAGAACCTTTTGGCTCCATTGGCCGTCGGTAGCACGAGCTCCTCATTTCAAGCTTCCCGAACGCTGCCCATCCGAGTTGGATTCGGCGGGTGATCTCTTTCTCAAAGTTGGACCCACTTAGCTGGACGGTTTGTCCCAAGTATATTTAATCGTCTACAACTTCGAGCATAGCATCTCCGACAACTACTTGAGTAAGCATGACATGGTCATTATACATCAGTTTCGTCTCGTCCTTGTTAATTTTTGAAGTCTACTTGTCCAGAAGCTCTACTGAGATCATAGAGCATTGTACCATCAGCTTCAGCCATTATGGCTATGTCATCGGCAAACGAAGGTAATGCATGGTAAAACAATGGATTTTTTGTATACTGTAGTTTCTCTTCATCCGTATTTGCTGTGATTTAATCGGAAGCTATTATATATGTAAAAAAAATCGATTTTGTCTTAAACCTATATTTAATATATATAAGTATAAATATATTGTTTTCATAGTAACATACCTAAAAATGGAAGTTTGATATTCGTAATCAGATTAAAACTGTAATTTTCCTTATAATAGATAAGAATTTTAGGATTATTTACATTGAAATTAAATCATACTGTTTTTAAAAGATTATTATTATAGTTTTTTATGTAAAAGGAGGTCAAACTAGCCTACGAACTCTTGCAACATCCGGTAAATCGCAAGAGCATTGCCGGCTTTGGAGGTGGGAGTTTACGTGTTTCTTGAAGGCACTTATGTCGTATTGATCCAGAAATACCGCTGAAGAAAGCTCGTTCCACATTTTAGTGGTATGTGGAATTAAGACCCTTGAAAGGATCGCCACGCATCCAAGTGGTACTGTTACTGTGCGGTGATGAAATTTGTCGGAAATTGTAAATGCGAAAGAAGCACAAAGAGGCCATGTCTCTACGCTATGTCAGAGGTTCCAACCGCTCACAGACACCAGGCGCCTAAAAATCCGAACGGCTCTCCGTTGTTCGTGGTCAAAAGGTAGAAACTGATATTGGCGTGATCCGGCCCAGATATGAGAATAGTACTCCATGTGTGGCCGGACTTGCGCATTATATATTGTCTCGCTCTACTAATCACTCCCAATTTTAGTTTAGAGGGCAGCTTGGCCTTGGTCTCAAGACTACCAGGAAACCGACAGTTGCTCGAAATTTCGAGGCTCAGCATTCTGATACTTGGTGAGGCCCAACAAAGTATAGTTTTGTCTCTTTCTTAACACTAAACCTACCGACAATTCTTGTATACCTGTTTCTACCGCACGCCGTCAAACTGACCGGTAATTAAAAGTTATTTTATTATATAACGCAGGTAATAATAGAAATAACTAAAAGTAAAGAGTGTAGAAAATATTATATGCATATTCGAAGAATTGTCATGTAGTTTGATAACGATATTATAACGTTTAAAAATGGGTAGGTTTAGTGTTAATGTCTTCATACAAAAAAAGCTGGCAAAGTTAACACGTGTTTAACCTTTCGAACGAAATGACAGGTGAGATTAATTGAGATTAACTTACCAAATTGTTTGAGATATTCCACCAATTGATTTGAACAATCCTGTATCAACTGGTGCATGTTTCTAAGGCGGGCTGAACTGAATGCAGGGGTTAATAAACTGCGGACAGCTTTCCATTCTGACCCCTGAAAAATGAATATATAGGTATATATTACCTATTAGTTGTCTAAATTGAAGTATTAACAAATTCTGTTTTTTAAATATTAACAACATATTTGTATATAATACCCTCAAATTTAAAAGAGATTGTCTTAAATATCGTGGCTCTTTACTTTTCCATGTATATTTGTCAACAAAATATGCGGAGTCGGCTATAAGGACAGTTTTAATCAAATCAGGATCCATTATAAATAAAACTGGCCGGCGTCCTTCAAACACACCTATAAAAAATATACATTAAAATTTGCCTATCATATTAATGATCCCATTTCATTATACAATTTTAAGAAATATTTGACCCCAAAAATAGCAAAGTAAAAGATAGTTTAAGCTCGCTAATGTCTCACTAACAGCCTTTTTACTAAGATATGTTAGTATATTAATTGACCGAACGCTTAATAGGCTTTATATTGAAATGACTTTTTTCTTGACACATTCCATTATATCACTAAGCCAATTATGTTCAGACAGAAATTGTCGATTTGTTTTTGTAATAGTTATGTGTTCAGTGAATGCATGATACAAAAGTCAAAATAATAGTAGGTCTAAATTAACTTATCTTTTTGCCTATTCGAAAACATGGAAAAACTACTGGATTGATTTATGAACTGGTGGATTTTGATAAAATATTGGTTTTGAATTATTGCCAAATATATGATCCTTTTCACTACGTATTTATTTCTAATTTTGCAGGAAAATACTGCTTTGCTGATATTTACAATAAAACTAAAAAATATGGATTTGTATAGACTCTAAGGAATGATAGTTGAAGTGAGCAGAGCAACAGTGAGCATTTTAATCAGCAACAAGATAAACAGCGGTTTTTGAAAAATAAATACTTGAAACCAATAAAACAACTATATACTCGTATATACAAAACTGAAGTCTTAAGTTCAACGCCAAATATTAATAGGATCTTTAAGAACTATTCGCCTAACATAATTTGAGAGTCTAAACTGAAGGATCAATATGAATAAGTTCGATATCAGATGCGTGTATATTAAATAATTTAATCACTGGGAGTCATCATTGTGCCTATAGATGCCAACTGCCAGGTCTCCCCTAAAGATCGCAACAATGACCTGTCTTGCGCTACTCGCCTCGCACACCCGGCGACTTCCGAAAGATTCTTAGATAGTGTTTTAATTGTCCAAAATATGTAAAAAATACAAATACAATATAAAATGGATCATAATATTTTAATCAATACCTTTTTTCGACATGTTCGATATAACACGTGATATTTGTAACTATGGGCTCATAACTCATACACTACCTCATTCACTAATCCAACTCAGAAACATTGTTTGATAATACACTCCTTGAATTATAAAACATAATTTGTAAGTCTAATTATTAGATAAAATTACATTCAATTTACTAGACACATTGCAATTGCAAATTAATTAAATGAAATTGATATCAAACATCTAAATAATATGGATAAATGGTAGATGGCAAGTAAATTGAATAATATGAGCGATGAGCGTTAATTGAATAGTCTACAATTAGAGTAGGACAGAGGACTTCCCGTGACACTGCAAGTACAAGTCAAGTGTCGCCTGTGTCAGTTGGTTTAGTTATTGTTTCTCGCTCGTTCGTTGTGCAATTTAAATATAGCATGTATTAAGCAAGGATACCATAAGTATTACTTTAATTGTATAAACCTTACGAACAAACTATAATTATCATTAAAATAATAATAATATTAAAAAGCACTCACCAGCGACTCGCTGACCTTTAAAATAATTGTAATTCTCCAATTGAAAATTTGCAAAAGAAACTGAACCCAAAAAACGTTTGAAATTATTGCCGAAAAATATTACCGGTTTTCTATATTTAACATTTTGCTTCTCAAAATAATCGAATGTACTCGTAGAATAATAATAAATTAAATAGATACTGCTAAATATAAGTAAACATCTCCAATTTTCAGAAATATTTAATAACAATAGGTTTATAAAGTTATTTATCTCCATGTTGAGTTGAGTCTGAAACCGATTTATAATACATCAAATAAAATAATACCTAATGTAGCAAGAAAAAATATGTAGTAAATACGTTCTACTGGGTACAACTAGTCAACAACACTATGTACTGCAGAGTGTCTTTAAAGTAGTGTAAGGGTTCGTTATTATTTATATTTAAATGTATGGACGTAAACGATAGGATATCGTTATCTTATGTGAATTATATAAGTACATTATTTTTTTATTCGACTGGCGGCAGATGTCACTCTTCTAGGTATTTTAGATAAATTAATAATAAAGTGAACGTATGTGACACGTTATACGTATTAGGTTTTAGTACATCGTTGTAGTTACTGGTGAATGGATATTTTTGATTTGTATAAGTTTAAACTGTAACTTCAGTATTATATATTTTTTCTCATTTGCGAGATTAGATACCGCCAGGACTAGTGACAATAAGATTCGTATTGATTCTTAGCATTTGTTCCTTATAAGAAATTATATTCTTTTATAATTTGCCGAAAGGTCTAGTGATTTTTATGTCTTTTATGTATCAATATTAGTAGAAATAACGTTCCGAACTGGTGGTAATTTTTGGATTTTTATCATTACCTAATAAATTACTGACTCTATTTCAATTTTATATTGTTAATTACAATATAAAATTGAAATAGAGTCAGTAATTTATTTATAAAGTAATCGCACTTTGTTATGAAATCTATTTATTGTTATTTTAATTTAAATACTGTTCATAATGAATAAGAATAGAAATATGGAAAAAAATATTTTACTATTATTAATTTCTAATAGCTTTATGAGAAATAAAATTAAAAAGTTTTATTAATGTATGCAGTATCCAAATATATAACATTCCTAAATAGTTTCGTCGGCCAAAGTCTAGAAGGCGCTTCTAGTCCAAACCACGAAGTTTTCACTCCATCTATAGTATTCAAATGGAGTGTAATTGTCTAATGGCTCAAAAATAGACTGACATCTAAAGTTGTTTCAATCAAACGTAAAAAGTACTTTTGTAGGGGTGTAAAGCCTTTGGGGGACAGGCTTCGGGAACTGTTCAACCTTTGTTTGCGCACTGGACCCGAAAGCCTGGAAGGAGGGAAGCTTGTGCCTGTTGAGGAAGGAGGGTCGTTCTGCCGACTGCTCTTCCGCATACAGGCCGATCGTACTGCTGGACGAGACGGGTAAGCTCTTGGGATTGGAGGTCTCCGTATCCAAAACGGAGGCCATCCTTTTCTACGGCCCTCGCTGGGGTCTCCCTCGTCGAGCGATCATCTCCGTTCAGGGTGAGGAGGTGGTGGAGGTGAAGGCCCAGATATTTCATCATTACCCTGGACGGAAGATGGAACTTCGGAGCCCATTTCTCTCTTCTGGCTCTGAAGTTAATTTCCACCGCGGCTGTCTTGGGAAGGCTTCTCCCAATGTTGGAGGGCCGCAGGCTCTGTGTCGGCGTCTCTTTGCCAGCATCGTGCGGAGTATAGCACTCTACGATGCCCCTGTGTGGTCGGGAGCTCTCACCGCTGAGTCTAAGACCCTTCTGCGAAAAACGCAGAGGGTTCTCGCGGCGAGGGTGAGGGGGGTACCAAACGGTGTCATTTACTGCGACCACACTTCTGGCGAGCAATCCGCCTTGGGACCTACAGGCGGAGGTGATCACCGGGGTGTATTGGCACCGGGCGGAAGCCAAGGCCAGTGGGGTAAGGCCTGAGGCA